>CM069918.1:8352106-9613606 GCA_036172225.1 Cryptocoryne crispatula var. balansae
TCTTCGATGAATGGGGCCCTTCGTGGCTGCCACCAGAAACATGGAAAAGTCGGCAAGGACTTGGCATTAAAAAGTCATGTCCAGTCAACCGTGAGAGAAGGAGATCATACGGCTATGAAAAGTATTGGCTGACCGAAGGCCGTTGAGGAGTACAGACAAGTGAATAGGGTAAAAGACAAGAAGATCGTGAATGTGCAAGATTCCTATGATATTATGAATTTAAAGAGGTTCATTTTTAATTTGAATTTGACAGCTAACTTCTCTCTCTCTCTAACTTCTCTTAAATGCCTAATAATTAAAAGTGATTCACCCGTGCTACAAGAAAATAAGTTCACGATGGAGTGACTTCAAAAAATCGTCTCTAAAAATGTACAAGCATTGATCACAACTTATTATTAACTTTTGCGGGGGTCCGCTACGTACCTCCCCCTCTCTCTATCTCTCTCTCTCAATTGCTCTAATGCCATCTTCCTTTCTCAATCCCAAGGCCTCCACTGGCACCACCGTTGTCATTGCCGGCACTGTCACCGCCTACCAATGCACATTTCCTTGCTCGCTATCGACTACTCTCTGCCGTCTCTCTCTCTCTTGACCGGTAGGCCTTGGTTGAGTAGCCGAGACGGCATTAGCAGCACCGAGTAGAGAGAGAGAGAGGGGAGGGGGAGGCAGTGGACCCCACAAATAAGTTAATAATAAATTGCGATCAATGCTTGTATATTTTTAGAGACAGTTTTTTAAAGTAGTTGTCATTATCTCAATTTTTTCAGGAAATTATGAATAACTTTCAAAATGTAAGGCTAAGAGAAGTTAGAGAGAGAGAGAAAGAAGTTAGCCGTCAAATTAAAATTAAATGAACCTCTTTAAATTTGAAATATCAAAAGGAATCCTCGTATGGTCCTTTTGCTTTGCAACTTATTCGCTTATTTGTACACTTATTCACGCATCTTACATTTTCATGATAATTGTTATAAAACTATGTCCCCAAACACACCCCTTCAGCCTTTCACAACTATGCAATGATATGGGGGATTTGGACAATATACAACACTTTCGCGGTGAAGCAGCTTGCCGTATTGACGAAGTTCGTGATGATGAAAGATACCGGACCAAGATTAGGTGGAGAACTGAAGAGTAGTGGTGGGCCAAGGATTTAAGTGGTGTTTGGTTAGTTGAGAATTAATTATCTTGTAATAAATCTAAATAATTAAAAACGAAGTTGTACATAGTTAAATATTTATAAATTCATGCCACTTAAAAACGTGAGTCCAATATACGAGTACACAAAAGATATTACAAAGGTAATTATTATTGCTAATGTAACATATTTAAATGCGAGTTAGACGGGACCTGCATAAATCATTGGAAAGCAGGTACATTACAAGGTAAAAAAGCTTAAGTAATAGAAAGAAATAGGAGAAGACGATACTGAGAGGGGGTCTCTGGTGGGGTTCGAGCCCCTCGCTGTGCGCAGGAGCAGCGCGTCTGAGGGCCATCCGGGCCAGTGAACAAAAAGAGAGAGAGAGAGAGAGAGAGGGGGTTACCGCGGTCAAACGCGGTGCCGGCGGGCGGTCGATGGTGGCGATGCGTGGGTGCAGCGTTGACGGGCGACGTCAACCGGGGGGCGGCGGCGGCTGAGCGGGGCGGACACGCGGGAGGTGGCGGCGCTGCAGGGGCCGCGGGTGGATGCGGGACGACGGCCAGGGGGCGGCGACCACCGCGGCGGCGAGAACGTGGAAGAGGGAGGCGGCGACGACCGCGTCCACGCGCCGGAGTGGGCGACCGAGAAGCAAAGCGGCGCGTAGCAAGGGCGACGAAGCAGCTGAAATGAGCTTGTCCGAGAGAGAGAGAGAGAGAGAGAGAGAGAGAGACAGCGACGGGGGGCGGCGGGGGACGGCGGACGCGAAGAGGCGGGTTTGCTGGGGGATCCGGAGGAGGGTGAAACGGGAAAAGAGAGGAGGAGAGTATATTAATAATATTAAATCTTATAACAAATATTACTTAATTTACTAAATAAATCAAAGAATTTTTGTTTTTCCGAAAAAATACTATTCTTTTCTATAGAAATAAAAAGAATGTTTGAGAATTGAAAGAATGATAGACTAGTGTGAGAGATATTTTTATCCGAATAAATTGTATTTTTGAATGACAAGGTCATTTTTTAGCAATGGAAGGTTTTTGGTATTTATTACCTTATTGGGATTTTATACAACTATTACGATGTTGTATTCAGAAATATAAATCACTTAAAGAGATCGATCTCTAAAAATCTCTTTGATCAAACGACCTAAATTTTTTACCATTAATTAAGTAGGCACTGTTTATTCATATAGTCTAAAAAAATCTAAACATTTAACCAAATTGAAGGTTGGATGTTCTCTCAAATAAGCTATCGTCCTCTCCTATTCTCTCCATTACTTAATCGTTTTTACCTTATATTTTTTTCTTTCCAGCAAGGGACCTTCTGTTTCGCTAAATATGTTACATTGGTATGGTAATAATTATCTTTGTAATGTTTTGTGTGACCCATATATTGGACTCACATTTGTATTTGTGGCATGAATTTATAAATATTGAACTTCTTACTACATTTAATATTTACCGGATTTTATTTCCAATTATTTAGTTATATTAGAATATAATTAATTCTAAACTGCCAAAGATCAGTCAAATCCTTGACCCACCACTACTCTTCAGTTTCTTACTTTATCTTGGTCTGATATCTTTCGCCATCACGAACTCAACCTGGCTGGCTGCTTCACCGTGAATGTTTTATATATTGTCCAAATCCACATTATGACACTTCTTTGCATAGTTGTGAAAGCTTGAAGGGGTGTGTTTCAAAGTGGACATAGCTTTGTACGTAGAGTAGTACAAATAGGTGAATAGGGTACAAAGCAAAAAGACCATGCATGTGTAGGGTTTCTTTGATATTTTTAATTTAGAGAGGTTCATTTAATTTTAATTTGACAGCTAACTTCTCTCTCTCTGTAACTTCTCTTAACCTTACATTTTGAAAGTTATTCACCCGTGCTACAAGAAAATAAGTTAATGACGACTACTTCAAGAAACTATCTCTAAAAATGTACAAGCATTGATCACAACTTATTATTAACATTTGTGGGGTCCGCTACCTCCCCCCCTCTCTCTCTCTCAATTGCTCTAATGTCATCTCCTTTTCTAAACCAAGGCCTCCACCGGCACCGCCGTTGTCATTGTCGTCACCACCGACGACATTGTCATCGCCTACCACTACCCGTTGCTATTGACTACTCCGGTGTTGTCTCCCTCTCTTAGTCGAGAACCCCACCGGTGTCATAAAAAAACTTATTACCAATAGCCAATAATGTTTATTGGTGATGGCTAGTAGTCTCGAATAAATTTATTTTTTAATAATATTTGTTCAAATAAATTTAAATTATAAATATCAAATATAGAAATCACTAAGTCATAAACTAAAAGCAATCATGGCATATTAAATTGATACAAATTTAATAGATAAATAGGTTGAATATACATTTTTTCGATACGAGGTTAAATATACATCAAACAAATCTATTTAATTAAAAGTTAAACAATTGTTTACATATTAATTTAAAATTTATAAACAATATTAACAAAATATTAAAATGACATTAAAATCATATTCAAATAAATACTAAAGCAATAAAAGTAGCAAACTAAAATAGAAATCACACCCAAATAAATCATAAACCAAGAAAAAATTCATAAAATTAAATTTAAAGTAAACACTAAACGGATTGGAGATTGTACGTGCCCCAAGAACAATACAATGGCTGCAATTGCAACCAAGGCACCAGTGAGGTTCTCGACCGAGAGAGGGAGAAAAACATCGAAGTAGTTGATAGCATGCAACGAAATGGGAAGTGTGCAGGTGGTGATAATGCCATTGGTGGTGATGTCAATGACAATGGCGGTGCTGGTGGATGCCTTGGTTGAGAAAGGGAGATGGCATTAGAGCAATTGAGAGAGAGAGAGAGAGAGGGTGGGGTGGAGGCAGTGGACCCCACAAATGTTATTATTAATAAGTTGTGATCAATGCTTGTACATTTTTGGGGAGATGGCTTTTCGAAGTCGTCATCATTAACTTATTTTCTTTTACTATTGGTGAATAACTTTCAAAATGTAGGACGAAGAGAAGTTAGAGAAAAGAGAAAGAGAGAGAGAGAATTAGCTGTCACAATTAAAATTAAACGTACCTCTTTAAATTCAAATTATCAAAGGAACCTTGCACATGAATGATCTTTTTGTCTTGCACCCTATTCATTTAGTTTATACTATTCTTCACGTACATACTCTTATACGTGCTTCACATAATTGATATAAAGTTATGTCCGTCTTGAAACATACCCTTCAGACTTTCAATAAACTATGCAAGGAAGTACCATAATATGGGAGTTGGACAATATACAACACCTTCGCGGCGAAGTAGCTAGCCAAATTAAGTTTCCAGCGATGACGAAAGATATCATACCAAGACAAGGTGGGAAACCTAAGAGTAGTGGTGGGCTAAGGATTTGGTCAAGGTGTTTGGCGGTTGAGAAATAATTATCTTCTAATATATCTAAATAATTAGAAACGAAATTCGCTAAGTATTATATTAATAGAGTTAATAAATATTGTTATTCCATTTTCCTTGTATCAAGCCACGTTGGCACCTGTAAAGAATTTGTTATTCTTGTTAATATATAAGCACCAGGTGGACTTCGGGCTTGGGACCCAACAATTGGGCCGAGTCGCATTGGGTGCCTCGAATACAGCAGTTCCTCTCGTTTCGTAGCGTAGCCGGCGTCTCGCTCGCTCTTCTTCTTCGATTCTTCCGCTTGTATTTTCTCATGGTATTAGAGCGCTAGGTCAGAATGGCTTTCAATGGAGGAAGTTCTTCGGAGGCTTCGCAGCTTAACAACACTGGAGCACAGGAAGCGCACAATCCATATTATCTGCATCCGTCTGATAACCCTGGAGTGGTTCTTGTTTCTTCACCGCTTACAGGAGGTAACTTCCTTACTCCGGCAACGGGGGCGCGATGGTCATAGCACTATCAGCCAGAAAATAAGTTTGCGTTTGTTGATGGTGTACTATACGCAAAAACCGTATCCGGGATTTGAATTTCGATTCATGGAATAGAGTAAATAATATGGTACTCTCTTGGTTACCTGGACCAATTCAGCAAGTCAAGATTTCATCGCCATCTATCTTGTATGCCGAAACTGCAAGCCGTGCTTTTGGGATGATTTACGCCAGAGAGGTTTTCTCCCCCAACGGTCCCAAGAATTATATTTTCTGAACAATGCCTATTGCAACCTTTACGTCAAGGGAGCGATTCCTTGACAAAGTATTTTACGGTTTTAAAGGGGTAAAACGGGATGAGTTATAGCGCGCTTTGAACCAGACATGCCAGTGTCTATTCAAAATCGTAAACGTCTAGTTCAATTTTTGATGGGCTTGAATCAGACGTTTTTTCACAAGTAAGGAGTCAAATCCCTCTCATGGATCCTCTCGCTTCTATTATCGGGAGAGAGCTTATTCACTCATTCTCCAAGATGAAACTCAACGAAATTTTTTTTTACCGGTTCAAGGAGTTCAAGCTATGGCATCTGTTCTTTACAGAATTGATCAAAAGTTATGTTATCCAAGAATTATGACAGAACAAGAGAGCAAAATCTAAAAGAAATTTGTTCACATTAAGGTCGATTTTCAGGGACATTCTAAGGAGCAATGTTTCAGCATTAACTGGTTATCCAACAAATTTCAAGTTCAATAGGAAAAACAATGATAAAGGTAATAATCGGGCTTTCGCTCACTCAAGGATGGTTCAAATACCGGACATACTTTGAATGCGAGAACAGAATATGAACAAATTTTATTAGTACAGCTCAAGAGTTCAAGTGCTCTGGAACCTCATGTCAATATGGCGAAGGTAATACTACAGCTTAGTATTCTATCTTCCCGGATTTTAGATTCTCGGAGCCTCCGCACATATCACTCCTCGTATCTCTAATTTCAATCATATGCAGTCAGAACATCAAACTATTCTATTGCCAAATAACACTTCTCTTGCAGTAGCTGGTGTGGGATCTTTACAATTGACAGAAAATATTAAGTTGAATAATGTTTTACATGTACCGGACTCCAAGTATAATATGTTATCTGTTCATCAACTGGTACAGGACATGAATTGTTCAAGACATTTTTTTTCGGAATTATTTTCTCATTCGGTGATCTTCGGTTCCAAGAAGATGATTGGGCGGGGCCATAGACGTGGTGGATTATACTTCTTCAACTCTTTGTCTCCAAGAGTTTTGCAATTTTTCCGGGATAGTGATGATTGTGAAGAAACTAAGTTGTGGCATCGACGGCTTGGCCATCTTTCAAATGAGAGACTAGTTGCTTTGCAGGATTTTTTGCCTTGCAAGTTTAATTCAAAATTTAGATGCCATGTTTGTCCTCTGGGCAAACAGAGTCGTTAACCTTTTCATTCCAGTAAGAGTGGTAGAAACTCTTCATTTGAGCTTTTACATATTGATTTGTGGGGTCCGTATCATGTTGCTTCAAGAACTGGTGCACGTCTTTCTTCTCGAGTATAGTTGATGATTTCACTAGATTTACATGGGTTTATCTACTCGAAGTACAAGTCTCAAGTGCAGGAAATTTTTAACATCTTTCTTTTCATATGTCTCTCGGCAATTTCAACTGCTAGTTCAAAGGATTCGAATCGATATTGGTTCTGAATTTTTTTCAAATAACTTTCAGAAATACGTCAGAGACCAAGGAATTTTGCATGAACACACATGTGTGGCAACGTCTCAACAAAATGGTGTTGTAGAGAGAAAACATAGGCATATTTTAGATGTTGCAAGGAGTTTGCGTTTTCAAGCTTCTTTGCCAAAATATTTTTGGGGTGATGGTGTTCTTACGGTTTCGTCTACTTAATAAATAGACAACCTTCAGCTTTTTTAAAAGGTGGAGTTCCATATGAATGCAGTTATTTCATAAAACTCCTGCATTATCATCGACTAAAGATTTTTGGGAGTTTATGTTTTGCAACTAATTCTCATTTGGATTTTGATAAATTCAACTCAAGAAGCAAACGATGCATATTCATTGGATACCCGGCTACACAGAAAGCTTATAGGTTATATGATTTAGTCACAGGTTCCGTTTTTACTAGTAGGGACGTTGTTTTCTTTGAAGGGGTTTTTCCATTCAGTGCTCGTAGTAGTCAGATAAATGGAGATCAGGCTTTTCCGTTGCCTGCTTTTGATGATTCTACTACTGTTGGTCTTCCAACTCGTTCTATTGATAATGTTCTGCATAATCCAAATTCAAGTTGCATGTCAGAACCTGAAGGTACTAAAGCCGACTTATCAAATGTTGATCAACATGCACCAAGAAATGATGTTCTTGTTTCTTCAAGATTTTCTAGTCGAGTTACAAAACCACCCACATATCTTCGTAGGATTATTACACTACTTTTGCTGTACCGATTGTCAAAGGGTTGTTTATCCGATACAGAAAGTTTTGAGGTATGACAGATTCAATAGCAATCATATTGCTTTTATTTCATCTTTGGACTCCTCTTTTGAACCAGATTCATATACTGATGCTTCCATAATTCCCGAATGGAAACAAGCAATGAATCTTGAGCTTCAAGCATTGCAAGACAATAATACATGGGAGTTAGTACAGTTGCCTCTAGGTAAAAAAGCTATAGGGTGCAAATGGGTTTACAAGTTAAAGTTTAATCCTGATGGATCTATTTCAAGGCATAAAGCTAGGTTAGTGGCTAAAGGTTTTTCACAAACTGAGGGTGTTGATTATAGTGAAACCTTGTTCGGTTGCAAAGTTGACTACTTTGCGAGTTATGTTATCTTTAGCTGCTGTTAAGCACTGGACTTTGCGTCAATTTGATGTCAATAATGCATTTCTAAATGGTGATTTGTTAGAAGAGGTTTACATGAAAGTACCTCCGGGAATTGATGTTCAGGGGGAGAGAGTTGTGTGTAAACTTAAAAGGTCCATATATGGTTTAAAGCAAGCTTCCGCATCCCGGGTTTCGTAAAATTAGCTCAAGTCATATGTGGTGCTGGTTTTATACAATCACAAGTTGATCATTCTCTTTTCATTAGATCAAAAGAAACTTCTTTTACAACCATATTAGTATATGTGGATGACATTTTAGTAGCTGGAAATTGTCCTGTTGATGTTGATTATGTTCAGACTTTTCTGTCAAACAGCTTTTCAAATCAAATGTTTGGGTGTTCCAAAATATTTTTGGGACTTGAGATCTCTCGATCACATGATGGTATATATCTCGAATCAAAGGAAATATGTTTTAGATATTTTAACTCAAACAGTTTGTTAGGTGCCAAACCGGCTAAGACTCCGTTGGAACGTAAACATAATCTCCATGATCGGCAATCGATTTGTTGATTGATCCCACGCCATGTAAGATTAGTTGGTAAATTGATATATTTGACAGTTTCATGTCCTGATATTACATATTCTGTCAATGTTTTGAGTCAATTTATGAACTGTCCGAGACAAAACCACTGGCAGGCTGCTTTGAGAGTTGTAAAGTTTCTTAAAGGAACTCCTGGATTTGGTCTTTTCTTTCCGGTTAATAACAAGATAGAATTGAAAATTTTTACTGATGCTGATTGGGCTACTTGTCCGATTACTAGGAGGTCGATCACTGGTTATATTACTTTTGTTGGATCTTCACCGTTTCATGGAAAACTAAGAAGCAAACCACTGTTTCGCGTTCTTCTGCAGAGTCAGAATATCGGTCCTTAGCTGCTGGAGTTTGTGAAACTCAATGGTTAGTTTATCTTTTAAATGATTTTGGTGTTCATCCTGAAAGAGCTAAGGTATTTTGTGATAATCACCGGCTATTCATATCTCTACAAATCATGTTTTTCATGAACGTACTAAACATATCGAACTTGACCGTCATGTGGTACGAGAGAAGCAGAACAAAGGACTTATTGAATTACATTATGTTCATACCACAAAGCACAAAGGTTGCGTACATTTTCACGAAGTCATTAGGCTTGGATCAATTTTCGAGAATACAAAGGCAAGCCGGTACAAAATTCTTTGTTCCCTCTCGAGGGGGAGTATTAGAGTTAATAAATATTGTTATTCCATTTTCTGTATTGCCACGTTGGCACCGTAAAGAATTTGTTATTCTTGTTAATATATAAGCACCAGGTGGACTGCATTGGGCCCCGTCGAGCGTATTGCAGCTCAATACGTAGTTCCTCGTTTCGTAGCGTAGCCGGCGTTCGCTTCCCTCTTCTTCTTCGATTCTTCCGCTTTGTATTTTCTCATATTATACGTAGTACATAGTTAAATATTTATAATTTCATGCCACACTTAAAAATGTGAGTCCAATACATGGGTACACACAAAATATTACAAAGATAATTATTGCCATACTAATGTAACATATTTTAGATATCTTAGAAAATCCTGTTGCCATTATTCTTACCTGTGACGTTGATATTGAAATGTGTGGTAAAGAGAGATGTTTGGTTAATATTGTCAATTTTTAAACTTCTAGTATGTAAAAATATGTTATATAATACAAGTGCCCATCTATACCATTTTTGACATTGATAATTATTGTTGCACGAGATAAATTTGCGACTATCACTAATGCAAATATGTCCATACTTAAAAGATTTCTATGTAAACGAAGAGCATATATAAGTATACAAATTCCTAATATATTTTACTTGTTCATAAAAATCATTGCGTTCATTTGGAATTAATGTCATAAATATGCGTGTTGTATATATTAGCTAGGCGTGATCCTCACGCCGAGCTGGCTTCCATCAAGAACCTGCGAGCAATGCCGTGGAGAAATGGATACGAACTAGAATAAATATATTTTTATTTATTTATAGCCGTGATCGAGACTAGGTAATTTTCAAACGGATCATATTCCAAAGTTAAATCGTTCCTTTTTTCACACAGGTTAGTATATATTCTGATTTTGATTTGAGTCGCTACATTCTGACTTTGTTTTGATTTTGATCGCAGTATCAAAATTAGATCTAGATTCGATAAATGTCGAAATGCATGCAACTTTTTTTTATTTAACAACGAGTTATCGAATGACTTATAATTATTAAAATTTGATATACTCTCTTTAAATTTTTCTGTTAACTTATTATATAGATTATATATCATGGTGCATCATTTATTTATGTTGGTCATATGTGCTAAATTTTTACCAAAATTAAAATAATAAAAAAAGAACCAATTGATTTTTGATTCTCATAAAATATCTCATTTCAACTTTGATAAGCGTAAATTTTATTGGAATTAGATTGAAATTTTAGGATATCAAATTCTCATCGCGTGAATATCTCAATCACAAGCTCGATCTTGTGGGGTTAGAAAATGGACTAAACAAGCTGGTACTCCCGTGATTGGTGGGAAGGGCACATTATTTGCTTCTTTGTTTAAGTTTCTAAACCCCAAAAGGGGAAGGATTAATTCCACATTAAACATGAGCAAAAAAAAAGACCCTTGTGTTATTAGTTTTCTATGTTTTTTGTTACCATCCCTGCACGTCATACTTATTATTATTAATTCACGCTATATGTTACCAAGCTGCTCAAACTCACTTAAGATCATCAAGTAATCAATGATCAGCCTATGTTATATGTTTACTAACCTACCTAGTTCACTTATCAACCAAGATTACTAATGTATAATATCGGCTGCTATTATACATAAGAGGTTAATATTACATGTTGCGGGAGTTGGTATTATATGTAGATATATAGTGAGTATCACAGATAAGGAGGATCAGTAATGTATCATATGACATGGGTTAGATGGGGTTAGTGAGTATCGCAGACTTGTCTGGGCTGCTCCTCCGGCCCCAACGCTAGCTCTTCTCGTAGCAAGTGAGGTTGTGGAAACCGTTGAAGAGATTACAAAAAGTGGTACACCACCGAAGATCCAGTATTTTCTGAATGACCTTCCAGCAAACGACTTCAACACGCTGTTTGGATCTCTGGCACGATTCAAGGTGAAACTCGGGCAGGAGGTGGGTCGGCTACAATGCCGGCAATCTTCTTCTCCAGGTGCCAGCTGGCTCCTTTTATGATAGGCTCTTCCCCCAGAGAAAGCATCCATTTGGTCCACTCTTCTTGCTGCCTTCGTTTCCTTTCCCAGGCGATAAAGTTTTTTCAAAACTATACTTTTCTTGATTATGGTATGGTATCTCAAATCACTTCAAATACCTTAAGGAAGGAATAGCCTCAGTCTTCAATCAGAAATAGTCACAATCTCCGGTCACTTAAGTGACGGTCCTAGATGAACAGGCATGAATTGTTGCTGAACCGGATTTTGTAATGAGCTACACTATCGTTTGTAACGGTTCGACCCGTTGATAACGAGTTAGGTTTCTAGCACATACATAGCCACTTTTCTAGTACTTTTATGGATATGTTAGGTTTCTTAGAACACTAATCTCTCGATTTAAATCCATCCGGTCCGTGCGGCAATATATGTGCCTAATTAACGCTGTAGAGAGTGTCGCCTAAAAGATCATCATACGCACGCGCCTGTACGTTAAAATCCGTCAAGTACCATTTACTGTGTTGACCAAAAATGTCACGCCCCGGATTTTTAACTTGCACAGCGGGATAATCCGACGACGCGACCGGGGAAAATTAACCCCGTAAAAACATCGGTTTGGGAAAAATGAAGACAACTAGGTCCCAGTTTATACATCCACAGAATCAAATTAAATACATTGATATGCTATAATCTAAACAAATCTAATTACCATCTAAATTACAACAATCATACAATTTGCTTTATCGGGAAACAATCCACCACGCTTCGCCGCGCCAAACCCGATTACCCGAAAATTGATAAGAGGATTGGGATGAGTACGACGACTCGCAGACACCCCATCATCCGCCAAATCGGATAGCCAAAAGGCCCTATATGTTAATTAAATAGGTACCCGTACCTACACCAATTATATGCAAATATAGGCTAGTCAATATATTAGATATATGACTTAATCCATGTGTTTTACACCACCAACCAAAGCCTATAATCACACCAACCAGCACCTATATGCATCATAACATGACCTCGGAAAGATGGTATGAACATATGCATAGACACCTACTATATACTCCATCCGATGATATACTCCAAATGAGCCACACCATACCAACTCCATGCTACATAACCTGATACTTGACAAAAATAAAATACATCACTAGACCATCTATACCATACCATGCAAAATACATCTATCCTCCAACAAGGATCACATTCACACATATGCACCTATCCTCTAATAGATGCACATATCATGTATACAGATTTTCATTAGCAAGGAATGCGTCGTCTTGCCACCTCAACTAGCTACCACCAGATCTATCATATATAAGTACCATATACTAATCGAAATCCCATAGTGTACCTAGGTAGTGGTTGCACGTAGGATGCCCGCGGGATCTGGGATCGAAGGATGCACCGCATTTGTTCTAACCCCTCGCCGCCCTCGAGTCACGACTAACTAGTCCGGGTGTAGCTCGCTTTTCCATTCACAGCTTCAATGCATCAAGCATCCACCTCAATCATGCCATGCCATGATCACCAATATGCAAGACCAACATACATCAACAATACTATGCCATGACATAACAACACAGACTATGAACATTTAACTTGAATATATACACAACCATGCCCAAATGAACTAAAATGAGACAATATCAACATATAACTAACTAAACATGATTGAACATGAATATAACTAGGTGCTGGAAAAACTACTCACCACATCGTCTAATCTGGTTAACCTATCACCATTATGTAACAATGTTAACATAGTATAATCAAGCTAATATGTAACCAGGTGATTAGCTAAAAATGAACAATAATACACTACTAACTAAGCAAGATCTCATATATACATGATAGAGACATAAACACATATCACACGATACTACGCACCTCTATCTAATTAACCCCTGCTAACTCACAAATTACGTAAAAACATAACTACACACATCCCTTTAATTAGAAGGTCAATTATATGGATCATGAAGAATTAAATATGAATTTTTAATGATAGTAGCCACGTCAAGGATGCCTACCGGATCGACGCTAGAAGAGTTGGAAACCGGCGACCGAAAATGATATCGAATGATGGCTACGCGGTGTACAATCCAAACAACTCCAACGAGATAACTCCCTCTATCAAGATTGCTGGAAAAATAAAAGATACAGAATAGAGGGTAAGTCATCGGATCAAGGGAAATTGAAAGAGGAAATTTAGAGAAAATAATATAATGATAATAGACAATGGATAGAAGAGAGAGAATGATAGAATAGGAGAGAGAGACTCACGGCGGCGGATAAGGGCGGCGGCGCACGGAGGGCGTACGGCGCCGGCAGAGCAAGGCGCCGCGCGCGGCGACGCCGGCCGCGGCGAGGCGGCGCGGACGACGCACGCGGGCGACCGCGGGGCGGAGGCGGCGCCGACCGCGCGGGTTGGCATCGACGGCTCCATGCGGGCAGAAGGCCGCGCGGCTCGGGGCAGCCGGGCGGAGGGCGCACGACGGCGAGGCGACGGGCGTTGGCTGCATGGCGCGTCGGGCCGCAGGCCGCAGCGCGGCAGATTGACCGGTGGCTGTGGCCGCGCGTAGAGAGGCACGCGCGGGCGGGCGAGGTGCGGATGCGTGGTCGCGGGTGGCAGGTGGTGCGAGGGTAGGACGGCGGCTGCGTGGTGCTGCGCCGACGACGGCATGGGCGGGCCGCAGCACAGGCGGGTGGCCGCGCGCCATGGGTGGACAGCGACCGGCCGCGGTGGGTGGGGCAGAAGACGCACGCGGGCGCTTATGTTAGCAGCGGCCGACGGGGGCCGCGCAGCGGCGATGGGCGGTTGCGCGCGGTGAGCGCGGCCGAGGGGGAGGCGGGGCGACGGTCAACGCCGCCGGCGTTCGCGCGAGCGGGACGCCGGGCAAGGAAGGAGGGGTGATGGGGGCCGCGGGCGACGCCGCATGCGAGACGGCGCCGTGCGGGGCCAAGGCGGCGCAGGGGGCTGGCGGTGGTTGCGCTGGCCGCGGCGCGCGGCGCGCGGCGAGGCCGGGCCGCGGCGAGGCGGTCGGCGTGGCGCACGCACACCGCGAGGAGGTGACGATGCGGGGGCGTTCAATCGCCGAGGGCGGCCGACGAGGAGAGAGAGGGAGAGAGACAACGCGGGATGGCGGGCGGCTGGCCGCGGTGGGGGCGGCGATGCGCTCGCGGAAGGTGGCGCTGACTGCCGGCTGCGGGCGCGGCGGGTGCAGCAGCGTGAGTGCGGAGGCCGAACGGCATTGGCGGCGATGGCCGCACGGCGAGGAGGTGGCTGCGCGGGCTGCGGTCGCGCGATGGAGAGAGAGAGAGAGAGAGAGAGAGAGAGAGAGAGAGAGAGAGAATCGGGCATGACGGCGGCGAGAGCCGAGAGAGGGGAGATAAGATTAAAAGGGAGAATGTTTAGGCTACGCATGGGAGAGAGAGAGGAAAACGTAAAAGAAAGGTGACGGTTTTGGAAGATGGTTAGAGTATCGTAGAGACAAAAACGGAAGGGAGAGAGAGAGATTAAATTGGGGGAAGAGAGAAATAATCAAGAAGAGATTAAATAAATAGCACCTAATATAAATAAAATATAACGGAAAAAAAAGAACTAATAAGACACAATAAAAATAAATAAAAGCACTTACGTATCTATACAAACGTCTTAAAGAATAATTTAAGCATAGTACGGAAGAAAAATTTTAAAACACCGCGATAATAAACTAAATAATACTACAAAAATCCGGAATATTACAAAAAAATTAAAGCACCATTTGCTAACACAGTCAGTAAAATGAACTTTTTTTCTCTTTTTACCGGGGACTTATCGAAGGAGAAAAATTAGTTGACTCGTTCAACTTGCCAATTTATACTCCATCGTTAGAAGAACTGAGATCTCTTGTGAACCAAGAAGGATCATTCGAGGTCACCCGAGATGGAGCCTTCGAGCTCAACTGGGATCCCACGGACGACGATGTAGAAGCATTGGTATCTACGAACCCAAACACCGGAGAGAATGTGGCAAAATCCTTGAGGGCGGTGTTCGAGCCCTTGCTCACCAAACACTTCGGCGATAACATAATTGAAGAGCTTTTCAAAAGATTCGCACAAAACGTATCCGTCCACCTCTCCAAACAGAAGACCAAGCTCATGTACCTGGTTGTTTCCCTGAAGAAGGAGGCGCCGCCACAAAAGAAGCGGGAGTCATCTATATGTGCATATCACCGGTAATATAGCATGTAAAACATTACTTGCAATTTTTTTTCAATCTCATACCACGAGAAAATATAAAAAATTAAAAAATAGTTGTGAGGATGCAATTCTTGGATGGAATGTGAAAAAAGCTGTATTCCTTATGGAACTTTGTCTACCGTGATACACAAGACCACTTTCTTAAGTTGACTTGTCATGCCTTCATGTTATCATCATTAGACTGCTCCAATTGATTTCTTTCATCAATAAGACCACTGATCAAGAAGCATCAGGTGTAAGGAAGATTCTTATGAAGTCGTTTATTTCTTGTGGATCGACCGAGATGTTCAATGCTGAAAAAACTAAGGAAAACATATTTTGTTAAAATAAGAAAGCACTTGTTTTTGCCTCGTGATAAAGAATCATTTAGTTGGTACAGGAAAGTTCCTACTTCATAAGGCATTGTGTAAGATTGTATAATTTATTTCACGAGGGAAGAAATATTGGAATGCATGAAATCCACCACGAAAGAAGAGAGAAACCGATGAAGTTTATCAAAAACTAAGAAAACAAATGTGAACATACATCAACAAATGGAAGAATTTTCTGAATGATTGCAACTCATCAAATCTACTCAGCATTTAAGAAGACATAGTACAGAATTTTATTTTATAGGCAAAAGGCATGGCTTTTAAGTGCCGTAACCCACTAAAAAACTTTTTTAACTTGAACTTCGAATATAATGTTTTGTACCAATGTGTCCATCATGTATTCCAGCTAGGTTTGAAAACCATGCATCTTTATTTCCATTAGTGACACTTGGTATCTACAACTTTCTAAAAGGTTCTTTCTTTCTATTGGTGTTTCTATGCTTCAATACGTGACATGTGTCTTGGTCATAGAATGATTATCTTTGAGAGGCAAAGAACTATGCATGCTTAAATATATGTTGGATGACATGTGATAGAAATATATACCCTACAAGTCAATCATATGTGATATGATTTTACATTTCTTGTAATATCTTATGCAGTATTAGTGGCATTTTCTTCATTACTTGTACTATTTAGATGCGTCTATCGTAATAAAATCTTAGGTTGCATATAATGATGATTAAATCATGATGAGATCATGATAATGAGATCATTTCTTGTAATATCTTACGCAGTATTAGTGGCATTTTCTTCATTACTTGTACTATTTAGATGCGTCTATCGTAATAAAATCTTAGGTTTCATATAATGATGATTAAATCACGATGAGATCATGATTGAGATCAATCATTTAGAAGTATGCAATCTAAATGTTCCTAGTCGTAGGATTCTTGAGATGAGATATTAAGAATATGGTAAGACTAGTATATATGATATCTTCTCATATAATGAGTACGACCAATCTCATTGGTCGTCGATTAATGGGACACCGAGATACATGTACGTGTACTCATTAGAGGAATATATTCACCGAATCGACTAGTATAGAATCCCTTAATGATATCTTACCGAACTCGTTGATCGTGGTATTCTATCATCACGGTTACATAGTTGAATCTTTGACCCGAGTCGTCAAAGATGTCTTGTCAGGTGTATCATATACTTTGACTATTGACTTATGGATCACTTGGTATTGTGGTCATGGATAGTTAATAGATTGGGTATATGAGAAACCTTGTAGAGGCAATTGAGCGGACAATAGGGGATCGTCCACTCTTGGTAGGAGAGAGAGAGAATGTCCTATGGATGGTACTTTAAATCCTTGGAAAAGGTAGATAGGAATAATGAAAAAGAGTTTTTCAATTAATCCAATAACAAATACAAGATTCCACAAGTTGTTGGTATATCTAGGAGTTGACAGTCGATGACATACTCCTATCTGACGGGGATATTGGATAGATGAAGATTTATAATCACGTGGTAACCGATGATGGAAAAGCTCTTTGGAGAGGAGTTAATCCCCGAAGCCGTTTGGGATCATAAGATGTGGTTTGTACCATTTATGGTAGGTAGACCCTTAAATCTATTATAAGATAATATATTTATTTTAAAAGAAGTTGTTCTTTTAATATGCCTCAACCAAATGGGCTCTTAAGCCTAGGTGGTCACACACACAAGGACTAATCCGTAAGTCTGGGAGCTTGAGTTAATTTATAGAATAAGGAGGGATTTTGTGAAAACTCTAAGTTCTATAAATAATGAGAGCACAAACCCTATCAAGCGAAGGGAGCTCTTTGTGCCTCACCCACCCTCCATCGCCGTCTCCCACTCCCGCAGGGCCACCATTCATGGTGGAGTTCCGTTCGGGACGAGTGGTTGACGTCGGCGCAGAGGAGAACCTGACTTTGGAGGCAGTTCATGTGGATACAACTAGAGGCCGCACACTAAAGTGACTTAAGGAGCATGAGAATGCTCGTTCTTCTCCAATATATAGGGATTGTTTGAATCTCATAAAGGTACATGTTCGAAATTATTTCGAATATCAATTTTGGCTATGTCGTTTGATTTCGATCGAGACCAAGACATTGATATACGAGGAATCAAAATGTTTTCACTGTGCTAATTTGATTGAACCGATTATTTACGGTGGTATCGTAGTCAAGGTTGAAGTCTCGTTCAAAATCGACATTGTTTCGACATCATTTCATATATTTTGTGTTTTCCGAATCTATACAAAAGTCTATTTTGACGGAGCAACTATAAATTGTATGGGATACGTTTTGGAGATTGGTTTTTTCTATTTGAATCTCATGACATAGGACTTTTCAATGCCATAAACCATTCAAATTTTGGACCATCGGAGGGTCGAGTAGAGGGTCTAAAAGATAGTGATTTCGTTTTATGGAAATCACTTAATTGAATTAGAGATTTCTTGAGATCTTTTTCCATGAAGACATTTCATGCCTTATGAATGATCTAGAAGATATGTAATGTGATTACCAAGAGTTTCTCATCATTCTTTGGCTTCGAACGGCACCGCCACATGTTGATTGAGTGTTTTTCCGATGAGGTGCAACTTTTAGGTTGACGATAGTTTCCTATTAATTAGGATTTTTTTCAAGAAAATAAAATGATATTTTTGGATTCCTTGTTCGATTTAGAATCGATATACTATTTTGGGAATTTTTTGGAAGGTCTTGGAGTCCTCTTCCATGGGACTGTTCACCCGGCTTATCGGGCAAAGAAGACGGAGCCATTGCACACTCGCACGCTTGATTTTTTTTTAGACGCACGTGCTTCGTGCAGCGCACCATGTGCCGATGCCAATGGCACATGGCTGGCGCACCACAGGACTGGGATGGGAGGCACAATGCACCCAGCCCTTTAACATTGATTTTAAACTATTTAAATCAAAATAAAATCTGAAAAATACTAGAAAAAATTCTAGAAAATTTTGTAAAATTATATAATAGATTATCAAAGTGTTTGATGATATGTTACATGGTTTGAGCCCTATTGTCATAGATTCATTCATTGTTAAGTTTTAAAATTATTTTAATGACTTAACTTATGAAATTAATATCTAAATTAATTTTATAAATTATGATTTTTCAAAATGATGATTAATACATTGATTTGGCAAATTGTACAGTTTTGGGAATGCATGTATTATCCAAATTTTTTGAATTGCTTGTATGCATCATATAAATTGTTTATCTGATTATTTCATGTTAATTACTCCATGAATAATTCGACATGCATGAAATTGGGAATTTCAAAACATATGATGTATACTTTTATCATATTATTATCACGTATTTTCACTATGTTCATGTGGTGGTATATATGTGTGAATGCTTGAATGATCATAAACTTAGATTGTATGCTATGTGATGAAGTTTACTTTAAATTGACATGTAATTAAGAGCCTGCGTGTCTAATCTCCTCTCTTATCAATTATGATTGTATATTCTATCTCTCTTTAAAATGTACTCCCCTTGATTAAGATCAAGTTTTCTTATTTGATTAATGTACATTTATGGGTCTACGTACCCTTAATGCTCTTGTTATGACAAGAAGACTGATCGAGGTGGAGGAGAGAGCGAGATGCTTGGAGAAGAGTTCTTCAAGCCTTGGTGGTGTGTCAACATTGGTATAAGATGTTGAAGCCTTTAATGTATATCGATCTGCCTTCGATCATGCATTAATGAAATGAAAGTCCATGATCATCTATTTAATCAACTAGACCAGATGCAATAAATATAGAAGTTTAATGTAGTAAAGAATTGTAATAAAACAAATTGTAGTTGCATTAAAGCATTTTCAAATGAAAATTGTGCTCTTATTTCTTTAAATATTTCTTGTTCATATTGAGATACTAGTGTGTATGTTGCACATCGTCTCATTTTACTAATTATGAAGTCTATTAAATTTACTACTATCAAGTTTGAATGTAAAAATCAAGGAAGGTGGGGTCGGGAGTCGGGACCGGGTTGGTTGGGCCCAAAACCAACCCGGGTCGGTTGGGGTCGCCAAAAATAATAATAAAATATTAATTTTGGGGTCGGGGTCTTGGGGTCAGGACCGGGTCGGTCAGCCCCAAAAGCGACCGGGTCGGGCCCGGGTTGCAACCCGACGAACCATGGTAAAAATTATAATGAAAACATTGAATGACATCATTGGATTATGCAATCTACTCTTTCATGAACAGGTATTTTGTCAATATTAAAATAGTTATCTATTGAATTTAAGGATGCATTTTCCCATGGTTTTATATTTTTTATCCATGAAGGACTTTCTAATCTTTTTGGTGTATATGGTATTCCATAATCGTTCCAACTTCCAACTATAATATCCATGTTGTCCCCATGTAGTTGGTCTTTTACCATTTTTTTGATATTTTAGAATTTGTTGATTAGGACAAGAGGCTAGGGTAGGAGTTCGAGATGATTCTCCTTGTTTTATTGTCGAAGAATTTTAAATTACTTCTTTTTTTGTATTTATTTCAAAATCTTCAAAACTATTTAGAACTTCTTCTATTTCTTCTGATTTAGTAGAGTATTGTGATATTACTTCAATTTCTAGTTTAAAATTATATTATTTAAATATATCATAGTTTTTCTCATAGTATTCTTGGATCTCATTATGTTTTTAATTCTAGATTTATAGAGTAATAATCAATTTTATTTTTTAGAATTTTTATGTTCTAAGAATTGTTGAAAATCTGATTCTAAGTGAACTCTTACTAACTCTATTTGTTAATATTGTTTTGTTTAAAATAAGTCTTTATAATTAAAAATAAAATTCAGAATATTATTCAAACTTCTTACAGGAGTATGTTGTTGAGTATTTAATTTAGACAATGTTGTGACTTTTGTTAAATTCATTTTATTTTTTATTGATTGAAGAATTTTATATGATTGAATTCCATAGTCTATTATAGTATTTTATTTATATTTGTATAATTAATAAATTATATATTAATGAATTATATTAAAATAATAATATTTTTAATATATATTATAATATACTATTAATGTATTATAAAAATATTTATATTATCACATTGTATTAATTTATATATTATTAAACTATTTATATATCATATTATGCCATTTATATTATTATGTTATTTATTTTTATTAATATATAATGGATTGATGATAACCACTAATATATTTGATTGGATAGTTGAGATTAATCTATTTAACATTACATTTACCTACAGAGGTGAGTCCGTAAGTAGTCCGTAGGTATTAATAGATTTATCTACGTAACCTTGATTTAATAGGAAGTAAAAGCTATTTTTACCTATTGATTCTTATCTACGGACAATGTATTAGTAGGTAAAGTGCAAATTTCTTGTAGAGTTGTTGTCATTGAACAAGAAGGACCTCATGACTTAACAACATACCTTGTATGTCATCGTTGCTAAGTAAAGCAAAATCAGCCTGGGTAGTGCCAACAGTCACGAAAGGATCATATTCAAGTCCAAGGCCATTGAAGATATAAATCAATAGATCACTAGTGGAGATCATATCTCTAGCCATGGCAAAAGTATTAGTCATATGTCACATTTTTTGCATATACTCAGAGATTTTCATATTCCCCTTTTTTAGTTGTTGTAGTTGAAGGTGTAGTTGAATTACTCTAGCCTTTGAAGATGATCCATAGACTGCTGAAATTGCCTTCCAAGCATCAGCTAAGTTCTCATAACCAACTACCAGAGGTAGGATGAAGTCACTCACTGATGAGATTATGATGGTTATAACAAAACCATTATATTGTCTCTAAATTTTTACATTAGGATTCAGAACTGTCCTAGACGAATTAGATGGGTCTGTCACAAATTCTGCCAGACATTGGAATGGTTCCATCCATAAGTTTCATCAAGTCATATATCTTGAGCAAGGTGAGTGGGGTCGAGGGTTGCAACTGGATCGGTCGGCCCCTAGACCGACTAGGTCGCAACCCTTATTTTTTTATTTTTTAAATTCAAAAAATCAAAAAAATTGTAAAAAATTCTAAAAAATACAAAAAATTAAGAAAATAAATGACATGATTTAAACAAATAATTCATCAGTTTTTTCAATTGTGACATGTTCTACATTTTGTTAGTAATTTATGTACTTTCCCTATGTTGTTTGGGTTGAGTGCAAAGTTTGGTACATATATACATGACTCCACATAATTCATTACATAATACTTTTGGCTATATGTAGGGAACCAAGAGCCTTGGTATGAATTATATGCATAATTGGAGGCACCATGGGTATTGTCCTTTAACTTGTTATGTATGCTGACCTCCTCCACGTTGCGGCCTTGCACCATGATCGCTATCTTAGGTCGCATGGGTTGCCGGTAAAATGTTGAACCATTGTAGTTGTAGGAAATATACCAAAATCTTATGACCCTTGTCTTTGTGATTGTGTGCCACCTTCGTATCCAACTCCATCATCGCTGCCCTTTGAAGAAGAATCCTCAAAAGTTTGGTACTGCACTCGGATATTTGGCTCGAGTATGTCTTCTCGATCGTCTTCAACTGTATCAGCATCTGCAATATCAAAGGGATCAATCATAACTTATTTACCTTTTCTTCTACTTTGCGTATCTCAACTAGTTCCTTCTCTGATCCTCTATCGCTTTGCTAGGGAGAGAGGAATCTAGAATTCTTTAGCTAGAGGGACATCGTTGAGCACTCCTTCAGTCCATTATCGATCTTCTAGGTTGAACTTCAGTTCTCCCAATCCTTCTCGATCATTTACCCAAGCTTCTAAGTAGTTCTTCTCATAGATAATTTGATCCAAATCAATGTCCTCCTCTTTAATTGTTGGTCCTCGACCTGACACCCTATCGCCTGTGACTGTGATATCCAGCTCTTTTGTTTTATCTAGCTCTGTTTCATTCTCTCCAAATTCTTCAACTTTAACCTCATGTTGTAGTGACAATACACAAGGTCTTCAAGTCTCTTTAATGTCAACATGTTCCTTTGCTTTGTGTGAATCAAGCTGAATGTAGACTAATTTCTCTCACAACCCGAAGACAAAGTGGTTTGTCTTAGAACCCTGATGGCTACATCTGCCAAGTCTTTGTACCCTGGTGCTTTACCATGGTCCATCCATCAATCAGCTGCATAAATTGAATGTGTTACAAAATTATATTGTACATTTTAGTTAACTAATTAACTGATAAAAAATATTACTATGTACCTAGACTTAGTAGCATCACAGCTCATTCCACACTACCCGTTCCAAAGTGAAATGCCCATATTCTGTAATTGTACATCTGGTTGCAGGCGATAATAGTTCGATCGTTATCACCAAGCATTTGTCGGATGACGCTCTTCACATCATCTAATAGCTCGTTCGTTGTCTTGAAATGTAGACTGTAGCAATACCTTGAGTTGAAAAAGTAACCTACAAATCAAATAATATTAGTAAACAATTTATATGTATCTGAAATATAAAGAATGCTAGTAAATGACTAGAAAATATACCTACTACATGTATGGGTTGATGTAATGTACGTTCCCAGCGACGATCTATGATGTCCCACCACTTGAAGAAGTCAGACACTGTCTTCGAGATTTCTTCCTTTGCTCTCTCAATCACATCATATAAGTACCCCATGTCTACTTCTCTATCTCCATCAACTATCCTTATTATCTTAACTATAGGTTGGACAATGTTTAACATCTTCTTTACAACCTTCCAAAAACCCCTACTTTCTATTGTCTCCTCTACTTTTTTCCCATTTCTCTTATCCGATGGGTTACATCTAGCTATCCAACTACCCCAACTCGGTGAAATTACCATCTGAGTTAGAGGTCTCCTTTGACTCAACAAACTTTCTAGCAAAATGTAATGGGAGGTGAACCGAGTTGCATCGGGTTGTAGCAACTCTTGACCCTTGGTATGTTTTCTCATAAGTGAAATGACAAAGTTATGGTTGTAAATAAAAAAAGAAATAGACTGGGCTAACTTAACTATCCTATTTATTTGAGGATCCTTATATATATCCTTCATCATCAAGTCTAAAGAGTGGGCGGAACAAGGTGTCCAATACAACTTTGGTCTTTTGATTATCAACATCTGTCTGCCCAATTTGTATGCCGCTGCATTGTTTATAGCTATTTGAACTGTTTAGTTCTCTCATATTTCTTCTATTACTCCATTTAAGAATTGGTAAGATACTTGGCATTTTTTACCTGTCCCGATGCGTTAACTGACTTCCAAAAGATCGTGTCAGTTTGGTTGTACACTAGAAAATTGATCAATGTCTTTCTAGTTATACCTGTTAAGAATAAGACATTAACTAAGTTATACCAAAAAAATATTTATACATGTACTACTATAAACAAATTTTCTTATTGGTCCATCCATCGATCATTAATGTGCAACCTCTTTCCTCCCAAATTCATTCAAATAAAGCCACATATTTCTTTGTATCTTGCACCTCTATAAAAAGATATATATTGTATATCTTCTTTGGGTTTGGCCCAGACACTCCTCTCTTGACATATGCGATTGTGTCGATCACGTTCTCGTAGTATGGTGCTTTTGCATCATTTGTCAGTGTGTTGTGGTGAAAAATCACCTTGACATTGCTCAGCCAATCTTTCCTTTACACAACTTATGGTTCTTCATTACAGTCGTGATTGTGTTTTGATGTTGTTGTGGTTTGGTGATAACAAGATCCACAGGACCCACTGCTGGTGGTTGTCTTGGGTGAGATCATGAATCTCATCTTCCTATTGGTTGTTGGATCCTCTTCACTTTCTCAATCACTCCACTTCTCAACCCTTGACTTATCATTCTGCCGGTGCATCGATACAAGTCTTCGTCGACAAAGGATCTTCGACTAGTTTTCATTGCTCAGAAGAGGTCATCTATTTAAGAAATATTTAACTACTTAATAATCAATAAAATAAGAGAATGAACTACTTTTATGAGTAATAAAATCATACCATCATCAAAGTCTTGGTCTCAACGAATATTCGATTAATCTTGTCCAATCTCGTAAAAGGGTACGGAGTGTCTAGCCAGGTGGGACAATTCTTCCCGAACGGTCTTCTTTTGTTGTTTTGAAGTTCTACTCGTTTGTTCCATCGCTTGTAGGTGCTTTAGTAATTGGTGTCTTATCTTCTGGTAAGTCCGTGTGCAAGGTAGTACATTGACCTTCATGTTTGCAAGATGAAATTTCAATCGAAAAATATCACCAAATATAATTTTATCACAATATTCACACTGCACTTTTCTCTTCACCATTGATATCAAGTTGCAATGTAACCAACTCTTATCACTTCGGGTAGTGCCAGAAGTTTGGATTGTGTGATTTGGAGAAGATATTTTTTCAACTAAAAAATTAACTAAGTAACTAATTAACTATTTAAAAAACTAATTAGGTTAGTAAGTAACTACTTATCAAAGTAAATTCTTAATTATGTAAGTGACTAACTAATTATCTAGGTAAGTAAGTAATTAACTAAACTTTCTAATTAATTATCTACTTAAATAACCACTTAACTAAAGAACTACCTAAATATCTAGCTAACTAACTATTTAAGTAAGTAAGTATTAAGAAGAATGAATTAATTGAGTAACTAATGAACGTAAGCAAACATTAAATAAGTATATTTAATGAAATAATAAAATGACCGATGAAATAATTAAGTAATTAAAGAAGAAATTAGCACAATGTTTGGAGCAAAATTTGAGAGCAAAGAGAGATAATGAGAGTGAGAGCAAGTGGTGAGGAACATGGTTTGCCGGGTTGGTGACCCGGTCGGCCAGGTTGCCCGACCTGGTCGCTTTTTGGGCCGACCGACCCCGACCCCCCGATCCGGTTATTATTTTTTTATTATTTTTTTCCGACCCCGACCCGACCCGGGTCGCAACCCCAACCGACCCGGGTCGGTTTTGGGGCCGACCGACCCGGGGCCAACCCCCGACTATTCCTTCCTTGGTGAAGAAGAATAGCCCCTTGGGGGCTTTTTTAAAACCCCCAATGGGCTGGAAGGGGGGGGCAGCCCCCTGACCATTGGCAACTGTCGCAACAGTTTACCCGGGTCACGCGATTCCGCGACCAGACTAGCCGGGTCGGCCCGACCTGGTTGCGACCCAGGTCCCGACCTGAAATTCCATAATCTTGAGGAATGAGAGAAATTGACCTCTCCATATCATGAAGTTGCCTGCATTGAGCTTTACAGAGAAGTTGTGAGATATTCGGAAGAGAGGCAAAGGCTGATCCCAAGGATCGCGGGATCGGAATCGGGATCGGTGGGTACCGATCCGATCCGGATCGGATCGGATCGGACCGATTCCGACCGATTCAATGGAAGAAAATCGATCCAGAATCGGTAAGAAAAAAAAGTAAAAAAAAAAAAAACGATCCGATTCCGATTCCGATCCGATTCCGGACCGATTCCGGCCGATTCCGGACCGATTCCGACCGATTCCTACCGATTCCGACCGATTCCGCGGAATTCATGCCGGAATCGGTCCTTCCGCATGGAATCGGATCTCCTCCGATTCGATTCCGGAATCGGTCGGAATCGGTCCGATTCCACCGATTCCGTAAACAATGGCTGATCCAGACACAAACGGTAATTTGGAAGCATTAACTAGAACTGCAGCGCTGGAGTTCACCGTCGATTCTTCCATTGACGGAGAAAAGAAAATGCGTAAAAATGAAGCTAGCTCGGATACCAAGTTAAGGATCCATTTGGATCCACGTAAAAGAGGTTAATTGCGTGAACTTTTCCCGGAAACTATTTCCAACTTGCCATTTGTTTGCACGTAAAATATGAGTCAACCGAAAAGTTGATGCATTGACTCCTCCAAAATCAGGATTTTGGCATCCTACAAAATTACCCGGATGCCGTTTTCGGCCAGCAGGTACTTGCTACATAACCAAGCCACATGGAACTATATACATGCTAGTTAAGTTAGATATAATTCAAATAAAATAAATTTATTATTAGTCACTCATATCAAATTTAATTTTTTAAATTGACAAATAAAAATAGTTAATACAAAGGATTATTTCTAATTCCTAGTGATGCTAAAAAATTATTTATTTAGATACAAACATCTACAACATATACCAAATAATGTTAAAGATAGAATAAAAACACTAGTAGACTATATTAATACACATAATAATTATTATTATACAAATAACTTTTACCAACAGCCAAATAATTATTTTTTAAAATATTATCTTAATCAGTATAAAATAGATGATTTAAATTTTATTTTATTTTTAAATTTAATTATATGTTTCTTCTTCTTGTTTTTTACTCCAAACCAATTGCAACCTTAATATTTGATATATTTACTTGCAATGAGTTGGACACGGTGTTCTTGATAATTATATTTTATTATATAATTATTTTATAATGAAAACTAATAAATTATATGGTTAGTTGTCAAGAAAATAGTTTATTTTTTCATTGTGTTATTCTTAACTTGAAAAAGTCAGTAAATAATTTTAATAAATCATATAACTAAAAAAAGTCTTCATATAACTTGTATATTAAAATGATCCGAAAATAATTTACATAAAACCAAATAGTTAAAAGTTTTGTCAAGAAAAATTAATTCTAGGTGTACCAAACAAGATATTTGTATTTCCTTTTCCTTGAAAAGTCTATACGGTGTAAATCATTTTCAACGTTTTCACTATTACACCAAACCAAACGGACCCTAAATGGAGAAGAGATGCTGCAAATCCCATGAACAGTACACTGGAGTCGAATAGATGAAGAACTACCGCTGATCCGATGAGCCATTCACAGTGCCGAGGATGCACATACAGATAGAAACAGAGGATGAACAGTGAAGACACGAATGAGTGGGAATCAGAAACCTCATCATTGAGCTCTGCCGGGGGGTATATAAATGATTGTATTTTCACGTGTTTCACATTGAGGCCAAATTAGACCTATATTGCACACAAATGAATAACAAATGAAATGTAAATGCGATACACAATTGGGAGGAAAATCTACTATGTCAGCATGTCACGCAAGACTGCGTTTTGCCTAACAATCAAGAGTGATAAATGTGATGAAACGGGTGGTTATCCGAAGATCTGGGTAGATCGGCAGCGGATAGGGCAGGAGATCACCCTTATCATTATCTTTATCAAAGAGCAGATCAGCAGACGGTAACGAGAGACAGAGAGAGAGAGAGAGATGGAAGCGATGAACGGAGGAGAAGGAAGAAATAGTTACGCTAGAAACTCCATACTTCAGGTTGCTTGCATCCATGTCTTACCCATTGATATTGCTATCGTTCGATACCTTCCGTTGGCAAGGCCCAATGTTATTGTTCTTGCAGATGAAGGCTATCAGGAAGGCAAAGCCCATTGTTGTGCAAACCCTTGCCGAAGTCTACAGCTCCATCCTTCCGACGTGCATGGGCGTTGCAGACTTGGGCTGCTCCTCCAGCCCCAACGCTCTTCTTGTAGCAAGCGAGGTTATGGAAGCCGTTGAAGAGACAAGCCGCCGACTTGGCCGGACACCACCGGAGATCCAGTATTTCCTGAATGACCTACCAACGAACGACTTCAACACTCTGTTCGGAGCTCTGGCACGATTCAAGGAGGAACTCATGGGAACAGGAGGCGGGCCGGCTACAATGCCGGCGATCTTCTTCTCTGGGGTGCCCGGCTCCTTTTACGACAGACTCTTCCCTAAAGAAAGCATCCATTTGGTCCACTCTTCTTACTGCCTTCACTTCCTCTCCCAGGTGATGAAGCTGCATGCTCCCTCGAAACTATTCTTCTCTTGACTGTCGTACGGTACCTCCCAGAAGTGTTCTCATACATCTTTTCTTAAATGATCACCTAGCCCTCTCCGGCTCATCCGAGAGGATTTCGAGAGGAAACCAAGGTGATGCTTGTCAGAACATTTTCAACACATCGACCTTCCAAGATCTCCCAATTGCAACTGGAACTATATACTTCGATCATATTATATAACGTCGAATGGTAGAGGTTAAACGCACGACACCTTGTGAGATTATATCACCTATCAAAGTGATCTTCTTAATTATCCTTCAAAGACAAGGATCCGATTGGAGAAGCAGCTAGCTAGCTAGGATCCACATATTTGAAAAGATTTCGGCGAAGGAATCCCTTTCAAAATTCCAAGCCAACACGGCGTAAGTTGAAGGGAGAGAAGTGTCGTTGGTCATCATGTAGAATACTCCACTTTTAACATTAATGCTCAAAACAGAAAAACCTTATACACGTTAAGTTGTGGTATTTGTTATGGTTCACTTTGTATTTTCTTTACTGTCAATATATATATATATAGATAGATATAGATATATATGGCGGCTAATGAAGCTTATTTCTTTTGCTGTACGAGTTTGTAACGTTCTAAACTGTATGAAATTTTAGGTTCCGCGAGGAGTACAAAATGAAACAGGCATGCAATTGAACAAACAGAACGCCTACTTATCAGACACAAGTCCACCTTGTGTGTTCCAGACATATCAGAAGCAATTCAAGAGAGACATCACCTTGTTTCTAAAATTGCGTCATGAAGAAATTGTAAATGGTGGAATGATGGTCTTGGTTCTTGTCGGAAGAGGAACAAATGATCCTCGGAATTGTGGACAGTCATATCTATCGAAATTGATAGCTGACGCTCTCACGTCTATGGCCTTGGAGGTAAGGGAAAGAATTCACAACATGGTAAGTATTTTTAGCTATCGAAGCATATGGTTGGTCTTTGATATTTTGATCTTATTTATATTTAGGATGGAAGCAACAAGTAGTGTGTTGAATTAATGTTATTTATGGCCTTACTATATAAAAAGGGTTACTGGCGACTGGTTAATGGGTATGACTTCCCAAAGCCATTCCTAATATGCTACTGGCGATAGTTGAACAGCAGCCATCACCACTGCTGTTATAAGTGGCCATCACAACTGCTCAAGTAATGGCGACCGCTAAATATATAGAGCCGTAGCCAATAAAAGTATTAGCAATAGGCTCACTCATCACTAAACCCATTTTGGAAAGAGCTTATGGTTATGACTAGGGATGGGTGATGGCTTAAGCCATCCCTAATAACAACAAGCCAATTATTCAACGGTCCACTCTTATTGGCGATGACGTTAGCATCGTCGCCAATGGCCTTAAAGGTACCATTGGGCGATGGTCCTCTCGATTTTAAACCTCCCTTTTCCCCTTCTCCTTCTTCCTTTGCCCTCTCACACTCTCGCGAAAGGCTCTATTGCTGACGGTTGCTACCGCCACCGCCGCAACCACCCCGTTGCTGTTAGTTGTTACCACCACTACTGCCGGTTGCTGCCACCATCAGATTCTCTCTCTCTCTCTCTCTCTCTCTCTCTCCCCCAACATCTCCACCTGTGGTGTCTTCCTTTGAGACATCGGAGCTCCACCGTTGGCTATCATAGTCACTACCGTTGGCCACTGCCATCGCCCTTGCGCTAAATCATTCTTCTTTAGGAATGCATAAACCCTAAAAGGGTTGCTAAAGTTGTTTATTACATGTTTATTTAGGTATTTGGTTGTAAGATTTTGGGTTTATTTGAATTGATTTAGGGGTTTAGGATCTTAATTTTGTTAGTTTACTGTTTAGGATTTTGAGTTTAGCATGTTAAGCATGTTAATTTAAGGGTTAAGCATGTTAATATTGTTAAAAATATCTTAAGAATTGTTAAGAATATGTTAAGTTTTTGATTTAGGGGGTTACACATGTTTAGATTGTTAAGAATTTTTTGAAAATTAATTAATTTTATTTAAGTATATTTGTTTAGTGTCTATTGATTGTCCATTGTTATTTGACCTTAGAACTCAAACCAATTGGCTTAGCACAAAGTGGCCTTAAAAAACTAGCAATGGTTAAGTTTGGCCAAAATGAGATAGAACCCAAAATACCGCTGGTTAGGTGACTCCAAATTGGTTTTCGGTTTGGATTGACTTAAATAACCACACAATCCAAAAAATACGATAGAAAAGATGGTAGATTAGGTCAATCCAAACTGATCTTTGACTTGAATTTGCCGAATTACCATAAAACCCTCGAAAAAAGAGTTAGAACCCAAAGTGGTAGTTGGGCCAATCCAAACTAGTTTATAAGTTGGACTGACTTAAATGGCATAAAACCAAAGAAATGATATAAAACCCAAAACACAGCCAGTTAAGCCCATCCAAACAAATTATCGATTTGGATTTATCTAACCGTCATAAAACCAAAAAAAGTAGATAGAGCACAAAACATGACCCTTAGACCAATTCAAATTAGTTATTGGTTTGGATTAGCACAAAAGTCCTTTCAAAACAAACTAAACTAGTAAACTAAAAAAAGAAGTATTTTGATTTTTTAGGTCTTTCAATGACAAATCGATCTAATGTTTGTCTAATCTTGGCTATGTTTTTCTTATTTTCAAGAAGTTTCAAATGACATCCTCATTTGAGACTTGCTTCGTATGGAAGAGGTTCGGTTATAATTCTTTATGTATTTAATTTTATTATATATTTGTTCAATTTTGCATATATATTGCTCTATAATTAAAAAAACCATTAGTCTAAATGAGTAGGTTAGATAAGTCTTAGATAGATACCCCTAATAGATTATATCTTAGTTATATTTTAAGAATAGATAAATTTTAAACTATGTTATTACTAAATGTAGAACTCATTTTAGACATGGTTAGAACAATAATTTAATTTATTGTTCTTGTAAAAGGTGTTGTAACACCTTTACTTTAAAAAGAGATTTGGTTAAAGAACATTTAATAGCAGATAGCATATGGTGAAATTATCAAACATGGATAAATCACAATGAAATCGAAATTAATTCAAGTAATAAGTATGATGTCCAATTAAGTGAACCAGAAGAAGAAAATGCTAATAATGAAATGATAGAAATACTTGAAGATATTAAAAATGTTCAAGAAATATTTAGACATAACGAAGATGAACCAAATATATAAGTACAAAAATATTTTCACTTTTTAAAAGATGTCAAAACATCTTCATTTAAAGGTTGCTAAAATATATCTAAGTTAAAAATTATTTTAAAATTGATCAGTTAAAGTCAATAAATGGCCTAACCGAAAAATGGATGAATACTATGCACTATTTATCTTTAAATATGCATTGTCTAAATATGAACTATTCCTAACATTTGGTATAAACATAAAAAAAATTTGTTAAAGACTTGGGACTTAATTATTAGAAAATAGATGTATGTGAGAATAATTGCATTCTCTTTGAGAAAGAGAATGCAAATAAAATTATATGTTCATAATGTGAGACTCCAAGATACAAGAGTGATCCCAAACATAAGAGTAAGAAGGTGGCATGAAAATTATTATATTATTTTCATTAAATAATAAGTTGTAGTGTTTGTTTATATCCACAAACACTGTTAAGTAGATGACATGACATAGTGAGCCACGCTATTATCAATTGAGTGTGAAATGCATCATCCTATTGATTCTCCTTCTTGAAGATGAGTTGCTGTACTATATACTGATTTCGCATTAGAGAAATACAATATTTGAATTGGGTTGGCTATAGATAGCTTTAACCCTTTTGGTAACATGTTATCAAATTATAGTATGTGGCATGTAATTAGAATGATTTACAATTTACCATCATGAATATCTATGAAAGCAGCATACAAAATGATGACATGTTTAATTCTGGGTTCAAGAGCTCCCGAAATTGATATTGATGTATACTTACAAACGTTGATAAATGAGTTAAGATACTTATAGGAGATCAGATTGGAGACACATGACATTTTAAAGAAAAAGAATTTTGTCATGAAAACGATATTGCTAGGCATCATAAATGATTTTTGGGATATGTAAATTTATCTGGATAGAGTACTAAAAGAAATTTAGCATGTTCATTTTATAACAAGGAGACACATTGGTTCGACTAGTTCATAGTTGAAAGCAATATTATTTAGGAGACCGTTAATTCTTATTAATAGCACATCCTTGGAGAAAGAATCAATATAAGCATTTGTTTGATGGCTGATGATGTGAGAAGGGAAGTCCTAAGGTCAAAAAAAACCAAATGAAGCCATTCTATGGCCCCAATGCAAACTAGAAACCAATTTGTAATGCCCCAAATTGTAGTAGAATGGAAAAAAAATCATATGAAGCCATTTTATGGTCGTTTGGGGCAATGCTAATCGGAAACATGTTTGGATTGGCCTAAATGGCCATAGAATGGCAAAAAAACAAATGAAGCCATTTTTTGGCCAATGAAATATATATTTTATTATGCGGTAGATGAAGGGATTTAGCAAGAGTTAGAGGACATCTCAAGCTGGGAGATCTCAGTCTGCTATCACTTAATCGGATGCATCTCAATCTAGAGTTGATTGGTCGAGTCTACCCGATGGCTCTTCTTAGCCTACTTCATCTTTGGCACCTCAGCTAGCTAATTCTTAGCCTTCTCCATCCATGGCACCTTAGCTAGGTGCTTCTCAACTTACTCCATCCTTGGCACCTCCACATTCTAGCTATATCCCTCATCACATGCCTCAGGTATATATCTGCCACAATGTCAAACACCAATATATATATATATATATATATATTATTAATGTTTTTACTTTTGTGTTTAATCAGTTGCATCTATTAGGCATGGTAGCGGTCCTGCCAAATCATATAATGTCATGACATTAGCACCATGACAAACCTTGCCAGTTGATTTGGTAGGCGTGTTGGCTATTGGCCTTTGTGGGTCAGATTTTGCTACTTATCTTTAAGTTTGTAACATAGTGCACTGTAATTTGTGATAACAAAATTACCTCACTTTCCCTCTTGAGAAGAAGGAAGCTATCTTTCATGATCTAGAGATAAATAAATTATTTTTTTGGTAGATACTAATTATGTAGCATACTTCTTTGAATACTATTAATGATTCTTAAAATACGGTCATTATGCAGCAACATTTTAGGTTTCAGCAAGATTCAACTACTTACACCCAAATATTAAGACATATGGGTGAAATGTAAAGGAAACAAAGAAATCACTTAAAGTAATAAAATTATTTAACTTATTTATTTTTATAATTGTCAATTATTATTAATAGTTATTGTATATTTAGTATTTTGTAGGATGTCCACTAGAAGAGACATATGAGTTTGTGCCTCCACAAATCGAATTGGAACAATGGTATCACATGTGTAACTTATAAGCATGTGATGACCATAAGATAAAAAAATTTTACCCACTCTAAAAACTTGTTAATGTATTTCATAAAATATTATAAATTTGATTGTAGACACTCAATGATAGAAATGAAGGCAATAGATCTCACTCTCTAGGCCTTGTAGAAGAGGAAAGACCAATATTCATCAACTACAAAGAGATTTTATAAGTATTCAATTCTTTTAATTTATTTATTATTTATTTAATATCTTTTAAACTAATTTAAAATTTATAATCATAGGAATCAAAAGAAGGTCATCCTTCTACATGCCTAGAGATTTATCAGTTGTCTTAGACTAGCAAAGAGCCTAATGGAAATATTATCTGGGATGATAAAGAAAATTGTCAATTGAAGGTTAATTATTTCTAAATTATATTTTACTTATCTAATTTTACATCTTAAATTAAAATATTTATAGTATGTATTTTATAGGATAATATGACACAATTGATGACTACTCCGACAACCGAAGAGTCGGATGTAGGAGCATCACTATTTATTGCCAAGGTTGATTTTATTAGCATGATGGATAGAGATAGGCTAGGCTAGGTATGATGTAATAATGAATTCAGTTGTGTATGTACTAGCATTAATTTATATTTGAATGAAATATAGGTTGTATTTAATGTGGTATATATTTCTTTCAACATGATTGTATGTATAGACAAGGTAGGTGGGGTCGGGGGTCGGGACCTGGGTCTAGCCAAGGTTACAATAAAAAAAGAATAAAAAATAAATTTAAAATATTTACCAGGTCAGGTCTCGTGGTCAGCACTCGGGTCGCGACCCCACCTTCCATGTGTATAGATACGAATGAATGAAATGAATATCTTGATGAATGAAATGTACATGAGAATTTTCTTAGATGAATGGAATGAAATGTGCTTGGGGGGGAGTCATTATGGACCTATTTTAATATGTAAATATACAGAACATGTTTGTGTAAAATTCAAGTTATTCTTGACCCATTTTAACAATTTAAATTTTTTTATTTCAATGTTATTGGTGACAGCTGAGAGTTGTCGCTACTTATTCATGGTGACGGCTGGAGTCATCGCCTAAATGTAGTGGCAATGGCTATGAGCCATCGCCAAGTTGCATAGGGTTTTTTGATATGCATTGACAACAGAGACAGCCGTTGCCATGATATAGTAGCGACGGTTATCAAAGCCATTGCTTATACATTATTAGTGACGAATTTAAAATCGTTGTTAATAAGTTGATTGGCGATGGTTGTCCTAGCTGTCTCTTATAAGTTTAGTAGCGATGTCCGTGATTTGAAGTCGTCACCAATGTGTTTTTGTGATGGCTTTAGATTTAGTGGCGACAACTACAGGCCATTGTCATTAACCGTCTTTTTTATAGTGCTCAGAGTTCATAATGGATAAATTACAATGATGGTCAATGCCTATATTTTAAAACTCCTAATTTTGTGCTAATATTCTTTAAAAATGGCATGCTAGTTGATTAATATAATTAATTAATAAATCCAGACGAAGCAATTGTATATCTATCTAATTAATCTTAAACATGTGAGTGACGAGTTTATAAAATGAATATTATGATAAATAATAATCATCAATTCAAAAGACAAAGAAAATTTAAATATAATAGATCTCAAATGAACCGAGCACAAGCATAGTACTGTTTCTGTGTGGTAAACTACTTAATTATTTATATTCACCTTGATTGTTTTCCACACAATTAATACTAAAGTTTTGTCTACGTTGAAAACTGATGAACCAATTTCTGCTTAAACTGTTGATATTCACCAAACTTATAAATAATTCAATATAAACTAAATCTAAAAAAGTATCCTCTAATTAATATAGTTGCAAGTATCGACCAGAAGTATGATGCATAGGAAACAATTCGATACAAAGAAAACCAATTCGGATGTGTATATATAATTTTAAACAACCTACGTGACATATATATTTTTTTATATATAAGAAAGCTAAAGATATATGTACGTATATATGGTCGTGCAGCAGCAAGAGCGGCAAAATACCTCCGTCTTAATTAAATGTTGCTGGCCGTGTGGTGTGGGAGAGAAAAATAATAATATACTAATTTAAGGATTACGATAGGACCCAAATTAATCTTCTGTTCTTCGCTTGATTACTTATGCATCGTACATCTAGAATAGAAGAAATACATATTATCACTTTGCTAGTACTCTTTAAGAATGTTAGATTTCTCACCACACTAATCCGATCTAAACTTCATCTGGTCTATGCGGCATTAATGTGTACCTAGCTAATTAACGCTGTTAGAGAGTGTCGCCTAAAAGATCAATCATGGGTACGCGCGTGTACGTCAAAATCCGTCGAGTACCACTTACTGTGTGTTGACCAAGAACTTAAAAAAGTACCAATCGCTAACAGTCGGTGAAATGGACTTGTCTCTGTTGAAGGATTTTATCTCATATTGGTCATCGGAGGAGTATTCTATGCCTTTATCATAGTCTGGACCTGGGTCTCCTAAGCGCACGTGCGTTTTTTGGAATTTCACATGGTATCAGAGCTGGTCAGGCTGTAGGCTCTGTCCTCCGGTGGATTTGCTTCTATTTTCGCTCGGCCCTGCCCCGTGTATTCTTATCGTGACTCTGACGGTGGTGGCTGGCCGAGAGGGGGAGTGTTGAAGGGTTTTATCTCATATTGGCCACTGGAGGAATATTTCATGCCTTTATCATAGCCTGGACCTGGGTCTCCTCAGCGCACGTGCATTTTTGGAATTTCACATGGTATCAGAGCTAGTCAGGTTGTAGGCTTTGTCCTTCGGTGGATTTGCTCCTATTTTCGCTCGGCCCTACCCCGTGTATTCCTATCGTGGCTCTAACGGTGGTGGCGGGCCGAGAGGGGGAGTGTTGAAGGGTTTTAACTCATATTGGCCACTGGAGGAATATTTCATGCCTTTATCATAGCCTGGACCTGGGTCTCCTTAGCACACGTGTGTTTTTGAATTTTCACATTTTCTCTTTTTACCAGGGACTTATCGAAGGAGAAAAATTAGTTGACTCGTTCAACTTGCCGATTTATAATCCATCCTTGGAAGAACTGAGATCTCTTGTGAACCAAGAAGGATCCTTCGAGATCACCCAAGATGGAGCCTTCGAGCTGAACTGGGATCCCACGGACGACGATGTAGAAGCATTGGTATCTACGAACCCAGACACCGGAGGAAATGTGGCAACATCCTTGAGGGCGGTGTTGGAGCCCTTGCTCACCAAACACTTCGGCGACAAGGTGATTGAAGAGTTTTTCAGAAGATTTGCACAAAATGTATCCGTCCACCTCTCAAAACAGAAGAGCAAGTATGTGAACCTCGTTGTTTCCCTGAAGAAGAAGGAGGGACCGCAGAAGAAGCTATGTATATAGCCGTCTAAATGCATATCACCAGTAATATCGCATGTGGGTTTATGTATATACTGTAATTTAGATCTTGTGTCAACGTTAATGGGTCATTATAATGAATAATGAATGATACTGATTACATTATAATATAATTTATAGTGACGTGTGATTAGTCTGTGTAACAATTAAATCACCTGACTGTACCAACAACCATATTAATTAGTAATTCTTTTAAGAGGTTATTCATCCTCGACTAACTCTCAATAGAGCATGCATAATGACAAAAGAATAAATTTTAAGTTGAACTCCGAAAAATAGTTAATCAGAGTTATTGTAGGTTCACGTATTTAATCTCTTAACATTTATCGACGTACTCTTAACATAACATATTTAACTTTGAAATAGTTTTTAACTCAACTTTTGAAAATTAGTTAACCAAAGTTGTTAATAATCTACTTATTTAATCTCTTAACATATTTATAAACTGAAGTGTTACATTCTTTATTATTAGTCTAAAGTGTGTATAATATATAATTGTACATATAATAAGGTACAAAATTTGTTATACATTCATTACATATTACCATCGTAAGAAAGGAGAGGCGGCACAACTGAGAGGGGGAGAGAGAGAGTGAAAAGGTAGGAGGACAAGGGGGTGTGGGTTTTAGAAAACCTTGGAAACATTAGCGACGGATTCAAGCTGTCACTATTGGTACATTTAAGTACATTGACAATGGCTTATGCCATCACCAAATCTAACTGACCGTTGAATGATCAGAAGGGACAATTAGTGACCGCTAAAGCCATCGTGATTAACAGTAAACAACGACGACTCCATAAAGTCGTCGCTACTAACCCCTATCAGACGGGTTCAGAAAATTTTCCCTATTATGGTGACGGCTTAAGTTTGATAGAAATGTATGCCCTACAAGCCAATCATATATGATATGATTCGACATTTCTAGAAATATCTCATTTAATTAATCAGGAAAATCTTCATTATAAGCTCTTATTAGATGCGAATATCATAATGAAGTCCTTGATCAAATACAATGATAATTAAATCATGATGAGATCATGATAATGAGATTGATCATTTAGAGGTATTTGATCCAAATATTCCTAGTCCTAGGATACTTGAGACGGGACATCAAGGATCCGGATAGACTAGTGTATGTGATGTCTTCTCATGTGATGAGGACGACCGATCTCATTGGTCATTAGTGTGGAGACACTGAGATACACATACATGTGCTCATTAGTTGAATGAGTTCACTAAACTGACCGAATTAGAAACCCTGAATGGTATTTTACCGAACTGTCTATCAGGGTTTTCTATCATCACGGTTGCATGGTTGGACCTTTAACTTGAATCGCCAAAGATGCCTTGTTGGGTGGAACTTGTGCTTTGACCATTGACTTATGGATCACAATTTAGATGGTCCTGTATAGCGATGGATCGGGTACAAGGAAAATCCGATGGAGGCAATTGAGCGGACAGCAAGGGATCGTCAACTCGCGGTAAGTGAGAGTGAATATCCTATGGGATAATACTCTAAATCCCTGGCCAGGGTAGATAGGATAATTGGAAAAGGAGTTTTCCAATTGATCCAATTCCGAGTACATGATCCTATAGAGTCGGTACACTAAGGAGTTGACAGTTGATGGCGTACTCCTTTCCGACCGGGACATTGGATGGATGAGGGTTTATATCCATGTGGTAACTGATGATGGAAAGGCTCAATGGAGATGAGATTATCCCCATAGCCATTTGGGATCATGGGATGTGGCTTGTACCCTTCATGATCGGTAGGCCGAGTAATCTGTTATCGGATAATGGATTTAATTAAATTAAATAGAATTGTTCTATTTTATTTAAGCCTCTACCAAATAGGCTATTGGGCCTAGTGGGTCACACACAAAAGGACTTATCCACAAGTACAGGGGTAAGGACGTAATTTATGGAGATTTTGGGTTTTTATGAAAAATTCCATAATTCTCTATAAATACTAATGGTTTCAGCCAAACCCCATCAAGCCAAGGGTGAAAACCATGTCTCAAGCCTCCTCCCTACCTTCTCCTCTCTCTAGAAGGTGTCCATGGTCGATGGAGCTCCGTTCGGGAAGAGTTCTCGAGGCCGGCGCGAAGGGAGAACCTGCTGTGGATGAAGTTCGTGTGGATACTGCTGGAGACCGGACACTTGAACGGTTTGAAGAGCTTAAGAAGCTCATTTCCTTCCTCTCCATGGGATTATATGAATCTCTATCAGGAACAATAGGAATCGTCGCTTCCGCTGCACCAAACTTTCATGGACAATTCCTTTCAAAGTTGTCGCCAGTAAAAGTAATAGGAACAACTTCTTAAAGCCATCGCCCATATGTTTATGTGCGACGATTTATCGGGGATGGCTGAAGCCATCGCAAATACATTTATTGGAGATCGCTTCTTTGAGACATCTTCATTAACCCATCCCGAATACCATGTTACCTTGTAGTGAGTAAGAAGAACTTACTTAATTTATTAGTTCCACTCCGAACTCCTGGTCTCATAAGTGATTGGGAGTCGGCCATTTGGAGATGCACCAGGATGACAGTTCTATGGTGATCAAGCTGTTGGTTAGGCAATCTGAGGGCAATAGGACTATTGGTAATGTGATTCGGCGACAAACGGTTGCTGGTTGGCGGCTGGTGATCAACGATAGAATAGGGATCGGGTTGTTGGTGGTGGCTAGCACAGCAGTGGCTACATGTTGGAGGAGAGTCTAGATGCAACTAGCATTGAGGCGGTAGGCTAACGCGGAAACATCAAGGTAACTTCGTCGTGGACCGTGGTGGTGCATCTTGTTAGATGTTACAAACATTGAATAAGGGAGTTTTTGTGAGTGTTTTGTAAGGAGGTATGTTACGTGGGAGGGTTCATTGTCAGAAGATGGGTGTTTTCATTTTCAATGGTGAAGAGTTTCTCTTCCAAGGGAAACTCACGTAAGTTGCCTTAGCTTTAAGAATATAGGCTTTAATAATGAGTTTAAACTTGGCTCATGGGTTACAAATGGAGAGGCCTATATATGGTCTATTCTCCACCTCATTGTACAAACTTCACACACATTTGAGCCTTCCCAAACATCTTCTTAATAGAGAGTAATTGTTTTGAGTATTTCTCCATTTCCTTTGTGTGATTTGGTTGAAGAGTAGTCTCTTTTATTCTCTATATTTTTATCCTTAGTCTTTGATCTAACATAGCCTAGAGTCAAGTTTCTGACTGCCACCTTTGAGTCCCAACAAAGTGGTATCAGAGCTCAAAATCCTTCTAGGCTATCTTACCATTTTATATAGTTGTAATGAGGTCAAACTTAGTACAACCTTTGATTCCCAGGTTGACTCAAGACAACTATGAGAACTAGTGTATCCAGATCAAGGTGTTATTCGGATCACAAAATCTATTGGAGATTGTCTGCGATGGGTATGTTGAACCCACTACCGAATTAGAGGTTGGTTATACTCCAGAGCAAAGGAGTGCTTTAAGAGACCAATGTAAGAAGGATGAAAAAGCTTTGTTCCTTCTTCGTCAAGGGTTGGATGAGGCGACGTTCAAGAACATTGCTGATGCAACATCGAGCAAACAAGCCTGGGGGAGCCTAGGCATGATCTACAAAGGTGTAGATTGAGTGAAGCGAATTTGCCTTCAAACTTTGAGAGTTGAATTTGAAGCTGCTCGTATGAAGGGGAAGGAGAGTATCTCTAATTACTATTCATGATTACTTGTTATTGTGAATCAGATGAAGCAAAGCTGTGTAAAATTTGAAGAGGTCCACATCATCAAGAAAGTGTTTCAGTCACTTACATCGAAGTTGGAGTATGTCAACGTCGCCATCTAGGAGCCAAAAGACTTGGAAATGCTTTCACTTGAGAAACTTATTGGTTCATTGCAAGTCCATGAGCAATGGATCAATAAGTTGTCTCAACCCACTACAAGCGACCATGCACTTGAGTCCAAGTTGGCTCTTAATGACCAAGAAAGGAGTCGAGGAGGAGCCAACAACCATGGAAAGAGGCTGTAGTCATGGACAACAACAAATAAAAGAAGGTATTGATCTCTCCCAGAGGAATTCTGATGCAAGTTGTGGGTAAGGCAAGCCCAGATGTTCTCTCAAGAACATAAATTGCTACAACTGCCAAAGATATGGGCACTACGTATCATAATGTTGTAACAAAAAGATGGATCGAGGCAAGAAATCTAATTATGCTGATGTTTCAGGTGTTGAGAAGAACCCAACACTGCTCCTTGCTCAGGAGGAGATATCAGACCAGCAAAATGTGTGGTTCTTTGATTCAGGAGCAAGTAACCACTTGTGTGAAAAAAAAGAAGCTCTTTGTGAACCTTTCTAACCAAGTTGATGGTACTATCAGTTTTGGAGATTCATCAAAGCTCCAAGTAGAAAGAAAAGGAAAAGTTCAAATTCTGCAAAAAGATGGTATGTCCCAATACATCTCTAATGTGTATTATGTTCATAACATGAAAAGTAATATTCTTAGCATCAGGCAACTCTTAGGAAAGGGCTACATAGTACACATAGAATATTCGTTGCTTATCTTAAAAGATCAAAAGGGGTGACATTTTGCAAGAGTGCAAATGTTGAAAAATAGAATGTTTCCTTTTCTATTTGAAGATACCAGAGAAGTGTCTCTATAGACTCATTGGGAATGAGTCATAGAGATGGCATTTGCGATATGGGCATCTCTATTTCAAAACCTTGAAGCAGCTAGCGTTAAGAGGTATGGTGCAAGGCCTGCCTGTAATTGGAGATCCAACTCACATATGTGAGTCATGTACATTGGGAAGACCATCCGTTTCCAAAGGGAACTTCGAGAAGAGCATTTGCGCCATTAAAGTTGGTGTACACTGACATATGCAGTTTTCTTGAACCTATGTCACTTGGAGGTAATCGGTATTTTATTACCTTCATAGATGATTATAGTAGAAAATTGTGGATTTATTTCATGAAACAAAAGTTTGCAACTTTTTATGTATTTTAACATTTTAAAGCTTGTGTTGAGGTAGAGAGTGGTCATAGGCTAAAAGTCCTTAGGTCTAACCAAGGTGGTGAGTACACCTCGAATATGTTTAAAAATATTGTAAATAGGAAGACAACCGACATAGTTTACAATTGCTTACACGCCACAACAAAATGGCATCGCCGATAGGAAGAACCGCACCTTGAGATAATGAGGACCATGATGAAGGAGAATGATCTGCCTAAATCATTTTGGGCAAAAGCAACTACTTGTACTGACTACCTGCTCAACTGGAGTCTAACAAAGTCCTTGAAGGACATTAATCTTCAAGAAGCATGGAGTGAAGAGAAGCCAAGTGTTAACCACCTACGCATTTTCAGGTGCATTGCTTATGCATAGGTACCAACTAAAAAAAGAAAGAAGCTTGATGATCATAAAGAAAAGTGCATCTTCATCAATTATAGTGGTGAGTCAAAAGCTTACCGCCTATATAATCCTCTCAATAATGAAATTGTAAAGAGCAATGATGTCATCTTCAGCAAAGCAGAATCATGGAGATGGACTGAGGAAGCTAAACAAATAATGATGGAAGAACTAGAGGTTGAGCATTAACAACCTCTACAGCAACATGCACCACCTTCTCCACAAACACCTAATAGTGGAAGAGCAGCATCAACCCAATACACTCCAACATCACAATGCTCAAATTCTTCTTTAAACAGAACCACAATTAAGATGAAGAGCTTGAGAGATATTTATAAGCAACTAGATAGAGGAGATACAAATCTTTTTTGCTTATATGTAGATCATGAGTCTCTCACATACGATGAGGCTATGGAAGAACCTTGTTGGAGAGAAGCTATGAAGGAAGAAATTCAGGCCATTGAGAAGAACAAGACACGAAAACTTGTTTCTCTTCTAGAGGGACATAAAACTATCAGCGTCAAATGGGACTATAATACCAAATGTACTACTGATGGAGAAACTTCAAGGCACAAGGCAAGGCTTGTAACTGAAGGCTATAAGTAGAAGTATGGCATAGACTATGATGGAATCTTTCCCCAGTTGCTCAACTTGACACATTGAGATTGCTCAACTTGTAGCTCATCACAGATGAAATATATCTCAACTATATGTCAAATCAGCATTCTTGCATGGCCCTATGGAAAAAAAAGTTTATATCAATCAACTTAAAGGTTTTGCCATCAAAGTTTTAGAGCACAAGGTATATTGACTGAAGAAAGCTCTTTATAGATTGAAACAAGCACCAAGGGCATGTAATTCTTGCATCGACATCTATCTACATTAGAATAGATTTATACAATGCCCATATGAGCATGGTGTTTATGTGAAGCAAGGTGACAACGGAGAGTTCCTCTTTATATGTCTTTATGTGAATAAACTCTTATTTATAAGTAATAGCCAAACAATAATTGAAGAGTTAAAGTAGTGCATGAATAGAGAGTTCGAGATGACAGATTGTGGATTTATGTCCTATTTTCTTGGACTTGAAGTAAATCAAGAAGAAGATGGAATCTTTATCTCTCAAACATACTATGCAAAAGAAATTCTTCATAAATTCAAGATGGAGAATTGCAATGTTGTTAGCACACCTATTGCTACAAGCTTGAAGTTGACAAGGAAAGGAGAAGAAAGCACCATATATCCAACTCTATATCGAAGTTTGATTGGATTTCCAAGGTATCTTTCTATCACTAGACTTGATATTGTTTATGCAATTGGTCTAACGAGTAGGTACATGGAAATTGCCTAAGAATTCTCATTGGGTTGCTGCTAAAACAAATTCTAAGATATGTCAAAGGCACAGTTGAGCATGGTCTCCTCTATTCCTATGATAAAGAAGCATAGTTAGTTGGCTATTCAGATAGTGACTAGGGTGGTGATCTAAATGAGAGGAAGAGTACTACTAGTTATGTTTTCTATTTTGGTTCTACAGCTTTCTCTTTGAGTTCGAAGAAGCAAAGTATCATGGCTCTGTCAACATGTGAAGCAGAATATGTTGCAACTTCATCTGTTGTAAGTGAAGTTTTGTGGCTCAGAAATCTACTTAAAGAGATGCATCATCTACAAGTTGAACTCACAAATATTAATGTTGACAAAATGTCTGCCATCAAACTTTCAAAGAATCCAATAGAACACGGTCAAAGCAAGCATATCGACACCAAATTTCATTTACTCAGGGAACATGTGAAAGAGAAGAATGTGCAATTGATTTACTGTAACGCCACTGAACACATGGCAGATATATTCACAAAGACACTTCCAACTAAATTATTTGTAAAGCTTAGAGAAATGCTTGGAGTCAAACATATTCAAGTTTGAGAGAGAGTGTTAGATGCTACAAATATTGAGTAAGAGAGTTTTTTTGAGTTTTTTGTAAAGAGATATGTCACGTGGGAGAGGGTTCATTGCAAGAAGATGGGTGTTTTCATTTTTAATGGTGAAGAGTTTCTCTTCTAGGGGAAACTCACATAAGTTGCCTTAGTTTCAAGAATATGAGCTTTAATAATGAGTTTAAACTTGGCCCATGGGTTACAAGTGGAGAGGCCTATTTAAGGAGGTCTATTCTCTACCTCATTGTACACACTTCACACATACATGAGACTTCTCAAGTATCTTCCTAATAGAAAATATTTGTTTGAGTATTTCTCCATTTTCTTGGTGTGATTTGGTTGAAAGCATAGTCTCTTTTATTCTCTCTATTTTTACCTTTAATTGTTAATCTAATATAATCTAGAGTCAAATTTCCGACTGCCTTCACTAGGGCTAGGAGCGGTTCAGATCAGAGAGACATGGAGAAAGAATGGCGGGCGACAGAGAGAGGGCGGCGTCATGCATGCATGGAGAGAGAGAGAGAGGGGGAGAGAGAGGGTTTAGGCGGAGAGTGGCCGTCAGCGGGGTGGGAGGGTAATTTGTTTTTTGTTTTTTTATCATAAATATTATATTCTTTGTCTTTTCAAATAAATTTTGTTTTCAAAATTTGAAAAATCCTCTTGCCGAGTTGAAAATGTTCAAATTACTTTTCGATTCTTCTGGACTATTTTAATTAGATTCTCTGGCATATTGTAATACTCATCGTCAAATATTTATCGGAATTCTTGTTATCTGCCCAACAACATTCTCCCTATCTAAATGTTAAAACATTTATTCTGTCACTGTGACTTGACTGTATTATGTCCATGATTAATATCAATAATCCATTTAGTGTATGCGCAAAAACATTCTTCCATAATAGATAATGATTACTAGGTCTCAATTTTCCAAAATTTTCTACATTATTCACCAAATCTTAACACCCCGTCATCATCTCAGTTGATTGAGACCCAATTATCTTTATAAAACAAAACTGTGATGCATATACGCTCGTCTATACATTTTTGTAATAATCAAGTGACGCCAACATAACTGGAAATCATAATTATCACTCATTTTGTCATCTCTCTTATCCTCATCCATTTTATATATCTTCGTAATTAACTTGGTAAGTATCAAATCCATCAACTACATATCTACCTATCATGTTTATCAACCTAGCTAATAAAATCATATCAACATGAAATATGCATAGCAAACTTGTATGGCGATGAAATCGGGGAAAAATTTAATGACAAATATGGTTTACAATTCCAAAAACCTAACCAAATATCATGTTGATGTTACAATATAAACAATTAAAATACTAATATGAAATATAGAATGATCCTTCAATTACTTCTTCAAATTTTCAAGTCACCACGTTTATGTTACGTTAAACCTGATTACCTAAATGTTAAAGATTTGAGATGAGTCACATGGAATGAGTAGGGACCCCACCACAAATCCTATTTACCGGTACTACCAAAATTTCAAACAATTTTGGCATGCGTACACATTTTATATTTTTATCTTAGTTAGGTAAAAGACTTAACCTACATGGTAATGCAACTAACCATTGTCTTGACCTCTAATCTAAATGTAACGATTACATATTTAACAAGAACACTTAGACTCTCAAATACACCAACCATGTTGACACCTCCAAAACTTCATAGACATACAAAATGACATGACTAACACCTTTTTAACGCATCAAAATGTAAAGAACACCATCTTGCATACACAGAATATATATCTTAATGCACATGTAGTAATGTCGAAGAACTTATACCAAATCTACCATATATTACAGTAATAATATAGCTAACTTAAATCCCATAATGCACATAGGAAGTGACGCACTTAGGATGAACCATGGTACCTGAGATCAAAGGATACTCCTAACTATTCTAATTTTTGCTGCCCCATGAGTATCAACTCTAATCTGGTATAAGTGCAATGATATATCAGAATGCAGTACATTGTATAAACCACATATTACAACTTGGAAGCATATATTGCTTAAATATTTACTGACTCCACTATCTATGACTTAAGATGCAACTTATATATGAACCTCTATTTATGAATAATCTGCAACACTATATAATTCATATGTATGCACTCTTAGCCACACATAATTAATCATGCTTTAAAGATAATACATAAAATGATGCACATGTTTAATAGTCAAATAATCTATAATGAACTGGCATATATGTATATTAATCATTTAATATTTTTTGACATTATTCGACATGCATTTAATTACATGATATCAAAACTTGACATTTTTCATTTTATCAAACAATTATTTTAGAGGTCTAATTATATGATAACACATGCTTAAACACACAACTTCAATACAAAATAATTAAATGAAACACTAACATAATTATACGCCCATCAAACTAATATGTAAGGCAGTATAAATAAAAATAAATAAGAAAATTCTACTGAATTTGTCTATTCGGTTCTAAACTCATTGTCTTATACACGTCAAGAAGTCAGCAAGTTGAAGATGCACCGGAATGATAGTTCTGTGATGATCAGGCTGCTGGTGGGAAAGTCTAATGGTGATGGAACTGCCGATCATAAAGTCCGGCGATGAACAATGCCGGTTGGTAGCCATTGATCAACGATTGAACAGGCATCGGGTTCCAGGTGGTGGCTAACACGAAAGGGGGGCATGGCGGTGGTTGCTCATCGGAGGAGAGCCTAGATGTGGTATAGGGTGATAGGATGATGCCAAAACATCGAGGCAATTTCATCGGGGTGGTGCATCTGGCGTTGGGCCGCAGACCTTGTGGCTGGTGGGCTAGATAGTTGACAAGAACTGACAATGCCACTTGGACACACTCAATTGGAGCTGTGCAGCGCAACCCATCAATGGTATGGTGGCTGGACCCATGTTAGGAGGCGGTGTGGTGTTCAGTGAACACGCTCAACGCATGGCCACGGTGTTGCTCAGCGTCGTTGAACCAAGGAGGAGGAGATGTGTGACACATGAGGAAGGTAACACATTACTACAGTTGTCCTCCCTCGTTAAGCTTGATCTACCTCAAGGCATTCAAGAGAAACTAAGGAACTAACTTATGTTCAACTATGGTGACTGGCTCACGGCAGTAGGAAGAGCAACTATTGGAGGTGTTAGACTACTTGACTATTGTGTACTATCTGCAAAAGAGTGTGAGTTTCCTGAAACATCCTTCATCCCAGACACAAAAATGTGGGACCCACCTCTATCATGTGGGTCCCACATGTCAAATCAAAGAGTTATTTATGTGGGTCTCATCTTTTTTGTGTCTAAGTGGAGAGTGTTCCATCAGGCGGGCGCATGAGGGAACTAGTGCTCTCTACAAAATGGTGAGGAATTCAAGTCTATCACACTCACCTTATTTTGACCATTCCTGGCACCATACTATTGCCTACTCCTGACATTGTTGGTTCCCAATTACTTTTTCTCTAGGTGCCATCCAACCCCTTCAATGGTCAACCCTTCTTAACCTACCCTGACAGTCCTAATGTTAACAACATGGCTTTTAATGACACCCCTATGCTCTTAAGCTAGGAAGCATCCTCCACCTCCCCCTCCCCCTCCTTCCATATACAACTGATGAACAATATCAAATACACTGTTACTGCCAACCCCGCCCACCAACACACTGCCACTGCCAATCGCGTACCCATTTTCTCAAGCCTTATCAAAAAGCTTATACTTGCTCACCCTCTCACCTAAACCACTCTTGACAGCAACATCGTCTGCCTCTCTAACCAAGACTGTAAACTAAAGCCTGGCTTGAACCAATCACCCCTTTCATACATACTTGTCACCAACAAGGTTCTTATGAAGAAGCCAGGCCCCAGGGACAAATACCAGTGGAGAACAACCAATAAAATTCTATTACAAGATGACCTCTTAGGTGTTGATAGCCCGAATGAGACTGGAAACCATCACAACTCAGCCATCTTCCAAGAAGATTCATGGGCAAACAAAGCTCACCCAAACAAATGTCGGATATTAAATAAAGCTTATCTTATGGAATTGTTGGAGGATGGGCGTTCAACTGCTCAACATATTGATCACCCATTCCACTCCATAAAACATGAGATTTTCTTCATAGAAAATACCAAATGCAATATCCAAAGTAGCAAAGATTTATTTAATATTGTAGGTATTTGGAACCATCTTGTGGTACCCTCTAATGGGAAGACATGAGTGTCGACTCTGAAAATTCGACGGGGTCCTCTCCTTTTCAGGGAAGTCCGTGAATCCAGATCGTCACCTCAAGAGGGGATGAGAAAAGAAAGGAATAAAGCTCGGAAAGCAACTCTCACCTCGGTCCCACACTCACATTGATCCCCGAACTTTCATCCCTTGGCGTCGCTCGATCACCAAAGAGACGGTTCGGGTCATGTGGGAGGAGGGTGAGAAGAAATAAACGTGGTTGCCAGGAACCGTGGGTTCCGATTTATAGAATTAAAATTGAAAGATGACCGTGTGTACCTTAGCGTGAAGAATGTGAGTTAAAGCTTCTCCTTCTTCGGCCGGCCGATGAAGAAGAGTCCTCAACGCGGTGGGTTCTTGATGTTCTGTGCAACTAGACAAGTAAACAAGTGAAATAGACAATTAGAACTAGACAAAGTGGAGTATATGTAAAGAGAATGACATAAAACACACAATTGACTAGAAACTGACCGGATTCGGGTTATCTCTAACCCCTTTTTTTTATTTTCGGATTAACAGAGTAAAAGTAATGCAAAAAAATGCAAAAAAATGATAGGATGATGGATAATCACGAAACAAAGATATAGGAAAAGGAACTGAAAGATTCTGAGTTGAATAGAGAAAGATATGGCCAAATCTGTGTTGTCGAAAAAGCCGAGTAGCAGTGCAGGATCTGCCAGGCGCGACTTTGCTTCTGCGCTTGTCACGACCAGCCCCGACCTTGGAATAAAGTGCCGTCGATTGTAAACTCAAGAAGACTTGGAGAGGAAGAACTTTGATGAAGAGAGCTTAGGCAGAAGACGTCCACACACTGCTGTAGAGGCCGAAGAAGAGAGACTTGGCAGATCACCTGCAGAACAGCCTTCCTCTCTCTTGAACCGACTTTTCTCTCTCTAAAAACTCAAAATTCTCTCTCTAAAAATCATAAAATCGATGCAGGAGGGTGATAGGACGTCTTGAGATGCCTGGGGAGTCGTGCTCCTCTCCTTGGAACGACCGGAATCGGAGTTAATTTATAGGAGAAAACTGTCGCGATCTGCGCTAAAAAACGAGTGCTCATTGCGCCCGGTTCCGGGCGCATGTGCCCTACCCCGTGGCGCATGTGCCCTACCCCCAGGGCACATGTGCCCTCAAGTGGGGTCGCATCTTGTCTTTTCAAAAATTTCGGCCTTATCCGGTCCGTCGGTTGAGCGGTAGAGTCCGGGTGAAAAACTGGTTCCCACGTGCCTCAAAGGTGGGGCGCATGTGCCCTCAAGTGAGGGCACATGGTCACGTGCCTCACTGGTAGGGCGCATGGCCACGTGCCCTGGGTCCCGGGCGCATGTGCCCTGGAACCTGGGCGCATGGGACTAGTTCTGCGTGTCCTTCTTCCGGAAGCCATTGCGAACACTCCCGAACTCGGAATTCGACGCCGTTTGTTGCGTTGGAAAGATAACAGGCCGAAGAAGCTTTCTATAGCATCGGATCAACCATCACACCATCCAAAACTTCAGAATTTTATCCGGAAGTTAGGGCATTGAACAGAAGGTCCGATATAGGTCAAAAATGACTTCGACGGCAAACCGGAAAGGCACGGAATGCAACAAAACTTGTCCGGAGTGTGAATATGACCATAACCTTCAATGCATGATCATTAGGCATTGGTCATTCAGCCAATTTCCATGTTCACACGATTTACGTGCAGCTTTCGCTCGGAAATTACGGCTTTTTGCGGAAAACGTTGGAAAACATCCGATTTCGTTCGGCGAAGCTCCAAATCAACTTAAAAGGACCCAGCATCATTATAAGGTCAATCATGCGTGTTACCCTATAAAACATGAGTTTTATGCTCTGAATTAGGCGAATTTGGCGTGTCTACAATGAGGACTTTAGCAAAGATTTCTTTAATATTGTAGGACTTCGACTTTGGCTTAGTTGGTGACTGGAATTATATCTAGAGTGCTAATGAGAAATGGGGAGGAGCAAAGCCTAGGAGATCATATATGCAACACTTTGAGTAATTTATACAACATAATGGTCTTATAAAGTCAAACATGAGGGCCCTATATTCACTTGGAACAACAAAAGGAGTTTCAACTTTAATATACGGGAAAAATTAGACAAATGTCTGGCATCATCCCCTAGCTAGCTAGGAAATTTGCCTTATGCTTAGATGCATATCCTTGCAACATACACAAATGATCATATTCGTATTTATATAAATAGTAAGCCGCCTCTCCCTCCAAGAAGAATTTGGTTCACATTTGAACTTGCCTACTTGTCACAACTCTCTTTTCACGAGACGGCAATTCTACATGGTGTTAATTGGCAGGTCTTCTTCCTGATTACTGCAGCAAGATGGCCAACTTTAGAAAGAACATGATGCACATGAAGAGAACTATTTTTGGCAGTTTTAAAGAAAGAATTAAAGTTACTAGGTAGCAGCTCTCCAACTTCCAATCTCAATCGACAGATCGACAACACATAAACAATGAATTAGACTAGGATAGAAGACTAGAATTGCTAGATGGTATGGAGAAAATTTACTGGAAGCAAAGAGACAATGTTCACTGGTATAATTATAGAGACAAATGCACCAAATACTTTTATACTAAGGTTCTGAATAGAAGGCATTTCGATAAAATCCAAGGAGTAACTCTTTCAATGGTAGATAGTCCAACCACCAAAAAAACATTACTCGAGTCTTTGAGACCTATTTCAAAAATATCTTTTCTGATAAGGGCTCATCTATTTACCTTGACATTTGTCTTCTTCATTTATCAACCATCATCATGGAGGAAGCCAACTATTTATCAATAACTCCTATCCTTGATGAAGTCAAAGCTTCCATCTTCTCTATAAAGCTAGATAAAGCATTGGGGCTTGATGGTTTTCCTTCTATTTTCTTCCAAAAACTATGGTCCAGCATGATGTAGTGAGTTTTATTTCTTATATTTTTACCAATACTAGCATCCCTAGGGGCTTAAATCAAATCATATTTTTTCTCATTTCTAGACAAGTGCAGCCAAAATCCCCCGAACACTATAGGCCGATTAGCCTTTGTAATGTTCACTTCAAAGTGCTCACCATTTTTCTTGCTATTGGGATCAAGCCCCTCCCACTTCATCTCATCTCCAATACCCAATCTACCTTTGTCCAGGGTGGATTAGGCCAAGATAACATCATCATTGTGTTAGAGATTATCCACTCCTTCAAGTATAAAAAGGGCAAGGTGGGCAGCTTCCTTGTTAAGTTGGATATTCACAAAGCCTTAGATAAGATCTAGTGGAGCTTCATTGAAACAATGCTCAACAAGTATGTCCTCCCTGCTCAACCAACTAAACTCATTATGGAATGCACCAGATTAGCTACATATTAACTTAACACCAATGGCCATGTGTATGCCTTCATTAAACCGGATAGGGGTATTAGACAAGGATGCTCCCTATCCCCATAACTCTATATTCTCTGCGCTGAGGCAGTAAACTCTCTCATTAAAGAAGTTGTATCAAATGGTAAACTCTCCAGTTTTTGGATTAATAGAAACAGTCCTAACATCAATCATCTAATGTTTATGGATGATCACATTATTTGTGGTGAAGCCACACAAGAAGATATCTACAACAAGCTACACCTTTTGAACACTTATGAAGCCTTATCTGGTCAAGCTATCAACAAAGGACAATCGAAAATAACTTTCAGCATAAATGTTTCACCCACCCTTCGGAAGTCTATTTGCCAACTTACAGATATCCCCTTAGCCTCTGCTGATGACTTGTATTTGGGACTATCCCTCGACTAGTTGAGTAGCCATATCTCTCACTATAACATATTGGTGGATGTTTGCTAAAGCAAACTACCAGGTTAGAAAACAAACTTGTTATCCTCGATAAGTAGAACTACCCTCATGAAGTATGCGAATCTGCCCATCCGTGCCATGTCTGTTAAATTGCTTCTTGTTGGAGTTACTATGAAGCTAGATAGTATTCAGAATGCATTTGGTGAGCTCATGCTATGCAATCTAAAGGAAGAATTCACCTGTTCAAATGGGACACCATTAAACAACCAAAACTTAGTGGAGGCATGGACATCAGAGATTACAAAATCATGAACAAAGTGATTAATAAATTGGATTAGTCTCTTATACATCATAAAGATAAGTGTGGGTCAGAGTTTTGGAATAAAAGAATTTGCTAACGAGTTCCTTTCAGGCATTGAAGAGAATCTCTTCAAATGTATGACAACGTATCATCTACACCCGTATTGTCTTTTAGGGGAGGGATCTAGAAAATTAAAGGTGGCTCAAATACTGATGTTTGGAAACAACATTGGATCATTGACAAAAAGGGTCTACCGATCCTCAAAAACCCAACCCCTTTCCTACCTATCAAAGTTCAAGATTTGATCTTTGATGGCCATTAGAATAGAGTACTACTACAAAGTTACCTCACTTCTACCTCTGTTGACAGAATTATGCAGACTCCAATCTTTACCAACATTGAGAAGGATACCTTCACCTAGCCCTTTACCCCAAATGGCTCTTTTTCTACAAAATATGCTTTTATTTTCTATTTAGAAGGGACCCTCCCCAGAGGCCTTCAAGTAGCTACATGTGAAAAATCCTCTGGCATCCGACTGTTGCCAGTATTCTCCAGCAAAATCTTGTCATCTTTCTTTGGAAAGAACTATCTTTAAACCTATCTACCAATGAGAATATTGTTAGGTGTTGCCTGCTGGTTGTTCCTCTTTGTATTGTTTGCCTTTATAATCTAAAATCCACACATCTCTTCGTGGAGTGTTCACACAATAGGGCCATCTAGATGGCTTCCCCTCTTGGAAGCATAAATGTTTGAGCTAAAAAATACTTGCAAGATGTTGTTAATGTAGAAAATATAAGCAAGCAGTTCAATTAGATTGGCGTAGTGAATAATTTTTAGTTTTTTAAATATCATTGTCTTAGTCTCGATCAAATTTGAACAACATAACCAAACTAGTATTCGAAATGATTTTAAACAAGTACCTTTGTGAGATTCAAATAATCTCTATGGATCAAAGAAGATTGAGTGTTCTCTTGTTCTCCTAGTCGCTCAAGTGTGCGGCCTTTAGTCGTATCCACATGAACCTCTTTTAAAGTTGGGTTCTCCGCCACATTAACATCGAGCACTTATCCTGAACAGAACTCCATCATCTAATGGCAGTTGCTGGGGTGGGTGATGGTGAAGGAGGTGGCAAGAGACAAAATGAGCACCCTTGTCTTGATAAGGTTTGTGCTCACTTCGCTATGAACTCCTAGCTTTTCATAAAAAGCTCACAACTTCCATAAATTATGCACATGCCCCAAAACTTATAGATTAGCCCTTATGTGTATGACTTACTAGGCCCAAGAGTTTATTTGGTTGAAACCTAATTAAAAGAATAACTTATTTTAAATTAAATCTATTATCACATAATCGATTTAACGATCTACTGATCATGAAGGGTTTGTGCCACATCCTATGATTCCAAATAGTTTCGAGGATGAACTCCTCTCTATAGAGCCTTTTCATCACAGTTATCATGTGGATAAATGATAGAAATGTATGCCCTACAAGTCAATCATATATGATATGATTAGACATTTCTTGTATCATCTTATTAATAATAAAAGGCATTTATTCATTACCATCTATCTTTAGATACGCATACTGTAATGAAGTCCTTGATCACATGCTATGATGATTAAATCATGATGAGATCATGATAATGAGATCAATCATCTAGATGCTAGTGATTTAAATGTTCCAAGTCATAAGTCCTTGAGATAAGACATTAAGGATCCGGATATACTTGTGTATATGATATCTTCTCATATGATGAGAATGACCGATCTCATTGGTCATTAGTGTGTAAACACTAAGATACACATATAGGTGCTCATTAGTAGAATGAGTTCACTGAACTGACCATCATAGAAACCCTGATCGGCATCTTACTGAATTGTCTATCAGGGTATTCTATCATCATTGTGGCACGGTTAGATCTTTGACCTGAGTCGCCAAAGATGTCTTGCTGGGTGTATCTTGTACTTTGATTATTAACTTATGAATCACCACCATGATGGTCCAGTATAGTTAATGAATCGGGTGCAAGAGAAACTCGGGGGAGATAATTGAGCGGACAATGGATCATTCACTCTCGGTAAGAGAGAGAGAGAGAATGTCCTATGGAATAGTAGTCTAAATCCTTGGCCAAGGTATATAGGATAATTGAAAAATGAGTTTTCCAGTTGATCCATTCCTGAGTACAAGATTTCATAGAGTCAGATTTTTAAAGGGGTTGACAGTCAGTGTCGAACCCCTGACCGACCGGGACATTGCATGGACGAGGATTTATATCCGTGTGGTAACTAATGATGGAAAGGCTCAATGGATGTTATTTAACTCCCCAAAGTCATTTGGGATCATAGGATGTGGCTTGTACCCTTTATGATCGGAAAGCCATCAAATCTATTATTAGATAATAGATTTAATTTAATTTAAAAGAATTGTTCTTTTTTAAATTTGGCTTCAACCAAATTGACTATTGGGCCTAGTGGGTCACACGCATTAGAATTAATTCTAAGGATAGGGGCAAGGATGTAAATATATAGAAGATTTGGGGTTTTGTGAAAAATAGCATCTTCTATATATAATATGCTTAAGAAGCTAAACCCTATCAAGCCAAAGGGTGGGAGAACGTCCTTGGCAGCCTCCCTCTCTCCTCTCTTCTATGGAAGGAGTCCCCGCATGGTCCAACTCCATTCTGGAATAGTTTTCGAGCTTGGAGCGAAGGAGAGCCGGTCCTTGGAAGAAGTTCGTGTGGACGCTAGAGGCCGTCCACTTGAATGGTTTGAAGCAGCAAGGAACATCCACTCTTCATCTCTGGTGAGGGATTTTTCAAATCCCAAGAAGGTATATTTGATCTCCTTCTTAATCGGTTCCCGGTTTTGTCGTTTTGGTTTCAATAAAGGCTAAGACCTTGGATTCAAGGAATCAAAAATATTTTAAATGCTTAGACTGATTCCTTACGATAAAAACCCTCATCTATCCAATGTCTAGGTCGAAAAAGAATATGGCATCGACTGTCAACTCCTGCTTGGGAAGGAGATCCGAGTCTGCCATTCTCCAAGAGTTGACCTCCAGCTCATCACCAGCTTTTCCTTCATTGTATATAGCCCTCATAGGTGCTTTCCATAACTTGGTCAGCCTCGCCTCAAGGTGTCTTGCCTCTCACACCTTCCAACTATCAAGGACTAACATTTTAGGACTTCGAATGACACTGAGGTGTCAAAGCATTATTGCCTTGTGGAAGACTTGCAGGGTGTTCTGTCCAAGCTTGGTGGTGGATGAGGATGACAGGAAAACCCTCTATTTCATGAAGCTCTGAGCTCTTCACTAGTGATGTTCTCAATACTGCAGTGGATGGATGTCATCTCTTTTATGTCATGCTTTCTATCTTGTTTCTTTTGAACTTTGTAGCCAGTAATCGCTTGTCCTTTTAGGGCCATGGTTGTGTTGACTTGTCTTTTGTTAGTTTTGCCACTAGTGGTCATTGGGCCCTTCAAGGGCAAGTTTGTACCAGACTCTTAATTCCCTACAACTTTGTTAGCTTGCTTTTCAAAAAAACTGGGCAGACATAAATTTGTGAATTGTTGTTCATTCGTGCCAAGCAATATTTTTTTTAAAAAAAAGTGAGCCACAGAAAGAATTGAGATATCATTATGAGCAAGAGAGCATACTAGAGCAAGTAACGAACACAACAAACTAAAACTAAAAACAAACCGTCATTTTGGTTTTTGTTGAAAATAGGCACTCCGAAATCAAAATGCCTTGTGTCCCAGAACTGAGATGACAAGCATCCAAATTGTGGAGCATCAGGATCAACAATGACTTTCATCTTCCCCTTGATTTTTTAGTTGATTCATAATGAAAAAAATTCTGTGGTCAATGGTTTTAGAAGTTTTATGATTTTTGGTGATTTTTTATATTTTTAGAATTTCTCAAAATCATTATATATACAATTTTACTGTTCATTTTCCATTTTCACGCTTTCTTCATTCACTTTCTACTGCAGATTCTTCCTTTCTTCTGGTGCTCCCTACGTATTGTACATATGCCAAGGCCAATTTCTTCCTTCTACAAACTTGTAGAGTAGCATGTTAGCTTTGACTTTATGCAAATTTATGGAATTCCAAGTTTTTCGTGAATTCAAATGACACGAGCAAAAGTGGGTAAAACAAGCAACCCTAACATCTTGACTGTAGGACATCAGGATCTTGACATCACCAGGAGAGAGCACTACCCTCTCTCTCTCTCTCTCTCTCTCTCTCTCTCTTTGTGATGTTAGATGTAGCATCCCAATGTCAGAGCACCAAGTTGATGCTCTAGCTTTGGGGTGCTACGCTTAATAGTTTGATGTCTGTCTATCATGGATGACAGTTGGGCATCGGGACATCAAGCCTGGCATCCTGCGATCAAGACGCCTGGTTTCTATAGAAACCAAACTTGGCCTTTCTTATTTTTGTATCTTGTTTTAATTGCTATCCTAACATGATCTCTTTTATACATATAGTGAAATGCTCGAGGGCATTTCACTTGACGGCTTCCACTTCAGCTACATCGGCCTTGTAGGTTCCACCCTCGACGGAGGAGGAGGTCCCACTGGCTCCCCCAGTGGTTTGGCCGCAACCGACCATTGAGGTGAAACTCCTTCTCCGTGCCTTATTTTTTATTATCTCTTTTGGAAATTTGTTTATTTCATGAGACTAACATTTTTTTTCTGTAGAATAAGCTTTGCCCCTGAATCTCTTGGGTGTTGGTGACGATGGCCTCCAGAGGTTCTGGTAGTAGAGACTAGAGGTCATAGGTGTTAGCCTTTTCCTCAGCTGCACGGTCCTATGGGAGGACGTCTCCTTGATACAGACCCTAAGGGAGCGGTGGGACTCCACCACCTGCTTCTTCCTCTTCCCGTGGGGCACATGGTACCTTCAATAGAAGATGTGGTTTGTATCACAGGGTTGCACTTGCATGGATAGCCAGTGACCAGAAAGACCTATGAGGAACTATTCAGATTGCCTAGAGGACCTCTTGGATTTGACGGTCCCAGCCTACCTGGGGGGTGTGAGGATGTTGGAGTGGGGCCAGATAGGGGAGTTGGTGGGGTTATACACAGTAGCAATCCCCAAGGATGGCGCTCTTCTTCTATAGACGTGTCATTGGGTGATGGAGGAGGTGAGGGACCACCTAACCAATGAGGAGGGTACAGACCAGGCAGACAGATTGTTCTTGTTGTTTTTAATCACCCAACTTCTGATAGGCAGCAAGAACGACCAAATCCATCTCTAGTTCATACCGCTACTAGCCAATATTTCTCGAGTTGGCGAGCATGCTTGGGGTGCTACCATGTTGGCACACCTCTTCTCCTCATGGGCCATTGAGAGTGGCCCTATTGGCGTTGTTGGCTTCATGTCGTTGTTGCAGGTAACTTAATTTTTTTACAATCTGTTTAATTTATCTATTTATCATATACATGTGAAATTAATAGACTTTTTTCAGGTCTAGAGTTACCTGCACTTACCCATCCAATGGGTAGTACGTTGGAAGACATCATCGTCTACCCGTTGCTTGCCCAGTGGACAGGTCCTCCCATCAATATCAAGTGGAAAGCCTGAGGAGGACCTTGCTCCACCTCCCTCATGACCAAGTAACTTAATTGGTCTGCCTCTTTCTTGTTGTCTGCCATTTTATCTTTTCTATCCTTTTTGTGTTTTCATTGATGGTTCTTTCTTTCCACAGGTCGTCTGGCAGCCATATCTCCAAGAGGATGGCATTGCCTAGCTTTGGGTCTAGGAGTCACGTGAGGTGTTCAACCGGGACACCTACTTGCTCTACCTCAATGACATAGAGCCGATCTAGTTTCACCTCTCGATGCACTCCCTAGGGCTCCCTCAAGAGTGGGTGTCCCTCCCTCCCTATCCAAGGATGGGGAGGAGTACTCATGGACTGATCCACTGGGTGGATTGGAGGGATGCAAGTAGCCTAGCATTGGACATCTGGGACCATAGCGGCACTCTGGTGGTCTTCCACAATGTTGACAACTCGGAGTACTTGTGTTGGTATTCTGAGTTCTATGGCCACTTGTTTCTAGAGGGCAACGCAGTACATGTTGTCTTTTGCCTTTTTTCCAACTTCTTTTCACAGTTGTGCCCATTTTTTACTTCTTTCTTTCTTTTTTGCAAACTACTCCAATTGAGTTCTCCCACCTCTTCACGTAGGTGGTTGAGTAGGGAGATCATATTCATGAGTTGGAGACCTAGCTTAAACAGGTGGTATGTTCTTTTCTGCCTCCCTCTTTTTCTTTGATTCTTCAACTTCCCCTTTTATTGCATTTCGGCATTGACTCCTCTTCTTTCTTTTCTTTCAATGCACTACCCCTTCCACTTATGGCTCATGCCAAAAGCATCAGACCTCATGCTACAAGCACTGCCTGGCTGAGGTATAGAGCACGCTATTGGATATGAACTTTCAAGTCAATATTTTTAATTTTCCTTTCTTCTTTATCCATGCTTAGCAGTGTTGACTACTTTTTCTTTTCAAATTGCTATGTTGCGGGACAAGGTGGCCTGGTTAGAAGCTGCCCAGTGACAGGAGTCACAACCTTCCCTAGCTAAGCTGAAGGTGGTTGTAGAGGTCAAGTCGTAGTCCTCGGCTGAGCTGTCAAACTTGCAGCCGAGCATTGAGCTTACCGACCCGCATCCGCCCATGGAACCACAATCCCTGGCTCTGGTGATGGCCAACCACCTTCTGCGGGGTCCTTCTAAGGGGGAGCTTTAGCTACGAGCTTTAGCTCCGTGATAAGGTGCATTGTTCTTTTTGGGTGGTCCTTTCTAGGTTCTTTTGATTGATATTTTGTTTCTAACATATTTGATGCAGAACAAAGAGCTTTAGGAGGCTAATGGAGCTACTAGACCTCTAGAAGGCCTTAGAGGAAATCAAGCAGGCCCTCCAAGAGTAGGTAAAATGGCTCCTTTTCTTTGTTTGTTTTCGAGATCTGACACCTCTCCTTCTAGGTTACTCATCTCAAGGCCCAGGTGGTCATGTTGGAGAGCAGGTCTCCCGTAGCGGACCCTACCCTTCTAGTTGAGGTGAGCCTTCTTTTAAAGCTTGGTATATGTTTCTTTTGTGCTTGTACTTCTAACCTTTGACATTCTCCTTCCTTTTGTAGCTCAAGCAGTTGAGGGAGCGGGTGATAGAGCTCTCATGGCAAAAGGGGGAGCAGATGCTCTTGCAGCATCTTCGGCACCTAGAGGATGTGTGTATGTAAGAGGCATGCCACGTAGAGGAGCTTCTTTTTATAGAGGAGCTTCTTTTTATAGAGTAGCACGAGTTGGTGATAGAGTTCACGCAAGCACGGTCCCATAGTTGATCACACCGATTGGACTCTTGGCGGACCACCTTGCACTGACCCCGTCAATTGGTCACGTTACGGGTAGGGGAGGAGAGATCCTCCATGCGCCAACCTATAGACCAGGCTCCTCAGAGTAGCCATGGGAGGGAGGTGGCAATTCTGATGTGCCAACCCCTCAGACACTTGATCATGTAGATTTCTCCATTCTATAGTGATATGTTACTTCTTTTCACTCTAAGTGGTTGTGTCTTTTGTGGTTTATTCCTACTTCTTCTATTCTAGCTTAAACAAAGAAAGATGATTAATCCTTTACTTAGGCTTAGCCCTTTGCAAGTTGTTAAGAGGCGTGGGCCTTCTTAACTAGGCGGACAAGAAAAATGATAATCAAGTATGCAATGTAGAAAGGAAATGTGCAAGACAAGAAATTAAACATGAATGCAGCTAGACATGCAATCAATTAACAAGCGCTAAACTTTTTTGGATTTTTAGGTTTTTTGGTTTGTTTATGTTTTTCTTTGTTTTATGCTTTTTCAGCATTTGTGGTTTTTAGAGTTTTTGGATTTTAGATTTTGTGATTTTTTTGTTATTTTTGAATATTTGATTTTTCTTAGAGATTTATAGGCTTTTATATTTGTTTGTATTTTTGATGTATTTTATTTTTTTTTGTGAAGAAATTCAACATCTTCATCTTATGCCTTGCTTTGCAACCGATATCATTTCATTATCCTCTGGGGATTAAAGGCAGATACCACGTGTAAGTGAGGTGCCTTCATTCGGGATCGTCTAAGCTTTACCCATTGAGGTTTGTCCTCTTTGGGTCCTTCCTTCTATTTTGCCCTTATTTTGGATAGCCCACATTTGGACAGGTCATTTTTTGCTTGAAGGGTTCATTCTCTATCATTTGGAGCCTTTTTTCTATTATCAGGCTATCTTAGATACTCATTCAGACAAGTTTATTTTCTTTTTGTTGACCTGAGGCGTTCATTGTTCATCTTTTGGCACCTTTTTTCTGAGAAGGTAGACACTATGAGATGGCCTCTTACTGGAGTAGCGGGCACTTTTGATATTCCTCATCCTAGTCTCCTACACCCACCTTAGGCTAATATAAGAAGAGAATATGATAGAGTCAACATTTCTTGTTGAGCATTACCTAGCCTTCTTTTTGGTTTCGAGTCATTGAACCCTAAAATTTAGGAGTGTAGTGTGTGCAATATGATGCCTACCATGCCTACCCTTAATTTTGAGCTGAACGGGTATACCAAGTAGCAAGCAAACCTCAGATGTCAACAACCTTCTCCACATTGTTTTTAATATTTTTTTATTTTCAGGAAAAATATTTCTTAATGTAGAGCCCATTCCGGGGATGATTCAGTTTCTCACCTTCTACATTAACTAGTTTGTAAGAGTTTATAAGGTAAACTTCTGAGATTACAAATTTAATTTCCATAGTGTCATTCTACACTCAATGGTCTTCGATTTTAAGAGATTTGTTGATCATGAAAAGTACCTTTCTATTCTATTCAAATTTAGTTTCCATAGTGTCATTCGGTTTCAATCGAAATAATGACTATGAAATCTAAGAAATCAAAAAATTTTATCGTGCATAGATAAATTCCTTATAATATTTTTCTACCTACATGAGGAACTATATTTTAGTGCAATAAGAAACAAAGCATTAGAGTGAGTTTCACTATAGAGGCAGAATTGATTGCATATTAAGTAGGGGTGGGGTGTAAAAAGAATCTGATATTTTAAAATTTTGATTCGATTCTGATAAAAATTAACGGGTTTGGAGCTTGTTTTTGTATTCAATAAGTTTTCAAAATCGAAATCAAATATTCTAATAGTTTATCGGAATCAAAATCGGAATCGCTTGATTCCATTTCCACTTTTCTGATTCGATAAAAAGGTGTATATAAATAAAATAAAATAAATAAATTAAATAAATTATAAAATAAGATATATAAATTGATAAAATGATAAAAAATAAAATTTTGAAGTGATTGCATTGAATTTAAGTAATATGGACTTGGATCTTGGTGATTCCATCGCTAAATTCGACCCATTTGCAGCTCTAATATTAAGAGATTAGTGCTTGGCTATTTTGTTATAAAATTTGGTTGGTTCTCTACCTTTTATAAATTTCATCTTGTGAGCTATAAGGATCTAAAGACAATTCGGTTGCACATTCATTTTTTAAGAATAATAAAGCATCTAAGAATAACAAAGTCTTAGAAATTAACCATTTTTTCTTAGAAATTGGGAGGAATTAAGAAGTGTTTATAAATTATATTGAGATAAATCTTATGGTTGTGGACCTACTCATAAAAGGACTACTCATAAAAATAGTGGCACATGACAGGTAGAAGATCGCATATGATTGAACGTATTTATGCTCTTGTTATTTGACTTATTATAATTCAGATAATTAAAATTATATTTGCTAGAGATAGTGTATTAATTTCCGTTTTATCAACCACACATACTGGCTTCTAGATCAAGTCAAAACCCATGGCATCAAATCTTGGAAAGTCCTTTTCAAAAGTACATCAAAATACGAGATTTAATATATTTAGAATAAGATGGATCAAGTGAGAAAATATTAAATTTATATCCAACTAAATGGTCCATTTGTATTATTGAGTCCGACACAGAGATATTATTAGATCTAAAAGGTTAAATATGACTTAATGGGTCTAACATCCTGGTAAGCTCATGATCCAATTTAAAAACAAGATCTTGATCCAAGTCAAATTTATACTAGTCGTTTCTCTCAATATAAGCACGTTTAAGACTGTGACTCCCATACATTTATTCCATTCAGACTAAATTTAGAGAGAAAAAAAAAACAAACAAACTCGATATGTTCAAAGCGATTCCTTTCTGATGTCAGATATTTTTGGATATTTACCTTCCACAGCACGATAAAGTTCAGTTCGCCTTTAGGTGCGCCGTTGTTCAAAATGTAATTCATACTACATAAAGTTAACAACTATGGCTATGACTCTTTGTTGGTTTTACTCTCTTTCTTTTTGGCTGACGGCTCACTAGGACACTATGCAATCAGCAAAGGTGAATAAGACTATTAAAAGCGTGTATAGGCAAAAAAAAAAAAGGTGCATGCTTTTTCTCATTTGCTTCATCTAAAATGTTTATTAACGAAATGAGAGAGAGAGAGAGCCCTGTAAGTGTGTATAGACATTGTGCATATATAAGAGAACCTTTTTTTGTCCTAAGCTTAAGACGTCATCCTTGATGTTCTAGGATTAGCTGACATATTTGGAGAAGAGTTCGAATCACCTCCGTCTTCAGGTGAAGGGAGTAGTCTCGGTCTCCAATCAAAAATAGTCATGACCATAGGTCACTTGAGTGACGGTCCAAATAACAAGTTCAGTAAACCGCTACTGAAAAGGGTTGAACTGCTACCGATATCTTACTAACTCGCTACCTATCACTTAAATGATTGGGATCGTGGTCGTTTTTAATTGGAGACTAAGACTACTCTCTCCACTTGAGAACTGAGGTGATCCAAACTCCTTGGAGAAGACTTATCTTGGCATTTGACTGCCACCATATTCTAAAAATCAAAGTAGGCCAGGTCAGGTGCGGATCCTAAGTTGCTTGGGTCGGCGACCAAAGTTGTACCAGATGGGAGCGGGTTAGTCGAGACAACTTAAAGCTATTGGGCTAGTCGAGGATGACCCCGGTCATCCACCAAGGTGACCCCAGGCTCGACCCGGCCGATCATGACCGACCCCAGACTGAGCCGGCTGATTCGGGTCATGATCAGATCACTTTCTCACCCGTCAACCACACAAACAGGCCAGGTTCAAAGCTTCGTTCCTGTGAGCATACAAGACTGATTCTCTCATTCTCTCAATTCTGCTCTTGTTGGAAAGAGCACGACAAAAATTACAAATTCAAAATAGATGATTATAATTCTCCATGAAGATCGAATTTTGTCAAAATCGGCCATTCAATAACGAAAGTGTTCTACCGTTACCCAAAATGGCTAGGTATGCCTCAGCAATTTACCATCTGATCTGATGTGTGGTAATTGGATCACCTAAGTAGCTTAACCAAACAGGACATTAACAATCATGCTAGTAACATTTCCAGAAAGATCACCTGTACTTGAACTACTTCCCTACTTCCAACCACTTAATTTCAGAGTACCATTAAAACTCAACCTACGAGAAGTAACTAACCAGAATTATTGAATCATTTAACATATTTATAAGCGGGAATGAATCACAGGGCTCTTGTGTGTGACACATCTAATAGAACTTGTCCATTTATTCCTTTTCCTTCAAAAGCGCCATGATACAATCAAACAATCAAGAGATACCGAATGAAATGGATGAAGATCCCTAATGTAAAAGGTCAAAATGGAAATTGCTGCGCTAACTTTGGCTACACTAGGAACTAAACTATGTTACATATGACTTTTCCCACCGCCGCCCCCCCCCACTTGTACTGACGACTATGGACCATAAATCACAGAGAACTCTCAAAGTGATGGCCCTATCTATACCTTTGAGCATCATGGAGTGGCCGGTAGGGGCACACTACCAGCAACGTAGGAGCTGATGTCCTCCTTCGAGATGGCCACATAATTGGCCGGAGAAGAAAATTTGGTGTTCTCCTCTCTGGCATCCTTGCCCGAGGGCCTGGCACTGCCCGTGCTGCTGCCGCTTTGAAGAGACTGTCGCTTACTTGAACCAACATTTGAGATGCTTCCATTGCAACGCGGACCTGCCAGCTTTTTTGGACCGATGGAACGATTAGGGCTTGGTCTCGAGCCGAACATAGCTTCCTGTTCAGTGTTCAGTTGATCATTTTGCTTCTTCAGGTCCTGCAGGGATAGGACGTGGGTAAAAATGTTCAGAGCCACAAGTTGAGACGATATCACTGATAACCAAGCTGGGAGGTGAAATGCAACGAGTCTATTAGATGAGGTGACGGTGTACAAAGAGAGGATATGATCTACAAATACATCTAGTTCATACCCTCATTCTCCGCTTCTCTTCCTCCCTTTCATTTCGAAGAACAGCGTACTCCTCTAGCATTGCAAGAAGAGGAACATCGTCATATGTAAATGACATGTCATGATCCTCTTCCCATGCTTGAGTCTTGGCTACAAGGGCATCAACAAGTGCTGCGACGGATATAAATATTCTTAAAGGAAATAAATGTTCTTTCTGGGGAATGGGGACTCATCAATAGTCATGGTGATAAGAGGTTCAGTAAAGGAAATCGCTCACAGATTCCCAACAATGAATTTTGCCAGAGACCAAAGATTTACACAAGTACCTGGAATTTTATTGACAAGAACACGAGCTTTCTCTGCACGTTTAAGGTTTATATGTGCACCTCTGCTTGAATTGTATCTGTTGTCATCCTGTCCAACAGTGATAAAACGAGAGTAAAAATTGGCAATCGACATCTCAAGATTCTCAACTATGTTGACAAGTGAACGCTCATCTAGGTATTTATGAAATAATAGGTTGTGTTTTTCATCAAAAGATAAGCCTCAACACCAGGTGACATCTCATTCATACACTAGCATTTGTTTATCAACTACTGTACAAGCATTATTTTAGTTGAAAAAAAGGAAAAGAAGTATTATGCCAGGATAATCAGAACATATCTATGCATAACATGACAAGGAAACATAAAACCAAGGAAGGCCGGGTCAGGGATCAGCCCGGGGTTGGTCGGCCTGAAGGCCGGGTCAGGGGTCAGCCTGGGGTTGGTCGGCCCCAAAGCCGACCTAGTTGGACCGGGTCGCGACCTGGGTCGGAAGGGGTTGGATTTTTTTCAAAAAATGTAAAAAAAGTATACAAATTACATGAAAAAAAAAATTAGAAAAAATATATTTTATACTATATATTTATGTATACATAAAAATATATATGCATAAATATAATTATATGAGTGTTTATCTATGAATATAAGTAAATATGATTTTTTTGTGATTATGTTGTATTAGTATATGTTGGGAAAGAGTTAATCTCAAGTGAAAGAGTAAAAATGGTTAAGAAATAATATTATAAATTTTAATTATGTAACATATATTTATAATCACAAATTTTAACCATATGTAATATTATAAGTGATAGTAAAATATTGTTATACTATTAATAAATAGGGCACAGAGTATTCATGGATCAACATGTGCAATCAGGTCGCAGGAGTCAAGGGGGCAGCACCCCATGTGGGGGGTATCAGGGAGGCAACGCCTCTCAAAAAAAATCTAAAAAATCAAGTTAAAAAGAACATAGTGACCCGCGCAATCCTGTAGACTGGGTTACCCGACCCCCGGCTGGGCTGTGTGACCCCACATTGGGCTGCCGCAGAGTCACCCCGGTCAGTCAGGGCCGGGTAGGTCGGCCTGAAAACCGGCCAGCCGGCCTTCCATGCATGACTACAATGTTCTATGAAGTAAATTACAGGGAAAAGAGAAATTAAGCTCTGCCGTATGTGACTAAGGATCTATTTGTAAATTGAATCAAAAATATTGAAAATAAATTGTACTTACAGGTGAACCAATTATGGTAAACATACTTAAGTAGTCCATAACTGTACGATTCAATGTCCAATTAGTAAATCATTAACTTTTCCTAGCTATTAAAGAGTCCTTAATAAAAATAATCTTTAAAATATCTCGAAGTATTTATTTATGTTGAACAACATATAGAGTATGCTGGCTCATTTATAGAGTTCAGGCGATCATTACCGCCAGAAACAGGCAGGTGTTCAAGTACCTTATGGGCTACTCACCCAGGCACATCTTGCCTTGCCAGGTAAGGAGTGCCTTGCCATCTAGAGGCATCACCTTTGCCTTCAAAAACTTGAAACCTGCAAACTTGAAGCAGCAAAAGAGAAGGGCTATGCAACTAATAGTGCAGCAATTATGGGGTCCTCAGTGGCGTGAGAAGGACCGGACATAATGTATCTGCATGAAGCATGGTGAAAATGGACATGACAAGAGCATGGTAGGAGGCAGAAGCATGACTCATGAAGGGAGAAGAATCAAGATCTACAGCTTTAGATTTGAAGTTGCAAATCTGTCAAGCATGGACTAAATTTACCAGCAGAACAGATGGTAAAGCTTCGAGTGTAAATATTCAGCAACTCAGGCTAGATTAATTACCCGACTGTAATCATCAAGCCAGCTTTCTTCTTCACATGCAGACATCCATCTCTCTACTTTTTCCAGTATGTCTTTTCTACTCACTGCTTCCTCTTTAGCATTTAGAATCTGATTGTCCATTTCAGCCAATAATTGTGAAGGCTCAACAGTCCCTGAATCAATGATAGACATTATTTTCTGCTGTGCAGCAACTGAATCTATTTCTACATGACTGCGAGCATATATATCTTCTAGTTCAGCTTGTTTCTTCATAGCAATTTCTTTCATCTTGCTAGCCTTCAGCTGATCTAGCCTCTCAACTTCAACTTCAGCCTGTTCAAAATTTGTCAGACAGAAATATACATTTACACTTCTCTAGTTCTCTAGCATCTGATCAAGTTGATTACCTGTTCAATTAGATCAAGGGCAAGAGCCCCAGGAATCATAACCTCCTCAACTGTAACTGAGATATTACAAGTGACATGACGGAACAAACTACGTTCATTTGAAGGTGTATCCATAAGGTTCCAGAGATCAATTAATTGTGCTGATAAATCTTGAACCTGAAAACGTTTAAACAAGGAAATGAATCATACATGAAAAGTTTACCCAAGAGAACAGAGAGGCATAAGAAAAGAGTGATGCTGAGGTTTACAACAAAGATCAAAATGTTTATGATGACTTTTACATTTCAATGCCTGAGAAAGCTTCCCAGAACCACAAAACTGAACCCAAAAAAAGCCATTAGAGCAATTTCATAATTGGTCATGATGTCTATTGTCGAGGTCGATGGAACTTCATTTTAATCTTTGATAAACAAAAGCTGTTTTCTCACTGTGAAGCAATGTTAATGAATCAGAAAAAGGTGTCCTTCCATCCGGTGACTTCAAGAAAAAAGAGTAAGGGAATGTGTTGGCCACGGGGCATGTCCAATCCAGTGATCCTCCCAAAAGAACGTCCTCCTTCCATCCCCAACTTCAAAATAAGAAGAGGAGTTGAAGAAGTCCCAGTTATGAAGAATACCTCTCCATATGTTGAAAATACTACCTCTGTCCCTGAAGTGACTGATCGACAGCCTACTATCCCCCAAGCCATATTCAGAGTAAAACAATTTGGCACAAAGATCACTTCTATGCATTCAATTTCCAAAGTCATTTGGTTAAAAAAGCTTTGTTGATGGCCGCTAGAGGAGCCAAACCTACGCCTCCTTCAACTCGCCTACAGACGTGATCCTGTTTGATAAGATGCAAACCCTTCCTTTCGTTATTACTATGCCAGAAAAATTGAACCCTGGTACTCTCCAGTTTGTTGCAGATCCCCTTTGGAATTTTGAGGATCTAGAAGACAAGCAGAGAGACTACCTTGCAACATAGATTTAGCTAACACCTATCTCCTGCCAATAGAACATTCTACTTTTCCAACCATGAAGTTTCCTTTCAATCTTTTCTACAACACACTGCCAATCCCTACTCTTAGTCCCCTTATCCGACAGTGGAAGATGAGGTATTTTATAGGTAAGAAGGCCTTCAAAGTTTGATCATGAGAATTGTGCATGGCTAAAAAAGAACTAGATGATGTTCAGTCTGAAGATAAAGACATACGGCAAGAAGTCCCAGCTACTCCAACTCTAGTCTCACGTCTCAACTTCAGCCCCAATTCCAGCCTCAGCCTTATCCCTATCCCCAGCCCCAGCCTCACAACCAACTTTCACAAAGATGAAGCTAAAAACCATGGCAGCCGGATTATGACACTTCTCACAAATGAAAAAGAAATATCAATGTGGCATGATCCTTAGGAGTTCTTCATCACAAGTAAAAAAAAACAAAGAAAAGAAAGTTGAACAATAGATGAAGACCTATGAATCCAACTGACAATAATCAAGCACCTTACTCAGATGACAATGAGGAAGAGTTCATTCCCCTTATCCAACAATAAAATATTTGAGGATACAGGTAGAGGTGGTGATGGAGGTGGTAGAGAAGAAGGATATTCTAGTAGTGCACACACCAATGAGATAGGGGTGGATGATTTGGGGCAGAGATGGCACTCCAGTGGGAAAGACAACACTGGAATCAAGAGTTTTTTGAATAGAATGCTGCAGCAAATTATCCAAAACCCCCTTAGGATTTCAACCCGTATATTCCAACTACATCTCCGAGCTCTCAAGACAATGTCTGCGAATGCCCACAGATAATTGATTTCTTATTTTCATATGGATATGCACCGACTATGATGGATACGTCTTAGTGGAGTATCCAAGAGAATACGGAAAATGAGGATGAAAGTGGAGAGCATAGATGGTGGAGAAATAAAGGTATACCAATTTATTACATGTCAATTTTAGTTGTATCTTGTTATAGTTGTTTAATGAAATGATCATTGCCATTAAAGTATACCACTTGTCTTAAAGTCTATTATAAACTTGTAATCCATATGTGAAACTATATTACATCAGTGCTTTCTATTTTTAAATTTTTTAGGTAGGTCCCTCCTACTTTTGAAGACTTTTATGAATTTTTCAATGAAAAAAATAACCAATTCGGACCGATTCTAAAATGGTTTTCCTCCCAAAGAATTGACCGATTCAATCCCCACCAGGGAAGCATGTGTGAGGATGGGCTCATTCCAGCTAGGTGCTGACCGACTGCAATGAAAAGGTCTACTGGGGGGTCGGGTGGTGCGGCTGGAAGGAGTCTCAACACATGATTGCGGCTCGCATGGAGAGTTGTTAGGGTTCGACTATGTGATGCGGGACAAACCGGCTAGACCGGGTAAAACGGACCGAAAACGAAATGAACCGGTGTTAATCGCCGCTAAACAGACCTAAACAAACCCAAAATGAGACGGAACAGCCACAAACCGGTCGAAACAGGCCCGAACCAGACCCAAACCATCCTGAACCGGTCTAAACCGGCTCAAAATGGCCTGAACCGGATTGAACCAGCCGGTTCAGTGCCTGAACCAGCCTGAACCGGCTTGGACCGGGTCTGGACCCGGTTGAACCAGCCGGTTGGCCGGTCTGGGCCGCAGACCGGCGGGGCCCGAACCGCGCGAGCCGACCGCGCGGTGAACACCGTCGCGCGCGCGAGCGTACCCTGGGGGGGGTCGTGGCGCTGTCCGGCTCGTCGCCCGCTCGGTCGCGTGGCTTCGCGATGGCCGTCGCCATCTGTCACCGTGGCAACATCGTGGCCCTCCCTGGAGGGCGCACGCCGCGACAAAGAGTCGAGGGCGGGCGAGCGCGGGCGTCGTCTTCACCCGAACGCCGTGGCCGCGCGTCGTCGTCGTCGTCCTGCTGCTACTATGCGCAGGCGGCGTAGCAAGCAGAGCAGAGGGGAAGGAGCTGCAGTGCCGACGCCATCGTCGTGGTCCCGTCCGGATGGAGCTGAGGTCGCGCGGGGAAGCAGGGGGGAGGATGGTCGCGGCGTTGTCCAGCCGGCTCCCTCGCGGACGATGGAGAAGGGGACGGCGGTGGAGGGAGCTGCGGAGATAGCCATCGCCGTGGGAGGAGGCCGCAAGGGAAGGAGTCGCGGAGCTTGCCGTCGTCGTGGGAGGAGGCCGCAAGGGAGGACAGATCCGGGGATCGCCGGATCTGCCCCTCCCGCAACACCTTCTTCTTCTATTTCTTTTTCTTCCTACGTCGTATCCACGTGAATGGAGTTGGAGGAGTTGGATCCGACCCTGTCGTAGCCGTGGAAGGAGGCTATCGGAGAGCTTCTGTGAGGGCAGATCCGGATGCTTCCATGAAGGCAGATCCGGAGGGACATCACCGTCTTTCAATCGCTGTGTTGTCGTCGGTGAAGAATCGAGAAGGGGAAGATGGGAAGAATGGCACAGAGGCCAGAGGATGAGGAGGAAGAGGGGGATCGGCTACCTGCCGGATTTGGAGGATGGAAGGGGAAGGCCCTCCTGGCCGATCGGGGAAGACTGGGGAAGAAGACGGGGGCCACAGCCCCCTGCGCGGGAGAGAACCAGCCGAAGCTCCAAAAATTCCAATATTCACTCTATGTTGTTCGTATGTACATGGCTCCTTATATAGGAGGAGAGGAGAAAATTTAAAGAAAAGGACTCCCTAAGACGACTATTTACAGACTAGTCCATTTAAGGACTCAATTTAAAAAAAGGCTCAAAAAATGTCCCCATCACTATGTGAGGAAGGGGTATGAGTGCTAGCAAACAAAATAGTAGGAGCTCTCTGCGGCATTGTAGCCATGATGGGTGCACGAAGAAAGCTTCGTCATGCGCTATTGTTCATCATTTTCATGGAAAGCAAGGAACAACGGTGAAATGGGGAATGGCAAAGAAACGGAGACACTCTCACAATGAGAAAAATATGCACACCAGCGGCATGGAAAGGGGGAGTGCAGGGAGATCTGGTGGCTGAAGAACTGGATTGAAGAAGTTGATTGGGGGGCCAACGACATGCTGTGCAGATGTTGATGGGGACCCGGTCCGGTCCATTTTGGGGTCTATTTGTATTTACGTCCACTTGGACTTGTTTGTAAATATTTGAAGTTTATTTTAGTCTTTTCCTTTAATTTGGGTCCTTACGAGGACATGTATGTAATTAGTTATTTACGATGTCATGTTTGTAATAGGCTCCTCTATTTAAGAGGGCCACTTGTTGAAATGAAGAGAGAGAAGTTAGTGTTGAATTTTTGGAACCCTAGGGGGCTGCCCCGTGCCGGGGCGCCGCCCTTCCCTTTCACCCCCTCCACGATGGAGGTCGTCTGACTCCACCTCCGGTGAGGACCGGTCTCTTCGCAACCCTCCGGCGTGAGTGCCTTCTCCTTCTCCTCCGTCCAGCGGCCTCCGAGCCATTCTTGCCCCTTCCCCCTTCACCGGTTCGTTTTGCAGCCCTATCGACGCCATTCACCCTCGTTTACGTCTGTCTCGACATCTCCGACGACGTCGACCACCTCTGCCCTAGCCCCCTCCACCTCCGGCGATCCCTGGAGTACCCCCCCCATTCCTCCCTTGCTGTTGCGCAACCCCCCCCCCGTTGAAACCGCGCAGCCCCCCCCCCGCCGACCCCTTTCGGGAGTCGTGCGCGGCGTAGACGGGACAGGGAAGGAGAAGAAGAGACGAGGGAGAGATAGGAGGTCGGACCCCCCCTGGGGCCCTCGGCCCTTCCCGGCTTCCTCCACGCGCCGGCGGCGGTGGCGGCCTAACCGGCTTCCGCCGGTTCCTTCCCCCTCTTCGCGCGTACGGAGGCCGGCGACCACCGAAGCCCCCCCCTCTTCCCTCCTCCCGCGACGGCCTCCTCCGGCGACGACGGCCCCTCCGGCCACCCTCTTCCCCGGCGGCGACGGCGACGGCGACGACTGGACCTTCTCCCTCCCGCGGCCACCGCGGCGGTTGGACCACGTCCCCCCCCGCGTTAAGTCGCCGGCCGGGCGAACCGGCGCCGGTTCGCCTCCGCCCGGCCGGCCGGCGCAGCGGTTCGCGCCTCCCGCCCGCCCGGTCCGCCCGCCATCGAGCCAAGCCGCCGGTTCGCCTCCCAGGCCGGCCCGACCGCCGGTTCAAGCCGGTTCAGGGCCGGTTCGGCCCGGTTTGACCCTCCAGAGGCCGGTTTGGGCCTTAAACCGGCCGGTTCAAGTTGTTGGGGGCCGGTTCCCAGCCGGTTCAAGCCATTTTGGGGCTGGTTCAGGCCCGTTTTGAGGGTTTCGGGCACGGTTCGACACATTTTGGGCCCGTTTTGACCGGTTTAAGTCCGGTTTTGCTTGTTTACTGCATTTCTTAGGTCTTTTGCGCCTCTTGAAGGCCCGCTGCAGTGCCACGTCGCCGGTCCGTCCCGCCTCGTCCCGCATCAAATGGTATCAGAGCCTGGGATCGGCCCATTCTCATGAGCCGACTCCTGGGATGCTTCCGATGAAGTGCGGCGCTTGGTGGAACGTAACGGCAACACTTGAAGATAAATCAAAACTCGAGGACGAGTTTTCTCCTGGTAGAGGAGAATGATGGGGACCCGGTCCGGTCCATTTTGGGGTCTATTTGTATTTACGTCCATTTGGACTTGTTTGTAAATATTTGAAGTTTATTTTAGTATTTTCCTTTAATTTGGGTCCTTACGAGGACATGTATGTAATTAGTTATTTACGATGTCATGTTTGTAATAGGCTCCTCTATTTAAGAGGGCCACTTGTTGAAATGAAGAGAGAGAAGTTAGTGTTGAATTTTCGGGAACCCTAGGGGGCTGCCCGTGGCCGGGGCGCCGCCCTTCCCTTTCACCCTCCACGACGGAGGTCGTCCGACTCCACCTCCGGTGAGGACCGGTCTCTTCGCAACCCTCCGCGTGGGTGCCTTCTCCTTCTCCTCCGTCCCGCCGGCCTCCGAGCCATTCTTGCCCCTTCCCCCTTCACCGGTTCGTTTTGCAGCCCTATCGACGCCGTTCACTCTCGTTTACGTCTGTCTCGACATCTCCGACGACGTCGACCACCTCTGCCCTAGCCCCCTCCACCTCCGGCGATCCCTGGAGTACCCCCCCCATTCCTCCCTTGCCGTCGCGCGCAACCCCCCGTACTGAAACGCGCAGCCCCCCCGGGCCGGGACCCCTTTCGGGAGTCAGGCGCGGCGTAGACGGACAGGGAAGGAGAAGAAGAGGATGAGGGAGAGATAGGGGAGGTCGGACCCCCCCCTAGGGGCCCTCGGCCCTTCCCGGCTTCCTCCATGCGCCGGCGGCGGTGGCGGCCTAACCGGCTTCCGCCGGTTCCTTCCCCCCCCTCTTCTGCGTACCGGAGGCCGGCGACCATCGAAGGCCTCCCCTCTTCCCTCCTCCCGCGACGGCCTCCTCCGGCGACGACGGCCCCTCCGGCCACCCTCTTCCCCGGCGGCGACGGCGACGGCGACGACTGGACCTTCTCCCGCCCACGGCTCCACCGCGGCCGTCGACGAGGCGGAGGACGATCGAAGGACCCCCCCCCATCGAGCCCTCGCGCTCGCGAGGTCGACGACACCCCGGGGGGGTACGCGGCGGCCGGCGAGCCGGCCGCGTCTCCCACCCCGCGGCCAACCGCGGAGGACCACGTCCCCCCGCGCAAGTCGCCGGCCGGGCGAACCGGCGCCGTTCGCCTCCGCCCGGCCGGCCGGCGCAGCGGTTCGCGCCTCCCGCCCGCCCGGTTCGCCCGCCATCGAGCCAAGCCGCCGGTTCGCCTCCTGTGCCGGCCCGACCGCCGGTTCAGGCCGGTTCAGGGCCGGTTCGGCCCGGTTTGACCCTCCAGAGGCCGGTTTGGGCCTTAAACCGGCCGGTTCAAGCTGTTTGGGGCCGGTTCAGGCCGGTTCAAGCCATTTTGGGGCTGGTTCAGGCCCGTTTTGAGGGTTTCGGGCACGGTTCGACACATTTTGGGCCCGTTTTGACCGGTTTAAGTCCGGTTTTGCTTGTTTACTGCATTTCTTAGGTCTTTTGCGCCTCTTGAAGGCCCGCTGCAGCGCCACGTCGCCGGTCCGTCCCGCCTCGTCCCGCATCAGATGTGTGGGAACCAAGCGGACTGAAGTTCAACTTCCGGGAATCACCGAAGTCGAAGACGATATGGTTGCTTTGCTCAGCAGCTCCAATAGATCCTACAGTGGATGGAGGTGGTGACAGGCTTGCAGAAGCTAAGGTGATGACGAAGGGGTTCCGGGGATCGCCAAATCTGCCTCCTTGTGTACCAAAGGCCGAATGGAGGTGATATGCGAGATTCAGATGGAATACGGATCTGGAGTAATTATCATCTGAGATGTCGAGCAGGAGATTGGAGAGAGAGCTACACAAATCTGAAACACCGTAACTCTGAAACTTGATGTTGTGAATGAAGGCATTGTAGAATATAGGCAAGCCGAACTAGAAGGGACCAAGAAGAGAAAAGTGGAGGAAGGTTTGGAGGCCGAGAGTGAGGATGTGAAGAAAGGCACCATAGTCCACGCCGGAGCATGAAGACTGCGAAGGCCTCAGCCAATAAGGAGGTGAAGAAGAAGATACCAGGGGCCATGCCCCCCTAGAAGCACTGTGCCCATTGCGCTCCAAAATTTTCACTATATTTCCATTCCATTCTCCGGCATACATGGCTCCTCAACGAGTTTGTTCTTTTTATGAAAAGAGACTCTCAAAGAAAATATTTACAGGCTAGTCCTTTTAAGGACTGAACAGTACAACTTAAAATCCACTAAACTGATTCCTATCAAAAAGATAGCATTCTTATAAGGATATTATCTCTTGGGAATTAAAATAATGTAGTTCATGTTCCAGTAGATGGTGGTGGACAATGAGTAACAGTAACTTCTAAGAAAAGCATTGGTAGTGTATTTCTAAAATTCATCGCATGCTAGGTGTATTGCATGGATGCCTCCTAAAAATAAAATCATTGTCTCTTCCAGAACATAAAATGTTATATTTCCATCCTCACACTGAAGCTGGTCTTCTACCATCACTTTAAACTAAGCAGAAACACTGATATTTTCAAGCACATAATTATGGTCTTTACATTTTTCTGGTGATATTGGCAAAGTTGGAGTCTGGAAGTACCCAAGGTCCGTGGATAAATACCGTTGCAGGAGGCAGGAATAATGAGAGGAAAATCAATGTTTGATTACAAAAGAAAGCAAAAACTCAGAGAGAAACTAGGAAAGATAAGGACACTTAAACAACCACAGTTCACTGTCTGGGCAACATATGTTGCATGGTTTGAAAGATAAAATATATAAGAATTATACCATTCATCATCACACTGTCGCTATTACCACACCCATGTTCAAAATATTATCAACAGAGAACATTGAGTTTATGAGATGAGAAACATCACATTTTGCATCATTGTATGATTAGACGTTGAAAATAACCTTTTGTAGTCTCATCTTCTTTTCATCTTTCAGAGTTTGAACCATCCAAGCAAGCTTAGACAAAGTGTCATCACTGATGCTTTTTGATTGCATGTTGACAGAGTCATTTAGGCTGGGATGCACTTCACTTACAGTGCCAAAGAAATCCATACCCATGACAGCACAAAGATCATGTATCGAGCTGACAAAGCTGAGAACCTTGTGCAACCTATCACTCTGACAGCAAGGTAAATGCAGCTTTAAGGGCAGTAATTATCAATTGTGCATTCTTCAGACAAGAGGCAAGCATTACCAATAAGGTGTAAATAAGAAAGATGCACCTTTTCTTTCTGAAGCACATGAAGTTGAGATTGAAACTCGTTCAACTTGTTCAAGGACAAGTCACTTTCATCAATAATTGGTCTTTCTAGATGCTTGCTAGGTTTTGAATTGTCAGTAATCTCTCCACATAGATTATGGATTTGCGACTGAACATCAGAAAATTCTTTTACCCTTTCCTCTTTATGTTTCAGTAGCTGCTCTATTACTGGTGTTATAGCTGCGAGTTGGCCTTTGATCGTGAAAGATAACTTTTCAGACTGAAGAGATGCCAAACAACATTAGTAGTCACATCTAGGCAACTGGTCCAAGCAAAATAAACTTTGTTTAGCCATAAAAAATAAGATCATGGTCGATGGCCACCCACTACAGACTTCTATAGCAAAATCTAATGGTTTAAAAAATATCTAGGCAGGTTGAAGCCATACTGCCATAGACCTGCTTTGCTAGTGCCTGTTCTATCTGCCTAGGCAGATTGCACAGTCCTCTATTTAGCATTTTCTTTCTTTGAACAAAACTAATAAGGATAAATTGTAAAAAATCAAATAATCTATGATAGGGTAGGAAGGATTGTGAATCAAGGTCAGATTGGCCAGTCCTGGGCATTTCCAATTAGTTCAGTATTGACTTGAAAAACAAAAAACAAAAACAGTGAAATATTAAGAAAAACAGGGATGAGATAAACATTCTAGCCAATCCTATGTTGATCTATCATGAAGACGAATTGATTCAAGTTGGCAACAGTCAAGATTGAACATTGGGAATAGAGGCTGGATTAGCCCAGAAAAACTGAATCAGATAGGCTAATCCCATTCTGGTGTGCCACAATATATGTCAGTAAATAAAAGAAAATGTGCTTCCTGAAAACTAAAGATCCTGGAACAACTTAGACCCTTTCCAAGGTACTTACTTGACCAAGATTTTCATTCTCTCCAAGAGAAGAAAGAAGAGTGGCAAGCTCAGATTGAGAATTAGCCAAGGATTTCAGGAGCTGCGCCCTGTGCTTCAGGGCCTGCTCAACTTTCCTCTTGTAAACATCCAAACATTCTTGGTCTAATTGCAGCAGCATCTTATCACGTTCCTCTTCACTCTCTCCAACCTCATCCCATATTTGCTGAAAGAGAAGTGTCAGCCAACTCATATATCATCATCATTTGCTGCAGTGACCAATAAAATAAAATTGAAGTTCAATACCTGCAGCTTCTGTAGCAAAGTACCACAAGTGGTTTCACCCAGACTTTGACCAGTGGCAGAAGCCATCACAATTTGATGCTCAAAAGCACCTGAACAGTGAATAGTATAAGTAATTCAAAATGAAGTTATCATAAACTCACACATCAAACTAAAATTCAAAACAATAGGAACAGTATTGAACACGAGGAAGTACAATTAATCCAGTATATAAGTGATTTGACAACATGGTTCCAATTATAATGGCACGAAAAAAGTTAACTACCACAAGCAAGGATTAAAACGTATCTACAGAATAACTCTGGTCTGATTTTGGCATAACATGCTGTTAGTTTGGTCAACAATTACATCTGGTAGTAGCTTGAAAATTTGCAGACAACGGCTTTACAATATTAATACTTTTCGCCATCATAGCACACATTCTCCTTTCCAGTCGGAAAACTAAATAGCGCTTCCCTCCAGAATAACACAAACTGTATGGAGTAATGTGTTCGGTCCACCAGGAAAAATAATTCCATCTGAAAGCATCAATTTTTTAAACACAGACAATTCGGTGACAGAAATATATATCCTAACCTTTTAAAGCACATGATTTTGTTTCTCTCAAAATATCTCGCTGGTGTGAAAGCGATGAAGATTTCAACTTCTCTCTGATCACAAGTAATTAGACAATTTTTGGAAATCAGTCTCTAGAAATTGAAAAGAATTATCAGCTTTAACTTGAAGAGACAAGTTTGCACTACAGCATCTCCAAATCTATCAACTCCCGAAAATGCCAGCATCACGACAGAACCCCACACCACTTCTGCCATACCCCCCCCCCCTCCCTCCCGGACAAAAATCACGGTCGGGAAGTGAAAGAACAGCTCTGAACCTGTGGAAATAGAAGAACTACTCTCTCGTAATCCACCTCTCCACAAGTAACTCTGCTCCGAAGCGGCCGCACCAAAGCATTGCCTCAAGAAAGGCCCAGAAAAAGCCTCAACTCTACCAAGGCCAAACCGGTCCAAACCCAGCGCTGCTGCATCGACGCCATGATCCTAGTTAGGCATTTGTGCATCTTTTTGGACTCGATATCTATAACCCCAGAAAGGTTGAAAAAAATAAAAAGGTGGAGAAAAGCTGAACAGAAAGGAAGGCACCGTTGAGGAGACCATGCGAAGCCCAAGCGGAGGGCACTCCGGCAAGAAAGCTCACCTGCGGGGATCCCAAGTGCCAGTTAGCCGGGGATCTTCTCCCTGTCGAAGATATGCGAGGCTTCCTCTTCTGTTCTCTTTTTTCCGCAAAGCAGTCTGCTCCGATCTCTGAGTGTGAGAGAGAGAGAGAGAGAGAGAGAGAGAGAGACACAGAGAGACAGAGAGAACAGCTTGCTGAAGTGTTCGCTGCTTCTCGGGCAAACGGCGGTAACTTCAAAGAAAGGAAGTTAAAATAAAAGAAAGTGTGGACCCCGCTTCACTGTGTCAGACACAAGTACTAGTCAGTAGTCATGGACAGAATATAAACCTACATAGACGTTTAAATAAAAATGTGTGGATATATATCTCTATGACTTTCGAAATTAATGCATAGAGCTTACATTTTATTTTATTTTTTACGCAGTCATCCACTGACATTAATCAAACAAGATCTTACCTCTTAAAATTATTACATTAGGATGGATATAGCAGGGCTGTAGACCGAATGGATCCGGTACAAGATATTATAATTCAGATATTCTCATCCTCAGGGTGGAGATAGATAACGCTTAATTTAAAATTTTAATTAATTTTATTTAATCGATAAGTTAATAATGTATAAACATGTTAAGATAATCTTAAAATATAAAATTAATTATATTTATTAATGTCAATATTTATTGATATTTAAGATTTTATATAATATTAACTGATTAATTTTAAATATAAAAACTATATGCATTAATTACAAATATGTATTCAGAAAACATTCATTTTAAAATTTCAGTTTATTTTATTTAATTAATATGGTAATAGTATATAAAAATGTAAAATAAATTTTATAATGTAAAACTAATTATATTTATTAATTTCAATGAGTTATTGATATTTAATGCTTAAAATAAATTTTAAATAATTAATTTTGAATAAATAATTATACGCATTAATTACAAAAAATATATTCAGAGCAAATATTAAACAGACATTTTGGCTTCCACTCTGTCTAATAAGAACTAAGTAAATTTATATCTAAATATTCACTTGGACGAATACCACAAAAACAAATATTATCATAAAAAAAATGATACGAACATAGGTCATAAAGAAGATCTGTTTAATAGAGAGAGTAGAACACCTGGCCTAATTTTTAAATTATAAAACTAATTATATTATTAATCTCAATAAATTATTGATATTTAATGCTTACATAATTTTAACTAATTAATTTTAAATATATAATTATATGCATTAATTACAGAAATATATATTCGGAGCAGATATTAAACCGACATTTTGGTTTCCACTCTGTCTAAGAACTAAGTAAATTTATATCTAAATATTCACTTGGACGAATACCACAAAGACAAATATTATAAAAAAATGATACGAACATAGGTCATAGAGACGATCCGTTTAATAGAGAGAGCAGAGAACCTGGGCTAAATAGGGATTAATGTATAAATAGTAAAATAATTTAGTATCTAGAATTTTTACATGTTATTAAATATATGTATATAAAATATGCATTTATGCTTACATATGTAATTAAGTTCTTTGCAGTGAGAACATGAGCAAAAATTTTATTTTCATTGTTTGCATGCTGATAGATATTTTCTAGGGCGCATATGTAATTAACTTTTTTTTGAAACAATACGTAATTAACTTTCATTTACAGGGATTAGGTACAAAAAATGCCATTAACTACCGCCACACGCTCTTAACTGCTCTATCTCTGGCTGTCTCCGGCCTCACAGTTGCCAATAAAAAAGTGCCACGTCACTAAAGTTGTTACTAAGCCAACGTGGCGTTATTTCGTTGGTTCTTGTACCGCATTAGCGGCGTATTGCTCCTTTTGAGCGTCCGAAGCCTCAGATCCGACGTCAGCAGGAGGCGGGACCCACCCGAAACCTGCTCAATCATGTGTCCAGATCTAGTCAGGCTGGTGGCCACGCCGCACTATCACGTAAATAAATACCGTTGTCATAGGCAGGAAAGTACCAAGTATCCTCTACGGTAATGGGGTGTTTGGTTGTATGATAATGAAGATTTTTGTTTTAATTTTTAAAAATTGTAAGAAAATGTGTTAAAAGAGGTGTTTGGTAACCATGATAATTTTATGTTTTGAAAGCGATTTTCTTCTTAAACAAAAAAGGAGGTTCTCACCTCTTTCTTTTTTCTTGTGGTCCCCCACTTTGTTTGGTCTAAGTGTGGTAGTTACTCTTTTTTGTAATCACATTCCTCCAAACATGATAATTTTATGTCATGAGTTGGTTCATTTTTTATTTTAATACAATTTTTTATCATGGAAGTGTACAAAAAATTATCATGCAACCAAACACCCCATAAGGGTATAAACGGTTGCTGGCCGAACATGGCTCGGTTGGCACCAGGGGGCACAGGGGCGGCGGTTCACTTTCTGACGACGTCAAAGCCGGGCACCCCTGCAGGGGGTGAAAGGTGAGATTCGGGTGAAGTTATACTCTTCGTTGCGTGCGGTGCAGCAGGCCTCGTGGTCACTGGGTCATGTGTGATTCAAAAAAAAAGTATAAATGGTCAAATTTGATAACAAAATCACATGATCCAATTTCGATTTCAATGAAAGTTAAAGTGTTTTGATTTCGATTTTAATATTTCGAAATTACTATGTTTCTATTTCAAACCAATTAGAATTAAATCCGATAATTTTTGATTTTGATATTAAATATTAATTTTTTTTCAAAAATAAGTTAATAATTTACATTAATTACTAAATTTTGATATAATATTTTTATTATTTTATCAATTTACATAGCATATTTTTTTGATTTATATGACTTTATTTTAATTATTTTTATTTTTATTTATTTTTCATCAAAATCAAAAAAACAAAAATAAAATCATCTGATTCTGATTTTGATTCAAATAAATTATCAAAATATTTGATTTTGATAATTTATAAGATATAAAAATAGTTTCCTTAATTTTTATCGGATTCTAATCGGAATTTGAGAATATTGAATTTGGTTTACGCCCCTCCTCTATACGTTATGGGAACAGATTATCCGATGTTGTTCCACACGTCAAGTTTTTTTTCAAAACTATAATCGACAAATATAACCAGAAATAATAAAAATATGTAAATATTTATTTACATACCATTGGGTCATTATTATTTTGTTAAAAGCCCGATGGAGAGACAATCATATCCATTCATACCCCCATCAACTTCTTGCCTGCTTCCGGTGCCTCTCCTCACTTGCTACGTACTTTTTTTGATGATCAGATGGGTAATCCATTATGTTGCCCACTTTTACCACTACGTCCCTTAAAATCTCTATACCCATAAAATAATGTAATTGTATGTGCACGCCCCCAAAGTATACGCATACATGCTTTGATACTTCTGAGATATAAAATATTTGAAGTTGACACTCTGTCGTTTTACGGGTGTATTTATACATAATAATTTTATATACATATATTTGAAGTATACGTCCTTCCCGAGGATAAAATGTAAGCAAAAACGTATATACACATATTAATTTTATATTTCATAAGCTTCCAATTTTGACGCTTGTCGTTTTGGTTCGATTTTTCCGGTGAAACCGAACACCCCTAATTTATCCATCTCTCTCAGGTTTGAGTGAGTTCTGACTTGGACAAGCCGGATTCAACTTAAGTACTTAACCCCTCGAATCAGAAGGAAATTTCAATTTTTATTTTCACGATATGAATTATCAAGTTCGCTTCCTTTTTCTTTTCCCAGAATGCCGTCTCGCTGTGCCCCCGCAAGAAGTTACAGTCGAAGTGTTACCAGTTACCACCACCCTCTGATTCACAGCCGCACGGGCAGGGGGACGACGAAGACGGACGCCGGCCGCGTCCTGCACGGTTGTCCCGCAGCGACGAAGACGGACGCTGCACGGCCCCCCTGTTCTTGTTCTTCTCCGATCCCGCCAGGGCCGGCCGCACATGCACGCAGCGTCGAAGACAGACGGCAGGCAGGCGGCGGGACCGGCGGGGTCTCCGGCCAGGGCGACGAGGGAGCGCTTAGCCGGGCAGCATCTGCTGTCCGGCGGCCGGCCGGCGGCGGGGTCCGGTGTCAGACTCCTGGGGACGAGCACGGCGCGGACGGGACGGTCTTCCGCCAGCTTCGGCGGAGATAAAAAAATAAGAGCAGATCGTCTCAATTTCTCGACAGACAAATAATCTCAATTTCTAATTAAAAACGACAACAATTTCACGTCAGTAAAATGATAGTTTGATAAAAAAATGATTCATCTATTATTAAACCATTCGATTCATGTTGAGTCCTTGTTGATCCATCACTGAACTCTTACTACAGTCCGTGTAATCTATTACTCAATTTTATTAAAATTTTATTAAATTATTAACGAAATCTTACTGACCTATTATTGAAATCTTACTTAACCACTTACTGAATAGTTATTGAAATCTTATTGAATCGTTATTGAAGTCAGTGTAACTCGTTACTGAACTATTACTGAAATCAATATAATTATTATCAAATTGTTACTGAATTACTGAATCGACTCAGTAACGGTTCAATAATGATGGATCGATTGTTACCGAACTGCCATTTAAATAGTATGAGAGTTGTGACATTCTTATTGGAGATTGAGCATGTTCCCTTTATCGTGAAATTGAAATAATTTGCACTCGATAAAAGTGCATTGACCAGAGTCCTAAGAGTTACCGCATATAAAGTAGATCAAGGGTGCAAAACGAATCAGATATTTTAAAATTTCGACTTCGACTCCTACAAAAATTAGCGACTTAAAAAATTAGTTTTGTGTTCTTTAAGTCATTTAAATAGAAATTGAATAACTTCTCTTAATTAAAATCAGTTGATTTTGTTTCTATTATTTATTTTCAATAAAATAAATAAACATCAATACAATTAATTTTAAAAAATAAATAAACTATAAAATATGATATATAAAGTGATAAAATCGTAAAAACAAAAATTCAAAAATATTTTCTTAGAATTTAATAATTATATGTAAATTATTAACTTGCTTTTAAATAAAATTTAATATATAGTACACATTTCAAAACTTATGCAGCTTGGCTCTTATTCTGTCAAGAGAATCGGAACATATGTTCTAGAATTTATCAAACATTAACCCTTATTAGAATAGAAATGTGACATAGGTGACTATGCTATCGAATCCAACCTATATGTGACCCCAGCGGATGATGATGGAAAACCCCTTAAAAGCATTCTATTTCAATAAGATTTTTTTTTCATAATTCAAAATATAAAGAATTAAAAATATCTTTATATTTCTCAACTACTTAAAATTTCATTATGAATCATAGATTGACCCGTGCGGTCAAATTGTGATACGAGGGTAGCATCTTTTGTGAAAGGTATAAGGGGGACAAAACTCTCTAGAAGAGAAAAAAATTTATGAGACCTATCGACCAGGTCTAGCCCTGAACCGACCCAGCAAACCATGATGCAAAGCATTTACCATTTAGAACCGAGAACCCAAGCTATGACACTGCAACCACTTGTCCTCATGTTCCTACCGCCGATAAAATGCTGATAATATACATACCCCAGCTGAACCTTTCGTCACCTTATGCTTGACCTCCAATCTAATCAGCACACCACCTCCCTAACATAGTCTAGAACTAGCCTTTGGATAAGTAATATTGTCACATCTTCCATAGGTGAAGCTTCCACTTATCTTTTTTGAACAAGAGCAACACTACTATATATTCATAACAAATTGAAATAGTACAAGTTTACAACGACACTCGTAAACCAAAAGACAAACCAGGAAGACAAAGACAGATAACGATTGATCCGATACCAAGTTGTCCCACAAAATAAGACAGCCACACATCAATCTTTGATGAAAGATCGAACATCATAGATAATGGTTCCTCTCATGGAGTTAGAAAGCTGTCTCAAGACTGGATAATCACACCAAAGAGAAGTGGATGTTGCCCAAACTAATAGTCTCGAAGTAGAGATCGTGACTATGTACTAGACAAAGAAGGACACCCAAAATCCAACCACACGACCATAACTAAAAATCACAGACACCAGAAGAAAGAAGGATATTGATAAACCGAACTCCATGATTGCAGTGCACAACAAAGAACCAAAATACTTAAATAGAAATTTAGGTAGAACACTACAACATGAGAGACACTATACGACCTAAACATTTATGGGAGGGAGGCCGCCCTCCCTCTTGGACCACAACTACAACAAAATAGCACAAAAAAACCTCTTTGATGAGATTCATCCCAACCGGAGATGCACGCAAAGACGAATGGAAACACATGCCGGACAATGTCAGAGGATAGTTGGAGAGGCGACGGTTCCAGTCAAGAGACTGTGGGAAAGGTTGGGATGGTGGGGGCGAGAGGGAGGGAGGGGGTTTACCGCCGGGCAAAGGGAGAGACGAAGAGGCGTTGGAATAGGAGGCAAACGGGTTGATAGGGGGAGACTGTAGAGAAAGGGGAGGAACCCGATGATGAGGGAGGTGTTGAAGGGGCGATGGAGGAAGTGCTGCGAGGTCTGCCGACGCAAGGGTGAGGAAGTCGCGGATAGGCTAGGGTTTCGCCGAAGGAGGGACGAAAGAGCCGCCTAAGGGGCCAAGGAAGTTGCAGAGCTCTACGAGGCATCAACCAATGGGGGAAGGGAGCCGCCGATGGGGGTGAGGATTCTGCCGATGAAGTGGCGAGATGGCCTCCAAAGAGCCGAGAAAGCCGCAAAGCGTTGCGAGGGAGCGCTGCGCGGCGTGCACCAATGTGGAAGGGGGCCGCCGATGGGGCCGAGGGTTCCGCTGATGGGGGCGAGGGTTCCGGTGAGAACGCCGAGGAGGCCGCAAAGCGTTCTGTCCAACGTCCACTGATAGGGCTGAGGGTTCCTCCGATCTGACAGAAGAAGGGGGCAGGACATAAAACTTCCACTTGTCAGTTCAAACATTACATCTTTCCCCTTGTCTCCCACTTGTCACCACAATGCACTTCTTGCACACTGTGTCTTCCTCCACACATGGAATTTCGGGTCGCGACCTGGCCCAACCCGATTGGATTTGGCCCCAACCGGCCCGATCACGACCCGATCAGGCCGACCTGGCCAGTTGGGTCGTGCCGGGTTGCACGAGTCGCGTGACCCAACGACCAGGTCATGCGACCCACCCTGGTCTGCAAACCTTTGGCAATAGTCAGGGGGGCTGAGCCCCCACTTTGAGCCCCTTTGGGGCTATTTAAAGCTCCCAAAGGGCTCTTCTTCCTCCTCACCAATTGCTCTTACTCTCATTGCTCTCAAATTTTGCCATAAATGTTGTGCTAATTTATTATTTAATTACTTAATTATTTCATTAAGTATACTTACTTAAAATTTGCTTCCTTGCTTAGTTCATTAGTTACTCAATTAGTTCATTCTTCGTAATACTTATTTACTTAAATAGTTAGTTAGCTAGATCTTTAGTTAGTTTTTTAGTTAAGTAGTTATTTAAGTAGATAATTAATTAGAAAGTTTAGTTAATTATTTACTTAGATAATTAGTTATTCACTTATATAATTAAAAATTTACTTAGATAAGTAGTTACTAACCTAATTAGTTTTTAAAATAGTTAATTAGTTAATTAATTTTTTAGTTGAAAAATATCTTCTCCAAGTCACACAACCCAAACTTTCAGCGCAATCCGGAGTGATCCGTCTTGGTTACATTGTAACTTGATCTCTATGACAGAGAGAAAAATGTAACATAAATATTGTGACAAAATTATATTCAATGATATTTATTAATTGAAATTTCATCTTGCAAGCATAAAAGGCAATGTGCTACCTTACACACGAACACCACTGGAGGTAAGAGCTCAATTCCATAGGCACCTACAAGTGATGGAACAATTGAATGGAACTTCGAAACAACATAAGGAGACCATTCAAGAAGAATTGTCACAACTGGCTAGACACTCTGTACACATTTACGGGACCGGACAAGATCGACCGAATATTCGTTGAGACCAAGACTTCGACAATGGAACAATTTTATTACTCATAAAAGTAGTTCATTCTCTTATTTTATTGATCATTAAGTTGTTAAAAATTTCTTAAATAGATGAACTCTTCCGAGCAATGGAAACTAGTCGAAGATCTTTCGCCGACAAACACTTACATTGACACATCGACCAAATGATGGGTCAATATTTGGGAAGTGAGAGCAGTCGAGGAGTGGAAGAGGATCCAACAACTAACTGGAAGATGAGATTCACTCAAGACGGCGACCCAACAGTGGGTCCCGTGTATCTCGTTATCACCAGCGCACGACAACGTCAAAGCACAATCACGATGGCAATGAAGAACCTCAAATTGTGCAAATAAAATATTAGTCGAACAACATCAAGGTGGTTCTTGATAGAAATGTATGCCCTACAAGCCAATCATATATGATATGATTCGACATTTCTAGAAATATCTCATTCAATTAATTAGGCAAATCTTCATTATAAGCTCTTATTAGAAGCGAATATCATAATGAAGTCATTGATCAAATACAATGATGATTAAATCATGATGATATCATGATAATGAGATTGATCATCTAGAGGTATTTGATCTAAATGTTCCTAGTCATAGGATACTTGAGACGGGACATCAAGGATCTGGATAGACTAGTGTATATGTGATGTCTTCTCATGTGATAAGGACGACCGATCTCATTGGTCATTAGTGTGGAGACACTGAGACACACATACAGGTGCTCATTAGTTGAATGAGTTCACTGAACTGACCGAATTAGAAACCCTGAATGGTATCTTACCGAACTGTCTATCAGGGTTTTCTATCATCACGGTTGCATGGTTGGACCTTTGACCTGAGTCGTCAAAGATGCCTTGTTGGGTGGAACTTGTGCTTTGACCATTGACTTATGGATCACAATTTAGATGGTCCTATATAGCGATGGATCGTGTACAAGGAAAATCCAATAGAGACAATTAAGCGGACAACAAGGGATCGTCCACTCTCGGTAAGTGAGAGTGTATGTCCTATGGGATAGTACTCTAAATCCATGGCCAGGGTAGATAGGATAATTGGAAAAGGAGTTTTCCAATTGATCCAATTCCGAGTACAGGATCCTATAGAGTCGGTACACTAAGGAGTTGACAGTCGATGCCGTACTCCTTTCCGACCGGGACATTGGATGGATGAGGGTTTATATCCATGTGGTAACTGATGATGGAAATGCTCAATGGAGATGAGATTATCCCCATAGCCATTTGGGATCATGGGATGTGGCTTGTACCTTCATGATCGGTAGGCCGATTAATCTGTTATCGGATAACAGATTTAATTAAATTAAATAGAATTATTCTATTTTATTTAGGCCTCAACCAAATAGGCTATTGGGCCTAGTGGGTCACACACAAAAGGACTTATCCACAAGTACATGGGAAAGGGCGTAATTTATAGAGATTTTGGGTTTTTATGAAAAATTCCATAATTCTCTATAAATACTAATGGTTTCAGCCAAACCCCATCAAGCCAAGGGTGAAAACCACGTCCCAAGCCTCCTCCCTACCTCCTCCTCTCTCTAGAAGGTGTCCATGGTCGATGGAGCTCCGTTCGGGAAGAGTTCTCGAGGCCGGCGCGAAGGGAGAACCTGCTGTGGATGAAGTTCGTGTGGATACTGCTGGAGACCGGACGCTTGAACGGTTTGGAGAGCTTGAGAAGCTCATATCCTTCCTCTCCATGGGATTATATGAATTCCTATCAGGTATATTCAAACCTGATTTGATCGGTTTTCGGTTTTCGTCGTTCGGTTCTGATTGAGACGGATTCTAAAGGAACCCATAGGAATCGTCGCTTCCGCCGCTCCAAACTTTTATGGACGATTCCTTACAGTGGTATCAGAGCCCTGTTCAAGTCTCGGTCGAAACCGACGTCGAATCGACATTATTTCATGTTATTTATGTGTTCCCGAATCTGTGCAAACGTCTGTTTTGACGAGGCCACCATATTTTGTGTATGACTCAGATAAAAGATTGGTTGGCTACGGTAGAATCTCGTGATATAGGGCTTTCCAACGCCGCAAACCGTTTGAATTTTGGATCTCTGTAGTGTTCGGGAGAAGTGTCAAAAGTTGGTGTTTCTGTCATGCCCGAACCGACACCCGGATTTGGGGATTTTGTGAAATCTCCGTCCACACTAGAAATTGAGGCTTGGAAAAGGTTTAGGCATAGTTGTCAAGGCGACAAGGCGTCCAAGGCGCCCGAAGGATCTTTTACAGCTTAGGCGACAAGGCGTAAGCCTAGGCGTCGCCTAGGCGGTAAGGCGAGGTATGAAGCGGGGTGGGGTGTATATGGTAATTTTTGTACCTATCATGACATTGTAATAAATAAAAAATGAAATTAAACTTACAAATCTAATCAATTGACATACATTTATAACCAAACTTGAATAAGAACAAGAACATAAAATGATAGCATACATATATAACAATGTCCATAGACTCCATAAATCAAACAATGTCAATGTTATATGTAGAATATATAAAAATGCTTGAAGAAACAAGAACAAGAAAATCAAAAATTATCGACGCACCGGAGATGTTTAAACATGCAATATTTTAGATAATCATACATCGTAATAGATGTTAAAACGATGAACTAGTGTGAAGAAATTATAAGAATAGCAAAATATATCAACTACTAGGTTTTAAAGAGAGAAGGAGTACCGTAAGGAGAAGCAACAACCGGTTAGGTCTTCTTCTCGGAGTTGGCAATGTCACCATCAAATGAGGAGAAGAAGGCCGCGGTGTAGGTCGGTAGGGTGTTGCGAAGAATCCTTCCGCCGTCGGAGCCTCGGAGGACCGCGTTGCTGCGCGCGGAGGGCTGCAGGTCCCGCCGATCGTCCGTCGGGCCGTCACGGCTTCAGCTAGGCGTCGGGGTGAACAGGAGAGTCGGGAGGACTCTCTCGCGGTATTTTAAGAAACCGGCCCGGTTTTTGAACCGGTGGCACCGGTTTGGCCCTAACTTAAAATGAGCCGGCAGCCCGCGGACTTCGGGTGATCGGGCGCTCGCCAAGGCGCCAAGGCGTACGCCTTGGCCGCTTAAGCGGCTAAGGCGTACGCCTTTTTTACAAAAAAAAAGGCGGACAATCCAGGCGGGCTTCAAATGCCGCCTTGTCGCCTAAGCGGCGCCTAGGCGCCGCTTACGCGACCGCCTTAACAACTATGGGTTTAGGAGATGGGTAATATGATTACCTAGCCTTTACCTTTGATATCCAGCTTTGAACGATGGCGGAGGATGAGAATTTTTGAGTTTTCCAACGAACTAGGGTTCTGCGGAATCTGGCGGTGCCGACTTGTTTCTTCCTGATTTCCCGTTGATAGAGAATTTTTATCTGAAGGGATATATACATATTTGGAAACGTCATATGATGAGGATTCTAAATTGTATTTTTGGAGAATATTTGGCTTCCTGGATAAGGAGTTATCCTCGTTGCAAAATAGAGATTTCTGCTACGGAATCTGGGTGACCGCCGCCTTTTCCTCCTCATTTTGGGGTCGATTGGGATTTTTCCTGGATATGAGGCCGACTGTTTTGGATTCCTTATTTGATAAGGATTCCAACGCATATTGTTTCGGATTTTTCAGAGTCCGGGATAAGGAGATAAATCCGATTCTATTGGAGAGATTTCCTCCCGATGAATAGTGCCGGCTGCGACTTAGCGGGCTGGCGCACTGGCGGCACAACGCGCCAGCGCCCGCGGTGCAACGGCGGCGCACGCCGGACGCCAATTCTTTTTCAAATGTTTTTAAATTGTTTAAAATTATAGAAAATTCCGAAAAATTGCCAAAAAAATCCATAAAAATTCTGAAAAATTCTATAATATTATTTAACATGTTTTAAAGTGTTTAATGACATGTTAGATGATGTTTAGTTCTATTTACATAGATTCACTCATGGTTAAACTTTAAAATTGTTTTAAAGGTTTAACTTAAATTATTAGTATCTTAATTAATTCTGTAAAATGAGATTTTACAGAATATAAATTGGGAAATTAATTTTTTTACCTTGCACAATATTGGGAATGTATGAATGTTCTAAATAGTTTAATTTGTATGTTCATTTCATATAAATTGTTTATATGTTGTTGTCATGTTATTTTCATGTTATTTATTTCATGAAAATTCGACATGCATGAAATTGAGAATTTCAAAATAAATTATATAATTTTATGCTGATATATATGATATATCTCATATAATTATCACGTATGCGCTCTATGTTCATGTGATGAATGCTAGTGTGTTTGGAGGTGATCATGGACTTAATTGTGCTTGACTTGTGATTGCTTTTAATTATGTTGGTTATGTTATTAAATGGGGCCTGCGTGTGCCTCCTCTCTCTATACAATCTGATTGTACATTCTACCTCTCTCCATTAATGTACTCCCCTTGGTTAAAACCAAGGTTTCTTATTGAGTTATGTACGTCATTTGTGGGGTCTGCATACCCTTAAGCCGCTTGTAAGAGTTAGAAGCCGGTTCGTGGAAGGTTGGAGAGCGGGACCACTTGGAGAAGCACCCTTCTAAAGTGGGAGCATGCAAACTCAAGCATTTGAAGTAAGGATTTGCACCTATAGGGGTGCCTTAGGTGCATGCTTAGGGTTAAGTCCATTATCACCTATTTTTATGCATATTTGATATGTGGATGTGTGCTACAGGTTCTACCTTAGATATATGATATTCCAAAGGTATTATATATACTTAGAACATATTCTTGATGAGACTAAAATAAAATCCCTCCTTGTCATAATTAGGTTGATAAACGTGTGACATTAAGAATGCCTCATGTAGCATTCCGTTGTTATGGTCTTGATGAGCCAATCTTAGATTGGATGGGTTTGTTGTGCTATTACAAGACTCATTCAGCAAGGGATTGGTGATCATGGCTAAGGCATTTGCCGAACCTTGGGGTGGACCATTTGCATGGCTTTGTTGTGCTACCACAAGGACTGTGTGAAGAATCCATTCTCATAACGTAACAAGCGGGTTTGACCTAACTAGAGTATATGGCTTGTTGTGCTACCACAAGGTCATAACTCTAGAGGCTAAATGACTGAGTAAATGACTAAGAGTAAATGACTAAGAGTTGCAAGAGTTGCAACTGGCAATAGTTGCCTACCTATTAAGTATGGGGTGATTTGTTGTGCTACCACAAGGTCATCACCGTAAAGTTAATAAGGTCTTAGTCCCCACTAGGATTTTATCGTGATATCCCGTCTTTGCATAATGAGGGTTATGCAAATTCGTCGAAAATTAGTGGGAGCATAAATTAGGATCAAAGACCATATCTTAATTTCATGAATGTTTGCAATGTTTTTTTGATAAAATTATATCTCAGTTGTAGAAAACGATTATAAACCACCATTAGTATGGCATATTAGATGCCATATAGCTTAATGGCTCACACTTCTTAGACTAGTTTAGAACTAAGAGAATCTTTCTCATAGTTGACCAATTAACTTGAGAAGTAGGTGTCTCCTAAATTATCTAGTGATATGAAAGAAAGATAAGATCTTATCTCATAGACAAGATGCATTGTTTGCCTTAAACTAGATGTTAGTCTCTATGAGACATAATTATAGAGACAACATAGATAGATGGATATGAGATCCATCATGGCTCATAGTGATGAGCTAACTAAAGGGCAACTTAGATCAACAATACATCTTAATTACTTCTTGTTGGTGAGACCAATAGTAAGAAGTAAAATCATTAGATAAAAATAGGAGAGAGTTAATAGTAAAAGAAGGTGGTCAAGATAATAAAGCCAGAATAAGACATGATTCTTACACTGTCATGATGATGATATGTGGAAGAGGAAGTACAAAGTGTTTTGTATATAATGTAAAGGTGGAGCTTGAGAAGCTTCATGTATCCAAGTCATTGGCACTTACTTGTTTTAAATATACACCTAATAGTATTAGATACTATATGTGTATATCATAATATTAGATACTATGGATGCATCTAATGGTATGAGATACCAGATATGCATCTTATATCTACAAGGAGTTGTAGATGATGACAAGTAAATGAAGGCTTAATAAAGAAGATATTGACCTACATATGAAATGGTGCAAGAGTTGCATCATTATTAGTGGGAGGTACAATTCTTTAATAGCCTTATGGAGATGTCTTAATAATTAATATTGCTATTATATCCTTCTACAAGAACTTTATATGATTTCCTACTTGAATAAATGTTGATTTATTCTAAGCTATGGAATTGATAGATGTTCTAATAGATTGAATGGCAAAGTGTTTGCCAATGGGAGCTTAATGAAGTGTTTAATCATATTTGATATGTTAGCTCTCGTGTTATGTGTGAATATTCCTTTTAAGAGGAAATGGGTTGATTTAGATCAATCTACACTTTAGCTTTATATAGACATGGAGAATGGGTTAATGAGTTATTAGAACTCGTACATTTAGATGTATGTTAGCCCATATCTAGTAAGGCTAAAGAAGAATATTTCTACTTCATTATTTCAAAGATGATGACTCTAGGTATGGATACATGTACTTTATGAAGTACAAATCTAAGACCTTTGAGAAATTATTTGAGATTAAGAATGAAGTAGAGATACTAATGGAACAAGTATTAGAACTCTTTGATGAGATCAATGAGGGGAATACTTAAGTACATAATTCACATATATTTGAAGGATAATAGAATCTAATTTTAAAGGACACCTCTTTACACATTTTAGCTTAATTGAGTAGCTAAAATGAAAAGTCATATTATGTAAGACATAATATGAACAATGACGAGCTTTGCAAATTTCCTCTTTGTCTAATTTTGGTTAAGTACTCATTATAACCACTTGATCTTAATAGGTACCTTCTAAGTCTGTTCTGATTATTCCATATAAGATATGGAGAAGGGGTTAAAACTTGACCTTAAGCAAGTTAAGGTTTCGGAATGTCCGACTTGGTGAAGAAGTATAACTCTAACAAATTGGAATATAAGACTATGAAGTGTTGGCTTGTGGAATATCCTAAGGAAACTTTTGGATATTAAATATACGACCCTTATGTATAAGGGTATGTGTTGTTCAGCTCACTATATTTCTAAAGGAAAAGTTCCTTCTTAAGAAAGATAGTGGGAGCAAGGTATATATGGAAGATGTTCCAGTCCCACAACCCAATAACACTTTTATTAAGGTGCTAGTTAATAATTACACAAGGACTAATGATAGATCTTTACTTGTGTCCATTCTACCTAAGAGATATGTGAGACATATCTCTGATAGATGAAATGAGGCATAAGATAATAAGGATATTGATCCTAGGATCTATATAGAACCAATATGAGATATTGATTCATTAATGGGAAGAGACAATAAAATCCGATATAAACTTTATCTATTCTAATCAAGTTTAGAACTTGATAGATCCACCTAAGGATATAGTATCCATAAAGAATAAATGGATCACTAAAGAATAGATTGGAGTGGATTAGAAGGTAGATACCTTCAAAGGTGAGAATAGTTGAAAATGATATCATTGAAGTCAAATGGTTGACTATGATGAGATCTTTTACCTATTCCATGGATTAATCCATTCATATTTTAATTGTTACACTCCATGATTATGAGATAAGCTAATTGGATGTTAAGATAGTGTTCCTCTAAAGTATTTTGAGGAATAGGTGTATATGATACAACTATAGGGAATCAAGTCCCAATAACATCCAAGAAGAGTGTGTATTAAGTTCATTTATGGACTAAAGTAAAACTTCCCATAGATCATATATAAGGTTTAATGAGATTAAATCTTATGACTTCGTTAAGAACGAAGAGGGGCCTTGTGTATTCAACAAGATAAGTGGGAGTGCTGTTACTTTCTTGACATTTTATGTTGATGACATACTACTCATTGAGAATGAAGTAGGTGTGTTATCATAAGTGAACCTAGCTATCAAATTGATCCTCCAAACACAATTTGGGTTTTAAGATCTATGAAGATAGATCTAAAATCAATGCCCAGTATATGTACGTAGTCACCATAGTCAAAGGGTTTGACATGATAAACTCCAAGATAGGTTTCTTACCTATGTGGTGTGGAGTTGATCTCTGTAAAGTGTCGTCTTTGTAGATTTCTTGAAAGATAAAGAGATCACATAAATAGAGCCCTTATGCCTTTGTCATAGGGTCTATCATTTATATGATGCTACTTACATGATGTGATTAATGCTCTAAGTGTTATGAGCATTCATTAAGAAGATCCAGGTGAAAGTCACTGGATAGTTTAGAGATATATCATTTGGTACTTGAGAAGCACTGAGAATGTATCTCTATACACTGGAGGATAAGACTTGAAGTCTTGTAGTTTTACAAACACAAGCTTCTAATCAAATAAGTTTGATATTAAGTCAGAATAAGGGTGGTGCAGTGAGTTGAAAGAGTTTTATGTGATAGAACACTGTAAGTTCTACAACATATGCAAACAAGTTTACATAGTGGTTGCACACTACTTGAGAAGTAGTCTAGATGAAGTTTTTCATCTATATATTTGATATGGGATTGTCTCAATTTTCCTTGAAAGTGTATCATTGTTTTGAGAAAACAATGGAGCAGAGCCGATGTCTCATCAGAAGTTTAGAACTTCTGTGGCGATACCATACAATCAGAGAGATTGCAACTTATAGAGATATAATTAAAGATAAAGTATGTACCGTTAATAACATTACAGATCCACTAACTGAAGCAGTTACTCAAAGAGTGTTTGAGCTTCACCTCGAGCTGATATAGATCAGCCAGATGGGTGATTGGCTTTAGTGCAAGTGGGAGATTGATAGAAATGTATGTCCTATAAGCCAATCATATATGATATGATTTGACATTTCTAGAAATATCTCATTCAATTAATTAGGCAAATCTTCATTATAAGCTCTTATTAGAAGCGAATATCATAATGAAGTCCTTGATCAAATACAATGATGATTAAATCATGATGAGATCATGATAATGAGATTGATCATCTAGAGGTATTTGATCTAAATGTTCCTAGTCATAGGATACTTGAGACGGGACATCAAGGATCCGGATAGACTAGTGTATGTGATGTCTTCTCATGTGATGAGAACGACCGATCTCATTGGTCATTAGTGTGGAGACACTGAGACACACATACAGGCGCTCATTAGTTGAATGAGTTCACTGAACTGACCGAATTAGAAACCCTGAATGGTATCTTACCGAACTGTCTATCAGAGTTTTCTATCATCACGGTTGCATGGTTGGACCTTTGACCTGAGTCGCCAAAGATGCCTTGTTGGGTGGAACTTGTGCTTTGACCATTGACTTATGGATCACAATTTAGATGGTCCTATATAGCGATGGATCGGGTACAAGGAAAATCCGATGGAGGCAATTGAGCGGACAACAAGGGATCGTCCACTCTCGATAAGTGAAAGTGTATGTCCTATGGGATAGTACTCTAAAGCTCTGGCCAGGATAGATAGGATAATTGGAAAAAGAGTTTTCCAATTGATCCAATTCCGAGTACAGGATCCTATAGAGTCGGTACACTAAGGAGTTGACAGTTGATGCCGTACTCCTTTCCAACCGGGACATTGGATGGATGAGGGTTTATATCCATGTGGTAACTAATGATGGAAAGGCTCAATGGAGATGAGATTATCCCCATAGCCATTTGGGATCATGGGATGTGGCTTGTACACTTCATGATCGGTAGGCCGATTAATCTGTTATCGGATAACGGATTTAATTAAATTAAATAGAATTGTTCTATTTTATTTAGGCCTCAACCAAATAGGCTATTGGGCCTAGTGGGTCACACACAAAAGGACTTATCCACAAGTACAGGGGCAATGGCGTAATTTATAGAGATTTTGGGTTTTTATGAAAAATTCCATAATTCTCTATAAATACTAATGGTTTCAGCCAAACCCCATCAAGCCAAGGGTGAAAACCACGTCCCAAGCCTCCTCCCTACCTCCTCCTCTCTCTAGAAGGTGTCCATGGTCGATGGAGCTCCGTTCGGGAAGAGTTCTCGAGGCCGGCGCGAAGGGAGAACCTGCTGTGGATGAAGTTTGTGTGGATACTACTGGAGATCGGACGCTTGAACGGTTTGGAGAGCTTGAGAAGCTCATATCCTTCCTCTCCATGGGATTATATGAATCCCTATCAGGTATATTCGAACCCGATTTGATCGGTTTTCAGTTTTCGTCGTTCGGTTTTGATTGAGACGGATTCTAAAGGAACCCATAGGAATCGTCGCTTCCGCTGCTCCAAACTTTTATGGACGATTCCTTATAGTTCTTTCACCACAGCATACCAACAAATGCTGCGAAATGACCATACTACCAGAACATTATCAACACGATCACAAATGTAGGGAGAAGAGTGCCTAGGCTAAACCCAATGGAGATATACAATGTGTATCTTCTTGTGAAGGTGCAAGATATAAAGAAGTATGGCTTCATTTGAACAAATTTGAGAGGAAAGAGGTTGCACATTAATGATCGACGGGTGGACCAGTAAGTAAAGTTGTTTATAGTAGTACATGTATAAATATTCTTTTTGGTCTAACTTAGTTAACGTTTTATTCTCAACAGGTATAACTAGGAAGACGATGGTTAATTTCTTAGTGTACGGTCAAGTTGGTACAATCTTTTGGAAGTCAGCCAATGTATTAGGACATGTAAAAAAATGCCGAGTATCTTTATCAATTGATAGATGGAGTAATAAAAGAAATAGGAGAGAATCGGGTAGTTCAAGTAGTCACAGACAACACGACTACATATAAATCAATCAGACAGATGATGATGATCAAAAGATCAAAGTTATATTGGACATCTTGTTCTGCTCACTCTTTAGACTTGATATTGAAGGATATATGCAAAGATCCTCAAATAGATAAGATAGTTAAGTTAGCCCAATTTATTTCTTCTTTTATTTACAACCATAACTTCGTCATTGCACTTATGAGGGAACATACCAAGGGCTGAGAGTTGCTATAGCCTGGTGCAACTCGGTTCGCCTCCCACTACATTTTGCTAGAAAGTTTGTTGAGTCAAAGGAGACCTATAACTCAGATGGTAATTTCACCAAGTTGGGATAGTTGAATAGCAAGATGTAACCCAACGAATAAGAAAAAAGAGAAAAAGGTAGAGAAGACAATAGAGGGTAGGGATTTTTGAAAGGTTGTAAAGAAAACGTTAAACATTGTACAATCCATAGTTAAGGTACCAAGGATAGTTGACGAAGATAGAAAAGCAGACAAGTGATATTTATATGATGCGATTGAGAGAGCAAAAGAAGAAATTTCAAAGATAGTGTCCGACTTTGCCAAGTGGTGGGACATAGATCATCGCTAGAAACGTACATTACATCAACCCATACATGCAACATGTATATTTTCTTAGTCATTTACTAAAGATAGTTAACGGAGATAGGAAAGCAGACAAGGAAAACTTATATGATGAGATTGAGAGAGCAAAGGAAGAAATTTCAAAGATAGTGTCGGACTTCGCCAAGTGGTGGGACATCATAGATCGTCGCTAAGGACGTACATTACATCAACCATACATGTAGCAGATATATTTTCTTAGTCATTTATCAACCATGTTAATATTTCATATACATATAAGTTATTTACTAATATTATTTAGTTTGTAGGTTACTTTTTCAATTCATGGTATTGCTACAGTCCACATTTCAAGGCAACGAACAAACTATTAGATAACGTGAAGAGCGTCATCTGACGGATACTAGGTGACAATGACCAGGCTATTATTGCCTACAGCAAGATGTACGATTGTAAAATGCGGACATTTCACTTTGGAATGAGTAGAGTGGAACAAGTTGTGATGCTACTAAGTGCGGGTACATAGCGTTCTTTTTCATCAATTAGTTAGTTAATTAGTATGTACGATATAATTTTGTAACATATTCAATTTATGCAGCTGATTGGTGGATGGACCATGGTAAAGTATTAGGGTATAAAGACTTGACAGATGTAGCCATCAGGATTCTAAGCCAAACTACTTTGACTTAGGACTGTGAGAGAAATTGGTCTACATTCAGCTTGATTCATACGAAACAGAGGAACAGGTTGACATCAAAGAGACTTGAAAACCTTATGTATTGTCACTATAATACGAGGTTAGAGTTGAAGAACTTGAAGAGAATGAAATAAAACCAGATGGAATAAAGAAGTTGGATATCACAGGCGGCGGTACGTCAGGTTGAGGAGCCAATAATTGAAGAGGAGAACATTGATTCGAATCAATTAGTCTACAAGAAGAACTCCTTGAAACCTTAGGTAAACAACCGAGAAGGGTTGAGAGAACCGGAGTTCAACATGGAAGACCAACAATGGGCTAAAGGAGTGATCGACGATGTCTCTCTGGCTGAAGAATTCTAGATCTCTCTCTCTCTAACAAAGCGACAGAGGACAGGAGAAGGAACTAGTCAAGATATGCAAAGTAGAAGAAAAAATAAACAAGTCATGGCTGATCCTTTTGATATTGCAAATGTTGATACAGTTGAAGACGACCGAGAAGACACGCCCGAGTCGAATATCCGAGTGCAGTACCAAACTTTCAAAGATTTTTCTTCAAAGAGTAGTAACGATGATGGAGCTGGATACGAAGGTGACACACAATCACAAAGATAAGGGTCACAAGAGTTAGGTATATTTCCTACAACTACAACGGCTCAACACTTTACTGACAAGAAGCAATACACTAATGCGACTCAAGACATCGATTATGGTGTAAGTTCACAACGTGGAGGAGGTCAACATATGCAATGAGCTAGAGGACAATATCATGATGCCTCCAATTATACATATGATTCATCCCAAGACTTTTGGTTATCTACATATGGCCAAGAGCATTATTGAATGAATTATGCGCAGTCATCAAACACTTCGATCTAATCAACCTATAGCTACGATAGCTATGGTGATTCCTTTAAATCAAGTCTTAGGATGATTTCCCGAGAGACTGACAAATATGATCATCATGTATACATGTTTCAAATTTTGTACTCAACTTAAATGATACGGGGAGAGTACATAAACTACTTACAAATTGTAGAACATGTCACATTGAAATAAAGTTGAAAAATTATTTATTTAAATTATGTCATTTATTTTTCCTACTTTTTGTATTTTTAATTTTTTTGTATTTTTCTTGATTTTTGAAATTTTTGAAAAAAAATAAAAAACTGGGGCTACTACCCGATCGGACCCACTCACATTGCCTCCACAATCCCAATCCTTCGCATAATTACACTCCACGAGTTCACCCCTCATCACACTTCTCCACTCACATATACGATATCTAACCCACCTAGGCGCCCCATGGCTTCAGGTCATCTGTAAACTAGTCCACTTAAGTTCACCAGCCCACCTACTGTTGGAACTAACTAGAGAGAGTGACATCTAACGAAGAAAAAGAAGAGGAGATTTTTTCAGTGGCGTCTAGGGGCTCCGATGGAGACAGAACAACCGAATAAGCCTTCTCACGATTGTTCTCCTATTTTTGAGGTGCTTCTGCCTACATCTTCGCCCCAACCACACCCACCTCAATGTTCTCCCGAAAATGCCCCTTCCGATAGTTCTGGTACGACGTGGCATTCCCTATTTACTTGGGATGGTGGCCACGCACTAACATCTCCCACTTGATCATCCATACTAAGTGATTCCCGATCATACACTCACTATTCGTGAGAATATAATCATTTCTATATTATGAAATGTTAATAAATTCTTTATGTACTCCCACTATCCATGAGATACATTTTTATTCATACGCATTTCCACTATCCATTAGTTGCAAATATATTCTTATGTACTCCCACTATCTATGAGATACATATATATTCATATACATTCATTATCTGTGAAATACATATATTTTCTTTAAATTTTCACTATTCATTGCCCTGACAAGGGTTCTTGAGGGTGCCGACGGATGATACTTTATGCAGGGTAGCGGATGCAAGCAGGCAATGGTGACCCGGCCGTAAGAAATCGTCTAATAAAATTTGGTGCAGTGGAAGTGACGATTCCTATGGGTTCTTTTAGAATCCGTCTCAATCAGAACCGAACGACGAAAATCGAAAACCGATCAAATTGGGTTCGAATATACCTGATAGGGATTCATATAATCCCATGGAGAGGAAGGAGATGAGCTTCTTAAGCTCTTCAAACCGTTCGAGTGTCCGGTCGCCAGCAATATTCACACGAACTTCATCCACAGTAGGTTCTCCCTTCGCGCCGGCCTCGAGAACTCTTCCCGAATGGAGCTCCATCGACCATGGACACCTTCTTGAGAGAGGAGGAGGTAGGGAGGAGGCTTGGGACGTGGTTTTCACCCTTATCTTGATTGGGTTTGGCTGAAACCATTAGTATTTATAGAGAATTATGGAATTTTTCATAAAAACCCAAAATCTCTATAAATTACGCCCTTGCCCCTATACTTGTGGATAAGTCCTTTTGTGTGTGACCCACTAGGCCCAATAACCTATTTGGTTGAGGCCTAAATAAAATAGAACAATTCTATTTAATTTAATTAAATTCGTTATCCGATAACATATTAATCGGCCTACCGATCATGAAGGGTACATGCCACATCCCATGATCCCAAATGGCTATGGGGATAATCTCATCTCCATTGAGCCTTTCCATCATCAGTTACCACATGGATATAAACCCTCATCCATCCAATGTCCCGGTCGGAAAAGAGTACGTCATCGACTGTCAACTCCTTAGTGTACCGACACTATAGGATCATGTACTCGGAATTGGATCAATTGGAAAACTCCTTTTCCAATTATCCTATCTACCATGGCCAGGGATTTAAAGTACTATCCCATAGGACATTCACTCTCACTTACCGAGAGTGGACGATCCTTTGTTGTCCGCTCAATTACCTCCATCGGATTTTCCTTGTACCCGATCCATTGCTATATAGGACCATCTAAATTGTGATTCATAAGTCAATGGTCAAAGCACAAGTTCCACCCAACAAGGCATCTTTGGCGACTCAGGTCAAAGGTCCAACCATGCAACCGTGATGATAGAAAACCCTGATAGACAGTTCGGTAAGATACCATTCAGGGTTTCTAATTCGGTCATTTCAGTGAACTCATTCAACTAATGAGCACCTGTATGTGTATCTCAGTGTCTCCACACTAATGACCAATGAAATCGGTCATCCTCATCACATGAGAAGACATTCACATACACTAGTCTATCCGGATCCTTGATGTCCCATCTCAAGTATCCTATTACTAGGAACATTTGGATCAAATACCTCTAGATGATCAATCTCATTATCATGATCTCATCATGATTTAATCATCATTGTATTTGATCAAGGACTTCATTATGATATTCGCATCTAATAAGAGCTTATAATGAAGATTTGCCTAATTAATTGAATAAGATATATCTAGAAATGTCAAATCATATCGTATATGATTGGTTTGTAGGGCATATATTTCTATCACCGACGACGTAGATGGTACAGCAACAACCGACGGTCGTGAGCGCGCTACGGCCGAGAACTGTGCTGAGAGCACATGGAGGCATGCGGGTGAAGCCGTGGCAACATCCGACGGTCACGGAAGGCACTGCGCACAAAGGCGACAGTGGCGGACAACGACGGACAAACGAGAACAGGGTACTGGTGGGCGAATGCAGCAACAAATGACGAGGCGGCAGCGGCAACGGACGAATCGACCGCTTTGATACTAGTGTTGGAACTAACCGGAGAGAGTGAGATCTAATGAAGAAGAAGAAGAGAAGATTTTTTAGCGGCGTCTAAGAGCTCCGATGGAGACAGAACAACCGAATAAGCCTTCTCATGATTGTTCTCATATTTTTGAGGCGCTTCCGCCTACACCTCCACTCCAACCGCACCCGCCTCAACGTTCTCCCAAAAATGCCCCTTCCGGCAGTTCCGGTACGATGTGACATTCCCTATTTACTTGGGATGGTGGCCACGCGCTAACACCTACTACCTCCGGTGGCTGCCCCTTGGACAAGATAGCCTCTCCAATCTCCATCAAATTGGTGCACACCAAACTATATGTTTCCATCATCCCCATTACTAACAAATCACCCACGAAGAAGATTAGTGACATAAGTAAAGTCAGGAAGTAAAGAAGAAAAGCACTGTGTGTAATGCCTTCGAAGCTACATTTGATGAAAGTATTATTCCTCAAAGGACTGTATTATGAGTTCCTCCTAGTCTCCTACGGCAACGAAGTAGGCCATAACAAGCCGCCCCTCAATGAGAGTTATGGTATGGAAATGTCAGGTAGGGGGAGGGAAATAGGAGTCCAACAATTTCTTACATTGATAGAATCTCCCGTTCCACACAACCGGATGCCATTAAACAAAGAGCAACAAGCATAGGACTGATCAGTTCTTCATGCTATAGGACATACAGAACCATCTTTGCGTTGCGCCCATTGGGTAGGCTAGCAGTCTTTGACTCTGGTGGACTGATCACCTCAATCTGAGTATTGGGACCGTCTATCCACCGCCCAACCATAAAGATAAAGTGATTTAGTGGAATGATTTATCATTCTTTACATTTAACTTATCAATGCCAGTTTGTTTAATCGGTGATTGGAATTGCATTCTTCATCCTTCCGAGAAGTTAGGGGCAGGAAGGTGAGATATGATTCAATGCAAATTTTCAACAATTCATTGGTTTGAATTGAACGGCTTGGTTGATCTTCACTCAGGACCTTATAAACTTGGCGCAATAACAAATGGGCCCATTTTCACATAAAAGAAAGATCGGATAGAGCACTTGTTAATATGGAATGGAGTCGTATGTTCTCACATGCCTCCATGCTCCTTCACTTATGACCCCTCACCAAGAAATGTAAGAGAATTATTAGACTTGAAACATGTTGGATGCACCATCCTTCTTTTCAAAATATCTTCGCTTATTCCTGGATGAGCTCTCCCAAGTTGCATATAAACTACGGAGACAAGGTCAAAGCAAAAACGTTACCTATCATGAAAAAGAGAGGTTTTCGACAAAATCAGAAAGTCCACCAAGCTCTTAGAAAATCAGCTTCTGGAATGCACAGATAATCAGATTACTGAGTCAAATTTGCTCCGGGAATCTCATTTGAAAGGGAAGCTGGCTTTACTTTATAGAACATAGAATTCTTATTGAAAACAAAGATCCAAACCGAATTACTAGTGTTCAGAGAATAGATGGGTCCTGGACAAGAGATCTTGATGAAATTCACCAAAATTTTACTCTTCATTTCCAAAACCTTTTCATAGCCAGCCCAACCATATATGGCTCCTTACCAGCCCATTAGATCATTCCAAAACTACCCCATTCAACCATGAAGCCTAATGGGGTGTTTGGTTGCATGATAATTTTTTGTACACTTTCATGATAAAAAATTGTATTAAAATAAAAAGTAAACCAACTCATGACATAAAATTATCATGTTTGGAGGGATGTGATTACAAAAAAGAGTAACCACCGCACATGACCAAATAAAGTGGGGGACTACAAGAAAAAAGAAAGAGGTGAGACCCTCTTTTTTTGTTTAAGAAGAAAATCACTTTCAAAACATAAAATTGTCATGGTTGTCAAAAACCTCTTTTAACAAGTTTTCTTACAATTTTTAAAAATTAAAATAAAAACCTCAATTATCACGCAACCAAACACCCCATAAGCCAACTACCATCACCTTTTGAAATAAAAGATGCAATTGGTAACATGTGCCCTTGGCAGTTATGGATGAATTAAGACTATACAAGATAAAATATCTTAATGTATGATATCCGCAGACGATATCATAATGATAGATGAGATACAAGGAGAGAATATGAAGTTAAAATCGAGAAAAAATATTTTATTTATAAACTAAGGGTTTCAAGATAAGAAGAATTAACACAAAATATACGAATTATAATTTTAATGAAACTAAAGAGAAGTAGGTGATGATGTTATTTGGATGGGATAATATTATCTAAAAGAACCCAATTTAACTGTCTTGAATCAATTATTCAAAAAGATGAAAATTATGATTAAAGATGTTAATCATAAGATTAAAACGAGTTGGATGAAATGGAGATTGGTTATAGGGTTATATGTGATTGTAAGGATTCCATTAAAGTTGAAATTTATCATATAAGTATAAGACCTATAATGACATATGATAGTGAATATTGGACGATAAAAGAAAAAACATATTTATAAAATAAGTGTTGCTAACTTAAGATGAATGAGTGATCATACTAGATTAAATATAATAAGAAGTAAACATATTAGAGAAAATATAAGACTATTGACAATTGTAGATAAAATAAAAGAAGAGAGATTGAGATGGTTTCAACATATTAAACGTAGAGTTAAAGAGACTCTAGTAAAAAATAAAAATTATTAAAATAATAAAAACAAAAAAGGGTGTGGTTGTCCTAAGTTATCTTGAAAGAGGGTAATTCAATATGATTCAAATATCTCTAAATAAGTAACTCAAAATTGACATGAGAGGAGAAAGATAATTTATATGGCTGAACCCTAGTAAGACTAAGGCTCAAGTTGAGTTGAGTTCAGTTGTCATTGGCATTGTACCCCTTTACCTCCAAGCTTTTTGGTTGCTCTGTGAGAATGAAGTAGTTAAGCTTATCATATACATTTTCACTACCAGTCACATACCTTCCCCCCTAAACCATACGCTCCCAACTCTCATACCAAAAAGAAAACACAAACAAACCCAACCCACTATAGACCTATTAGTTTATGCAACACGATTCTCAAAACTAAAACCAAAATAATTGCCGCTCATCTCAAACACATCCTACCCAATCTAATATCAGAGCACTAGAGTGCCCTTGTTCAAGGTCAGAGTCCATCAAATAATATTATCATAGTGATGGAGGTGCTAATTTTTTTTAATTGAAAGAAAAGGGGCACTGGGGCTTTCATGTTGAAGTTGAATATATCCAAAGCTTTTGAACACTTACATTGGGAATTTTTAGAAAATACCCTGAAAGCCATGCTCTTCCCAAAGCAATATTATCAACCTCATCATGGCTTGTACTACAACAACTACCTTTTCTATTAATCTAAATGGGCAGCAAGTGGGTTTTGTGAAGGCATCTAGAGGTATCAAACAGAGTTGTCCACTCTCTCAATACCTTTATATTATATATGTAGAGGCTATCACACATCCTTGCAGATGCAAAGTTCTGAAGTCAGTACAGAAGGGCCTAACACTTACCCACTTAATGTATGTTAATGATTTCCTCATTTTCGGTAAAACACAACAATTTGAGATTAGCACCATCACTTCGGCCCTAGATCAATACCAAAAGATGTTTGGTCAAGCTATCAATTATGGTAATTCAAGTATATTGTTAAGCAAGAACACTCCAAAGCACCTTCAACGACAACATATAGCTGGATAGAAGGTAAGATCTCCAAAGGACAAATATCTCGGAATTCCCACGTGGCAAGAAAGAAAATATTCACTGGTATTCAGAGACATTAAAAGAAGATATGTTTCAAAGTTAGTAAATTAGAAGAACTAACTTGTTACAAGTGGGAGGACAGAACTTATCAAATCTTCATTAACCACAATTCCAACTAACATAATGGCCACCTGCCAGCTATGCAATACCACTATCAAGAAACTTGGCCAACATCAAAATGCTTTTTGGTGGGATCATTCTATTGAGAAGAAGAAGATCCATTTTGTTAATTGGCTGAGTATCAAGAATAACAAGTTTAGAGGAGGCCTAAAGATTAGAGATCTTAAGACAACAAACCAAGCACTACAGCTCAAATTAGCTTGGAACTATGTGTATGATGGCAATAGCCTTTGGGCTAGGATTCTAAAAGCCGGGTACTGTCTAAGTACTAATGTTTGGAATGTTTAACATAAGTCCCTAGATCCTCATGCTGAAACTTTATTTTAAAAGGCAAGGATCAGTTAAGGAAAACATCTTTTTGAAAGGTAGGCAATGGGCACAACATTCATGTCAATTCTCAGAATTAGATTCCCAACTGCCTCGGCCTCCCAAAACCTAAGCTGGGCATTGATGCCTCTATCTTTTTGGTAGCGGATCTTATTTATAATGGGACTTGGAATATAGGTCTGATTAACCATTTATTTGAAGAGGACTCAACCAAAGTCATCACCAACATTCAACTGTCCTCATTAAATCAGAATGAAGACCGGTCAATTTGGCTTTGCACCACCACAAGGATTATTAACACAACATCTACATATAGACATTTGAGTGACAAGAATTTGGCCCCAAGTACATCTAATATATCAATTTGAAAAAAGTATGGCATCCCGAAATTACGGTGCTTCTTCCAAGCAAAGTTATCTTCTTCTTATGGAAATGTCTTAGAGCTATCTTACCTGTCAATGAAGAAATAGTAGGAAGATGTGAATCCATATCTCCCATGTTCCTTTTTGTAACTCAAATGATGAGTCAATCGAACATGCCCTTGTATACTGCCATTGGGCTAGAGCAGTTTGGTTCAGATCCCCTCTTGCATTCATAGTAACCAATATTTATCAACGACAAATTTCATTATCACCTGCATGTCTCTAGCAGATGATGATGCTGGATGGCAGTTGATTCTCATAGCAACAGGAGCTGCAACCTTATGGTGGATTTGGAAAGATAGATGCAAAGGAATCTTGAAAGGTGCCAAACTTGTACCCGAACGAACAATTAGAAAAGCCAACAATGATATAATTTTCTAGCTAAAAAACATGTCTCTCAATTCAAGAGCTCAAGTTTGTCACAACTAAAAACCACCTTCATCTTCGACAACTATCAAAATTAATGTCGATGGTGCACACAACCTTCAAGGGCCCATTGGACTGGTGGTCAGAGATTACATGGGCTGGCCACTATTTTTAAAGGTCACAAGCTACCCTACGCCAGCCCAGAGATCCTAGAGGCTGCAGCAATATTGGAAGCTCTACGATTTACCCGACCGGACAACCATTTTGTTCTATGGAGAGTGATGCTAAGGTAATTGTAGATGCCATCCTTGGTTATGGCCCTACTCATTGGAAAGTTGCACATACAATCACTAAGTGCCAAAATTTTCTCATGGAACATCCAGTTTCTTTGTCTGCTATTCCTAGAAATGCTAATCAAGTAGCCAATGTGTTAGCTAGATTGGTGTTATCCACCGGGAGAAATATCTCAGAGCAACATATCAGATATACCTTTGTGTGAACCTCGTTTTTCCATGTCTTGATTTGGAAAAAAAAGTTTTAATGTGTTTTGGGAGAGATATGGATGTCCCGGACTTATTTAGAAAAATAAGTGATATCCTATAAAATATTAGACGGTCCGGTGATATTTTCAAAATAGTAGAACCGAGGTTTGGGTTCCTTGAAAGTTTGATTTTCGACCCCTCTTCGCCGGATGGTGTGAATATCCAGCATTAACTTACATCGAACAACGGCTCGAACGCCCTTGATTAATCGACATAGCAACATGTTTTGGAGAGTGCACATTCATGAAAAAGTAATGAATTCAAAAGGGCGGCGGCCCTTTGGACCCGATTAGGCATGAACCGCTAGTTTTGACATCAGAGCTTGGATTTGAATTTTGTTTAGTGGTTCACTTGATTTTTTTAGTGCTTTGAGTTAGCTCAACTGGATTTTTGTCGGTTCAAGGATTTCAGTTTCAGTTTCAGTTAGAGATATTTTGAACAAAGTGGAGATTGGTTATCAAACTTTAAGTTTATTTGAGAATCTGATTTTCTTTTGCCCGACTTTGATGTGTTTTGAATGTTGGAATGTTGTTGATTTTAGTCCCTGATTTTTATTATCAAAAGATGGAGTTAGTTGGATTCCATTCAAGTGTTGGTCAGCTTGAAAGAGGCTTTAAATCTATTTTTTAGGGTGGTGTCGGACCAAAAAATCTCTCTCAAACAAAAAGAGAAAAGAGAGAGAGAGAAGAAAAAAGGGGGAAGAAGAAGAAACGGAACAAGGGGGAGAGTGGCCGCAGTTGCTGCCACCATCGAAAGCTGCAACGCCAGAAGGCCCTGTCGCCAGAAAAAAAAATACCGCCGCGAAGTCCTCTTCGCACTGTTGTCCCTACGAGAGGGAGGGTCAGGAAGAGAGAACAGAGAAGTCGACCGGCAGAAAGGACCATTGCTGCTGCCGCCTTCACACGCCGCCATCGTCGCCGGTAGAAAGACCGAAAGTCACCGTCCTAGCCCCAACCACCCTCATGTGCACCCGCCGAGTTGAGGAGGAAGGATCGGCCGAAGGGGGAAGCCCCGCCGCTGTCCCCGGGCTTCGCCGCCGCTGTCGCCGGACTTTGCTGCCGCCGCTGTGCGCCAAAGGAGCCGCAATCGGGTCCGCCATCGCCGACGTGTGAAGATGGGCCGAGAGCCCTCGCCGCAACTCGCGGGATCCTGCGTCCGTCGGGGAGAGAGAGACAACTGAAAGGGGGTCCAGTCCGCGGTCTGGCGCCGCGACGGGGTCAAAACCCGGTCAACAGCGAACTAAAAAAAAAGAAAAGGAATGCTGCGCCAACCGATGGGCCAGCGACCGCGCGGGTGCCGGCGCTGGCGCACCCCGGTCAAACCGGGCAATTGAAAAAAAAAAAATGTGTGCGTGCGCCGCTGCGCGCCCCCACCACCCGGTCAAACCGGGTGGTTTTCGGTCAAACAGGAGTCAAAAAGCCTCCCCTCGATGCCCACAAGGCATGAAGGTGCGCCCGCCTCTCTGGATTCCGTCACCCATGATGGAGTTACCACCCAATTTGACCGTCAGTCAAACAAGGGCTTAAAAGAAAGAGAAAACAGAAGTTAAACTCACATTGAATTGGATCACCCCCCACTAACTCGAAAATCGGTTTAGTGGGGTCTTCAAATGACCCTTTTGCCCCTCTAAAATTCCTATAAATAGCCCCCCAAGTGCCATACGTGAAAGGGTTGGAAAAAGGGGTTGGCATTTGGTGAGAATAGAGAGAGTTGGGAAGAGAGAGAAGCTCCACATTCTCAATCCTTAGAAGATAAGAAATACTTTGGTTTTGTGCTACCTTTTCATAAAAAGGGGCTGGTTTTGCGCTACTTTTCCATAAAAAGGGGCCCAAAATAGTGAACTATTTTGGATAGAAAAAAGCCAACCCAACTCCGGTCTAGCCGAAATGCTGCCGAAATTAAGTGGTTTTGCGCTACCTTTCCATTAAAAGGGGCCCAAAATAGCTTGCTATTTTGGATACAAATAGAAAACCTAAATCGGTAAAGCCGGAATGTCAGTCAAATCGAACGGGAAAACAAGGTGAAAACCCAAGTCGGTAAAGCCGAAATGCCGGTCAAACCGAAAGAGAAATCAAGGTGAAAACCCAAATCGGTAAAGCCGAAATACCGGTCAAACCGAATGGGAATTCAAATAGAAAACCCAAATCGGTAAAGTCAGAATGTCGGTCAAACCGAATGGGAAATCAAGGTGAAAACCCAAGTCGGTAAAGCTGAAATGCCGGTCAAACCGAACGGGAAATCAAGGTGAAAACCCAAATCGGTAAAGTCGAAATGCCGGTCAAACCAAACGGAAAATCAAGGTGAAAACCCAAATCGGTAAAGCCGAAATGCCGGGAAATCAAGATGAAAACCCAAGTCGGTAAAGCCGAAATGCCAGTCAAACCGAACGGGAAATTAAGGTGAAAACCCAAATCGATAAATCCGAAATGTTGGTCAAACCGAACGAGAATTCAAATAGAAAACCCAAATCGGTAAAACCGAAATGCTGGTCAAACCGAATGGGAATTCTAAATGAAAACCCAGATTGGTAAAACCAAAATGCCGGTCAAACCAAACGGGAATTCTAAAAGAAAACCCAAATCGGTAAAACCGAAATATCGGCAAAACCGAACAAGCTTCAAAATGCCGCATATCAAATGCAATCAAGCCATTCCTTGACACATGAAGACAATCTGGTTCGGTAAAGCCAAAATGCCGAAAAGGTCGAAACCCAGATCGGTAAAGTCGAAATGTCGACAAACCCGAACAAGCTCCAGAAATGCCACATATCAAATGCAATCAAGCCATTCTTGGATATACGAAGACAATCTGGTTCGGTAAGGCCGAAATGTTGGAAAACAGATCAGTAAAGCCGAAATGTCAGCAAAACCGAAGAAGCTCCATAAATGCTGCATATCAAATGCAATCAAGTCATTCTTGGATATATGAAGAAAATTTGGTTCAGTAAAATTGAAATACCGGTAAAGCCGAAACCCAAATCGGTAAAAACAAAGTGCTGGCCAAATCAAACTAACTTTGACATGTGTTGAGGAACAAAGGCTCGAATGCCCCCTCATTTATTGTACTTCTATGTACTCAAATCGACATGAAATAAATTCAAGCTCGATTGACCTGATGTGCCATTACAAGGATGACACATAATCTCCATGGACTTTGAGATGTGAATAATCTAAATAAATTATTTAAATAATTTTCAAACTTAATCAAATAATTAAATTTGATTAAATCAAATCAAATAATTAAATCTGATTAAATCAAATCAAATAAGTAAATTTGATTAAATCAAATCAAATAATTACTTATTTATTAACAAAAATGCCATCATAATCAAATCAAATTCATGCCACAAAATCATACATAAAAAATGACCACAAATGGTTACAAAACATGTTAAGTTTGAATCCGACTTAACCATGAAAAATTAAATCAACCTAAATGGATAATGCTACTTAATTAAATAAGTATGCATAACAAAATCCAAATCAAATAAATGATCAAAACGTTAATAAAATGTTAACATAATCCAACCAAAATTATGTCATTAAATAATGCATAAAAAATGTCAACCAATGACTACAGAAACAAGTTATGTTGAATTAAAATCAACCATGAAAAAAATTAAAATAACCAAATATTATTAAGAACAAATCTTAATAATAATAAGAAATTCACTTAAATCAAGCAAAAAATGCTAACAAACACACAAAAAAATAGAAATTAATTCCTACAAACAAATAAAAAAAGAGATCAACTCAAAATTGTCTAAGTCAACAAATGACCAAAGACATAAACAAAACAAATAAAATCAAATCCTAAATCAAGAAGAAAATCAATGAACCCAAACTTGAAAGTTTGAATTAAGTTCAATCAAATTCCATCTCATAAGGCCACGGGGATATGTTTTCCAGCTTTGTGTTTATGTGGGTGCATGACTTCCATTCAATATGTTGCTGTGATGGTTAATCAAGGTTATTCGAGTGTTCGCTCGATGTAATTAACACTGGAATATCGCAAGTCCTGTGGAGAGAGGTCAAAATTTATTTTCAAAGAACTTAGATAACCTCATAAATTAAATTGTGGTTCAGATCATCTAAGTGGTGGGTAATACCCATGTCGGCACTTAGCAAATCTGTGGAACCATCGGTGTTCCTATAAAATAATACCACATAAAATTAGCTAATACTCTTATGAATACCACATATTTTCATAGTAGTCAATGCTAGCCTAAAGCAAAAGAATTTTCTAAAAAAGGGAATTTTGACGAGAGGGAAAATTCAAGGTTTCAATAGGGGGTCCAATCATGTCCAATTCTTAAACTTTATTGGTTTTCAGTTCGATTTGCGTTGGATTTGGGGGGGTGATTAAACTTCGTTATTAAACCTGTTTTTGGTTAAGGACAGATTTTGGTGTTTCATTATGCTATTTCATTATTGGTTTAGGTTTGGTTTGTTGATGATCGGTCTTGAGTGATTAATCAAATCAGATTGGATATTCTTGTTGCAATTTTTTTTTAATTGGTGATGATCTATAATTTTTATTTATCTTGTCCATGTTTGAAGTCGAAAAAGATCAATCCTGGTCACCTTAAATTCGACCCGAACCGGCCCATCAGGCTGCCAATCATCACCCAATTTCATGCAATTGTAAGGTCACTTGAAAGACATTTCATTCCATCGATAAAGAGTACAATGATGTGAAGAAAATGGACATTCCTTCCCCCAACATAAACTCTTCACCAATTTAGGTAGATTTCGGCATTACAATAATATGCCGGTCATCTTCCAACTTAGTGAAGTTTTACCCATTCAAAATGACAAGCTCTTTTCTTAGCCATGTTGGGAGAAAGATCACCGACTACGGGAGAGTGCCCGCGTCATCGTCCGGATCGACATTCCAGGGCACACCCGGGGGAGCCGTCTAAGAGGTGGAGTACCCGGGAAAAGGTGTTTCACTCCTTATTTTAATTTGACATTTCGTGTTTCTATTTTTTTTTTTACTTTTTTAAGGGGGGCATCTAGGCCAGTTCGGGTTTTATCGGCGTTCCTATCCGGTCTTCAACTTTCTTGAGCTTAAGGGGCCCATCCTGATCTTCTTGGGCCGGCAGGACCTGCTGAACTTTGTGCTTGTGTGACTCCACTTGTTTTGATGGTAGGGTAAGGGCCAGCCCGGACAAATGATCGGCCTATCGTACGGATTCCTAAAGGGTCCAAGACATCACCCCTACCCCCCAATGTTGAAGATAGAAAACTGTCCCTGGTTTTTGTAGAGCGATGCTGCACTGTTTTGCTTGCTTCTCTTCTTTTCCCTTTTTTTTAGTATCAAGTGGAGCTGTTGCCCCCTATAAGGCTGCAGAGGGGACTATCAATGGGACTTTAGATGCCCTTCCTTTTTTTGACAGCAAACAAAGTCTGTGGTGAGGACAACCGCGGTCGAGACCGGTTCGACCCCGCCCTTGTTTATCGACGGCGTCGACGACCGGTTGTGTCACTTTGGATTGACGATTAGGTGCTATTTTTGTTTATTTTATGTGGCACACACTTCATTTTGGGTTTTTTTTGGGACACATTTTGTATGTATTTTGGGGATCTTTATATGTTTTGGATGTACACACCTTACACTTAGAGTTGGGGGCATTTGGAAAATAGGTGTCGTTTGGGGTATACTTGTAATGGGCTTAGTTTATTTATACCCACACTTGTATGTTTATGTTATGATGGAATAGAATGAAAGAAGCAATGGCAAACTTGTGATTTCTCTTCACCCTCCCCCTCCCGATTCTGTTCCTCCCCCCTCTCTCGGACGTGACGGGCAGCAATCCGCTAGGGCGCGGAAGCCTGTTTCCGCTGCCACTCTAGCCAGCAGCAAGGCCTTCCTCCGATGCTCTCCTCCTCTCCCTTGGGTGGATTCGGCGTCTCCTTCACCCCTGTCACCTCCGGTAGGCCTCTGTTCTGCACTCTCCCTTCCGTCCCCTCTACACAGCGGACCGGAACCGTGAGGGTTCCCGGCGGTTCCCCCTCCTTCCGGTGCCCCTCCCACTGCTTCTAGCCACTCTTGCTGGTCCGTTTGGACCTATTCTTCCCCTCCAACACCTCCCTTTCCTGTTGAACCGATTTTCCCCTTCTCTCCACCCCTTCACCAGGTTTGTGCGCTCCTCTCCCTTGCACCAGACAGAAACCCCTTTCTATTAACTCACTCACCAGTCAATCCCGGCCCTAGCCCACTTGTTCCCTTCCAGCAAGCCTCCTATTCCCTCCAGTACACCCTATCGGCGGTCCCCTTGCATCGGCAGGTTTTCTTGCAGCGCTGAAAATTGCTAGGAGGATCGGACGACCTAGCAAGTGGACTGTAAAAGCTACGAGACAATGGCACGATGGTTGACGGGTGATCGTGCGACGCGACCAGCTACGTGGAGGACTTCGGCGGTGGTCGACACCCACACTTAGGCGTGGAGGTATGGTTTCCTGACCGAAGTCACTTGCTTGTCTATTATACTTTGATTGCCGTGTCGTGAGTGATTAGGCCACCTAGCTATTTCATTTAATCGCTGTCACATGTGAGTGGAGTTTTCCGTCCCGAGCTACTTAGGTCGGTTACGTTGGAAGTCGGCAATGTCCTATCTCGGTACCACACATGGTATCAGATCCTCTCACTAGATTTCTTAGCTAGTCAATTGCATAGTCAACGTGCTGCTAGGTCTAACATAACTAGTTGTTAACTTGGTGCCCGGTCGGTCCCACATCAGTCTGTTTATGGGCTGTCTGGCTAGGCCGAAAAGAGGGGGGGGGGCGAAGTGGCTTGGCCGCAAAGGGGGCAGGATGCTGGTCACGAAGGGACCTATGCAAAGGGGCTGAACAGAGGGGCCCTAAGGGGGAGTCCAGGGGCTGTTTAAGAAGGCCGCAGAGGGGCAATTGGGGCATGTGAATAAGGGGCTGTTTGGGGTGGCCAATACAGGCCAAATAGAGATTCAAACAGGGTCTGCAAAGAAGACTAATAGGCCGAGAATGAGACCTGTTTGGGTGTCAAAAATGGGCCAGACAGGACCTGTCTAAAAAGCCAAGAGAAGGGGACAGAATTGGCTTATTTTGGGGTTTAATTTGGACCAATATAAGACCCGTTTTGTGGGATCAAACAAGAGATCAACTACGGGTCAGCGTGAAGGGCTTTTAGGGGCTGTCACAAGGGGCACCCAGGCAGTCGAAAATGAGACTAAACAGGGACGAAAGGGGCCTGATTTTTAGGACTAAGCAGGTAATCTTTTAGGAGAGCCAACTGGGGTTGAAAGTGACCTGAATAAGGATCTGTTTAAAGGTTCTTTGGGCAGGCCAACGAAACTGGAGGGAGGTTTATTTTAAAGACCAATTTAGGGAGCTACTTGATGAGCTAATTGAGGCCGGGACAGGGGGACAGGTGCTGGACCGAACCGGTGACTGAACAGAGGAGTCAAACAGTTTTTTTTTTTTAAAAAAAATCATGCATGGGTCCGCCAAACTCAAATAGTTTAAGTTGCAGATGTCGATGAAGGACGGTTTAGACCATGAGAAGGGTTGAGAAGAGAAATTTAGAATAAGATAGGAGAAGTGTCCATAAGGACTACATAGCTATACAAAAGCTTTCACCCACCTTTTTTTTGATGTTGAATGTGGTGGAGAAGAAGAGTGCAGCCGAGGGGACCTCTCCACCAAGAGGAGGTGGCAGCAGGTGAGCTCCCTCTCTTCTCCTTCTCTTCTTCTCCTTTCCTTCTCCTTTCTTTCTCTTGGCCGCGGGCAGGACGCTGAGGCAAGTGCGCAGGAAGGGCAGCAACAAGGGGACAGCAGCAGGAGGGCAGCAGGTGCACCAAGAAGGGGAACAGCAACCGGCAGCCTATCCTCTCAGCCTGGGGCTGGCCTTGGCGTGCCGCCTTCTTTTATAGGAGATGGGGGGAGAGCAAGGGTCATGTCTAGAGTCAATGTAAGATGACTTTTGGTCTCTCCAATGCTGTTTAAATGAATTAGACTCCTTGAATTCCCTAGATCATTGATTTTCTCACCAACCTTTGAGCTCTCCCGTATTGACCAACCTCTTGGCCTTCTCCATGTCATCAATGGGTCAAGGATGATGTGGCCGATGGGGTGGTAGGGGCGGCTGAGCTTGCTCAGGTGGCAGGTGAGCTGGCAGTCTAGCAGGGCCTGGATTGGGCCGGTTCTGACTGGCCGCCACCCAGCTAGATCCCTCCTCTGAATGGGCTGTGCACCAGATTCCATATGGGCTAGAATTTGTTTGGCTCAAATGAGGATATGGGCTGGACTAATAAACTATATGCCAGTGCATCCAATGGCGGTCTGATTTGACCCAATTAGGGACTGTCCAGTCCTTTCATGGCTCGGCCCCTACTGCTCTCTTCTTCTTTTTTACTTTTATTTTTCTCCTTTTTTTGCCAAGAAAATATTGACGCCAACAACCACCACCTCTTTTAGACTTGATATGCATTGAACTTCCAAGCATTTAATGTTATGACCCTTTTGACGTGGCAAAAACAAAAAAAAAATCAATGGGCGCAACCAATAGATTTGATTTAATTTCTAAAAACTTTCAAACCATACCAAATGGCTAAACTAAATAACTTAGATTAGATTAAATATTTATTTTAGTTTACATATATTAATAATATTTATATTTTGTAATAAAAATAAATTTGTTAAAACAATTAAAATAAAAATAATAAAATATATAAACATGTACACTAAATTTTTATAAAATATAGTATAAAACAAATCAAATGAAATTATATATTAACATATATATTATATCATGGTAAAATATGATTTGAACCGGATCTTTATTTTGATTTGATTTCATTTGGGTAATAATTTAATTAATTTGATTTGAGAAAAAAATTCAAAAATTAAATCAAACGACATCATGAACACTCTTCTGGGAAAGGGGGCCTACATGTAGAGAATCCACCCTCTTGTCACGTGGGAGGATAAAGAATTCTGGGTTGTAGTGCTCTCTAGACTAACATTTTTAATATACATAATTTACAGATTTATAATTTTACGTACCACATAACCAACACACAATTCATATAATTATATGTCGCGTGTAATAGCATATAATTTTTGACAAATAATCTGATTATTCGATACAAATAAATTACTAAACAACAGTTTAAATTTGAATTTATAAACAATCAACCAACTCAGTAAAGAGCAACAAGTAATAAAACCAGACTTGTATCTGCTATAAAACTTCTGAGAATATGTTACTGGATATAAGAAACAAATTTGTGAGTTGACCAGCATTTTTTTACAAGTCAAATGTACACCATGCTTACTGTGGCTTGGGGGTTCCCCCGTACGAGAACATCTACAGAGAGTTGCTGTTTACCTCAAGAAAATATAGGGGGACTGCTATGACGAAATTGACACCTCAAGAGAAGATTTTGCAAGCCAAAGCAGACCAGGGTCGTTCCTCTTCAGAATGAGGTACGTCTCCCTCCTTCCAAGCTCATCTGCAATGACATCTTCGTAGAAGCCGACGACACTCAGAACTTCAATGGCAGCTGCACAAAACAAAAATAATGGGTTACTTCACGGGGCATAAAGCATCTTTGGAAGGCAGTAGAAAACTCCACATATTTAGAGTTCCGATCGGGAACAACCCAACGGTGATCCTGGTATGATCTAAAATAAGGATTGGCTCATCTTCTGGAAGTCAGATTGACAATTCAAGAATGTACCTGACACATTAGCATTTTTAAGATGTAAAAAATAAAATTCCGGAGCTGGATAATTCCTTGCCTGATCAGTTTTGAACCCTAACCCTAGACTATTTGTAGTCATAGACCGTCTGTCTCTACACCGCACGATTTTGGGCTCTCCTTAAAACAGGTCTTAAGTCCTCCAAATAATATTGAATTACCCTCTAACCCTGCCTGAAAATGAAACTTTCCCTGTGTGTTAGGTAAAAAACAATAGCTAAAGCAAAATTACATCTGAGATTACGCATTCTGTTGATGTAAATGCTCTGATTTGACTATTAATCAAAAACTCCATCAAAGAGAACAGTTTTCAGGGAAAAGAATGGTTCACTTACATAGCGTACTTATTTTATAAGAGAAGACCTATAATTTCAGAGAGGAAAAAAATGACAGAGTAGGTTCACCTTTAAACTTCACAATACTCCTTTGGAACAGTTGATTTGTCTGCAGTTTCGATTATTGTTAGAAAAGTAGGCAAATAAGGGAAGTGCATAAGTCAGCATGGAAAATTGAAAGATAAAGATAAACATACAGTAAATACCTTCCGTAACCTTCTAAATCTCATTTCACCTGGGTGGTCTATCACATTCCTATACTCAAAGGGAAAAGGACACTTAGAACAACTCCAACAATTAATATAGAATCGTGTGATGAAAACCTAACCTGATAATTTTTATGAGTGTTTGGAGGGATGAAGCAGCCTCGGCAGGTGTTGCTTCCACCCTCAACATTCCAATAGCCTTCTGAAGACGCTGACACATTAAAGCTTCAGGCTCTTCAAGTATATTAAGATCTTCATTCAATGTACAAGTGCAGCCGTCAGAGACAAGACCTATCGTGGCATTTGCTCCATTCTTTAGCTCATCAGTATCATGTTGCATGTCGTCAACAGATTCAGTCATAGCACTTTTGGCTTCACCATCATTAGGAACAGGCTCGATGATCCCCACCATGTGAAGGTCAGATCCTGTTTTTTGTGAGTTCAGATTCTGTTCACTTCCAGGCACCTGTCCATGCCTAAGGTCAGCTTTGCACGTACCGGAATAATCTAGATCAGGCTCATGTAATTTTTCACTGGGATAGATATTATCACTCTCATATTCCCTATGAGAATTTATATTTCTACCAACTAAGGAATCATCTGGATCAGGCTCAAAGAGGGGTTTATTTTTCAAACAATCATCAGGGTCAGGCTCAAAAGTATTTCTCTTACTCATTTCATCATCAGGATCAGGCTCATCATTCTCTTCACTTAAGGAAGCTATCGACTGGCAGACAATTGTGGCTGTCAGGCCATCAACTTGCATACCGTCTAAAGGTGTCATCAGGGTATATGGGACCTGCATTTCATGGTCATCCGGATCAGGTTCCATTGCCACATTTGACTCTTCGCTCTTGCCAAAAAATGGATGGACATTCTCTGTTAGCTGATCAGCATTTTCATTTTCCATCTGAAGTTCTTCCTCTAGCTCGTTAGTTGCTGTAGTCAAAAGACGGTTGTAGGCTGCAGCCACAGAAGATTGACGAGCATCAACTGATGCCAAATTGCTACCACCAAGTTTTTTGAAGTTCTTCTGAAGGCTCGAGTAAGCTTGAAGCACATGTTCATAATCATATGAACCTCTCTGGCTGGATAATGTCCGACCACCTGATCTTGTCCAGTCTAAACTATCAGCCTCTTTATTTAACTGCATAGAAAGTTAATTTATTGTCAAGGAGAGGGACAAGGATGACGATGAGAGAAAAAGAATACCTGTTTATCTAATGCATAAAAATTGGCATCATATAAAAAGAATACCTGTTTATCTAATGCGTAAAAATTGGCATCATGCTCAGAGTACACCATATGCGCCTGCAGAAAATAGTGATAAACAGTGATAACTGAGCTATGCATGATTTACATGCATTGGTAGAATGCAAAAACACTGGGAAACCAAAAGTACAAGTTCATGGAGCAAAGTCTTCTTGATGCTTTCATATTTCCTGAATCCCTTGAGGTCATCAGTCCGAAGTCGAAGAGATATCTCCTCCCCAGAATTCTGAAGTATCCAAAAATATATGTTACTCTCCTTCAAACTCTGTAAGGTTCATTCTAATGGATTGGAACAGAGGTTGCATAAAAGACTTCAGCACCCCATTACAAAGTTTCAAGGGTTTCTAATGTAGTTGGACCTCGCACTTACTTCAAAAAAGTTGGACCTAGCACACAGGAAAATTAGAGACGATGCCTTTCTAATTTGGCAAAATTGATGTATTTCTAATATTTTAGGTCTGAAAAGAATCCCATTTTATAAAGAGACAAAGATAGTTTTGTATAGGAATTTTTATTAGAGTTAAGGTGTAAAGTAGGGCTTCTATACAAATTTCTTCCTCTTGTACTCCAAGAATATGAAAGAAATGGAATGAAATTACACTTCTCAGTAGCTTGCCAACCAGTTGAATTCTACAATCGACACTCTGCTACAATCGACACTCGCAGTGCAGCCAGCAGTCGCCTAAGCTGCTCCCATGGTCGTGAGCACCTCCCCCTCATTTCCTTCCATCATCCTCAAATATCACCCTCTCTTTCCTACTTCATCATCACCGTTGCTAAAGAGAGATGGAATCTTTCTCTAGGTCTCCTCTCCTCCTTCCCATATGTCACCATCATTGTTACCTGCCCGATTGAGCCAATTGTGCTGCGCCTTTGTCGTTGCCTTCGCAGATGTGGATCTCTGGTCACGGGAGCCTCAAACCGACAGTAGCAGAATCCAGCACCTGCTCTCCCGAGAGATCGGTTCCGGAGACTACCACCTCGGACTCAATCAGGTCAATGCTCCTGCCATCAGCAGGAAGAGGAGACTCCTCAACCCCCGAGAAGATCAGATGACAGAATTTTGCAAGCCCCCCACCCCCACTCGGGTCTGGGTTGAGCAATGCGGTCGCCAACCCACTAGGGAAAACCAGAAAAGAGGGCGCGCTGGGCCCACTTTCCCGCTTCCCACATGCAGGAAGCACGGGGGATCTTTCTAATGATGGCATTTCATTTCTTAATATTTTATAATATATTAGTTATAAAAATTTCTAAAAATAATTTTAATTATTTAAATATTTATTTAAATATTTATTTATTTAATCGGATCCGATCCCATCTGACCCAACCAGATTTGGTCAAGGCAACCTGGTCCTGACCCTGAACCCACTTACCTTGGCTACCAGCCTGGCTCAAGCTGGTCCAGTCGGTCCGGGTAACTCAACAGGTCCACCTGGTCCAGACAACTGATACAATGCAGTTCAGTCCTCTCCAACTAGTCAATTTGGTTTATTTGCACATATAAATGAATTTCTTCCCCTCATCCTGCTTTAGTTTGAAAGGGTATCCTTGACAATTGGAGTTTCTTAGAAGCTTCAACCCCTATCTTTGTTGGTGATAGTAGAAAGAGTCAGTTCTGGGAAGATAGAAGATGCAGTAATGCCTCTTAAACAGAGTAATTCCCATCACTCTACACTATTGCCAACAACTAGGGGGAAAAGTGAGCATAGTTTGGAATGTTATGTCTCAACCTTCCTCTTGGAACATGACCTTTAGGAGGAATATGAAAGATGAGGAATTGGAAGATTTTTTTCCTGCTTTAAACGTGTTAAGACTAGGAGTACACATAAATCAAGGGGAGGATAGATTGTTATGGATCCACAAAAATTGTTCAAAGTTCTATGTAAAGATAGCTTGTGGTATTCTGAGTTTTAAAGGTGTGAAGTCAATTGGTTGAGCAAGATGTGATCTTGTGTTTTATCTTGAAAATCCGCAGGGGCTATCTGAGAACCAAAACTTTTTTTTACAGAATATTTTTATGGCTGTTTACAAACCCCTTGTTTGCAAATGATATTGTGTTGATAGATAAGACACAAGGAGTAAGTTAGAACTTTGACAACACTTGAGTCTTAATTCAATATAAGTAGAACTCAAACAAAATATATAATTGTAAATTTAATGAAAATCAAATAGAAGAAGAGAAAAGAATTAGTTTAGATGGAGTAACATTAACTCAAAGTATGCAATTTAAATATCTTGAATCAATTATTCAAAAAGGCAGAATGTGATGAGGATGGTAACAATAAGATCAAAATAGGATAAATGAAAGTAAAAATAAGCTATAAAGGTTCTATGGGATAGTAAGAATTCACCGAAGTTGAAAAAAAAATTATCGTAAAGTTATAAGACCTACAATGTTGTATGGTAATTAATATAAGACAATAAAAAAATGTTTCTAAAATAAACGTTGCTAAAATGAGAATGTTAACATGGATATGTGGTCATACTAAGTTAGATGGAATACATAATGAATATATTAGAGAAAATGTAGAAATAACAGCAATTGCAGATAAATTGAAAATAAGAAGATCGAGATGGCTTAGACATATTAAATATAAACCTAAGGAAAAACATAAGTTAAAAAAGTAGAAAATATCAAAATAATAAAAAAGGGCAGAGTAGACCCAAGTTAATATCAAGGAGGATAATTGTCGGACCAAAAAAAATCTCTCAAAAAAGAGAGAGAAGAAAAAAAAGGAGGAAGAAGAAGGGACGGAACAGGGGGGAGCCGAAGGAGTGCTGGGAAGATGAAGCAAGGGCGGAAGCACCGCCCTGTGCGTTGGAGAAGAGAAAGAGGGGGAGGAGTCGTCGCTGCCGCCTCCACCAGCCGCGGCTGCCGCCGCCATCGTCGCCGGAAGGAGCTCCCCCCGCAGCCGTCGCCGCCGCCTCCACCAGCCGCGGCTGCCGCCGCCATCGTCGCCGGAAGGGGCTTCTCCCGCAGCCGTCGTCATCGCCGCCGTCGCCGCCGTCGCCGGAGCACGCCGTCGCCGCCGTTGCCGGAGCACGCCGTCGCCGTTGCCGGAGCACGCCGTCGCCGTCGCCGGAGCTCGCCGCAACAAAAAAAAAAAACCCTCGCGGGCATCTCCTGTCGGGGAGAGAGAAAGCCGAGAAGGGGGAGGCAGCGGTTCGCGGTCAACCGCAGTCAAAGGAAAAAAAAAAGAAAAAAAAAAGGGGAAAACGTGCACCCACGCGCGGGCAGCCGTGGGGGTGAGACCCGGTCAAAGACCGGGCCAGCACCGGGGGGTGAACTTACTCCGGTTTGACTCGGGGTCAACAAAGACCGAAAAGGCTCAAAAAGGGGGGAAAATGGGGGTAACTCCACCCCACTCCGGTCACCCTCCCCCACTAACTCGAAATGAGTTTAGTGGGGCCCCGCCAAATGACCAGAATGCCCCTCCAAAAACCTCTATAAATACCCCCCAAGTGCCATACGTACAGGGGGTTGGAAATTGTGAGAAATGAGAGAGTTGAGAAGAGAGAGAAACTCTGAGTTCTCACTCCTTAGAAAGTAAGAAATACCTTGGTTTTGCGCTACCTTTCCATAAAAAGGGGCTGGTTTTGCGCTACCTTTCCATAAAAGGGGCCCAAAATAGTAAACTATTTTGGATAGAAAATAGCCAACCCAACTCCGGTCTAGCCGAAATGCTGCCGAAATTAAGTGGTTTTCAGCTACCTTTCCATCAAAAAGGGCCCAAAGTAGTCATTGCTATTTTGGATACAAATAGAAAACCCAAATCGGTAAAGCCGAAATGCCGGCCAAACCGAACGGGAATTCTAAATAGAAAACCCAACTCGGTAAAACCGAAATGCCGGTCAAACCGAACGGGAATTCAAATCGAAAATCCAAGTCAGTAAAGCCGAAATGCCGGTCAAACCGAATGGGAAATCAATATGAAAACCCAAATCGGTAAAACCGAAATGCCGGTCAAACCGAACAGGAAATCAAGGTGAAAACCCAGATCGGTAAAGCCGAAATGTCGGCAAACCCGAACATGGTCCAGAAATGCCGCATATCAAATGCAATCAAGCCATTCTTGGATATATGAAGACAATCTGGTTCGGTAAGGCCGAAATGCCGAAAAGGCCGAAACTCAGATCGGTAAAGTCGAAATATCGGCAAACCCGAACACGTCTTCCAAATGCCGCATATCAAATGCAATCAAACCATTCTTGGATATACGAAGACAATCTGGTTCGGTAAGGCCGAAATGCCGAAAAGGCCGAAACCCAGATCGGTAAAGTCAAAATGTCGGCAAACCCGAACATGCTCCAGAAGTGCCGCATATCAAATGCAATCAAGCCATTCTTGGATATACGAAGAAAATCTGGTTCGGTAAGGCCAAAATGTCGGAAAAGCCGAAACCCAGATCGGTAAAGCCAAAATGTCAGTAAAACCGAAGAAGCTCCAGAAATGCTGCATATCAAATGCAATCAAGTCATTCTTTGATATATGAAGAAATTTCGTTCCGGTAAAATCAAATACGCAAAGCCGAAACCCAACCTGCAGTTTAAAGTCAAGTGCCGCCAAATCGAACAAACTTCGACATGTTACAGGAACAAAGGCTCGAATGCCCCCTCATTTATTGTACGACGTACTCAAATCGATACTGAAATAAATTCAAGTTCGATTGACCCGATGTGTCATCCAAAGATGACATCTAATCCCCATGGACTCTGAGATGTGGATAAAAATTAAATAAGTCATTGAAATAATAATTTCTAAACTTGATCAAATAATCAAATTTGAATAAATCAAATCAAATAATCACTTATTTATTAACAGAAATGCCATCATAATCAAATCAAATTCATGCCATAAAATCATACATAAAAAATAACCACAAATGGTTACAAAACATGTTAAGTTTGAATCCGACTTAACCATAGAAAATTAAATCAACCTAAATGGATAATGCTACTTAAATAATTAAGTGTGCATAACAAAATCCAAATCAAATAAATGATCAAAACATTAATAAAATGTTAACATAATCCAACCAAAATTATGTCATTAAATAATGCATAAAAAATGTCAACCAATGACTACAAAAACAAGTTATGTTGGATTAAAATCAACCATTTAAAAAATTTGAGTGCTTAATATTATTAAGAACAAACCTTAATAATAATAGTAAATTCACTCAAATCAAGCAAAAAAATGCTAACAAACACAAAAAAATGGAAATTAATTCCTACAAACAAATAAAAAAAGAGATCAACTCAAAATTGTCTAAGTCAACAAATGACCAAAGACATAAACAAAAACAAATCAAATCAAATCTTAAATCAAGAAGAAAATCAATGAACCCAAACTTAAAAGTTTGAATTAAGTTCAACCAAATTCCATCTCATAAGGCCATGGGGATATGTCTTCCAGCTTTCTTTACGTGGATGAATGACTTCCGATCAATATGTTGCTGTGACGGTCAATCAAGGGTAATCGAGTGTTCGCTTTCGATGTAATTAACACCGAATATCATAAGTCCGTGGAGAGAGGTCAAAATTTATTTTCAAAGAACTCAGATAACCTCACAAATTAAATTGTGGTTCAGATCATCTAAGTGGTGGGTGATACCCATATCGACACTTAGCAAATCTGTGGAACCATCGGTGTTCCTATAAAATAATACCACATCAAATTAGCTAATACTCCTATGAATACCACATATTTTCATAGTAGTCAATGCTAGCCTAAAGCAAAAAAAGAATTTTCTACCAAAACAAAAAGAGAGGAAATTCGAGGTTCCAACAATAATTTAATATGATTTAGATGAGTTAAATATCTTTGAAAAAAATAACTCAAAATCAATGTGAATGGAGACTAGAAAAGGAAAATTCAAATGCCCAGCCCAAATTAATTTGAGATTTATGCTTAAGTTGAGTTGAATTGAGATGAGGGTAAAGATTGTGTATTTTTCAGTTTAAAAGAGAAAATTTTAGAACAATCTTTTCTTTAATGCGGGATTATTCATGCTCTACGAGTGACTTCGATCCAAAGTTGAAACTTGCAATGACCTAGCAGTTCAAATTTATTGATCTTCACGGATGGATGGGATCTTATAACCGCTAGGATAATGAGAAGATTCTGTGGGATCTCACTTTACCAGTGGTGCTGTCGTCCATTTGAAGATCAGGAAACAAGAGAATCTTTGAAGATTGCTTCAACAATACTTTGTCATTCTCTCCAATGCAGCTTTGTGTGTGAAAGATTGGTTCTTTCCATAATCCAAATGCTGCCCGCAAGATCCTCTTTTGCTAGTAGACTGTTTACATGGGAAAAGTTCACTTTGCAGTTGGTCAGCTTAGTTGCCTTCAGTAGTGGTAATTACCTTTTCAGTAGTGTCAAATTAGTTTTATATTTCTTTTGCTTTTCTACGGTAACTTCTTTTCTTATAGTCTGTGACAGTATTAATGAAATTGGGGCAAAAAAACTAAATCATTAGAAACATTATCAAGGTCACTTTATGTACCATCAAAAACAAGGTTGGCTTCTCAGTGTTGAATTTGACATACATACAGGTAGTTTGGAACCTTAGAAATGATATGTACCAGTCACGAGATTTTTGTAAAGCAATATAGATTGTTTCACAGTTTAATCTAGCCCTGTTTGGATCAGATTGATGGGTGGATTCCAATGATTGTAGTCCCTAGATAATCCATAATCCTTGCTAAATGAAGTTTTCCCCTTTGCACTTTTATAGACATGTAACTTTTGGGCTGGAGAGAGAAAGATACCGATATGGTGTAATGGATTCTCACAAATGTTAGTCAGTCCAATGTTGTTAGAAGGGAATTATGGAGTTAACTGACAACTGTGCCCTTCTCAAGTGAAAAAATTTGCATTTGTCCCACATGTCCTTCATCCCCCCCTCTCTCCTTCCCGGGGTAAAATCATTGTTTTATATGCTGAAATCCCACTGTCATGATAAAATCTGACAGCTCAAACATTTTTTCAGCAAGTTAATTATTTAGTAATCTGATTCATGGTTAATTTGAGTTAAAGGGGGTCCTTAAACTAATACATATAAGTCTAATAGTGAGCTTAGTCAATAATGATCTTCAGTGATTAGCAGGCTTATACACCTCTATGCTTAATCATACCTAAATTGTGAAAGCCAAATTAGAACAGAAGTCAGCAAACCATGATTAAGAAACATGAATAAAAGTCAGTTATTTATCACATTTGATTTGGAAAAATAAATTCAATATATGCAACATATATCTCATATCAATTGTTAATTGAAGAAACCACCTTGTTAAAACCAAGCACACATTTAGGACTGATTCCTACATATCCCACAGGAGCCATCTCTGTCATAATTCCTACACGCCACTGATGCTGAAAGAGGAAAGAAATGATCAAATGTCCATAACTGAGGAATCATTAAACCAAACGACTAAGAAAAGAAGGTAAAAGGAAAATTGGCAAAATGCACCTTGTTCATGATAGCAATGATTCCAGGGTCACAAGCGAGCATGTGCATTCTTCTCAATGCTTCAGAAGGTGGAGGATTCAACTGTAAATTACCAACAAAGACAGCACATCAGACAATGATGTTTCCCTGATAATAACAACCAAAATATGAATTTGAAGAGGGGCTAGAAGAGAGAAGAAACAACAGCAAGGTATGAGGCTTAAACCCTAAAATCTTAAAATATTAATATATGGAGAAAAATAAAAAAATAGAAATGAATGAATTGGGAGAATTTCCTGCAGTTAGTTCCTGATGTATCTACAACTAAAAGAAACGAGTTTATTTTAGTAGCCTATATTTCACCTTAAGATACATTTATCAAACATTTGCGGTGAGCATGATTGGTTTCAGATTTGTCCCTTTATTGAAGAGAAACGAAATGAAACCAGTCCAACTTGGTTTTACTTGGTTTAAGAAACAATTTCAGTTAAAACTACAATTGCTAATTTATACATTTTACCAATTTCAAACAAAACCTAAAACATTAGTTTTTTTCCTGATAGAGTTAATTAGGATTAAGTTGAATTGATAGTCAAACAGTAGGTGTATGGACATGTAAATGTGATTGCTCGAAGGTATATATATGTGTGTACAAAAGATAAAATTATGTACCAACCAATATTTTTGAATAATTACGTGGCAGAAACGGGTAAAAGAAACTATATGATTGATAACAAAAAAAAATGATCTGTTTGGAGTCAACTAACAAGTGTTGCTAAAATAAGAATGTTAAGATGGATGTGTAGTCATACTAGGTTAGATAGAATGAGTAATGAATATATTAGAAAAGATGTGAAAGTAGTGGCAATTGTAGACAAATTGAAAGAATGGAGATTGAGATAATCTAGACATATTAAACATGGACCTAAGGAAGCTCCAATTAAAAAACTAGAAAATATAAAAATAATTGAAATTAATAAAGGACATGGTAGACACAAGTTAACCTAGAAAAGGGTAATTCAATACAATTTGGATGAGTTAAATATCTCTGAAGAATTAACTCAAAATCGGCATGAATGAAAAAAGAGAATCCATATGGCCAACCCCTTTTAATTTGGATTAAGGCTAGAGTTGAGTTGAGTGTAGTTGCAAACTTGCAAGGAATTGCTCCCTGCCCCTTGTTTGTCAATTTGTTCTTATGTTTCTCTTTCTTCTTAAAATTAAGATTATTATGGGGTGTTTGGTTCCGCTTTTTTACCTTCCTTTTTTCTTATTTTTAAAATTAGGGAAGATACAGTGTTAGTTCATTCTTTTATTGCTCCTTCTTTTTCAAAATCAGCGTCACTTCTCTCTATCTTCTATTTCGGAAACAAAACAAGTAGAAACTTGTTTTATTTTCGGGAGAGAGCTGACTCTCTCAACGTCTTGCTTCTCTTTCTCGTTCCCGAGACAGTTTCCCGTCTGTCTCTCTTGCACTCTCGTTCCCCAAGTAGGCACACTTCTCTTGAGGTAGACGACCTGCGGATGCCGGCAAACAGGAAGGCGGATGATCAGCGGACAACTGGCAGACGAACTGCAGACGCTGGTAGATGATTGATGGAAGACCGGGGAGCAGGTACCTTCTTCACCCCGACACCTATTCCCCTCTTCCCACTGCCATCGACCGGAAGAAGAGACAAAGAGAGAAGCAAGACCAGAAGAAGCCTGGGGGCTTCGCGATGGTGAGAGAAGGGAGACCGCCTGGGGGCTTCGCGATGGAGAGAGAATTTGTTATTTTGAGGCAAACACAGAGGCATGATAGGCGAAGCCCATCTTTCTCTCCAGCCCGACGAGGGCAGTCGTCCTCCTCTCCAACCACTCCTCCGAGGGCTAGTAGGACAAATACTGTCTACTGCACATCGTCCGTAGCCACTGGAGAGCCGACGATAGGGCCTTCTGCTAGGTCTACTAGGAGCAGGACGATGCCGGTAGCCTCTCTTCTTCACGACCCTCATGGTGAGGAAGGTGTTCACAATCCGGACTTCAAGCTCGCCTTCGACCACTTCTGTATCCACGCTAGTGGGCAGGCAATGATCTACGAGCTGGAGAAGAACCTCCAGCTTCTTCCCATCCATGTGGAGGCCTCCGAGGCAGAAGAGGGTGAGGGAGATGATGATCGGCATCGTGAACTCCCGGACGGCTTTCATTGGAAGACAAATGACGGCGAGATCCCCCCTCCTCTTTGTTTTTACCTTCAACCGGAAGGATGGGATACCGGGATTGGTCTCCACCCCTTACGGTTTTCCAAACCCTGTTTTCCCCTCCTCTTTCGTTTTCCAAACAGTCTTGTATAATTTTTAAAATATATGATGTTTTTACCAAACACAAAAAGTTTACGGTTCTGCAACTTTAAATTTGATACTCGAATATAAGATATTTTTAATTTCAAAAATAAGGTTATCTTAATTTTAAAGAAACAACCAAACACCTTATTAAGAATTAAAAGTTCAAGATTCTTTCTCATATTGCCTCCACCTGTATTTGTCAATCAACAGGAAACACAATTTACATAGGCCATTCAAATTAGCATTTCCAAAGTGTACACTAATTAGACAGATTAGGGCAAACCTCAATCCCTGATATATGGAGTGTACGGAAATCACAGAAGATGTATTGCCCTTGAGGAAGTTTTAGTGAATAGTCTGGGGTGGTCGGCAATCTCTGTCTCATCCTCTCTTCTTCTTCATCAAAACTGCGTATTCTCAGGTCCTGCCTTATTCTATTCTGTGAAACTTCCTCAATTTCAGCTTCAAAAACTCCCATCATCCTAATAGGCTTATCCTGCAAACATAAAACCAAGAGATAAAATATATTTAAGGGGGCTAACTGCATTTACCAAGCATTGTCCACCCATAAAAGTCAATTTCTTGTAAGCAAAGGCAAGCAACAAACCCATCTTGATGTCAGAGCAATGCTTAGCAGAGATGCAATTAAAATATAATATGAAACCTTCCAAGGAAGATTAATGGATGTACAATTGACTGAACAGAGTGGAGAATCAGTCAGAATAGTTGTTTGGACATGCAGCTTTCATGGGTTAGCATGCAAATTAGTACTTCTGTCCAAAGGAGAAGTAGAAAAGTACTTCCAGTAGGTTTCCAGACGGATCCAAGTACTTTTGATAAGCATAAGCATCAGACATTAAGGAAACATGCACTCTTCACGAAAACAATGAAATCCAAAATCAAGTTGTTGATTTATCTCTTTGGCAATCATATTGGTTAAATAAAAAAGATTACTCAAAAAAAATATTTTTCTGCAACTTTCTCTTACCATATATCTTCATAAACTAGATTAAAAAACCTCCAATGCAAGAGAAAGGATACAGTACCTTAACATATAGTGTGAAATAACAGTCAAACAGTGCAACTTTAAATTGTCAATATATGCACAAACAAATATAAAGGAACTAAAAGACTTTTTCTTCTCCACAAGAAGAAATGCAGCTAAGAAGTGCCTTCTCTGACAGCACTTGCTCTCCAAGTCTCCATTAGTCACTTTGTATTCCTTCTAAACCACAAATTTCTCAGAAAAATGAAAAGGAATAAATTGTCTGTGTAGTTCTGCTTTTAAATTATCTGAAAAGGTAATAATGAGAATAATGTGATGTATTTAATTAAATGGAACCATGTATGTGGGCCCACCAAGGAAAGGGTAGTTGGTCTTGCTTCCCTAGATACTATGAATGATGCCCTACTGACTAAATGGTTATGGAATGTTAACCAAAACAGAGACTCGCTTTGGGCCAGAATTGTCCATTCAAAATACAATATTGGGGGAATGGATCTTGGATCAGAGATTCAGAGACAGTGCTAGAGTCTCAAGTATTTGGAAAGGTATTCTTTACAACTGGGATTTTTTCTACTTCTCATCCATTGATTTAGGTGGCGGTAGGAGAACTTCTGCAAGGATCAATGGATTGGTCATGCTTTCTTAGCCAAAATGGCCCCCGTATCATTCAGATTGTGTCACAATCCTAGTGCCAAGATCATAGAGTATTGGGATTCGGATTCTAAATGGAATCTGTCTTTTAGAAGAAATCTAAAGGATGACAAAATTGGTATGCTTGTAGACCTGCTTACTCTTCTTGATAAACGCAAATGCACTGATAGCAGAGAAGACAAACTGATTTGGATACCGGGCAAAAAAACAACACTTTACTACGAGTTCTGGTCTGTGCAGTTTGATGAGAGGAGGGGTTGAAGTTCCATGGCACCGCATTGTATGGAGTCAACCAGCTCCCATTAAAATCAAGCTATTTTTATGAAAGATAGGGAAGGGAAGACTTCCCACTAGAAGGCAGATGCATAATATTTTCCCTGCTATCCCCACTAGATGTGTTTTTTTGCGGCACCATGGATAGAGATATTGATCACATTTTCATCAAATGTGTAGTTGTCAACTTCCTTTGGCAAATAATTTTCAGGAGCTGGAGCACTGTTTATGTGGAGCTTGATAACACTATGTTGCTTCTAAATTACTGGATGAGCCTTAACCCATGGTCTTCTTATGCTACTCTTTGGAAATTTGTTCTCCAGCCATGCTATAGTCCATCTGACGTACAAGAAACACCATCATATTTGAAGATAGGTTCGAAAATCCAAATGTCATCCTCTTGCTTTTACCTAACTTTGTGAAAGACTGGTCACTGGCACGTTTTGAGAGAGTGGACGGTGTGGAGGAGCTGAAGGATTTTAAGTTATTATTCTCTCAGTTTAGATCTTTGCTGACATAATTAGGCTCTCTTCTACCGTCTTGGCAGATGAGTCATCTTCTTTTTCTTTATGCCTTCTCCCTCTTTTTTTGATGTAATCTGTAATCTTTTTCACTTTAATAGAAAATTTGGTCTTTGACCATTCAAAAAAAAAACACCCATTGGTTCAGTATGAGTTTCTCAGTGCAGCTACAAAATCACTATTTTCACTTGGAGTTGCATCTTGTCTATGACTAACATTTAACAACAAAGAAATTATATTGCAATTTTAGTGCCTAACAACCTTCACTTTTCAGATGTTCTTCAAAGAAGGTACACACTTTCATGACACCACTGACTAAAACCCAATGACCAATCTAAGACATCCTTGTGAAGAAATAAAAGGCATAATCAATAAAAACTTGTAATTTAGACAAGGTGGAGTGTTGTAAAATCTATCACCTTAAGAAATAAAATACCTGATTAGTATGCAAGAACTTTAGTGCACTAAGAGTAAAAAAGGATCCGAGAGTGTAAAAAGAACATCAACTCAAGATCAGGTGGAAGAAGAGATGAAGAAAGTAAAGTGCAAATATACCACATACCCCAGGAATAGCAATTTCCTCCAAACTTAAATTTGAGTATTCATCTGAGAAAGGAGTTATAAGCTTGGAGCCTTTTGCAGGTTGAGGAACAAGCAACCGCATAGTTTCTGCTTTTACTTTAGTTAAGCTCTGCAGCTTCCGTCCAAATTCACCAACAGAAGAGTATGCATCTATTTCCACTTTTATGTTTCTATCTCTCCAAGTGACCATGACATCCATGATGCTTTTCTTTTCCATCGTGTGCATGAAACAATGAGAGACTGAGCTGCATAGCAGATATCTGTCATTGTTGATCCGAATCTCAAAGCTTAGAATTGTTTCAAAGCAAGAGCCAGGTAAAAATTACTCCACCACCGCAAGATGAGACACAGCATCATAGCCATTTCTCATACAATTAGAGAAAAGGCAATCCTCAATCCAAGCTAAGTTCTAACAAAACATTTTAGTTCTAAGGCTTTCAGAAAGCAATAAACTTTTGGCAACCATTTTCCTAACTGATAAAGAGCAAGTGACAGAAATCTGAATTATAAAGCTTTCAAGAAGATTTCAGCTCAAATAATGGAAGCAAGCGGCTTCAAAGGGGCCTCTCGTACTAAAACCCCTTCAACAAACAATACATAGGCTTGCAATTAGACTTTAATTGGACAACGGCAGTAAGAGTCCAGTATTTTAAGCCTTACCCGTGAGGGAAATTCCAAGGTCCTGGAATACCGCCATGTGAAGTGGACTATCTTCGTCAACAACGAAAATAAACACGAAGAAACAAAACGTTGATGTCCCGGCAGTAATTCGATGGCAGATGAGAAGGAGGAGAGAAAACTTTTAAGACGCGCACAAATCAACGGAACTGCTCCTAAAAACGGCAAAAACCCAACAACATACAGCTGCTAGAGGCACGATCAAAACGTGGATCATGCAGAGGACTAGTGAAGCTTAGGGTTCTTGATGAGAGAAACAGACCTGTTGAAGGGGACGAAGGGGGCTCGTGGAGTTGCCCGTACCCCCGACCAGATGCGAACGTAGACCGCGGGAGGAATGTCTCGGACTTCACATATATAGATTTCTCCCGGTAACTTGAAACCCCAGACGTTTTCTTGGACGGGTGCTACAGCCGTCCGATTTAGATCACACGACCTCGAAATTATAAAAGCATTAGCCGTTTGATTTACATCAAACGGCTAAACAGTTAGATTTCGGTGTGGTTGCATGGGACGGTGCTCGGAATATCCTAGAATCTTCTGCATCTCCTCTCGCCCTAGGCGTGCATACGTCATCGATCAGATACGCCCACGAAGCTGCGTTTATTAAACATATAATTAATTTGATGATTTAATCTTGACAACATTTTACACAATAATCATTTTTATTCAAGATTTTACTACATTTAAAAGTATGTTAGTGACAGACGAGTTAAAAAGAGTTAATAATGAGATGCTTGATTATAGTGTAGGTGCTAGCATAGCTGTTTGGTTTTATTTAATAAAAATCATTAGATAATTTTAATGAAATATATATTATAGACAAAATTTTATTTTTATCTCGCAATCAAAATACCCCTATAAGTTATCACGGCTTTGGTTTTCTTTTTAATAGTCGCCTTGGTCTTCAGCAGAGCCAATTTAACTGAGCATCCATTTGGATCTATGCAAAAAAGAAAATTATATAAAGCATTTCATATGAAGTAAAATTCTAAAAAAAATATAAAAAAAAACACAATTTAGTATTAGGTTATTTGTATTTTTTTTTTGAAATCACAATTTGTTGTTTGGTTACATGAAAATCAATTTCCATGAAAAGATTCCGTTCATTTAAATACTTAAAAATGATTAAGGTCAATAATTTCATGCTTTGTGATTTGTAAAAAAAAATTACATAAATTTTAAAGAAACTTTTATGGCTATTAATTATCGACTCTATCATTTCAATTAATTATATAATAAAATATAACTACTAGAAGTGAAGATAATTATTTCGTAAGTAAAATTTAAGACGACAAAAAATAATTGTTAAATTACTCATGAAAGTTTCAACTCTCGATCGTTTCACCCAGCAACATGTGATCTCCTACTGTAACGTTACTGTTTTTAGAAAAAAAAAAAAGAGATAATTAATTATTATATTTATTATTGCTATTTCTCTATCCTTCCTATTTATCTCCCTTCGGCTACCCCCCCCTACTGCTTTCGCCGTTTTGTTCTCTCCCGAGCGCCCTATTTTTTTTCCCTTCTTCTCCGTCGCCGTTGCATCTTCCCGATCGCCCCATTGGTGCTGCCGCACGTCGCTGCCGTGTGTCGCAACGGCGTCGCCGCCCCGCGCAACCGCCCGCCGTCGCCTGCGCGGCTGCGCCCTCGCCCCACCCGCCTTGCCGCCTTCGGCCACACGGGCCACCGCCGCCCGCCCGCACGCGCGCGGCCCGCCGCCGCGCATGGCCGATCGCCGTCCGGCCGCCGCCCCGCCACGCCTTCCCCGTCTCGCGTGAGCGCGCGCGGCCACCGCGCCCGCGTCAATGCCCCCCCCGCCTCCTTGGGTCAACGCCGGTGGGCCTCCATGCCCGCTCGCGTGCTCCGTGTGCCGGCCCGCGGTGCCGCGCGCCGGTCCGCCTTGCGCCACCTGTGCGCCCCCATCCGCGTGAGCCTTCTCTCTCATACGCTATCGTCCTCTCTCTTCTCTCTTCGACATCTCCCTCTAACTGGGAACTCTCACCTACTCTCTCTCTTTCTCTTATTCTTCTACCTAGCGGGGAAGTAAGAGGACGGATCCATTTGGTCTCGACTTCCACGTCGAGTCATCATCGTTCGACTTCTCTCGTCATCGATTTCAACATAATTTTCAAAGTATCGATCCGGTAGGCATCCTTGACGTGTCTACTAATTATCATTAAATTTCTATTTAATTCTCCATGACTTGTAGTGACTACTATTGATTTAATTGACCGGGTTAGCATTGTATGTCGTGGTTAGCGTGATTAGCGGTGTTGGTTCTTTCGCTTGTAATGGAAGTCGTATTAAGATTATTTTAGGTTGTTTATAGCATGTTAATCATCATGTTCCTGCTTGATTATAGTCCATTTTTGATAACCTACATCTAGGTAGTCCTTGGTTATTCTTTCGAGTTAATATCATTGTATATATAAGGTGATAGGTAACTAAACTAGATATTGTTTAGCTAGCCTATTTAACTACTTGGTTTCAACCATGTTTATGTCTTTAAACCAAAAGATATGGAGTGATTGGGTCTGTTCATATCATTGTTTTGATTGAGAGTCTGTGGTGGTATCATACTAGCTCATAAGTATTATTGTCATTTTATGGTTCTAGCATCATGAACATATTGTTTAGGTGTAGTTGGTCATGGTATTTGCATTGATGGTATATTTGTCATAGCATGATATGGTGTATGTCATTTATCTTATAAATGTGATCATGGCATGGCATGATTGAGGTGAATGCATGATGCATTGAAATTCTAATGAAAACAGCTACACCAGACTAGTTAGTCGTGACCCGAGGGTAGCGGAGGTTAGAACAGTCCGGTGCATCCTTCGATCCCGGATACCGCGGTTTGTCCACGTGCCACCATGCCTAGGTGCACTATGGGATTTCGTTTAGCTATATGGTGCGCTATATATGATAGATGCGGTGGTAGGCTGGTTGAGGTGGCAAGAACGACGCATTCCTTGCTAATAAGTAAAAGGTGTGGTTCTCTTGTTAGAGGATAGGTGCATTATTGCATGGTATTGTATAGGTGGTCTAGTGATGTGTTTTATTTTGTCAATTATCATATTGTGTTGCACGGTGTATGCATAGTTTGCCTCATTTATAGTGATATCATCATATGGAGCATATAGTAGGTGTCTATGCATATGTTCATACCATCTTTTTAGGTCATGTTATGGTGCATATAGGTGCTGGTCGGTGTGATTATAGGCTTTGGTTGGTGGTGTAAAACACATGGATTAAGTCATATATCTAATATATTGACTAGCCTATATTTACATATAATTGGTGTAGGTACGGGTACCTATTTAATTAACATCTAGGGCCTTCTAGCTATCCGATTTGGCGGATGATGGGGTGTCTGCGAGTCGTCGTACTCATCCCAATCCTCTTATCATATTTTTCAGGTAATCAGGTTTAGCGCAGCGGAAGCGTGGTGGATCGATTCTCGAGAAGGCAATCAGATGATATTTATGACTAGATGGTATTTTAGTTTTGTTTAGATTGTAGTGATTAGTGATGTAATTGAAAAATTAATTTGTGAATTTATGAACTTGGATCTAGTTGTTTTCATTCGTTCCAAACCGATATATTTTAGGGGTTATTTTCCCCGGTTACGTCGTCGGATTTTGTTCCGCTGTGCAGGATTAAATCCGGGGCGTGACACCTACACAGCTCCCACATTATATATATATATATATATATATATGAAATCCTACCCCGCTAAGCCATCCAAGAAAACATCCAATAAATAATATTTTTATTCAATACAACGCACTCCAAGTTATAGTTTTTAGATAACTTGAATATGTGATTTTACTTATTTGGTAAACGAAACTTTTTTATCCGAAAATAATCTTCCTTGTCTGATTTGTCTGAAAAATCGTGCACGCCAATTTTTCAAGTTATGTCATGCATAGGATGAAAATATTAATAAAAAATATATTTATTATGCCAAGCTCTCAACATATATTAAATTAAAATTCAAATAAAAAGCATAAAGTAAAATTATTTTTGAAATATGCTATTTTCTTGGTTTTAAATAAGTACTCCAGTTAGTAAAATGAGCTTCTTTACTAAACTATAAAAAGATTTTAACTAGGAGCACATTATTAATGAAATGAGTTTTGACATTACATTTTTTTCTTTTTGATATTTGGTAGCTTAAAATTTGAAACAAGATGTGTTGTGTATGCATTATGGTGCTTAATCTCGGCCATTAGAGAACAACTTAGACATTAAGGCCTTGTTTGGTATGAGGATAATTTGGGGATAAATCAGGTTTATCTCCAAATTTTAGAGATAAACTTGATTTATCTCTAAAAAATGTTGGTGCCAAACATGCCCTAAGGTTACATTTGGTACAAGGATAAATTTTATGGGGATAGGGGATAAGTCATTCCTTATGACTGATTCTATCTCCACTATATTTGGTTTGACTTGGGATAAAATTCAAGGATAACATATCATATGTTTGATATATTAAAAATAAATTTTAGGATATTTTTATATTTTTATATTTTTATCTTTACTTTTTATATTATCTTATTTTTTTCATAACGATCTTAACCAACTTATATATTCATATAATAAATCTAAAATCTAATTTAAAAATATAAAAATACATTTAAAATATAAATTAAAAATGTAAATAATATAATTTTAAAAATATGGTAGTAAAAATCAGATTTAAATTTCATTTTTAAAATTAAATTAAATTTTAAAAAAAACTTTGCAACTAAATACCTTATAAATTGATCTACATCTGGTACTTGGTATATATTTCTTAAATACTTTATACATCATCTATTTCATATCAATAAAAATAGTAATGACCATGTATAAATAAAAAGGGGTGAACCACATGGAAAAGAATTTTTTTCTATTTCATATCAAACCACTAATTTATCTATGAAAGTTGGCAAATGTTCTACATACTTCCATCCAGTATGCTCCACATGGATAGAAAATGTAAGAAGACGATGATATTTTCAATATGATTTTACTTGAATGCCTGGGATGAAATGTACCACAAGATTTTAGCTAGTCTAGATTACAAATACGTCTACATCTATACAAAAATCATAATGATAGAGAATGTATAGAACCACTTCATCCTCTCCTGGTATCCTCCCAATACTGCCACCAACAAGGCTCCTCGGGATCTTGGTCATTTTCAACCTCTACAAAAACAAGAGAAGGACATGGAAGAAAAGATATTGTAAAACCTCACTCGCCTTTGGCCTCTTGCTAGGATCCCAAGAATAAAGCACTTGCAGATAGTTATCATTGGACACAAAATACGGATCAGAGAAGCATCTTGGTTAACTAGAGGGGGAGATGTCAGAGACAACACAAGAAGCAACAAAAACAAGACCACTGTTATAAACCGTGATAACATTGATTGCATCCTCACTAGTCGAGGGGATCAGGACTAACAATGAAACACTTGCAAACGAGAAAGAAGAATTTTAAGAGTAAAACTTCAATTCCGGTCAAAGATCAATGACAGAATGTGCACTTTTTGGCATGGTGTGCTTTTGAAAGACATCTACAAAATTTATCTATAAACCATGTTCAGGATAAAAGGGATAAAAAACACAGATGATGCCAATAAGACAAACACAATGTTTGTGAGAACCTTACGCCTTTCAGTATACCATCTTCTTCAACTCGCAATGAGGACCCTAAAGAACAGAATTTATATAATAAGCAACATAACTAACGGTTAACTAACATTAATGTTAAGTGGAACATAGAGAGAAGAAAAAATATAGTATATTCCTTGGATAGTTATGTGAAATATATGAATAGTGTCGGCTTTGAAAGATGAGACAAGTTGAATGAACAACATTTTTATATCATATAAAATGATGAATTTAACTTAATTAGTTAAGCTAATAAATATAATGTCAACCATGAGCACCACTTATGGTTGGTTCTCACTACCGATGTCTGTACTCTGTACTTGCCTCAAGCTTGCTGAAATCCTTCACTGGTCTTCTATGGCGAAGTATTAGAATCTTCTTGCCTCAAGATAGCAGATTTGCCAGGGTTGGATGTAAGAAAAAAAGGTATTCATATCTGAAGGCAACACCGAGTTGATGTAGGTACGATCCAGCCTATGCACCATCAAAATATAGATGTGTTGTATTACCAGTTGAAAGGGATCTTCCCATTTCTCTATCATGTATAAAACCCATTCAAGTGAAGGCAGATGTATGTATAATATATCTAGTAGCTTTCATTGAAAAGAAGAAAATAAAAATTTTTACATGTCCAAACATTCCTACTCTATATATTCCAGGCCTTGGTCATTCCAATTCCATTACTCAACTTGTACTCGTTTTAGTGGATTGTCGAAGACCAACCCAATTTTGAATTGCTTAATGCCTTGCTTGATTATTTCATTTATAATTACTGGACAACACTTTAGCAAGTGTCTGTTGTACAAGTTAAACCACCCAGAACAGATGCCACATAATCTGCAATTGAACAATGTAGTTATCAATGGTTTTATATTAATTATTACAAGATCTAAAAGCATATCATGCCAAAATAAGTTCATTTATATAAATTATACTTCTTTCCAAGGAATCAAACACTAAGGAGAAATGATACTGATTGTTCGATTTACTCCAAACTCTGGGTGTAGATCAGTTGTAGCAGACATAAAATCCTTCACATACTTCTTTCCAAAGATAACCCTGCGAAAAATAAATTTGACAAATAGATCAATATTTTTGTGTGTTAAAGAGTGTATATATATATATATATCAAGAGAATAACTAGATCAGTGCAGGACAAGCTCAAATTTGGCATTATTATGCTCCCTTGTGGTGCAGGGAAGTCTCTAGTTGGTGTTTCTGTAGCTTGTCGAATTCGAAAAGTTTGCCTTTGTCTCATTACAGATGTTGTTTTTGTGGATCAGTGGGCTTTCCAGTTTAAGCTTTGGTCTACAATACATGATAATTAGATTTGTCACAAATACATGGGAATAAACATTTTGCGTAGATTAAAATAGTCATACCTCAAAAATAGTACCAAAAATAAACAATGGGGAAGGGATAATTCTATACAAGCAAACAAGACATGAAGGACCTATATAGGACCATAGGAGAGAAGCAAAATACATCACCAGTAGCACCCGACAACAACAAAAACAAAAAAGTAGATCTCTCTAAAGACCAAAAACACTATAACAACGACCAGACCACTGCAACATTGCACTTCTAAGGATGATTCGGAAAGACCAAAGTAGAGATGAACTCCCCTTACCCCTTGTCTTAAAGGTAGGAGGTAGCGTCTTACATATTTCGCGTCCACATCGGTGATAGAAATGTATGCTCTATAAGTCAATTATATGTGATATGATTTTACATTTCTTGTAATATCTTATTCAGTATAAATGGCATAATCTTCATTACTTGCACTATCTAGATGCGTCTATTTTAATGAAGTCCTATATTGCATGCAATGATGATTGAATCATAATAAGATCATGATAATGAGATCAATCATCTAGAAGTATGTACTCTAAATATTCCTAGTCGTAGGATCCTCGAGACAGGACATCAAGGATCTGGTAAGACTAGTGTATATGATATCTTTTTATATGATTAGAATGACTGATCTCATTGGTCATCAGTGTGGGGACACTGAGATACATGTACAGGTGCTCATTAGAGGAATGAGTTCACTGAATTGACCAGTATAAAATCCTTGAATAGTATCTTACCGAACTGTCGATCAGGGTATTCTATCATCACGGTTGCATGGTTGGATTTTTGACTTGAGTCGCCAAAGATGTCTGCTAGGCATACCATGTACTTTGACTATTGACTTATGAATCACTTAGTATTGTGGTCCTATATAGTTAATAGATTGGGTATATGGGAAACTCAGTGGAGGTAATTTAGCGGACAATAGGGAATCGTCCACTCTCGGTAGAAGAGAGAGAATGTCCTATGGATAGTACTCTAAATCCTTGGCCAAGGTAGATAGGATAATTAGAAAATGGTTTTCCAATTGATCCAATTACGAGTACAGGATTCCATAGTGTCGGTATATTTAGGAGTTGACAGTCAATGCCGTACTCCTATCCTATCGGGACATTGGATGGACGAAGATTTATATCCATATGGTAACCGATGATGGAAAGGATCTTTGGAGAGAAGTTTATCTTCGAAGCCGTTTGAGATCATAGGATATGACTTGTACCCTTCATGATCGGTAGGCTGTTAAATCTATTATAAGATAATAGATTTAATTTAAAAAAAGTTGTTCTTTTAATTAGGTCTCAACCAAATGTGCTATTGAGCCTAGTAGGTCACACACATAAGGGCTAATCCATAAGTTTGGGGACAAGGGTGTAAACATAGAGAAAGAATGGTTTTGTGAAAAAACTCCAAATTCTTTATATAATAGCGAATTGAGCATGAGCCCCACAAGCCAAAGCTGCAAAATTCGTCTCTACCTCTCTCCTTCACATTTTCCCATGTTGGAGACCGTCGGGAGTAAATGAGACTTCATCCGGGGCGAGTCGGAAGGTTCGACACGAAGGAGAACCCGACTATGGAGGTGGCTCGTGTGGATATGACTAGAGGCCGCACACTTGAGTGGCTTGGAGAGCGTGAGAATGCTCGCTCTTCTTCTATCTTTATGGATTATTTGAATCCCGCAAAGGTACGTGTTCGAAATCGTTCCGAATATTAGTTTTGATGACGTCGTTCGATTTCGATCGAGACCAAGACTATGATATACGAGAAATCGAAATTTTTCCGCTACGTCAATCTTATTGGACCGATCTCCTACAATCGGTGTAAAGGAAACATGGATTGTTGGTAACCTTGGCTAGAGTGAAGATGGAAGAGGGAGATGACGATCGACGGTAGGAAGAGGAAAATATATGTCCTAGAAACCACACACCCATGAGACTCCCACTTCCGCATGAGAACCCCACACCTGCCGCATGAGAACCAGCGTTGCACAAGACCCCCACAGCTGCCGCAAGAGCACCGCTACGTGAGAACCAACTGCAGTCTCATATTGTATCCCCAAATCATTTGCGCTCTGCCCTATCCCACCAAAAAGAGGGGATGATTTAACCGTGACATTAACCTCACTTTTAGGGATAAACCAGATTAAATAAACCTAGGATAAGATAAAATTTATTCATCTACCAAACAGAGGATTAGGAACAAACTTGGTTTGTCCCTCTTTATCCTAGTACCAAATGTAGCCTAATAGGGTGTTTGGTAGCACTTTTAATTTTAAGACAGCTTCGTTTTTGAAATCAAGATTATTTGACTTCTCAATTTTATTTTTAAAATCAAAACCGTCTAATTATTTGGTGTTTGGCAAAATTATCATAATTTTTAAAAATTAGACAGTAGTGTTTGGTTATGACCAGCGACTCTGCGAAACTCTCTCGGACTCCCTTCGCAGAGAGGACCTGCTAGGGCTGTAAACGGGTCGGATTCGGCAACAGGTTCACCAGAATCCGATTCCGATTCCGATAAGGGTTAAGGGGTTCCGATTCCGATTCCGATAATTTCGGAATCACTATTTTCCGATTTCGATCCGATTTCGATTCCGTTATCGAAATCGGAACCGAATTCGATTAAATCCGAAATACATATTAAATATTAATTTTTATTCAAAAGTGAGTCAATAATTTACATATAATTATTAAAATTTGATATAATCTTCTTAAAATTTTATTTTTATTATTTTATCAATTTATATATTATATTTTATATTTAATTTAATTTTATTTATATATAATTATTTTTTTATCGAAATTGGATTAACGGAAATGGAACCAACTGAGATTCCGATAAGCTACCGGAATATCCGATTCCGATAGTTTATAGGATACAAAAACAAGTTCCAAACACGTTAATTTTTATCGAAATCGAATCGGAATATCGGAATATCGGATTCCGTTTACACCTCTAGGACCTGCAGCTTCGCGAAGGCTCTCCCGCAGTGTCGTCCACCTCCCTCCCCCCGGCGGCGGCGGTGGCCAGCAAAAGGCTACCTCACCGGCGAAGTCCTGGGAAAATAATTGGTCGAGGGATGTCGGACAGGGAAGAAAGAAACCACAAAAAAAAGAATAGTACGGGGAGAGAGAGAGAGAGGGAAAGGTGTGTGCGTCCCCGCCTCCCACGTCCCACTCCGCATCTCTCTTGAAAAAAAAACAAGGCTTGACTTGTTTTTATTTCAAAAGAGATTACATGCGTAACTATCTTGTTTTTAAAAATGAGGAAGTAGTAAAAAGATCATAACCAAACACGGTAGTTCTTTCATTTTTAAAATTGAGATTAAAAAGAAGAAAAAAATGGTATCCAAACACCCTATAAGGGCCTGTTTAGCACCAAATTTTTTGGGGATAAATCAAGTTTATCCCCCTAAATTTTGGGGATAAACCTAGTTTATCCCCAAGTTATCTTCATACCAAACATGCTCTAAGGACTTGGAATTCAAGTCATGTGCGTCATTCTCTCCACTTTATTTATGAAAAACATTCTTCAGGGTGGTGTATGTAACATAGATGACTTAATTTTTCTCCTTTTCCATTAGTCATCTCATATTCATTATTTGGATATTTTGATTAGTGTAATTTTTCAGCCATAATTTTTAATTTATCATGCAACCAAACGCTTAATTATAGGGTGTTTGGGAGCTCTTTTAGTTTTGAGACAACCTTTTTTTTTGAAATAAAAAATATCCGATCTCTTAGTTTTGAATTTAAAATAAAAAAGCACAACTCTTTTGTGTTTGGCAAAATTGTCATTAATTTTAAAATTCATAGAGCAGTGTTTGGCAAAATTGTCACTCAAACTTCTATGGCATAGCACTTCTACCTCCAAAGTTTCTACCGCACAGCGCTCCTCCACCCCCATCAGTCGTGCATCTACCCAACATCTTGTCACGAATCGGCATCGCTGTAGCACCCGGCTGCATCGTCCCCAGGAGAGGCCACGCTCGTGACGGCTGACCTCCATCGGGATGTGATGAACAGCCTCTCAGTTCACGTTCTAGTGTCGTGGAAGAGAAGACCTTCTGTCGAGCTTATATCGCCGTAGGCGGCACCCCCTCCCCTACCACACAACTCTCCCTACCCCCCCTCCTGCTGGCGTCCACCCCCTACCGCACAAGTCCCCCTGTCCCCCGCATCGGCGTCCCCCCTTCTCCCACCGCCCCCTTTTCGCGCCGGTATGCACCCCCTACCGCACAACTCCCCTAACCCTCGCGTCGGTGTCCGGCCCTCCCTTCCCCCACCGTGGCGCCGTCCCCCCTACCACACAACTCCCCCTACCCCATGCATCGGCGTCCACCCTCTATCGCACAAGTCCCCCCGCCCCCCACGTCAGCGTCCGGCCCCCCTTCCCCCACCATGGCAGCGTACGCCCCCCTCACCCGCCGGCGTCCGCTTGGCTTCTACCGCACAACTCCCCCCCCGGCCCTCGGCGTCACGCCCCCGCTTGCGCTCCGACATGCCTACGGGCCAGTCGTCCGCTGCGAGAGGCGTTAAGTGCATTGGAAATACATGGAAACCATCTCAAGCGCAGGAGAGAGGAGGAGACCTCGCGAGTCGCGAGAGAGCCGGCACTCTTCCAAAATTAAAACAACCCTTCAGTTGTTTTGTTTCCAAAATAAAAAAAACAAAGAAGTGAGACCAATTTTAAAAATGAAGGAGCATTAAAAAAACCAACCAAACACCCTGTCTCCCCTATTTTTAAAAATAAGGAAAAAAGAAGGTAAAAAAACCAAAACCAAACACCCTATTAGATATCTAAAGGATGTATCCAAGGGCTCACCTCTCTGTATCGGCGCAAGTTGATGACCATTTGAGCGATTTTGCACTAGGCTTGGAAGAATCCAATATGGCTTTCTTGTCCACAGGTTAAAGACCAAAAAAAAGGATAGAAAATGCACACTAGGTCCGTTTTGAACTAGCCACTTTCATACTATGTTCATTTTCAAAAATACTTTATCATTAAATCTATTTTTCCAAAATATCATCACACTTGCTCTATTTTCTATTGAAAATGTCTTTTTTTACCCTCTCTTCTCGTTCCCCCCCCCCCCCCATGGTCAAAGAAGAAAATTGCTCTCCCCTTTTTTCTTCTGTTCTCCTTCTTCATCTTCTCCGCTATTTTATTCCTTATAACCGTCGGCTCCGACACCGCCATGGACAACACATCTCCACCTGCCCGCCACCGCTGTTACTCCGTGCAGACTTCTTGGCGCGGCCGTCGGTGCCGCCAATGCACTTGTTGGTACTCATAGTCTTGGCACCAATTTTGAATTCTAACACCGTCATCCGCACCATTCCCATGGCGTACATGCTGCTGATGGCATCCAGCATGGCGTCGCCGTTGCTGAAGATCTAGGGGCATGAATGGGCAGCGGAACAAGCGGCGCGGCGATAACCCCGAGCAAAAGTTGCAATTCGGACGTTCCTCCCAAGAGTGGATGAGGGCGGCTTCCTGATACCTCGATGGAACCGCGTCCAGGCGGCCAGCGGAGATGGATCCCTCTAGGAGAACCTCGCTTGCCACGGAGGTTGCTCAAATGGGAGGGGCAGCAGGATGAGCGGCGCGGCGATGACCCACCACCTAGCGCCGCTTCCTGTAGTCGACCCAGCGTCGCCGAACAACCGCAGCCTAGGCACGATTCCATGCATGCCAGCACAAAAGTGCCACCTGATAGCCCAGGTGCGATTTTGCACACGCCGGAGGACCGTGGGAGGCAGGCAACGGGCGGTGGCGTCCGCGCGCGGGGATGGGCGCACGAGGGCAACGTGGTCGGCAGTTCACGCAAGGTAGCGAAGAGGAGGAGAAGAGAGAGAGGCTGTGCAGGGGAGAGATGGGCAGGGAGGCGGGGATGCGTAGCAGGGCGAGGCGGACACAAGCGCACGGTCGTGCGCGCGAGGGTGATGGGTGACGTGCGAGAGAGACGTGAAAAAGGGCATTGTGATGGGGAGGGAGGGAGGCAGTCGCTGCTTCTACAGGACGCTTGGACGTAGGGCTGTAAACGGGTCGGATTCGGTAGCGGATTCACCAGAATCCGATTTCGATTCCGATAAGGGTTAAGGGGTTTCGATTTCGATTCCGATAATTTCGGAATCACTATTTTCCGATTTCGATCCGATTCCGATTCCGTTATCGAAATCGGAACCGAATCCGATAAAATCCGAAATGCATATTAAATATTAATTTTTATTCAAAAGTGAGTCAATAATTTACATATAATTATTAAAATTTGATATAATCTTCTTAAAATTTTATTTTTATTATTTTATCAATTTATATATTATATTTTATAACTTATTTAACTTTATTTAATTTAATTTTATTTATATATAATTATTTTTTATTGAAATCGGATTAACGGAAACGGAACCAACTGATTCCGATTCCGATTCCGATAAGCTACCGGAATTTCCGATTCCGATAGGTTATAGGATACAAAAACAAGTTCCAAACTCGTTAATTTTTAGCGAAATCGAATCGGAATATCGAAATATCGGATTCCGTTTACACCCCTACTTGGACGGGTAAAAATGGGATTTGTGGACAAAGGGAGATGGAATTGGATCGGGTGGTAATTCCACATGGTGTCAACGGATTGAAGAGAAAGAAAATATGGTCAACAGATTTTTTGGTAAAATTATTTTCTTATATGAAGCGGCTAGTAATTTTTCCAAAAAAAAAAGATGTGCTATTTCGAAATGGTTGGGCATAGAAAAATAAAAAGGAAAACTGTTCTGTGAACTCATCAAAGTACACAAGAAGATTTTTGACCGATATAACAAGTCATTTGAGTGCAATAACGGAGTTGTGGGGGGAAAACCCAAGCACATAGGTAGTGCCTCTGGATTGGGACTGGTTCGGCTTACTTAGCTAACGTCCGAGGTTGCTGAATCCACCTCTAAACCTTGATTAGGTCATAGGATGGAGTTTTCAGACGTTTGACAATCGATGTGACCAAAACTCTAAATTAAGATGTCCAGTTGCATGATAAAGAGAAGAGGATGTGGAACTAAAGAATAAATGGTCCAAGAAAAATATGGGAGGAAGTTGATTTCACATAAATTTTTATAGTATATCGATGACAGAAAAGTATCATATTTGAAGGCATAAGACACTACAAGAATTATTGTTACTGGCGACGGCTTGCCGTCGCCAATGACCATAAAGCCGTCGCCAATACTTATTGCCGACGGCTTCACCACCGTCGCCAAGTCGTCACAAATAAGCCCGTCGCCAATAAATTATTGACGATGGCTTGTTCAAAACCGTCACCAATAACCATATACGCGACGTTTAAAAGCTGTCTCTTATACTATTATTGGCGACGGCTCATGCCGTCACCTATAAGAATTTTGGCAACGGCTTATAAGCTGTCCCAAATAAGAGTATTGGCGACGACTTAAAGCCGTCGCCAATACCTTTATCACACTTTACAAAAAGTATTGGCGACGGCTTAAAGCCGTCGCCAATACTCTTGTTTGGGACGGCTTATAAGCCGTCGCCAAACCAAACTTTTGAAGCCCGCGGATATCTAACAAAACAATTGGCGACGGCTCCAATAAGCAGTCACCATTACCAATATTTGGGACGGCTTCTTGGAGCTGTCGCCAAACCAGACTTTCGAAGCCCGCGGACACCTAACAAAACAAATGGCGACGGCTACGGCTAATAGCCGTTGCCAATAAATTATACACGTTGCTAAAAGAAGTATTGGCGACGCCAATACTTCTGTAATGTAAAAAAAAATAGCTTCATTTGTTGTCGGATACATGCAGGTTTTCATCCATACATGAATATACATTATCACAACCCATTCATACATCTCAAACATTACATCCATTCACATTTATCACCCCAAATTCTAAATCATAACCTGGTACAATCAAACCAAATAACAATCAAAAATATAATCAAACCACATTCTATTGAATAACACATCCAAACATACATATCAAATATCATTCGATAACACAATATATCACATACACAATATCCATAATAAGTTTAGAATAAAAAGAGTACAAAATGGATTGTCTAATGAGAAAAGGATAAAAATATAATTCATCTTCATATAATCCTTCCTCATCATCATCCTCATACTCTTCCTTGTCCTCATCTCCGTCGTCGTCCTGATGATGGGATTGTGTTGGAGATTGTCTCGATGTGGATGGTACATTGGCCAGGAGCCTTTGACTCATTTCTTCGTACATTTGTGTCAACCGTTGGACAGTTTCTTGAAACGACCTTTGTTGATCGTACAACTGTTGCTTCAAAGAAGAAATCTCAGATCTACATTCGACGTTGACTTGAACTTGCTTTTCCACCTGCTGTCTAAGCTCCTGGACCTCTTGGGTCGTGGAGGAAGAAGAACCTCCACTGGACCCACCATACCAAGTGTAGCAAGTTTCACCTCGCCCACCACATCTGATTCGTCCCGGTCTATCTCTACCGAAAACAGATACAAAAGCCTCCTCCGGATTGAGTGGCTGAGATACCCCAGCATCAGAAGAATCGGATGCTGGGGGATTCATCAATTGTTGCATATTTTCCTACAATGAGAATTTGAGTTAAAAGATATGGGTATTAAATGAAAAAAATTTGAGAAATCAAATTGGTATCGGTGTATACCATCATTTGATGACTCTGGTCATTATCCCAGATGACCGCTCCATCTTCCTCTTCATGTGTTTGAGTCATCTGGAAAACCTCGGGACGAGTAAGGCGACGTCCTTCTTTTTGTACCTGTTCAGAAACAATAAGATATAAAATTGCATGAAAACTAAAGAATTCAATTAAATATTTAATTTTCATACTTACAAATTCTCGCTCTAACTCGTGGATGTTTGTTCTTCCTCTTCTATATGGCATTGTTAACTTACTCATATTCCCTTGATTTCTTTCACTCAATGCCTATAAATTTATACAAGAAGACTTCGTTAATAACATTCACATTATTAAAATGAACCAAAACATTTAAATAAAAATTTAGTTTACCCTTGTTTCATCTCGAGCCCATAAATTGCACATATGTAGCCATTGTTCCTCATTGCATTGTCGAGGAACATTGGCTACAGTCTCCTCGAATGATCGTCCTACAAAATACTGAATACAAAGATTGTTAATAACGAATATGAAGATTTACATTACTTGTAATTAAAAACATACCCTTCTTTTTAAATGGCTCCTCTGCTTTCTTTGCATTTTGCCCATATGTCTTAAAATCTGTGCATCTATAGATGCACTCCGTTCGAAGGTAAAGTGTTGATACATGAAAAAAAAGGTGAGAATCAAGTCAACAAATTATAAATAAAAGCACAAAAAATAAATTTACCTCGAGATCAAGAAAAATCGCATCTTTCTTCTCCTGTGGGAGAGTCATGTAATTTTGTTCTCATAGATTGCAATGTACTCTGTTACATACCCCTAGATAGGATGTGAACTCCTGACCATGAGTTCCTACACCTGAGCCACCTACTAACTCGACATTAAATGACTCATCGGGTCCCAGAGTTTGCACAATCATCGCCTTAGCTGGACCTCTCCCACGACGAGCAGCTGTAGCTATTTACATGTGAAACGAGAAAATTGGTTAAGAGACAAAGTAATTATTAAGCAATTGATATAATTATAAATATTTAAACATATACCTGAGGCGTGTGAAGATGGACTACCTCCATTCGAAGGTGTCGCCTAAGGAGGAACATGCTCACGGGGTGCCTCTAAAGGTCGTTGTGTCGCAACACCTCTAGAGCTGGAAGGAGTAGACTGGGATCATTCTCTAGATGCATGAGATCGACCTGAGTGACTCTGTGGTCCACCACCCTGCGATGGTGTACCCCCCTGAGACGTCCTATGGCTCTTACTGAAACCCTTCATCTGTCATATAATAACGAGATATGATTTGAGCTGAATCAAGAGTGTTTGTGTTCTTTTCCCTAATCTGACACCGATTTGGATGGGTCAAATCGACATCCAATTGGGTAAAAAAACCAAAACACCCTATATGAACTAAATTTGCTCCATCCAAACCATCTATCAATTTGGATGGGGCAAATAAGCCTCTGTTTGGATTTTTTCCCAATCAGAAGCCGATTTGCCCCATCCAAGCCCGTCACCGGGTTGGATGGGCCAAATTGGCCTTGAATTGGGTGTTTGAATTGTTTTCCCCCAATCGGAAGCTGATTTTCCCCATCCAAGCCCGTCACCGGGTTGGATGGGCCAAATCGGCCGTGAATTGGGTGTTTGGATTTTTTTCCCCCAACCGGAAGCTGATTTGCCCCATCCAAGCCCATCACCGGGTTGGATGGGCCAAATCGGCCGCGGATTGGGTGTTTGGATTTTTTTCCCCCAACCGGAAGTCGATTTGCCCCATCCAAGCCCGTCACCGGGTTGGATGGGCCAAATCGGCATCGAATTGGGGGTTTGGATTTTTTCCCCCAACCAGAAGCCGATTTTCCCCATCCAAGCCCGTCACCGGGTTGGATGGGCCAAATCGGCCTCGAATTAAGTGTTTGGATTTTTTCCCCCAACCGGAAGCCGATTTGCCCCATCCAAGCCCGTCACCAGGTTGGATGGGCCAAATCGGCCTCGAATTGAGTGTTTGGATTTTTCCCCCAACTAGAAGCCGATTTGCCCCATCCAAGCATGTCACCGGGTTGGATGGGCCAAATCGGCCTCGAATTAAGTGTTTGAATTTTTCCCCCAACCGGAAGCCGATTTGCCCCATCCAAGCCCATCACCAGGTTGGATGGGCCAAATCGGCCACGAATTGGGTGTTTGGATTTTTTGTTTAGATAGGGTTTGTCAAATTTCTACTTCTAATGGATGTGTTGTTTGGAGTTGTACCTCTTCATCAGTTACACCAATTGTTATAGGTACGTCCATAAGTTCTTCTTGATATGGTTCTAATTCATCATCACACTCATTTTCGGTAATGTTATAGTAGTTAAGAGGTAAAGATCTTACAGGCAAAACCCAACCCTTATTGGAGTTGTCATATACGTAAAATACTTGTTCCACTTGACTTGTAAGTGTAAACGGTTCATCAGTTCCTAATCTTCTTTGTGTGTTTAATGATATAAAACCATAATCGTTAAGTTTAAAACCTCGATCCTTGTTATACACATCCCACCATTCACATTCAAAAACTATTAAACGACTATTCTTTTCGAACGATATATCAAGTATATTTAAAATCCGTCCATAACAACCATCACAACCATCATATCGGATTAAGACTTGGGGATTTTTACCCAACCTAAAGTCGGATTGTCTAATCCAAACCCGAAATGAGCCTCGGAGTGGCGAATCCAGCTTCGAATTGGGTAATTGGGGATTTTTGCCCAACCCGATGCCGGATTGCCCAATCCAAACTCGGAACGGACTTTGATTGGCGAATCCGGCTTTGGATTAGGGACTTGGGGATTTTAGCTTAACCTGATGCCAGATTACCCAATTCAAACACAGAACGAGCTTCGGATTGGCAAATCAGACTTTGGATTAAGACTTGGGGATTTTTGCCCAACCCGATGCCGGATTGCCCAATCATAATTCGGAACGGACTTCGATTGGCAAATCCGGCTTCGGATTGGGGACTTGGGGATTTTAGCCCAACCCAATGCCGGATTGCCCAATTCAAACCCGGAACGAGCTTCGGATTGACGAATCCGGCTTCGGATTGAGACTTGGAAATTTTTGCCCAACCCGAAGCCGGATTGTCCAAACCAAACCCAGAATGAGCCAAGGAATGGCGAATCCGGCTTCGGATTGGGGAATTGGGGATTTTGGCCCAACCTGATGCTGGATTACCCAATCCAAACTCGGAACGGACTTCAATTGGCAAATCCGGCTTCGGATTGGGGACTTGGGGATTTTAGCCCAACCCGAAGCCGGATTGCCCAATTCAAATTCGAAATGAGCTTCATATTGGCGAATCCGACATCAGATTGAGACTTGGAGATTTTTTCCCCACCCCTATGCCGGATTGCCCATGATTGTCCTATTTTATATTTGTCATCTTAAAAAGATATTGAACAAATACCACATTTGTTCTAAATTTTGAATCCAGTAAAAAAGACCTCAAATTACCACCTAAAAGTAAATTGGTTTGATTGTTTGAAGTTACCTAAATAATAACTAGCACATTTAACTAACAAATATCACATTAGTTCTAATCAATTTATCTAAATAAATACTGCATTTATTTAAAAAAATATGTTGTTACCTAAAAGGAGGTTGCTCTGTGGGGGCTGCAGTAGCGGCGGTGGCGCTCGGCGGCACTAGCAGTGGAAGCACCGGCGGGTGGCACCGGCGGCGGCGGCGGCGCCTTGAAGAGGAGCGGCGGCGGGCTGCGCCGGCATCGGCACGGCGGCGCTCGGCGGTGGAGACAGCTCTTATCGGCAGCGGAGGCTACAGCGGCATCGGCGTCAGGCGGCGCTAGCAGCGGCACTGTGGCGGCAGTGGCGGCACAGCGGCGGCAGCAAGCGGCTAGGGTACAAGAGCAAGGCACGGGGGGGGGGGGAGAGAAGGGGGCATCGGGGCGATATAAAAAAACTATTGGCGACGACTAAGCTAATGGTGCATTAAGTTACATTGGCGACGGCTCATCAGCCGTCACCAATAACTTTCGACCGTTGAAGGTATTGGCGACGGCTTGGAGCCGTCGCCATTAGTTCCCGACCGTTGAACGGTCAAAAGAGGGTCTGTAAACCCTTTAGCGACGGCTAGAGCGGTCGCTTAAAAGCTTTTTCGCGACGACATAATAAGCCATCGCTAATTTACGTCATATTGGCGACGGCTTAATTATAGCCGTCGCAAATAACGATTTCGGCGACGGCTTTTAAACCGTCGCCAATAACCCGTCGCCAATAACCCATTTTCCCGTAGTGAGATAACAAAAAAAAACAGGTGGGGGACCACAATGTCTACAATTTTTTTTTAAAACATAAAATTATAATAGTTATGGAGCACCTTTTTTGACAAGTTTTTTTTAAAAACAACATAAATTTGTAATTAAAATTTAATTTATTATGCAGCAAACATCCCTTTACTACGAATATGCCTTTTAAATTTAAGTGATGCTGGCTACTTTTTTCTTTTTGGGAGGGACTAATGACACTGGTTAAAACTGTTGTTCTATTGACAATACCTTCCGGCCACAATTCTAATGTTTCTCCCTGTAGGTTACAGGATGCGTTTCATCCTGCGGTCACCATCTTCTCAACGTCGAGTTCTTGAAAAGTTTTCTTCGGATAAAATCATATTCCCTCTTACCCATTTGAGAATTCTCGTGGTGGGTTAATTTTGTCGTTGGTCGGAAGCGTAAAATATTTACGTTGAAGCTATTTTTGTGTTCTAAAATTATATTAAAAATTTTAAAGTTCGGTAACTCTAACAACTAGCAAGCGAATGTGGTCCAATTTTTAATTAAGAGTGATAACCAAACAAACTTGCCGGCTAATGTCTTCAAAATATTTCCCTAATCGATCCATGTGGTAATTCCTACTAGGACCTTCATTTGGGAGGCACCTGTTCTGCGGCCATCCCCCTCCCCCAATCAATTCAAAATCGACCGATTCTTCGGGTCCACCGTGACCTTGGGCCGAGTTTACCCTGGCATTTCATCAAGCTCTCCTTAGATTAGATCATCACTTAATCCGGATCGACCAATCCTGCGAAACATACCGTTGTTTCTCTAGGCATGTTAGTTCCTGATCTTAAAACATGTATATTGGGATCCTCTCCTGCACATAGTTCCTCCAGGCTCTGATTTATCTTTTCTGGAAGAACATGGCTTGATAAAACAAGGAAAGGTCAACTGGGCCGCTGAAGAATCACTCTCCGTGTTTTGATGGTCCCCTTTCATCCCTTACCACCAAGAAAAGGGCCGGCAATGCTTGTTCGACTCCAGTTTGGATATCATCCATGCGGCATACATTTACCTTCTTCTTCCAATTATCAACAGTCTGGTCTGCTTCCAGAACTCAACAAGTAGGTGTGCAAACGAGCCCAGCCGAACCGAGTAGTATGATGTTCAAACTCGACTCGTTTATTTTACACGAGTTCGAGTTTTAACGAGCATGTTAAACCTGTGTTCAAGCTTGGTTTGTTTATTAATCGAGTCGAGTTCGAACTCGAGTTGTAACTAAACTAAAATTCAATTCATATTCAAACTTAAACTATATACAAACTCCTGTTTAAAACTCAAAATTAATGAAAAGTTATCTGTGAAACTCTAGATTTAGCTCATTTTTAAAACTTAATATAAGTTTTAACTTATTTTTTAAATTATTTAATATATATTTAAGTGATAATATATACTCATAAATTAATTTTTAAAAATAAATATATAATATAATATTTGATCGAGCTACTCACGAGTTATCGAGCCGATCAGGAGTCTGTTCAAATTTGATTCATTTAATGAGTCAAATTATATTTTTTGTTCAAGTTTGTTCATTTAACATAATAAACGAGCCAAGTTGAGTTTTTATCGAGTCGAGCTTCGAGTTACTTGTTAAATGTATTGGTTCGTTCGCACCCCTACCAACAAGCATCCCGCTGTGCCGTCCATGAAGCAGCATAAACTGTTGTCCGTTCTTCTAGTTTTCCTCAATTTTTTCCTTAAAACTAGAAGAAAAAATATCTTGGTAAAGACATATTTCAGAAGAAAGATAGGGACGAACAAGATGCTAATGAGTTAGGGGTGCACGTGAAATATTCGATTCCGAAAAAATCAGAACATATTTTTATATGGTGTAACCTATATCGTGTAAACTAACCAATCGATAGTTTATCCAAATAAATAATAAATTTGTATTATAACTAATAAAATATATACAATTTTAAAATTATAATGTATAATTGCTAAAGAAGACAACAAAAATTTAAATGTATAATGTAAAAAATAATAAAATAAATCTCATTTAATTTTTTAATAATGATAATTTCTTATATCATAGAACTTAAAATTCATGAGATTATTTCGATTCCGATAACAAATCAATCCAAAATGTCGTCCATGTCCAATTTAAAGGGAATATTTATCGAAATTGAAAAATACCGCCATCAAACCACTACTGACCAATAATACAAAACGACATCTTTCAACCAGGAACGAGTTATCGCTCCGAGTGGAGTTTCGTACTCACACGCAACTCGGATCCAACTCGGGCCGGCCTCCGATTCGCACGTGCGTCGCTCCCGTAGGCCGCACTTCACGTCGAGACCGTTCGGCACGTGTGGATCCCGTGCTTGCAGTCGCGGGTGAGGTCGTTGAACGTCTCGATCCGCTTCTTCCCACGCAGGAAGACCTCCGTGTCGACCTCCGCCCGCATGTACCCGTCGAACTCCACGCCCACCCCGCCGTTCAGCTTCCTCGTCTCCGCGTGCCACTCGCTGCCCTCCGCCCAGAGCTCCCGGAAGTCGTCCAGGAAGTGGATGTTGTAGCGCCCCCTCAGGGGGTCGAAGAAGGCGGCGGCGTCTTGCTCGTTGGTGGCGATGTACAGGTCCCTCCCCTCCCCGACGTCCATCTCCCTCAGCCTCGCCAGCAGCGCCTCCGGGGAGGTGTCCGCCGCCAGGTTGGGCCACAGCTCCGCGTTCCTCGCCTTCTCGCCTCTCACGACGTGCACCGAGTCGAAGGCCCAGCTCATGTTCGACGAAATGCGCGAGACGATGTCCAGCAGGCGGGGGGACTTCCACACCAGGCCCCACGGCCTCGGGATGACCTTCGCCGTCTCTCCCTCGCAGACCCTGTACCAGTAGTTGTCGGGCTCGACGTTGCCGAACTTCCGCATGACGAGGGTGCTCGTCACGGCGGCCAGCTTCACGGGGGCGACACGGAAGTCCTCGACGAGGTGAAGGGAGAGCACGTCCCTCTTCTGCCATTTCCCCCATTGCGTCCAGAACTGTCCCTGGTCGAGAACGGAGGCCGACGCCATGAGGTGCTCCAGGTCGAAGTAAAACCTGAAGTCCTTGCCTTCCTCGTCCTGGCTCGTGGAGGTGTACATGGAGGAGAGGCATATGCTTAGGTCCATCACCAGCGTCCTGTTCAGGTACTTCGCCTCGCCCAGCGCGCACAGCAGGCTCCACAGGTAGTGATTCATGCTCTTGCACCGGTCGCCGCCTCCCATGTAGATCAGGTACCTGCCGTTGATGAACGATTTCTCCGATCCCACCACCGGGAGGGAGTCGTTCACCACCTCGCCGACCAAGGGCACCGTCTGCTCGGATTCGAAGCCAATGTCACCTCCTTGCGGCGCCACGCCACGGCCCTTCTTCTTCTTCTTCCTGGCATTGACCCCTGTGTGATATTCCCCCATGGACACTACAGAGTGCGTACAGTCCGCACCGCGAGCGATCTCGAATCGGCGGTAATCCTTGTAGGAAGCGGCGGCATTGGCCTCCTTGGGGCGGAACCTCCACGCCATGTCGCAGGTGGTGTCGCCGGCGCCGTGGACGGGCTTACCGAAGCGGTAGAAGTGGACATCCCTGAAGCGCTCGATGGCCGCCCGCATCATTTTATGGAAGACCTCCGGGTCCCTGCAGTCGATGGGGGACTTGCGGTCGCAGTCGGCGGACTCTTCGGCCGCGACGTCGGAGGCTACATCGGTAGCATTCATGAATGGCTCCGCAGCCAGGGCTTCCTTGTCGGAGGGGCCAATGAAGTCCTCACCTGTTCGGGCGGCGGAGTTGTCGGATCCGAAAGTGGCAGCGGAGGAGGAGGTCAGGAAATCCGCGATCTTCGAAGGAGGGCGGAAGAGGGGTTCGCGGGGCTGGTACGTGGCGGCTATGATGGTGAAGATGAGGACACCGGAGACGAAGAAGGCGAAACAGGCATTGCCCGCGAGGCGGCGGGCAACGTGCCCTAGCCCCGCCGCTCCTCTCTGCATCGCCGCGATCGGCGAGAGACGAAGAACAGGACCTCGTGCGCGGATCTGGGGAGAAGAGCGGGGATCGCGAAGCGAAATCAGACGCGAATTAGGGGCAGATCACGGTGCCTGTGGCTCTCTCCGTCGCCTCCTTCATCGTCTTCCTCTTACGTCCCCCTTGTTCTTCTGTACAGCTCTATCTTCTGGAAATTTCCCTCTTTCCCTTTACCTGCGGCTAATTTACGTTTACGAGAAATTTTTTGAAATAACACACTTTAAAATGTTATTTCCAGATCTAACAGGGTAAAAATTTTATTTCCGAAACTAACACATTTCGACCGAAGTCGCTAAGTTACACAGCGACTTTAACATCTCGCGCGCGAAGTCGCTACATTACGTAGCGACTTACATGAAGTCCTAATGCAGCGACTCTTTTTTTTTTAAGTTATGGGTGAAGTCGCTGGGTATCATCCAAACAATATTTATATATATAAATTATATATACAACAATTTATAAATACTATTTATAGATATAATGAATATTAATTTAAAAAACACATAAAATAATTTAATCAAAATTTATTTTATTTGCTTTTAATTTTTAAAATTTTTATTAAAATTTTAAATTTTTATCTATAACGTATAATACTATAAAATATTGTGTTTACTTAATTAAATATAATAATTTATTTATAATTTATTATATATTTTATAAATTGTAATTACATATTATTTTAAAGTAACATAATTAAAATAAGTTATTTTAAATTTTATTTCATTTATTTAATAATATTGTAAAATTTATTTTAATTTTTTTAAATTATCTAATGTAATATTATATATTATCGTATGTGAATTAATCTATATTATATATTTTATTAATATTAATTATAATATTATTTTAAATTAATAATTTAAAATAAATTATGAATACTTTTATTTATTTAAAAATATATATAGCTAATATTTAAAAAATAATATATATGAATAAATATATTTATAATACAAGTTTAGACAATTTAAAATTTTAATATACATATATCATAAATTATCATGTTTGGAGAGATATATAATTAACATTTATAAATATATAATAAATTATAAATAAATTATTATATTTAATTAAGTAAACACAATATTTTATAGTATTATACGTTATAGATAAAGATTTAGAATTTTAATACAAATTTTAAAAATTAAAAGCAAAATAAATAAATTTTGATTAAATTATTTTATGTGTTTTTTAAATTAATATTCATTATATCTATAAATAGTATTTATAAATTATTGTATATATAATTTATATATATAAATATTGTTTGGGTGAAGTCGTTGGATACCCAGCGACTTCACCCATACCTTAAAAAAAAAAAGAGTCGCTGCATTAGGCAGCGACTTCATGTAAGTCGCTATGTAATGTAGCGACTTCGCGCGCGAGATGTTAAAGTTGCTGTGTAACTTAGCGACTTCGGTCGAAGTGTGTTAGTTTCGGAAATAAAATTTTTACCCTGTTAGATCCGGAAATAACATTTTAAAGGTGTACATGGAGGAGAGGCATATGCTTAGGTCCATCACCAGCGTCCTGTTCAGGTACTTCGCCTCGCCCAGCGCGCACAGCAGGCTCCACAGGTAGTGATTCATGCTCTTGCACCGGTCGCCGCCTCCCATGTAGATCAGGTACCTGCCGTTGATGAACGATTTCTCCGATCCCACCACCGGGAGGGAGTCGTTCACCACCTCGCCGACCACAGGCACCGTCTGCTCGAATTCGAAGCCAATGTCACCTCCTTGCGGCGCCACGCCATGGCCCTTCTTCTTCTTCTTCCTGGCATTGACCCCTGTGTGATATTCCCCCATGGACACTACAGAGTGCGTACAGTCCGCACCGCGAGCGATCTCGAATCGGCGGTAATCCTTGTAGGAAGCGGCGGCATTGGCCTCCTTGGGGCGGAACTTCCACGCCATGTCGCAGGTGGTGTCGCCGGCGCCGCGGACGGGCTTACCGAAGCGGTAGAAGTGGACATCCCTGAAGCGCTCGATGGCCGCCCGCATCATTTTATGGAAGACCTCCGGGTCCCTGCAGTCGATGGGGGACTTGCGGTCGCAGTCGGCGGACTCTTCGGCCGCGACGTCGGAGGCTACATCGGTAGCATTCATGAATGGCTCCGCAGCCAGGGCTTCCTTGTCGGAGGGGCCAATGAAGTCCTCACCTGTTCGGGCGGCGGAGTCGTCGGATCCGAAAGTGGCAGCGGAGGAGGAGGTCAAGAAATCCGCGATCTTCGAAGGAGGGCGGAAGAGGGGTTCGCGGGGCTGGTACGTGGCGGCTATGATGGTGAAGATGAGGACACCGGAGACGAAGAAGGCGAAGCAGGCATTGCCCGCGAGGCGGCGGGCAACGTGCCCTAGCCCCGCCGCTCCTCTCTGCATCGCCGCGATCGGCGAGAGACGAAGAACAGGACCTCGTGCGCGGATCTGGGGAGAAGAGCGGGGATCGCGAAGCGAAATCAGACGCGAATTAGGGGCAGATCACGGTACCTGTGGCTCTCTCCGTCGCCTCCTTCATCGTCTTCCTCTTGCTTCCCCCTTGTTCTTCTGTACAGCTCTATCTTCTTGAAATTTCCCTCTTTACCTTTACCTGCGGCTAATTTACGTTTACGAGAAAATTTTTGAAATAACACACTTTAAAATGTTATTTCCATATCTAACAGGGTAAAAATTTTATTTCCGAAACTAACACATTTCGACCGAAGTCGCTAAGTTACACAGCGACTTTAAAATCTCGCGCGCGAAGTCGCTACATTACGTAACGACTTACATGAAGTCCTAATGCAGCGACTTTTTTTTTTTTTAAGTTATGGGTGAAGTCGCTGGGTATCATCCAAACAATATTTATATATATAAATTATATATACAACAATTTATAAATACTATTTATAGATATAATGAATATTAATTTAAAAAACACATAAAATAATTTAATCAAAATTTATTTTATTTGCTTTTAATTTTTAAAATTTTTATTAAAATTTTAAATTTTTATCTATAACGTATAATACTATAAAATATTGTGTTTACTTAATTAAATATAATAATTTATTTATAATTTATTATATATTTTATAAATTGTAATTACATATTATTTTAAAGTGACATAATTAAAATAAGTTATTTTAAATTTTATTTCATTTATTTAATAATATTGTAAAATTTATTTTAATTTTTTTAAATTATCTAATGTAATATTATATATTATCGTATGTGAACTAATCTATATTATATATTTTATAAATATTAATTATAATATTATTTTAAATTAATAATTTAAAATAAATTATGAATACTTTTATTTATTTAAAAATATATATAGCTAATATTTAAAAAATAATATATATGAATAAATATATTTATAATACAATTTTAGACAATTTAAAATTTTAATATACATATATCATAAATTATCATGTTTGGAGAGATATATAATTAACATTTATAAAATATATAATAAATTATAAATAAATTATAAATAAATTATTATATTTAATTAAGTAAACACAATAGTTTATAGTATTATACGTTATAGATAAAGATTTAGAATTTTAATACAAATTTTAAAAATTAAAAGCAAAATAAATAAATTTTGATTAAATTATTTTATGTGTTTTTTAAATTAATATTCATTATATCTATAAATAGTATTTATAAATTATTGTATATATAATTTATATATATAAATATTGTTTGGGTGAAGTCGCTGGATACCCAGCGACTTCACCCATACCTTAAAAAAAAAGAGTCGCTGCATTAGGCAGCGACTTCATGTAAGTCGCTACGTAATGTAGCGACTTCGCGCGCGAGATGTTAAAGTCGCTGTGTAACTTAGCGACTTCGGTCGAAGTGTGTTAGTTTCGGAAATAAAATTTTTACCCTGTTAGATCCGGAAATAACATTTTAAAGGTGTACATGGAGGAGAGGCATATGCTTAGGTCCATCACCAGCGTCCTGTTCAGGTACTTCGCCTCGCCCAGCGCGCACAGCAGGCTCCACAGGTAGTGATTCATGCTCTTGCACCGGTCGCCGCCTCCCATGTAGATCAGGTACCTGCCGTTGATGAACGATTTCTCCGATCCCACCACCGGGAGGGAGTCGTTCACCACCTCGCCGACCACAGGCACCGTCTGCTCGAATTCGAAGCCAATGTCACCTCCTTGCGGCGCCACGCCATGGCCCTTCTTCTTCTTCTTCTTCTTCTTCTTCCTGGCATTGACCCCTGTGTGATATTCCCCCATGGACACTACAGAGTGCGTACAGTCCGCACCGCGAGCGATCTCGAATCGGCGGTAATCCTTGTAGGAAGCGGCGGCATTGGCCTCCTTGGGGCGGAACTTCCACGCCATGTCGCAGGTGGTGTCGCCGGCGCCGCGGACGGGCTTACCGAAGCGGTAGAAGTGGACATCCCTGAAGCGCTCGATGGCCGCCCGCATCATTTTATGGAAGACCTCCGGGTCCCTGCAGTCGATGAGGGACTTGCGGTCGCAGTCGACGGACTCTTCGGCCGCGACGTCGGAGGCTACATCGGTAGCATTCATGAATGGCTCCGCAGCCAGGGCTTCCTTGTCGGAGGGGCCAATGAAGTCCTCACCTGTTCGGGCGGCGGAGTCGTCGGATCCGAAAGTGGCAGCGGAGGAGGAGGTCAAGAAATCCGCGATCTTCGAAGGAGGGCGGAAGAGGGGTTCGCGGGGCTGGTACGTGGCGGCTATGATGGTGAAGATGAGGACACCGGAGACGAAGAAGGCGAAGCAGGCATTGCCCGCGAGGCGGCGGGCAACGTGCCCTAGCCCCGCCGCTCCTCTCTGCATCGCCGCGATCGGCGAGAGACGAAGAACAGGACCTCGCGCGCGGATCTGGGGAGAAGAGCGGGGATCGCGAAGCGAAATCAGACGCGAATTAGGGGCAGATCACGGTACCTGTGGCTCTCTCCGTCGCCTCCTTCATCGTCTTCCTCTTGCTTCCCCCTTGTTCTTCTGTACAGCTCTATCTTCTTGAAATTTCCCTCTTTACCTTTACCAGCGGCTAATTTACGTTTACGAGAAATTTTTTGAAATAACACACTTTAAAATGTTATTTCCATATCTAACAGGGTAAAAATTTTATTTCCGAAACTAACACATTTCGACCGAAGTCGCTAAGTTACACAGCAACTTTAACATCTCGCGCGCGAAGTCGCTACATTACGTAACGACTTACATGAAGTCCTAATGCAGCGACTTTTTTTTTTTTAAGTTATGGGTGAAGTCGCTGGGTATCATCCAAACAATATTTATATATATAAATTATATATACAACAATTTATAAATACTATTTATAGATATAATGAATATTAATTTTAAAAACACATAAAATAATTTATTCAAAATTTATTTAATTTGCTTTTAATTTTTAAAATTTTTATTAAAATTTTAAATTTTTATCTATAACGTATAATACTATAAAATATTGTGTTTACTTAATTAAATATAATAATTTATTTATAATTTATTATATATTTTATAAATTGTAATTACATATTATTTTAAAGTGACATAATTAAAATAAGTTATTTTAAATTTTATTTCATTTATTTAATAATATTGTAAAATTTATTTTAATTTTTTTAAATTATCTAATGTAATATTATATATTATCGTATGTGAACTAATCTATATTATATATTTTATAAATATTAATTATAATATTATTTTAAATTAATAATTTAAAATAAATTATGAATACTTTTATTTATTTAAAAATATATATAGCTAATATTTAAAAAATAATATATATGAATAAATATATTTATAATACAATTTTAGATAATTTAAAATTTTAATATACATATATCATAAATTATCATGTTTGGAGAGATATATAATTAACATTTATAAAATATATAAAAAATTATAACTAAATTATTATATTTAATTAAGTAAACACAATATTTTATAGTATTATACGTTATAGATAAAAATTTAGAATTTTAATACAAAATTTAAAAAGTAAAAGCAAAATAAATAAATTTTGATTAAAGTATTTTATGTGTTTTTTAAATTAATATTCATTATATCTATAAATAGTATTTATAAATTATTGTATATATAATTTATATATATAAATATTGTTTGGGTGAAGTCGCTGGGCAACTTAGCGACTTCGGTCGAAGTGTGTTAGTTTCGGAAATAAAATTTTTACCCTGTTAGATCCGAAAATAACATTTTAAAGGTGTACATGGAGGAGAGGCATATGCTTATCGGGTGTTTGGTTGCATGATAATTGAGGTTTTTATTTTAATTTTTAAAAATTATAAGAAAACTTGTTAAAAGAGGTGTTTGACAACCATGATAATTTTATGTTTTGAAAGTGATTTTCTTCTTAAACAAAAAAAGGGCCTCAGCTCTTTCTTTTTTCTTGTGGTTCCCCACTTTGTTTGGTCATGTGCGGTAGTTACTCTTTTTTGTAATCACATCCCTCCAAACATGATAATTTTATGTCATGAGTTGGTTCACTTTTTATTTTAATACAATTTTTTATCATGAAAGTGCACAAAAAATTATCATGCAACCAAACACCCCATTAGGTCCATCACCAGCGTCCAGTTCAGGTACTTGGCCTCGCCCAGCGCGCACAGCAGGCTCCACAGGTAGTGATTCATGCTCTTGAACCGGTCGCCGCCTCCCATGTAGATCAGGTACCTGCCATTGATGAACGATTTCTCCGATCCCACCACCGGGAGGGAGTCGTTCACCACCTCGCCGACCAAGGGCACCGTCTGCTCGGATTCGAAGCCAATGTCACCTCCTTGCGGCGCCACGCCACGGCCCTTCTTCTTCTTCTTCTTCTTCTTCTTCTTCTTCTTCTTCTTCTTCTTCTTCTTCTTCTTCTTCTTCCTGGCATTGACCCCTGTGTGATATTCCCCCATGGACACTACAGAGTGCGTACAGTCCGCACTGCGAGCGATCTCGAATCGGCGGTAATCCTTGTAGGAAGTGGCGGCATTGGCCTCCTTGGGGCGGAACCTCCACGCCATGTCGCAGGTGGTGTCGCCGGCGCCGCGGACGGGCTTACCGAAGCGGTAGAAGTGGACATCCCTGAAGCGCTCGATGGCCGCCCGCATCATTTTATGGAAGACCTCCGGGTCCCCGCAAGCCGATGGGGGACTTGCGGTCGCAGTTGGCGGACTCTTCGGCCGCGACGTCGGAGGCTACATCGGTAGCATTCATGAATGGCTCCGCAGCCAGGGCTTCCTTGTCGGAGGAGCCAATGAAGTCCTCACCTGTTCGGGCGGCGGAGTCGTCGGATCCGAAAGTGGCAGCGGAGGAGGAGGTCAGGAAATCCGCGATCTTCGAAGGAGGGGGGAAGAGGGGTTCGCGGGGCTGGTACGTGGCGGCTATGATGGTGAAGATGAGGACACCGGAGACGAAGAAGGCGAAGCAGGCATTGCCCGCGAGGCGGCGGGCAACGTGCCCTAGCCCCGACGCTTCTCTCTGCATCGCCGCGATCGGCGGGAGACGAAGAACAGGATCTCGCGCGCGGATCTGGGGAGAAGAGCGGAGATCGCGAAGCGAAATCAGACGCGAATTAGGGGCAGATCACGGTGCCTGTGGCTCTCTCCGTCGCCTCCTTCATCGTCTTCCTCTTGCTTCCCCCTTGTTCTTCTGTACAGCTCTATCTTCTGGAAATTTTCCTTTTTACCTTTACCTGCGGCTAATTTACGTTTACGAGAAATTTTTTTGAAATAACACACTTTAAAATGTTATTTCTGGATCTAACAGGGTAAAAATTTTATTTCCGAAACTAACACATTTCGACCGAAGTCGCTAAGTTACACAACGACTTCACCCAAACAATATTTATGTATATAAATTATATATACAACAATTTATAAATACTATTTATAGATATAATGAATATTAATTTAAAAAACACATAAAATAATTTAATCAAAATTTATGTATTTTGCTTTTAATTTTTAAAATTTTTATTAAAATTTTAAATTTTTATCTATAACGTATAATACTATAAAATATTGTGTTTACTTAATTAAATATAATAATTTATTTATAATTTTTTATATATTTTATAAATTTTAATTACATATTATTTTAAAGTAACATAATTAAAATAAGTTATTTTAAATTTTATTTCATTTATTTATTGATAGTGTAAAATTTATTTTAATTTTTTTAAATTATCTAATATAATATTATATATTATCGTATGTGAACTAATCTATATTATATATTTTATAAATATTAATTATAATATTATTTTAAATTAATAATTTAAAATAAACTATGAATACTTTTATTTATTTAAAAATATATATAGCTAATATTTAAAAAATAATATATATGAATAAATATATTTATAATACAATTTTAGGTAATTTAAAATTTTAATATACATATATCATAAATTATCATGTTTGGAGAGATATATAATTAACATTTATAAAAAATATAATAAATTATAAATAAATTATTATATTTAATTAAGTAAACACAATATTTTATAGTATTATACGTTATAGATAAAGATTTGAAATTTTAATAAAAATTTTAAAAATTAAAAGCAAAATAAATAAATTTTGATTAAATTATTTTATGTGTTTTTAAAATTAATATTCAATATATCTATAAATAGTATTTATAAATTATTGTATATATAATTTATATATATAAATATTGTTTGGGTGAAGTCGCTGGGTATCTTAGCGACTTCGGTCGAAGTGTGTTAGTTTCGGAAATAAAATTTTTACCCTGTTAGATCCGGAAATAACATTTTAAAGGTGTACATGGAGGAGAGGAATATGCTTAGGTCCATCACCAGCGTCCTGTTCAGGTACTTCGCCTCGCCCGGCGCGCACAAAGACGTTCCACAGGTAGTGATTCATGCTCTTGCACCGGTCGCCGCCTCCCATGTAGATCAGGTACCTGCCGTTGATGAACAATTTCTCCGATCCCACCACCGGGAGGGAGTCGTTCACCACCTCGCCGACCAAGGGCACCGTCTTCTCGGATTCGAAGCCAATGTCACCTCCTTGCGACGCCACGCCACGACCCTTCTTCTTCTTCTTCTTCTTCTTTCTAGCATTGACCCCTGTGTGATATTCCCCCATGGACACTACAGAGTGTGTACAGTCCGCACCGCGAGCGATCTCGAATCGGCGGTAATCCTTGTAGGAAGTGGCGGCATTGGCCTCCTTGGGGCGGAACCTCCACGCCATGTCGCAGGTGGTGTCGCCGGCGCCGCGGATGGGCTTACCGAAGCGATAGAAGTGGACATCCCTGAAGCGCTCGATGGCCGCCCGCATCATTTTATGGAAGACCTCCGGGTCCCTGCAGTCGATGGGGGACTTGCGGTCGCAGTCGGCGGACTCTTCGGCCGCGACGTCGGAGGCTACATCGGTAGCATTCATGAATGGTTCCGTAGCCAGGGCTTCCTTGTCGGAGGGGCCAATGAAGTCCTCACCTGTTCGGGCGGCGGAGTCGTCGGATCCGAAAGTGGCAGCGGAGGAGGAGGTCAGGAAATCCGCGATCTTCGTAGGAGGGCGGAAGAGGGGTTTGCGGGGCTGGTACGTGGCGGCTATGATGGTGAAGATAAGAACACCGGAGACGAAGAAGGCGAAGCAGGCATTGCCCGCGAGGTGGCGGGCAACGTGCCCTAGCCCCACCGCTCCTCTCTGCATCGCCGCGATCGGCGGGAGACGAAGAACAGGACCTCGCGCGCGGATCTGGGGAGAAGAGCGGGGATCGCGAAGCGAAATCAGACGCGAATTAGGGGCAGATCACGGTGCCTGTGGCTCTCTTCGTCGCCTCCTTCATCGTCTTCCTCTTGCTTCCCCCTTGTTCTTCTGTACAGCTCTATCTTCTGGAAATTTTCCTCTTTACCTTTACCTGCGGCTAATTTACGTTTACGAGAAATTTTTTGAAATAACACACTTTAAAATGTTATTTCCGGATCTAACAGGGTAAAAATTTTATTTCCGAAACTAACACATTTCGACCGATGTCGCTAAGTTACACAGCGACTTTAACATCTCGCGCGCGAAGTCGCTACATTACGTAGCGACTTACATGAAGTCCTAATGCGGAGACTCTTTTTTTTTTAAGGTATGGGTGAAGTCGCTGGGTATAATGAATATTAATTTTAAAAACACATAAAATAATTTAATCAAAATTTATTTATATTGCTTTTAATTTTTAAAATTTTTATTAAAATTTTAAATTTTTATCTATAACGTATAATACTATAAAATATTGTGTTTACTTAATTAAATATAATAATTTATTTATAATTTATTATATATTTTATAAATTTTAATTACATATTATTTTAAAGTAACATAATTAAAATAAGTTATTTTAAATTTTATTTCATTTATTTAATAATATTGTAAAATTTATTTTAATTTTTTAAAATTATCTAATGTAATATTATATATTATCGTATGTGAACTAATCTATATTTTATATTTTATAAATATTAATTATAATATTATTTTAAATTAATAATTTAAAATAAATTATGAATACTTTTATTTATTTAAAAATATATATAGCTAATATTTAAAAAATAATATATATGAATAAATATTTTTATAATACAATTTTAGGTAATTTAAAATTTTAATATACATATATCATAAATTATCATGTTTGGAGAGATATATAATTAACATTTATAAAATATATAATAAATTATAAATAAATTATTATATTTAATTAAGTAAACACAATATTTTATAGTATTATACGTTATAGGTAAAAATTTAAAATTTTAATAAAAATTTTAAAAATTAAAAGCAAAATAAATAAATTTTGATTAAATTATTTTATGTGTTTTTTAAATTAATATTCATTATATCTATAAATAGTATTTATAAATTATTGTATATATAATATATATATATAAATATTGTTTGGGTGAAGTCGCTGGGATACCCAGCGACTTCACCCATACCTTAAAAAAAATAGAGTCGCTACATTAGGCAGCGACTTCATGTAAGTCGCATGTTAAAGTCGCTGTGTAACTTAGCGACTTCGGTCGAAATGTGTTAGTTTCGGAAATAAAATTTTTACCCTGTTAGATCCGGAAATAACATTTTAAAGTGTGTTATTTCAAAAATTTTCTCCCTAATTTACAGGGAGGAGAAGATGGCGAGCGTATCCCATTGGTGTGCGACAGGACAGGACCGGGTCCAGTGACGTCAGGCTCCACTCCCCGAACCGGACTGACGGGGCCCAGACACGAGCCGGGCCGGTTGGGCTGGCCCGGACTCCGGAGCCCATGGACGCAGCCGATCAGATCTCAGCCCGCCGATTGGAACCCAAATCAAGGGATCTAACCTGGGTCCGCCGGGTCGACCGGGGTCGGGGACTTGGGTCGGCCGGGGTTGGCATAGTCGGATTCGAGTCTAGACTAGCCCAATGTCTCCATAGCATCTTAACTAACGTGCTCTATGAACCCTTGTTGCCGAACCAAGATGACTTGGGTTGGTTGGAACCCGACCACCCTTGCTAGAGACACCCGGTTCTTGGGCCACCATGCAAATGATCCCTCTCTTCTTCGCTGCCATCGTTGGGATTTGGTAATTATAAATCAGGATTTCTATTTGATCTGATGATTTACATCGATTTTATTGATCTTTATTAGGTAATCCTGTTTTATATACCAAGTTGATGGTGATGTAGGGCCATTTTGGAAGTGGAACAAGTAGGGGTGCTCATGGTTTGTGTTGGTTTGATCTTTGAGGATTTCTTTTTTTCTTTTTTTCAAATCAAACCAAACTAAACTATCTCCCAATTCAATTATTGCTGTTCTTTACTTGATCCCGTTCAAATCATATTTAATTAATGTGCAATATATATGTCAATGTGTAATTTCATTTGATCCTTTTTAAAACCATACTCTATTAAAATTTAATGTCTATGTTATACATTACATTAGTTTTATCTTAAAGATTTAAAATATATTTATTTTTATAAAAAAGATATATAAATGATATTAATATATATAACTTAAACTAAATATTTAATCAGATTCAAATTTTTTAGTATTTTGATTTGAAGAATCTTAGAAACCAAAAGAAAAATTGATGGTTCAAATCAAAAAAAATCAAATTTAACTATTGGTATGGTTTGGTTTTTCGAGTTGAACCAAATAGTGAAAGTCTCTAGGAAAAATGGAAGGGATTAACAAAATTATTTTGGGAACATTTGGGTTGATTGGTATTGACCGAATTGATTACTTGACTTGTTTACTCATCCTAAAAGTCTGTTGTTGATAGTCTAGGTAGAAACTCTTGAGTTGCAACAAATGAATGTCGAGATGCCAAAATGCCTAGGTGGATAGAAGAGATGTCAATCCATTGTTGGAAGCTCCAAGCGGAGTTGGTCTTGCTGGTGATGGAGGTCGTAAGGAGTGGAGGATGAAGGGAGTAGGGAAAGAGGAGAGGCAGAGTCACCTTCTTCTAGGATGTCAAGTTGGTGACAACGTAGACTTATCAACGTGTTTGATGTGGATTATGCTCCTCATGAGATCCTGATACTAGGTGATTGGATATCCCTTGTGATCTACTTGCTCACAGAAGCGGTGAAAAGTAAACAAAACACACTCTTATTTCAATTTTAGATTTCTTCAACATCATAATACAATGATGATATATGGGGGTTTTTATAAAGCACAGTTTCTTTCAAATTTTGATTTCCCTCTAAATACATCTCAATCTACCAAAAACTATCTATCAACTTAAAATAATTACTAACTCTTAGAAAACTACACTTTTTAATTCAACAATTTTACCTACTAACTTAAAGTAATTACTAACCTTTAAAAGACTACACTTCTTAATAAAATAAAAACCAATTATCTATCAACGGCTAACTTTAATCTCTTAATTAATGAAATTTACTAACATTTTTAATTAATGAAGCACTACTATTCTAGGTTAGAAAAGGGGAGTGAGTCACGAAGAAGCAAAAAGTAAAATGGAATTGGATCAGAGTTAGATGGTGTCAATTGCTTGATCTCGACGTGAATCAGTCTAGAATCAGTCCAAACTGATGAGGAATGTTGACTCAAATTGGTGTCCCCACCAATTGGCCAAACACCTTTTGATGACTTATATCGATATCAATTTCAAAAAGTGACGGAGGTATCTAATATTGTTAATAGACAGGCTTAAAGCTTGATTTATCTTCAATTCAACTTAAACCTAATTTTGGTTATTAATAAGTGTGCTTAAGTTTTATGATGTGTTTAGTTACACAATATTATTTTGTATAGACGGTTGTGATAAAATTTATAATAAAATAAAATACAGCATAGCTAAATAAATAAGATTATCATGTTTGACAAGATATGGCAATAGACAGAGAAAAAACTGTGTATAACTAGAAAAGGTGGAGAGCACGAGGAAAAATTGGTATCATATTCTTATGAAAAAAAATTATATGAAAATATATTTTTACAATGATTGTTGAACACTCTTTTTAAAAGAATCTTATCTCGAAAATATATTTTGTAACAAAAACTCAATTTGCCTTGCAAAGAAACAAGTGTTGATATGTTTTTGGGAACAATTTTCTATAAGTCCCGTAGCATTGAATTCATAAATTGACGCCCGTATGCAATTTCAAGCAAGATATGTTTGGTCCTACTACCTAGAAAAAAGATATACCATGATAAACCAAAATAACATCCCGTAACACAACTATCTGATGGTGGTACACATGTTCTCTATTTTACCAATGAAGATGTGGAAGGTTTCCTAGCTCTTTTCTTCTTGAGTGGGAAGGAAAGGCTGAGAATGTGGATACAATAATAAGTGCAAGTTATTCACTTTGTGTTGCTTAGTTTCTTCATGTTTGACCTCAAGTTTGACTTGATACTTCACAAGTAGGGTGGAGCTGTGTTAGAACTTGACTGGCCAAGAACTTGGTATACCCCAACTCATCGAGTTATTTGATTACTTGATTGAGCCAAAATCAAGCTCGAGCTCATTCTAAGCTTGTGTTCAAATTATCTTGATTCTTTACGTAGCTCCTGCTCCAGTTTGGTGAGAACTCACTATAATTGATTAAATCTGATTTCAACCCATTTAATATTTAACTAATTTTTTGTATGAGTAATATATTTTTATTTATTTTTAATTAAATATTTGACTGAGTAAGTAACCTAGTTTCTGTTTGGATCCCCGTAAAAATAAATCCAAAGAAAACATTTTTTATAGATAAACTTTTTCAAAGAACTTGAAAACAAAATCCATCATTTGGTTATCATTAAATCAGTTTCCGAAAATATGATTCTTTATTTGGTTATTAGTAAATGAACTAAGTTATTAGGAGATAACATGGGAATCACATAATGAGTAAATATATAATTATGACGGATAAAAAATTAATTATATAAACTGAAGAAGAAGAAGAAGGATGTTCGTATTCCCAAGCTATAATTATAAAAATAAAAGTATATGAAAATATTAGAAGGAAAGATTTAAGTTTAACAAAAGAAAGTGGATTTGAAAATAACTTATTAGATAAACCAAGAAGAAAACATATACTCTATCATGGTATTACCTCGAAAAAATTACAAATGAATGTAAAATACATAAATAATAGAATAAACATTCCTTTAATAACCAAAAAATGATATTCAACAAAAAATAAATTAAAGACGGTGATAAATTGGGATAGATCCACATAGAAACAATTCAAATACATTTAGGTGGTGTTTGGTACCATAAAATTTTGGGGATAAACTTGGGTTATCTCCTAAATTTTGAAGATAACCCAGATTTATCCTCCAAGTTCTCCCCGCACCAAACATGCCCTTGTGGTCCATCTGGTTGAATGTAAAAGGAAAAATGTTAGAAAACATTTTACATGGATTTACTTTTACAAGAAAAGGAAAAACCAAATGTTTCAATTGGTATGCTGGAAATGATTTTCTTGAAGATAAGTTTTTGTTGTTTGATTTTGAGAAAATACTTTTATATTATTTTACATTTTAAATTTCACGATCATAAAGTTTTATCTTGAATGAATACAATGTTTTAAAAATAATTTTAATATTTTATATGATTTTTACTTTTTAAGAATAGTCTGTATATTAATTATTATGATTTAACTTTTTAAAAAAATTTAGTTTATATTTGTTTTGAAATATATTATGACTTAACATATTATTTGAATTAAATCTGATATACTAATTAATGTATGTTCTCCTTCTGCAGGTCCGTAAAAGTTCTCTCCTGAGAAATGGCGTCCGCCTAAAATTTTCAGATGCCAAAATCAGTGGATTGAGATGGTCCATGAATATAATTTTCTGTTGACTGTCATTTTACGAGCAACCAAAGGGCACGTCGGCGAAACTTCTCACGAAAACGTTTTACAAAGAGACTAGTTTTACGGCAAAACAAATGGACTACCAGTTGTGAATTTTATCGAGTTGAGTAAGGGTCCGTTTGTTTGTCCTGAAAACTTCACCATGGAGCAACTTTTCAGGAAAAATATTTTCAAACCATTTGTTTGTTTGAGTGTAAAAGAGGAGTCACCGTAAAACGTTTTACGGGAGGTCTCCTGCCAACTTGATTTTGGCATCCGATCGGAGGCCACAGATGCTGTTTTCCGGAAAAAAGGTGAATATGATCTTAGTTTATAAAAGTATATTTAAAAATTTATTTATTAAGTAAAATTATTTAATATTTATAATAATAAACAAAATTTTTAATTATTAAATAATATTTTAATATATACTTATTTGCCAACATAAAATTTTTGACTAATATGAAACTTTGAAAGAAAGTTCTATATATGACTACCCGTATGAAAGTATTTTTTAAAAAATAATTTTCACATTAAACAAATGATAGATCACATTTTATGTTTCATAAAATAGTATATTCTTTTATATTAATACAGTATTTATATGTTTTACTTTGACATGTCATCAAATGAATCAAAAATAATATTTTTAAAAAAATAATTAAATCACACGTTCGACTTCTCTAAAGGTATAATATTTTACAAACAGATAATTTTTAGAAAATAGTTTACAATGTTCAACTGAATAAATATATTTTTAGAATAAATAATTTATGAAAAATTAAAGTATGAATTATTTTTCAAGGAAAAGTAATTACATGCAACCAAATAACATATTATGTTTTCAATTTCCTTAGAAAAATTACTCCAAAGAAAATGTTTTACGTGATTTTGTTTTTACATTGATCCAAACAGACCTAAGATTCACCTCAAACTTGACCCCGTAATGAACTGAATTTAATTTCTTTATCCAAGTTTGGTCATTTAACAAATAACGAGATAAGTGGGATCTTTATCTTAGTTTCGAGTTGCCTATCAAATGTTTTGGCTTATTTGCACCTTACTCTCGATGTTGATATATGGAAGTAGAATATGAAGACATAAAACAACATCCACTCTAGGGATCTCGGTCAAGTACATTATTTGATTCTAACACAACATAATATAACACTGCACCATTGATGCTTTGAACTTCTGAGTTGATGAATCATGCTCAAGTAGGAGAACAATATCAAGATCTCCAATGATGGAGGCCATGTGAAAAGAAAGGTAATTAATTTACAGTTTCGGCATATTAGATTTACAGATTTACGGTTTCAACATATTAGGAACAGAAAGGTACCAGAGGGGTGTCACGACCCGAAAAAATACAGCGGGGGATAAAATCCGGAGTAAATAAAGAGATTTGGCAACAAAAGACACAATCACTAGACACATTCAAAATTAACATAAACTGTTCTAACATCACATCTATCATCCAATAAGTAAAAAACTGATTCAACAACAAATCACAAACTAGACCGTTCACAATGCCGCAATCAAATAAAATAACATAACATAACTAAAAGTCCCCAACTAAACAGTCTAAACAAAACTCCAATTGAGACACCATAAAGTGCTGAAAAAATAATTGTAATAATTACTAAACAACCACCTCGAACACTGAAAACACCGATATCAAGCATCTCTAAGGTCAGTGTAATCCTACTCCACCACTGACGTCTCTTCCATGACTGCCTCAGTATTCTCCTCCTCTTCAAGACCGGTTGAAATAATTAAACCATGGGGTGAGTCATATAAAATGACTTAGTAGGCACTCTATCATCTGCCAGATCGGATAGCTAAAATGTATTAAAAATGTTATTCAAATAAGTACCCAAACCTATACCTTTTGTATGTAAATATAGAACTAGTCAATATATTAAGTATTTGACTTAAATCACACATTTTAACCTTCAACCAGCACCTAGGGTAACCCCGACCAGCACCTATATGCACCATAAAATGATCTAAAAGGACGGGATAAACATACATAGACACTTGCTATATGTTCTATACAATGATGGAATATAACTGAGACATTTAATTCACACCATGCAACATAATATGATAAAAAATAAATTAAAATGCATCACTTGAACACTTATACCATGCTATGAAGTAAATGCTCATATCCTCTAATAAGAACCACATCTTTTTCTTATTAGCAAAGAATGTGTTGCCTTGCCATCTCAACTAGCTATCACCAGATCTACCATATATAGTAGTACCATATAACTAAACAAAATCTCATAGTGCACCTAGGCAGTGGTGGCACAGGGACAAACCGCAGTATTCGGGATCGAAGGATGCACTGGATTGTTCTAACCTCCGCTGCCCTCAGGTCACGACTAATTAGTCTAGTGTAGCTATTTTCATTTACATTTTTCAATGCATCAAGCATCCACATAGAACATGCCATGCCATGACAATCCATATGCAAGACTAATGAATGTAAACCATACTAAGTCATGACAAATAGACCACTAATGCATTTACCACAATCAACAAATAGCTAAACAACCTGTTCATAATGTTAGAACTTTAAAATGACAAGAATAAACAAGATCTAACATGATACCACAACATATGATCAACATAGCATCATAAGACCCTACTCCATCAAACCTTACCACCTGGTTTAATGACAATAACATAGCTAAGAAAAATCAGATTTAATAAGCTAGCTAAATATTATCTAATCTTATTAGCCTAACACCACACCTATACATTGGGATTAACTCAAAATGGGTAACAAAGATTAGCTAAAGTATATGTTAAATCAAATGAAATATAACCAACTAGAAATATACTAATTATCATGATGTAGACAACTTAAATTCATCATAATAGGATCCCTAATACATACGCAAGAAATTAACACCGCTAATAGCACTAACTAACCACAACAAGTAACACCAACCCGGTTAATTAAAACATGACAATTACTACAAGTCATGGATATTTTTAAAACATATAGTTAAATGATAATAGACACGTCAAGAGTGCCTACATGATCGATGCTTTGAAACTAAGTTGAGATCGATGATGAGATAAGTCGGACGATGATGGCTCGGTGTGGAAGTCGGTGACCGAATGGATTTGTCCTCTTATTTTCTTACTAGGTAGGAGAATAAGAGAGAGAAAGAGAGAGAGAGAGAGAGAGAGAGAGAGAGAGAGAGAGAGAGAGAGTATGTGACGGAGAGAGCTCCTGTTAGAGGAAGATATCAAGAGAGAAGAGAGAGGACGATAGGGTATGAGAGAGAGAGGGTTGCTCATGGCGATAAGGGCAGGTGCACGGTGGAAAGGTATTGGCACTTGACGGCAGTAGCGCGGAGGGCACTCGGGTGGCGGTTGGCCAGCAAGACGGCGGTTGGCCGCGAAGCAGCGCAGGCGGGAGAGGCGACGACACTGATGGTGGGGCTTCTGCGGCACACGCGCTGACGGAGGAGTGCTATGGCGGCTGGGCGGGACCGCATGGGCGGGTGCTGGCGGTCACGCACGGGGGCGATCGACGACGACCGTAGGTGCAGCGGCTGACCGACTAGAGGGGGGCTTCACCCGAACGTGTGGTGGTGTTGATCGGGCGACGACAGCATGACTGGCAGCGCACTCTCGAGCGGGCAGAGGTTGATGAGGTAGAAAGTGATGGGCGGCTATGAGAAGAGCGAGACGAGGCCAGCGACGAAGGATAGAGAGATGCTGACGGTGAGGTCAAGGCAATGAGGGTGAATGCGGAGGCTCTCGCGGCGCTCGAAGGAGAGAAAAAAAGAAGAAGTGGTGGCTGTTTTTGGAGGAGGAAATGGTTGAGGCGTAACGGGGAGGAGGAAAAAAAGGCAACGGTGGAGGATAAGTAGAAAGAGGTTTAATTAGAATAATAACACTTAAAGTTTAATTATAAAACCATTAACCTAAATTAAAAATTGATACATTACAATCTACCCTCCTTAAAATAAATTTCAACCTCGAAATTTCTAGTTATGACTTATCGAACAACTGGGGATGATGTCGTTTCATATCTTCCTCCACTTCCCAAGTCGATTCATTTGTCGAATGATGCTTCCACAAAACCTTCACCATCGGAATCACTCAGTTCCGGAGTTGCTTCACCATCCAAATTGGGCTATCATCAAAAGTCAAATTGGGCTGCACTTCAATTTCCGCAAAGTTGATGACATGGGTCAGATCCGATACATATTTTCGCAACAAGGAAACGTGGAACACATGATGCACTCTCGACATAGCAGGCGGCAAAGCTAACCGATATGCAACTTCCCCAATCCTTTTCTCAATCTGGAACAGTCCAACGTATCTCATATTCAATTTCCCATGGCGACCAAACTGAATAACACCCTTAGACAGAGAGACCTTCAAGAATACATGATCACCCTCCTTAAACTGCACATCTCTTCTTTTTAAGTCAGCGTAGCTCTTCTAGCGACTCTGGGCTGTATGTAGTTTTTTCCGAATAACTTGGATCTTCTCATTATTATCTTGAACCCAATCCGGTCCAATCAAACTTCGTTTTCCCACTTCTTCCCAACAGATAGGTGATCTGCGGGACCACTTGGAGAAGCACCCTTCTGAAGTGGGAGCATACCAACTCAAGCATATGAAGCAAGGATTTGCACCTATAGGGGTGCCTTAGGTGCATGCTTAGGGTTAAGACCATGATCACCTGATTTTGTGCATATTTGATATGTGGATGTGTGCTACTGGTTATACCTTAGATATATGATATTCCAAAGGTATTATATATACTTAGCACATATTATTGATGAGACTAAAATAAAATCCCTCATTGTCATAATTAGGTTGATAAATGTGTGACATTAAGAATGACTCACGTAGCCATCCGTTGTTATGGTCTTGATGAGCCAATCTTAGATTGGATGGGTTTGTTATGCTACCACAAGACTCATTCAGCAAGGGATTGGTGATCATGGTTAAGGCATTTGTCAAACTTTGGGGTGGACCATTTTCATGTCTTTGGTGTGCTACCACAAGGACAATGTAAGGAAACCATTCTCATAACGTAATAAGTGAGTTTGACCTAACTAGAGTATATGGCTTATTGTTTTACCACAAGGTCTTAACTTTAGAGACTGAATGACTAAGAGTTGCAAGAGTTGCACCGGTAATAGTTGCCTACCTATTAAGTATGGGGTGATTTGTTGTGCTACCACAAGGTCATCACCATAAAGTTAATAGGGTCTTAGTCCCCACTAGGATTTCATCGTGATATCCCGTCTTTGCATAATGAGGGTTATCGCAAAGGTCGTCGAAAATTAGTGGGAGCATAAATTAGGATAAAAGACCATATCTTAATTTTAATGAATGTTTGCAATGTTAGTTTGATAAAATTATATCTCAGTTGTAGAATACGATTATAAACCACCATTAGTATGGCATATTAGATGCCATATAGCTTAATGGATCACACTTCTTAGGCTTGGTTTAGAGCCCAAGAGAATTGTTCTCATAGTTGACCAATTAACTATTCTACTTGAGAAGTAGGTGTCTCCTAAATTATCTAGTGATATGAATGAAAGATAAGATCTTATCTCATGGACAAGATGCATTGTTTGCCTTAAATTAGATGTTAGTCTCTATAAGACATAATTATAGAGACAACATGGATAGATGGATATGAGATCCATCATGGCTCATATTGATGAGTTAACTAAAGGGCAACTTAGATCAACAATACATCTTAATTACTTCTTGTTGGTGAGACCAATAGTAAAAAGTAAAATCATTAGATAAAAATAGGAGAGAGTTAATAGTAAAAGAAGGTGGTCAAGATAATAAATGCAGAATAAGACAGGATTCTTACATCGTCATGATGATGAAAAGTGGAAGAGGAAGTACAAAGTGTTTTGTATATAATGCAAAGGTGGAGCTTGAGAAGCTTCATGTATCCAAGTCATTGGCACTTACTTGTTTTAAATATACACTTAATAGTATTAGATACTATATGTGTATATCATAATATTAGATACTATGAATGCATCTAATGGTATGAGATGAGATATGCATCTTATATCTACAAGGAGTTGTAGATGATGACAAGTAAATGAAGGCTTAATAAAGAAGATATTGACCTACATATGAAATGGTGCAAAAGTTGCATCATTATTAGTGGAAGGTGCAATTCTTTAATAGCCTTATGGAGATGTCTTAATAATTAATATTGCTATTATATCCTTCTACAAGGACTTTATATGATTTCCTACTTGAATAAATGTTGTTCTAATAGATTGAATGGCAAAGTGTTTGCCAATGGGAGCTTAATGAATTGTTTAATCATATTTGATATGTTAGCTCTCATGTTATGTGTGAATATTCCTTTTAAGAGGAAATGGGTTGATTTAGATCAATCTACACTTTAGCTTTATATAGACATGGAGAATGGGTTAATGAGTTATTAAAACTCGTACATTTAGATGTATGTTAGCCCATATCTAGTAAGGCTAAAGAAGAATATTTCTACTTCATTATTTCAAAGATGATGTCTCTAGGTTTGGAAACATGTACTTTATGAAGTACAAAACTAAGACCTTTGAGAAATTATCTGAGATTAAGAATGAAGTAGAGATAGTAATGGAACTAGTATTAGAACTCTTTGATGAGATCAAAGAGAGGAATACTTAAGTACATAATTCACATATAATTGAAGGATATTAGAATCTAATGGACACCTCTTTACACATTTTAGCTTAATTGAGTAGCTAAAATGAGAAGTCATATTATGTAAGACATAATATGAACAATGACAAGCTTTGCAAATTTTCTCTTTGTCTATTTTGGTTAAGTACTCGTTATAACCACTTGATCTTAAAAAGGTACCTTCTAAGTCTGTTCTGATCATTCCATATAGGATATGGAAAAGGAGTTAAAACTTGACCTTAAGCAAGTTAAGATTTCGGAATGTCCGACCTGGTGAAGAAGTATAACTCTAACAAGTTGGAATATAAGACTATGAAGTGTTGCTTGTGGGATATCCAAAGGAAACTTTTGGATATTAAATATACGACCCTTATGTATAAGGGTATGTGTTGCTCGGCCTCACTATATTTCTAAAGGAAAAGTTCCTTCTTAAGAAAGATAGTGGGAGCAAGGTATATATGGAAGTTGTTCCGGTCCACAACCCAATAACACTTCTATTAAGGTGCTAGTTAATAATTACACAAGGACAAATGATAGGTCTTTACTTGTGTCCATTCTACTTAAGAGATATGTGAGACATATCTCTGATAGATGAAACGAGGCATAAGATAATAAGGATATTGATCCTAGGATCTATATAAAACCAATATGAGATATTAATTCATTAATGGGAAGAGACAATAAAATCCGATATAAACTTTATCTATTCTAATCAAGTTTAGAACTTGATAGATCCACCTAAGGATATAGTATCCATAAGGAATAAATGGATCACTAAAGAATAGATTGGAGTGGATTAGAAGGTAGATACCTTCAAAGGTGAGAATAGTTGAAAAGGATATCATTGAAGTCAAATGGTTGACAATGATGAGATCTTTTACCTATTCCATGGATTAATCCATTCGGATTTTGATTGTTACACTCTATGATTATGAGATAAGCTAATTGGATGTTAATATAGTGTTCCTCTAAGGTATTTTGAGGAACAGGTGTATGTGATACAACTATAGGGAATCAAGTCCCGATAACATCCAAGAAGAGTGTGTATTAAGTTCATTTATGGACTAAAGTAAAATTTCCCATAGATCATATATAAGGTTTAATGAGATTAAATCTTATGACTTCGTTAAGAACGAAGAGGAGCCTTGTGTATTCAACAAGATAAGTGGGAGTGCTATTACTTTCTTGACATTTTATGTTGATGACAACTACTCATTGAGAATGAAGTAGGTGTGTTATCATAAGTGAACCTAGCTATCAAATTGATTCTCCAAACACAATTTGGGTTTTGAGATCTATGGAGATAGATCTAAAATCAATGCCCAGTTAATGTACGTAGTCACCATAGTCAAAGGGTTTGACATGATAAACTCCAAGATAGGTTTCTTACCTATGTGGTGTGGAGTTGATCTCTGTAAAGTGTTGTCTTTGTAGACTTCTTGAAAGATAAAGAGATCACATAAATAGAGCCCTTATGCCTTTGTCATAAGGTCTATTATTTATATGATGCTATGTATATGATGTGATTAATGCTCTAAGTGTTATGAGCATTCATCAAGAAGATCCAATTGAGAGTCATTGGATAGTTTAGAGATATATCATTTGGTACTTGAGAAGCACTGAGAAAGTATCTCTATACACTGGAGGATAAGACTTGAAGTCTTGTAGTTTTACAAACACAAGCTTATAATCAAATAAGTTTGATATTAAGTCAGAATAATGGTGGTGCAGTGAGTTGAAAGAGTTCTATGTGATAGAACACTGTAAGTTCTACAACATAGTGATTACATAGTGATTGCATAGAACTTGTTTACATAGTGATTGCACACTACTTGAGAAGTAGTCTAGATGAAGTTTTTCATCTACATACTTGATATGGGATTGTCTCAATTTTCTCTGAAAGTGTATCATTGTTTTGAGAAAACAATGGAGTAGAGCCGATGTCTCATCGTGTTTAGAACTTATATTGGCGATACCATCCAATCAGAGAGATTGCACCTTATAGAGATATAATTAAAGATAGAATATCTACCGTTAATAACATTGCAGATGCACTAACTGAAGCAGTTAATCAAAGAGTGTTTGAGCTTCGAGTCGATATAGATCGGCGGATGGATGATTGGCTTTAGTGCAAGTGGGAGATTGATAGAAATGTATGCCCTACAAGCCAATCATATATGATATGATTCGACATTTCTAGAAATATCTTATTCAATTAATTAGGCAAATTTTCATTATAAGCTCTTATTAGATGCGAATATAATAATGAAGTCCTTGATCAAATACAATGATGATTAAATCATGATGAGATCATGATAATGAGATTGATCATCTAGAGGTATTTGATCTAAATGTTCCTAGTCATAGGATACTTGAGACGGGACATCAAGGATCCGGATAGACTAGTGTATGTGATGTCTTCTCATGTGATGAGGACGACCGATCTCATTGGTCATTAGTGTGGAGACACTGAGATACACATGCAGGTGCTCATTAGTTGAATGAGTTCACTGAACTGACCGAATTAGAAACCCTGAATGGTATCTTATCGAACTGTCTATCAGGATCTTCTATCATCACGGTTGCATGGTTGAACCTTTGACCTGAGTCGCCAAAGATGCCTTGTTGGGTGGAACTTGTGCTTTGACCATTGACTTATGGATCACAATTTAGATGGTCCTATATAGCGATGGATCGGGTACAAGGAAAATCCGATGGAGGCAATTGAGCGGACAACAAGGGATCATCCACTCTCGGTAAGTGAGAGTGAATGTCCTATGGGATAGTACTCTAAATCCTGGCCGGGGTAGATAGGATAATTGGAAAAGGAGTTTTCCAATTGATCCAATTCCGAGTACAGGATCCTATAGAGTCGGTACACTAAGGAGTTGACAGTCGATGCCGTACTCCTTTCCGACTAGGACATTATATGGATGAGGGTTTATATCCATGTGGTAACTGATGATGGAAAGGCTCAATGGAGATGAAATTATCCCCATAGCCATTTGGGATCATGGGATGTGGCTTGTACCCTTCATGATCGGTAGGCCGATTAATCTGGTATCGGATAACGGATTTAATTAAAATTAAATAGAATTGTTCTATTTTATTTAGGCCTCAACCAAATAGGCTATTGGGCCTAGTGGGTCACACACAAAAGGACTTATCCACAAGTTCAGGGGCAAGGGCGTAATTTATAGAGATTTTGGGTTTTTATGAAAAATTCCATAATTCTCTATAAATACTAATGGTTTCAGCCAAACCCAATCAAGCCAAGGGTGAAATCCACGTCCCAAGCCTCCTCCCTACCTCCTCCTCTCTCTAGAAGGTGTCCATGGTCGATGGAGCTCCGTTCGGGAAGAGTTCTCGAGGCCGGCGCGAAGGGAGAACCTGCTGTGGATGAAGTTCGTGTGGATACTGCTGGAGACCGGACACTTGAACGGTTTGTAGAACTTGAGAAGCTCATCTCCTTCCTCTCCATGGGATTATATGAATCCCTATCAGGTATATTCGAACCCGATTTGATCGGTTTTCGGTTTTCGTCGTTCGGTTCTGATTGAGACGGATTCTAAAGGAACCCATAGGAATCGTCGCTTCCGCTGCACCAAATTTTAATGGACGATTCCTTACACATCTTGCAAACCCTTCCATACTCTGCTTGTAAATCTGGGATCTCTATCTGAAACAATGGAAATATGAACACCATGATATTTAACAACATCATCAAAATACAACCTTACCAAACTGTCAGTCGGTTGAGCTTCTTTGATCCGCAAAAAGTGGGCTGCTTTTGTTAGCCGATCCACCATGACCCAAATGGCATCATATTGCTTCCGGGTACATGGCAAACCCGTAACAAAGTCCATAGTGATGTGCTTCCACTTCCACTGTGTAATCTCTAAAGGTTGCAATGGACTTGTTGGTTTCCTGTGCTTTGCCTTAACCTGTTGACATATCAAACACTTGGACACATACTCTGCCGCGTCCTTCTTCATCCCTTCCCACCAAAACTGCCGCTTTAGATCATGATACATCTTGGTTGCACCAGAATGAATAGTATACTGTGATTTGTGTGCCTCTGCCAAAATCTCCTGCCTCGAGCTCATAACATCTGCCACACATAATCTCCCTTGATATTTGATAGTCCCATCTGGATACTTGGAAACTTTAGCCCTTTTAAGCAAATTCTAGATGTCAACAATGTCCTTCTGAGTTTCTTTTACCTTGTCAACCAATACTGAACCAATAGTCATCTGCCCCAAAAATGATGTCAATCGATCAACCACTAAGCTACGTGTACAGTCAGTAAGAGCTTCCATATCTCGTCATTCTCTGTGCATCTGAATAGACAAGAGCTTCTTCCTACTTAGAGCATCTGCTACCTTGTTTGCCTTGCCTGGATGCTAACTAAGATTGAAGTCATAATCTTTTAGAAACTCCACCCATCTCCTCTGCCTTAGATTAAGATCCTTCTGGGAAAATATATACTGCAAACTTTTATGGTCAGTAAATACTTCAAACTGTTCACCATAAAGATAATGCCTCCATACCTTGAGTGCATGCACAACTACTGCCATCTCCAAATCATGAGTGGGATAGTTCTTCTCATGCGGCTTCAATTGCCTAGAGGCATAGGCAATAATATGATCATTCTACATAAGTACACAACCAAGTCCAATCTTGGATGCATCAATATACACAACAAATCTCCCAGTTCTTGATGGTAAGATAAGAATAGGTGCAGTAGTTAGCCTCTTCTTCAACTTTAAGAAGCTCTTCTCACAATCATTAGTCCACATAAAATTTCCTTTCTTGGTCAAAGCAGTCAAAAGTGTAGAGATAGATGCAAAACCTTCAATAAATCTTCTGCAATATCTAGCAATGCCAAGAGAAATTCTTACTTTTATGGGAGTTGTGGGCCGTTCCCAACTTTGCACTGCTTTCACCTTGGATGGATCAACCTGCACTCCTGCACTAGATATGACATGGCCTAGAAACTTAATATTCTCAAGCCAGAAATCACACTTACTGAACTTGGCATACAATTTGTGATCTCGAAGTGTCTGCAAAACTAATCTAAGATGCTGACAATGCTCCTCCTTGCTAGCTGAATACACTAAGATATCATCAATGAAGACCACAACAAATTGATCTAGGTACTCCCTGAATATCTAATTCATCAGACTCATAAATTTAGCTGAGGTGTTTGTAAGACCAAATGGCATAACTAGGAATTCGTAGTGACCGTATCGGGTCCTAAATGCAAACTTCGATATATCCTCCTTCCTAATCCTGAGCTGATGGTATCATGTTCTCAAATCAATCTTTGAAAAGATTATGACATCCTGTAATTGGTCAAATAGATCATCAATACGAGGCAAAGGGTATTTATTCTTAATTGTTACCTAGTTCAACTTCCGATAATCAATACACAATCGCAATGAACCATCATTCTTCCTCACAAAAAGCACAGGGGCACCCCAAGGAGAAACACTGGGGCAAATAAAACCCCTATCAAGCAAATCCTGCAGCTGCTGCTTCAACTTTTTCAACTCAGCTAGTGCCATTCTATATGGTGCACTTGATATGGAAGCAGCTCCTAGGATGAGGTCAATAGAAAAATCTATATCCCTCACAGGAGGTAAACCAGGCAATTCTTCTTGAAATACATATGCAAAGTCACAAACTATCTCCACATCTCCAACTTCCCTCTTGCTATTAGAATCACTAACCTTGGTAATGCATGCTAAGTACATCTCACACTGAGATCTCATCCACTTAGAAACCTTCAAGGCAGAAACTAATAACTTCGACTTAGTGTATTCAGGACACTTATAATAAAATGGCTGACTACCAAGTGTCTGAAATGTGACTTTCCTTCTATGACAATCAAGAACAGCATGGTGTGATTCTAACCAGTCCATCCCTAAAATGATATCAAAGTCATCTATGTCTAGAACATACAATTCTGCTTGTAAGGTGTTCCTTGATATGATTATCTCACAATGGGGCATAACATGAGTAACTTCTATGGTTCAACCAGAGGGAACACTCACTCCCAGAGGGCTACACTCCTCAACTAACAAACCATGGTACTTAAATAAATATGAAGCAAAGCATAAGGACACAAATGAATTGGTAGCTCCAGAATCAAATAAAACATGTGCATGGAATTCGGATACGTGTAAGGTACCTTCTATCGTAGTAGCCACATGTAGAAGATCTGTGCACTCCATGGCAAACACCTTTGCCTGAGTGGGGGCGCTGCTGCTGCTGCGGATCTCTGAGTGTTGTAAACTGCCTCTTCACTGGTCCAGGCCTCTACTGTGGTGTTGAAGTCTGCTCCTGAACTCTGGGAGGGGCTAGGGCCCGAAATGGTACCACTGTTGCTATAGCTGCCTCGGCGGACAATAAGGACACTACGAAACTAGGTGACCAAACTAACCACAACCAAAGCATACACCTCTGCCTCTGAAACATGGTCGACCCTGATGAAAATTTCCACACTGCTACATGGTGACCTAACTACCCCAGACTGTTGCTGTTGTAATCCTGAAACATCTGGCATTTTCTTCTCACGATCAATACCTTGTTGCTAGTCCTGAGTTGGAATCCTGCTAGAAGATGTTGGTGGCCTATAAGGCCCAAGATCCCTTTCCACCCAACAAGCTTCCTTATAGGCTGAGGCCAAAGTGGCCCAAGGGGTGGACACCAATCTAGTCCTAATGCCTCCTCTGAGCCCATCTATAAACTTTCTAGCCCGATCAGCTTCATCCTCGCAAATATATGCTGCATAAGACTCTAGCTCCACAAATTTGTTCTCATACTGCATAACAGTCATCATACCCTGTTCCAACTGCATGAATTTATGCTTCTTTGCATGGCGAACATGAGGTGGGATGTATTTGTCTCTAAAGGCCCTGACAAAATCCTCCCAAGAAATCTTAGTCACGCGAACACCTGCAAATCGGGTGTGTAGGGTTGCCTCCCACCACATCGCTGTTGACAACTGTAACATTCGAGCTATTAATTTGACCATGTCCCCTGGCGGGCACTCAATCATTGTGAAAATCTTCTCTATCTCCCGAATCCAACTCTCAGCCATCATAGGCTCCATCTCTCCCTTAAATGCAGGTAGGTTTATCTTACGAAACATATCAATCAAGGCATCAAGATGTTGTTCAACTCGAGCATGGGCATTCTATGCCAAGCCCTGAGCAACCATGGCATTGAAGCCCTGTTGTGCGTGAGTCTGAGCCTACATGGTTTGAAGAAAACTCTAGAAATCATTGGCCCAATTGCTTCCATCTGGTGCCTATCTAGCACCTGGAGCCTGCCCTGAAGTAGAAGAATCCTGTAGATTGCCCTCAACCACAGGAACATCCTGGGGATCATCATAACCCCTCCTACAGTTGTTTCCCCTTCCAGCCATCTCCTAAATAGGCAAATAACAATTGATAAGTCCAAAAAATCAATATCATCAATCCAAATAGTAAATAGCAATTTGTGTAGCCTCAATTCACAACCTAAAATCTAAACAATCCAAAAGATTGTTTTTTGTTATCTTATGGCCTGTTTGGTAACTGTATTAGTTACCTGTATCAATATTGATTTTAAAATTGATACTGATACTATGCATCCATAGGTGTTTGGATATCACTATTAATTTTAAGATTGATAGTTAAAAAAAATATCAAAAACAATACAGCTCAACACCTGTATTGAAATCATCCAGCAGACGTCTCCCCCGCGGCCGTCCCTCCCCGGGTCTCTCCCCGCCGTCGCCCCCCTCGCGACATACGCTCCCCCCCGCGGCCGTTCCCCACCCCGCGGCAGACGGCGGCCGTCTTCCCCGATTCCCCCTCGCCGCCCCCGGCAAACGCTCCCCCCCGCGGCGGACGGCGGTCGCCCCCCTCCCCCGCGGACGCCTCCCCTCCGCTGCCGTGCCCCCCTCCCCCCGTCGCCCCCTCTCCCCGCGGCGGACGGCGGTCGCCCCCTCCCCCCGCGGCGGACGCCGTCGCCCCCCCCCCCCCGCGGACTCCTCCCCTCCGCCGCCGTGCCCCCCTCCCCCCGTCGCCCCCTCTCCCCCGCGGCGGACGGCGGTCGCCCCCCCCTCCCCGCGGCGGACGCCGCCCCCCCCCCCCCCCGCGGACGCCTCCCCTCCGCCGCCGTGCCCCCTCCGCCCCGTCGCCCCCTCTCCCCCGCGGCGGACGGCGGTCGCCCCCTCCCCCGCGGCGGACGCCGTCGCCCCCCCCCCCCCCGCGGACTCCTCCCCTCCGCCGCCGTGCCCCCCTCCCCCCCGTCGCCCCCTCTCCCCGCGGCGACGACGCCGCCGCCCCCTCCGCCGCCGTGCCCCCTCCCCCCGTCGCCCCCTCTCCCCGCGGCGGACGCCGCCGCTCCCCCTCACCCCCCGCGAGACGCCTCCCCTCCGCCGCCGTGCCCCCTCCCCCCCCCCCCCCCCCCCGCGGACTCCTCCCTCCGCTGCCGTGCCCCCCTCCCCCCCGTCGCCCCCTCTCCCCCGCGGCGGACGACGACGCCGCCGCCCCCGTCGCCCCCTCCCCCCCCCGCAGAGCAACTGGAGATACCAAACACTTCAAATATTCGATACTGTCAATTGTAATATTGATATTTCAACTTCAAAAAATACCAATATCAATATTAATACAATATTGTTTATAATACTCTAAACAAACAGGCCGTTAACCAAACCTTGGCTCTAATACCAACTCCTATCACGACCCAGAAAAATGCAGCGGAAATTTTTTTTTCTTCCGGAACATGATAGCGGGATAAAACCTAGAATAAATAGAGAGATTTTGCAACAAAAAACACAATCACTAGACACATAAAAAATTAACATAAACTGTTCCAACATCACATCCATCATCCAATAAGTAAAACTGATTCAACATCAAATCACAAACTAGACCGTTCACAATGCCGCGATCAAATAAAATAACATAACATAACTAAAAGTCCCCAACTAAACAGTCTAAACAAAACTCCAATTGAGACACCATAACGTACTAGAAAAATAAATGTCATAACTACTAAACAACCACCTCGAACACCAAAAACACGGATATCAAGCATCTCTAAGGTAGGTATAATCCTGCTCCACCACTGGCATCCCTTCGAAGACTGCCTCGGTATTCTCCTCCTCTTCAAGACCTATTGAAATAATTAAACCACAGGGTGAGTCATATAAAATGACTTAGTAGGCACTCCATCATTCGCCAGATCAGATAGCCAAAAGGCACTAAAAATATTATTTAAATAAGTACCCAAACCTATTCCTTTTGTATGTAAATATAGAACCAGTCAATATATTAAGTATTTGACTTAAATCACACATTTTAACCTTCAACCAGCACCTAGGGTAACCCCGACCAGCACCTATTGTTGGGAATCGGCCCAATCAGATTGGCGTAGCGGAAAATATCCGATTCCTCGTATATCATTGTCTTGGTCTCGATCGAAATTGAACGACGTCGTCAAAACCGGTATTCGAAACGATTTCGAACACGTACCATTGTGGGATTCAAATAATCCCTAAAGACCAGAGAAGATCGAGCATTCCCATGCTCGTTTAGCCACTCAAGTGTGCGGCCTCTAGTTGTATCCACACGAACCACCTCCGAAGTCGGGTTCTCCTCCGCGCCGGCGTCGACCACTCGTCCCGAACAGAACTCCACCATCGAATGGCGGCAGCTGGGGTGGGAGACAGCGAAGGAGGGTGGCTGGGGCGCAGAGAGCTTCCTTGGCTTGATCAGGTCTCTTCTCTCATTGCTATTATTTATAGAACTCAGAGTTTTTCACAAAAACCCCTCCTTATTCTATAAGTTAACCCAAGCCCCCAAACTTACGGATTGGTCCTTATGTATGTGACCTCCTAGGCCCAAGAGCCCATTTGGTTGAGGCTTAATTAAAAGAACAACTTCTTTTAAGATAATAGATTTAACGGCCTACCGATCATAAAGGGTACAAGCCACATCCTATGATCCCAAACGGCTTCGGGGATAAACTCCTCTCCAAAGAGCCTTTCCTTCATCGGTTACCACACGGATACAAAACTTCGTCCATCCAATGTCCCGGTCGGATAGGAGTACGGCATTGACTGTCAACTCCTAAATATACCGACACTATGGAATCTTGTACTCGTAATTGGATCAATTGTAAAACCCTTTTCCAATTATCCTATCTACCTTGGCCAAGGATTTAGAGTACTATCCATAGGACATTCTCTCTCTCCTACCGAGAGTGGACGATCCCCTATTGTCCGCTCAATTGCCTCCACCGGGTTTCCCATATACCCAATCCATTAACTATACAGGACCACAATACTAAGTGATCCATAAGTCAATAGTCAAAGTACATGGTACGCCTGGCAAGACATCTTTGGCGACTCAGGTCAAAGATCCAACCTTGTAACCGTGATGATAGAATACCCTGATCGACAGTTCGGTAAGATACCATTCAGGGATTCTACACTGGTCAGTTCAGTGAACTCATTCCTCTAATGAGCAGCTGTACATGTATCTCAGTGTCCCCACACTGATGACCAATGAGATCGGTCATTCTCATCATATGAGAAGATATCATATACATTAGTCTTACCGGATCCTTGATGTCTCGTCTCGAGGATCCTACGACTAGGAACATTTAGAGTACATGTTTCTATATGATTGATCTTATTATCATGATCTCATCATGATTCAATCATCATTGCATGCAACCTAGGACTTCATTATGATAGTCGCATCTGGATAGTGCAAGTAATGAAGATTATGCCATTTATATTGAATAAGATATTATAAGAAATGTAAAATCATATCACATATGATTGGCTTGTAGGGCATACATTCCCATCACCTATATGCACCATAAAATGATCTAAAAGGACGGGATAAACATTCATAAACACCTGCTATATGTTCCATAAAATGATGGACTATAATCGAGACATTTAATTCACACCATGCAACATAATATGATAAAAAAACAAAGTAAAATGCATCACTTGAACACCTATACCATGCTATAAAGTAAATGCACCTATCCTCTAATAAGAACCACACATTTTTCTTATTAGCAAGGAATGTGTTGTCTTACCATCTCAACTAGCTATCATCAAATCTACCATACATAGCATTACCATATAGTTAAACGAAATCCCATAGTGCACTTAGGCAGTGGTGGCACAAGGATAAATCACGGTATCCGAGATCGAAGGATGCACCGGACTATTCTAACCTCCGCTGCCCTCGGGTCACGACTAACTAGTCTGGTGTAGCTATTTTTATTTACATTTTTCAATGCATCAAGCATCCACATGGATCATGCCATGCCATGACAATCCATATGCAAGACTAATGAATGTAAACCATACCAAGTCATGACAAATAGACCACTAATGCATTTACCACAATCAACAAATATCTAAACAACTGGTTCATAATGTTAGAACTCTAAAATGACAAGAATAGACAAGATCTAACATGACACCACAACATATGATCAACATAGCATGATACGACCCTACTCCATCAAACCTTACCACCTGGTTTAATGACAATAACATAGCTAAAAAAATCACATTTAATAAGCTAGCTAAATATTATCTAATCTTGTTAGCCTAACACCACACCTATACATTGGGATTAGCACAAAATGGGTAATAAAGATTAGCTAAAGTATACGTTAAATCAAATGAAATATAACCAACTAGAAATCTACTAATTTCATGATGTAGACAACCTAAATTCATCATAACAGGATCCCTAATACATACACAAGAAATTAACACCGCTAATAGCATTAACTAACCACAGCAAGTAACACCAACCCGGTTAATTAAAACAGGCCAATTATTATAAGTCATGATGATTTTTAAAACATATAGTTTAAATGATAATAGACACGTCAATAGTGCCTACACGATCGATGCTTTGAAACTTCGTTGAGATCGATGACGAGAGAAGTCAAACAATGATAGCTCGGCATGGAAGTCGGTGACCGAATGGATCTGTCCTCTTACTTCTTAGCTAAGTAGGAGAACAAAAGAAAGAGAGAGTATGTGAGGGAGAGAGCTCCGGTTAGAGGGAGATATCAAGAGAGAAGAGAGAGGATGATAGGGTATGAGAGAGAGGGGGTTGCTCACGGCTACAGGGGCAGGTGCACGGTGGAAAGGTGGTCGTCGCTCGGTGGTAGCAGCGTGGAGGGCACTCGGGCGGCGGTTGGCCAGCGAGGCGGTGGTCGGCTGCGAATCGGTGCAAGTGGGAGAGGCGACAGTGCTGATGGTGGGGCTTCCGTGGCACACGCGTCGACGTAGGAGTGCTGCGGCGGTTGGGCAGGACCACACGGGGCCGATCAGCGACAGCTGCAGGCGTGGCGGCTGACCAACCGGAGGGGGGGCTTCAAGCGGACGCGCGGCGACGTTGACCGGGCGGCGACAGTGTGGCTGGCAGCTCACTCTCACACGGGCGGACGTCGACAAGGCAGAAAGTGTTAGGCGACGACGAAGAGATCGAGATGAGGCCAACAACGAAGGACAGAGACATGTTGACGATGAGGCCAAGGCGGCGAGGGTGAATGCGGAGGCTGTAGTGGCGCTCGGAGGAAGGAAAAAAAGAAGTGGTGGCTACTTCTGGAGGAGAAAACGGTGGAGGCATAACGGGGAGGAGGAAAAAGAGACAACAGTGGAGGATAATTGGGAAGAGGTTTATTTAGGATAATAACACTTAAAGTTTAATTAAAAAAAATCATTAACCTAAATAAAAAATGATACGTTACATGGTGTAATTAAATTAATAGACTGTTTAAATGCTTGACCAGATGTGCTTTTTCTACATAAAAAATTGTTGATAAAATGATCAGAAAATAACTGTCGACAACAGTGGAGGATAATTAGGAAGAGGTTTATTTAGGATAATAACACTTAAAGTTTAATTTAAAAAAATCATTAACCTAAATAAAAAAATGATACGTTACATGGTGTAATTAAATTAATAGACTGTTAAAATGCTTGACGAGATGTGCTTTTTCTACATAAAAAATTGTTGATAAAATGATCAGAAAATAACTGTCGATATAAAAATGATTTTTATAAAAAATTCTTTTTGGATCAGAAATGAAAGACTTCCTTTTTATTGGGTCTCGGTGTCTTGTTCTACAGTGTCACCACCTTACTTTTTTTTTCTTTCTTTTTTTTTTTTGGTCGATGGCCCGGTGACCATACACAGGGCGCAGCACCGCGCCGGCGAGAGATCGAGCACTGCCGGGTGCAGTGCTTGATCTCCACTAGAGGCCACCTCCCCCCATGGGGAGGTGGTCCCGGCGATCAACGCCGGGATCGAACCCCCGCCACCCCCCCGCGGGGGTGGCGTCGTGCCAACCGAGCTATGCTCGGTCCGCAGTGTCGCCACCTTACAACACATTATCTTCTAACAAAACACGATTATTTTTAAGGTTTCATACATGTTACTTTTATTTTAGTATGTTACTTTATCACAATAATAAATCCAAACATACCTAAAAAGAGAGCGTATCTTTTTGTTATTCATGACCTTAAATGTCACCTTTACGTAAGTAGATAGAAGAATACGGCGGATGAAAATAATCACCGGATGCATGCAAGGATGTTCCGCATAATAAAGCATTTTATTAATTTCGAACTTGAAAGTACTATTTCTTTGTAATTTGATAAAATAAATAATGCTCCCGGTGAGGCTCGAACTCACGACCTTTGGTACATAAGACCAATGCGCTAACCAACTGCGCCACGGGAGCTCACGGCTGTGATGTATATACATTACTTATATTTTAAAATTAAAATCAGCAAAAATTCAATCCAATTAATTTTGTACTTAATTTATTTTATAAAGTTTAATATATATTTTAAAAAATAAAATAACATAAAAATATAAAGTAAAAAAGTTATTGTAAAATATATAATAAAATTTATGGTCGGTGCTGACTTTGTTTCGAATTAATCAGAATTAAAATTAAATTAAATTAATTCTTGTCAAAATAAAATTAAAAATTACATAATTATGAAACCAAACTTGACCAGACATTAAGTGGATTTGTTTGAGTTGGTGCAGAGAATCTGCCTATATGAATCAACATTTGAGCCTTTTTGGTAAGATATTATTCAAAATAAATAAATAACAAAACTGGTCATATTGCATTGACTAGTGCCAGTAAGATACTATGATAATTACAAACATGCAAGTATGTTTTTAGAAAATAAAATGGAAGTTGTAGGATCCGTACATGCCTCCTTGAATGAATCATAATTGGATATTCTATTAGTTTATAACAATAGAAATATAAATCAGTTAATTCTGCATATATCGTTTTTAATTTAAATGAAAATTTAATATGTATTGTTATAACTAATAAAAATAAATAATATGTAATATGAAAATAAAAAAATATAATCAGATCAAATGTAGTAATTATGTGAGATTTATTAGCCTATTTTAAAACAAAATTAAAATATACTGTATATTTAAAAAATACAAAATTTGAATAAAATTATATTATAGTGATTTCAATTTGATTAAATTGTAATGTCTTAACCCTAAACTTTGTAGTTTTGCAGTACGTAGACATTGAAAGGAATCTATTTACGTGACAGATATTTAGCGTACTCATGGGGGTGTTCGGTTGCAAGAGGAATTGAGTTTTTGTTATAATTTTATAATTTAGTAATTTAGAAATTATTACAAATTTATATTTTTATAAATATTTTTCTATAAAAAAATTACATTTTTTATTTAGTGGTCACATTCCATGTCTACTCTCTTTCTTTTGTTATGGCGTCTCACGACAGTTTTTATGTCATGATTTAGTTCGCATTTTATTTTAATATAATTTTTTTATCATGTAAGTATATAAAATATATTGTGCAATCAAACACCCATTATGTTACCAAGTCGACTATGAACGAATTTCATTATATCTTTGCAAGATTCATAAAAATCTCAAAAATGAGGATGATGGTCCGTAATGTGACTCTCATCCAGTCGCCCAAGTGAACAATTTATAAGGGTATCCATATAAACTTTCTCAGGAAATGATACATAGAGAGAGAGAGTATATACATTAGACTTTCATCAGTATAAGTGAACAAAATTTAATGTAACTCACTAACTACGTCTAATAATATATTTACTTTAATATTTATTAAAAACTCATTTTTAAACTAAATATATCATCTAATAATACATTTAATCAACCTTTAGATCATAAAGTAAAAGTCAAACTTCATGATCTCCATCGATATTAGTGATAAAATTATGGAGTATTTGCTTATACGATAAATTGAGTTTTTTATAATTTTATATTTTTATAACAAAACTTGTTAAAAGATGTGTTTGACGATCTTTACAAATTTATGTTTATAAATAGATTTTTTTCTTAGATAGAAAAGAGGATCTCACCTCTTTTTTCATCTTGTGACCCCCCACCGTATTTGGTTATATATAGTATCCACTCTTTTTTATCATCACATCTCTCCAAACATAATAATTTTATGTTATTAACTAGTTCACATTTTACTTTAATACATTTTTTTGTCATAAAAAATATAAGAAATTGTAGTACAACTAAACACTCCATCTGACTTTTCCATCCCTTATCGGGTGTTTGGTTGCATGATAATTTTTTGTACATTTTCGTGATAAAAATTTGTATTAAAATAAAAAGTGAACAAACTCATGACATAAAATTATTATGTTCGGACGGATGTGATAACAAAAAAGAGTAACTATCACACACGACCAAACAAAGTGGGGACCACAAGAAAAAAGAAACAGGTGAGATCCTCTTTTTTGTTTAAGAAGAAAATCACCTTCAAAATATAAAATTATCATGATTGTCAAACACCTCTTTTAACAATTTTTTTTATAATTTTTAAAAATTAAAATAAAAACTTCTATTATCATACAACCAAACATCTCATTAGTGTATAAATATAAATTCTTGATCTTTCTACACCCCCAATGGGATAGTAGTACATCACCCATTGCAAAACTTTTAATATTGTGACACAAACTAGTATCAATAAAAACACATTATTATTATTATTATTTTATTATATCGTGATTATAAATTTAAAGTAATATTCGGTAAAGTGCTCTCTCTCTCTATTTCTTTCTCCCCCTTTATTATCTTATAGAGAGTGAACAATTTATTGTTACTTACACAAATTGTTTTTAGTAGTTTTTTATCTGCTTTATAACTTGATAGTTAAGATATAATATATATCTGATCAGATATCTCTGATGACTCATGTCAAAAACTCAATGATGAAATTGTGATAAATAAATAAAATCTTGATTAACAGTCAAGTAAAAATCCCATTTAGCATTTCTATTTTGGACCAATTCAACAACTAATAATAATGTGTTATTGACGACAGCTCCCTAAAGCCATACCCAATAAGAGTGTTTTACAACGACTATAAAGGTCATTGCTAATAAACCCATAATGGCGACGATTACATAATTCCTTGTGTGCGACTGGGCGATCAACTCCCCATAAAACCACAACATAACACCCCAGATCCGCCAGGGGGATGACTGACACCTCCTTCGTCGCCACCTGAGAAGAGCAACTACAATGCCACAACGAATGGTGTAGCGCTACCACGAATCTCGCCTCCAATCTAGCCTTTACAAGGTAAAAAAATATCGAAAAATTGGAAGTCTACTCCTTGTCCAATGAGAATTCTGATTCCATTGGCATTATCCCCTAACAATGCAACAATCGTCGAGATTCAATTGATAGTTTCACTTCAAAACAGAGGTTTCTATAATTTTGTAAACACAAAAAATGAAATAACATTAATTCAATGTCGATTTTGACTGTGACTTCCACATGTCTCTTATACCACTATAAAGAATCATTCTATGATAGCGGAAATGTTCTATTCCTTGATTATCATGGTCATAGTCTTGGAAAAAAACAACGTAATCAAGAATCAAAATCGAACAAAATTGAAAATATCTTCTTAAGATTTGATAAGTCTCTTATGTATGATGAAGATAAAATGTTTCATTATCTCCAAGCCTCCAAGTGTATGGCCTCTATGGTATCCACACAAATCTCCTGCATGTTAGACCTTCCAACTTGGTCCCAAACGAAGCTCACCAATTATTAACAACCTCTAGGATGAGAGAATGTGAAGGAGAGAGTAGAGCACAAAATTTGGAATCCTTGGTTTGATGAGGTTTAGACAAATTCACTCCTATTTATAGATATTGTATTTTTTCATACTCAATTTCTACAAATTTTTTCATACTTATGTCTCAATCATTATATGTGTGACTCACTAGGTCCAATAGTCTATTTAAATGAAGCTTTATTAAAATAACAACATATTGTAAAATAAATTCATTATCTAATAATTAATTTAATGACTTTCTAATAATGAAGGGTGCAAGTTACATCCCATGATTCCAAATAATTTTAGAAATGTTATCATCTCTATTGAGCATTTCCATCATCAAACTGTAAGGATATAAATTCTAGTCCATCCAATGCCCTGATCAAATAGAGATACGACATCATGTAAGGAATCGTCCATAAAATATTGGTGCAGCAGAAGCGACGATTCCTATGAGTTCCTTTAGAATCTATCTCAATCGGAACTGAACGACGAAAATCGGAAACTGATCAAATCGGGTTCGAGTATACCTGATAGGGATTCATATAATTCCATGGAGAGGAAGGAGATGAGCTTCTTAAGCTCTTAAAATCGTTCAAATGCCCGGTCTCCAACAGTATCCACACGAACTTCATCCACAGTAGGTTCTCCCTTCGCGTCGGCCTCGAGTACTCTTCCCAAACGAGGCTTCATCACCCATGGACGCTTTCTAGAGAGAGGAGGTAAAGAGGAGGCTGAGAACGTGGTTAACACTCTTGGCTTGATAGGGTTTGGCTAAAACCATTAGTATTTATAGAGAATTTTGGTATTTTCATAAAAACCCAAAATCTTCATAAATTACGTCCTTGCCCATGTACTTGTGGATAACTCCTTTTGTGTGTGACCCACTAGGCCTAATAGCCTGTTTGGTTGAGGCCTAACTAAAATAGAACAATTCTATTTAATTTAATTTAATCCGTTATCCGAGAACAGATTAATCGACCTACCGATCATGAAGGGTACAAGTCACATCCCATGATCTCAAATGGCTATGGAGATAATAACATCCCCAATGAGCCTTTCCATCATCAATTACCGCATAGATATAAACCCTCATCCATCCATTGTCCCGGTCAGAAAAGAGTATTGCATTGACTGTCAACTCCTTAGTTTACCGACTCTATAGGATCCTGTACTCGGAATTGAATCAATTGGAAAACTCCTTTTCCAATTATCCTATCTACCATGGCCAGGGATTTAGAGTACTATCTCATAGGACATTCACTCTCACTTACCGAGAGTGGGCGATCCCTTGTCTGCTCAATTGTCTCCATCGAGTTTTCCTTGTACCCGATCCATCACTATACTAGACCATCTATACGGTGATCCATAAGACAATGGTCAAAGCACAAGTTCCACCCAACAAGGCATCTTTGGCGACTCAGGTCAAAGATCCAACCATGCAACCATGATGATAGAAAATCCTGATTGACAGTTCGATAAGATACCATTCAGGGTTTCTAATTTGGTCAGTTCAGTGAACTTATTCAACCGATGAGCACATGTATATGTATCTCAGTGTCTCCACACTAATGATAAATGAGATCGGCCATCCTTATCACATAAGAAGATATCACATACACTAGTCTATATGGATCCTTGATGTCCCATCTCAAGTATCTTATGACTAGGAACATTTAGATCAAATACCTCTTGATGATCAATCTCATTATCATGATCTCATCATGATTTAATCATCATTGTATTTGATCAAGAACTTCATTATGATATTTGTATCTAATAAGAGCTTATAATGAATATTTGCTTAATTAATTAAATGAGATATATCTAGAAATGTTGAATCATATCATATATGATTGACTTGTAGGGCATGCATTTCTATCACATCAATTGTCAATCCATTTAATAAACTAACACTTTGGGATTTTGTACTTATAATCAGATCAATTGAAATTTACTTTTTCAATTATCCTCTTTATCTTGACCATAGATTTAGAGTTGTATCCTATAGGCATTCACTCTCACTTATTGTTAGTAGATGATCTCTTGTTGTCCACTCAATTTTCTTCATCGGATTTCTCTTTGTACACAATCTATTAATTATACTAGACCATCATCTTGGTGATCCATAAGTCAATAATCAAAACAAAAGACACGCCCGATAAGACATCTTTGTCAACTCAGGTCAAAGGTCAAACTGTGAAACCATAATTATAAATATTTGATAGACAATTTAGGTAAGATACTATTCATAATTTTCAATACAATCAATTCAATAAACTCATTACATTAATAATCAACTATATATATATATCGCTCAGTGTCTTCACATTAATGATTAATGATCATTTTCATCATATGAGAAGACATCACAAGAATCCTTAATGTCTAATCTGAAAGATTTTATGCCTAAAAATATTTAGATCACATACCTCTAGATGATTGATCTCATTGTCATGATCTCATCATTGTTCAATCGTCATTGTATGATTAAGGACTTTATTACGAAATATGTATCCAATAAGAGTTAGTAATGAAGATATGCCAACTTAGATGAATGAGATATTTCAAGAAATGTTCAATCATATCAAATATGATTGATTTGTAGTGCATATATTTCTATCAGTATACATACGAACTTCCACTGCAGGTGGGTTATCCTACACGTTGGATCTTTCGACTCATCTAAAAAAGAGCTCCATTGGTCGTCAGCGACCTCTATAGTGGGAGAATGTGAAAGAGAGAGTTGAGCACGAATTTTAAACCATTGGCTTGATGGGTTTAACCAAATTCACTTCTAATTATAAAAATTAGATTTTTTTAAAAAAAATCTTCAATTTCTATAAATTGTGTCCATACCCGTACTTACAGATCAGTCCTTATGCACGTGACCCACTAGACTCAATAGTTCATTTGGTTGAAAATTAAATATAATAACAAATTATTTTAAATTAAATATGTTATCTGATAACATATTTAATGAATTTTCTATTATGAAGGTATAAACTATATCTCATGATCTCAAATGACTTTAAGGGTGATCTCATCAATATTGAGCATTCCCAACATCACTTACTACACATATATAAACTCTCATCCTTCCAATACCCCAGTTAGATAGGGATACAACATTGACTATCAACCTCTTAGTACACCGACACTTTGCGATTCTTTACTCAAAATCAAATTAATTGAAAAACTTTTTTTTTCAATTTTCATCTATACATTGATCAAGTATTTAAAGTACCATCTCATAAGTATTCACTTTCATTTACCGAGAGTGAATGATCTCTCATTACCTGCTCAATTACCTCTATCAAGTTTTACTTATACCCGATCCATTAACTGTACTAGACTATCGTCACGGTGACCCATGAGTCAATAGTTGAAGCACAATATATGTCTATTAAGACATATTTAGAGACTCAATCAAATGTTCAACCGTGCAACCATGATGATAAAAAATGTTTGATAAAAAATTAGTTAAATAATTTTTAAATCAGTCAGTTTAGTGAACTCATTCTACTAATGATCACTTATATACGTATCTCACTATCTTCACATTGATGATCAATAAGATTAGTCATTTCATCTTATAAGAAAATATCACGTATACTAATCTATCGAAATCATAATAATTTAAAATTTTAAAATTTTATAATATATATTAATTTTTAAATTAAAAGTAGAAAATAAATTTTATTTTACTATTTATTTTTTGATTTGATATATTTCAAATCATATTTTTATCTTTTAACATTTTTATATTTTACTTTTAACAATAATATATATTTAATTTTTATATTTATGTATTGTTTTTATAAAAAATCAAGTTAATAAATACAAAGTTAACTATTTTTTATTCTAATAAGTAATCAGAACATTTCGATAACTTGTAGGATGTAAACATATATTTATTAATTTTTATCATAAACATATTGGAATTGGATATTATTAGCCAAACAAATATCAATTTTGATATTATTAGCCAAACACCATCTATATAAATATCAATTTTTAAATTATTCATAATAGAAATGTTCAAAACTATCACCAAATAGGGCGCGACTTTGCATTCTTACATTTTTATCATTTTGGGACTATTTGACACAAGTTTAAAAAGATAAACCTCGCTTATCTCAAAATGTTCAAGTATAAATCAGATTTATCTCTAAAGTAATCTTATACCAAATAGGTTACTTAATTTTCTCGTAGCATAATGCTAATTTCCAAAGAGATATACATATACATACATATATATAGAGAAATTAGAAGGGGCACATACCAAAAATCCTGATGTAAAGGATATAGATTGAGAAATTTGGTGCAAATGATGAAACATTCTTTCATAGTTATTCCTCAAACTCAAGAATCCCGGATGGCCGGATGGTGTTCAGTAAATAATTTTTTATACAACCAAATTTTAGACAGCTAAAGAAATAAAAAGTTTTTTTTTCACAAAAACTCAATTTGTCATCCAACCAAACACCCGATTACAATTTGTCCGAATTACTCTCGATCACTCCAATGCCGTTTCATAAAGACCCAGGAAATGTCAATTTTGTGGAACCAAGTTTAGGAAAAAAAAAAGGAACCTGATACGAGACGATATATACATACAAAGATATATATATATATATATATATAGAGAGAGAGAGAGAGAGAGAGAGAGAGAGAGAGAGAGATGCATGAAAAAATAATAATAATAAAACAATCACAAGTTCAACTTCCAAAGAGTCAAGACAGCGCACTGATAAAAAAAACGAGGTCATCGGGGAATGAGTTCACGAAGACAAGCAACAGAACAGACGGCACACAGCAAAACAAACGCGCAGGGGGTGCCCCGTGTTTACTTGAGAAGGGTCTTCACGATCGACTTGACGTTGAGCTTCTTGAGGTCGGTGTAGGATTGGCCGCAGCCGACGAACATGATCGGCGCCCCAGAAATGTAGACCATGGACAGCGCAGCTCCTACCTGCAGATTGAAATAAACTCCTCAGAGCTGCCCCACAACCGCAACACAAGGAATCACCTTGTTGAAATAAAATAGTGGGGATGGTCCCATATAGATGACACATGACAAAGTTCAGTTACTCATGAGGTGTTGGTTGCACAACAATTTTTTATACACTTTCATGACAAAAAAATTGTATTAAAATAAAATGTAAGCTGCCCAATGACATATAATTACCATGTTTGGGGAGATGTGACAATAACCAAAAAGAGTGGAAGCCATGAATGTGACCAAAAGAGGCGAGGGACCACTCGATAAAAAAAAGTTTTTTTGTACAAAAAAGATTTTTTTTAAAAAAAAAATCATAATGATTGCCAAACACCTCTTTTAACAAGTTTGATTACGAAAATATATAATTATAACAAAAACTCAATTTATCATGCAAACAAACACAACATATGCATCAATGTTCAACGTTAACGGCTTAGTTTTGAAGTTCGTAAGATAATATCAGAAACATAACACTAACTTTATTATAACTTTTATTATCTTAATTTTTTGTTTTCGCTGCCCATCTTGACAGTGATGGAGAATGTTAAAACAGTGAAAATAATCTCACATCTATGATATATGATAAGATTCAGCGACTTATATTTCCTACACCCTTCAACATGGGTTTGTAAGGCACCAACAAGCACCTAATGACAACAGTAAGCCAGTAACAGCAGAGAAGTACTGTGATACCTTGTCGTCAATCGTGTCAAATTTTGTGAGCAGGATGCCGTCGATCAGTCTAGCATTAGGAGTCATTGCAAGGTCTGCCAGTTTCTGCAAGATGTAGCCACGGAAAATAAGGTCTCCTGATGCAAAAATATCAAGCAGGCATCTGACCACATGATCCGTTTGGTGCATCATTTTGGCTTCCTAAAGCTTGAAGCTTCAGAATAATGGCTTTTTGGCTTTCTAAAGCTCGAAGCTTCAGAATAATGGCTTCTTGAAAAGGAAAGGAATGCAATTAAGATAGAGAGACCAATTCATTGGATGTAATGCAATCAGTGCACTTTCCCATCCAATCTCTTCAGGACGATATCATGTACACAGCTAATTGCGGCGATAAAATGAATACCTGATCAAATTTCGTCAACTGGTCCACAGCATCATTTCCGACCAATGCCTCTCCAACAAAAAGCACTAGGTCTGGCTTGTTAAGGTTGATGAGCTTGGAAAGTGCCCTCATTAAAGGTTCGTTGTCCTGAAATTTATCGAAGGTCAGACAGAAAGGCCTCTGATAATCACTCCAACAGAGCAAAATAAAAACTTAGAGCACCGGGCCACAATTAAAATTTCAAGAAGCAAAACAATGAGAGCAGCTCTGTCCTTGATCCAGCTTGTCTAGGTTACCTGCATTCGACCAGCAGTGTCAACGAGAACAACATCCGACTTGTTGCGGCTAGCCTCTTGGATTGCTTCCTTTGCCACTATGGCAGGATCCTTCTCGTACCCTTTCTCAAAAATAGGTATCTGAAAAGTGAAAGTTTGACATGTTTCAGCTATCAAGTATGGGACCATGCGTATCAACTTCCTTTTTCTGCATGTGCCTAGTCTACTCAGGGTAGCATAATGCAGTCTCTCCCAAGCTCAAGTCCATTCTCTCCAAGAACAAATTAAACCATTAAATGTGAAAGTCACCAAAGTGATAAGGAACATAACATAAGAATATGAAATTTGTACAAGCCCTTGTATGCATAATTGTCAATACCATCCCAATCTGTCCATAATTTATTAGAACAGTGGGTAAAGTCCCATATCCACGTTATGTAAGAAGGATCAAATTCTTATAGATTCTGGCCCTCCCTTCAATCCCAACGCCATGGTTTTAAGGTTTATAAGATGATATCTAGAGCACTATCTTTATTATATATACTCTTTGACCATCTTAAACTCCTATTCCTACTGCCCAAGATGAAGTGTTGGAGTAGAGGATAAAGTCCCATATTGATGATATATAAGAAGGATCAGCTGCTTATAGATTCTGGGTTCTTCAACATTAACGCCATGGTTTTCGGGTTTGTAAGCTATTTCTACCAGAAAAGGCCACCCCATGAGGTCAGACAACTCTGACATCTCTTTTTTTAATGAATTTTAAAAGTTAAGAAACATACATATTAAAAAAGTATTCAGAAACCAACATCCCATGAAAATGACTATTAATACATTATAAACTTTTCATGGGATAAAAAATTATAAGATGGTCCCCCCAGGAAAGCCTTCATTCTTGGAAAAAAAAAACCCAGTCTAAATGGGCTAAACCATCAACAGTTCACTGACCTGGCCATGACAGTTGCTTACAGCTAGGATGGCCCAAGAAGGATCAATATTTTGCAGACAAGCAGAAAAGATACAGCACAGGTCAGTTTAAAACCATACCCTTTCTCTGCTTCTCTACAAGATGGGCAAACTAACCTGTCCAGGCTGGGACAGACAGAATTGACAACTATGCATGTAACAGAATAAAAATTTCAATAAGTTGAACAAACCTGGAGTCTGCGAGCATGCGTGCGCAGCTGTTCGACAGCACCAGATCGAAAAGTATCACAAGCAGCCATCGTGACACTGAGCTTGTGTTGCAGAAGCCAGTAAGCAACCTATTGGTAACACCATTATAGGTTACTCCAGCATTGAACTAAATCAAGAAAATCAAGTAAGTGCAGAAAGAAAAAGCTTCATCCAACCTTTGCAAGATTTGTGGACTTTCCAACACCATTGACACCAACAAAAACAATAACATATGGTTTGCCTTGCTCCTTGGCAGCATGCACATCCCTCAGGATGTCAACAGACCTCTTTGGAGTCAAGATGCGTAGAAGAGCTTCCTCCATTGCCATCTGCACTCACAATAAAATATTCAAAAGATTTTCTGAGGACAAAAACAGCATCTGTCTAACTAAAGCATCTATCCTTAAATGGTTAATATAAAATTAAGGCACAAGGAATATGCTTGAAAGAACTTGCCTGAACAGTCGAAGAAACTCTTGTAAAAGATCCCAGCTTTTTACCTTCAAGACTAGCTGCCACTGATTCACAAAGCTTCTCAGCAATTTCTTCAGCCTACAATGCCATATAGAAAAAGATCAACTATTTTAATCTGCACGTTACACAAGATAAATTGTCATTAAAGCATATCAGGTATACCACACTCACCACATTCTTGGTCATCAGCCTATCCTTGAGAGCCTTTAAGGCTGGTTCCAAATCTGACTTTTCCAAAACAGTATTTCCAGAAATGCTAAAAATAAAAATTATACAGGACATGCCTCAGTAACCGAAAATATAGAACCAGGGGTCTCAGAATAAAGAATGATATAATTGAAATGATGATAGAGTGCATAAGCATAGATAACTCAAAACACCGCATGGAGTGCCACAACAATAAATGGAACTAAGGCCATACCTATATGCAGGTAAAGAAATTTGAATAGCATGGCATATGCTTCTTGTTCTATATCATCAAATTCTCGTTACAGCATGGAATACATATTACTATTATTTATGAATAAAAAAACTAAGATAACAATAGGTTGATCCTTTTTCACAAAAAAGTGAAGCAGATTTGAACCAAAATGCAGTTACAAACCAGTTTGTCGGGTTCAACAGAAAAGATCACACTTCCCAGAACTAAGTGCAACTATGCATGCATGCTTGTAAGAAAACAAATATAACTAATACGAGAGCAGATAATACATTTGTCAGTAAAGCCCTTTGTGGAACTTTTTGGTATAATCTGTTGTGTATCTCCAAGTTTTAATTTAAAATACAAGATTCCAATCTGTTAGGATTCATGTGAACAGATAACAAATCTATAATCAATGAGGCAGACAAGATGAATATCACATGCATTCTTATTAAGCTAGAGTAGATTTTAGCAATGTGAATAAAAACCCACTTTTTATAGGTTTATTGTATAAAATAATTGCATGATTGTTCTATCGTCAGCTGACCAAGACACACTTGTTCAGTGCATTAATGTGTACTGAATTAATTTATTTTTCAAGTAACATTTCTTTCTAGGCTGCATAAAATGTAATGTTCTAAGCTTCTACTCAGAAACCATCCAAAAAGTTTCAAGAAAATAGGGATTATGAACTCATTAAACGGTCGACATCTCCTTGAACAGGACAAGAAGGCAAGATGGTTGACATCACCTATGGCAGGAAAAGAACAATCTCTGGTATACTTAATTGAAGGTTGTTAAGGCTACCTACTATACCAAATCTGCAACAGAAACCAGATATTTGAAACAGTTTCAAGTAAGTCCTAAATCATGCAATTGACTAAAAGGCACCATAAAAGGTTATGAATATAGAACCCTAATCACATCGTAAGGTAGACCACAAAAGAGGAATCATGTGTACCAACCACTCACACAGAACAAATAAGATACATAAGTGTACTTTGTCATAAATCTTTCTCAAAGTAGGATAGAATGCTTAGCAACTTCCATTCCGTTTACAAAGGAGCATCGCAAAAGGCAGACTAATGTAGAACCTGGTAAAGACTAATAGTAGTAGAAAGTCTATAAACAGTCAGAAAGCAAAGTTTTGAGTTCACATGTCAAGATGAACTACAAAAGGATATACAGGTGAAGCACAATAGCTGTTTACCTCTGCAAAACTGATGTAAACCAACCCTTCTTAGAGCTTGTCTTTGCATTCTCAGGCACCTCATCTACTTCGTCACTATCACTATCACTCTCACTACTCACATCTTCCTCCCTGTCCATCATGCTGTCACCCTGATCGGCCAAAAGCATTTCTTGGCCCTCCTCCCCTTTCTCATTTACTTGATCAGTGAAATCCAGCCTTGACTCAGAAGGTGAATCGTCCCAAACTCTGTTCTTTTTTGTCAACTTTTTAGTTTCACATTTTGTAGGTTTTCCCCCAAGAACTATGTTAGTTTTTTTGGCTCCCTTGGAGCGCAACTTCTGCAGCTTATTTACATCAAAAGCTCCTGCATCGGAGCTCCTGTTCTCTGTTTTGACAAGAGACACGACCCGTGAGCCTCTGCCCTCGTTCAGGTGTAAATGGTGATCTCCGTTCAGCAAACCACCGGCTTTAAGTGAATCGCCATCAGAATCATCTTTTGCACTGTCCCGACTACTTTTCTGTTTCTGATTACCCTGCGACCCCCTATTATGCCCATTGATCTGCCCCTGCTTCTTCGATGCTGCACCCACCAGGCCCCTGGACGTCACCTGCTTCAACTTCCTCATTTCTTCTGCCCTCGCCTCCGCCTCCTTCTGTAGCTGGAGAAATATGGCATCAAATTCATTGTACTCCACACGCCGGGGATCATATATACTAGCGAATTCCTTCTTCATCGCAGCTAGCAGGTCATCGATATAGAGAAGGTGCAGAATACGCTGGTAGACAGCAACGAAGACGAGACCGAGCTCGTTGTGGAAGGTCCACTTGAGCGTGTAAGCGGCGCCAGGAGCATCGTAGTTGTAGGAGGCATCGGCCGATCTTTCCTCAAGAAGGCAGGATCGTATCAGAGTGTCGATAGGGGAGCCTTTGAGGGCGTTACCGAGCTCTCTGCACGTCCACAGGATCAGGCCTCCCCGGGTAAAGATCAGCAGCTGCTCCAACATCTCTCCTCGAACCCTAATTGGCACCAAAACCAAAAGAAACCGCTCAGTGATCAGATCGGAGACCAGATCAATCCCCCAATCGAAACATTGAATTGCAGGGGTATTAAACAGAAAGTTTTGCGATTGGATCTAAATTAGATGAAAATTTTTAGTGGTACGAATAGAACTCCCAAAACAGATCAGAATTGAGATTTATCCTCCCGGAACGACCGGGCACAAATCCAAAATTCCCTCGATACCACAGCAGAGGAAACGATAAAGGCATGTCGGATCGGAGATGCCTACCTTGTTCGTCGCGGCGAAGAATGTGTCAATCAAAATTGAAAAGGGGTAAAAAAAAAAAAAATAGGACGGACTGTTTGAGAAGAAAGAGGGGAAGGGTGTCACCGGCGGCCGGTTGATCCGGCGGCTCAATTTATACCATGGGTTGTTCCCGTGGGGCGGCGCGGGCGGGCGGACCGGCAAGGCGGCGACCCCGGTCCACCATCTTTGACCGGTTGAGCGCGTTGAAATAGATACGTTGGACCGGACCCACAGCAATCCGCACAAAAAACGCGACGCCGGATGGAGAGATGGTGAATAAGGACGTCTATTTCCTAAAAATTATTTCACGATTTATCATATTTAATATCTTTTGTTCCTATCCATAATTAAAATTATCAAAATTTTAGAGCATGTTGAAAATATTCTGTCTACTTCCGTGAGGGACTTCTATTTACATTCAATTGCTTAAGTTATTGTAAAATAGTGTATTTAAAACAATAGTTCTTGTTTTAAATTACATACGGCTATAAAGAATTGATTATTAAATCATATAATAATCATGTGATTATTTATTTTATTTTATATATAATTTAAAAAGTTAACTAAAAAAATCTTGCTTTGAAATCTATCAAAAAAAGTCATGAAGAGATTTTTGATTAATAACATTAATTTTGAAACTTGTATTACAAATAAAACATGTTATGTGCCTCCACCAGTTTTGATATTTTATCATATTATTTATAAATATAAATATCAAAATTAATATAATACTAATTTTGACACTCTAACCAAGTAGGTATAAACATTTGGTTAAAAATATTTTTTTTAAATATTTTTGTGTTAAAATTTTATACTAAAATAAAATTTAATGCTATTTTTGGTTGGAATATCAAAAATAATATTATATTAGTTTTAATTATTTGTAAATGATAGTGTACTGATATCAAAATTGATCTAGATAACATTTGTATCATATATCATATTTTTTTGTACTGAAAACTTTAATATTGATGCTGATAGTCAAATGATGATTTATTAATATAAATTTTAGCATTTATAATAATAAAGGTGTTCAATGCCGCGAACAAATGCCTAAGATTGCTAAACATATAAAAAGCTCGGAGGACCAAATCAAACTACCTCCTCAATCACTTTGATTTGGTTTAGTTTGGTATGGATTAAATCATTTCTTATTAAAATATAGTATCCATATATGTCAATGTAGAGTTTCATTTGATTTGTTTTAAATAATACTCTACTAGAATTTAAAATTTAGTATATTTGTTTATATATTTCATTAATCTTATCTTAAAATTTTTTGAAATAAATTTTTATAAAAAATATAAATATTGTTAATATATAACTCAAAATAAATATTTAATGTAACTTCGGTTATTCATTTTATTAATTTAATTTATTCTGAACAGACTTAGAAACGAAACTAAACTGATCGATAGTTTAGACCAAACCAGACCAAGTCAAAGTATTTGTTTGGTTTGGTTTCTATAGTTGAACCAAATAGTGAACACTGAATACCCATAGTCATCATGGTGGGTTTTTGGTAATACCTAACCAACAAAAATAATAAGAAAAAAGATAAATTTTAACCCATGAATATTATGAGTAACTTATTCCAAGTAGGATCATAATAACCCTCCTATTTCTAACCCCCATATTACTCCAACATGTCCCTCCAAGCCCTCCTATTAATTTATTCCTGATGGTTTTAAGTTTTTTTCTTCTTGATTTAGATATAGTTTCATCTAGATAAAACATTCAATTCCCATGAATTACCACTAATGATATCTTAATACATCTACTTTGTTGAGCATACAGACGACTTCACACCTTCAACGGAGAAAAAAATCTCTAACATATTCTTGACAAATTATATATAAAGGTAGTAAAGAATAAAGTAAGAACAAAGTTTGATTCTCATCTTCCATTTTTATATTTCTACTTTCTAATAAGTGAAAATAAAATTAAATTCATGAAAACGTGATTTAATTGTACTACCTTTGTGATCCTACAGCCCTTGCTTGGCTAGCTAGTCAAAGATTTGGTCATTCAAAGATAAAATGATTTTGAATGCCAAACATCATTATCACTCCTCTCTTTTTTTTACATCTAGGACTTGAAATCATTCAAACTTCTGCATATATCCTTAAAATTTTGACAATGCTTTGTTAGCTTCTGAAATCTTATTCCGTTTTCGAATAGGTTCATGTGGTTAAACTCCATTGCAGTATGTAATTTTTGTATCGTTACCTATTTAAACAATCAAAATATCAATCCTTATCTCCTCATTATCTCCATACACACGTACGCATCCTTCCGCTTTCTCTCAGGAATCTCATCCATCTCTCTCTCTCTCTCTCTCTCTCTCTCTCTCTCTCTCTCTCTCTCTCTCTCTCTTGGTCTCTCTTCACTTTTTTCTTGTGTGTATATTTTATTTTTCTGCGCTATCTTCCTACCGTGTGTACACTTTTTCCCCACTCTCCCTACAACTTTTATCTCTTTGCAGCACTCTCTTTACACACAGCTAGCTCTTTATACAATCTCTCTTTTGTCTCTGTATTTTTCTCAAACACACTACATTTTTTTTCTGGAATGGAGTGTTTGATTGCATGATAATTTTGTGTACATTTTCACGATAAAAAAATATATTAAAATAAAGAGTGAACCAACTCATGACATAAAATTGTCATGTTTGGAGGGATGTGATAACAAAAAAGAGTAACTATCATTCATGACCAAACAAAGTAGAGACCACAAGAAAAAAGAAAGAGGTGAGATCCTCTTTTTATGTTTAAGAAGAAAATAACTTTCAAAACATAAAATTGTCAAGGTTGTCAAACACCTCTTTTAACCAATTTTCTTACAATTTTTAAAAATTAAAATAAAAGTCTTCATTGTCATATGCATCCAAACACCCCATAAACTATCTATCTATTTTATCTATAGTTTCTCTCTCTACTCTCTATCTATATTTTCTTCCTTTGTCTCCACTTTATCTCTTATCCATGCACCGTATCTCTCCCTACAACTTTTTCTCTGCATATTATCTCCTTACACTTTTTCTATTCTTTGTATATTAATCTTTCTTTTCATTCTCATCTATTTTGTATTTTTCCTCTTTCTTTTGAGAGAGAGAGAGAGAGTTAATCATTCTATCAAATATCAGGTAATTAAGTCAGATTTGGTTAAATTTAAGTTGATATCAATTTAAATTGTTAATATAACAACTCAGTTGGAAATACTGTAAAATTGTGAAATTTTACGAGTTATTGTAAAAATTCTGGTGATGTATAAAAATATGAATAACTTTCAAGACGTTCTAATTTGTAAGGTATTTTGTTGTGACATGCAAGGCGGGGTCGGGGTCAGGATCAGGTCGGTCGGACCTAAAACTGACTCAAGTTGGTTAGGGTCGCGATCTGGGTCGGGTCGAAGTCAGAAAAAATAATAATATAAAATTTATTTAAATATATTAATCGAATCGGGGTGGTGACACCCGGTCGAGGTTGGTCGGCTCAAAAACAGGCGGACGACCCCGTACACCATGGTGACATGCCATGATGTGATATGCAATGAGTTGTTCTTGTTGTCAACGTGCAGAGCCCCCTCCTGACGAACTATTGGGCTTGGCTCCAATTTGGGTGATTCTGTCGTCTCCTGCTCTTGCTTAATATTTCTGACAAAAAAACATAGAGCAAACATAGATAAGATGGACGTCTGAAAAATAATATCTTCGTAAATGCAGGTGGGTTGATTAACTGAGTACTTTTACGAGGTCAAAAGGGAAATCTTAATAGCCCATGAGACCAAGGACGTTAAAGTAGTCAAAAAAAATCTCCTTTTTCACTCCATAAAGGCTACGCTACGTTAATGGAACATTTCTTCCCTTTTCCCTACCCTACCATCCATTTGGCTGAGACTGGGAGACTAGAGAGGAAGAGGTAGGGCGGGAGAATGTTTGGAGCGGGAGAGATAATAAAAAATCGTAGAGAAGAGGGCACGTCTGCGTGCATCACTCTCGAACTCTAGATAAAATAATAATTCTAATTAAGGGAGGCCGGGTGGCGGGTTCGGATTCGGAATGGGTCCGTCCGACTCAAACTGGACTCGATCCGAATAGTCCGAAAACTATTTTTTAAGTATTTAAAAAATAAAAATAAAAGAAAATACAAAATATAGAAGAATCAAAAAATTTGAAAAATTGGAAATAGGACTAGAAAAAAATATTTCTATTTAAAGTTTATATTTTGTTGTTTTTCTGTGTAATCTATATACTCTCTCTATGGTATTTGGAAAAGTTCACAACGGTGAAAATATATGCATACTGATTATGCTTTCCACTCTCTTGTAGAAAGTAAAAAAAAAAAGGATAACACTTAATAGAGTAGCTTAGTAACACAATTCAGCAAACATTGATCTCTAAGAAGTCATGAAACAAATTGAAAAACGAATTATCTATAAACACTTTAGAAAAAGAAAGTCCACAATTTGAGCACTCTCTAAAGGGTATAGGTCCCTTTAATTTTCGGACTATTCGGACCGAGTGAGAAAATGTGGGGGTATAGGCCCTTAAAAGGGTCTTTGGAAGGAATATGATAGAAACGTGTGTCCTACAAATAAATCATATATGACATGATTTAATATTTTTAGAAATATATCATTCAATTAATTAAGCAAATCATAACGAAGTTTATTCATCATATGCAATGATTATTGAATCATGATAAAATTATGATAATGAGATAAATTATCTAAAAGCAGATATCTAAATGTTACTCATTGTAGGATCCTGGAGATAGACATCAAAGATCCTAATAGATTAATATATGTGATGTTGTATCATGTGATGATTGATAGAAATGTATGTCCTACAAGTCAATCAATATTTGATATGCTTTGACATTTCTAGAAATATTTCATTCAATTAATCAGATAAATCTGTATTACTAGTTTTTATTATATGAGAATATCATAATAAAATCCTTGATCGCATGCAATGATGATTGACTCATGATAATGAGATTGGTCATCTAAAGGTATATGATCTAAATGTTCATGATGTAAAAGATATTTCTAGAGACTGAACATTTGAACAGTTTTGAAGAGTTTGAAATTTTCTTCTTCTTTCTCTCCAAGAGATTAGATGAATCCCTATTAGGTATATTCCAACCCGCTTTGAATGATTTTCGATTTTTTTCATTTGGTTTTGATTGAGATAATATTAACATGAACCTATAGGAATCATTGTTTCTGTCACACCAAATTTTATATGACGATTCCTTACAATGATAATGATGATGACCAATCTCATTGGTCATTAATGTGGAGACTAAAATACACATGCAGATGCTCATTAATTGAATGAGTTCACTAAACTGACCAAATTAGAAACTTGAATGGTATCTTACTGAATTGTCAATTAGAAATTTTTATCATCATGTCTGCATAATTAAACCTTTGACCTGAGTCATCAAAGATGTCTTTTTAGGCAGAACTTGTGCTTTGACACACATAAGAACTAATCCATAAGTATAGGGGCAAGAGTGTAATTTATGAAGATGTTAAGTTTTTATGAAAAAATTTAAATTCTCTATAAATACTAATAGTTTTCACCAAACCTTATCAAGACAAGTGTAAAAATCACATCCTCTGTCTCCTTCCTACCTCCTTCTTTCTTTGGAAGATGTCTATGGGTAATAGAACTCCGTTCGGGAAGAGTTCTCAAGTCTGGTGCCAAGGGAGAACCAACTGTGGATGAAGTTCGTGTGGATATTGTCAAAAACTGGACAATTGAATAGTTTAAAGAGCTTGAGAGGTTATTACTCTTCTTCTCCAAAAGATTAGATAAATTTCTAACATGTATATTCAAACCTATTTTAATCGATACTCAGTTTGTGTCGTTCGGTTCTTATTAAGACAAGATCAACATGACAATAGAAATTGTTGCTTCCACTGTACTAAAATTTATATGATAATTCCTTATAGTGGTTTCAGAGTTAAGTTAAAGTCTCGGTCAAAACTGACATCGAATCAACATTATTTCATACATTTTATGTGTTTTTAAATCTGTGCACATATATATTTTGTCGATGTCGTATTAATTTATATAAGATATGGATGTGAAATTGGTTGGCACTGGTAGAATCTTGTGACATAAGGTTTCCAACACTACAAACCTTTCAAATTTGGACCTCTATAGAGTCCAAGAGAAGCTCCGTAAGTTGGTGATTCTGTTATGCCTATACAGTCACCTGAAGTTGGGGATTTTGTGAAATCCCTATCTATGGAGGGGGATTGAAGCCTTGTGAAAGCTTTATAAGATGGGTATTATGATTACCTAACGTTTTCTCATGATTTTGTGATTCGAAAAGGTCGCAGAGGAAGAGGATTTGGAATTTTGTGGGTGATGAGAGCCCTAGCAGCAGTGGCACATTCCCCTCGCAACTGTCGTCTTTAGGCAAGGATTTAGAGGATAAGGCTAGAAGATTTGGAATCCTAGTTAGACAAGTATTCAAACTAGTATTTTTTAGAACTTTTCCCACATTTAGAATGTCCAGAATAGGTAAGAAGATCTAGTGGTGTCCTGTTTCAAACTTTGGAGGTGCCACCTTTGTTCTCCCTCTATTTTTTACCTATATAGATTTTTCCACATGATAAGGCTAATTGAATCGGAATCCTCATTTGATGAGGATTCTAAAGCATATTTTTTGGATGTTTTGGAGATCGATTAGTCTAGTTTTGAACTAGATTAATGTGGCTACGTAGAGATCCTTATCAGGCGAGGAAGTTGGCTGGCCACAAATTCTTCGGGGCCCATTATGCTACGTGCCTGAATCCAGTTAAAACCCATTTGACCAGGTCTGTAACCGCTTGCCATAATCACTCTTGACCACGCACACATGGATACTGTAGCTGGGTTAACTTCTTGTTTGACCAGGACCACGTTGGCACATGTCGGGGTGGCACTGTGCACCGATGCACACGATGCAATACGCCTATGATTTTTAAATAGTTTAAAAATAATATAAAAGTAAAAAAAATTATAAAATTTTGACAAATTATATAATATTATTTGGTAGGTTTTAAAGTGTTTAATGATCTGCTAGATAATATTAAGCCCTATTGACATAGATTCATTAATTATTGAGCATTAAAATTATTTTAAATGCTTATCTTAATTGATTAGTGTCTTAATTAATTCTATAGAATGATATTTTTCATAATAATGATTAGAACATTAATTTTTAACTTTGCACAATAGTGAGAATATATGAATGCTCTAAATAGTTTAGATATGTTTGTATATTTATATAAATTATTTATATGTTATTTTCATATTATTTATTTCATGAAAAAATCAACAAGCATGAAATTTGGAATTTAAAAGGTTATAAATTATATTTTAATGGTATAAATGTTATATCATATTAATATCATGTACTCACACTATGATGTGATGTTGGATTATGTGAATTCATGGAGATTATGAGCTTAGATGTGATTATCATGTGATGGTGATTATTTTATGTGGATTTGTTTAATGGGGCCTACATGCCTCCTCCCCTCTTTAATCAATTCTAATTGTACATTCTACCTCCCTCTATTGATGTACTCCCCTTGGTTAAAACCAAAGTTTCTTATTAGGTTATGTACATTTACCGGTCTGCATAACCTACATCATCATCAAATACTAACTCCTTTAGTTGTACACTATTCTGGCTCTAGTGTTGCATAATTAATGTTATGATCGGTAGGCCAATTAGTCCATATTGTATTTAATATAATTAAATAGAATTGTTCTATTTTACTTAAGTCTCAACTAAATAGGCTATTAGGCCTAGTGAGTCACACACACAAGGACTTATCTGTAAGTATAGAGGTAAAAGTGTAATTTATGAAGATTTTGGTTTTTTATAAAAAAATACATATTTTCTACAAATACTAATGGTTCTAGTCAAACCCTATCAAACTAAGGGTGAGAACCACATCCTCAGCCTCCTCCCTACCTCCTCTTTTTGAAAGACGTTCACAGGTGATGAAGCTCTATTTGGGATGGTTCTCAAGCATAGTGTGAAAGGAGAACATTTTGTAGATGAAGTTTGTGTGGATATCACTAAAGACCAGACATTTGAATGATTTGAAGAGCTTGATAAGTTCTTTCTCTTCTTCTCCAAGGGATTAAATGAATCTCTAATAAGTATATTCTAACCTATTTTAATCGATATTCAGTTTTGGTCGTTCAGTTTCGATTGAGACAAGAACAACATGAATATTTAGGAATCGTCACTTCCGCAGCATCAAATTTTATATGATAATTTCTTACATCGTAGCCATTGGCCTGGCTTGGTCTAGTCCCTACTAGGTCACTAGGTCGCAGGACTTGACCTAGTTGTGATCCTTCTTTCAATGATTTTGATAAAAATATGATATTTATTTGTAAATTATTCTACGATTTCACAATCCCCTATTATCCACTCAATTGTCTCCACCGGGTTTTTCATATACCTAATCTATTAACTATAATAGATCACAATACTAAGTGATCCATAAGTCAATAGTCAAAGTACATAGCCTGCCCAACAAGACGTCTTTAGCGACTCAGTTCAAATATTCAACCGTGCAATCGTGATGATAAAAAACCCTAATTGATAGTTCGATAAGACACCATTCAGGGATTCTACATTGGTCGGTTCACTAAACTCATTCTTTAATAAACACCTGTATATTTATCTTAATGTCTCCAAACTAATGACCAATGAGATCAATCATCCTCATCATATGAGAAAATATCACATACACTAATCTTAAAGGATCCTTGATGTCATGTCTCAAGGATCTTATGACTAGTAACATTTGGATCATATGTCTTTAGATGATTGATCTAATTATCATGGTCTCATCATGATCTAATCATCATTGCATGCATCATAAAACTTCACTACCATAAAGGCATCTAGCTAATATAAATAATGGAGATAATGTCATTATTTCTGAATAAGATATTACAAGATATGTAAAATTATATCAAATATGATTGGCTTGTAGGGCATTCATTTCTTTCAGGAGTCCCACATTGTGGACATATAATTCTATCTGCACTCTCTTTCCAAAAGAGAATATAGTCATTCTTACATGCATCTATTTTTTTGTAACTAAGTCCTAAGTCCTTAAAAAAAAATTTAAGTTTATACCAAGTTTTAGGAACACTAACATCTTTAGGCAATACATCTTTAAATAAAGACAATATACTATTCATACAATTTTCAGTTAAACTATTTGCTGACTTCAACTGAATCAACTTAAAATATGTTTTAACTTAGATATTTATGTACAACCTTCATATAAAGGTGTTTTGGCATCTATTGATAACAAAAAATACTTGTGTGTTTCTATATTTGATTCACCCTCGTTATGTCTGGATGTTTCTTAAATATTTTGAATATCTTCAATCATTTCTATCACTTCATCATTAACCTTTTCATCTAGTGGTTCATTTAATTGGACTTCATATTCGTTACTTAAATTAAGCTCTATTTCACCGTGACTTATCCATGTTCAATAATTTAACCATGTGTCATCACATATTAAATATTATTTAACTATATATCTTTTTAATATAAAAGTGTTAAAACACCGTTTACAAGGACATTGAATTAAATTTTTGTTCTATTTATGTCTAAATTGTAAAAAATTGTCCTACAAAATTTGGTGCAGCAGAAATGATGATTCCTATGGATTCATTTAGAACCTGTTTCAATCAGAATCGAATGACAAAAATCAAAAATCGGTCAAAACAAGTTCGAATATACCTGATGGGGATTCATATAAGAGGAATAAGATGAGTTTTTAAAGCTCTACAAACCATTCAAGCGTTCGGTCTTCAACGATATCCACACGAACTTCATTCTTAGTAGGTTCTCCATTTGTGCCGGCCTCGAGAACTCTTCCCGAACAAAGCTCTGTCGACCATGGACACCTTCTAGAGAGAGGAGAAGGTAGAGAGGAGGTTGAAGACGTGATTTTCACCATTGATTTGATAGAGTTTAGCTGAATCCATTAATATTTATAGAGAATTTAGAATTTTTCATAAGAATACAAAATCTTTATAAATTACGCCATTGTCAATATACTTATGAATAAGTCTTTATGTGTGTGACCCATTAGACCCAATAGCTTATTTGGTTGAGGCCTAAACAATAGAATAATTCTATTTAATTTAATTAAATCTATTATCTGATAACAAATTAATCAGCCTACCAATCTTGAAGGGTACAAGTCACATCTTATGATCCCAAATGGCTACGAGGATAATCTTATCTTCATTGAGCCTTTTCATCATCAGTTACCTCATACATATAAACTTTCATCCATTTAATGTCCTAATCATAAAGAGTACGGCATCAATGTCAACTCCTTAGTATATCACTCTTTAGAATCATGTACTCAAAATCAGATTAATCATAAAACTCTTTTTCCAATTATCCTCTCTACCCTAACTAGGAATTTAGAGTACTATCCCATAGGACATTCACTCTCACTTACCGAGAGTGGGCGATCCCATATTGTATGCTCAATTGCCTCCATCGAGTTTTTCTTGTACCTGATCCATCGCTATATTGGACTATCTAAATAGTGATCCATAAGTCAATGGTCAAAGCACAAGTTCCGCCCAACAAGGCAACTTTGGCGACTCAAGTCAAAGGTTAAACCATGCAACTGTTATGATAGAAAACCCTGATTAATAGTTCGGCAAGATATCATTCAGGATTTCTAATTCGGTTAATTCAGTGAATTCATTTGACTAATGAGCACATGTATGTGTATCTCAGTGTCTCCACACTAATAACCAACGAGATCGATCATCCTCATCATATGAGAAGACATCACACACATTAGTTTATTTGGATCCTTGACGTCTCGTCTCAAGGAACCTATGACTAAGAACATTTAGATCTCATACCTCTAGATGATCAATCTCATTATCATGGTCTTATCATAATTTAATCATCATTATATGTGATTAAGAACTTCATTACGATGTACGCATCTAATAAGAGCTAGTAATGAAGCTTTACTTAATTATTTGAATAAGATATTTTTAGAAATGTTATATCATATCATATATGATTGGCTTATAAGGCATACATTTCTATCATAAATAGGTCCTATATTCATGAAAAGCATAATCTAGAAATTCCTCTATTCCTCGAAGATATCTAGGATTTAATTTGTTAGGGATATCTTCCCAAGACTTGTCTAAGCTATTCATCTAGACTAATTGTTCTTAAGAAATATAAATAAATATATAAACAAAAGTTAACAATTATATAAAATAAAAATGAACTACACAAAATTGAACCTTCTCCAAAATAAGTAAGTCTCGAATGAGAATGTCATTTGAAATTTCTTGAAAATAAAAAAGAGAGCTGACATGAGATAAACATTTGATAAGATTGGCATTGAAAGCCCTAAAAATCAAACACCAATTGGCATACGATCGGTTTTACATTCTTATCTCATTTTTAGGGTTTTGTGGTAGTTTAAGACAACCCAAACCTGAAATCAGTTAGAATTGATCTTTCATTGTGGGTTTCGCTTCATAACCTATTTTTTTGTTTTAAGGCCATAATGGCCAATGCAAACTAGCTTCCAATTTCAATTGGTTTCTAATGCCACTTTAGGACAAATCAAATTGAAAAACTAGTTTTGAATTGGTTTCCATGCCATTTTGGCCAATTTAAACCGGTTTTCTAAATCAAGGCCATTACAAACCGTTCAAACTCGTTTTTTGTTTTAATTGGTATGTTAATGTCACTTTGGGCCAAACCACACTAAAAATTAGTTTGAATTAGTTCCCAACACCATTTTGGATAATTCAAACCAGTTTCCATAATTTAAGGTCATTAAGAACCAATTAAAATCGGTTTTTAGTAGTTTCTAAGGTCATTGTGGTCAATCGAAATTGGTTTTCGATTTTAATTGGTATGTTAACGTCACTTTGGGTCAAAATTAAAATTATTTTTTTATTCATTGGTCCTTGTGGTCAATTACAACCGGTATGATTAATTGATTTTAATTAGTTTTTAATGACAAAAATAAAAAACTGGTTTCTTTTGATAGAAATGTATGCCCTACAAGCCAATCATATATGATATGATTTGACATTTTTAAATATATCTCATTCAATTAATTAGGCAAATCTTCATTATAAGTTCTTATTAGATGCAAATATCATAATGAAGTTCTTAATAAAATACAATGATGATTAAATCATGATGAGATCATGATAATGAGATTGATTATCTATAGGCATTTGATCTAAATGTTCTTAGTCATAGGATACTTGAGATGGGACATCAAGGATCAGGATAGACTAGTGTATGTGATATTTTCTCATGTGATGAGAATGATCGATCCCATTGGTTATTAGTGTGGAGACACTAAGATACACATACAGGTGCTCATTAGTTGAATAAGTTCATTGAACTGACTGAATTAGAAATCATGAATGGTATCTTACCGAACTGTCAATCAGGGTTTTATATCATCATGGTTTTATGGTTGGACCTTTGACCTGAGTCGCCAAAGATGTCTTGTTGGGTGGAACTTGTGCTTTAACCATTGTCTTATGGATCACCGTATAGATGGTCTAGTATAGTGATGGATCAGGTACAAGGAAAACTCGATAGAGGTAATTGAGCGGACAACAAGGGATCATCCACTCTCGGTAAGTGAGAGTTAATGTCTTATGGGATAGTACTATGTATCCCTGACTAAGCTAGATAGGATAATTGGAAAAGGAGTTTTCCAAGTGATCCAATTCCAAGTACAAGATACTTTAGAGTCGTTATATTAAGGAGTTGACAGTCGATGGTGTACTTCTTTTCGACCGGGATATTGGTTAGATGAGGGTTTATATCTATGCGGTAACTAATGATGGAAATGCTCAATGGAGATGAGATTATCCTCATAGCCATTTAGGATCATGGGATGTAGCTTGTACCATTCATGATTTGGTAGGTCCATTAATCTATTATCAGATAACATATTTAATTGGATTAAATAGAATTGTTCTATTTTATTTAGGCCTTAACCAAACAGGCTATTGGGTCTAGTGGGTCACACATAAAAATATTTATTCACAAGTATAGGGACAAATGCATAATTTATGGAGATTTTGGGTTTTTATAAAAAAATTTAAAATTCTCTATAAATACTAATAGTTTCAGCCAAATCCTATCAAAACAAGAGTGTTAACCACGTCCTCAGCCTCCTCCCTACCTTCTCCTCTCTCTAGAAGACGTCTATGGGTGATGGAGCTCCATTCGAGAAAAGTTCTCGTGGCCGGCACGAAGGGAGAACCTGCTTTGGATGAAGTTCGTGTGGATACCGCAGGAGACTAGACATTCGAACGGTTTGAATAGCTTGAGAAGCTCATCTCTTTGCTCTCTATGAGATTATATGAATCTCTATCAGGTATATTCGAACTCGATTTGATCAGTTTTTGACTTTCGTCGTTTGGTTCCAATTGAGATAAATTCTAAAGGAACCCATAGTAATCGTCACTTCCACTACACCAATGTTTTATGGACGATTCCTTACATCTTTAATATAAGGCCATTAGAAAACAATTAGAATTTACATATCATTTAGATTGGATGAATTCAAAGTGGTTGATTAAATTCAAACAAAATTTAAACGGAACCTAATAGAATCAATTCGGTTTGGCTCAAATCAAACATAACCTACTTCTCAAACCAAACCGAACTGAACCAAACCAATTCAAATAGTACAGTTTGGTTTAATTGATGTTATATAAAACCTAACCAATCCAAATCAACATTAAATACCAATTTTGTTCAAAATTGAGCCAAACCAAACTGAATAGGCCAATTCAGTTTACCGTGTACCCGTAATTTGGTTCAATCAAACACTTAATATTAACATTAAACTAATAAAATAAGTCCTAAAATGAAATTACCAAACTCAAAATTGAGATGTTTAAAAGCCAAACCCAAAATCAAAAAAACAAACCATATCTACATGCTAAAAAATCATATCAAGCTTAAAAAATGAAGTTTATAAATTGGATGATACTTTAAGGAGGAGATACCAACGTTGGTGCGAGGGCGACGGCAGGCAACGACGACCGATGTGGCAAAGACGGCAAAGGGTGATGGTGTAGCCCCAAGCACAAACGTGTGGACATAAGAGGCTAGCGGCGCAAGCTATGGCAACGGAGGAGCTCACCTAAGAGAGAGTGAGTGGGTAGGAGAGAAAAGGGGGGAGGGGGAAGGGGGAGGTGGGTTTTATAAAATCTTTTCAATATTTACGATGGCTTTAAGCCGTTGTCATTAGTACATTTAAGAACAAAAGTGACGACTTAAGCCATCGCTACTTCTATCCAACTGTTCAATGGTCGGATGGGGCCACTAGCGACGGTTGGAGTCGTCACTAGTCCTTGTCAATGGCGATGTTTAAGTAAAACCGTCACTAATGACCTCGCATGCCAGTTGCTAGATTTTTTTCTTTTTTCGCGTCGACTTAATACGTCCCGAGTAACTTTATTCGCAATGGCTTTGTTAGGTTGTCGCCGGTAACTTAGCTTATGCGAACAATTCTTTTGGAGATGGCTTGAGCCGTTGCTGATAACCTTATTGGGGATGGCTTTCTTTGACAGTCGCGATTAAGTCATTGCCAACAGATTTTTTTTCCGATAGCGTAATCTTTGATCAAATAATTGTTTTAGTTTATTCTGAAAATTTAAATTCTCAATTTTATCTTTAATCTCTTATCTTATGGAAGAGAACAATCTTATTTACTTATCTTTTAAAATAAAAAATTATACTAAATCACTTAAGATTAAATATTTTTTTAAATCTGATTTATTCAGATGTTAGTTCAAATATTTTATCAAATAGTCTAACTATCTGATCTCTTACCGAATTAATGGTTAGACATTTTATCAAACGAATTAAATATCTAGCATCTGACCAATTAAGTCCAGTTACTCGATTACACGAAAATAGGTCAAGGATATCGATATACTGCACGTGCAACCTTTCGGCTTCCCTGTGTGGTGTCGTCACTGCTGCAACTCGAGGTCCCAACCTGTACGCTTTCTCCAAACATAGGCTGCTGCCTTGCTTTACTTGGGTCAGAGATTGACATCCCTCTATGGAATATTGTGTCCCAAGTGATTCCTTCAAGGATGGTCAAATGTGATATATAAAAATAGCGAGAGAGAGAGAGAGATTAACATCAATATCAAACGTGATATATAAAAATATCTAGTACCATATGCTAATGGCCAATTAGATAACAAATCTAGAACACAGCGCTAGAAAAATAGTTATCTATTTTTATGTTCTCTAAATTGGTCAATTTTGCACCTGCACCACAAAAGGCATTATTATTATGTACGGTCTTAATTCTTGAATTGTTTTTTTTTTGACATGGCACAGTGGTCAGAAGTGCGCCGCATTGCGCACCGGCGAGGATTCGAGTGCTCCGGCGAGCACCCGAACCCCACATGATGACCCCCCGCCCCCTGCAGGAAGGCCCCGGCTGAAGCAGCCGGGATTCGAACCCCCGCCACCCCTCCCCCGCGGGGGTGGCGTCGTGCCAACCGCGCCACGCGCGGCCGACTAATTCTTGAATTGTTGCACTTGTACGCTCGGCAAACATTCCATCCAAAGATCAAACGTGGTAAAGCAAGATGTTTGCTGTCCTTCGGGGAGTACACATACGTGCAACCTCATCTAATCTCAGTGGTATAAACGTAGGAGATACTTTAAAAAAAAACCCTTCTTTTCTGTAAAAGTCTTGTGTAGCCCTGCACTTTCGTAGTTCTTGCTCGAGAGGCTCGGGAAAATTGCATCCCGTGACTGAGGGGGCACGGCATCCTACTCGACGCGCCACCAAGAATCCAATCCCAAGTTTGACCCGCCTCGTTCGTCGCCGACTCGGCCGCACCGAATTAACAAGCCCGAGTTGCTCTCCCGTGTCAACCTCTCCTCCTCGCCCTCTTCGCCCTTCTTCCCCCTTTCAGACGTCTCTCCCGCACGGGAGCATCCATGGTTTCCTCCCTTCTTCGCTCGCCTGCGCTATGATGCGGGGGGAAGCAGGAGCAGGAGGGGAGACGGTAGTCGGAGGAAGAATTCTTATGGGGCTCTGATTCCCCTGCGTTTCCGGCGGAGTCAGAAATGGCTCTCCCCGCCGTCTTCGCCCTGGTGTTCGTGGTGGCCTCTTCAAGGGCGGCGGCGGCGGCGGCGTCCGAGGAGGCGGCGGCTCTGCTCTCCTTCAAGCGCGCCTCCGTGGCGGCCGACCCGCGGGGTTCGCTCCAGGGATGGGGCGGCTCCCCCGACCCATGTTCGTGGGAGGGTGTCGTCTGCTCCGGCGCCGGCGGCCACGTCCGGAGTCTCAGCCTGCGCAATTTGGGGCTGAAGGGCAGACTCAGGTTGGACGACCTGATGTCGCTGCGGAGTCTCCTTGACGTCGACCTCAGTGGGAATGGGTTCCGGGGCGATCTCTCGCCGAACTCTACGGCTCCTCCGCCGCCGTGCGCCTTCCAGACCGTCGACTTGTCCGGCAACAACCTCACGGGGGTGGTTGCAGGGGGGTTCCCGGCCGCCTGCAACCGCCTCCTTTCTCTGAACCTCTCCCGCAATTCAATCAGCGGCGGAGTTTACCCTTTCCCGACGGCGCTCCGGCGGCTCGACCTTTCCAGGAACCAGGTTTCCGACGAAGGCCTATTCAGGTACGCGCTGACGGACGGTTGCCGGAGCTTGGCCTACCTCAACTTCTCTGATAACAGGCTGATCGGGAAAGTTGAAGCTGTTTCGCCGCCCTGCGCCGGTCTCCGGGTGCTCGATCTCTCCGGCAACGCGCTTGAGGGGACGATCCCCTCCGCCTTCGGAAGCTTTACCAGTTTAAATGTCCTTTCTCTCTCCGGCAACAGATTTTCCGGCGTCATCCCGCCGGAGTTGGCGAAGACGTGCACCACGCTTACAGAGCTCGACCTCTCCGGAAACCTGCTCGCCGGCGGGCTGCCGGACGGCTTCGCTTTGTGCTCTGCTCTGCGCAGCCTAGACCTCAGCAGAAACCAGCTCTCAGGGGACTTCCTGGGGAAGGTGGTGGCTGCCCTGCCCAACCTGAGAGTTCTTCGGCTCGCCTTCAACAACATCTCGGCGCCGGTGCCCACGGCGTCGCCGGAAAACTTCACGATGCTGGAGGAGATGGACCTCGCCTCCAACGAGCTTTACGGCGAGATCCCTGGTGGGCTCTGCAAGTCCATGCCTTTCCTGCAGAAGCTCCTCCTCCCCAACAATGGCCTCTCCGGCGAGATCCCGGGGGAGCTGGGAAGATGCGCCAATCTCACCGTGCTCGATCTCAGCTTCAATGGCTTAGGCGGCTCGATTCCGGCGGAGATATGGGCGCTCCCCAAGCTGGTCGACCTCGCGATGTGGGCAAACAACCTCACCGGCGAGATCTCCGACGAGCTCTGCTCCAACGGAAGCTCCACCCTGGAGACGTTGATCCTGAACCACAACGCCATCGCCGGGCGCATCCCCCTTTCGCTGGGCAGGTGCAGCAGGCTCATATGGGTGTCTCTCTCCGGGAACCGCCTCGCCGGCGGCATTCCCCCCGGCATCGGTGGGCTCAACAACCTGGCAATTCTGCAGCTCGGCAACAACTCCCTCTCCGGCGAGATCCCCCCTTCTCTGGGCGCCTGTCGCAGCCTGATATGGCTCGACCTTAGCCTCAATCGCTTTACCGGCGCCATTCCGCCGTCGCTGGCGTCGCAGTCCGGGCTGATCCGCGCCGGGACCGTCTCCGGGAGGGAGTTCGCCTTCTTGAGGAACGGGTGGGGCACCTCCTGCCCCGGCGCCGGCGCCATCTTCGAGTTCGCCGGCATCAGGCCGGAGAGGCTCGCCGGTCTCCCTCAGGTCCGCGCCTGCCCAACCACCAGGGTCTACACGGGCACGACGATGTACACCTTCCCCGACAACGGCAGCCTCATCTACCTCGATCTCTCCTACAACGCCCTCACCAGCGCCGTCCCCGCCGAGCTCGGGACGACGAGCTACCTGCTGATGCTCAGCCTGGGGCACAACCAGCTGACCGGACCGATCCCGGAAAGCTTCGGCGGCCTCAAGGCCATGTCGGTACTCGACCTCTCCCACAATCGGCTCTCCGGTGCCATCCCGGCGTCGCTGGGGAAGCTGTCCATGCTCGTCGAGTTCGATGTCTCCGACAACAATCTCAGCGGCCCGATTCCCTCCTCAGGGCAGCTCACCACCTTCCCGCCCTCCCGCTACGAGAACAACTCTGGCCTCTGCGGGGTGCCCCTGCCGCCGTGCCCGAAAGGGCCCGGTCCACCCGCCCCCGGTTCGAATTCTGGCGAGCGGCGGCGGTTCCTCAGCGCGAACGTGATCGTCATCTTCGCCGTCTTCATTCTCATCTTCATGGCTGCGTTCTTGACCGTAAACAAGCTTATTAGGAAGAAGAAGAAGAAGGGGGAGGAGGAGGAGGTAACAGAGGAGATCGCGGCTAGCTACGTGAAGAGCCTCCAAGCTTCTGGGTCGGCAAGTTGGAAGCTTTCCGCCGGCTCCGGGGAGCCCCTCAGCATCAACGCCGCCGCCTACGAGAAGCCCCTCCGCAAGCTCACATACACCCACCTCCTCGAGGCGACGGGCGGCTTCGGCGACGCCAGCAGAATCGGCGCCGGCGGGTTCGGCGAGGTGTACAGGGCGCAGCTCCGGGACGGCTTCGTCGTCGCGGTCAAGAAGCTGATCCCCGTCGCCGGCCAGGGAGACCGGGAGTTCACGGCGGAGATGGAGACCATCGGCAAGATCAAGCACCGCAACCTCGTCCCTCTGCTGGGCTACTGCAAGCTCGGGGAAGAGAGGCTCCTGGTTTACGAGTACATGCCCCACGGCAGCCTTGACGCCGCCCTGCACGACGGCGCCAAGGGGCGGCGGAGGCCGCTCGACTGGGCGGCCAGGAAGCGGATCGCCATCGGGGCGGCGAGGGGGCTCGCCTTTCTTCACCACGGCTGCGTCCCTCACGTCATCCACCGCGACATGAAGTCCGGCAACGTGCTGCTCGACGGGAACCTGGACGCGCGGGTGTCGGACTTCGGCATGGCGAGGCTGGTCAGCGCCCTCGACACCCACCTCAGCGTGAGCACCCTGGCCGGGACGCCGGGGTACGTGCCGCCGGAGTACTACCACAGCTTCCGGTGCACCACCAAGGGGGACGTCTACAGCTACGGGGTGGTGCTCTTGGAGCTGCTCTCCGGGAAGCGGCCCACCGACGTCGCCGACTTCGGGGACAGCAACCTGGCCGGGTGGGCGAAGCAGATGGTGAAGGAAGGGCGGGCGGGGGAGGTGCTCGACCGCGATCTGGCGGCGGAAATGTCCCCGGCGGAGATGCACAGGTACTTGGGTGTCGCCTGCGCGTGCGTGGACGAGCGGCCCCTGCAACGGCCGACCATGATCCAGGTGATGGCCATGTTCAGGGAGCAGCTGCAGGGCGGCGGCGGCAGCGACAGCGACGTGCTCGGCAGCCTGTCGCCGGGAAGCTGCGCCGTCGACGAATCAGGGGAGAAAGATCATTAGATGAATCCTGTCCGTTCAGCTACTGTACAGTAGATCAAGCAGGTGGAAGAGCTAGGGTGGAACAGAATTGGTTCATCTCAGCAAGAAGACGTGTAAAGGGTTCATAGGGGGGGTGCAATTAGATATTTCATTCTATTAAAAATTGAGAAATATATTTTTTTATCTTATAACTTATTAAAATTGAAATGAATCGAAAACAAGTAAACACAGTCACTGACCCGTTTGCCGCCCTACTTCAGGTTGCCTTACCATCTTTATAATTCACCTTAAATATAAAAAGCGTATATATGAATATTAGTAAAATACGAAAACAATTAAAAAGAATAAATAAATAAGAATAAAATATAAAAAATCAGTAAATTATTAATAATAGTTACTAAAATTTAGACGTGAGAATTCTCTGCAAGTGCTGATTGAGGTGACGAGGACTAGACTTGTAGAGTTAGAGGAGCCCGGGCCTTGAATGCTTTTTTTTCAGACCCCCCCCCATATATGTGATTATAAGTAGAAAATCTTCGTTAAAAAAATAAAAAAGCTGTTGTTTAATCTCTCAATCGCAGCAGAAGATCTCAGTTGCCAAGTTTTTCTCTGAACCTTCATACATGAGATTTTTGAAGAAGGGGGATTGTCAAGCTTCAGTTTATTTAACTGAAAATGCAACATATATAGGTGGTCTCTGATCAATAGAGAAATAAATAAATGCAACTATGACCACCTTTCCTCTACATACTATAATGTTTCTAATAATGAAAGTTCGAAAGTCTGAACCAACTAGAAATAAAGTACGTAACCGGTCAATATAAATTTATAGGCACTTCACACTTGTTCATACTGTTTCACTCAACACTCTTTTTCTCTAGAATAGAAATGGATATTAACTCAAGGATAAGTTAGATCGCTTACAAAACTCTCATAGTACAGAAAATACATTAATCAGATATTTACATCTACAATGATATTATCTCGAGCCAAGTAAAAGATGCTACGATTGAGGAGATCACACGGTCCCACCATCGCCACGTGGACGTGTCGTTCAGCTGGTTTTTGTCCGTTTCGGGGCGGGGCCGACGGCGACGCAGGATGATTGGATTGTCCAACCGAACCGAGAGCCGGTACGGCGGTTGAGCTCCGCAAGCAACGAACGTCACCTTTTTATTTTCCTTTTCTCTTTTCTTATGTGCTAATATAGAAGGACAATAACTGTTTGAAAAAGGCGCAAAATATTTAAATATTTGAGTGAGTTACCCAACAATATTTCATTTGATTCAAGTTGTCGATCGATCGCTGGTTAGGCTTCGGGAGACTTCCAACGGAAGGAACCCTCGCTCCTCCGGCACCTGCGCCCCATCGGCGGAACCTTCGCCCCTCCGGCGGCATCCTCGCTCCTCCGGCACCTGCGGCCCTCCGGCTCCTGTGCCCCATCAGCGGAACCTCGCCCCTCTGGCGGCACCCCCGCTCCTCCACCGGCGGCACCTGCGTCCCACCGGCGGCATCCTCGAACTCCGGCGACTCCCTCGCCCCTCCACCGGCGGTACCTGCGCTCCTCAACCGGAGGCACCTGTGTCCCACCGGCGGTACCCTTGCCTTTCCACCGGCGACACCTGAGCCCCTCCGGCGGCACCTTCGCCCCTCCACCGGCGGCACACTTGCCCTTCTATCGGAGACACCTGAGCCCCTCCGGCGGCACCTGAGGCCCGTCACCGGCGGCACCTGCGCCCCTCCAGCAGCCCCTCGCCCCTCCCCCGGTGGTACCTGTGCCCCATTGGCACCCTAGCGGTTTCTAGTTGCTTCTTCGGCGTTCGATTTTCAGCGCCATCATTTTTCCAACGTCTCTTATTTTGAGGTAGACTTGGGTGGGGGAGGGAGTCCTCCCTCCCTTATGTCCTGTTTGCATAGGTTTGTCCACTTTCCAGTGTTTTGTTTTGTCTATATATGTACAACGTAGGCGTCTCGTTTGGTTCACTGGAAATGTGGATCTCGGTATACTTATTGGGTTGTTGTTTGTGTGTCTTTACAGAGTCGTATGTCCTTGACTTAGTTTTTTTCTCTCGCACGAGACTGTTAGGTTGGGCGTTAACCACACCTTTTTGGTGTGTTCATCCAGTCTCGTGGACTTGCTCAAACTCCCACCGTGGAGTCTCTATCTCTGCCGTTCGACAGTATATGCACATTACTGTGCTGGTCACCTCATGGCTTTGTCCTACTTTGGTGACTTTGACTTTCGGCAGATGTTCGTTGTTCTTCGTGGTCAATGTGTGTCTTGTTAGTTTTTCTACTTATTCGTGTCTTTGTACTCTGTTTGGTTATATATAATATTAGTGGTTGATGTTTGTTCAAAAAAAAAAGATTCAAGGTGTCGGCACGCTTACATCAGCATGACGCGGTTGCTCCAGCTCTCAGGAATTACGTCAGGATTTTTAAAAAAAAGGGATGACTGCTTGTGGTGCAAATTCATCGTGTATCTCTGTGGGTATACTGAGGCAAAATAGTCCGAGTCCAGATTTTTGTAATTATTGTGTTTTGTAGAAAATTTTATGAGATGGATAATAAGGTTGTTTGTTTGCATGATAATTGTTTATAGGGTGTTTGGTTGCACAATAATTTTTTTGTACACTTTCATAATTAAAATTATATTAAAATAAAAAGTGAACCAATTGATGACATAAAATTGTCATGTTTGGAGGGATGTGATAAAAAGGGGGTAACTACCATTCATGACCAAACAAAATGGGGGACCACATGAAAAAAGAAAGACGGGTGACCCTCTTTTTTGTGTAAGAAGAAAATCACTTTCAAAACATAAAATTGTAAGGTTGCCAAACACCTCTTTTAACAAGTTTTTTTATAATTTTTAAAAATTAAAATAAAAACTTTCATTATCATGCAACCAAACATCTCATTATAAATTTTCACGATGAAAAGTTATATTAACTCAACGTTTATACTGACCAATGATATAAAATTAACATGTTTAGAAAGATGTGATAGAAAAACAAAATATCTTTTTGTGTAAGGAGAATATCTCTCTAACATAAATTTATAACCGTCGTCAAATATTTTTTTAACAAATTTTATTATAAAAATATATTTAATGTAAAAAAACTTAATTTGTCGTACAACCAAACCCCTCGTAACACAAAATTGTTGGAAACAAAGATGCCACATAAAGATATATTTTTTCTATATTTAAGATGAAAAATTTGCTCATGGAGACAAAAATATGAAAAACTAGAAGAATCCACTCTTTTCCATTCCAGAAAGCTCCTGAACACATCAACATAGTAGTTCATGTATTTAGGAAGAGAGTTTATGTCTCAAAAATATATTTAATCATGATGTGGTGAGAGATGGAGAGAAAAGTAGATATATAGAGATTGACGTGTATATCTCTCTCTCTCTCTCTCTCTCTCTCTCTCTCTCTCTATATATATATATATATATATATATATAGAGAGAGAGAGAGAGAGAGAGATATGTAGATGTATAGAGAAATAGATGTCTTTTCCCAGCTAGAATAAGCGTTACTCTTTCCAAATATATTTTCATCAGGATATCCTAACACTTCCTTAATGAGAAAAAATATTTACACTGAATATTTCCATGCAAGAGAGAAGTTTTGGCGAGGCATCTCCTTATCCATTGTAGATATGAACTACAAGAGGAATGCCCTATTTGGGCATATTTCGACTTCAATCATTTCAGTTTTTTTTGGGTATATTTTGGGCCACATTCAATTCAGATTTCGGCACTTGGGTTGTGTAAATTAACATGAGCAGGGATTGATGGTCTCCATCTGGGGCCACCAAATAAGATCAATCCCTTTCTTGAATGGGTGCAGGTCTTCTATGTGCACGTGGGTGCCCAATCAACACGTGTGTTCCTGACCTTGGTCCATGCTAATTAGGGTTTCTTTGCAGGCACCCTGATCAGCATACATAATATATACTGGTCATATGGTCATGGGAGCAAGTTGAAGCCTCCACGGAAGAGCATTGAGAAAAGGGAGGAGAGAGCCGTCTCATGGAGGACATAAGGGGTTCAAGGTTTGTTTAATCTTCTCCATGATGTGTGTGTGTATATATATATATACATATGGCTTGAAAGTAACCTTCCACTAGCTGTTGGTAAGCTATGGCAACTATTGACCTTTTCAACAACATAACACTAAGGCCACGTTTGGTATCAGGATAAGGTGGGATAAACCAGGTTTATCCCCTATCCTTCGTTTGGTAGACAAATAACATTCGTCTTAACCTGGTTTAATTTAATCTGGTTTATCCTTGAAAATGGGGTTAAACTCATGGATAACCTATCCCCTCTTTTTAGTGGGATAGGGTCCATGTTTCGGAGATACGATCCTCGCGCGGACGTTCGCCGGCAGACTTCGCGCGGCTTGGATGCCGCCGGGGGGGGGGGGGGAGCTCCGGGGAGGGGGGACATCCGCGCGGGGGGGGGGGGGCTCGGGGAGGGGGGACATCCGCGCGGGGGGGGAAGGGGGGCGCCTCGGGGGAGCGCTCGGGGGGGGGGGGGGGTGAAGGGGTGCCGCGGGGGAGCTCCGGGGAGGGGGAGCTCCGGGAGGGGGGGTGAAGGGGGGCGCCGCGGGGGGTGGGAAGGGAGGTGCCGCGGGGGGAGCTCCGGGGAGGGGGGGTGAAGGGGGCGCCGCGGGGGAAATCGCGCGCGCGGGGGGGGGAGCGCTCCCGGGGAAGGGGGTGCCGCGGAGGGGGGAAGGGGGGCGCCTCGGGGGGAGCGCTCCGGGAGGGGGGGGGGTGAAGGGGGGTGCCGCGGGGGGAGCTCCGGGGAGGGGGGGGGGTGAAGGGGGGCGCCGCGGGGGGGGGGGGGGAAGGGAGGTGCCGCGGGGGGGGGAGCTCCCGGGGAGGGGGGTGAAGGGGGCGCCGCGGGGGGAAGTCCGCGCGCGGGGGGGGGGGGCTCCGTCGCGGCGGGCGGGGCCGGGGGAGGTCGTCGCGGCGGATGGGGGGGGGGAGCTCCGCCGCGGCGCGGGCGGGCCGGGGGCCACCGCCGGGATCCGGAGGGCAGGTCGTAGGGCGGTCTCTCGTCCGATCCTGTTTCGTCGGGCCGGCCGCGCCCCGGGAGGGGGCTTTCCGGCGGCGAGATTGGGCGGGAACAGTGGGGGTTCCGCCACCGTTGTCGCGGCGGGGGAGAGGCTCGTGGGGAATGGCGGCGGACTGCTCCCCAATGTCGCCCAGGGCGGACGGCGGGCCGGCGCTGCCGTTTCCCGACGGGCCCGCGGGAGTCGAAGCGAGCGGCCCGGCGGTGGAGCGCCGTTGGCGGGGGCCTCCGTCGGCCGCAGATCCTCCATCGTCCTCGGCCTGCGCTCTCGCCGGGCCGCGGGATTAGGGTTTCGGCATTGCGGAGGGCATTGCGGGAGGGTTCCCGCGCGGCGGGCGGGCCGAGGTGAGGTCGTCGCAGCGGAGGGGGGGGAGCTCCGTCGCGGCGGGCGGGCCGGGGGAGGTCGTCGCGGCGGAGGGGGCGGCGGGGAGCTCGTCACGGCGGGGTGGGGGGGGGGGGGACGGCGGGGAGCTCGTCGCGGCGAGGGGGGGGGCGGCGGGGAGCTAGCGGCGTCCGCCGGGGTGGGCATTGTCCGCCGGGAGGGGGGCTCCGTCCGCCGGGAGGGGAGCGGCGAGCACCGTCCGTCTGGCCGTGTCCGTGGGGAATAAATTTTTTATTAATATTATAATAATTTTTTTATATTTTTTTGATTAAGTCAGTTTAAATGATTTGATTTGACTTAAATCGGTTTAGAGATTTTTCAAATCAAAAGAGGTCCCATACCGAACCGAACCGAATGAGCTGTTTTGGTTTGATTTCTCGGTTTGAACCTGCTTTTATGCCCACCCCTAGCCGGGGAAGGAGGGGCGGGGAGCGGGCTCCGCGGAAAGCACCGTCCGTCTCCGTCCGCCGGTCTCCGTCCGGAGAGAGGGCGGGGCTGAGCTCCGTCCGCGTTTAAACTTTTTTTTATTTATATATTTAAATAATATTTTAAATTTATTATATAAATGTGTAAATGAGTTAAGATATTTATAAATATGTTATGAATAATAGAATAAGATAATATAAAAAATAAAGATAAAAATATAAAAATTTAAAGTTATCCTCGAATTTATTGTTAACATACCAAACATAGGATAAGATTATCCCTAAACCTATCCTAAGTCAAGCCAAACATAATGGGGATAGGGTCAACCACAAGGATTGGTTTATCCCTATCCCCATCAATTTTATCCCGATACCAAACGACGTCTAAGGTGCTGTTTGGTACAGGGATAACTTGAAGGTAACCTGGGATAAACATGGGTTATCTTCAAAATTTTGGGGATAACCCAGGTTTATCCCCAAAATTTTATGGTACCAAACATGCCCTAAAAGAAAAAGACTCCCTCTGCCGACCCATGCTGAAGTTGGCTAAATTTTGGCTTGTGGGAACGAAAGAATTATTAAGTTAAGAAATTTTGTGTTTGTTTCTTTACAAGTGGGTCTTTCTACCTGCATACTCTTGATATAGAGGTACCGGTGTATATGTCCTACTGATCTTGAAATTTGTTCTTCGAGTTTTGAGAATTACTAGATCTTTCATCTTCAATATTTTTTCTTCTTTCAGAAAGGTACGCCTGGTATGTGCACGATGAGAATGTGTGCTTGTGAGAGAGGAGAGAAAGAGGGGGCACGACGTGGGGGTGGTTGGGGAGGGGGAGGGGGTTTCTTAAGTAAGACTTTGCTAAAGAAATTTTAGTGTGGACGTATGATTGCAGTTTTAAACTTTGTCCGGTTTTATACACATTTTGATGTAAATGTAGAACTAAACTGTAAATGTGCATAAATATAATGGGGTGTTTGGTTGCATGATAGTTTTTTGTACACTTTCATGATAAAAAATTATATTAAAATAAAAAGTGAACCAACTCATGACATAAAATTATCATGTTTGGAGGGATGTGATAACAAAAAAAGTAACAACTATCCATGACCAAACAAAGTGGGGGACCACAAGAAAAGAGAAAGAGGTGAGACCCTCTTTTTTTGTTTAAGAATAAAATTACTTTCAAAATATAAATTTGTCATGGTTGCCAAACACCTCTTTTAACAAGTTTTCTTACAATTTTTAAAAATTAAAATAAAAACCTCCATTATCATGCAACCAAACACCCCATAAGAAAACTCAGTTTGGTTGCACTTTAACTTTTTATACAAAGTTATATTAAAATAAAATGTAAACTATCTAATGACATAAAATTACTTAGTCCAAAGAGATGTGAAAAGAAAAGAAAAGATAGAAGTCATATATGACCAAAAGAGGTGAGAAACCACAAAGATAAAAAGAGAACCTTATCTTTATTTAGTCTAAGAAAGAAATCTCTTTAAGAACATAAAATTGTAATGATGATCAAACACCTTTTTTAACAAATTTTGTTACAAAAATATACAACTGTGACAAAAACTCAATTTATCATATACAAACAAACACCCTCATTAAGATAGCACATCATCTTTTGTTCACTCGTCTGATTCTTAATCCTTTTATTACTGGAACCATAGTCAAGATGTACAAATAAGTCAAAATATAGCTGCCGATGGGAAGAAAGTAGCAGCTTAAAGAGATAAGACTGCATACATGTTAGCAAGCGCGCCCTAGTGCTCAACTTGATATCATGACAATGTTGCCGACACTAAATACAAATATTAAATTCCTCCAATGACTCTTAATATGGAGTCAAAATGCTAAGAGAATATTTATTTGCAGAGTGCCCATAACTTAATGCGGTGCTTGCTTGCATGACAAATAGGATTTTTGTTACAAAAATAAATCTTGGTAACAAAAATTGTTAAAAATAGCTTCTTGGAAATCATTACAAAAATATGTTTTTACATAGAAAGAATTCTTTCTTAGACAAAAATACTCTCTTATGGCTCCCACTTTTCAAAGTTGTACATGGCCTCCACTCATTTTGTTATCATATCACACCAAGCATAATAATTTCATGTCTTTAGATATCTTAGATTGAGTTTGAATATAATATTTTATCATGAAATTATTCACCATCTGAATGTACGTAGCTACTAGTGTAGTTACATTTCTTTTGTTCCAAGAGATAAAAACACTCATTTAATCCATAAGGACAATTCAGATGGTGATTAATGGATATGCTCTACTTGCAGCATGAATTTGAGAATATGTAAGAAAAGAGAATAGCGGAGGATAATAGGTATCGGGGTTTTCTCTCCATTACTTAAATCTTTTTTTTTTTTTTTTTTTTTTTTGAACAACACAACAATTTACTTCATTCATAACATAAAAGGTACACAGGTAACAAATACAGACACATGACTAAAGTTAGACAAACATACAACAGAGATACATACTGGATACAACGACACAATGAAATATTTGGCCGAGTTAACAACAAACATAGTTGTCTTGGAAAATATATTTCCAAAAGACAAAGAAAGACACCAATTGACTAGCACGTTCAGGTGCAAATATGGTTGGATGGCAGAAGTAGAGACTCCGTCATGGGAGTATGACAATCGCTTTGAGACCGGAATATCACTCCAAACAGGAGTGGATAATGCCCATACCAACGGTCTCAAGAAAGAGTTAGCGTCCAAGACGCTAAGAGAAACAAACCAAAAGTCATAACTCGGCCGAGGGACTACAAACAACAACGAAAAGAAAAGAAGATAAGACAGACGTAAATAACCTGAACTTCGCAATTCTAGCATGACAAAAGAAGACAAAACGCCTAAAAATATATTTAGGCAGAATGCTAGAAAAGGAGATTGGGAGGGAGGAACATCCCTCCCTCCCAAACCGAAGAAAACCTCAAAACGACGACGATGAACTTCCACAACGAAAATTCCAATCAAAATAAGAGAACAAAGACTTTAGCGCAGGCGAAGGGACCGCCGCAGGAGTCGCCGCAGGCGAAGGGGGCCGGGCCAAGGGCGCCGCAGGCGAGGGACCGCCGCGGATGCTGCCTCAGGCGAGGGTTCCGCCGCGGAGGGGGCCGCTGGCCAAGGGGGCCGCAGGCGAGGGACCGCCGCGGATGCTGCCGTAGCCGCTGGTTCCGCCGCGGAGGAGGCCCGCGGAGGGGGCCGCAGGCGAGGGTTCCGCCGTGGAGGGGGCCGCTGGCGAAGGGGGCCGGGCCAAGGGGGCCGCAGGCGAGGGACCGCCGCGGATGCTGCCGTAGCCGCTGGTTCCGCCGCGGAGGAGGCCGCAGGCGAGGGTTCCGCCGCGGAGGGGGCCGCTGGCGAAGGGGGCCGGGCCGAGGGGGCCGCAGGCGAGGGACCGCCGCGGATGCTGCCGCAGGCGAGGGTTCCGCCGCGGAGGGGGCCGCTGGCGAAGTCTGTAAAAAAACGGGAGTGTCGGGAGCGATCCTCTCCATTACTTAAATCAACACACAACATAATATAAAAATGAGAACAAAGTTGTATGATATTCCTTAAAGTAGCTTAATTGCCGCCGGAGAGGTTTACATAGATTGTGGATACAACTACAACAATTACTTATGGAGTTTTTGGTTGGAGTTTTTGTTACAAATTTATGTTTTTGTAACATAACTTCGTTAAAAGAGGTGTTTGCCTACCATTATAAATTTATATTATTAAAGATATTTCCTTTTTGGACAAAAAAGAGGTGAGTCCTTCTCTTTTTATCCAGTGGTCCTCTCCCCCCACCTCTTTTAGTTTTACATGGCTTTGGAACATTTACCTATGGAGTGTTTGGTTGGAGTTTTTGTTACAATTTTTTGTTTTGTTAGCAAATCTTTGTTAAAAAGGTGTTTGACAACCATTACAATTTATGTTTTTAAGGAGTTTTTCCTTTTTGAGCAAAGAAGACGTGAGTTCATCTCTTTTTATCTAGTGGTATCTCACCTCTTTTGGTCTTACTTGGCTATGACCCACTTTTTTTTGTTATCACGTCTCTTTAGACACGAGAATTTTATCATTGGTTAATTTATATTTTATTTTAATGTTATTTTGTTACCACAGAGTGTATAAAAATTTGTTGTGTAACCAAATATCTTGTTAGTATTGTGTGATTGCTTGTATTGCTCGAGAATATTGTAAGCTAGTGAGACTTATCACATCTCTTTTCTACCCATACATCTTGACCCCACCTCTACTGTCTTCATCAAAGAGAGTTTTTTTTTTCTTACTGCATATATATGATATGATTGTAATAGGTCAATTTTACACGCTTGCAGTTTCTCAAGATAAATAGATAGTTGAGATAAAATGGAAAACTAATTTATAAATAAGCAAAAGTTGAGTAATAATATTATTAACTAGTTTATAGTGAAATAGCTTATTAAATACTTGATAAGTTGATTATGGGCACTCAAAAACCTAATTGCTCACGAAGGTGATTCATTATTTACTTAAAAGAAACTGATCAATTTTGTAATCTCTTTACAACCAATTTGGTAACAGCATCTCTATTACTATTAATTTTAAAATTAATATTGATATAAGTGGTCATAAGATTTTTGATTATAGATATCAATTTCACAATTTATAATAAAAACAAAGTATGAAGCGATAGTTCTCTAAAATATCACTGTCAAAATTGATATAATTCCATTTCTAATACTCTAAAGCAACATGGCATTATATATCTTGATAATTCAAGCTAAGAAACTATCGCTTCCTCCATCTTTGCCTTCACTTTTGTGCATCAAACAAACTGTGTGAAGGAGATAAAGTGTAAAATGAGCAAAACTATTTGTATTTGTTTTATTGGAACGCATACTTTCATGTCTAAATATTTTTACAAATTTTCAGATGCTTTGAACTAGCATTATTTACATGGGTTTACGCACCAACTCATTTCAAATTAATGTTAAATTTGCATTCGTTGGCTAATATAATAATTATTTTATGACTCATTTTAAACATAAATCAAATTGTAAATCAAGGATATTTCGATGCCATCGGGAGAACTTCGCACCCATTTATTTTTTTCAATATAAAAGACATACATAGACAGTCAGATAAAAGATTTTAGAACGTGTTGTTTTGTTATATGATAAATTTTTATACACTTTCATAATAAAAATTGAGTTAAAATAAAAATGTGACCTAGCCCAAGACATAAAATTGTCATGTTTGAAAGAGATGTAATAAAAAAAAGAGTGTGTGTCATACATGCCTAAACAAGGTTGGGGGACCACAAGATTACAAAGTGGTGAGATATTTTTTTATCTAAGAAGAAAATTCTTTTCAAAATATAAAATTATAATGGTTGCAAATATCTCTTTTAACAAATTTTATTACAAAAATAAAAAATGTAATAAAATTTCAATTTATTATGCAATCAAACACCGATTAATATCTTTCCGAGCTCAAATGTGTATGAAACCTTGAAGGACACTTTAGTGTGTATTATGGTTGTAAGCTGGTCAAATTGGATAGCGGAATCATGAGTATTTTATTCATTTTTGTTAAAAATTAAGATGTTTAGATTCCAATTCTGATAATGTTGGAATCGATCTTGATCTTATTTTGATATCATTATTGGAATAGAAACAAATTAGATAATTTTTAAAATATATATTAAATATTAATTTTTTAAAAATATATTAATAATACGCATAATTATTAAATTTTGATATAATTTCACTGAAATTTTATTTTTATTATTTTATAAATTTATATATATATATATTATATGGTTTATTTGACTTTATTTCAATTACTTTTATTTTTATTTATGTATTTATTTATTATTGAAATCAGATAAACTAAAATAGAATTCAACATATTTCAATTTTGATCATGATAAATTATCATAATATTTGATTTTAATTCTGATAACTTATATAATATATATAATATCAAAATAAATTTTAAACTTGTTAATTTTTATCAGAATCTAATTAGAATTTAAAAATATCAAATTTTAATTTGCGTCAGGACTGTTTGGTAAACTATTAAGTTGGGGATAATAGTGAGTTATCCCAAAAATTGAGGATTTATCTTAAATTTTTTTGGTGCGAGGCGGGCCCTTAAAGAAAAAAATATATTCTAGATGCGCCGGAAACGCGTCCGGTGGTCATGTCACGTGCGCGGGGGTTTGGCTCCGGTGACGCGACCCACGACCCGTGTATCCGCATCCGGCGCCCGTCAGCCTGATGTGCTTGTACACGTGTGGGCGAATGGCGAAGGGAGGCGCACGTGTGCAGCCGTCAAGTAGGTACCCGTCGCTGTCCAGACCGATCAGTCCGCTCTCCTTCACGGTCAACGATGACCAAGATAAGATAAATAGTATGTTTGAATATAATATTTTTTATTAAATAGTTTTGACTTTCAATGTTATTTCAAAGTACGTAACCATACAAAAGTTAGAATTTAAATAATGCTCGATGGACGTGTTTGGCAAAAATAATAACATCATAGCAAATTATTAAGGAGTGTTTTGATAATCATAGTATATCTATCTGATGCGTATCAATTTTTTTATTTTGGGGGAGATTAACAAAGAAAGTATATGTCTATTTTAAGAATAGCAAAAGCATTGTCAAACATATACGTATTTATCAATCTCATTTATTTTTTATTTTAGAATAGGAAAGAGCGCATCACTTTATGACCTATTTGATTAGAATGTAAAAAATTATACTGTATTAATATTGATATTGATATTTTTAGAAGTCAAAATTTCAATATCAAAATTATTATAAGTTAACAGTTGTATTACATTATATATTTTGTTTGTATTGTAATTTTTAAAATTGGTATTATTATACGTTTGATAACATTACTAAATAGGACCTTATAAGTCAAGTCGGAGAGAGGTCCTGTCCTTAGTGTAATATTTGAAGTTTATTGAGAGCTATATTTATATATATACACACAAATAAGTGTTTTTGGGGGGCACGTACGTGAAGAGTGGTTTTTGTTAGTAATGTTAAAAATACAAATATGCATAGCATTTCTTTTTAGTTAAAAATATGGTAAACTTTTTATTTTCCCGTGATTCTTTATCTTCTCAGTTATACATGGTCCCCGTCTTTCTTATGATCTCTTACAAAAAATAATAATTTTATATTTTTAACTTAAGTTTTATTTTAATATATAACTTCATCATAGAAATGTATAAGGATATTTTTTAGTCAAACACCTCATTAATTAAATTATTGAGCTTTAAATGTTATACCATTGGTGCTATTGACTTCCGATTTACATGCATAATCAACTAATTTATAGGTATGAATGTAAAATTACAGAAATACATAAAAAATACCTGCATTGGAGTACATAATATTTTGTATTTTCATAATACTAATTAGGCTATTATCATACTATTTTTTAATTAATATTTTGTGTGTTTAAATCATTTTTAATGTGTCTATGTAAGTAAGTAGGTGTTTTTTTAATTATTTATATTGTGTCTTATTAGTTTAATAGATGTTTGTATTTTACTTAAATTATGTGTTAATTAATTATTTAGTCTCTCTCATTCTTTTTCCTTTTATCCCCTATTTATATCTTCTTCCTAATGATTTTTCTCCTCTCTTCCATACCCTAACTTCACCATCGCTGCCTTCTCTATTTTTCATCCCTATTTTCTTCTTGTGAAATCGTGTGAGCATTGCCACGCTTCTTCTTCTTCTCTCTCTCTCTCTCACTCAGAGGCATGATCGCACATGCGGCAATCCCGATTTGACCATGGGTCTTCGCCTCGTCGCACTCGCATCAATGTCAACCATCACCATCGCCTGCCATCTCACCCTCGTCGTCCCTTTCTCTCTCCTCATCTTTCCACACCATCACGCCAACCATGACCATGACCCTCCCATGCATGATCGTGCCTCCTGCATGCACCACCTTTCACCACTCGCCAACGCCGATGTCAGCCCCCCTCGGACATCGTCGCCATGCTGCGTGAAGCCACTGCGTCCCCACCATGCAATTGCCGTCCGCCAATGTTTGCCCTCGTCAGCCTCGCCAACCTCACCCATCATCAGTCGTCATCCCTCCCTGCCAGCACCGTGTGCCTTCCATCATTTGTAGACATACAATTTTGGTCTAGTTGGAGAGCCTAAATTCTTGTTTTTATAAAGTATATTTGAGTATTCTTTCAAAGAAGCCAAGTTTTTCAAAAAATCGGAACTTCCCTGCACCTTTCGGCCAAACTGGGCCTAGTGCCCCCTTAATGGGGTGCTTTGACCAAGTCAAAGTGCCCTATAAACAGGGCACTGGGCGCCCTGTTTATAGGGCACCAGGCGCCCTATTTATAAGGCGTCAGGTGCCCCACTGGTAGGGCACCTGCACCTGGTCTCATTGACTGGACAGATTGATGGGACAGTTTTGCAGATAAAGTTGCCCTCTTCTTGGCTATAAAAAGACTCCCATTTGGAAGGTTTAGGACACACCAAGGGCGCCCCCAAACCCTCTCATCCACCACAACACTCCCAAGGCCTTACAACCCCTCTCCAAGCTCTCAAACCATTCCAAACCCCTCTCCCAAAACCCAAAAAAACTATAGTTGCTTCTTGAAGGAATAGTCTAGCAGAATAAAGTTACCATCTTTTGGGCTGTAGAAAAACCCTCATCTGGAGGTTTAGGAGGTTCCATGTCTGTCCCTCACTCATTCTTATCTACCACTACATTCTCAAAGCCTCACAACCTCTCCCCAAGCTCTTAAACCATCCCGAAATCTTTCCCTAAAAACCCGAAAACCCATAGTTTCCTTCTTCAGAAATATGGTTTTTCTCTAACTTTGAGGGTCTCTACACTCTATTTCCTTTACATCTAGTGCCAAAACACTCTTCCATTAGCTTCACTTGAGTATTGGCTGCTTGAAGAAATCCTTCTTCCATCTTGGAGGTCTTCCTACACTCTAAGGCGACGACGCGAAGAGGGGAAGAAGATCTGCCTGCGCCAGACCCTGGTACCCCATAAACAAGGCGCTTTGACCACCCATAAAGGGGGCACTGGCAGCTAGTGCCCCATATATGGGGCACTAGCAGGGACAAACCCTGTTTTGCATTTTTTTAGTTTGTTTACCTTTCCGGTCGATCTGTTACTCCTTCTTTTCATTCTAGCTTCCATTATCATGACATCTAACATGCATTAGGCTAGATCTTTGCATCTTCATACCTCTTTAAAAACCTATCAAAAATAGGGGTTAGGATTTAGTCCTAGTCCGGTCAGTTCCTTTCCTTTTGCATGTTTAAGTTCGAATTTGAGCATGATTCTACGCTTTCACTAGAACTAATGATCTTTTCACTTGTTTCTATGTTTTCTTATGGACATTTTTAGGTAGATCCGACCGAGGTAGAGCTTCAACCGGATCGAAGAAAAAGGACTCACTAAGCTCTCTTCTTTTGGCTGGCCGAGAGAGGAGAAATTGGAACCCAACAATCTCCCCACTTTCAAAGGTACGACGGTCATTTTTATTCTCCTTTTTATTTCTTTTCATTTTGCTATATTTTGGAGCATTTGGCTCCTAGCGACCACAAACACTAACATCTCATCCACCAAGTCCCCAAAGAAAGCATAATGGTCGGAAAAAGGAGATCTATAAATCTCGTTTCGGGTGCTTACACCTTTTGGCGACCACGGTGGGACTGACTTTGCTTCAGTGAGTTTTTCTCTTCTTTCCTAAGAATGTCCACTTGAAAACATGCTTATTTTCACTCTAGTTCTCATTTAAGCCATTTCCTTGCATTTCTATTTACTTGTTTACATGCTTGTTTATTTCCTTGAAGCATCATCTTGTTTCTTCTGATTTACTTGCCTTTCGTTGGTCCTTTTAAAAGCATAACGATCTGATTTCTAGCTTTGATTATCAGCTTATTTCACCTTAGCATTTTAGATATCATCTTCTTTCGTCCCATGTTAAGTATACTTGTCTATTTTCTTCTAAGCCTAGTTTTTCTTTAGCGAATCTTTCAAAGCATGCTTAGTTAAATTAATGCTTTCTTGCATCTTAGTTTGATTTCATATCATTGTCTTGTTTACTTGCTTCCTACAACATCTCATTAATCATTGTATGTTTTTATTTTATTCTTGCTTGCTCCTTAATTTCTTGACATTTCACTCGCATTTAGTTTGCATTGGGGTTTCGGCACCTTAGGTCAACCGAGAAGGGAGGCTCTCTCCTCCCAAAGCCCCACACATCCAAACACCCCTCTAGATGGTTGCCAACTCCTCCTCCGGGGATTCCCTCTCGGAAGAACTGAGTAGCTTCCACCAAGGCCTCCGTAAGTCCCCAGACGTGAAGGATTCTCTCTTCACTGATCGGGCTGCTTGTACCATTTTATCCCAAAACCCGGAGTACCCATTACCTATCGTTGTGAAAAGAGTGACATCCTTAGATTGCTTGACGTTGTGAGAGCATAGGGTCCTACCCATTTATTTGAGTGAACAATAATTCTCTTAACAAGCCATTAATTTAAGGTTGAAACAAAAAAATTGCGTTAATCATTCTAAGTCTTTGCTATTACTTGTTTGCAAACAAACACTGAAAATTAAACAAAAATCCCAAAATCATCTAAAAAGAACCAAATCAAAAATTTTTTGCTTGAGGTTAATTTGCTTGATAACTTGCTTGTCGGACAAAAGAAAATCAAAACAAAAAAAGGGGTCAAAAATTAAAACCAAAAAAATCCTTGAGCTTTTATTTGTCAACCTTCTTTTTCTGTTGTGTTTATGAATTTAAGGTTTTGACGAGTTATCGGAATGACGGATCAAAGATATGAGAAACTACAGTTAGAGTATGACCAATTTTATCTCTACCCTGATGCCATATGTGCCGTCAATGAACCCGAAGTCCTCCCCGAACCTAGTCAAACTTATCCTCAACCCAATCCAAATTCACTTTGGGATGCATTATCTCATGCCAACCCTACCCAACTTCAGGCTATCGAAGCCATCCTCAAGGGCAAGTCGCCCACCAACCACATTCCTCCCGAAGGTGGTCTTCACATCTCTACCCCTCGATCAGTGGCACGTCAACCCAATGTGCAAATTCATGGCCATTCTTATATTAGTCTTGTAGCCCCAATTTCTCCTCATCCAGTGGCTAATCTAGATCATCTCGATCCAAATGTTGTTCCTTCTAGGCCACCAGTTTATTCTTCTAATCATCTCAACCCTACTCGCCCTTTAGTGCATCCCCCAATGTACCCTTCTTATCTGGCCACTTCGGCCCATCCAATCCCAATTCCGATGCACCAAACACCCACTGCTCCTCCTCCTCCTCTTGGGGAACCTTCTGTCGATTTGGCCATGATTAACAAAATCAATTGCATGGATGAGCAGTATAGAGAGCTTAGACGTTTGATCGACACAAAAGCAACCCCTGAAATTTCTCTTCTTTCCCTCTCTACTTTTCATCTACCCCCCTCTGAGATGCCGGTATACCGCCGTTACAACGGAACCGGTAATCCATTCATTCATATCAAGGACTTTTTTTATGAGTCAGTAATGTGGCAAAATGACCCAAGGGCCCTTGTTTTTCGTTTTAGAAGATCATTAGAGGGTTCAGCTTTAGAGTGGTTCTACTCACTTGACTATTTGGAGGCGAGTAACTTTGAAATTGTCAAAGCTAAATTCTTGCAGAGATATCAAGATAGGGTCAGACCAACTCATGGCCAAAAGAATGAGAAATGATGAAGACTTTACCAGATATGCTGATAGGTGGTGGTCAATGGCAGAAAAGTTTACTGATTCCATTTCAGAACCAGAGCAAGTGAAGATGATCATCACCAATGCCACTTCAGCCTTAAAGAATATGCTGGCTATGCATCACCCCACCTCCATGAGTGAACTCTATGAGAGGGCACGATACATTCAAACACAGCTTAGGGACTCACCTATCATGAACTTGTTTGATCCTAGACCTCGAGCTATCAAGAAAACCACTTTTAACACAACCGGCCTAGTGACTGAGGGCGTAGTGACAAATGAAAACTTCAATGTTGTATGGGACCCACCTAGAAATTATCAACACTAGTTTAGGAACCCTCAACAAAATCAACCATTTAGAAACCCTCGCCAACCTCAACCTCAACCTCAGTTCTAGCCCCGTCAATAACAAGCTCCAATCTCTCAGTGACTGCAAGCCCCAGTTCCCCAACCACCGTGGCAACAACTAGCCAACTACAACCAAGCACCCCCTCCCATGGCCTACGAACCCTAGAAGGTTGGACTCAAGAAGAACCATTACCCGCCTTTGCCATACTCTCTCGTGGACATCTTTAATGCACTCATAGCTGCAGGGCAAATTGCATTGCCAAGGGAGAAGTTGGAGTGGCCTCGAAAGGCCAACACAGAACGATACTATCTGTTTCACAGATATCCTGGGCACACCGTGGAAAAATATTTTCAGTTCAAAGACTACATTCACGACTTTAATGAGCAAGGCAGTATTGACTGGACTAGATGGGGGAATACATCAGAACAGTGAAAAACCAATGACAGCATGCACCAGCTCAGCAACAACAACAACAGAACCCTGACCTGGGGATCATTCAAAATCCTTTATCTCCACATGCACCCGCACCTGGTAATCAACACGTTAATCTCATCTTGATCTCTTCTGAGTATCATAATCGGGGCTAGAATTGGCAAGTTGAGGGGAGCCACCTCCGCCATGCACGTCAACCGAACCATCCATTCTATGGGCACCTTCTAAAGAGAGAAATAAGTAGAGAGGAGACTAATGACATAATTTTCACTCTTGGCTTAATAGGGTTTCGCTGAAACTATTGATATTTATAAAAAAATTAGATTTTTTTTATAAAAACATAAAATCTCTATAAAGTATGTCCTTGCCCTTGTACTTATGGGTAAGTCCTTATGTGTGTGACCCACTAAGCCCAATAGCCTATTTGGTTAAAACCTAAATAAAATAGAATAAATCTATTAAATTTAATTAAATATGTTATCTAATAATAGATTAATCGACTTACTAATCATGAAGGATACAAGCCATATCCTATGATCCCAAATGGCTATGGGGATAATCTTATCTCTATTGAGCATTCCATCATCGATTACCTCATGGATATAAACTCTCGTCCATTCAATGTCACAGTCGGAAAGAGGTATGACATAGACTGCCAACTCCTTGGTATACCGACTCTATAGGATCATGTACTTAGAATCAAATCAATTAGAAAACATATTTTCTAAGAACTCACTTTGTTTAGATGTACCTACAAGGTGGAACTCAACTTTTTTTAATGTTGCACACAACCCAAAAGTTTCAAAAAGTATTTGAGAGATATGAAGAACAAGATCCATTTTTTACAAGTGAACTTTGTGATGGAAATGGCATAGGAAAATCATATGATGAAGATTGGTCGCGAGTTAGAGATCTTCTTAAAGTACTACAAGGTTTTTGTGATTTTACATTGTGGGTTTCTGGAGCTTTATATGTCACGTCTAATAGGTATTTTTATGAAACAAGCAATGTGGATTGTCTATTGAAAGAATGATGCATTAGTTCAAACTTTAATTTTGATGACATGGCATTTGAAAATGAAAGAAAAATGTAATAAGTATTGGTAAAATCCTGAAAAAATTAGTCTCATGTTATTTATTTCTATTGTGTTTGATCCTCGATACAAGTTAGATTATGTTGAATTTGGTATCTCTCAAATGTATGAAAGAGACAAAGCTCTCATTTTGAAGAATAAGTTGAAAGGGACACTACATGCAATGTTTGATGAGTATAAACATGTTGATACTTTATCTAGTGGAGAGCAAAATATAGTTGAAAAAGCACCAACTTCAATAGAAGTTGACAGTTGTGACATAACAGAATTAATCATGTTTTCTCGTTATAAGCAACATAAAGCTGAAAGAGAATGTGACGATACAAAATCCGAGTTGGTGAAATATTTGGATAAGGAGAATGAGGAATGTTTATCATCATTTGATATCTTAAATTTGTGGAAGGTGAATTGCACAAAGTTTTCTATCTTGTCACAGATGGCTCGCAATACATTAGCAATTCTAATATCCACAGTAGCATCAGAATCTACATTTAGCATCGGCGGTCGTGTTCTTGATGCATTTAGGATTTATTTATCTTCTAAAGTTGTGGAGGTCCTTATTTGTTGTCAAGATTGGCTCCGTGTGTCAAAGAATCGTGTGTGTGTTGAAAAAAATATTGATGAGATTAAACAATTGGACAAAGGTAACTAATACTTACGTTTCTTATTTTCAAATATATAGTTGTCAAAGAATCATGTATGTGTCAAATGTAAGCACCCGGAACGGGACATCCGCGGATCTCCCCCTCCCGGAACCCTTACGCCCGCCTCGGTGTGTGTTGGTGGGTGGTGTGTTATGTAGGTGTGGTCGCCAGGAACCAAAGGCTCCAAAATATGGTGGAATGAAAGAAAATGAAATAGAAAGATGACCGTCGTACCTTCGGAAGCGGGGAGATTGTTGAGTTCCGACTTCTCCTCTCTCGGCCGGCCGAAAGAAGAGAGCTTAGTGAATCCTTTGCCTTCAATCCGGTTGAAGCTCGCCTCGATCGGATTTACCTAAGAATGTCCATAAGAAAACATGTAGACAAGTGAAGGTTTCATTAGTTCTAACGAAAGCATAGTATCGTGCTCGAATTTAGATTCAAACATGCAAATGGGAAGAGACTAACCGGATTGGGACGAGATCCCAACCCCTATTTTTGGTAGGTTTTAAACATATATGAAATGCAAAAATGTTCTAAGACATGCTAAATAACATGATGATCAATGCAAAAGCGAAAAAGGGAGAAAAGAACTCGATTAAACGGGCGATCGGACTTCGAAAACGACGAAACAAACTTCTGCCCTTCCTGGTGCCCTATATATAGGGCGCCAGGAGCAGGTGCCCCCTTTATGGGGTGCGTTGACCAAGGTCAAAGCGCCCTGTATACGGGGCACTAAGTCTGGCCCGAACAGATTTTCTTCTTCTCTTCGCGACGCCGCTCCGGAGTGTTGGGTGGCTTCTGGGACGAAGTAAGAGCTCCTCCTTGTAGACAATATGCAAATAAAGCTAGTGGAAGGTGGTTTGGGTGCTGGATGTATGAGGAGAGTCGGATAGGGGCTCTCAAAGTTGGAGAAAAATCATATTTCTGGGTGATAGAAACAGAAGGTTTTAGGGTTTTTGGTGGAGGATTTTGGATCGATTTGGAGGCTTTTGGATGGTGAATGTGGCTTAGAATCGTAGTGTTGGATGAGCTCTAGGGTGGCACGGAGTTGGAACCTCCTCCAAGCTCCAAATGGGGGTCTATTTATAGCCCAAAAGAGGGCACTTTGGCCATTTTCGAAAAACAGTGCCATGTGGCATAGCGCCCTGTATATGGGGCGCTAGCATCATGAGGTTTGTCAGGTCGACAAGACAAGTCACTGCGGTTGGTTCCAGGCGCCCTGTATACAGGGCGCCTGGTGCCCTGTTTACAGGGCGCCTGGTGCCCTATAAACAGGGCGCCAGGTGCCCTATTCTCGATTGCTCTATAGACCCACCATTCGGAATGTGCCAGAAACTTGATCTGTCCGGAAAACATGATGTGCTTTAAATATTCTCCATGAAAACAAGAATTTGAACTCTCCAACTGGGCCAAAATTGCGTGTCTACGGCTTGCCTCGCCTTGGCGTCGGCTTTGTAGGGGAGTGACATGAATGAAGCGTAGGCGAATGAGGCGTAGCGAAATGAAGTGGTAATGGACTGAAAAGGTGACGCCAAGGTGTAGATTTAGACACGCCCTCATTGGCCTAGTTGAGTGGAATAAAACTTTACCGGACTCCGAGATTACCCTTTGTCTTATCGAAACCTTTCCTCTTGTTGATTGGTTAAAGAGAAGAACAGTAATGAAAGTAAATAACTAAAATCCCACGTGGGGAGAATTGTTACCGGCCAGGACCCGAACTGCATGGTGTGCTGGACTCGGTAGAAATGCAGTAAATTGCGAAAAGTGAAGAGAGAGAAAAAGAGCCAATCAATCAAGGTTGGGTTCTTCAAATTCATTGGGTTTTGCTCAAGAATACCGGTTCAGTTTGACATGGAAAAACTCCTTGTTTCGATGAAACCATTAAAATTAGATCTTCCGGATAGACCAAAACCTCCTTAAGGAGCCATAGAAAGACGGTGACGGAAAAGATGATGCATGAGATGTTGTATGATAATGCATGATGATGTATGCTGAGTTTAAAGAAATACAAATAAATATAAGAAAATAGTTGAAGATATAGGTCAAACACAACGGGTCAGGACATCCGTGAAGATACCGTCGTCCCCATTTATTTGACTTTGGCTTATCCGCGGGCCTAAAAGGTGACTGAATCCTTCATCGATTTTGTTGAAGGGGTTCTCTGACTCAGCCCTTTTAGACTCGAAGTCTTCAACGATATATATGCGAGATATCTGATAACACATGCAAGGTTCCGGGATCCAGGCGCCCTGTTTAGAGGGCGCCAGGCGCCCCATTTATAGGGCGCCAAGCGCCCTACTCATAGGAAGCCAAGCGCCCTACTCATAGGGCGCCAGGAGCCTATGTTTGGCAGTATTCTCCTGTTCATGTGCTGGGTTGACTGGCACTTCAAGTTTGACGTGTGCTTCGGACCGGCCACGGCTTCCCGGCTTTTCGCTCGGAGCCCCCTCCAGCCTCTCACCAACCGTCTCTGCATGGAATACAAGGTGATGAACAAGTGCCCTTCAGTGAAGACCCGCGCTGACTGGCGCTTGTACTTTTCAGCTATGAGTAGCGGCGGCTTCGTTTGTCCCACAGAGGCGGTTATGCGCCAGAATGTTCGTGCCTCTCCCACCCCAGGGGTGGATCTTCGGTTGATTACCGGTACTTCCTTCATTGTCTACAACCCTCATCGATGTCCTCTTCAGTTGGGCCAACCGCGGCTCAAGGTCCCTCGTCTCTCTCACATCACGTCTGTCAAGGATCGTCAGACGGGCACGGCGGTGGATGTTGAGGAGTGCCAGAGCATCCTTGCCATCTGGGGAATCTGCAAGAGTTTCTCGCCGAGTGTCTATATGGATGAAGACGAGGTCTGGAAGAGCCAGTACGTGGCGAAGCTGAGAAAGCTGCGCGGTGGGTGACCTTGATTGTATCCAGTTGTATTTTGCTTTTGTTGTGTCCAGTTTGTATTTTGTTTCCTTCTGTTGTATCTAGGACTTGATCAGTGTAGGTCTAGGGTTTGCTTGATGTAATTTCCCTTCAAGTTGTGTCCGTGTCCTGTCAGTGTTAGAAAAACAGCAAAAATATGCAAAAGGGAAAGAAATATCAATGTTTTGCTGATGAATATGTGTTTTTCATGAAGAATATCGCTTGCAGACACGTTCTAAAAATTTTGAAAATTTTGACAATGGCACTTTATATTTTCACCCCTGCACCTTTCTTCATTTCATCATCACCTTTTTCTAGTTTTTCTATTGGGCGGGACATTTTCGGGGAGCGCAGCGCATCGTGCGGATTCCACAGTAAGTTCCTTCCAACTACAAACTTGTAGTTTATTCCGTTATCTTCATTTTCGCAGAAGGGACCGAACCGATCCGGAGTCGTTCCGGATCGGAACGGGAAGAGAGAAAGGGGCTGACCCCCCCTAGCGCCCCTATGATGGGGCGCTAGGCTCTGCCTGGCGCCCCATCATAGGGACGCCAGGAGCCCTACCATAGGGGCGCCTGGTCCAGGCACCCCATAAATGGGGCACCTGGTCACCAGGCCCCCATCTTCTCCGTTTTGCTGTTCTTGACCTGTTCTAATGCTTTGCAGATGACGAAGAGGTCTCGCGTTGACGCTTCGGTGCCGCCGGAGCCTCTTCCTCCGCCGGTGCTTCTTCCTCTCGTGGCGCTTCTTCCTCTCGCCGGTGCCGGCTCATCGGAGCTACCCTCTCTCCATCCTCCTCCGACCGTCTCGGTAACCGAATCTCGACCTCCCCTTTCTTGAATTTATCCATGATTGCTTCGTTTCTAACATGATTGTTTGATTGTGCAGGGGAAGATCAAGTCCCGGATATCCTGGGAAATGGTCTTCCATGCCTACAAGGGGTTGCAGGACTTCCAGAAGGCACGGTTGGATGCGATGGGTTTCGGCCCATTGCTCCGCTGCTACGCCTTCTGGGAGGACCTCCCCTAATCCGGGCTTTGAGGGAGAGATGGGACTCCACCACCCATTCCTTCCTCTTCCCCTGGGGGCATATGGTCTCTACTTTGGAGGATGTCTCCCGGATCACGGGTCTTCGTGTTCACGGTCGTGCCGTCACCGGCAAGACCTATCGCGATTACTCGGCCATGGTCCGGGATTTTCTGGGTCATCCGGTCCCACACTGACCCGGCGGACTGCGCGTTATGAAGCGCACAGCCGTCGGGCTTGCTCGGTCTGGGCAACGCTAGTGTGGGTAAGGATGACATAGTGGCGGTTGTGCTCGACGAGTTGACGAAACGCGTCGAGCGCTCCCTGGTCGGTGAGGAGGGCACCGTTGAGGCCGACCAGGATCTCCGCCGGTTCCTCCTCTTCTTCCTCACCCGTCTTCTTCTAGCCTCGAAGACAGACAGGGTGCACTTGCGGTTCCTCCCTTTTCTTGCTGACCTGTCGAAGGTTGGTGAGTATGCGTGGGGTGCCCCTATGCTGGCCCATCTGTTCTCCTCGCTGGCGATGGAGAGCAGTCCGGTTTCAGTAGCTGGCTTTACTCCATTCCTTCAGGTATGCCTTGTTCTTTTGTTCACTATCAATTCTGCCTTGTCTTTTTTTGGTGACTAACTGAGCTTTTATTTGACAGGTATGGAGTTACTATTACATCCCCCTGGGCCGTGCTCTGCTGAAGGATGACCCCGAGTACCCCCTCATCGGCAGCTGGGTTACTACACAATCTGCTTCTTCCCATCCTTACCAGGTGGAGAACCTGAGAAGGCAGCTGCTCTGCTTCCCTCACCATGAGGTATTCTGTTACTTTTCTCCTTCTTAACTTTTGGTTCTTCTTGTTTACTGCCCTGCCTTGCTTTTTCAGGTGGTATGGCATCCTTTTTCAGACCTTCACTTGGATCGGCAGCCGTGGGTTTCGGAGGGTCGTCCGGCTTTTGGCCGTGACACCTTCTTGATCTGCCTGAACGAGATGGAGCCACTTTGGGTGCGTCTCACGATGTGCTCATTGGGGCTTCACCAGGAGTGGGTGGATCTTCCACCTTACCCACACAGGTCGTTCTACCCGCGGCCTGATCCAGGAGATCGACTGGAAGAAGGAGGGCCAGTTTGCTGTCCGGATCTGGAAGAGGGGTGGCACCCCAGTGACTTCCAGTGCGCTTACAGCGATGATTATCTGCGTCACTACATGGCGACATTTGCCCACCTTTTCACCGAGGGTGGAGAGGTACGTACTTGTTGTTTTCACCACTGTTCTTCCTTTGCTTTGATGTCTAACTGTATGTTGCTTTTAGAGTATCCATGAGGAGCTGTCTCGCTTGAGGGCGGGGACAACATCTTTGGAGGCCGAGTTGGAGCGACAGGTACTTTCTGTACTTTGCACCTTTCCATTGTTGGTTAACTGACCTTCCTTTCTTCTTTCTTTCAGCGACGTCGCTACCGAGGTTCCCGTCGACAGGTAACACTCTTTATTTTTTCTTTAATTCCTTGAATTAATGTTGTTAACTGTCTCCTCTACTTCTTTTCAGATTTCTCGGCTCCGCGAGCGCGTGGCCGAACTGGAATTGGGTTCCCATCTGGCTGCCCCTGAGCCGACGGCTTTTGACGAGCCTCATTCGAGCCGTTCGACTTCGGCCAGCCTACGGGTCCCGAGCTACCTTCTCACCCTTTGCCGGTCGATCCTCCTTCCTTCATTCCCACCAATCCCGGGAGCAGTTCTTCTGAGACGGGTTTCCTTCTTGAGGTGATTACCGCTTTTACTTATACTGTCTTCTTTCTTCATTTGCCTTGCTAATCTTCTTCTCTTCTTGCAGATTGCCCAGCTGAAGGAACGGGTGGAGGTCCTTACTACTGAGGTGAATTTCCTTGACTTTCTCTTGCTTTGCTTTGCTTGATTCTAACATTTTCCCTTTTGTAGAACAAGGATCTTTGGGCGAGGATTTCTGATCTTTCCGCAGGGGTGCTCCGCCTCCTCTTGGTGATCCCTTGGGTTTTCACCGCCTTCTACCGATGATCCCTTGGGTTTTCGGGACAAGGTACATAATTTTCTCGCTCTCGCTTGTCATCATTTTCTTTCTTTCCCGACATTTTCCCGGTAGGTGATGGAGCTACGAGAGGGAGCTCGGCTCGAGCCCCTCGTAGGCATTCCGGATCCCGGTTCTTCTACTTCCGAGGTGCGATGTTTTCATTATGATTTTAAACTGGAAATGCTTGAACTGACGCTTCCTTTGGTTTCCACAGACTGCTCAGAGGATAGAGGAGCTGACACAGGAGGTACATGTCTGATTCTTTTTCTCAAACTGCTTCTTCTGTAACTGATGTATCTCTTTGTCATCTCATAGGTCGGGAGACTGGAGGCTTGCGTGGTCGAGTTGTCACGGCCAGAGTCCGAGCAGATCCTCCTTCTTCGTCTTGAGCACTCCAGAGAGCTCAACCGGGTGGAGGCTGAGCATCGTCAGTTGATGATGCAGGCATTGCAGTCTCGGTCTCGGAGCCACTCCCACCGCTCCGACTCTCGAGGGACCACACTGAGGGGACCTGCCCACTCGGGTTCCTCTCAGTCCAGTAGTCGTAGGAGGAGAGATGAGGAGAGACTTGCCATGCCACCTCCGGGTGATCAGGCACCAGCAGAGGGAGGCGGCGATTTGTGATGTGCCGGCCCCCTCTATTTTTGATGTACTTTCCTTTTCATAGTGAGAGTTGTTGACTTCTTTCCCTGACTCCCTGCGTGTATTCAAAAGGCGATTAGAACTTTATTTAGGCTTAGTCCCTTGCAAGAAAAGGGCGAAGCTGCCTTGATCTTTTGTCAAGGGACATAGGCCTTATCAAGGTAAAATAACAGAAGAAAATAAGTATGCATAAAAGGAAACATGCAAGACTGAAATTAAATATGAATGCAAAGACAACTAGTCAATTAGGAAGCAAAATTTTTGGGTGTTTTGGATTTTTGGATTTGTTTGGGTTTTTGATGTTTTTATAATGTTTTTGATGTTTTGGAACTTTTATGATTTTTTTTAGTGTTTTGAATATTTTATTTTTAGGATTTTTAACTTTACAGATTTGTTTGGTGCTTTTTTTGAAATATTTGATTTTTTGTTTGGTGTGAGGGACACGATCATTTCATCCTCTGCCCTGCTTGCCATAGGTGCTTCTCATTGTTACTTAAGGGCTAAAAGTAGGCATCACGTGTAAGAAAGTGCCTAGCCTGAGATCTCCTGATCTTTTGCCTTTGATAGGCTATGGTTCTTCTTGGATCTAGTTGGTCAACCGTATTCGCAAGGATAAAGAGGGAAGTGGTTCGGTGGTAAGTCCTTACTAAGATTCAGGGGTGTCGAACTAGTTTTTCTACTGGTGCCTGCGTTGCCTGCTTGGGATTTGACATCCTCGGGCCCTTCTTTCTAGTCCCTTTTCTTTGATGGCCCACATTCGGACAGGTCTTTCTTTTCTTTTGCGTGATTTTGACCTGAGGGGTTCATTGCCCATCTTTTGGAGCCCTTTTCTTGGGCTTTTGTTGGTACACATTCAGATAGGTCTATTCTTTTGCTGACCTGAGGGGTCATTGCCCATCTTTTGGTACCTTTTCTTCTTTTTAAGAAGTCAGACCTTCAGAGACATTTTCCAACTAAGGCAATGGGCATTTTTGATACTCCTTATTCTAACCCCTTTCATCTATTCTGGACTGAAACGAGAAGAGAATGGAATTGGGTTGACCTTCTTTTGCCAAGCGTTGCCTAGCTTTCTCTCTGACTTCCGATCATCGGATCTCAAAACTAGGTGTGTAGTGTGTGCAGTATGATGCCTATTCTTATTTCCCTAAGCGACAAGTTGATGCACTGGGCAAGTAAGCGTTAGATGCTATCATGATACTTCACACCTTTGGATTTTATTTTGTGATCTAAGGGAAATATTTTTTGAGGTATACACCATTCTAGGGATGAGCTAGTTCTTCTCCTTCTGCATTAGTTAGCTTATATGAATTACCGGGATAAACAGCCGAAATTACATATGGACCCTCCCAATTAGGTTGAAGTTTGGAGCGGGGACCGCCCGGCTTAACAAATATTCTTTTAAGCACAACCTCACCGACTTCAAATTTTCTCTCCACCACCCTCTTCTGATAAAATCTTTTAAGTCTATTTTGGTAAGATCTAGCATGTTCGGCAGCGGCCAGCCTCCTTTCATCCAAGAGTTCGAGTTGCGCAAGAAGAGAATCTCGACGTTCATCCATTGGGATATCTCGATCGATCTGGACTCGGAGGGAAGGAATGATTACTTCGTATGGAACTACCGCCTCCATCCCAAATGCCAAGGCATAGGGGTCCGACTCGTTGGGGTTCGAATAGAAGTGCGGTAGGCCCATAGAGCATCAATTAACTTATCCGGCCACCTGCGAACTTGCTAGACTTACAAGTCTTCTTAATGATTTTTATCGGGGTTTTATTGGTGGCTTCGCCCGACCGTTGCCTTGAGGATAATATGGAGATGAATGATGCAATCTGATGCAATACCTGTTGCAAAGGTCACGCAGCTCCTGAGAGATGAATTGCGGTCCATTGTCGGTGATGATGTCGCCTGGGATCCCGAACCTGACAAGGATGTTGCGCTTGATGAAGGTGCAGACTGTTGATGCCTTGATCTCCACATATGCTTCCGCTTCCGCCCATTTGGTGAAGTACTCCGTTGCAGTTAGGATGAAGGATTTGGTTTTGTTTGTGGAGTTTGGGTCACCGAGGGGTCCGATAACATCAAAATCCCACATAGCGAAGGGCCATGGTGCGTGAATCGGGTGAAGGGAAGATGCGGGAGAGTGAATCTTGTTGGCGTGAAGTTGACATTGATGACAGTGCCGGACAAAGATCGAGCAATCTTCTTCCAGAGTAGGCCAATAGTACCCTTGTCTGATGATCTTCTTGGTGAGGGCTTGAGCATTTACATGGCCTCCACATATAGGGGTGTTCATGTAAAACCGGTAAACCGGTAAACCGAACCGAACTGAACCGCCGGTGCGGTTCGGTTCGGTTTGATAGCCCATGCATTCGGTTTTTTGAACCGAACCGAACCGATAATTTCTTATCGGTTCGGTTCGGTTCGGCACCTCCCCAAACCGAACCGAACCGGTAAACCGGTTGACCCGGTTTGATAAAGTTTGACCCATTTTATTTATATATTATATTACATTTTAATACATATTATATCAATTTTAAATATATATTAGTATAAATTTAAGTTAATTAGTATAAAGATAAAATTATATATTATAAATAAAGTATTAATCTTTATATTAATCTTAAATAATTATTATAATGCATATTTTATTTTATTTCTATTTTTATTTATTTAAATATACATTAAACCGATGAACCGAACCGAACCGAACCGAACCGAACCGAACCGAACCACAATCGGTTCAGGGCTCACAGAATCGGTTCGGTTCGGTTCGGTTTGCCTTATCGGTTCGGTTTCGGTTTGGAAAAAAATGGGCCAAACCGAACCGAACCGAACCGTTTACACCCCTATCCACATACTCCGGAGTGTGCCTCTTTGAGTACCAATTCAGCCTCTCCTTCATCTACGCATCTTAACAGAACATCGGCCAAGCTCCTTTTGTAAAGCATCCTGCCTAAAGATGGTGTATGTCTGGGAGACCCTCCTTATGGCTTTCTTTTCTTCGGCAGTTGATCCTGGTGGGTACGTCTGATCCTGACAGTAATTTGCAATCTCATGATACCATGGTTTTCCACCCTCTTCTAGTTCCTCCAACTCGACCAAAGATACTTCCTCCTTTTGCTCAATGTACTCTTTCCTTTCAAATTCTGCTTTAACTTTCAAGAATTGTGCATCTTCTATTGCCGGAATGGTACGTCGGCGGACATAGATCGTCCTAACCTGTCTGCCTAGCGGGACAGATAGTGAAGATGCCAGGGAAGAGAGAGCATCGGCAAGAATATTTTGCGCACGAGGAACGTGAATGAATTCGAGTTTGGAGAATAGCTTGATGTAACAAGTGGTGAGTTCTTGGTATGGTCTGAGCCCGGGATGAGATGTACGGTATTTGGCCAGTACTTGGCGGAGTATCAACTGACTATCACCAATTACCCTTAGTTTAGTGACACCATAGAAGTGAGCGGCCTCAGTCCGGCCAACAAGGCTTCATACTCGGCTATATTGTTTGTTGCCGGAAAATGGAGCCGAAAAGCCCGTGGAATGGTGACACCTTCGGGAGACAGAAGAACAATCCCTATCCCTCTACCCTGGGAGTTTAATGCCCCGTCAAAATATAGAGTCTACAGATTAGAAGATCGAATGGACATCAATTCTTCATCGGGAAAATCTGACTGGATAGGGTCAAAGGTTGGGATAGGATGATGGGCAAGGTGCTCGGCAATTGCATAGCCCTTGATTGCCTTCTGTTGGGTGTAGGTGATGTCAAATTGGGAGAGAAAACTTTGCCAGCGTGCCAATCGGTCAGTTAGGACAGATTTTTCAAGAAGAACTTTGATGGGGTCCATGCGAGCGATGAGATTAACCTCGTGGGCCGAAAGTAGTGTTTGAGCTTGGACCACCCAAACCAGGGCGGCACAGGTTTTCTCCATGGTTGTATACTTTTGTTCACAAGGATCAAAGATTTTGGACAGATAGTATGCTGCTCGTTCTTTCCCTTCATCATCTACTTGTGCCAACACTGCTCCCAGGGATCCTTCCAAGACTGAGATGTATAAGATCATGGGTTTACCGGGAACCGGAGGTTTGAGCACAGGTGGGCTTGACAAATATTTCTTTAAACCATTGAATGCCTCTTGACATCTCGAATCCCATCTGAATTCGGCCTTCGCCTTGGTTAACTCATAGAAAGGTTTGCACCTTTGGGAGTGCTGTGAAATAAACCGGCGAACAAACTGTAACCTACCAATCAACCCTCTCGGCTCTTTTAGGTTCTTTGGTGGAGGCATGTCAATAATGGCTTTGGCCTTGTTGGAATCGATTTCGATGCCTCTTTTGCTGACAATGAACCCAAGTAACTTTCCAGATGAAACTCCAAACACACATTTCTTGGGGTTCATCTTGAGCTTATATTCCCTGGCTCGTTGCAAAACCCTTTTCAACACCTCAGCATGCTCCTCTTGGGTTCGAGATCGAGATTTGACCACTAAATCATCCACGTACACCTCTACAAATTTATGCATCATATCATGAAATATCGCTACCATGGCCCTTTGATAAGTTGCTCCGGCATTCTTTAATCCGAAGGGCATGACGACGTAACAATAAGTTCCCCAAGGTGTAGTGAATGAGGTCTTCTCTTGATCCTCTTCTGCTAACCGGATTTGATTATACCCTGAGTATCCATCTATGAATGATAGGGTTTCGTATCCAGCTGCGTTGTCAACAAGAACATCGATATGAGGAAGGGGGAAATCATCTTTTGGACACGCTCGGTTTAAGTCCCTGAAGTCAATGCAAATTCGAACCTTTCCATCCTTCTTCATGACTGGGACTATATTTGCCACCCATTGTGGATAGAGGACGACTCTAATGAATTTTGCTTGGTGCAACTTATCAACCTCTTCCTTCATCTTTAATGCCACGTCTGGGTGTAATCTTCTTAACTTTTGCTTGACCGGGTAGCCTCAGGTTTTAAAGTCAGTCGATGCTCTACCAATGATTTATCTAACTCCGGCATATCTTCGTATGTCCAAGCGAACGTGTCTTTGTATTCTTGTAACACCCCCATTAGATTCTGTTCTTCTAAAGGGGCGAGGTTGGCACTGATGAGGATATTCTTAGGATCTTCCGGTGTTCCGAGATTAAGCTCCTTAGTCGGTTCATCCACCGTGGTTGACGGTTCTTCGAATCTTCTTAAACCAGATGCATAGGCATCAGCCAAATCCTCCTCTTCATCCTCAGTGTCAGGATCCTTTTCCGATACAATCTCGTAGACCCCTAAAGTCGGATCAACATTGTTTCTCTCCTCATATCGAATTTCTCCTATCTGGATTGCATTCTCTAAATATTCCGGTAGCTTGGCGCATTCTAAGCTTTTCCGAGTTAACTGATGCAGATATCTTCCTGGAACTCTTCTACCTCTGATTTTTGTTTTGCTTTTGCTGGAAACTAAACCTAAATAAGAAGGAGGTAAATAAGGAGGTGAAGAGGAGGTGGATGGAGTGGAATTTATTGATGAAGGGCAAAGGAGATCGATAAGAGATCGGGTGGCCTACTGATTCGGGTCATCCTTCGGAGCGAGTTGGGACGTTTCTTCGAGCGAAATTTGGGTTGAGAAAAGGACGTTTTTTTTTGATCCTTTTGAGAAGTACTAAACATAAACACAGAGGGGGGTTTGGTTGGTTGTTGTTTCCAACGCGGGTTGAGATATTGACAGAGGGGAACAAATCAAGCAAAGACGGGTAAAGAGGGCATCCGTCTTTGCTATCTGGTGGAACTGACAATGGATTTGTCGGGAATGAGTCTGCTAGATCCGAGGAGATGACACTTGGTGAATGCCCTGGATTTTGACTACTAGAAGGCTCGTTGCAGAATGATTCATCACTTGACCCTTCTTCAGAAAATAACCATGATACGTCAATATATGTCTCATCCTCTAGGTTGCCCACCTTCTTCCTCTTCACTTGTTCTTGTGGTTCCTGCTCTTCAATCATCTGTATTGTTTCTCTCTTATCAAAGAACTTGCGCAGACATCCTCGGAAGTATTTTTGGCCGGTCTTTTGGCCATTATCACGTGTCCCATCATACCCTATCCCATTCCTTGATGTTGTCTTCACTAGCTGGATGGGTTCTGTGATGCCTTGCAGTTCTTTCCCCAGTCCTCGGCCTTCTTGATATCCCAGATTCTCCATCATACGCCACCCAAGGGTTTTGGCGTCATCTTTCTTTTTTCTCCAAACTTGCCTGGACTGTCTTTTATCCCTGGGCAGATCGAGGATTGTAAATACCGGTTGATTCGGCAAGCCAGGGGGGAGAGTAACCAAGCAATCCACGGGCATACTTACCACCTTGACGACTTGTCCCTTGAAGGGAAATTTGATGCATTGATGATTGGTTGAAGCTACGGCCTCCAATGCCTCCAGGTAAGGCCTTCCCAGGATGGCTTTGTAAGTTGGATCCATATACAAAACATGGAAGTCGACAGTAACAACCCGGGGTCCGAGTTTGACTTCAAGTGTGACCATGCCATGGGTGGGCCTCTTGGAATTGTCGTATGCTGTTACAGTGATTTGTGATGGCCGAATATCTTCTTCTGGGATTCCACACAACTGTAGTGTTTCTGGTGGCAAGACATTGATAGATGCACCGGTGTCAACTAGACAAGACTCAACATTTGTTTCGTTAATACCGACAGTGATACATAGTGCATATTTTCTTGCTTCTGGTTCGGCCAATTCTTCTTTAGTGAAAGTGAGAGCAGGGTGTTCGCTTTTCGGGGTCAAGACCGACGCAATTTTTTCGGGGGGAAGGGTTTCATTAACCATCACTCTTTGTAAGTATTGCTGAAGAACTTCTTGATGGGCTTTGGACCTTTTGATCAGTTCCAGGATGGAAAACCGCGCAGGGGTTTTGTCAAGGTGTTTCAACAAATCATATGATGTCCCCGGCACTGGCTCTTCTAGGTGCTCTTCTTCTTCTGCTTGTGACCGTCCGGGTTGACCGGTCTGAGGGAAAATCCTTTGAAACATGCGCCCGCTTCTAAGCACCGTGGCAAGCTGAGGGGCTGTGGTTGGTGTAGTGGGGGTAGACGGAGGGTTAGGTCGGATGATGGGAGGCCTAGGTAGGGGTGTGGTGATGATAGTTCGGGTTGTAGGGATGCGGGTAGGTTGTGGTGATATGGTTGTACGAGGTGGTACGATGATGGGTCCTAATGATGATGGCATTTGTGGAGGTTCGACCGGGCGGATCAAGGTCCTACCCGGTTGGAGTTGTACGGCTGGTGGTGTTATGGTTGGCTGTGGTGGCGTGCGTATAATCGGCGGTTGGCTTCTTCTGGCGGGGATAACTCGGGGTATGGAGTGAACGGTTCGGTTAACGTGGTTTGGAGGGTTGATGTTTATGAAGGAAGCAGGTCCCTCGATTTGCCAATTTTGACCTCTATCGCGGGGTTCATCGGTGGAGGTTAAGATAGGGTTAACCCTCCGGTTTTCCGGTGCCGCGTGTGTGCGTGCGCGGGTAGCGGGTTCTCGAATAATTCCCTGTGCCGGGTTCCCGTTTTTGTTGTCGAGCTGGTGCCTCGCCGTTGCCGCCGGGGTTGGTTCTTCACCGCCTTGATGTATTCGCCCATTTGACCCCGGTCAATACTTCCTCGCTCGTGGAGGTCATGGATGTAATCTTTAAACCGAAAGCGCTCTCCACCGTATGCCTGGGTATCCGTGGTATAAGCGATACTTGTCCGTGTTGGCATTCTCGTGGCCACTCCAACTTTTCTCTCGGTAATGAGATGCCCCGCCGCCATAAGAGCGTTAAAAATATCTACGAGAGAGTACGGTAATGGCGGGTAATGATTTCTCCTAGGCCCCGCTCTTCGTGGTACGTAGGTGGCGGGGGGAGGTGCCTCGGTTGTAGGTGGTCGGTTGGCGGGGAGGTTGAGGTGCAAAGGTCCGTACGGCCAACCGCCGGGTTGCCGGGGGACCGGTGTCCGTATTGGTTGTTGGGGATATTGGTTCGGTGCTTGGTGGCGGAAAGGTTGAGGTTGGATCTGGGGGCGCGGTGGCGGTCGGATTTGGGGTGGGGTTCTATACTGGGGATCCGTGCATTGCTGTTGGTGGTTGATGGGCGGGTTCCCTAGGATATTGACATGTTCGTTGGTTACCACGCCTTTAGTCACGGGCCCAGCGGTGGTGGTGGTTGTTTTTTTGGTGACTCGGGGCCTAGGGTCGAAAAGGTTCATGATGGGAGAGTCTCGGAGTTGTGTTTGGATATACCGCGCTCTCTCGTAGAGTTCGCTCATCGTGGCAGGGTGATGTAATGCCAATACATTTTTTAGAGCGGGAGTGGTGTTGGTGATGATCATCTTAACTTGTTCTGATTCGGACAGTGCATTTGTCAGCCTTTCTGCCATTGCTCTCCACCTATCAGCATACCTGATAAAATCTTCATCATTCTTCATCCTTTCAGCCATGAGGTCGGTGATGGAATATGTTGGTCCGACCCTATCTTGATATCTTTGCAAAAATTTAGCCTTGACGATTTCAAAGTTACTTGCCTCTGAAGGGTCAAGCAAGTAAAACCACTCTAAAGCTGAACCCTCCAATGATCTTCTGAAAAGAAAAGCCAGGGCCCTTGGATCATTCTGCCACATTACCGACTCATACAGAAAGTCTTTGATATGAATGAAGGGATTACCGGTTCCGTTGTAGCGACGGTATACCGGCATCTCAGAGGGAGGTAGATGAAAAGTAGGGAGAAAAGGAAGAGAAATTTCGGGGGCTGCCTTGGCGTCGATCAAACGTCTGAGTTCTCTATATTGTTTGTCCATGCGATTGATTTTATTAATCATAGCCAGATCGACAGAAGGTTCCCCAAGAGGAGGAGGAGGAGTGGGTGCTTGGTGCACCGGGATCGGGATTTGATGGGCCGAAGTGACCGGATGAGAAGGGTATATTGGGGGATGCACCAAAGGGTGAGTAGGGTTGAGATAATTAGAAGAATAAACTGGTAGTCTAGAAGGAACAACAACATTTGTATTGGGGTGATCTAGATTAGCCACCGGATGAGGAGAAATTGGGGCTATGAGCCCGGTATGAGAATGGCCATGAGTGGGCACATTGGGTTGGTGTGCCACTGACCGAGGGGTAGAGATATGAAGGCCACCTTCGGGAGGAATGTGGTCGGTGGGGGACTTGCCCTTGAGGATGGCTTTGATAGCCTGGAGTTGGGTAGGGTCGGCATGAGAGAATGCCTCCCAAAGTGAATTGGGATTGGGTTGAGGAGAAGTTTGACTAGGTTCAGGGAGAACTTCAGGTTCGTTGACGGCACACACGGCATCAGGGTAGAAATAAGGCTGGTCGTATTCCAATTGTAGTTGCTCGCATCTTTGATCCGCCATTCCGATAACTCGACCTGACCTCAAATTCATAAACACAACAGAAAAAGAAGGTTGGCAAATAAAAGCTCAAGGATTTTTTTTTTTGGTTTTGATTTTGACCCCTTTTGTTTTGATTTTCTTTTGTTTGGACAAGCAAGTTGTCAAGCAAATTATCCTCAAGTAAAATTTTTGTTTTGGTTCTTTTTTAGGTGATTTTGGGATTTTTGTTTACTTTTCGGTTTTTGTTTGCAAACAAGTAATAGCAAAGACTTGGAATGATTAACGTAAAAATTTTGTTGTTTCAACCTTAAATTAATGGCTTGTTAAGAGAAATATTGTCCACTCAAATAAATGGGTAGGACCCTATGCTCTCACAACGCCGAGCAATCTAAGGTTGTCACTCTTTTCACAACGATAGGTAATAGGTACTCCGGGTTTTGGGATAAAATGGTACAACCAGCCCGATCAGTGAAGAGGGAATCCTTCACGTCTGGGGACTTACGGAGGTCTTGATGGAAGCTACCCGGTCCTTCCGAGAGGGAATCCCCGGAGGAGGAGTTGGCAACAACCAAGAGGGGTGTTTGGGTGTGTGGGGCTTTGGGAGGAGAGAGCCTCCCTTCTCGGATGTCCTAAGGAGACGGGCGGACCCGAAGCTCCGATGCAAACTAAATGCAAGTGAAATTTCAAGGAATAAGAAGCAACCAAGAAGAAAATAAAAGCATACAATGATTAATGAGATGTTGTAGGAAGCAAGTGAACAAGACAATGATATGAAATTAAGCTAGGATGGAAGAAAGAACTAATTTAACTAAGCATGCTTTGAAAGATTTGTTAAAGGAGAACTAGACTTAGCAAAGAAGATGATATCTAAAATACTAAGGTGAAATAAGTTGATTAACAAAGTTGGAAATCAGATGGATATGCTTTTAAAAAGATAAACGGAGAGCAAGTAAACTTGGAAGAAACAAGATGATGCTTCGAAGAAAAGTAAGCAACGTAAACAAGCAACAATGTAAGGAAATGGAAATGACTCACATGGAAATGAAAGTAAACATGATTTTCAGATGGACATTCTTAGAAATAAAGTGGGATTTCACTAAAGCAAAGTCGGTCCCACCGTGGTCGCCAAAAGGTGTAAGCATCCGGAATGGGACATCCGCGGATCTCCCCCTCCCGGAACCCTTACGCCCGCCTCGGTGTGTGTTGGTGGGTGGTGTGTTATGTAGGTGTGGTCGCCAGGAACCAAAGGCTCCAAAATATGGTGGAATGAAAGAAAATGAAATAGAAAGATGACCGTCGTACCTTCGGAAGCGGGGAGATTGTTGAGTTCCGACTTCTCCTCTCTCGGCCGGCCGAAAGAAGAGAGCTTAGTGAATCCTTTGCCTTCAATCCGGTTGAAGCTCGCCTCGATCGGATTTACCTAAGAATGTCCATAAGAAAACATGTAGACAAGTGAAGGTTTCATTAGTTCTAACGAAAGCATAGTATCGTGCTCGAATTTAGATTCAAACATGCAAATGGGAAGAGACTAACCGGATTGGGACGAGATCCCAACCCCTATTTTTGGTAGGTTTTAAACATATATGAAATGCAAAAATGTTCTAAGACATGCTAAATAACATGATGATCAATGCAAAAGCGAAAAAGGGAGAAAAGAACTCGATTAAACGGGCGATCGGACTTCGAAAACGACGAAACAAACTCGCCCTTCACGGTGCCCTATATATAGGGCGCAGAGCAGGTGCCCCCTTTATGGGGCACGTTGACCAAGGTCAAAGTGCCCTGTATACGGGGCACTAAGTCTGGCCCGAACAGATTTTCTTCTTCTCTTCGCGACGCCGCTCCGGAGTGCTGGGTGGCTTCCGGGACGAAGTAAGAGCTCCTCCTTGTAGACAATATGCAAATAAAGCTAGTGGAAGGTGGTTTGGGTGCTGGATGTATGAGGAGAGTCGGATAGGGGCTCTCAAAGTTGGAGAAAAATCATATTTCTGGGTGATAGAAACAGAAGGTTTTAGGGTTTTTGGTGGAGGATTTTGGATCGATTTGGAGGCTTTTGGAGGGTGAATGTGGCTTAGAATCGTAGTGTTGGATGAGCTCTAGGGTGGCACGGAGTTGGAACCTCCTCCAAGCTCCAAATGGGGGTCTATTTATAGCCCAAAAGAGGGCACTTTGGCCATTTTCGAAAAACAGTGCCATGTGGCATAGCGCCCTGTATATGGGGCGCTAGTATCATGAGGTTTGTCAGGTCGACAAGACAAGTCACTGTGGGGGGTCAAATCATCCTGTCAAATCGATCGGATTTGGTTCCAGGCGCCCTGTTTATAGGGTGCCAGGTGCCCTGTATACAAAGCGCCAGGTGCCCTGTATACAGGGCGCCAGGTGCCCTGTTTATAGGGCGCCTGGTGCACTATAAATAGGGCGCCAGGTGCCCTATATATAGGGCGCCTGGTGCCATATAAACAGGGCGCCAGGTGCCCTATAAACAGGGCGCCAGGTGCCCTATTCTTGGGGCATTTGGCTTGTTCGATTGCTCTATAGACCCACCATTCGGAATGTGCCAGAAACTTGATCTGTCCGGAAAACATGATGTGCTTTAAATATTCTCCATGTAAACAAGAATTTGAACTCTCCAACTGGGCCAAAATTGCGTGTCTACATCAAAGTTTTTTATTTTTATACTTATAATAACTTACATTTCTTAGTTTCAGATCTAACAAAAATTGCATTAGCACCATCCGTCATTGATATTGCACAATAGGTTATGACTTGAGACTTAAGAGTTGTAAGTTGTTGTTTATAACATTTCAGTTTTTATATATTTATAAAGTAGTTGACATAACTTTTTTTATTTTGTAGGAAATGAGCGAATGGAAAGAGGTCGACACCTATTTTGTAGGAAATGGCACACCTTTGACTATTTATGTTTAATGTGTTTGTAATATTGGGGAAATCCTGTAAAACATAATCTAGTATGTTGTGATTTGTGAGTTGATTTGTGACTTGACGATCTATGTAATGTTGGGAGAACTAATCTATGTTGCCATTTTGACTTGATTTGTGACTTGGTATGATTGTATAGAGAGATCTAGAGCCTATTGATATGTTTCTATTACTTTTTTACAGGTAAATAGCTAGGATTTTGGAGTCATAAAAAAGGTATTGTATCAATGCATAGTTGAGCAGCTGAGCCTATTAATTGGTGATGGTTCTTTTCTCTTCCACTCTAATTTTATTTGTTTATATCTCTGCCAATTTTTTGACTGATTTGGGCTTTTTGAAATCAATCGGCAGATTTGAAATTTTCAGATCTGAAAATTTTATATTGAAATTATTAAAGCTCTGAAAATGTCATAATTTGGAAGTTTCCAAAAGGGATGAAAGTGGTAACATTTGGAACTGAAGTCTCCACATCTCAAAATACCAAATCTAAATTCTAAAATTTAGATTAAGAATAGCTCAAGGTCGAAATTTGGTATAAATCCAAAATTAGAACAATGTAGAAATATGAAAATTTAGATATTCACTAAAATTTAAAATGGAAATGGAAAGGCAAAATCTGAAACCAAATCCCAAAGCTTCCAAGTCTTAAATGTGTATTCTGGAACTTCAAATTTCATGCATGAAAATGGGTTATACAGTAGGCCGCATGTTTTAAATTCATACATTTGAGTTTATTTTTTGAATTGGGATCTCATTGTTATCATGGTATGAGAGTTTAGATTGTTTGGATATTTTTTGAGTATCTTGGTGTTTGATTATTTGAATTATGGTTTCTTAAATTTGGGATATTTTACTGTTGGTTTCAAGTCTTTGTTTTTCATATGGTGTTTCTTGATTAAGTTTCACATTGTGTAAACTGGATGGATGTTCAATTTTGTGTTTCCAGAATTGAGACGTCACATTTTTTATTTAAGACTTTTAGCTTTTATTCTTTTAAGTTCAATGTTGTGAGATTTTTTTATTAAGATTTTAGTTATGTACATTCAAAAGTTGTGATTTTAACTTTCTTATGTTGAGGATCAGATTTGGGATTAATGTCTAAAATTCTCTAATCTATTTAATTGTTTACTTGTCTTATTTTTGCTTAGATCCAAAAAATACAGTCGGCAATCTTTTGATTCGAAGGTTATGCATTTTGTCTGGATGGATGTTCAATTTTGTGTTTGAAGTTTGAACCGATTCCATACTGTTCATTTCTGCAAAGGAATCCCAAGATTCCGAAATGCTTCCAAGTCTCAATGGCAAGCATGCACTGATGAACCGAACCACCTGGTTCGGTTCGGTTTGGTTCAATTTTATCGGTTTGGTTCAGTTTGTAAAAAAATGATCTCAAATCGAACCAAACCAAACCGTGAACAGTCCTAGGTAAGATACCATTCAAGATTTTTAATTCAATCAGTTCAATGAACTCATTCGACTAATGAGCACCTGTATGCGTAACACATACTAGTCTATTTGGTTACATATATACTAGGAATATTGAAATTACATATATCTAGATGATCGATCTTATTATCATGATCTCATAATGATGCAATCATCATTACATGTGATTAATGACTTCATTATAATGTACACATCTAATAAGAGCTAGTAATAAAGATTTGCCTAATTAATTGAATAAGATATTTTTAAAAATGTCAAATCACATCATATATGATTAGCTTGTAGGGCATATATTTCTATCAATTTCTCACTTGCAAAGTCGATCATTGATCTCACTGATCTTTGTCAGCTCGAGGTGAAGCTCAAACACTCTTTGAGTAACTGCTTCAGTCAGTGGATCTGCAATGTTATTAGCGGTAGATACTTTATCTTTAATTATATCTTTATAAGCTATAATCTCTCTGATTATATGGTATTGCCATCAACTTTTTTATCTTTTGATGAGACATCAACGCTATCCTCATTATTTTCTCAAAACAATGGTACACTTTTAGATAAAATTGGGTTATATCTTATATGTTCATCTAAGATATTTCTCATGTAGTGTACAACTATTATGTAATCTTTTTTACATTAGTTGTAGAATTAATAGTGTTCTATTACTTGTAACCCTTCCAGCTCATTGCACCACCATAAATTTGACTTGTTATCAAACTTGATTAACTAAAAGTTTGTATTTGTAAAACTACAAAATTGCAAGTCTTATCCTCCATAGACATACATCCTTAGTACTTCTCAAGTACTAAATGATAAGTCTCTAAACTATCCAGTGACTCTCACATGGATCTACCTGATGAATGTTTATAACACTTAGAGCATTAATCACGTCATGTGCATAGTATCACATATATGATAGATCCTATGACAAAAGCATAAGAGCATTACTCATGTGCTTTCTTTATCTTTCAAGAAGTTTACAAAGGCATCTTCTTAAATAGATCAACTCCACAATACATAGGTAAGAAACCTATTTTAGAGTTTACCATGTCAAACATTTTGACAATGGTGACTACATATATTAACTGGGTAAGGTCAAGCAACCTTTTAAATTTATCTCCATAGATCTTAAAATCCAAATTATGTTTGGAGGATTGATTTGATAGCTAGATTCACTTATGATAACATATCTACTTCATTCTTAATGAGTAGTACGTCATCAACATAAAATGTCAAGAAAGTAATAGGACTCCCACTTATCTTCTTGAATACACAAGGCTCCTCTTCATTCTTAACGAAGTCATAAGATTTAATCTCACTAAACCTTATACTTTAACTATGAAAAATTTTATTTCAATTTATAAATAGACCTTACACACACTCTATTTGGATGTTATTAGGACTTAATTTCTTAAAGTTTTATCATATACACCTATTTTTTAAAATCCAATAGAGAAACACTATTTAAACATTCAATTGACATATCATATAGTCCTAGTGTGTAATAATCAAAATCCAAAGGGATTAAATCCTTGGCATAGCTAAAATTGGTCTTATCATAGTCAACCATTTGACTTAGATGATATGCTTTTCAACTATTCTCACCTTGAAGATCTCTACCTTCTAATCCACTCCAAGATATTCTTTAGTGATCCATTTATACCTTATGGATACTATATTTCCAGGTAGATCATTCAAGTTCTAAACATGACTAGAATTGACAGAGTTTATATCGAATTTTATTGCCTTTTCCTATTTTTGAATCAACATCTCATATTGCTTCTATAAAGATCTTAGAATCAATTTTCTATTCTATCTAATGCCTCATTTTTTCTATCAAAGATATATCTCACATATCTCTTAGGTTGAATGGACATAAATAAAGACCTATGAATTATTAATGTGTAATTATTAACTAGTACTTTAATAGAAGTGGCCTTGGGTTGTGGGACTAGAACATCTTCCTTGTATATCTTGCTCCCACTATCTTTTTTAAGGAGGAACTCTTTCTCTAAAAATATAGTGAGTTGAGCAACATATACCCTTATCCATAAAGGTGATATATTTAATATCCATAAATTTTTTTATGATATCCCACAAGCCAACACTTCATAGTTTTATATCCTAACCAGTTATGATTATACTTCTTCACCTAGCCGGACATTCTGAAACTTGCTTTAAGGTCAAGTTTTAATCCCTTTTTCATATCCTATATAGAATAATTGGAATAGATTTAGAAGGTACCAATTTAAGATAAAGTGGTTATCTCAAGTACTCAGCCCTAAATAGACAAATAAGACTTCATAAAGTTGTCATAATTTGTATTATGACCTACACAATATGACTTCTCATTTTAGCTACTCAATTAAGCTAAAATATTTAAAGAGATGTCCTTTAAAATTAATTTCTATTATTCTTCAAAAGTATTATGTACAAAAGTATTTCCCTCCTTGATCTTATCAAAGAGTTCTAATACTCTTTTCATTAGTATCACTACTTCATTCTTAATCTCTAATAATTCTCAAAGGTCTTGGATTTGTACTTCATTAAGTATATGTATCCATACCTAAAGACATCATCTTTGAAATAATGAAATAGAAATATTATCATTTAGCTTTAATAGATATGGGCTAACATACACCTAGATGTATGAGTTCTAACAACTCATTAAATCATTTTGCATGTCTACATTAAGCTAAAGGGCATATTGATTTAAATTAACTCATTTCCTCTTAAGAGGATTTTTCACAAATAATATGAGAGCTAACATATCTAATATGATTAAACAATTTATTAAACTCCCACTAGCAAACATTTTGCCATTCAATGTTTTAGAACATCTATCATTTTCATAACTCAGAATAATGTTGTAGAAGGATATGATAGCAATCTTAATTATCAGGACATCTCAATTTGGCTATTAAAGAATTGTATCTCCCACTAGTAATGATGCAAGTTTTTCATTATTTCATATGTAAGTCTACATCTTCTTTATTAAGCCTTTATTTACTTGTCATCATCTTCAACTCCTTGTAGATATAAGATGCATATCAGGTATCTCATACCATTAAATGCATCTTTAGTATCTATTACTATGATATACACATATAGTATCTAATATTATTAAATGTGTATATAAGACAAGTAAACACCAATGACTTAGATGCATGAAGCTTCTCAAGCTCTACCTTGTGCAATACACTTGGCACCTCCTCTTCTACTTATCATCATCATGTTCATGTAGAACTTGTCTCAACCATAATTGAATGACGAAAATAAAAAATAGATCGATACAGGTTTGAATATACCTGATAAAAATAAGAACTTCAGAAGTTCTTCAAATTGTTCAAATGTCCGATCTCCAGCGATATCCACAAGAACTTCATCCATAGAAGGTTCTCCCTTCGAGTTGGCCTCGAAAACTCTTCCTGAATGGAGTTCCATTGCCAAAGAGAAGAGGTAGGGAGGATAATAAGGATGTGATTTCACCTTTGACTTGATAGAGTTTGGCTGAAACTATTGGTATTTATAGAGAATTTAAAATTTTTCCTAAAAACTCAAAATGTTCATAAATTATGTCCTTGTCCCTGTACTTATAGATAAGTTTATATGTATGTGACCCACTAGTCCCAATAACCTCTTTGGTTGAGGCCTAAATAAAATAGAATAATTCTATTTATTTTAATTAAATTCATTATCTAATAACAGATTAATTGGCGTACCAATCATGAAAGGTACAAGTTGATAGAGATGTATGCCCAACAAGCCAATTATACATGATATGATTCGACATTTCAAGATATATCTCATTCAATTAATTATGCAAATCTTCATTATAAGCTCTTATTAGATGAGAATATTATAATAAAGTCCTTGATCAAATGTAATGATGATCAAATCATGATGAGATCATGATAATGAGATTGATCATCTAGAGGTATTTGATCTAAATGTTCCAAGTCATATGAGACTTGAGATAGGACATCAATGATCCAAGTGTATGTGATATCTTCTCATGTGATGAAGATGACTGATCTCATTGGTCTTTAGTTTGAATACACTAAGATACACATACATGTGCTCATTAGTTGAATGAGTTCACTGAACTGACCAAATTAAAAATCCTGAATGGTATCTTACTGAACTGTCAATCAGTGTTTTCTATCATCAAGGTTGCATAGTTGGACTTTTAACCTGAGTCGCCAAGATGCCTTGTTAGGTGGAACTTGTTCTTTGACCATTGTTTTATGGATTACCGTATAGATGATCCAGTATAGCGATAGATCGGGTATAAGGAAAATCTGATGGAGACAATTGAGTGGACAATAAGGAATCGTTCACTCTCGGTAGGTGAGAGTGAATGTCCTATGGGATAGTACTCTAAATCCCTAGCCAGGGTAGATAGGATAATTGGAAAAGGAGTTTTCTAATTGATCCAATTCTAAGTACAAGATTCTATAGAGTCGGTACATTAAGGAGTTGACAGTCGACGCCGTACTCCTTTCCGATTGGGACATTGATTGGATGAGGATTTATATCTATGCGGTAACTGATGATGGAAAGGTTCAATGGAGATGAGATTATCCCCATAGCCATTTGGGATCATGAGATGTAGCTTGTACCCTTTTATGATCGGTAGGCTGATTAATTTGTTATCGGATAACAGATTTAATTATATTAAATAAAATTATTCTATTTTATTTAGACCTCAACCAAATAGGCTATTGGGCCTAGTGGGTCACACATAAAGGACTTATCCACAAGTACAAGGGCAAGGGTGTAATTTATGGAGATTTTAGGTTTTTATGTAAAATTCTAAAATTCTTTATAAATACTAATGGTTTCAACCAAACCCTATCAAGTTAAGGGTGTAAACCACGTCCTCAGCCTCATCCCTATCTCCTTCTCTCTCTAGAAGGCGTCCACGGGGGATGGAGCTCCATTTGGGAAGAGTTCTCGAGGCCGACGCGAAGGGAGAACTTGTTGTGGATGAAGTTCTTGTGGATACTGCTGGAGACCGGGTATTTGAATAGTTTGAAGAGCTTAAGAAGCTCATCTCATTTCTCTCCATGGGATTATATGAATACCTATCAGGTATATTCGAACTCGATTTGATCGATTTTCAATTTTCGTCATTCGATTTCGATTAAGATAGATTCTAAAAGAACCCATAGGAATCGTCGCTTCCGCTGCACTAATATTTTTTAGATGATTCCTTACACAAGCCACATCCCATGATCCCAAATGGCTATGGGAATAATCTTATCTCCATTGAGCCTTTTCATCATCAGTTATCGCATAGATATAAACCTTCTTCCATTCAATGTCCCAGTCATAAAGGAGTACGGCATCGACTGTCAACTCCTTGATATATCGACTTTGTAAGAACCTGTGCTTGAAATCAAATCAATTAGAAAACTCCTTTTCTAATAATTCTCTTTAACCTGACCAGGGATTTAGAGTACAATCCCATAAGACATTTACTCTCACTTACCGAGAGTGGATGATCTCTTGTTGTTCACTCAATTACCTCTATCAGGTTTTCTTTGTACCCGATCCATCGCTATATTGGACAATCTAAATGATGATTCATAAGTCAATGGTCATAGCACAAGTTTTGACCAACAAGACATCTTTGGCGACTTAGGTCAAAGGTCCAACCATGAAACTGTGATGCTAGAAAACTCTTCTGACAATTTAGTAAGATACCATTCAGGATTTCTAATTCGGTTAGTTTAGTGAATTCATTTAACTAATGAACACATGTATGTGTATCTTAGTGTCTTCACACTAATGATCATTGAGATCGGTCATTCTCATCATATGAGAAGACATCACACATACTAGTCTATCTGGATCCTTGATGTCCCATCTCAAAAATCCTATGACTAAGAATATTTAGATCACAAACATCTAGATGATTGATCTCATTATCACGATCTCATTATCACGATCTCATCATGATCTCATTACAAGTGATCAAAGTCTTCATTACGATGTACGTATTTAATAAAAGTTAGAAATGAAGATTTGTCTAATTAATTGAATGAGATGTTTTTAGAAATGTCGAATTATATCATATATGATTGGCTTATAGGGCATAGATTTTTATTAGAGATGTTCTTGTATTAGAGTGAAAATCATAGAAAAAAATATATCCTGATTGAATTAATCAAAATCAAAATAAGAAACACTACCAAAAATGTCATTTGCGATGAATCATCATCAACATGCTTCAAAAAACATCTCCAATAAGTTTAATAGCGATGGTTTCGAAAGCGTTGTTGCAACTGTATAAAAACTAGTGACGACTTCTATAAACCATGGTCAGATATCATATTTAGTTATTGTAGAAATAAAAAATCCCAAAATAGGTTATAGAGGAAAGTTTGACACATTCGACTTTCTTAAGTAGTTGCAAATGTATCTTACTAGCTACGACTTAATACGATGCTAGTGATCATATGTCGACTGTTCAATAGTTGGATGTCAGTGGCAACAGCTTTGATCATAAAGCCATCATTACTGTGTTTTTAGATTTTAATCCCCATGCAACCTATCCTTTCTTTTCTTCTTCTTTCTAGCACAAATGCCATTGTGGACTACTTCTCTCTTGGCTCCTACTAGTTCTTACTGTCACCACCAACCTTTGGCATCACACTGGCTACCAAAGCTTGCCATCCCTCCTCCTCCTCCTCCTCCAATTCTCCACTTTTAGGTATATTTCATTTAAACCCTATTTTCTCCTCCTTTGAATCACCTCCTCCGAATCATTAGCCCTAAGCATACATATTATTAACAACTATTTAAAATATGGTTGAATAGATTTCTAAATATTTTGAGTAATATTAAAGTTGTTTATTTAAATGTTTGTATACTTGTTTGAATTGATGTTCTAAGTGTTGATTTTTTTGTTCAGATGTCTAATTTGATGTGTTGTTATATATATTACATGTTAAACTCATTCTTAGATGGATTTATTTTCATATCCTAAACATGCTTCGTAAACATAAAAAATCATAAACCAAGCTAATTCAGTTTAATTTAAAACCATAAACAAGTCGTAAACCAAGCTAATTGATTTAATTTAAAAAACAAACAAATTATAAGCCAAACTAATTCAATTTGGTTTAAAAGCATAAACAAACCATAAATTGAGTTAATTCAGTTTGATTCAGAATCATAAACAGACTCTAAGCTAAACTAATTCGGTATGATTCAAAAGCATAAACAAACCATAACTTGAGCTAATTTGATTTGATACAAAACCATAAACAAAATGTAAGTTGAAATAATTCGGTTTGATTTAAAAGCATAAACAAATCATAAACCAAGTTAATTCATACGTGGTTCAAAACCATAAATAAACTATAAACAAAGCTAATTTGTTGTGGTTTAAAAGCATAAATAAACAATAAACCAAGCTAATTCATATGAGGTTCAAAACCATAAATAAATTGTATGATGAACTTATTCTATTTAGTTTAAAAGCACAAGCAAAATGTAAACTGAGATAATATGGTTTGGTTCAAAACCACAAACCATAAATCAGACTAATTGATTTGGCACAGCTTGTTACTATTTAATATTATATATGATTTTATTTGATCTATTCTAAATCATATTTTATAAAAATACAGGCGTAATTGATATATAGATAGCTCTTCTTATATACCAAATTATACTTGTCGGCACTTGTGCTCATACTCAGCCTGACAAATTGAGAACTCTTCTCATCTCTTTCTAGAGGACCCTATAGTGAAGGATCAACCATAGGGGAAAAAATGAGCTAAGTTTAGTAACTTAAAGCTCTTCTTATCTATCATTTCTAAATTTTAAATTTAAATGAAAATGTTTAACCCATGTTCTTGTAAGAAATCATCCACACAAACTTTATCCACAGCAGGTTCTCCCTTCGCCTAGGCCTCAAGAACTCTTCTCGAACAGAGCTCCATCGCCCATGGACACCTTCTAGAGAGAGAAAGAGGTAGGGAGGAAGCTGGGGATATGGTTTTCACCTTTGGCTTGATAGGGTTTGGGTGGAACTATTTGTATTTATAAAGAATTTAAAATTTTTTATAAAAATTTAAAATCTCCATAAATTATGCCCTTGTCCATGTACTTATGGATAAGTCTTTATGTGTGTGACCCACTAGGCCCAATAACTTATTTGGTTGAGGCCTAAATAAAATAGAATAATTTTATTTAATATAATTAAATATGTTATCTGATAATAGATTTATCAGCTTACCGATCATGAAGTGTACAAGTCACATCCCATGATCCCAAATGACTATGGAGATTATCTTATCTCTATTGAACATTTCCATCATTAGTTGCCACATGGATATAAACCATTGTCCATTCAATGTCCCAGTTAGAAAGAAGTACGACATCGACTGTCAACTCCTTTGTATATCGATTCTATAGGATCCTATACTTAGAATCGGATCAATTGAAAACTTCTTTTTCAATTTGAGTACTATCTCATAGGACATTCACTCTCACTCCTTAGTTATCCACTCAATTGCCTCCATCGTGTTTTCCTTATACTCGATCCATTACTATACTAGACCATCTAAACAGTGATCTATAAGTCAATGGTCAAATTATTAGTTTCGCCTAACAAGGCATCTTTGACGACTCAGGTCAAAGGTCTAACCATGCGATCATGATGATAAAAAACCCTAATTGATAGTTCGGTAAGATACCATTCAAGATTTTTAATTTGGTTAGTTCGATGAACTTATTAACTAATAAACAGTTATATGTGTATCTCAGTGTCTCAACACGAATGACTAATGAGATCAGTCATCCTCATTGTATGAGAAAACATCACACACACTAGTCTATCCGAACCCTTGGTGTCACATCTCAAGAATCCTATAACTAGGAACATTTAGATCATATACATCTAGATGATTGATCTCATTATTATGATCTTATTATGATTCAATCATCACTACATATGATCAAAGACTTCATTATGTTGTATATATCTAATAGGAGCTAGTAATGAAGATTTGCCTAATTAATTAAATAATATATTTCTAGAAATATTGAATCATATCATATATGATTGACTTGTAAAGCATATATTTCTGTTAGTTCTACCTCAACTTGTCAGCTATTTACAAAATCATATTCTTCCTTCTCCTATTTCTCTTCTTCTTCTTCTTCTTCTTCTTCTTCTTCTTCTATTATTATTATTATTATTATTATTATTATTATTATTATTATTATTATTATTATTATTATTATTATTATTATTATTATTATCCTTCTTTATTTAAATCACTCCTAAACATTATTCCAGTAGATCATTATTTATTTTTATTAATTATAATTGGAAATGACATATTCTTGTCATAATTGACAATGACATATTCTTGTTTAATATTTATGAAAAATTTTAAAGAAGGTGTTGTATTAGATTCTTGTTGGAGACTTGCTTATCATGTAGAGAATGTTTACTCAAGTTTTTTTCGTAGTCTTACTAGACTTGTTTATCATAACTTTCTAGACCTACTTATATCTATTTTTTATTGCTTATAAACTTACTTGGTTAGCAGTTGTCTATATCTTATTTTTTTCTAGCAGATGTAAACACGCAAATTTGGCCTACATAGTGGAAAACTAAAACTCATACTTATATAGATAATACTCGATTCTATGATGATCAAACCAGTGTTGTCGTAGAAAATTAGCTTCAGGTAGTTGGCACCCTACCATTAGGGTGCTAGGTGCCATGTCAACAGGGAGCCAAACACTCCACCAATAGGGTGCCAAACCTTAATGTTTTCGGGCCTTCCAAGCCCCCAATCTATTCCTCTAATCATCTACCTCCTCCTTTGGTACACTCTTCCATACACGTTCCCCCTCCGGCCGCTTCAGCCTACCCAAAGCAAATACCAGTGCCCCAAGCACCAACTTATCCTCCTTCTCCCCCAATTTTTTAAGAACCAACTGTTGACCTGATGACATTTAATGAACTTAAGGAGCAGTGCAAAGAGCTTCGCTGCTTGATCGACACCTAGGTAGCCTTAGAAATTTCTCTTCCCCCTCTTCTAATTGTTCACCTTTCCCCAACTGAATTATAGTTTACTATCTCTATAATAGTATCGAGAACCCCTTTATCCATAGTAATGGTTTCTCTATTAATCCTCATTCTGGTAGGATGATCATCGGGCCCTAGCATATCCTTTTAAAAGATCATTAGAATGGCCTTCTCTTGAGCAGTTCTACTCACTTGACCCATTCGAAGCTAGTAACTTTGATATAGTCAAATCTAAATTCTTGTAGAGATACAAGGACAAGATGAGCCAAAGTTGTTCAATTATTAATATGTGGGTAGAAAGAATGAAAGTAAAGAAAAATTAATAAAATATGCCGATAGATGGAGAGTCATGGTAAAAGATTAACGAATCTAGTTTCAGAAGTGAGCAAGTTAAGATGCTCATTGCCAATGCCATGATGGCTTTGAGAAACATCCTCATCATGCATCACCTGAACATTATTGTTGAGTTCTATGAAAAGGCAAATTATATTCAAACTCAACTCAAGGGTACACCCTTAATGAATCTCTATGACCTGAGGCCCAGAGCAACCAAGAAAGCCACTTACGCCACCACCAGTCCAATCACTGAGGGAGTGCTAAACAATGAAAATGTATGTTTGGTAGGGAACCCAACTTATAACTGACCACCTTAATTTTTAAATCGCCAACTAAACTGCAACACAAAACTTTTAACCTCAACTTCAACAGCAACAACATCAACTCCACCCTCAACCTTGTTCGCTTCAACTAGAACTTAACAAACCTCAACAACAACAATTGGTGGTCCCTCAACCCCAAAAATTTCAACAACCTGAACAACTGACCAACTACATCTAAGCACCACAACTAGTTGCCTATGCCCCAAAGAGGGTAAGACCTAGGAGAGTGCACTACCCACCATTACCCTACTCTTTTATCGATATTTTCAATGATTTGATAGCAACTCATTAGATTGTGCTACTGAAGGTAAATTGTGTTTGGCCAAGCATGACAAACATTGATAAATATTGCATGTACCATAGCAACCACAACTATAGCAACAACAACAATCAAACCCTGGCCTGGGGATAGTGTAGGACCCTCTACTGGTTCATACACCTGCTCTCATGAATGCAAACCACTCGATCTGCCACATTTTAAATTCTTCGAAGAGTCTCCAAGACTGGGGATAGAATTAACAAGTTGAGAACCTCATCACCACTTTCCAAGTAAACCCTCTCCTCCCACTAACAAGAGAATCACCATCTCCTTACCCTACGCTATCCCAACCATTCCTAACCTTTCGCCTATCATTAGGCCCTTCACTGCTCCACTTTGTCCTGGAAAAATCATAATCCAACCGGATATACCATCACTAGCTCCACCTACACCACTTCTCAGATCCATCATTTGACTAGCACAATATCCTATCACATCCTTACTCCCTATCATTGTTGCCTCGCAAAGGACCTCAACCCCACAACCTACCATCACCCACCCTTCACCACCTACCATCATTCAACTTGACCCATCGTAAACAATACCTATTCCTTGTCAACCAGACACAACCATAACCCCACTCTACCACCTTATTACAGACATGCAATTTTGGTTTAGTTAAAGAGCTTAAATTCTTGTTTTTATGAAGAATATTTGAGTATCCTTCCAACAAAAGCAAATTTTTTGAAAAATCGGAGATTCCCGCGCATCTCGGTCAAACTGGGCCTTGTACCCCCCTTAATGGGGCTCTTTGACCAAGTCAAAGTGCCCTACCAACAGGGCATTGGGTGCCTTACTAGTGGAGCACCAAGCGCCCCACTACAACCTGGTTAGACTGATTTAACAATTGAAGAGATAATTCAGTAGGATAAAGTGAACCTCTTTTTGGCTATAAAAAGACTCCATTTGAAGGATTTGCAAGGCTCCAAGCATGTCCCTCACCCTCTCTCATCTAACACTACACATCCAAAACCTCACAATTTCTCACCAAGCCCTTAAACCCTCTCAAAATCCTCTTCCAAAACCCAAAGACCACAATTTCTCTTCTTCAGAAACATGGTTTATCTCAACTTTGAAAGCCTCTACAATTTATTTCTCTCACATCTAGTGCCAAAAAACCCTTACACTAGCTTCTCTATTGTATTGGCTATTTGGAGAAGCTTTCCTTTCATCTTGGAGGTCATCCATCCTACACTCTGGGGCGACACCACGAAAAATGGAAGAAAATATGCCAGAACCAGTCCCTGGTGCTCCATTAGTGGGACACTTTGACTTTGGTTAATGCGTCCCACCAATATGGCACCTGTAGTAAGCACCCCATTAGTGGGGCACTACCAGGGGCAAACCCTGTTTTGTATTGTTTTAGGATTTTCACCTCCCGATCGATCCTTTGCTACTTTCTTTCATTATAGCTTCCATTAACATGTTGTTTAGCATGCATTAGGCTACTCATTTGCATCTTCATACATTTTTAAATCTTTCAAATAGGGGTTGGGATCTAGTCCTAATTTGGTTAGTTTATTTTCTTTTTACATGATTATGTTAAAATTTGAACAAAATGCTATACTTCCTCTAGAACTAATGATATTTTTATTTGTTTCTATGTCTTTTGTGAACACTCTTAGGTTGATCTAGCTGAGGTGAAACTTCAACATGATTAAAAAAATGAACTCACTAAAGCTCTCTTCTTTTGGTCAGCTGAGAGAGGAGAAGTCAGAACCCTACAATCTTCCCATTTCTAAAGGTACGGCAGTCATTTTCTCTTTCATTTATTTTCATTCTAATCTACTTTGGAGTCTTTGGCTCCTAGTGACTACAACTACTAACACCATCTACCAAGTCACCAAAAAGCGGGCAAGGTTCTTCCGGTCCATTTCGGGTGCCTACACCTACCCCTCAACTTGCCATACGCATGTTCCGGCATCTATTCCCCCATGCTAGTGCAACTCAAGTTGTAAAAATGCCACAAGAAACAAAACAAGATCTGGTGGAAGAATCAACATTGGGTACATCATATAATTTGTTGAAATATCTAGACAAGACCCTGGCCAAGATCTCCATCCTTGAGGTAATCAAAAGATGCAATGTACACCAAGAAATTCTACAACGGGTCATGGTCAACCATAGCCTCCCACAAAAGAAAATCACAACTATTTTAGCATCACGAAGTGAACATATCTCCCTCACATTCATTAATGAAGAGTTGGTCACTCCATAAGTGAGAAAATGTGCCATGTGCCTTACAATTAACATTAGAGTAATAACAATTGAAATTTGTTTAGTGGATATTGATGCATCCCTAAACACTGTGTTACCGAACACTTCAAATATCTATGGAATTTATGAAGATGAAATCAAACTTTCCATCATTACTATGACAACATTTGATAATCCAAAGAGACCCATGCATAGTATTATTACTCTTCATGTTGAGCTAGGGTCTAAAACTGTCAAAGCAAATTTTCATGTACCGGAAATAGGTCCACTTATAAAGCTATCTTTGGGCATCCCTAGAATCACTTAATGCCCTATTTGGTTAGAGTTTCATTTTTGGTGCTATATCAATATTGATATTAATATTTTCAAATGTTGGAGTATCAATATCAAAATTAATACAAGTTGACACTTGTATTACATAATATGCCTTGTTTGCACTACAAATTTTAAAATTGATACAATTAACTAAACATCTCTTAATAGTTCTTAGAAATATCAATTTTAAAATTAATAGTGATTTAGATACCTAATAGTGTTACCAAACAGGACGTAAGATAGTGACCTCCACGAATCACTATTTTCGGTTAGAAAATCAACATATAAGGAATCAGAAATGAATATTGGCAATATAGATGTCGCTGAGAAAATACATACAATCAAATATGAAAGCAATATCTTTACGTACCAAGTACTGTAACCAAATAGTTGGTCCAATTTCTTGATTAAATGAACAGTTGACAATTTTAATTGTTCAGTCTTATGAAAGATGATAGATATCAATTAGCCCATCCGAATATATTAAATATCTTATCTTTTTAATGGTTCAGTTTGGTTTGAATCATTGGTTTGGTTTGAATGCTTTGGTGGTTTTCCAAATGAAATGGAATCACTTAAAATAATCAAATCAAAATAAAGCATATTGTCAAATTAAAAGTAAACTAATATTTATATAATTTTGTCATAAAATAATATTTATATTATTTTTTTAAAGTAAAAATAAATATATATATATTTGTAAATAATTAATTTTTAAAATTTTTAATTAGTTTTCATGTCTAAACCGAACCAAATTTGATTGCACTAACTTGATTCATTTTGAGACCCCCATGCTGTTCGATTAACTTTTGAAAAAAAAAAACCTAAATCAAATAGATCTATCCACACCCCTATGGGGTGTTTGGTTGCATGATAATTTTTTGTACACTTTTATGATAAAAAATTATATTAAAATAAAAAGTGAAGTAACTCATGACATAAAATTATCATGTTTGGAGGGATGTGATTACAAAAAAGAGTAACCACCGCACATGACCAAAAAAAGTGGGGGACCACAAGAAAAAAGAAAGAGGTGAGACCCTCTTTTTTTGTTTAAGAAGAAAATCACTTTTAAAATATAAAATTGTCATGGTTACCAAACACCTCTTTTAACAAGTTTTCTTACAATTTTTAAAAATTAAAACAAAAACCTTCATTATGATGCAACCAAACACCCCACTAGCCATCACTACCTCCATTTTACCTTTCAATTATAATTCATATTGCCACTTGGTGTCTGCTGCACTTCACAATCACCAACCACCTTCACCACCATCCCACCATTTGGACTTGTCTGCCTGCTGCCTTCCACCACTCTATCCTGGGGAGAGGAGGATGCCAAGAAAATCATTAATTAGCTTTGAGCTAAAACCTTACTCATCTTTGCATAAAATTTCTTTTGCATATCATTCCTCGTAAAGACTTTATTTCTGATTTATCTCCAAAAAATTTATATCATTCTTGAAATCCTTGTGTTATTAAAAGGTAAGGGTCTTCGTCTAAGCCTGGAAAAATGCCATTACTTAAGCACTTTTTTAATTATATTTTGGCAAAATGTTCTTTCTTATATATATATATTTATGTGTGTGTGTATATATATATATATATATATCGAGAGATCGAGAGATCGAGAGATCGAGAGAGAGAGAGAGAGAGAGAGAGAGAGAGAGAGAGAGTGGATGTTTCTATGGTCATTTGGCACTCAAGATTGGCTACAACCCTCCCCTCAAAATTGATATCTTTCTATAGAAGTGCGTTCATGGACCCATGTTTGCTTGAACAATGTTATAAATAGACTTATATTTTAGTTGAATGATATTGTTGCTTAACCCTTTGACGATTGGCTTATTCATTTGTCAAACTTTGTTGGTTGGTCGCTTTGTTTAGGCCCTATTTGATAATCATATTATATATCTGCATCACTATTAAATTTAAAATTGATATTGATAGATCATCAAAAAATATTTGACTAGTTAATAATATCAAATTTTAAGTTTACTTCGTAAAAAATATATCATGTAATATAAATGTCAACCGGTAACAATTTAACATCTAGAAATGAATACTCCAACATCTAATGCCCTGTTTGGTAACACTATTAGACACCTATATCACTATTAATTTTAAAATTGATATTGATAGTAATCACCTTGACGTGTTTGACTAATAATATCAATTTTAAAATTTATAGTGCAAACAATACATGTTATGTAATACAAGTGTCCACTTGTATCAATTTTGATATTGATACTTCATCTTCTAGAAGTATCAATATCAATACTAATATAGTATCATTTTTGATACTTTATTACCCGTTTGGTTAGAGTTTTAAATTTAATACTATATCAATATTGATATTGATAATTTTAGAGGTTGGAGTATCAATATCAAAATTGATACAAGTTGACACTTGTATTACATAATGTGCTTTGTTTTCACTATCAATTTCAAAATTGATATTACTAACCAAACACTTCTTAGTGATTACTAGGAATATCAATTTTAAAATTGATAATGATAGAGGTGTCAAATAGTGTTACCAAACAGGGCCTTAACCAAACAGGCCATAAAAATATCAATATTCAAATTGATATTGTTTCATCTTAAGTTTCTTGTCTATCTAACATTGTCAATAAACTATGCAACCCAATGTCATAACTTATACCTCATAATTATTCAATTAATTGGATTCCATAAGGCCATGTTTGGCAACACTATTTGACACCTCTATCACTATCAATTTTAAAATTGATATTTCTAGTAATCACTAAGAAGTGTTTGGTTAATAGTATCAATTTTGAAATTGGTAGTGAAAACAAAGCACATGATGTAATACAAGTGTCAACTTGTATCGATTTTGATATTGATACTCCATCTTCTAGAAATATCAATATCAATACTAATATAGTATCATTTTTGATACTCTAACCAAACAGGTCATAAAGTAGTTAATACTATGTTCTCGTGGCTTTGCTTAGTTTATGCCCCGTTTGGTTAGAGTTTCATTTTTTGTACTATATCAATATTGATATTAATATTTTCAAATGTTAGAGTATCAATATCAAAAGTAATACAAGTGGACAGTTGTATTATTTAATATGCTTTGTTTGCACTACAAATTTTAAATTTGATACAATTAACCAAACACCTCTTAATGATTCCTATCGATATCAATTTTAAAATTGAGAATGACAGAGGCACCTAATAGTGTTACCAAATAGGGCGTTATCCTTTGTTTCAACGAAGAATATTTAATTGTCTGAACTCACATCGTGAGATATTGAACGAGATACGATGAATTATATCTATGTATTAAGTTATGATACAAATGTTCAATATAGATAATTTAGTTTCTAAAAGTATTTAAGATCATGGAGAATAATGACTTATAGTGTATACTTTATGTGATCCAAAGGTTACGTAAGATCAACTGTTGGGTACAATAAATTTAATTTTTTAAAAAATATATCTTTAACTAAGTATCGACCAAATAAGTTGTCGAGTATGGTATGTCAAATGTAATAGAACTTATCACTTGTATGTGAAGTGGACATAATTAATAGAAAAATAAAATTTTATGAAAATTTCAAAATTTATATATAATAACAACCGGGACCAAACCTTGATAGGCAAAGAAGTTCCGATTGTAGCTTGAGTTACAATCCATAACTCAAAATCATAAAGATATATATATATATATATATATATAAAATTGTCTTAGACGGATTCGGTTCGGTGGGTAGTCTGGTTACAACCAAAACAACAAATACTGGAATTCCTGTTGTGCATAAATCGATCCTTCTTAATCAAACAATGCATTCCAAATAAATAAATAAATAAATAAAAATGACGGTGAATGTCAGGGGTGTAAACGGAATTTGCTATCTTGATATTTCGATTCGATTTTGATAAAAAATAACTGGTTCGGAACTTATTTGTGTATCTTATAAACTATTAGAATCGGAGTCGGATATATATTTTAGTAGTTTATCGGAATCGAAATCAGAATCAGTTGATTCCGTTTTCGTTAATCCGATTTCGATAAAAAATAAGTATACATAAATAAAATAAAATAAAATATAAATTATAATGTATAAAATGATAAAATGATAAAAATACAGTTTTAAACAGATTATATCAAATTTTAGTAATTATATATGAATTATTAACTTATTTTTGAATAATATTTAATGCTTAATATGTATTTCAAAAATTATCGGATTCGGTTCTAATTTCGATAACGGAATCGAAATCGGATCGAAATCGGAAATAGTGATTCCGAAATTATTGGAATTGGAATCAAAACTTCTTGACCCTTATCGTAGTCAAAATCGAATTCTAATGATTTCGCTACCGAATCCGACCCGTCTAGGGCCCTAGTGAATGTAGATAGTTGTGTTTATGAGTTTGGGGTGCGCCCTTAACTAAGTAGGTGGGTGTCTTTGAGAAATTAACTTAGAAAACGCTCTGAGGTCCTCCTATCCTATTTGGTAATCACCTCTCTGTCCTTGCCAAATTTGAAATTGTGATATCGTACTTAGACTATCAAATATTAATCTTATCACAGAGACTGAGGAGATATCGATGAAACTATTATCCCTTCGGTTCTTCGGTGAGAGGAGCCGACAAACTCTCTTCGAATGTGAAAATTTAGTTTTATTTCTGTGTGAAATTTTATAACGTCCGATAAAAGAACCAAACGGGATATCTGAAAATGAACGGAGATGCACGTAGATATATAAACAGAAGAGTTACGTTAATATTGAGTGTACTTTGGAATAATAATGTTGTCAGTGAAGCCATAAGAATTCAGCGGACCTTCTACCATGATTTTTGTATTCTAGTATTTTTGTTTCGTTATATATTAAAATAGTAAATAAGACAAAAGTCATGTCACTTCGTCGTAATCTCCCGTTTTTAACCACCCGTAAACACACAAAATTTATAGGTTCTGCTCTACGGTAAGCGGCAGAATGCCGATCCTTTGATCGATGAATGGACGGTCCTGATTGCTCTATCGTGACGAACCTGGCCGCCCTGGCTGCCTCCCGCTGATTTCCCTCTCGTCAGCACGGACAGACGAACAAATCCCCTTCCGGCTTCCGGGCCGAGATCTCAAAGAAGGGGGACACGGAGGAGAAGGTGTTTGAATTTTGGCGAAACCTAACCCTAGCCCTTGCCGGCTTGTCCTCCCCGGAATTCTTCTGCCGGCATAGGTCGATGCCGATGCGTGCACACGCACTTCCTTCGATCCCGGCGACGGAGAGGGGCGATCTTTCCCTATCTAGGCGCGTAAGGGAGATGTTTCCGCCGGGGAAGCCGAGCTGAACTCTCTGCGCTTCCCTTCCCTCTCCTTTTAGGTTTCTGATCGGATTCCCTTTCTTTGTCGGCAAGACCGTGTATTTTGTGCGAAACAAGAGGAGTGATTTTGTTGTGCGAGGGGAACGGCGAAATGCACGGCAGGCATCGCAGCCCCGCTGACAGATTGGCTCCGACGGGCGGGGCCGGCGCGGCTCCTTCGGGTTACAGGAGCTTCGGACGAGGCGGCTACAGACGCAGCGGTGGCCAGCATAAGCCATCTTCTTACCCGGCGCCGCCGCTGCCGCCGCCACCACCACCTCCCCGGCGCCGGGCGGACGTGTTGCTGGAGGCGGGACGGATGGCGGCGGAGTACCTGGTTGCGAAGGGATTGCTCCCAGCTGGCGTGCTACCGGCTACGACGGGGACCAGGTGGGTTGGGGAGGATGGCAACGAGGGCGGGCGGGCGCCAGCATTGTCCCGGCTTGGCCGCCGGCGGTTTGAGGATGAGGAGGCAGGTTACGAGGGAAGGAGTTACAAGGGGAGGGGAGGAAAACGGAGGCATCGGAATGGGCCGTATAAGCGCCATGACTACGAATGGGGAAGGGAAAATGGGAGAGGCGGTCCCTGGCCCGAAGGAGCATGGGGAGAGAAGGGTAGAGGTTACTCTGACTCCATGGACTTCGAAGAGTTGGATCGTCCGAGGCGCTGGCACGAGAGGGATAGCGAATTTTTTGATGTAGTGGACGGCGATGATTCAGATCAGCCAGGCCGACATGATGAAGTTTCTGATCGTAGTGGCAGCAGCATCCACGGTAAGTTGTTCGCAAAAGCTGCTGCAACAACTGAGCAGTCATCGCATTCAAAGACTGAAGTGGCAGATGCATCAGAAACAGAGCCAGAGAGCAATGGAGTTGCTTTGAGGAATGATCAAGACAACGTGGAGGATTCTGAAAGCAGGAAGGAGTCAATTACAGAAGCCAACGAGAATCCGAAGAGAAATTCTGATAATGTTCCAGAATCGGAGCCATCAATGGAAGAAGCTGGAGAATTGAAGGATAGTGCTGTGCCTCTTGCCGGTGTTGAAGGACAAATGAAGGAGCTGCAGGGCGAAGTTGGTAGTGAAGCTGCGCAGGCTTGTCCCTCTGCTGATAACAAGCAGGCAACTTACCAAGGAACTAATTTTCTCAGTCTCTTTGGCTTTGCCAAAATACCCACAAAACCTCGTTCATCAGTAGCAAGCAAGAGCCCTCAAGCTGATCCACCTAAAACTGAGGCAGCAAAAGAAACCATTGGTGAAAACTCTGATGAAGGAATGCTTAGAGGCAATGTGAAGGAGTTACTTGTATTTGATCCTTCAAGTGACAAACTTACTGATCAACCCCCAAGTCCAAGGGGCGGTACATCTGAAATTTCCATGCAGAACATGTCTGGTGATTCACCTGGCGGACAACCTCAAAGCCCAAGAGCACTGGTACCTGCAAATTCTAGATCCCAATCCGAACCATTGATGGAGGAATCTGTTGAATGTGATTTGATACCGGCTGTAGAGGGAAAATACACTAGGTCGAAGTCGTATCCAGATAGTTCTCTTGCACACCAAGAGCAAGAGAAGAGTGAATGCCCACCTGGCTTTGAGTCATCTGAAGAAGTGTTTGATGCTAGAATGAGAGAAAATCTTCCTAATTTTGTGAAAAAAGAGGGGATGAAACGACCACGGGAGTGGTCACAGTTCTTGAAATCACAGACAGATGCATGCTTCCGTAACTTGAGGCCTAAGATATCAAACCTACTTTCTGACAAGAAATTGCCAAATTGTGAAGTAGTTGATTGTGTGGAAGATGGGAGATTAACACATTCAGATTCATTTCCTACTGATGCTGTCGATTCTCATAACAATGTGAAAAAAGAGTCCCAGCTTGCATCAAACTCTTTTAAAATTTGCGATCTCAACCTTATGGAAGCACCTGAAGTAACTGATGTTCCAACTGATCACACTCTAGAACATATTCCTGCTGCTACTGCTACTGTGATACCTGGCAATAATTTATCAGTTGACTTTGGTTTATCAATAGGTCAGCAATGCAGTGATATAAGTGGATGCAGTACCTCTTCAGCTGCTGATAAAATTGTCCCCGTAATTGATGTTGAAGATGACTCCCCTGTGCAAGTTATTTCCTGTGATAGCTCAAAGACTGGGTGAGATAATGTCTGTGTTTATCTGGTCCTTTAAATTTTCATCTAGTGCAGAATATGAAACCAACACATTTATATCATTGGCCACAATAGTGCCTGTTTGTTGTTTCTGTATAGAGTAAATGCAGTACCTCCATGTTTTGGTTAAATGACTAAAATACAACCTTTGTTTTGTCTTCTACAGGACTGAGCCAGTGTATCCAAACCTTGGAAACTTCCTAAATCCCCCAGAAACCCCTGTTGGTCTGACTGATATTCAGGATGGGTACAGTCTTACAATATCTGATTTTCTTGGAAATGATATCACAGGCTGTGGATCTGTACAAGGTGATATTAGCAACTTGCAATCTGGAATGCCTTTTCACGGTGCAGAGGTACTTTAACATAAATAGTATAAGTTATAAGTTTGGTTTATGGACCTTTGGGTATTAGTCCACCTTCCTATTACTTATTTGTTTAGCTTATCTTCTTTCATTCTCCTTGCCTTTTAGAATGCAAATGTCTAAAACTTATACTTGTTTTTATGCTTCAGGGCATTACAGGAGTTGATGATCCATTGTATGTAACTCTCGGAGAACTGCCTCTAGGTATATCAAATTTAATTTGCCATGTGTCATGGTTGACTTGTTTCGTCATATGACATGGGTTCTGGTGTACCTGTACATTTAAAATACAAAATGAAATTGCAGTTATTTATGTTACATGACATGTGATCTAAGTCGACCTCTCATAAATGCTGAGTTGAGTAGGTGAAAGGAGTGGTAACCTTACTAGGCAGTGAAATACCAAGGTGCCTGCCTTGCAAATTGGAAATTATTTGCTTTTCAGTATTGAAGTTATTTTGAATCCATAAGATATTTGCTTATTGTTATTAGTTGATGCAAGTTACATGCATGCTTGCCTTGTGATCGATGGTCAGGTAACACAATTTCACTTGTTAAACAATAAGAATGTAGTTTATGTGGAATTCATCTTCAAACATTAATTATCATTAAATAACATCAATTACTGCATGACATTGTCATTATTACTCCTTTACTTTCTTGCCGATGATCAATTTTATAGCATGATACGATGTCTACAGTATGAGCTAGAATTATTTATATTAGGTCTGTGTGCCACAGTTGTCAAAGCAGTGAGGCATCAAAGGTGTTCATAGGTATCATTTATGCTTAGACTACGAGGTGGCCTCTTTGGCATACATACGTACATATATATACACAATATATATAGATCAAGCTAATAAAAGTATAGAGTAGACCAAGTATATGATTATAATTATAAATCTTAACTATATATGATACTATAAGTGATAATGAAAGATTTAATATTATTTTACTTCTTTTTATCACGCATGTAGTCATGTGAAGGGGCACAGGCCACCTAGCTATGCACCTTGGGCACCTTTTGGGCCCCTAGAAAGGTACCCAGGTGCCTTGGGTTTGCAATAGTGCCTTGGTGCTTAGGCGGGCATCTTGACAACTATATTATGTGCCTTTGCACATGTGGGTGGTACTGAATCTTACAACCCAATAGCATAGTGTCTAGGCGGCCAAATGGTCCTTTCCTGCCTATGCAACAAACACTTAAGCGGTAGGTCCATATAATCAAGATATCATTCTATACACCAATTATGAATTCTAATGTTGAATAATAATATACAATTCAAAAAAATAATATATCGAGTTGCTAAATGTATCTAGACAAGGTAAAAAAGTAAATGGTGTATGTGCTGGTCAATTATTCTTTCGACTAGCTCATGTTCGTCTTCACTCCATTAATGAACTGAAACTCACAGCACTGGTAATGGTGGCTGGAGCAGAATTTGCCGGCAGCCAGCGTGGCAGCAGCAGTGGCTGGTGAGGGCAGTGCACCTGCAGTGAAGGAAGGCGTTGATGGTGCTAGGGCTGGTTAGGATGGGGGAAGTGGTCAGTCCACATTTGATTATACGGAGTGTAGGGAGCTTTTAGTGCAAGCTGGTTGGGTTAATTGATAATTCTGAACTGTTGGTCAGCAGTTAAGTGCCAAACTGGTCCACTTTGGGTGCTTTGGCATCTAGGCTCTAGACTGAGGCTTGATAAATTGATGCGTCATTGTAAGCACGTGGACCTCATTCGACCACCTTGGCATTTAGGTGTCTATCTTGACGGTTATGCTTTATGGGTTAACTGCTAGATGGTAAAGTTGCCATAACCTATCAATAATTAATTTAAGAACTTTCTAGTCATATCTAGTTCATCAAACCAAAGCTTCGAAAGAAAGGCAGAGTAGAAGCTTTAAGAATCATTGTTGTCAATGCGGCACATATGTGGTAAAGTGGTCCGGGCAAGCTAAAGTGCCCAGCTGCTTTTTCCCAAGGGATAAAGCGAGTGCTTTAGGCCACTTAAGCAGCAAAGCAGCCCAAAGCGCCCGCTTTGGTCGCTTTGGATCGCTTAAGTTAACCGGATCTGCATCTGCATGAGGCAGATCCAGATATTTCACTTTGAGTCTATTTTTTTGACTTATTTAGTTATTTTGTATTAGTTTCACTTTTTATGTTTCTATGTACTATTGAATATGTTTTTTATCGTTGTTATTTACTTGCTATATTTTTGATATTGCCAAAAATGAATTGCATGTTGTATGCTGTGGATAAATGGTTTGCACATTTCATTAAAGAAGTATGTCAAAAATATTTTGTAAGTCATTTTCTCTTTTTTTATTTACATATAAATTTTCATGTTTATTTATGTCTCGTTGCTAAGATTTTTGGTTGTATTTGGTGAGCCGGCCACTCACCCCAACTAGTCTTATTGGCTATCACTTAAGCGCAGCGGATGCTTTGTCGCTTAAGCGGTAAAAGGACCCTTGGCCGCTTTGTCATCTTACAAGGATGTTAAAAATGGAGAATCAATATTGATGCTGAAGTGGATCAAGAGGAAATTTGCCGTGTTAGTGGAAGTGTGAGTGAGGCGGAAGAGGTAACTGCTTGGTAAATGTGCATCAGGTCCCTTGTGCAAATGATTAGGGTAGTAGGGTGCTGTTTGTTTGTGCTTAAGACCCCTCTAATCTGACTCAGCCATAGGTTGGTTTTGTTGTTTGTTATTTTATCTTAATTAGTGTCCTGTTTGCTTTCATACGTCTTAAAAAAGTTCTGAACATTTAAGTTATAGCTTTTAGCAATTTTATTTTTAGACCTAATCTTTTACTTGGGTAATGAAACTGAGTAATGTGTTTACTTATTGTGAATTTCATCAAAATTTATGTTGATAATCAAATGTACTTCTTAAATAAATTAAGTACCTTTTTAGCACCAGATAATAGAATAGAAGTGAACATAAGAGGTTCGACTTTCAAATTAAGTCAAAATATATGCCACCTAGGTTGCACCTTATTGTGAAGGTTTTTATAATGTGAATAAGATAAACATGATGATAAATGAATATTTAGTTTGGAAATTTGCCAATTTCAGTGGTTCAAAAAAGTTTACTATTAATATTTTAAAAAATTCAAGATAAATAGATTTCTTGAACACAAAGATTGTCTTAAAGCGCCAAACTTCTGATATTCTCTCAAGATCTCCCCAGAATTTTCTCTCGCTTCAAGAAGAAATATCCAATATCTATGTTGATCTCTTAGTTTTTTTTTTCTATTTTTTCTGCCTATTTTGACTCATCAAACTCTACGTTATTGCATTATATCCATAATGTTGGTAGATTTCTTTCTTTTCTGTTCATTTTTCTATTTCTACTCCATGAAAATGATCTTGTATCTCAATCTCTCTTTTGTTGTTATGACATTTTTAACATCTAAATTCGACAGGCCATTAAAATTTTTCACTTTTCATGTTGAAGTACACTAGATGTTATACCAATCTCCCAAGCTTTTAAAGAGATCTCTCCAAGATCTTCTCTTTGTTCTACTTAGGTGAAATCGAGAACTGAGTTGAGATTCCTTTCATGGTGCTTAGAAGATTGCCTTATGCACCTAGTCATAATGTGGAATTTTTTCTTGGTGATGTTGCAATTGCTTAATTCATGTTCTCAAATATCAATGGGATTATATTTTGCTTAATGAAATTATTGGTTCCATGGTTTCCAAGATCAAACATTGGAAAAGTTTGAGAGGCAATCTTGGGAAGCCAGTCGGTTCTCTGTTGAATGATGTTATTCAAGATTGGTTGGTTGTTAGGGGAGCACATAAAAACCTTACAAAAACTGGCCCAATCTTTTTATTGCCACTTAACAATTGAAGGTCGTTGCCAAAAGTTGTTTGGTTTAAGAACAGAGTGGTATAATGGAGGTTAAAGCAGCTGGAGATAGACCATATTAAGGGAGAGCTTGAGATTGGCCACACAATGGAGTGTTCTCTTGCATTCACAAGTAACAAACTAACCTACTTGTACTAGAGAACATGGAATGCCATCTAGGCGAGATCTCGCGAGATCTCGGTCTCGCCAAGGGGGCCGAGAAACGTGATCGCCGAGATCTCACCCCATGTAGCTTGGTCCAAAAAAAAATTTTCTTTGGGAGGCTTTGCCTCCTTGATACCCCCACAAGGGGTGTTACCCCTTTGACCTCTGTGACCTGACCGCGCAGGTTGATTCGCGACTACTCTGCGCCCGATGTTAGTGTTAACATATTAATATATCTCACTATCACTTATACTATCACATAAAAAATGTGCTACAAGGTTAATACCATTTTAGTATTTAAATAAGATTGTATACAAGTTTTTAATCTTTTAGAAACACAAAGATCATCTTTTTGGTATTGAGAGTGCTTTGTAATTGTTCATTCACACAGTTAATGTATAAATGTGTTATATATTTTCATATAAATTCATTGATGTACTCCTATCTTTATAAGATATTTTGTTATGTTTCATACATATATACATTTTGATCCGAGAATCCAAGATCCGATCTTTCGAGATTTTTTCGAGATCTTTCTGAGATCTCTTCTCTTTCACCCCCTCCCCCCCCGAGACGAAGCCGAGATCCGAGACGGCAATCTTTGCTAGAGAAATAGTTTGTTACAAGGTGGTTCAAGGTGAGTCTTATGATTATACGTCAAGTTGCCAATGACATTGCAATCGGTTACTGATGTGACACATACTGCGTATCTTGCAAAGAACCATTTAGGCTATAAGGCCGAGTGCCTCTTCCAGCCAACTTTAAACAGAGTTCCGTGTAGTGGTTTTAACCTTTAGGTGGGTGGTCTAGTGGTTAATTTTGTGGAAAAATCATGATCCTCCTGGTTTCGTTTTGTTTTCTGCTTGGCTGCAAGAGTCGTTTGCCTGTTCATTATTGTCCAGATAAAAAGCTATTTTCTCTCAGCTCTAGGCAAATTTGTTTTTTTCATTTTTGTTGAAGCTAGTGGCTATGCTGAGGCAGTGTGTTGAGGTATTTTTTCTCTTGTATCAAAAAGGAAGGTAGCAAAGTAATTTATGGAGTAGAATCTAAGGGCTGATTTTATTTCATACGATCTAGCCGCTACTATTCCTTCTCAACAGTTGGAACCTGGAACTGGAAGGCAGCACCGCTTTACAAGCCTTATATGCATGAAAATCATTTATGGTAAGTGGTGTTTATAAATTATGATTTCTTCTCCTATTCAGTTTGTTACAAATATAATACCACATTACTGCATATAGAGCCGGTTTGGAATGGATTAAGTGCCAGAATAAGGGGGTATCCGGTTTGGCAAGGCATATAAGTTACACCCCTTATTCCACCGCGAATAAGAGGTGTAACTTATTCTGCCTTAAAAGTTGGAATGAGTTACCCACCTCCTAATCCACCCTCTAAAATATATTATAATATATATTACATAATATATTATATGTTATGTTTCTAATTATTTTATTATTTTTAATTAGATAACATATTACATAAATATGATAAGATAATATATATTTTACATATTAATACTGAATTAAAATTTACATATTATATATTAAATATTAAATTTATGCATTAATATCCAACAATTTACATTAAGTTATATATTCCACACTACAAATTATTTATTGAATCATATAAATTATTTATACATTATATAGGTCATTTTTAAAATTATATTATTTATTACATAAATATGATTGAAATTACATATTAAATAATATAATTAAAGCTAAATTAAAATTGATTATATAATTGTTTTAATTTGAAATTTATACTTTTAATGTTTTCATGTATTTCATACTATTAATTTATGTTTTACTATTTATACATTGTTATTGTATTTTTGTTCAAATTTTTAATTAGTTTCATTTCCATCTAATATTTGCCATATCAGTATGTATGTATAATATATTTATATTATATAATTTATATTTATACTTTTATAATTAATTCCTAAGAACTAAACATTGCCTTAAACAGGTGTAACTAATTCCAGAATTTGTATTCTGGTGTAAGTTATATTTTATCTAATCTTGGAGTGTGTTGATATTTTAGCTAATCTTCTGGAATTTTTGATCACTTGCAGACATGAAGCAGATGACGAGGTTTAAGTTTGCATGTGCACTGTTGTCCTATTTGTGTTCTTTATTCTACTATCCCTTGACTAACCGTACTATATCCTATACTTTCTAATTAGATCATTTTTCATTAATCAGCCCAAACCATCAACAACACCCTTCTGGTCATCATGGAAGGCCAGTTCTGGGTTGGGTCAGCCGACCTGGCCCAATCTGGTTGGTAAATGGGCCAATTGTGCCGACACTGCCTGATCGGACGTCTCCTGCCGGTTGGGTCGCATGAGGTCGTGCAACCCGGACACTGGGTCGCGGGTGGTGGTGCAACTCAGCAACTGGGTCACTCAACGGCTAGCAGATTAAGATAAAAAAAACATCACCTTAGTTTCATGTTGATGTGGGACAGGACCGGGGGTCCCATGAATCTCAAAGTTTCAGGAATAGTACCCAGAAAATAACCAGCAGTTTAACAGTTCAAACTGGAGCAGAATTCTAAAATATGATCCAACAAGTAAACAGACCAAATAAGAGCAGAGATCCAACAGTAATAAGCCCAGCCAACAGTAAAAACAGGCAATCCGAAGCCCACAGATTATCTTGTAATACACCAATATGCTGACACCCAACGGAATATGCAATTTATCATCATGACAGTGTCAACAAGAACAGGAAGGATATCTCAATAGATCACAGTCCTCATGTAAATGATAAGCATATCAACAGATAGGACAATAGTAGATGAAGGGACGTTGGCTCAGATTATTATCATCACAGTCATAATGGAATCAGTGAAACCAGTTATATCAATAAATATAATTCAGGAGTCCCCAATAACAATACCGGCAACTAATTAAAGCTACCAAGGTATGTTTTACCTGGTTTCATCATCACTTTCCCATTCATAAATGTAGGCAGATCCAGAGGAATCCTGCCATTTCTGTAGGTTCCATTTCTCAAGAGAAATCCGATGTACAATAAGAATAATATCCAGTCAAGAAACAAGACAGACTACCATGAATCTCAAGATGAACAGAAACAGTTGATCCGGTAGAATATTCATAGATTGGAGGTGGACCAGTCCTGCATATGCATCTCCAAGCAAAATATCATATGAAGCGGTCAAAAATCAGTTCGCTAGAAGCAATGGGCTCAGACTGGAAGAAAACCAAGCCATCACAATGGAACCCCATTTATGAACTCACGGGACAACCATTCACGGCCTTAAACCACAAGCACCTGCTCCATAGGGAGAAATCTAGTATGGGAGGGTTGGATATCACCTGTGCCTTGGGAGGTAAGGCATTCCGCAAACCTTCTTGGAGTGGGAGGGACAGCTTCTCAATCGGGGACTAGAGGAACCCACAATGGAATCCACAGCGCTCGGAGGAACAGCATTGACCTTACGGAACAGGGACCAACTCCGGGAGGACCAATAGTGAGCACCGATAGCAGCAATAGAGGGGCACGGAGCTTACGGAACAGTGACCGTCTCCGGGAGGACCAATAATGAGAACCGTTAGCAGCAATAGAGGGGCACGGAGCTGCAGAATCTCTAGTAGCACAATCGGGATGGGAGGAAGATCCGAACGAGTAGAGAAGCTTCTCTACAGGAGCTCGCCGGGGTCAGCTTCCGGAAGAAACGGATTGAGCTGATCCAAGGGAGGAAACCACCGTAGAAGGATCATTCACCGCTCGGACTGAAGAAGCTCCGCTAGAGGAAGACGAGGGGAGGAGATTCTTCCATTGGAGCTTGCCCAAACCACCGCGGGAGGAGGAGGATCGAAGAGGGAAAGCCCGCTAGGGTTACGCCATCGAGAGGGAAAGAAGAACGAAACGGCGCTGTATCGTGTCGGGGAGAGAGAGTGAACCCGAGGGAGGACTTAACTGAAGAGGGGCACAATTGGAAACCGAAACATAACACTGCATCAATTGTATTCATCATCTCATATGTACATAGAGGACTCGGGTCCTATTTATAGGACCAACAGGTTACCGTGAAGACAAAAAGGACAGAAAAGCATTGATTTAAAACCAGAAAATGAAATTCAGACTTCTAAAATGCCTAAAATTAATGAAAATTGACTAGACATCTTAAAAAAATCCTAAAACTTAGAAAATTATTCAAATGGACTTAAAATCAATCTAAAATCAAAATTTACATGAAAATTGAATTCTAATAATCGGTTCTTGTGTCCTGATTCGATTATTAACATGAATCGGTTCTTGTGTCCCGATTCGGTTCCCATCACATGTCTTGTTGATCAGACCCAGGTCGAACCAGGTCGCCGACTTGGGCTTGGCTGACCTTGTCCCAACCCAAGACCCAACTTGCCTTGCTTGTCATAACTGAACCAAGGGTAGCTTAGTCTGCACAGGCTCATTTTCATCCACCCCGAGAGCAGAATTGACTACCTACAATGTATCTCTCTTTAAGTTGACATCCAAGGTGGTTATCTTATATTATGAGCTTTGTTTCTTTGTTTTAAACCATCTTTTCAGATGGATCTTTCCCTTAGATTCTTGCCACCTATATTATATACAGGAATATACCTGATTAATTTTATCTAAGTCAGGGGTCAAGGTGACATGTTTGATTGATCGATAGGATTCTTATACATAAGCTTATATGCATGTGATTATTCACAAAAAGATAAGTTGATGTTCTGTGAGCTGGTGGACAAATGATACGGTTATGAGAAGTTATCGAGTAGATGCCAGAGTTGAAAGCCGAATTGAAAGCCTTGGTTGCTTTAAGGTGACTAACCTCTCGGTGCCTAGACAGATCGTCAATTTGCCTGATTGGCAACTTTAAAATGGTGGTTTTAGCTCATATATGACAGTTGTTTCCTTGTTGTCTTAATGCCTTCTTCTCTTCATAGTAAAAGGGTAAGAATGTACATTTTTGGTATTGATCAACTATCAACATTAAATCATCTTTGTTTTTCATTCATCAATTCATTTCTCTACCCTTTACCTCAAAATAAGAGAAGATAATTTGATTGTTCCTTGTAATTCTACAGGTTTCATGGATGTCTGGGACCAGCCTTCTCCGGAGTATGATAAATTCTTCTGAGCTATCTTGATGCTGACATCTATTTTGGACCTATCCTGCACAGGTAACTAGGAACTGGCACAGAATGTACAGAAATTAGGTTGGGTAATGCTAGCAGCCGTTTGGGCCTTTCAGTTAGCATTCAACTATCCACCCACCCTATCGCTGCTTCATCCTTGTCATCTGATTACTTTACAGATGGTTGTCTTGCTTTGGTATGTCTTCTTGGGTGAGAGGTTTTAAGATTTACAGAAGTTACCGGTGTAATATATAACATTGGTGTTGATGACAGGTCTATGATACTTCTACAAATTTGGACGAGAATGATGTTTTTGTCTCTAGCTAGTGACTGTAATGCAATTTCTTTATTTCTAGCAACTTTCTTCTTGCAAACTGGTGCAAGTGCGGTACATCCTTAGTGATTTTTTTTTTTTTTGAAAGTGGGGAATACCACAATTCATAATGGAAAAAGGGTTAAGAATACAACAGAAAAAACTGTAGAATCCCGAAAGCCCTAGCAAGGGGACGCCAAATGCCATCTTTGATGATGATTCTAGTACGTGACCGGGGGAAAAAATCTGCAAACACAAGTTGAGATATAATCGGCTCTGATCGAGCCTAAACCCCTTGAGCTTGCATTTGTTAATCATTGCCCCAAAAATGATAGTTGAGATATAATCATTGCCCCTTGTGTCCGTGCACACAAAATAAAAATATACGGAGATAGTGGACACCTTTGCGTGATACCCGTAACTGGATTAATATTATACTGGCCATTGATGAGAATAAAATAAGAAACAGAGTAGACACACACTCCATGATCAAGCTAACAACCTTGGTGGGAAAACCATACTGCTGAAACATGATATCAATGAATTCTCTTCTGATTCTATCCTAAACTTTGTGAATGTTCAACTTGACAATAAAGGAGGAACCCAATTTGCCCTTCTTGAATCCGAAAGAATTGAGAATCTCTCGAACGACGACGATGTTGTCCAGCCCCTTCCTCCCTTGAAATTAGAATAAAATAATGCCAAAATAGTAAAATAAGATAATGCCAAAATAAGATGCTTGACAAATGATAGCCATATGATATTAACGTTTACTCTCCAAGTTCTTATATTCATTTGCTAACCCATCGGGTCCACGGGGAGCTGCACGGCGCCGGATTCGCTGGATCGCTCAGTCTTGGATCCAACAATATGACCAATCCGGATCCGATTTTCACCGGATCCTTCGTCGGTGAGGCCGATCGTCTAGGTTAGGTGCTGCGGGGGGACGTCACGCACTTCAGCTAGCATGTGTTTTTTTATATATTTTTATTTCTTCATGTATTTTTATTATATTTTATAGTCCCTGGACCCAGTTGTAGTTGCCTCATAGCCTCCTGCCTCTTCAGCTCTCCGACCATGCTAAAAGATCATCGTATGATTTGTGTCCCAAATGTTTTCTTTTTTGGACATCATAGCCTAGTAGCAGGAGGCATGCATCGCCACGCTTAGGTGAGTGATCGAGTCCCAGCTCTAACACCACATGAAACTGTCCCCCGGACACTTGGGCCAGACGGCGCAGAGAGTTCAAGCAGACGCTCGAATCAGCGATCCCTACTCCTCATGAGCAAGGGTGATGCCCATGGTCCATCACATTTGTCGGCCCAAATGCTAGTTTCGTGAAGAGGAAAGATTATATTCTACCAAATTAATAAAATATGTTTGTTTGTGCATAAATCTTTTTTTTTGGTCGACTGGCACAGTGGCCAACTGTGCGTCCAGCACAGGACGCGGTTGGATGATCGAGCCCCAGCGCGGTCATCACCGGTGGCCTGCCCCCCCAGGGGCAAGCGGCTTCAACGCCGGAGAGAGTTCGAGCCAGCGCTCGAACTCGGGCCTCCCCCGGCGGCAGGCTGTACCAACCGACCAGAGGTCGGTCGGTGTTTGTTTGTGCATAAATCATTCTGTGTATCTTCGTGGGTATGGGATTACTTCTTATTTTTCACACTGGTTAATTAGTCGATTGATGCTATCAATTAACTTAATAGTTCGTTTATTAGCCACTCGCTATAATCTGATACATTTACACACGACTTTAGAGCGATCCATTCTTAGGGGCCAAATACTGCGTCATCCTTATAGGGATTTCCTGAATTACAAGTAGCTTAAGTTAGTTATTACTTGGGCCAAAACAATCTAGAGTAATTCAATATGGCCTATGATTTTATCCATACATTCTCCTCGGTGTCACAAGCACCGGCGTTTAGGGATGTCAATGGTTACCGATTATCCGATTATCCGACCCGTTCGTTAGTTAACGAACAGTTAATGGATAGTTAAAATTTTTCGAATAAGTTATCCGTGTTCGTTTACCGATTAACCGTTATCTTAGCGGATGCAGTCATGGATACACCATAAACCGAACCCGCAAACCGTTATCCGTATTCGTTAATTAATATGTAATACAATAACTCACAAATTATAACATCTAAACATATATTTGTCCCATCTAGAAAATCTTATTATTCTTAACTCACCGGTTCACCCTCCTTTTTGAGACCTTAACATTGGACAAACCTTGTCCTGACATCCTCTTCCGCTTCTTGATGGTGCAATGCACGTACACACTTTTGCTGCAAATCGACTATCTCATGTTTTATGTTAGACGTGTATTATTTTGGATATGTAATTAAGAATTTTTTCTATCTCATATTTTGTGTTGCACATCTAATTATTTACCACAGATTAAAAAATTATTGTTACTATATACTTGTAAATTATTTTTTGTATCTCATGTTTTGTGTTAGATATATAATTAAGAAAAATTTCTTGTTCATTGCTATAAATAGATGTTTTAATTGTAATATATATTTTTATGTGTGTTTTTATCGGTAAAATTACCTTTACTTCTTTATTTTGCTAGGTTGTGTCATACACATGTTATCTCTTTATATATTCGATAACTGTCCGTTATCCGACTGTAAACCGTTTTTAAGCGGTTAGAACAATGCGGTTCGCAGATACACCCGATACCAATAGTTAACGAATAGCAAGTGGATACACCTATTTCTTATAGGATAAGGATACGAATAATACTATTATTCGACCCGTATCCGACCCGTTGACATCCCTACCGGCGTTTCCTTCAATTCTCTTTAGACTTATAAATGTCATTTCCACTCCTTAAAATATATTATATTTAATTTGTTTTAATATTATAGTTTGTATTTTATAATTAAGCTTGCTAAATTTGGTAAGAATATACTTATAATAAATAAATATATTTTATCTTGATTGAGTCAACTTAAATTTTTTAACAAACCAAGACCACAATATAATATGGTCCAAGTTGAGCCAACCTAAAAACTTATAGATTGTTGGTTACATTTAGGCCATGCACGTAGGGGTGCACAATATCCGGTTCGAACCAGTAAATCAAACTAAGTTAATCAACTCTATCCAATTTAGTTCAATTTGAAGGAGTGGTTTGGTTGAACAAATTTAGAATAAGTATATGTGTGTAAAGTAATAATTATTTAAATCAGTTTTTGGTCTTAAACCAAACCAAATTGAATTTTATCCGTTCAATTTAGTTTGAGTGGTAGTTCAATTCGATTTAGTTTGAAAAAATAGTCTTCAAACTAAACCAAAACTAACCATGTACACCATGACAGACAAGCTGATACATTGACACCCCTTACATCTCTCTCATTCTCTATGTTTTAGTGGTACAAAATATGGCATTCAAAAAGCAACCTGCACACTATTCCTTAAATTATGTACCAAATATGGTTATAACCTTACCCAATCCCAATATCTTCATGTTGAAGGATCATGAGTGTTGGAATGTGTCCATCAAAACCAAATTAATCTGTGACGGTAGACACCCGGAAGAACCATTCAGAGAACTCGGAGATAGTTGCTATTTGAAGGCAGAGGGGATGAGGCAGAAATGCCTCTATAAAGGTGGACTTCAACGTTGAAGTTGAAATGCACCACAAGTAGAAAAAACCAAGGAGGACCGGGTCTGGGGTCGCGACCGGGTCGCGGGACCCCCAGGCCGACCCGGTCGCGACTGGGTCGCGACCCGGGTCGCGACCCTATTTTTTAAAGATTTTTTTTTTTGAAAAATTCGAAAAAATAAGAAAAATGCGAAAAAAAATGTGAAAAAATACAGGAAAATTGGATAAATTAAATGACATGATTTAAATGAATAATGCATCAATTTTATTCCAACATGATGTGTTGTACACTTTGTAGGTAGTTGATGTACTCTCCCCATGTCATTTGGGTTGAGTACAAAGCTTGATACATGTACACATGACGATCATATTCGTCTGTCCTCTCGAAACTATCCTAAGACCAGATCCAAACGAGTCACCATAACTATAGGTCGATTGGATCGAAGTATCCGATGACTCCACATAATTCATTCCACAGTACTCTTGATCGTATGTAGGGAACCAAGAGCCTTGGGATGAATCATACACATAGTCGGGGGCATCGTGGTATTCTGCTCCAACTCCATGGCGACGATGACCTCCTCTACCTTGTGGCGGCCTTCTACCATGATCGGTATCTTGGGTCGCATGAGTATATTGCTCCTCGCCGGTAAAACGTAGCGACGTGGTAGGAGATATGGGAGGATCTGAGGTCCCTTGTACTTGTAAAGTGTCCGTGCCCCCGTATCGAGCACCATCATCGCTGCTACTCTTTGACGACGAATCCTCGGACGTCTGGTACTGCACTCGGATGTTCGGCTCCGGCGTATCTTCTCGATCGTCTTCGACCGTATCATCATCTGCAATATCAAAAGGATGAGTCATAACTTGTTTACCTTTTGTCTACTTTGCGTACCTTGGCTAGTTCCTTCTCGGTCCTCTGGCGCTTTGCTAGTGAGGGAGGGATCTGGAATTCTTCGGCTAAAGGGACATCGTCGAGCACTCCTTCGGCCCATTGTCGGTCTTGGGGGTTGAACTCCGGTTCTCCCAACCCTTCTCGGTCGTTTACCCAAGCTTCTAAGGAGTTCTTCTCGTAGAATATTTGATCCAAATCGATATCCTCCTCTTCAATTGGCGGCTCGTCGACCGAACGTCCCGCTGCCTGTGCTATCCAACTCTTTGTTCCATCTGGTTCTGCTTCATTCTATCCAAATTCCTCAACTTTAACCTCATGTTGTAATGACAATACACGAGGTCTTCAAGCCTCCTTGATGTCAACCTATTTCTCTGCTTTGTGTGAATCAAGCTGAATGTAGACCAATTTCGCTTTAGGACCGAGGGCTACGTCCGCCAAGTCCTCGTACCCTGGTACTTTACCATGGTCCATCCACCAATCAGCTGCATAAATTGAATGTCATGCATTATTATCTAAGTAAGCTTTAATTAATTAAGTGATGAGAAACATTTCTACGTACCCGGACTTAGTATCATCACAGCTCGTTCAACTCTGCTCGTTCCAAAGTGATAACTCCGCATTCTGTAATCATACATCTTGTTGCAAGCGATGATAGCCCGGTCGTCGTCACCAAGCAACCGTCGGATGACGCTCTTCACGTCATCTAATAGCTCGTTCGTCGCCTTGAAATATGCACTATAGCAGTATCTTGGGTTGAAAAAGTAACCTACGAAACACGGTCTGGGTATTAGTAAACAAGTTATACACAACAAGTGATTAGTAAATGTTTAAGAAAATATACCTGCTGCATGTATGGGTTGATGTAATGTACGCTCCCAGCGACGATCTATAATATCCCACCACTTGGCGAAGTCCGACACGGTCTTGGACATTTCTTCCTTCGCTCTCTCAACCGCATCGAATAAGTACCCCATGTCTGCTTTTCTATCTCCGTCAACTATCCTTAGTACCTTCACTATGGGTTGGACGATATCTAACGTCTTCTTCACAACTTTCCAAAAATCTCCACTCTCTATTGTCTCTTCTACTTTTCTCCCCTTTCTCTTATCCGATGGGTTACATCTAGCCATCCAACTACCCCAACCCGGTGAAATGACCATTTGAGTTAGAGCTCTCCTTTGACTCAATAAACTTTCTAAGGAAATATAATGGGAGGCAACCGGGTTGCACCGGGCCGTAACAACTCTCGCCCCTTGGTGTGTTCTCTCATAAGTGCAAGGACAAAGTTGTGGTTATAAATGAAAGAAGAAATAAATTGGTCTAGCTTAACTACCCTGTCTATTTGAGGATCCTTACATATATCCTCCAACATCAAGTCTAAGGAGTGGGCGGAACAAGGTGTCCAATACAACTTTGGTCTTTTTACCATAGCATCTGTCCGGCCGATTTGTATGCGGCCGCATTGTTTGTGACTACTTGAACTACCCGGTTCGCTTCTATTTTTTCTATTACTCCATCTATCAATTGGTAAAGATACTCCGCATTTTCTACCTGTCTCGATGCGTCGACCGACTTCTAAAAGACCGTGCCGGCTTGACTGTACACTAGGAAATTGATCATTGTCTTCCTAGTAATACCTGTTAAGTATAAGATGATAAATAAGTTATACCAAAAAAGAATGTTAATACATCTAATATGAATGAGTAAACGAAACTTTAATTACCGGTCCATCCGTCGATCATTAACGTGCAACCTCGTTCCTCCTGCATGCGTTCAAATGATTGCACGTACTTCTTTGTTTCTTGCACCTCCATAGGAAGATATACATTGTATATCTCCTTTGGGTTTGGACCAGGCACTCCCCTCCCGACGTCTGCGATCGTGTCGATCATGTTCTCGTAGTATGGTCCCTTCGCGGCATTTGCCGGAATGTTGTGGTGAAAGAACCACCTTGACGTTGCCCGGCCAATCCTATCCTTACATAATTTGAGGTTCTTCATCGCCGTCGTGATTGTTGTTTGACGTTGTCGTGGTCTGGTGATTACGGGATCCACGGGACCTACTGCTTTCTTAGGGTCGTCGTCTTGGGTGAGATCATGAACCCCGATCTTGCGGTTGGTTGTTGGATCCTCTTCCGGCTACCTCGACCACTACCGGCACCAGACCCTTGACCCATCATTCGGCCGGTATGTCTATAGAAGTCTTCCTCGGCGAATGATCTTCGACTTGCTTCCATCCCTCGTGAGAGTTCATCTTTTTAAAAAACATTTAAGTATCAAGGCTACTTAATTATCCTTTAAAATAGCATAATGAACAACGTTTATGAGTAACACCTCCCATACCTTCGTACTCTTCGTCTCCAAAAATATCCGGCCTCTCTTGTCCGGTTCCGTAAATGTGTACGGATCGTCTCCCCGGTTGTTGCAATTCTTCTCGGACGGTCTCTTTAATATTTTCGCTAGTTCCCTTCGTTTGCTCCATCGCTTGTAGGTGCCTACGAAATGAGCTCGACCTCCCGGCGGAGTCCGCGTGCAAGGAAGAACATTTCCCTTCATGCTGCAAGATGAAATTTTAAACGATAAATACCGCCGAATATTACTTTGTCGCAATATTTACATTGCACTTTTCTCTCATACATGGAGATCAAATTGCAATGCAACCAAGCCGGATCACTCCGTGTCGCGCCGGTAGTTTGGGTTGTTTGGCTTGGAGAAGACATTTTTTAACTAAATAATTACTTAAGTAAGTAATTAACTATTTAAAAAACTAATGACGTTAATTAGTCACTACTAATCTAAGTAAACTTTTAATTATGTAAAATAAATGACTAACTAATCATATAATTAAGTAAGTAATTAACAATACGTTCCAACTAATGATGTGTTAAGTAACTACTAAACTAAATATCTAACTAATCTTCTAGCTAACTAACTATGCAAGTAAGCAAATAAGTATTAAAAAGAATAAACTACTTAACCCACTAATCAATGGAACTAATATTAAATAAATATACTAAATGAAATAATTAAGTAAATGAGACAACAAATTTGAGCAATGAGAGCAATGAGAGCAAATTGAGAGTGAGAGTGGGGGGTGGGAGTAAGGAGAGCCCTCGGGGGCTTTAAATAGCCCCCAAGGGGTGAAGGGGGGCCGCGCCCCCCGTCGGGGCAACGGTCATAGCGACCGGTTGCCAACGGTCCGGCAACGGTCACACGACCGTTGCCCGGGACCGGGTCGCGCGACTCGCGCGACCCGGCCACGACTCCGCGACCCGGCCGGGGGAGTCGCCCCGACCGGGTCGCGACCGAGCCGGTCGGGCCTAAACCCGACCGGGTCGGGGCCGGGTCGCGACCCGGGTCGCGACCCGGCATACCATGGAAAAAACCCTTTGCTGGAGCCCTAAACCAAGAACCACCTAGAATTCCCCTTCTCTATCATGATCTCCTTCTCATGGCATATAGTTAGTGCATCCCCTCGCTAGTATCAAAGCCCAAGTTTGTCGATGCTGCCTCCACCAGACTATGATGCCACTGTTGGATTCACTATGTTTGTCGAAAATTATCATTGCTTCTATCACTACAATGCTAATTGCTTCCCTACGAAGATAGCCTTTCCTTTTTGGACACCAAACAATAGATGCCGCTCGACACTGCTGCTTCAGTCACATTGTTCACCTTGAAAAAGAAGTTCTTCTCCGTCGTGAGGTGAGTTTTTTATGTGAATGTGAGCATTAAATGTCGACGGCACCACCTAAGCAAAACATTAAGGCCTTGTTTGGTACGGGAATAAACTAGGATAGACCTGGTTTATCCCCAATCCCCTGTTTGGCACACACTTAAAAATGGGTTTAGTCTGGATTAAGTTAATCCAGGTTATCCACAAAATTAGGGATAAGTGCAGGGATAAGTCATCCCATCTAATACTTGGGATATTTTACTCCCAAAATAACTTTTTGAGGATACGCGCGGGAGCTCCGGTCCGGGCGCGCGAGGTGAAGGGGGGTGCCGCAGCGGCGTCCGCCGGGGGGAGGGGGGCCGGGAGCTCCGGGGGGCGGGGGGCGCGCGGGGTGAAGGGGGGGTGCCGCAGGCGGCGGCGTCCGCCGGGGGCGGGGGTAGGAGCTCCGCCGGGGGGGGGTTCGCTGGCCGACACCGCTGCCGGGGGGAGAGAAGCCGCCGCGGGGGGAGGGAGGCCACCACCGCGACGCGGGCGTGGGGGGGGTTCGCTAGCCGACGACGCTGCCGGGTGCTGTCCGGCGGGGGGAAGGGGGGCCCGCAGGCCGTCGGGGAGCTTCGTCCGCCGGGGGAGGGGGAGGGGGCTCTGTCTCGCGGGGGTGGGTGTCCGCGGACCGCCGTGGGGGCGGGGCAAGGGACGGGGGAGGGGGCGACCGTCCGCGAGGGGCGGGGGCCCCGTCTGCGCGGGGGGGGGGACTGTCGGGAAGGACTTCGTGCTGGCCACCGGGGAGCAGGGGGCGGGGTGTTTGCTGGCTGCCCGCCGGGGAGTGCCGCCGGGTGAGTGCCGCCGCGGTCCGCCGGGAAGGGGGGGTGTTTGCTGGCTGCCTACCGGGGAGCACCGCCGCGGGCCGCCGAGTCTGCCGGGGCTCTGTCCGGGGCTGGCCACCGGGGGAGCGCCGCTGCGGTCCGCCGGGAAGGGGGGGAGCACCGTGCATCTTTTATAAAATTTTTTATTAAGTCGATTTAAACGTTTGGTTTTATTTAAATCAATTTAGAGATTTTCCAAATCGAACTAAACCGAGCGGGGCCCGAACTGGACCGAATCGGACCGAACGCGGTCCGCCGGGGGGGGCGGGGGGCGCCGGTCCGCCGGGGGGGAGCACCATGTCCGCCAACAGGGCTCCGTCCGCCGGGGGGGGGGCGCGGTCCGCCAATGGGGGGCGGGCGGGGAGCACCGTCGGGCCGTCGGGGAGGGGGCGCAGGGAGCGGCTCCGCGGAGAGCACCATCGGTCTGCCGCGGGGGCTCCGTCAGCCGAGGGGGGGCCGGGGAGCACCGTCGGTCCGTCGGGGGGGCTCCGTCCGGCGGGTGGAGGGGAGGGGGCGCGAGGAACATACTTGCTTCACGTTAAAATATTCCGTCTAATAAATTATAGTATTTATATTTTCAAATTTATAATTTTAAGTTTATTTTTATTTATATATTTAAATAGAATTTTAAATTTATTATATAAATATGTAAGTGAGTTAAGATGTTTATGAATATGTTATGAGTAATAAAATAAGATAATATAAAAAATAAAGATAAAAATATAAAAATATAGGCTTATCCTCGAATTTATTGTTAACGTACCGAACATAGGATAGGATTATCCCTAAACTTATCCTAAGTTAAACCAAACATGACGAAGATAGGGTTAACCACAAGGATTGGTTTATCCCTATCCCCACTAAATTTATCCCGATACCAAACGACGCCTAATAGTCTACAAGGTTATATCATGCTTAGAATATTTATTGATATATAGGACTTCATGTGAGTTTTTCTTTTTTACTTCCTTTGGTAAGACCATAACATGCTATATTTTCCTACATATTATGTCCACTTGCAAAATATCTTACATTAAATGCCATAGGGCAAGTGCTCTCGTTCCTACATCATCAGGTCAAAGGACATCAAATTTCTATAGAACCCTCTTAGCTTCACATGACAACTAGGCACATCAATCTTTGATCTATAAAAAACATACATTAATTTTTTTAGATATCCATTCACTGTGCAGTGTGACCTATGATATTTTAGATTGAGATTTCCTAGTATATCTAAAATAGAAAAAATAATAAAAATAAATTTGCTACCAAGTTTGACTAAGGTGGAATTGTCAACTTGTGAACATTGTTTAGTTGAAAAAATAAGTAAAAAACCATTCTCGATAGGACATAGATCACAAGAATTACTAGAATTGGTCTACTCGTATACTTGTATTCTATCGAACATAAGGACATATAATAACAAGAAATAATTTTTAAAATTTATTGATAATTAGTCTAAGTTTACCTATGTCTACCTTTTTTCAATAAAGCTAAAAGTATTAAATTGCTTTAAGAAATATAGAATGGAAGTACAAAAACACTTGGAAGAAATATTAAAGTGTTTAGATTCGATAAAGGTGAGGAATACAACTCAAAGAAATTTGAGTTATATTGTTAAGAAAATGAAATCAAAAGGCATGTGACAATGTCATATAATCTACAATAGAATGATGTGGTATAAAAAATAGAATAATGATAAATGTTATTGTTGTATGCCATCACATTCGAGTTTCTATGGGATTTCATGGAGAGAGATATTACTTACAATAAATTATATTTTAAATAGAATTCTCATCAAGTCTATTGTAAGTATATCTTATGAACTTTGGACTAGGAAAAAGTCAAATTTGAATCATCTCAGGAAGTGGGGGTCTACGACCCATGTTCTCATTCCAAAACAACTTAAGGATAAGTTAGATCTAAAAATATTAAATTGTAAGCTCAGATACTGTGACAAATCGTATGGCTATAGGTCCTTTCATAAGCAAAAATGAATCATTGAATATAGAGTTTATACATTCCTAAATAATTTAGAGGAAGAGGAACCTCAAGATATTAAGAAAGAGCCTCTAGTTGTAGTTGATGATGACTACTACAATAAAAATTGTATACATAATCTAACAATTGAAGAAGAATCTAAGATAGTAGAACCATCTCAACAAGAAATAGTTGGAGAATAAAATAATCCTATGATAAAGATCATCTAATATATGTATAATTGACAACAAAAGAATTAGAACTCCACCAACATAGAATGTGAACTATCATGTCTCACTATAGACATAAATGTCAAAATCGCACAAATCTAGTAAATCACAATGATGCTATGAATTTGTGTAAATTAGAATTATGGCTGGATACCATAAAATAAGAAACAAACTCTATAAAAATTAATAGTGTGAGAATTGTGTGGTTTACCTAAAAATATGAAGGCTATTAAGTGTACATAGGTTTTTAAAAGAAAGTTTCAAGCTGATTGGTCTATAAAAAAGTATAAGGCTCCATTAGTTGTCAAGAGTTTTAATAAAAAACATGTATAGATTTCAAGAAGCATCTTCTCTCATGGCAAAAATTGCATATATAAGGATGACCTTGAAAATTATCTATGCTCGGTGAGAAGTTTGAGATGAAGGACATAGGAGAGGCATCCTATATTCTTAATGTTCAGATAGAAAGGGATAGAAAGTGTGGATTGTTGTGTATAAACCAAGAAAAGTACATATTGCCCCTATTGAGAAGGTTTGTGATGCAAAATTGCAATTCACCACCGACACCATTGGTTTATGAAAAGAGGTTAAGTAAAGAGTAATACCCAAAAAAGGGACAATATTCACTTAACATGTCGTATGTTCAAGTGATTGGAAAATTAACATATGTAATGCTTTGTACCTAACCTGATATAGCATTTGTACTAAGCTTAGTGAACAAGTATCATAGTAATCCAAGACCAGTACATTGGGAAGCTGTTAAAAGGATTATGAAATACCTAAAGGGTACAGTGCACCACAAGTTAGTTTGCCAAATGGAAACACTTGATGTGCTTGATGCAAATTTCTGAGGAGATAAATATGATAGAAAGTCTACTTCATGACACTTGTTCATCTTTTGTGGTGTAACCTTTCTTGGGATTGTAACAAACAATGGTTTGTGTCAATATACACACAAAAATCCAAGTATATTTCTTGTACTATGCCTATTAATGCCGTTTGTATTAGATGATTTTTGATTGATTTAAGTCTCAATTTAGTTGATGAGCCATTTGTGATCTATTGTGATAATCTAGCCGTCATTGGCTTGATTAACTTTGGGACAAATAGCTCTAAAAGAAAATACATAAAAATATAATATCATTAGATATGGGTTATTGTGTAGAAAGGGAAAATAATAGTTGTTTATATTCTCACCCATGATATGATTTTGATCTTTTGATGAAGGACATCTCAACAAACAATTTTATTAAGCATGTGAGCTTAATGAGGCTCAAGAATATGTGTTAACTATGATTTTCATGAATAATGAGATTGTTGTATAAGATTATATATGTATCTTAGAGATAGTGAAAGTACATAAAAATATATATATATCTCATGAACATTGAAAATGTAAATGAAAACATGTATCTCATGAAAAGTAAGAGTATATGCAAAATATACTGACATCTTAGAAAATGAAAATGAATTATATTTTTACAAATAGTGAGAACGAGAATAAAAATTACTTGATTTTGATTGTCAAGTGGGAGATATTGGAACGTGTCCATCAAAATTGAATTAATCAGTGACAATAGACACTTAGTGTAACCATCCGAAGAACTTGGAAGCAGTTACTGTTTGAGGTGGAAGATTTAAAAGTAATGATTTAAAGATCAAAAGTTTACTTCAATGTTTTACACCAAAAGTACTAGTTATATGATATAGTTTTCAAGTTACAAATTTTGATATGCAAGAAAAATAGTTTTAAAGTTTCTTGTAAAAATATAAGGATTTGTGTTCTTACCATGTTAAAATTTATTATACTTGTATATCTTAGTGTGAAAATTTTAAATGGAAATACAGGTAAGTTTAAAAATAAGGGATTCTGAAAATAAAAGAGAAACAAGGGCATATTTGTCATTTTATAGTCGGAATACTCGAGTCACATTTTTTCTTCAAAATTGAGCAAAAATCTATGGCATTTTGCTTTGACATTTAAATCGCCTCCACCATTTTATTTAGTTTCAATATTAATTTTCCTCAATAATAATAGAGAGACAAGAGCCCAATAAAACGAGAAGAGCAGGAAAGCAAGTATAAAGTTTGTAGTTGTATGTTTGTAACCCCGTAGTCTAATATGCTTTTGCAATGCTGGTTGAGTATGGCTCGACTGGCACCGTCCCTGCGCCTGGGGGCGCAGGGCGGGGGATCGAGGCCTCTCAGCGGCGTCAGCCGGGCACCCCCGAGGGGGGGGTGAACTGTGAGGATCGAGCAGCAGCTCGATCCTTCGCCACCCGCGGTACGGCGGGAGTCAGGGCCGCTAGGCCGCCCGTGAACAAAAAAAAATGCTTTTGCAACAAAATTGGGTGAAAAAAGTATTCAGCAATCATTAAAAAAATGAGTTATTGAAAAAAATTAGTAAAACAAAAAGAGGTGATGCCCCTTTTTTTATTTCGCATGGTCGCACATATTTTAATTATAAATGATACACATTTTTAACCTACATCGCCAAACATGATAGTAATGTTTATCTTATCTTATATTTTAATACATAGTTTTATCAAACAAGTGTACAAAATAGTGTGCAATCAAACATCTCATAAGAATATGTAAAAAGATTAAATCATAAAATCAACTATCAAATAACTCTAATCAATCATTTTTTAGAAGTTAAGTTAAAAAGAATTTTAAATTAAAGCATTTTCAATTGTTCCAAGATAGGTGGCCCTCTTAGGAACATTACTTATTATCATAAATTTTGAGTTTAGTTAGCTAATTTAGTTGTTACATAAGGTCTTATTTGATAACACTATTAGACATAACTAACACTGTCAATTTTAAAATTGATATTGATGGTGTTTGATTAATAATATTAAATTTAAAATTTGTAACACAATCATACAAGTGTCAACTTGCATCAATTTTGATATTAATAGTCCAACCTCTAGAAATGTCAATATCATCATTTTTTATACTCTTAACCAGCCAAGCCCTAAGGTATCATACCTATCACCAAAGTTCTATCTAGTTATTTGAAATATGATGTGCGCAGCCTTGAAGATGTTGTATTTTTAAAAGGGTAGAATATAACACACAAATGTAAGAATGCGTAAAAAAACTAAACCAATAGAATAGAGTCTTGAAATTTGGCTAACTATTTGTTAAAAATTGAGTTTAAAAAGACTCAAAATTTAATAGGGTGTTTGATTGTATAATATTTTTATTCATTTTTATGATAAAAAATAGACTCTTTCGAAAGCAGTACAATGACTTTAGAATTGTAACGGTTAAGGTATTTTATTTAATTAAAAATAATTATTATATCTATTATGAGATTTAATAATATTAAATATACTCTTCTGCTCAATCCTTCCCGCTTTTCTCTCCCTCTGAATCTCCTACCGAAACCGCCACCTACCTTTTCCTCTATATCCTTCCGTTTTCTCTCCTCTCACCAAAAGCCCTAATGTCTTCCCAGCCTCCTCTCTTTTCTTCCTCCCTCGTCGCCGATTCTTCCCTCGACCTGTGCATTTTTTTCTCTCTCGTGTGCTTGTTTTTCTCCTCCGCTCAACCCTCCGCACCTCGGCTGCCACCCGGCTGCCTCCCAGCCACCGCGGCCCCGTTTACCACCCGCGGCTTAAGTGCCGCCGCCACTATCCGCCGTCAGCCACCTCGGCCGCCCTCATTTGCTCGCGGCCCCCGTCCGGTTGACTACGCCTCCGCCTCGTCAGCCGTCGGCCGCAAGTCCGCGACGCCCCCCCCCCGGTCGACCACCTTCGCGCCGTCGCCGCCGTGTGCACACCCGCGCGCCGTTGTTGCAGCCTTCTGGCGTTGACCCGCCAGCCGCGCGAGCCGCCACCCACCTGGTCGTCGCACCGTCTCGAGTGCTGCGGCTGCCGCCACCGAGCGCCATCACCTGTGCACCTACCGGTTAGCCAGTCTCCTCTTTACTCCTCCGGTATACATACACACACACTCTCTCTCTCTCCTATCATTCTCTTTCTTATCTCTTCTATTTACCTAATTTTCTACTATATTATTTCCTCCTTCCAGCATATTGTCAAGATACCATCCGGATCAATTTTCTGTCGCCGTCATGACCGCCGTGGCGTATTCATCACCCGGATCGATCCTTTTGGAATTTCGTGAGCTGTTCATCGTCTCCGTTAAGGTAGGCATCTCAGCTAATCTTATCACTCTTATATATTTAATTAAACCTTAAACACATGCTTAAATCATCATGATTAGTAGAATATAATTAGTGGGTTGTGTGGAACTCCCGAACCGGACCCGGTCCATCTTCTTCCCCCGGGTTGGAACGATGAGCGCCGCTCCTCCTTTCGGTTTCGCCGGTGGTGTAGTGTTGTGGTCGCCAGGAACCGCAGGTTCCGAGAGTAAAGGTAAAAGAGACAATGTAAGTATTAAAGGAAATGACCGAACGTACCTAAGCGGAGAGATTGTGTTGGGAGATTATGGGTTCCATCTTCTTCCTTTTCGGCCGGCCGAGAAGAAAGAGCTTGAAGCACTTTAGTTGTTCCTACAAAAACAAGTAAGCCACGAAAACAAGTGAAAGTGGATTAGAACTAAGATAGTGAAGCATCTTGCAAAAGAAGTGAACTAAAACCGCAAAAGGAAGTGGACTAACCGGATTGAGAATAACTCCCAACCCCCCTTTTTATGTGTTTTTGGATGATGATATATGATGTTACTAAGTTAAATATGCATGTAAATGTGATGATCTATGATGGAAAACATGGAAGTAAAGTAATGCTAGAAAGTGGTGAAAGAAAAATGGGTTTCGGCTTTAAAAACGGCAATCTGGAGTCCCAGGCGACCCGGCAGGGGGGTCACCTGGGCGACCCGGCAGGCGGGTCACTTCCTGCACCAAAATCCGGTTTACTCCCGGATGCTCCGGCGATGCTTTCGGATGGCTTTAGAAGCTTGATGACGACTCCCAGGAGCTCCTAGGACGTGGATGATGATTCCCCCTTTGATGTAGGAGCTTGAGAAGCTTCGAAATGGATGTCGATGAAGAAACGGGATGAAGAACGTCGATTTACGGAGGTGGATGGAAGTTGAAAGCTATCAATCTCTTGGGCAATGAGAATTGGGGAATGGAAGAGGTTTGGAACTCTCTAAGGCTCTCTCTTGGGAGCTTGGGACGTTCTCTCCCTTCTAACACTCTTCCAACCTTTGAAAAAGTGGTTAGGGGTCCCTTTTTATAGGCAAAAGGGGCACAGGGGCATTTCAGACATAAAAAAAACTTTTCGGAATCCGCAAGCGACCCGTCTGACGGGTCACCTGCGAAACCATAAATGCATTAAATGCGCGTGCACCGAAAGTTGGTCGGCCGCCGTCCTGGGTCTGCTACAGTGGCAGGCGACCCGTCAGACGGGTCGCCTACGCCCAATCGACTCCGACCGTCCAGACGAGCGTGCGCCGTTCACGGGTCATTTTGTTCACTTCGTACACTGTTTTGGCAGGCGACCCGCTGGCCGGGTCGCTTCCCGTACCTGTCCGGATTTGACATCTCACCTACCACCGTTAGAACAGATGATTTGGCAGATGACCCGGCAGACGGGTCATCTACGCCCCCAGAGTTCGCTTTTGAGCCGTTTTCTTGGAGATCCGGTTTGTTTATCGGAAAACTCGAATACCTTCTAAGAAAACATGAATCTTAAGCTTCTCAAATAGGCAAAATTTGCGTGTCTACAGCTTGCCTCGCCTTGGTGGCGGCTTTGTAGGGGAGCGATATGGAATGAAGCGTAGATGAATGAAATGAAATGTAATGAGGCGTAGCGGCATGCAATGGCGCGGACTGAAAAGGTGGCACCAAGGTGTATATTTAGACACGCAGGCTACTGCCTAATTGGGCAATGGGCGAACATTACCGGTCCCTCGTCGTTCCCATTTGTTCTCTTCAGATCATTCCCGTCATTGATTGGATGGATGCTGTGCCGTGGGCACGAAAGTAAAAGGAGAAGCCTGCCCCCCAGCGTGGGGGGCCCCGAGTCGTGGCTCGTGAGTTCATCTCAGTTAGCGGCCCAGCTCTGTGGTGTGCTTGTACCGATAAGGGCTAACTAAACTAACGAAAACAAAGGGGGAACATCCAATCATCTCAGGGTTATGTCTTCAGAGTTCATTTGGTTCTTGCAAGGGTGCCGATTTTGTCCGGAGTGGAATGACTCCATGTTCTTCTAGAATTTACTGAATCTAGCGAGAAACTTTTCGGAACACCGGATTACAGCTCGTTCGAAGTGTCCGGAGAGTATGCGATGCATGATGCATAATTTAAAATTTTTTTGTTAGGGGTAAAGTAAAAAAACAAACTAAAAATAGGCAACTAGCTGAAGATATAGGTCCTATGTTTAACGGGTTAGGATACTCTTGAAGAGAACCATCGTCCCCGTTCGTAAGACTTTGGTCTATCCGCGAGTCTAGAAACAGTTGAACCATCATTGTTTTTGTTGAGGGGGTTCTCAAGCTCAACTGTCCTGAACTCGAGGTCTTCAACGTTCAAATTAGGTATATATAATAACTGCCGTCGAGTGTACAAGTTTCAGCCTTAAATAAAGTGCATGACAGAGCAGGCAGATTGGACTTCTGGACATCTTTTCAGCCTTAAATAAAGTGCATGACAGCTCCTTTCCCCCTTTTAAGCCTCCAACTCGCCCCTCTTATGAGAACATCATATTTTCCTTCTCTCCTTTGGTTCTTCTACTCCTCTCACAATGTTTCATCCTTCAAGATTCATTCATCCGAAGAAGGCAAGACGATTTTCAGAGGTTCCGGGGCATATTTTCAACAGAATAATGGCCGAATTGTAAGTTTTCTCTTTATATTTTCTTTCTTCTTCCTCCAAAATTATCTCCTTCTTATTTGGATTCCACTTTTTCTCTCATTTTCGGATTTGAACCTGTCATCTGGAAATGACCCGGCATCAGGTCGCCTGGGCGACCCGGCAGACGGGTCGCCTGGGCGACCCGATGGGCGGGTCGCCTGGGCGACCCGGTAGGCGGGTCATCTACGCATTGCTGACATTTTTATATGTGCATGTTCAGGATCCCCCAACATTTCCGGGAGCCCGTCGCTACGGCTCATGTCAATGGGTCTCCCGCATTATTCCGTATATTACTTTGCAAGCTCGCCATGTACTCCGGCAATGGGGCATGGCTGACTTCTTTGTTCAGGTGATGAATTGCTCTAAGTATTATTGGGATTTTGCTCTTGTGGGAGCCTTGGTTGAATGTTGGCATTCAGATACTAACACGTTTATTCTTGATACTTTTGAATGTACCATTCTTCTTGAAGAAGTTGAAATGTTGTTAGGCCTCCCGGATTCTCCTTATGGTCAAGAAGATTTCATGTTTATCCCACCGTTTCCTCTAACTGCTCATTTGTTTCTGGAGGAACTTATGACTCCAATGGAAGCCTCTTCATTGATTGTCGGTGGCAAGATTTCTTTTGAAGGTCTTTTGGCATGGTCTCTTAAGAGTATGGACAAGGCTTCTGAAGATTCTGACAATCTTATTTGCGGGTTGAAAGGAGTGGTGACTTGTGTTGTTTCTGCTTTCCTTTACCCTTCAGAGGACGGTTGGATTGCTCCCAATTCCTTGCCTTGCATTTGGGGGTTGTGGCGCCGGGAGCGCATTGCCCCATCTGTCTTGGGCTTCTTATATGAAGGGCTTTCTGCGGCATGCCTTGGTCGTCCTATGTTTGGCAGCATCCTCCTTTTAATTTTGTTGGGCGGAACTTCACTTCAAATTTGATGTTGCTGAGGAGATTGTTCCTGCCTCGCGTTTGTTCCTCCGCAGCCCTTTGCATTCTTTATCCTCTGATCTTGGTATGGAAGAGAAGGTTATTAACAAGTGTCCTACGGTGAAAACTCGCCAAGACTGGCGCCTGTATCTGTCCAAGCTTAACCGTGCTAGTTTCTTATGCGTGCCACTCCCTTTACTCCGGAAGGATATTAAAGCATGCTTTATCCCGGGAGTGGACCTTCGACTTATCACCGGTACCTCATTGATTTTATATAATGCTCACCGGTGTTTTCCCCAATTAGGTCTTTGCAGGCAGAAGATGCCATTGGTGTCGCATCTTCCGAGCATCAAGGATCGCCGCCTTGGCACACAAGATGATGAGGAGGAATGTCAAAGTGCAATTGCTCTGTGGAAGGCGTGTAAACTACATAGTCCTTGGATGGTGACTGAAGAGGATGAAGCGCGTAAAGCTCGTTACTTGAAGAAGCTTCGGACGATCCGTGCTTGATTTTTCCTTTTCCTGCACTTATGTTAGTTTCAAGATATGTATTTTCAAATTATTGAACATTTGATGTAGTGAATGCATGCTTTCTTTAAGTAAAGAATGGCATTTTTCGGTTCTGGTAGCAGGAAACGACCCGTCTGGGGGGGGGGGGGTCGCCCAGATGACCCGACAGATAGGTCGCCTGGGCGACCTGGTAGACAGGTCGCCTGGGCGTCCCAGTCAACGGGTCGCCTGCTGTATCTGTCCTTGACATGATTGGTCATGTATTTGCCTTGACCACTCTCAAGTCTTTAAGAGACCCCCAAACTCGTGGGCCTCTCCACCCACAGCACTTTTAACCTTTCTTAGAGTGTGAAGTTGTGAGATTTTTGTGCAAGGAGACTTCCATCATGCCTTATGCTAGGCAAAGCTCGGTTCTGCCCATGTCGGTTCTTCCAGATTATCTCCGGTGTCTTCTTCATCTTAACGAAGTAAGCGTATTGCTTTTTCTCTTTCACTCTCGCATTTTCATGTGCTAGGCTCCTTCCTTCGTCCTTCTTTTGTTTAAACGATGCTTGGACCATTGGATCAAATGGTGCCTCTTACTGTTCTGGGAAATGGCCCGACAGACGGGTCGCCTGGGCGACCCGGTAGACGGGTCGCCTGGTATTCATAGAACTTTTCTTCTCCTGATTTTCTGTGCCTTGTCCAGGAATTGCCGTCTTTCCCTTCTTCCAACCATTTCGGTCAGTTTGCATGGGCTGAACGCCTGACCCGGACGTTGACACGTCACTCGTTGGAAACTTTACATGGCTGGGGCTTGAGGGGCGTTCTTGCCCATTTCCAACGCATCCATTGTTACCACTGGGATTTTGCAATGTTAGGTGCTTTAGTTGAACGATGGCACCCGGAGACTCACACGTTCATATTTGCTGATTTTGAATGCTCCATCCTTTTGGAGGAAGTGGAGCTCATCTTGGGCCTAAGGGCCAGCGAAATGGGTGAATCTCCAGATTTCCTTGTCCCGTCCATAGATTGATCGTGTTTACAAATATTGCAAGAATTTATGCCTTATTCAGAGGCGACTGCCTTGCTGGATGGCGAAGGGGTCAACTTGTCCCGTTTATACAGTTGGACTTTGTCTTGCTTGGAGTCTACCGGCGACTCAGCGGAGCAGTTGACATCTGGATTGAAAGGGGCTACCATATGTATTGTGATGACTGTCCTGTACCCTTCTGGAGATGACGTTGTCAGTTCTGCCCAGCTGGCCCATGTGGAGGGCATATGGAGTGGCCGTTGGTTGGCTATGTAAGTTCTTGGTTTTCTCTACCAAGGATTGACCGAAGCTAGCTTAGGTCACTCTTTTCTGGTAGTCTCTTGCTGTTTAGCTGTTGGGCTGACCTCCACTTCAGGTTCACGGCGTCCACTCCCGGCTTCCCGAGCTCCTTCGTCCGAAGTCCTCTGGCTGGGGTGGTGAGACAGACAGGCTTGAGCAGGGGCGTCTGGGATCACTGCCCTGGGTTCCGGTCGAGGCGTAGTTGGCGGGATTACTTTGAAGCCGTCATACATCAGCAGTTCTTTACCACTACTCAGCCGGTGACTCGCGCACTTTTCCAGACTTGCCTCGTTCCTGGTAGAGAGCTATTTTTGGTGACGACGAGGTCTCTTGTGTTGTACAACCCGCATCGTTGTGCTCTTCAGCTAAACGTGCCGGTTCGTGAGCTTCTTCATCGCTCCCCGATTCCTAGGATCAGGACCAGGTGTGTGGAGGCAAACGAGCGGCATCTCCTTTTAATTCAGGCAGGCTGGCAATGTTGTCAGTTGGCTTCCGCGTCCCGAGGAGAGCTTCATTCTCTTAACGGCTTTATGGATTACTTCCTGTTTTTGTCTGTTGTTTTGGACTAGAGTCTGTTCTGCAAGAGAGTTAGCATGGAGATGTCCAAAAAAAACAATTTTGGTATTTTGAAAAAGTCAATTGTCATGCTTACAAGAACATTCATATGATTGCAAATGCCTCTTTCTTTTTTTCGGGTTATGCCGGATAATCGGGTCGGTGTGACGCGTCTACCGGGCCCAAATCGGCCTTCCGTGTTCCAAACTCGGAATCGGAAGGTACCCATAAAGATTTTATATTTTTCTGATGTTTTTGGTGATTTTTTAAGAATTTTTTGGGCAGCAAGCAAATTTTTCACTGTTTCTATATAAAGGGCTCAGATTTGCCGTTCATTTTCACACGTTCTGGCGAGGATTCCGTGTTGAAAAGTATACGGTTGACTTCTGCGGCTTCCCGCTTCTCCCACGACTTCCGATGTCCGTTATTCCCTTCACGACTATTATAGATCGTAGTTTCAACTTTCTATAGGCCCAAAATTTTTGAAATCGGAAGTCGGTAGGGGGAAAACCGGTCGGGAGAAGGGGGCGCGTGCGTCCCCTTTCCCAGGCGGCCCGAAGCCGAGTTGCTTGGGTGACCCGGAGCCCGGGCCGCCTGGGCGACCTGGCTTCGGGTCGCCTGCGGCCGGCGGCCCGAAGCCCGGTCCGCCTGGGCGGCCTGGCACTCGGGCCGCTGCGCAAGGCGTCCCGCCGCGCGGGCCGCCCGCGCAAGGCATCCCGCTGCGGGGCCGCGGCGAGCAGGATGCCTGCGGCCGGCGTCCCGCCGCGCGGGCCGCCTGCCCATGCGTCCTGGCGAACGGGTCGCCTGAGCTTTCCGGCGAAGTGCCGGAATGCCCAGGAACCTGATTATTTCTAAATTATTTTATGTAACTAACATCTTGGCCTTTTTATTTTCAGATGGTGAGACGCTCTCATGCGTCCGAGGCCTCCACTTCTGCTGCGGCACCTGCGATGTCCGACGAGGACATCGGCGACGATGAGTTTGCCGCGCCCGAGCAGTATATAGAGCCAAAAGTACCGATAAACATGCATGATTTCCTTTTATATATATATATATATATTTATTTTTTCTAATCGGGGACTGTCAAGACTTCCATTCATTGTAGAAGAAGATCCACTCCAGGATTTCTTGGGAGCTGGTGGGCATTGTGTACGAGGCGCTCTAGCCCTTCTAGAAGGTGCACTTGGAAGGGATGGGTTTCGGCCCATTCTTTTGTTGCGCACCGTTCTGGGAGGACCTCCCCTTTGTCCAGGCGATGAGGGAGAGGTGGGATTCCACCTCTTGCTCATTCCTTTTTCCGTGGGGGCACATGGTGCCCACATTGGAAGACGTGGCACGCATCACCGGTTTACGTGTCCACGGACGCCCCGTGACGGGGAAGTCCTATAGTGACTACTCGGGGAAACTCGAGCATTACTTTGGACTTTCCCTCCTGGCGAGTCCAGGGGGATGGCGCACCCTTCAGAGGGGTCCCTTCGCTGCCCTTGTCGGTATGCGTGCGGCCATGCCGACAGGGAACTTCAGACCGGCTTTCATGGCGCAGCTGGTCTTGCGTGTTCGGGAGACCCTCCATGGTGAGGAGGGTACTCCTGAAGCGGACGTGGACCTTCGTAGGTTCTTGTTGTTCTTCCTGGCCAGACTTCTTCTGTCCACGAAGAGCGACAAGGTACACCTACGCTTTGTGCCCTTACTCGTCGACCTTGGGCGGGTCGGCGAGTACGCCTGGGGCGCCGTGATGCTTGCCCACCTGTTCTCTTCCCTGGCACGCGAGAGCGGTGAGATCTCAGTTGTCGGGTTTACCCCGTTTCTACAGGTATGCCTTGCTTTTATTTGTAGTATTAATTATTAACCGAAAGAAAACTAACGGCTATCTTTTTGTTGCTTTTCTAGATCTGGGGTTACTTACACCTTCCTCTAGGGTGGGGAGTCCGCTCGGACCCGCCCCAGTACCTCTTCCTACGCGGGTGGTCGGTACAGCGACCAGCCGTTCCTCACGATGCCCAGCTAGTTGACCTTCTCCGTCGACTGCTCCGTTTTCCCCACGATCAGGTACACCTCTTGCCCTCAGATCTGATCATATCATTTCTGACAGCACTGTTCTTTTAACCGGTACTTGGTACAAGTTGTTTGGCAGCCCTATCTGGGGTCGGACGAGGAGGAGCAGCCTTGGGTCCAAGATGCCCAAGGGGTTCTGGGCCGTGATCTTTTCCTCATCTGCCTCAACGAGGTGGAGCCTCTGTGGGTGCGTCTTGCGATGCGCTCACTGGGACTCCACCAGGAGTGGGTCTTCCCAAACCCCCATGAGCGGGTGGGGAGGTCATCACGAGGCCTTAATGTCACCGTGGACTGGCGACAAGAGTGCCGCACCGCTTTGGACATATGGCGGCGTGGTGGCACTCCTGTGGTGTCCACGGCCACAGATAGCTCAGAGTACCTACAGCAGTACACTGAGTTCTACGGCCACCTCTTCTTCGACTCGGAGGTTTGTAACCCCTTCCTTTCCTTCTTTTTTAGAATTTTCTTGTTACTTACCTGTCTGGATGATTGATGATGTGGCTTTCCTTGGTGCAGGAGGCGGAGGAGAGCGAGTTGGTTCGCCTTCGCGAGAAGGTGACCTCTCTCCGGGAGAAGGCCCGACGTCTGGTATGATCCACTTTCTTTTCTTTGCTGCCTGTTTATGACTATCAGACTAATGCCGTTTGTCTTCTTCTTTCAGTGAGAGAGGCATTGGGAGAAGGAGGAGTGAGCTCAGCGCCTGCTGAAGACGGCGCAGGATCGCTTCCTTCATACTTGCCATGAGGTCTATTCTCTTGCTTTCAGGCTTCGTTTCTGTCATTTTTATTGATTTATTCCGGTTCTTTTAAGCGTGATGAGGCTCGCCGCCAGTTAGATGAGCTACGGGGCCGTGCCGGCGAGGCCGAACCCATGGACACCGATGGGATGGGTGTCCCGGAGACTGCGGCTTTCTTTCCGGAGGAAGCCTCCTGGCCCTCACCAGTGGGGGAACCCTCCTGCTCGGCAGTTGTCCCATACGGTGACCGCTCCACCTTGTGGGCGGATCTGCTGGCCGCGGTATATTATTTCTTTGCTTACCACTGGCTTCTCTTTCCTTTGTTTGATGCTGACATTCTCTTTTCTGCAGAACACGGAGCTTCTTCGCCAGGTCGCCGAGTCAGCGAAGACTGAGCAGAGTCTTCGCGACGAGGTGAGTTTTATGTTCTTTCTCTCTCTTTTCCTTCTTGCATGTTGTTGAGCAGCTTCCCCTTTTCAGGTTGACCGATTATCGAGACATGTTGGGGAGCTCGAGTTGCAGCGCTCTTCTTCGTCTGCAGAGGTACAAAAGAATTCTTTCTGAAGTTCCTTCTTTGCTTTTGACAATTTCTGACAGGTCTCTTGATCTAACTGCAGCTTGCCACCCTCCGGGGGAAGGTGGAGGACCTCTCCCGTCCGTCTGGTGAGCGGGAGATGGGTCTTCGCCTGGCCTTCATGGAGGAGACCCATGCGATGGAGCGGTGCCATGGAGAGCGTATTCGGGCACTGGAGGAGCGCCACGTAGCAGAGATGCAGAAGGTCTCAGACCAGCAGCATCAGCTGACGTTGGAGTTTGCTCGGGCTCGGTCTGAGTCGCGCTCTCACCGCTCTGGCGGCTCCCAGATGACGATCCAGCAGGGTCTCAGTCGGAGTCACGCGGCTGCCTCTGCTTGGCGAGGGGATGAGAGGGCGGCGATGCCCCCCTGCCTCGACCCCGGAGGATTTTGTACCATAGGGAAGCGGCGAGTCTTGATTGTGCCGTCTCCTTCCTTATCACTGTACATTCTGATCATTAGTGATATTGGATTTATTCTTTCTCCTGCGTGTCTAGACTTTTGAGAGCACGTTAGTTTACTTTTAGGGTATAGCCCCTTGCAAGTTGTCAAGGGGCGTTTCCCCTCTCAAACAGGAAAGATAATAAGTATGCAATTAAAAGGAAACATGCAAGACAGAAATTAAATATGGATGCAAAAGATAACATTTTTTTTGGGGGTTTTCTATTTTGTTTGGGTTTTACGTGCTTTTATATATATATTTAAAGTTTTTATGATTTTTTTTAAATTTTCTGATTTGTTTGTGTTTTGGATATTTGATTTTTTTTTTCGTGCGAGGAGAGTAACCGTCTTTCATCCTCTGACTTGCTTGAAAACCGGCATCCTTTCATTTCCTTTCTTGATTAAAGATAAACATCACGTGTAAATAGGTTACCCTGACTTGGATCTTTTGGCCTTCCACCTTTAGTCGGTCAGGGATCCCTCCTAGTTAGATTAGTCAATCCTTATCCGCGGTGGTTAAGAGGGAAGAAAATCTTGGCAAGTCCATGGCAGGATTAAGGAATTCAAACTTGTTTTCCCTACTAATGCCCGAATTATCTGTTGGGATTTGGCCTCTTCAGGTCTTTCCTTCTAATTGCCCCTATTTTTGCGGCCCTCATTCAGACGGATTTTTCTCTTCTTTTTCTTGATCCGTGGGGTTCATTGCCCATCTTTTGGAGCCATTTTTCATTTCTGGGGTTATTTCAGGTGCTCATTCAGACAGGTCAGATATATATTTCTTTCTTTTCATGACCTGAGGGGTTCGTTGCCCATCTTTTGGCACCTATTATTTTGAGAAGTTAGACCCTCTGAGGCTGCCTCCTACTACGGTAGCGGGCTTTTCGAGTACTCCTCGTTCTAATCCTTGCACCTGCCGTGGACCGAGTTGTGGAGGGAATCGGATAAGAACATCGCTTCTTTACCAGGAGGTTTCCCATCCCTTCTTCCAGTATCAGGCCATCGGATGACAGATCAGGGCGTGAAGTGGGTGCAGTATGGTGCTTATCCTTAACCTTGATTGAATGGTTATGCCGTGTAGCAAGCAAGCCTTGGATGATAGCAAAGTTCTTCTTTTCGCAGCATTTTGTTGTATATATATTTTTTTTGGATTTTTATGGAAAATATTTTTTGAGAAAGAGTCCGTTCCACGGATGATTCAATTCTTCTCCCTCAGCATTAAGCAGTTTGTAAGAATTGCCAGGATAGATAGCTGAAACTACAAAGGGGCCCTCCCAATTAGGTTGAAGTTTGGAACGGGGACCACCCGGCTTAACAAATACTCTTTTAAGCACTACTTCTCCGACTCGAAATTTTCTCTCAATTACTTTTTTCTGATAAAATCTTTTGAGCCGATTTTGATAAGCTCTAGCATGTTCAGCGGCGGCCAGCCTGTTTTCGTCCAACAGATCGAGTTGCACAAGGAGAGATTCCCTGCGTTCACTCACCGGGATGTCCTGATCAAGCTGAACTCGGAGGGACGGTATGAGCACCTCTTATGGGACTACAGCCTCCATTCCATATGCCAAGGCATAGGGAGTTTGACCTGTTGGGGTCCGTACTGAAGTGCGGTAGGCCCATAGAGCGTCTACCAGCTTATCTGGCCAATCGGCGAACTTGCTAGACTCACACGTTTTCTTGATGATTTTAATCAGGGTTTTATTTGTTGTCTCTGCCTGGCCATTACCTTGAGGATAATATGGTGATGAATGATGCAATTTTATGCAATACCTGTTGCAGAGGTCTTGTAGCTCTTGAGAGATGAATTGCGGCCCATTGTCGGTGACGAAGTTGCTAGGGATCCCGAACCTGGCGAGAATGTTGCACTTGATGAAGGTACACACGGTGGATGCCTTGATCTCCGCATATGCCTCTGCTTCGGCCCACTTGGTGAAGTACTCCGTGGCCGTAAGAATAAAAGACTTGGTTTTGTTGGTGGCGTTCGGGTCTCCAAGGGGTCCAATGATATCAAAGGCCCACATAGCGAAAGGCCATGGAGCATGTATTGGGTGAAGAGTGGAGGCAGGTGAATGGATTTTGTTGGCATGGAGTTGACATTGATGGCAATGCCGGACAAAGACCGAACAATCTTCTTCTAGAGTGGGCCAATAGTACCCTTGCCGAATGATTTTTTTAGCAAGGGCTTGGGCGTTGGCATGACCCCCGCATACTCCAGAATGGGCTTCCTTGAGCACTAGTTCGGCCTCTTCTTCATCTATGCACCTTAGCAGGATTCCGGTCAGGCTTCTCTTGAATAGGGTCCCCCCTAGTAGGACATATTTCTGAGAGATTCTTCTAATGATTTTCCTTTCGGAGGGTGTTGATCCTGGCGGGAATGATTGATCTTTGCAAAATTGAGCAATTTCGGAGTACCAAGGCTTTTCTTCTTCCTCAAGCGACTCTTCTACCTCAACCAAAGTTAATTCTTCTCTCTGCCTCAGATGGTCCTTCTCCTCAAATCTGGCTCTTACCTTGAGGAAATAGGGGTCTTCTAGGGCAGGCATAGCTTGCCGGTGGACAAAAATATTCTTTTCTGATCCACCTGGCGGAATGGGTAGGGATGATGCCAATGATGCCAAAGAATCAGCAAGGATGTTTTGAGCACGAGGAACGTGGAGGAATTCAAGCTTGGAAAAGAGTTTGATGACATATGAAGCGAGCTCTTGGTAGGGCCTGAGTCCGGGGTGAGAGGTTTTATAACGAGCCAAGACTTGACGGAGAATCAGTTGACTATCTCCTATTATTCTAAGCTTAGTGGCTCCATGTAAATGAGCAGCTCTCAACCCAGCCAGCAATGCCTCATACTCAGCTATGTTATTGGTCACGGGGAAGCTGAGCTGAAAGGCCTGGGGGATGACTATGCCTTCGGGAGACAACAAAACAACCCTGATGCCCCTACCTTGGGAATTAAGAGCCCCTTCGAAGTGTAATGTCCATAGATCGGGAATTTGGACAGACATTAATTCTTCGTCGGGCAATTCATTTCGGACAGGGTCAAAGGTAGGGACCGGATGGTGAGCTAGGTGTTCGGCGATAGCATACCCCTTGACTGATTTTTGTTGAACGTAGCTGATATCAAACTGGGAAAGGAAACTTTGCCAGCGGGCTAGCCGGTCGGTTAGTACTGACTTTTCAAGGAGAAACTTGATTGGATTCATTCGGGCAATAAGATGGACTTCGTGAGCCAAGAAGTAATGTTTGAGCTTCTGCACCACCCATACGAGGGAGGAGCATGTCTTCTCCATGCTGGTGTACTTGAGCTCACAAGAATCGAAGATTTTGGAAAGATAGTAAGCGGCCCTCTCCTTGCCTTCTTCATCTACTTGTGCCAGTACTGCCCCTAGGGATCCCTCGAGCACAGAAATGTACAAGATTAGGGGTTTTCCTTGGACGGGTGGTCTGAGCACCGGTGGATTTGCTAGATAGTCTTTAAGTCCTTGGAATGCTTCCTGGCACTTCCTATCCCACTTAAACTCAGCCCCTGCTTTGGTTAACTCGTAAAAGGGTTTGCACCTTTGGGAATGCTGAGAAATGAATCGCCGGATAAACTGCAACCTTCCAATCAATCCTCTGAGTTCCTTGAGGTTGCGCATGGCGGGAGGTTGGCGATTGCTTTAGCTTTGTTGGGATCAATTTCAATTCCTCGCTTACTGACAATGAACCCTAGCAATTTTCCTGAGGAAACTCCGAACACACATTTCTTAGGGTTCATCCTGAGCTTGTATTCCTCGGCCCTCTGTAAAACTTTTCTCAAAGCTTCCGGGTGGTCGTCTAGAGTTCTAGACTTAACCACCAAATCATCCACATATACTTCTACATCCTTATGCATCATATCATGAAAGATGGCCATCATGGCTCTTTGATAGGTTGCACCGGCATTTTTTAGTCCAAATGGCATGACCACATAGCAATATGTGCCCCAGGGCGTGGTGAAAGAAGTCTTCTCCTCGTCTTCCTTGGCTAACCGGATTTGATTGTAACCCGAATACCCGTCCATGAATGAGAGAGCCTCATACCCTGCTGTGTTGTCAACTAGTACATCAGTATGAGGGAGCGGGAAATCATCTTTAGGACAGGCCTTGTTCAAGTCCCGAAAATCAATGCAGATCCGAATCTTGCCATCCTTTTTCAAAACAGGGACTATGTTTGCCACCCATTGTGGATAGATAAAGACTCTAATGAATTTAGCTTGATGTAATTTGTCGACCTCTTCTTTCATCTTCAAAGCAACATCTGGGTGGAATCTTCTAAGTTTTTGTTTAACTGGGCTTGCTCCCTCCTTAAGGGTCAGTCGGTGTTCAACTAGGGAATTATCTAGCCCAGGCATGTTTTGATAGGTCCAAGCAAAAGCCTCTTTGTGATCCCGCAAGACTTTTACCAGAATCTCTTCTTGAACAGGGGTGGGTTGGCACTTATGAGGACAGTTCTGGGGTCTTCTGGCGTGCCGAGTTCTGGGGCCGCGGCCGAGGGTTCCTCGAATCTCTTAATTCCATAACTGTCAGCCGCGTCCTCCTCTTCATCTTCGGATTCAGAATCTTTTCCGGTAGCCACCTCGTACACCCCCAAGGACGTATCAATGTTATTTCCTTCTTCATACCTGATTTCTCCAAAAGAAAGTGAATTATCTAAAAATCCTGGCATCTTGGTACATTCCAACGTTGCTCGGGCTAGCTGGTGTAAGTACCGGTTCGGAACTCTCTTTCCTCTTCTTCTAGATTGAACTACTCCTACAGAAAGTGAAGGTGCGGTATTTACAAGGGGAAATGGTAGATTTTCTAGGTTGGTGGCGGGAGAGGCGGCCTCTGGGGCCAAGAGAGACGTCTCCTCGATCGACCAACGAGTCGTGAAGAGGACGTTTTTTTTTGGTGAAGGTCAATCATGGAGATCGACCTAGTTTCAGGTGCCTGCTCGGCGCATAAAGACAAGAGGGTAAGGAGACCCGACAAGCTCTCTGGATCATCGGGGCTTGTCGTGATTGCGTGAGATCTTGGTGGTATAGGACCAAGAGTCAAAGAGGAGAATGCTCGGAGGAGCATCGGATGTAAGGGGCTAGCAGGCCCAATGGAAAGAGTATCAGTGAAACATCGCCTAGACCCGATGTTGTCTGGGAAAAACGGCTACCTGACATTGTTATCACTGAAGGGAATGGGGAGTCTGTGAGACAAACTAAGTTGAATAGGTGACTGAAATCCCGAAAAGGTGAGGATGATGGACGGCCCTCGAGGAATGGATTGATAATGGAAAGAAAATTGCTTGGCGGATCGGTTCCCATGAATCAGAGCCAAGTCCGTTTTGGTTCCTTCACTTGATCCCTCTTCATCGGCCAAAAACAATGAGTGTAAAGAAAGATAAAACTCTTCCTCACCTTTATCGATTCTTTGTCTTTTTCTAGGCCTTGTGTTGATATCATGGCAGTATGCTGGGCCTTCTTGGCAAATCTGGATGACTTCACCTCGGAGAAAATATTCAGACATATTACTTTTCCAAGGTGCTGGTTCAGATGTCCTTCTGTCTTTGCCGATTTCTTGGTACCCGAGCCCTGCCTTGGTCTTTTGATGGGGAAGCTTAATGGGCTTGTCGATCCCTTGTGAGAACCTACCCAAACCTTGTCCTTCTTGATATCCCAATATTTTCATAATGTGCTAGCCAATGGGAAGCTCAGCATCTCTCTTTTCGTGTTGAATTTGCTGCGAAGATTCACCAGTCTCAAGCAGCTCCATCAAGGTTAGCACTGGCTGGGCCGGCAACCATGATGTTGTAGATGGCAAAGGACTCACATAACTTGATACTTTGATGACTTGTCCTTTATATGGAAATTTGATGCATTGGTGATTTGTGGACGCCACTGCCTCAAGGGTCTCCAAATAAGGATGCCCCAGTATAGCCTTGTAAGTAGGGTCCATTTCAAGTATGTGAAATTTGGCCGTAATAACCTTGGGGCCTAACTCCACCTCTAGCATTACTGTGCCTTGAGCGGGCCTCTTGATATTGTCAAATGCCGTAACCGTGAGGCCTGAGGGGTTAATTTCTTCCATGGAGATGTTACATAACTCCAATGTTTCTAGCGGCATGATATTCAAGGAAGCTCCGGTGTCCATCAAGCAATTTGTGAGTAACACCCCCTTGACACCAATAGTTAGGCATAGGGCACATCTCCGGACATCAGGGCTTGCTAGTTCCTCATTGGTGAAAGTCAGAGAATGGTGCGCGCTTTTTGGTGCCAGGACAGCAGTAATTTTTTCAGGAGGGAGGCTTTCATGTACCATTACCCTTTGAAGATATTGTTGCAAGACTTCCTGGTGAGTTTTGGACCTCTTGATTAATTCCAAGATGGATATTCGTGCTGGCGTTTTGTCCAAGTGTTTCAACAAGTCATATGATGTTCCTGGGGCTGACTCTTCAACAATCTTTTCTTCTGGTTCTTGCGTTGACCCTACTTGTGGGAATACGCGCTGGAACATGCGCCCGCTCCTGAGAACCGTGGTGAGTTGGGGCTGAGTGGGCTTGTGGGTTGTTGCTGGTTGGATAGGCGGTGGGTTGGGAATGGTAGTGTTTGTCGTTGGCTTTATGGTTGTCGAAGTTGGAGTTGTAAGGGGTGTGGGATTAGTGAGAGGGGCGGAGTCGATAGATACTGGGGGCTCCTTTTTGGTGACTGGAGGTGTGATTGTGGGCTGAGGGGGGGTGGCCGGATGATGGGTCCGAGGGGGAGTGGTGGTGGAGTGGATGGGGCTACACTTGGTCAGATTATGGTTCGTCCCGGGTACAATGGGGCGGAAGGAGGTCTTATAATGGGTGGAAGGTTAATTGGGGATCCGGGTATGGTGAGTCGGTTGGCATGGGTTGGTTGTGGGCGAGTTGGGAAAGTGGGTGTGAGATTCTCGAATTGCCACTTTTGTTCTCGGTTCTGAGCATCTTCCGAAGGGGTCAAAATGTGGACAACTCGATGGCCGTCAGGTGCGGGTGCGGGCGCATGTGTTGGTAGCGGGTTTTGCACTATTCCCATGTTTACTTGCTGCTGTTGTCTTTCTTGTACAGTTGGTGCTCGAGTTTTGAGTGAGTTGATGTATTCTCCCATTTGTGCCCAGTCTATGCTGCCTTGTTCATTTAAATCATGAATGTAATCCCGAAAATAATAGCAATCTTCTATGCTGTGTCCGGGATATCTATGATAGATGCAATATTTGTCCGTGTTTGCTGTTCCTGGCCAAACCATTCTCTCCTTTGGGAGTGTTATTAGTTGTGCTGCCATCAGGGCATTGAAAATGTCAGTTAAGGAATAAGGCAGAGGAGGGTAGTTCTCTCTCTTGGGCCCCTCTCTCTTCTGGCCATATGTGTTTGGTGGTGGTACCTGTTGGTAGTTGGGTGGCCTGGGTGGTTGGCGTTGGTTGTTAACCGGGTTTTGTGTTTGCTGAGGTGGAGGAGGCAACTGGGGCCTTGGGGGTCGAGGAGGTGGCTGCTGGTAGGTTCTTGTGCTGTGGTTAGGTCGAGGGTGCTGGTATTGGAGAGAAGGGTGCTGGTATTGGGGAGGAGGGTTACGGATCGGGTTTCCCACCAAACTCACATTTTCATTGTTGACTATCCCTTCGATTACCGGGCCAAAAGTGGTGAAGGCGGCCTTTTTGGTGGCCCGGGGTTTTGGGTCATAAAGATTCATCAAGGGTGTATCTTTAAGCTGGGTTTGAATGTATCTAGCCCTCTCATATAACTCAGCCATAGTTCCCGGATGGTGCATGACAAGTATGTTTCTCAGTGTTGGGGAGGCATTAGCTATGATCATTTTAACTTGCTCAGCTTCAGAAACCGGGTCAGCTAACTTTTCAGCCATGGACCTCCATCTGTCAGCATATTTGACAAAATCTTCTTCTGTCCTCATTCTTTCTGACCACAGATCTGTAATTGAGTAACTCGGGCCCATCCTATCCCTGTACCTCTGCAAGAATTTGGGTTTAACAATGTCAAAATTGCCGGCCTCCGAGGAGTCAAGTGAATAGAACCATTCTAGGGCATGCCCTTCCAAAGATCTTCGAAAAAGATAGGCAAGGGCTTGCCGATCGTCTTGCCAAGTAGATGACTCATAAAGAAAATCTTTGACATGAATGTAAGGGTTACCGGTGCCGTTGTAACGACGGAAAACCGGTAATTCGGAGGGTGGTAAGCGGAGGATCGGGAGAGAAGGGAGAGAAACATCGGGTGCCGACCGAGTGTCGATCATGCGGCGGAGCTCCTTGTATTGCTCCTTGAGTTCGTTGATTGCCACATTATCGGTGGTTGGTTCTTGAGTGATTGGGGGAGACGGGGCATATGTAGGTGCCCGATGTGTCGGATTTTGAGGGGGAAGGGCTGTAACTCGATGAGGTGGTTGTACAGAAGGGTATGCAGGATGAAAGAGGTGATTAGAAGAATAGACCAACGGTCTAGATGGCCCAGCTAAATTAGGATCTGGATGGTTGAGATTCGCTATTGGAAAGAGATGATCAGGAGCGATCGGACCGGTGTGTGAATGATCGTGTGGTATCGCATCAGGTTGGCGGCCCACGGATCGGGGCGTGGATATAGGAGGAGGTCCCTCCATTTGCGGGTGATTAACGGGAGATTTTCTCTGAAGAGTGGTTTGAAGGGCCTGAACAAGTTGATCGGGGTTGGCTTGGGATAAAGCCTCTTGAAGAGAAATCGGGTTAGGAGGGGGAGAAACGACCCTATCGATTTCGTAGGGATGATCAGGATCATGGACGGCACAGACGTTTCCTTCATGGACTGACTGGACCTCTTGCGGGTCGGCGTGCGCTTGGTCAAACTCCTCGGGCTCGTAGTAGTCCGCCATAACACGTCCGGACCTAAGTGACATAGGCATAAAAGTGAAAGAGCAAGTAACAGAAAATAAATATTTTTTTTGTTTTGTTTTTTGTTCTTTTGATTGTTGTGATCAAAGAAGTATTACCTCAAGCAATGATTTCTTTTTTGGGAAGATTTTAAGGATTTTTGTGAGAAGGTTAACCCTCGCTCTTTTTTTTTCGATTTTCACTTTTGTTGCACAAACAAGTTAAAACAAAGACTTGGAATGATTAAACGTGCTTTGTTTTGTTCAATCCTTAGATTAGTGAGCTTCTTAAGAGAATATTGTCCTCTCAATAATAGGTCGGACCCTATGCTCTCACGACGCCGAGCGATCTAGGATTAACACTTTTCTCACAACGATTGGGTGATAGGTGACACCGGGTTTTTGGGGTAAAAGGTACAACCGGCCCGATCGGTGAAGAGGGAATCCTTCACTTTTGGGGACTTACGAAGGTCTTAGTGAAAACCAATCTAATCAACCGAGAGGGAATCCCCGGAAGAGAGATCGGAATCCACCAAGAGACGCGGGTGGGATGGAGATGTCTTTTGGGAGGTGGGTGAGCTTCCCGTCTCGAATGACCTAATGAGTCGGGCGAACCCGGTACTCAATGCAATCTAATGCAAGAATTTAGGAAGGATGAGATGGCATACAATAAGAAAGAAAGACAATGCAACGATCAACAAATAACAACTAGGATGATGATTAAACTATCAAGGACAATAACTAAACAAGTCAAAGATGCTAGAAAATATTGATTTTTGCAAGTTTGATTCAAGAGAAATGAGCAAGAGCAAGTAAAACTAAAGACTACAACAGGAAAAGAGTTTCTGGAAGCGTAGATGACCCGGCAGACGGGTCACCTACTGGTCTGGCAGGTGACCCGGCAGGGGGGTCACCTGCGGAAAACAGAAAATAGAGCCGAAGGAAAGCACTTAATAACCGGGGTCCAGCGGGGACCGAAATAGCATGAACTTGAAAGTAAACTAAGGGCAAGATGCTTAGCAATAATAGTAAATGGAAAAACAAGTGGGTCCACGTAGGGACCGAAGGAAACGGAAAGCTCTAAATCATAAAAACAGGAGATGACCCGGCAGAGGGGTCATTTGCGAAAATAGAACACTTTCGGGAACTTGTTTCTTCAAACCGGAATGAGATCCACGCGGGGATCGACTAGATAAAAGAAATGGAGGACAATATGAAGATAGTGATGGTGAGAAGGGGCTTACTTGGAAATGAGAGAACAACTAAGTTTGCTTCAAGCATGAGATGCTCCCACCGTGGTCGCCAAAAGATGTGGAACTCCCGATCCGGACCCGGTCCTTCTTCTTCCCCCGGGTTGGAATGATGAGCGCCGCTCCTCCTTTCGGTTTCGCCGGTGGTGTAGGGTTGTGGTCGCCAGGAACCGCGGGTTCCGAGAGTAAAGGTAAAAGAGACAATGTAAGTATTAAAGGAAATGACCGAACGTACCTAAGCGGAGAGATTGTGTTGGGAGATTATGGGTTCTATCTTCTTCCTTTTCGGCCGGCCGAGAAGAAAGAGCTTGAAGCACTTTAGTTGTTCCTACAAAAACAAGTAAGCCACGAAAACAAGTGAAAGTGGATTAGAACTAAGATAGTGAAGCATCTTGCAAAAGAAGTGAACTAAAACCGCAAAAGGAAGTGGACTAACCGGATTGGGAATAACTCCCAACCCCCCTTTTTATGTGTTTTTGGATGATGATATATGATGTTATTAAGTTAAATATGCATGTAAATGTGGTGATCTATGATGGAAAACATGGAAGCAAAGTAATGCTAGAAAGTGGTGAAAGAAAAATGGGTTTCGGCTTTAAAAACGGCAATCTGGAGTCCCAGGCGACCCGGCAGGGGGGTCACCTGGGCGACCCGGCAGGCGGGTCACTTCCTGCACCAAAATCCGGTTTACTTCCGGATGCTTCGGCGATGCTTTCGGATGGCTTTAGAAGCTTGATGACGACTCCCGGGAGCTCCTAGGACGTGGATGATGATTCCCCCTTTGATGTAGGAGCTTGAGAAGCTTCGAAATGGATGCCGATGAAGAAACGGGATGAAGAACGTCGATTTACGGAGGTGGATGGAAGTTGGAAGCTCTCAATCTCTTGGGCAATGAGAATTGGGGAATGGAAGAGGTTTGGAACTCTCTAAGGCTCTCTCTTGGGAGCTTGGGACGTTCTCTCCCTTCTAACACTCTTCCAACCTTTGAAAAAGTGGTTAGGGGGTCCCTTTTTATAGGCAAAAGGGGCACATGGGCATTTCAGACATAAAAAAAAACTTTTCGGAATCCGCAAGCGATCCGTCTGCCGGGTCGCCTGGGCGACCCGTCTGACGGGTCACCTGCGAAACCATAAATGCATTAAATGCGCGTGCGCCGAAAGTTGGTCGGCCGCCGTCCTGGGTCTGCTACAGTGGCAGGCGACCCGTCAGACGGGTCGCCTACGCCCAATCGACTCCGACCGTCCGGACGAGCGTGCGCCATTCACGAGTCATTTCGTTCACTTCGTACACTGTTTTGGCAGGCGACCCGCTGGCCGGGTCGCTTCCCATACCTATCCGGATTTGATGTCTCACCTACCACCGTCAGAACGGACGATTTGGCAGATGACCCGTCAGACGGGTCGCCTGGGCGACCCGGCAGGGGGGTCGCCTGGGCGACCCGGCAGACGGGTCATCTACGCCCACAGAGTTCGCTTTTGAGCCGTTTTCTTGGAGATCCGGTTTGTTTATCGGAAAACTCGAATACCTTCTAAGAAAACATGAATCTTAAGCTTATCAAATAGGCAAAATTTGCGTGTCTACAAGTTGTTCTTAGAGTAATAGCATGCTTAGATAGGGTTAGATTAGTTTGTTTAACCATAAATGTTTAGGTTGATTTAATTATCCATGTATGTTAATCGACATGTTAGGTTTTCCTATGATTGAGTCTAGTTAGCTTAGCATGTTTGTATTGTAGTGATCTTTAATATATATATATATATATATATTCTGATTCGTTAAAAGGTCGATGTGAGGAGTTAAGCATTGCGATCATATCATTTAGTTTTGTATCATATAGACTGGGGTTAGTAAAGACTATCAATGCATGCACTTGGTAGGTTTGTTTGTACACTTGCATAATTCTACATTAGATGCATCATATAGTTAGATTGTTCTAGTTGTGTTAAACTATGGTGTGGTATGCATGTATGTGGTGCATTAATCTATGGTTGTCCATAAATGTAACCCATAGTTAGATTATCATTGGTATGCTAGTTAAATGGTTGACTGTCTGAGTTAATTATGTGCTTTCATCTTGAGAGATGTAATACGCAGAGGACTGCAATGTAATGAAATTTTACTTCACCAAACTATAATTCGTGACATGTGGGCAGCAGATGAATTAGAACAATCCAGAGCATCCGTCGATCTCGGATACTGCGATTTATCCTAAGTACTCCCCGACCTAGGGATAATATGGGATTTAGCTTACTATATGTTATTTCTATATATGGTAGATCTGGTGTTAGTTTTGTGATATTAGCTACAATGTCCAAGTGGAGCATATAACTTACTCAGACAAATAGTTTAATTATGCATTTTTCACATGTATGATTGTGGCTTAAATATGCATTTTGGCATGGATATTAGTGGTCTAGTTGTGCCTTTTATTTCATGATAGGTTTATGTGGTGAATGCATACCTAGTTTAGTTAAATGTGTAAGATATGTCAGTTTTAATGCATATAAATCATGTTAACCTATGGGTAGTAGAAAGGCATTGTAATTATTCTAATTAAAGATATATAATTAGCTTAAACCCTATGTATTATAATCTAAATTTTTAGGCTTAATATATTTGATATCAATAGAAATCATTATTATAGTAGGGTAGTTCAGGTGTAAGTCCTACTGAGTCTGTGGTGACTCACCCCTTCTGTTGTTAATATTTTCAGGAGTGCAGATTTAGCGTAGCAGAAGCATAGTGGTGTTTTTGAAATCCGAGGAGTTAGTGGAGTAATTATTCAATGTTGGTATTTAATTTATTTAGATAGATGTTTGTTTGTTATGTTACTAGGTTGTAAAGTTTGAAATTGTGATTTTGGATTGTGATTTTAGTATTATTTGGTTTCAAACTGATATTCTTCTCCATATAGTCGTCAAATTATCTTCCGCTGTACATGTTAATGTAAGGAATCGTCCATAAAAATATGGTGCAGCGGAAGCGACGATTCATATGGGTTCCTTTTGAATCTGTCTCAATCAGAACCGAACAACGAAAACCGAAAACCGATCAAATCGGGTTCGAATATACCTGATAGGGATTCATATAATCCCATGGAGAGGAAGGAGATGAACTTCTTAAGCTATTCAAACCGTTCAATGTCCGGTCTCCAGCAGTATCCACACGAACTTCATCCACAACAGGTTCTCCCTTCGCACCGGCCTCGAGAACTCTTCTCGAACGGAGCTCCATCGACCATGGACACCTTCTAGAGAGAGGAGGAGGTAGGGAGGAGGCTTGGGACGTGGTTTTCACCCTTGGCTTGATGGGGTTTGGCTGAAACCATTAGTATTTATAAAGAATTATGAAATTTTTCATAAAAATTTAAAATCTCCATAAATTACGTCCTTGCCCCTGTATTTGTGGATAAGTCCTTTTGTGTGTGACCCACTAGGCCCAATAGCCTATTTGGTTGAGGCTTAAATAAAATAGAACAATTCTATTTAATTTAATTAAATTCATTATCCGATAACAGATTAATCGGCCTACCGATCATGAAGGGTACAAGCCACATCCTATGATCCCAAATGGCTATGGGGATAATCTCATCTCCATTGAGCCTTTCCATCATCAGTTACCACATGGATTTAAACCCTCATCCATCCAATGTCCCGGTCGGAAAGGAGTACGGCATCGACTGTCAACTCCTTAGTGTACCGACTCTATAGGATCATGTACTCGGAATTGGATCAATTAGAAAACTCCTTTTCCAATTATCCTATCTACCATGGCCAGGGATTTAGAGTACTATCCCATAGGACATTCACTCTCACCTACCGAGAGTGGATGATCCCTTGTTGTCCGCTCAATTGCCTCCATCGGATTTTCCTTGTACCCGATCCATTGCTATACAGGACCATCTAAATTGTGATCCATAAGTCAATGGTCAAAGCACAAGTTCCACCCAACAAGGCATCTTTGGCGACTCAGGTCAAAGGTCCAACCATGCAACCGTGATGATAGAAAACCCTGATAGACAGTTCGGTAAGATACCATTCAGGGTTTCTAATTCGGTCAGTTCAGTGAACTCATTCAACTAATTAGCACCAGTATGTGTATCTCAGTGTCTCCACACTAATGACCAATGAGATCGGTCGTCCTCATCACATGAGAAGACATCACATACACTAGTCTATCCGGATCCTTGATGTCCCGTCTCAAGTATCCTATGACTAGGAACATTTGGATCAAATACCTCTAGATGATCAATCTCATTATCATGATCTCATCATGATTTAATCATCATTGTATTTGATCAAAGACTTCATTATGATATTCGCATCTAATAAGAGCTTATAATGAAGATTTTCCTGATTAATTGACTGAGATATTTCTAGAAATGTCGAATCATATCATAAATGATTGGCTTGTAGGGCATACATTTTTATCAGTTAAAATCCGAGTCATGACAGGAATGGAATTGAATAACAATGACAAGTCCCTAACAACTTCTTGGTCTAGATTGGACTAGATTACGTATCAATCCTTCCTGTATGATCTTGGCTAGGTAGTTAAAAAACTATACGCTATAACAAGTTATAAGGGGAAATATGAAAATTGAGATGAATAGATAACATGGTAGATCACGCTCAAACCTTATCTCCTTATCCAAACCCAGTTGGTCAAATTGGGGTTTGGGTCTTAAAAGATAATAACGTGATCACTTAATCCAAACTTTATACGAAGAAAAATACACTCGAATATTGTTGCAAGCGTGAGTAGGGTCGATTGGCCTCTCAAACTACTCAACACATTTCATTTAGCTCAGTATGATTCAAAAGAACAACGTTATACAATTTTGTATTCATATATAATGAACATTTAGTTTTTTAGGTTAAATATTTTGATGTACTTTTTTTTTGTATAAACTATATGATTATTGTTATTAGTAGAAAGTTGGTTATTCTTTTTGGTTTGTTTCAATAATGGTAAAGATTCTCCATCAATTATTACCTGATTGCACCTACATTGGGATTGTACACATTCACTTATCTATGAAATTTTGTGATAGAGAAGTTGGTATTATATCCCTATGTTTTTTTCTTAAATTTTTGTAGGTATTTGTGTAACTAAGAATTAATATATTTGGTAAGGCCGTTTTGCCTCTTACCATGTGACATTGCAATGTACTTTTTATTTTTTTAGACACCCCATTTCTAAAAGTGCCAGGAAGAAGTTTTTGGTGTCTCTGGAGATTGGGCAAACACTTCTACTTATGTTGGAAGATCTCAAGAGGAAAGAAAAGAGCAGGAAACATTTTGGGAAATAGGATTGCAACATCCAATAGTGTATATTCAGAAAGAATATCAAGATTTTATCATTAGTGTTAAAATTTTATTTTTTGAGATTTATTATTTTTTATAAAGTTCAAGACTTAAAAATTTAGAACTCTAGCGTAAGTACTAAAGTTGTTACAATAAAAAGTGTACAATGAAGCAATAATTTAGCCTAAATCCTATATACAATTTCTTATACCTAACAATGGGGAAAAATAAAATTGAAACGCATGTTGTAATGTTGCTTACAACAGAAAGTATACAATTAAGAAAGAACTTGCTTCATGTTCAAAATAAGAATAGAGGGACTTGAAGTGTTCAATGAGATTTGGATGTTGTTTAGAGCAATCATGTTATAAAAAAACACTTTTTACATTGTTACTTAAAAGTCAAATTTAATGTGGACACAAAGAATAGAAAGTACATATGTTGTTACAAACCTCCACCACCAAGTGAAAAAGCCAAGGTAGATGTAGCTTCTAAAAATGGGAAGTACATAATTGTCTTCATTGAAAATTTCTTAGCGTTGATGTCAAGATCGCCGCTAACAACTAAAATAGAATACTTACATTGTACCTCCACTACCAAGTGAAAAAGCCAAAGTAAATATAGATATTAAGAATAAAAAGTACATATTCCTCTTTGTTGAATACTTGTTAGCACTGTTGTCAATGTCACTGTCTTCAGTGTTGCGTGGACAAACAATTAACATTGCTTTGGTGAAGATGTTTAGAAATAGAGGGAGTTGAAACTGTGGAGCGCAGTGGATGTCTTAAAAATAAATAAATATATATATATATTCCTTTTATAAATACCTCTGCTAAGATGTTTTCATTTTCTAACAATTTTTGCCACAAATGCCTCCAACCACAATCTATGTTTTCTTTCATAGTTTTAGTTTCTTAAACTCCGGGTATTGATAGATTGGTGAGGGTCGTTGATGCGGGACAAACCGGCTAATCCGGCCAAACCGAACGAAAACGACTCAAAACCGGCGCTAATCGCCCTAAACAGACCTAAACGAACCCAAAAATGGCCTAAACCGGCCCGAACACTCAAGACGGGCCCGAACCAGGCCGAACCGGGCCCAAGGTGGTCTGAACCGGGTTAAACCGGTCCAAAACGCACCGAACCGGCCTGAACCGGGTGGTTCAAGTGCCGAACCGGCCTGACCCGGCCCGAACCGGGTCAGAACCCGGTTGAACCGGCCGGTTAGCCGGTCTGGGCCGCGGACCGGCCGGGTCCGCGCTGCGCGAGCCGACCTCGGCATTTTGTCGCTAGACCGGGCTAAACCGGCTAGACCGGGCTAAACCGAACGAAAGCGAAATAAACCGGCGCTAATCGCCCTAAACAGACCTAAACGTACCCAAAATAGACCTAAAACGATCCAAACCGGTCCAAACAAGTCAAAACCGGGCTCAAGATGGTCTGAACCGGTCTAAACCGGCTCAGAACACCACGAACCGGGCTGAACCGGCCGGTTCAGGCATTGAACCGGCCTGAACCGGGGTGAACCGGTCAGGAACCGGTCGAACCGGTCTGGGGCCGGTCTGGGCTGCGGACCGGCCGGGCCCGAGACTGCGCGAGCCGGCCGCGCTCGCGGGCGCGAGCGTACCCCGGAGGGGGGTCGTGGCGTGTCTGGTCGCGTGGGGGGGGTGGTCGCGTGGGCCGAACACACGCCGTCGCCCTCCCGTCGCCGTGGCGCCATCTCCGGGTGCAGCGCGCGCCGCGACAAAATGCCGAGGGCGGCTCGCGACGTCCTCGCCGCTCGTTCGCGACGTCGTCCGGGTGAAGCTGTGCGTCTGCCGTCGTCGTCTTCGTTCGTCGAATGGAGCCGCGCGCAGGCAGCGTGCGGAGCATGGGAGAAGGGAGCAGGCGACGGCCGAGCCTCCTCGGCGTTGTCCTGCCTGAGGAGGAGGCACTGGCGGAGGTGCCGTCGCCAGGAACATTGCCGGAGGGGGGGTCCGCGTCGCCGAGGTAGGAGGAGGAGATCCGAGGATCGCCGGATCTCTCCTCCCGCCACTCCTTCTTCTCCGTCTTCTCTGTTCTTCTCTCCGTCCCTTAGCAGCGCCAGAGTGATGCCGTCGGAGATGAAGAACCCGCACGAGGACCCAGTCTCGTTGATGTTGTCGATGGAAACCGAGAAGGGGGAAGATAGGAGGAATGGCACGGAGGCCAGAGGGTGAGGAGGAGGATAGGATCGGCTACCTGCCGGACTTGGAAGATGGAAGGGGAAGACCCTAACCCTACCGGTCGATCGGGGAGGACAGAGGAAGAAGATGGGGGCCGCAGCCCCCTGCGCGGGAGACACCCAGCCGAAAGGCTTTCAAAAATTGCTTCAATTGATTAATGAACTCTGTACATCGACCCTCCTTATAAAGAAGGAGTGGGAAATTTAAAGAAAAGACCCCTAAGTTCCCTATTTACAGACTTGTCCACGTATGGACATAAAAATAAAAGGAAAACCCAAAATATTCAAAATATGTCCCCATCAGTCGTCGGTGCAATTGTGGCTTGTGGGTTGAAGGTTTGTAAATATTCTGAAGATTTGTATTAAAATTAAGCATAAATTAACTAATGACATAAAAATATCATGTTTGGAGAGATGTGATATAAAAAAGTTAGTATCGTATATGATCAAACAAAGTGAGAAACCACAAGATAATAATAAAAAAGAGGTGAGATTTTCTTTCTTTCTTTTTGTTCAAGATTGTCAAACACCTCTTTTAACAAGTTTGGTTAAAAGACTCAATTTATAATAAAAAAACTCAATTTATCATGCAACAACCCCATGATGGGTGATCTTCCTTAGAAGACTATTAACTAATACATCAATTAGATAAATCAGTTCATTTTAATCATTTGGTAGTCATTAGATACCTTGTTGAATTATTACTTTGTTCCAAAAATGAAAGAAACATTGATTATGCCCTCAGTGCTTCATGTTCATGGTTTTAGTAATAATCTCGAGCCTAGAATGGTTGGGACGGTCCAGTTGAAACACTTGGCCTAGTCCAAGATACGACTTAGGATTGTGGATCAGAATTAAGATGACGTGAATGACTTTGGCATGATTTTTGCATGTCTCCATCAAGCAAAGTAATCAGAGTGGTATACATCCTCCCCTTTCATCATCCTTTGTTTTGCCCTTTCCATGAGGATGAGGAATGCTGTTTTTTTTCTTTAATTTCGTTGTCCATTTCTACATCGTGGTTTTGGGAGTTCGGGCATCGAGATTTTGGTTCAAATCCTTTACCAAACAAAACAAAATGGTTGTATGCTAATAAAATTTAAAATTAAAAGTTTGGATACAGTGTTAAACACCGGTTAATTTTGGAATTGATATTGAAAAAAGTCATCAAATAATGTTTGGTTATCATTATAAATTTTAAATTTTACGGTACAGTCAATGCATACTATGCAATAAGAGCATCCCTTGATGTCATTTTTTATATTAATACTTTATTGCCTAGAAATATCAATATTAAAATTGATAATTAATAAAGATAAAAAATGCTTAATATTGTTATCAAATATGCTGTTAGGCATTGGCATTTGAGTCCATGTTTCAGTTTTATCTTTCCAATGGAGGAACAAACAAAATCTCTGGCCTCTAGGGGTGCAAACGAACCAATACACTCGACAAGTAGCTCGAAGCTTGGCTCGATAAAAACTCGACTCGACTCGTTTATTATGTTAAATGAACAAGCTTGAACAAAAAATTAAGCTCGACTCATTGAACGAGCCGAGCTTGAACAAACTCCTGCTCGGCTCGATAAGCTCGCGAGCAGCTCGATTAAATATTATATTATATATTTATTTTTAAAAATTAAATTTTAAGTATTAATATTTATATATTGTCACTTAAATATATTAAATAATTCAAAAATTAAGTTTAATCTTAGATTGAATTTCATAAATGAGTTAAATCTAAAGTTTCACAAATGACTTTTCATTGATTTTGGGTTTATAAAGGAGTTTGTGTATAGCTTAAGTTTGAACATGAATTGAATTTTAGTCTAATTACTACTACTCGAGTTCGAGCTCGACTCGGCTCGATTAATAAACGAACCAAGTTTGAACAAGGGTTTCACATACTTGCTAAAACTCGAACTCAAACTCGAACTCGTGTAAAATAAACGAGCCGAGCTTGAACATCATACTACTCGGCTCGGTTCGGCTCGTTTGCACCCCTACTGGCCTCAATGCAAAAGAAGAATGCTCTTCGGCTGTCCGAGCCTCTCGGTGTGGACCATTGGGGAATAGAAGAAAGCTTCCCACTTCCCACAAATCATAAACCCACTTACCTCTCACCGATCCCCCCTCTCTCTCTATGAGAATCTTGCTTTAACATAAGCCTATAAAATAAAAGGCAAGGCTAGTGATGGGTGCGGAAGTTCGTCATATTCCACGTGCTAGTTTGTATCCTTCATCAAGTTTGAATATTGTTGCCGAGAGAAATCTAATCTCTCTCTCTCTCTCTCTCGGCTGTTCCACGTTTCCGGTTTTCCACGGCTTTGGCACACCATTCAAGAAATCAAACCGTCGTGTCAGACAAAGAAGCGCATCGTCCAAGCCCCGCAGCGGGCTTCTGCTCCGAGGACCAGAGTCCAGGATCACAGAGAGCCTGGAAGACCGTGGCCTTCCGGCTCTGCGTCAGTTCTCAGGAAGAGGGGGAAGACCGCGGAGGCCCCTTCCTTTTGCCTCTGTTTTTGACCGGTTTCGTTTCCCGACGGAGGCGAAGAGGCTTCTTCTCGGGCGTTGAGAAAGGCGGCCGGTAGCTCTTGTAGATTATATGATGATGCCGATGAACATTGAAATGACACAGAACGTACGATGATGGGTCCCCAGAATTAGCTTCGGATCACAATGTGGGCGGCCTCCCCCAACCGATGCGGCAATCATCTCGTCGTCATTTCCGATTCTGACCTCTTTCTTCCATTCGGACTCACTGGGCTATACAAAGCTCATGGGATTTTTGGTTGCATGATGTATATTAAATTGTTGTTACAATTGTATATTTTATAACAAAATTTGTTAATAGACATATTTAACAATTATTATAATTTTATATTTTAAAAATATTTTTCTTCTTGAATCGAAAAAGAAGGTGTCACTTTTTTTATCTTGGTGATCTCCTCTCTCATCATGAATGGTCATATATGATATCAACTTTTTTTTGTTATCGTGTTTTCTCAAATATGATAATTTTATGTTATTGATTAATCCACATTTTATTTTAATATAATCTTTATCATAAAAAAAAATTGTGCATCCAAACACCCTATTAATACTATATTTAGTTAAAATATAAAGAATAGTATTATAACAATCTTCATATTGATATTTTTAAGGTAAAATATTAATAAAAAATTTGATGAAAAAAACTTGTATTACAACTAATACTTGTTTATATCATAAATTTTAAAATTGATATTAATAGTCAAATATCTCTTGATGATTTATATTAATCTCAATCACAAATTTAATGATTGTAAAATGTTTTATACTGTTACCAAACAGACAGTAAGTTAGCAATAAAGCATGTGGACTGTATTTGACCATCCAAATACCTGGATGCCGTTATAATCACCCAGAGACTGTTTGGTACGTGATTAATTTGAGAATAAACTTAGTCCATCTCCAAAGTTTAGAAGGTAACTCAGACTTATCTCCTAAATAACCATGCACCAAATGGGCCCACGAAAGTCTGCAGTGCCAAGACATTTTTACTAAATTTTTGGCCTATGGTTTAGTTATAGGTAACTAGATCTCATCAATTTTGGGAAAGAAAATGCTTATGAGGTGTTTGGTTGCATGATAATGAGCATTCTTATTTTAATTTTTGAAAAGTGTAGTAAAAATATATTTTAAAAGTGTTTGGCATGTGCTACAATTGTTTATCTTAAATTTTTTTTCACCCTCCTCCACGTGATAGAGAAAAAAAGAGATATTGAGAAAAAAAATTTTCAAAAGCACACACCCACAACACATGGTGGACAAGCCTAACCCCATGTGCTACATAAGGGACTTTTCATTTATACACCAAACACCTTACTATCATTTTTAAAAATGATAATGTTTTTGCCAAACATTATATTTTTATAGTTTTTAATTTTAAAATTTGTCAAGTTTCAGTGTGTGATATCATTTTTTAACATGAAATCATATAAAAAATAAAATACAACCAAACACCCCATTAGATTTCAGCTCTGCATTACATTGTTCTATGGCCAATGGAAATTAAAGCAAAAATGTTATGACGTGCAGCAAAGTGCATTTAAGAGTAAATGCTTTTATTCTTCTAATAAGAAATGATAGTTGTGTGTGTTTTATATTATGACGTGCAGAAGATTGCATTTAGGAGCAAATGTTTTTATTCTTCTGATAAGGAATGATAGAGGTGTCTTTTTATTTTAAAAAAATAACATGGTTTGGGTGGCTTCAGATAAATCTAGCCCTTTTTGCATGCCTACTGTCTACAATGAAAATGATAATTCAGTCATTTCTAAATTATGCATGAGCTTGCTTACTATAAACTTGAAGTGAAACTTCACGACCAAAAAGTAAAACTTTGATTCTAATTTTAACTAGAATCCCAAATGATTTAAAGAACACAAGCCCTTTTTGCCAATTCGAAGTGCACCATGTACTTTGCTACTGCCTTGACTACAAAATCAGAGATTAGTTAAAACTAAGGTCGTAGTATTTACCGTAGGATTTGCGTATCTCATTAGTTAGAAAAGACAAAAATAGAGACATCCTTCCATGCTATGCTACGCATACTGGGATTTTAAACGACTTATTAAATCCAATATATGGATTTAAAAAATACGTTAATATCCAGCCAAAAGAAAACACATTTGGGTAGAAGTGTAGAACCTTGGGCTACAGGATAATCCATACAGCAACTGGCAACTTAAGTTTTTTTTAGGGGGGAGGGGAGAGAATAATCCAGCAGAATCTTTAGGTCAATAGAGGGTGGCCCTGAACAAAGACCAAAGCTCTAAAATGTCTAACGAACCCAATGGCCTGGATGAAAAGCAATGCAACCCTTTACCGGTCATTTCAAATTAAAGTGACGATGGCATGAGAATTTTCACGCAACTGTGTAGTGTTGTAAACCAAGGCAAACCAATCCCATAAACGCAGATGCCCTTATTCTCAGGCTATAGAGAGAGAGAGGGGGGGGTGAGAACGACCTCATAGAAGTCCTACTCAAATACTGGCGTGGCAAGGAGGCTCGCCGTTTTCCCCACTCATCCCGCAGCAGGCGAGATGACTGGATCCGGAAGAGAGTGGGGGCTCAAGAGAGCTGCTAAGAGCATCAAGTTCACGGGCTTCCTCTGTGCCAACTCCACCGCCATCACCACCCACGTAAGCACATCTCTCTCTCTCTCTCTCTCTCTCTCTCTCTCTCTCTCTCTCTCTCACTGACTGCAACTCTTTGCATAGTTACGCAACGCTCCCGCGAAAGCGGCTTCTCCGGAAGCAGCGTCGCTGGAGGAGGCAGAGCGCTCCCTGACCAAGGTAAGCTAAGCTTAATGACGCTTCTTCGTTTTAACACGTACTGAACACGCACAGCGGCCGGCGGCAGCAGGGCGTCTGCGTGATATGCTTGGAGGCGCTGGTCCCGGGAGGAGGCGGTGGCGCCGACGGCAGGCAGGCCATCTTCACCTCGCAGTGCAACCACTCCTTCCACTTCACCTGCATCGCCTCCCTCGTCGACCACGGCGGCGTCACCTGTCCCATCTGCCGCGCGAGGTGGGCGCAGCTCCCTCGTCACGTCCCCCTCTTGCCGCACCACCAGCAAGCAGAGCCAGCAGATCCTGCGCTATTCGCCCCGGACGGCGACGATCGCCGTCGTCCCATTCTCTACGACGACGACGACGCCGTCGAGCCCGTCCCGGAAGCAGCCCCACGCTTCCAGATCTCCATCGTCTCCGTCCTCCCGATGTTGCTTGCGCGACATCCACCGTCCATCGGTTACCCCCACCTCCATCCCCGTTGCTTGGCAGGACCCCCGGGCATGCCCTCGCCGCAGCAGAGCGCCACTTCGCCGGCCCTGCACGACGGCATCTGGTTATCAGCTAAGCTCTCCCGCCAGCCAGCCACGGACGTCGTCCTGGTCGCCAGCGCCGGAGGTCCCCATCTGCAGGCCCTCAGGCAGTCCATGGCGCTCGTCGTCTTCTCCCTCCGCCCGGTGGACAGGCTCGCCATCATCACATGCCTGACGGCGACGGCGGTGCGCGCGCTTCCGCTCAAGCGGATGACGGCCCATGGGAGACGTGAGGCCCTGCAGGCCATAGACAGCATCTTCTATCTGGGCGAGGCGGGCCCAGTCGACGGGCTCCGGAAGGGCGTCAAGGTACTGGAGGACCGGGCGCACAGGAACCCACTTTCCTGCATCCTTCACATCTGTCCGAGCTCCACCATGGACTGCGCCAGGCAGGAGCTGCAGACGCCCTTCCCCGTACACCATCTCCGCATACCTTCCAGCTTCGGCGCAGCAGCCAGGTGCGCGGCGCACCAGTACGAGGAATTCCTGTCGAGGCTGTTCGGGGGCGTAGCGAGGGAAATCCGGCTGAGGATCGGAGAGGGAGGCCGCACGGTGGTTCTGGGAGAAATGAGGGGCGGGGAGGAGAGGAGGATTGCGCTGGCTCTGGCCTGTGGCGGCAGGCTCCTCCGCATCGGTTATAGTTATATTGAGGGGGTTGAAGAACACTTGAAAACTGGGGAAGTGGTGGTGAGCACCGGAGAGAAAAGTAAGAGAATCAATGGCATGCCGGAAGGTGGAAGGAGGGATTTGGGCATCCAGGGGCATCATCTCGAACCCTTCACAAATGAATCTACAGCATAAGAACCTACCACAAGGTGAAGGAAAGACCAGTCTTTCTCGAATCAATGTAGAAACTGAACCATAGAAAGCAGCAATGGGAATCTGGATAACTGTATGACGTACCTGAAAGTTCAGAGGCCATCACCTTGTGCATTCCACTGGAGCAGGGAAAATTGCCACTTGCGAGCTTTGGATTAGCACCTTTCCAGATCAAATGTAATGCTATTGCTATCTTCCACTTATAGCAAACCAATATGAATTACACGTACTTAATATCAATCGGTCTGACAGCATCTCGAATATGTCAGGATGTAAGATAAATAGTAAAATACGGGTTGCCAATAGAAAGATCACTACCATTGTCCTGGATGTATGGATCAACAGAGGTGTGATTAGAAGATAAGTCCTGGATGGTGGATGAACGAACGACTAGTTAAAATGGAGTAGCTTTAATCAGAGCTGAGAACTCGAGGTGCAGCTCAAGTGGATAGAAAAAGCTCTCGTGTAATTGATCATTTCTCTACACATTCGTGATTGTAGAAACGACTACTCAAAAATTATCCAAATTTCAAACAAATGGAAATCCATGAATAAATTGCTGAAAGAAGTGCCCAGTCCTGTCATAAACACTGACGCAGTTTTGAGGTGACTTCAGTAAGTACCATTCGGAGCTATTAATTTAAGACAGCATACAAAAAGTTTGCAGAAGAGTGGCAGCGAAGCAGGATTTTCAACGTCTGCAAACAGCTCCTAAGCGCTCTCAAAACCAAAGATTCGAAATGTACCTGCAATGACAATTCAATCCACATTAGGACAGGAAACAGATCTCTCTCTCTCTTTCTCTCTCTCTCAACTCCTTAAAAATGGAAGGAGCAATGTAGGTGGGGTCGGGGGTTGGGACTAGGTTGGTTGGGTCCAAACTGACCCGGGTCGGGATTAGGGTCGGCCAGAGTTGTAATAAAATAATAATTTTAAAACATCCACCAGGTCGGGATCACAAGGTCGGGATCAGGTTGGTCGGCCCAAAAACCGACGGGATTAGGCTTGGGTCGCGACCCCATATTCCATGGGAAGGAGTATAGATGGTTACCAAATCGTCAATGTCAAAAATCTTTGTCAAGTATAACGTTGAGGCAAAAGGAGAGGGAAAGTCTGTCCAGTCAGGACGTCTTTGGCATGAATAAGTCAGGACGTCTCGTATGATGGTTTGCATGCCAAAGTCTGTCCAATCCATGCCGTTTAGTTTTTATTTCCCACCACAGTTGTCAAAAGGCAGCAAGGCATCCAAACCATCATAGGGGTATTTCAAACTTACGAGATAAGGAAGATAGAATCAGATGATAAAACTGATATAGGGAGAGGAAGAGGAGCCAGGGAGAACAGAGAGTAGGTTTTAAGAGTAACAAGTATAAGAAGCTTTATATATGTATGAATCTGTGTATATAGATACATGCATTACTTCGATCACATAGGCTGAAAAAGGAGGCAAACAAACAAGAGGAAGAAATATACAGAGTCGAGAGAAAATTTTAGGGTCTAAGGGTAGAGAGGGAGAGTTTATCTCATACGTATGTTGTATGTATGTTTCTAAGCATATAAACATATAGAAATATAAGTGAAAATGAAGGATTTATTATAATTTCGCTATCTCAGATAGGTGCCCCAAAAAAGGTGCACCAGCACGTTGGTCCACGAAAGGTGTCATTGTGCTTAGTCGCATCCTTGGCAGCTATGTTTCCCACAGAACAGATTATAAATAGGAGCTTAGAGACCTGGTTCCAAGAAAATTTATGACAACGCCATAGAACACATGCTCAGACTAAGACTGCCTTAGTATCGCCATATATAAAAAAAGTTTAAAGGTATTGCTGTTAATATCACATTTAAAGTACGTTAGAAGAGAGAAATACCTTCATCAGCCTGGTACTTGTTTTTGTCATCTCCGGCATAAGCAAGTAGATTGTATTTGGGGTTCCATTCGACACTATTCATTGGAGCCTTACATGGGATCTGATACACTGATCTACCAGTCTCCACGTTGGACTAAACCAGAAGCAAAGAAGAGAGAATGTCAAAGTTCACTTAACATAATACAAAAAAGGCATACAGGAATTGAGAAGTAGAGGGCAAAGGCAAATCCAGTCCAAAAGGGGGAATCCAATCTGACCCCCTATATTGGCCCAAATTGATCGGGATCAGCCTAAATCAGCCAATCCTGGCAGAATTGACCAATTACAGCAATCCTGCCAGGAGCTGTTGCTCGGGATGGCAGTGTGCCATCCCCTGCCACCGTTCCAAGCCCCAAGTGGCTGTTTCAAAGCCAACTCTCCAATCAGGGTCAGATTGAACCAGGATTGGCTGATCTTTCATCCATCATAATCTTTGTACATAATCCTTTTGTTGTTTTTGGAAGAGCTAAACTGGCTCGATTTCAATCCAGCCTTCCCTAGTGTAAGAGTTGATAAAGGATAACTAGGACCGACCCAAAGTTTGAGCCTTGGGGGACTCAATCCTTGCCAACGTCACACAATTTGGCTTAAGTTGGAAGTGTACAGTGCTCTGGTTCAAGGGTCGATTGTCCCCTAATTCACCATTGTGATATGTTTAACCACGACCTCTTCTCGGCACTCCACTAACTCAAGCCGTGCACGATTGTAGCTTAAGCAGAGGTCAAGTTAGTGGAGACCGGGCTGGGTTTGCCCTCGTTAATTAAAAATAAGGAACTGAGAAGTAGAGCATACAATATCAACATATGCGTCTTCACTTCCTGAGGCAATGAATTCACCTGTGCAATTGAAACTAACTGTCCTTACTGGCCATCTGAAACAACACAGGAAGATGACATGCTATCAGTGTAAAAATAGAGCGAAGTTCACTCATACATGATGAACATTATAAAAGAGGACAGGGTTTTATGAAGCAAACTGGAGATTTGTAAATGTTCGAATGCAAAGCATCTCTTTCATATCCCAGAGGCTAGAAAGAGAGTCAGCACTTCCAACAGCAAAATATCTGCAGACAATGAGAGAAAAAAAATTGCTGTGGTACTGAAAACCTTTCAAATAATTCAACTAAATGAAGTTACAATCTAAAGTATGAAGCTTTTAAGCACAATATGGCATCAACAAACAAAATGCTGGCCAACTCCACTGGCGGAGTGGACATCACCGTCCACTGGGGACGGCCCCTCCTGGGTTTGAGCCTGGGAGTGCCTCATCGCAGGCACTGTCGTGCGCGTGGCTGACCACTGCGGCAATCTTCAAAAAGAAAAAAGACAAACAAAATGCTGCACCCTGAACAAAATGAATACCATGTTCGGATGCCCCTGCATCAAGTCAATTGCTTCATCTTTTGCTACCTACCACAACCTTCCAGGTTGTAACATTAGAAATTAGAAATTTTCTTCATGGTCTTTAAAGTTCATCAGAAACAGAAAGACTCGTAGGATTTTGGGAAGAAAACATGACATTGCACCGGTAATCTTCTCCCGACTGTCAATTGTTCCTCGCTAAAGGTTTAAAATATGATGCATGCAATGGTGTTGCCGGGTTGGGGTCAGGTTGCCTTACCCGATCAGTTTTACTCACGAGCGACCTGACCTTATGACCTTATGTAACACATTTTCCTAATAAAAGTTAAACAGAACTCTTATTAGGTTGTATGTAAATTTGCGGCCAACTGAAAGCATTCTTCTTTGACCCAATTAAATCCTGATTTTGGCATCCACAGTGGGGGATCGAATGCCCTTCCCACAAGGCCCCAAGTTTGTAGGAGAGGTGTAGAATGAATGGGGGAGCACAGACAGAGCAAACGGGGTGTCTGGCATCATTTATCTTTATGAATTGTTCTTAATGTTATATTTTATTATATAATTATTAGAAATGATAAATGATAAATATTATAGTTATCAACAATGAAAATATTTTATTTTTAGAGTTATTAGGCCTTACGCTCATCCTAACTTAGAAAAGTCTTTTAATAATTTGTTTACAAAAATGTCCTTAATCTTTTATATGAAACTAAACAATTGAAAATAGTTTCTAAAAATCACATTTAGGAGTGCCAAATAAGTGCTTTGTATATCCTTTTCCTTACAAAGTCAATCCTATTACAATTACCTTCAATGTTTACCCTTTCGATCAACCAAAAGACCCAAAGTAAAAGTAAAAAAATGACAAATATTTTCCAGAAATCAAGGTATTCAGGACCAGATAAGGGCACCAGTGTAATCAGGTGACTATCCTGAGCTGCATTAACATGGATCCGCTATCAGCCAAGGATTGATGACGTGAATCCAGCAAACATGTCAAAATCCCTATATATCTTAATCCAAGGTACTCTTTTTATAGATTTTGGCAAAATAGCATAAGATAGAAAAGAAGTATTACCACCAAGCAAGTGGTTTAAAAGGAACTATCTTTTCCTTCAAATAATTGCGCAAAAACTTTTGAAGGACAAATAATCTTCCAATTGAAATCTGATCAAGGCCCTTAAATCTGAGCAGCACCTAAAAGCCTGATCTGATGCAGTATTAGCCATCAATGTCAATATTGGAAAGACCAACTGATGGGGACCCGGTCCAGTCCATTTTGGGGTCTATTTGTATTTACGTCCATTTGGACTTGTTTGTAAATATTTGAAGTTTGTTTTAGTCTTTTCCTTTATTTTGGGTCCTTACGAGGACATGTATGTAATTAGTTAGTTACGATGTCATGTTTGTAATAGGCTCCTCTATTTAAGAGGGCCACTTGTTGAAATGAAGAGAGAGTGTTATTGTCCAATTTTTGGAACCCTAGGGGCTGCCCCTTGTGCTGGGGCGCTGCCCCTTCCTCTTCACCCCCTCCACGATGGAGGTCGTCCAGCTCCACCTCCGGTGCAGACCGGTCCCTTCGCGACCCTCCGGCGTGGGTGCCTTCTCCTTCTCCTCCGTCCAGCGGCCTCCGAGCCATTCTTGCCCCTTCCCCCTTCACCGGTTCGAGTTCGACCCTATCGACACCGTTCACCCCCGTTTACGTCCGTTTCGACACCTCCGACGGCGTCGATCCCCACCCCTCCGTCCACCCCCGCCTCCGGCGATCCCCGGAGTACCTCCACCCCCATCCCGGTGTTGTAAACCCTCCCTCGGAGCCCTATCAGACGGAGAAGAAGGAGGAGGAGGAGGAACAGCCGCGTCCGCGGCTGTGTCCGTGCACACGGCCCCGATTAGGGCTCCGGTGGTTCTGGTGGCCTTCCCCCTCTCTTCCGGCGGCAAAGATACCTCCGGCAGCCCACTCCCTCTTCATCCGGTGGAGATCCCCTCGTTTGCAAGGCCGGCCGTGGCCTCCGGCTACCCCCTCCTTCCGCGCACATCCGGCGCCTTCCGCGATTCCAACCGAAGACAAGACGAAGGGGGGGCGAGAGGAGGAAGAAGACGACGCCGTCGGCCCTGTTGGAGCCCCCCCCCTTCCGGCGACGGCTTCGGCGACGCTCCGCCTCCTCCGCCTCCGGCCTCCCGGAGCCCTCGCGCGGCGGCTGCGGCCGAAGCCCTCGGGCCACGGAGGCCCTCGCGAGCTCGCGAGCCCGCCGTCGAAGGCGCACCCCGACGGGGTACGCGGCGGCCGGCGAGCCGGCCGCGTCTCCCACCCCCGCGGCCAACCGCGGAGGACCACGTCCCCCCCCCCCCCGCGTTAAGTCGCCGGCCGGGTGAACCGGCGCCGGTTCGCCTCCGGCCGGCCGGCCGGCGCACCGGCTCGCCCTGCTGGTCCGCCCACCCGCCCGGTCGGTTCAACAGGACCGGGCCAGCCTCCCAAACCCGGTTCTGGGCCCGGTTTAACCCGGTTCAGGGCCGGTTCAAGGGTTCAGGGGCCGGTTCAAGGCCTAAACCGGCCGGTTCACTATGTTTTGGGCCGGTTCAGGCCGGTTCACCCTATTTTGGGGCCGGTTCAGGCCCGTTTTGAGTGATTCGGGCACGATTCGACATATTTTGGGCCCGTTTTGACCGGTTTAAGTCCAGTTTTGCTTTATTTCATGCATTTTAGGTATTTTGTGCCTCCCGAAGGCCCGCTGCAGCGTCCACGTCGCCGGTCCGTCCCGCCTCGTCCCGCATCACCAACAAAGTCAGCCCTGTTAAGTAGAACCCATGACCCATCCATTCCCATTAATCATGTTCACTTTATAATATATGCAGAAAGGAGTCTTTGGCCTTAGCATTGCAACACAATGACCAAAAAAGAAATGATGTGAAGAAAGACGGCATAAACCAAAGCACCTTCCAGTGGGATCAATTGCAATGCAATAGCAACCTGCTGTGTGAGCCATCAAGGTATGAAGGATCTTCAGTGATGGATAAGATAGAACTTCAACAGTACCTACAAGGGAGACATACAAAAGTACAAATAAAAAAAACTTACTCTCTGTCTACAAGCGGGACAACAATAAAATAGCATAGAGAAACTTCCCTATGCGACTGATGAAATTAAGAACGCAATGCACAACATATGAGCAACAGATCTAACCATTTCCCGTTGTAAGAAAAAATAAAGCGCCAGTTGTACTCCATGCAATCTCATTAACCTGATCAAGATAACATAATATTGATAGAGCATCAGCTACAAAGGCAAATAGAACAAGTATAAAAAATTGGTAAACCAAATAACAGCAAGGTAATTATTTAACAAAGATGAAGTCAACCACGGGAAAATGAAAAGAAAAGAAAAGAAAAACTACTTCAAAGAATGACGCCAATATACTATGAATGCATTTTGCATTGGGCCGCAACAAGAAAGATGTTACTACACAGGTTTATAGGCCTCGACAAGGCAAAAGAGCTTTAAGCACAAATTTATCAACCAACTCAGATACACCATGGATCATAATTGGCACCCTCCGATCTAGTGATCCTGGGGTGCACCTCACTGATTCAAGGTGGATTCAGATCGGTATTAGCAGATGGCCATCCAACCCTGCTTGGAAATTTAAAATGTGGTGAAATGCATGATAAATATATGAGGAAAAGGTAAGAGTTACAACAATTGAGGGCAAACCTAAGAAGAAAGTTGAGATGGTTTATAATATTATGATAAATCTAGAAAGAATGCAGAAAGTGTAAGATGGGATAGACCTAGATTGCCATAGAAAAGGATATCACATTATAACTTGAACAATTTAGAATGGAGATAAGAGGATCTATATGGCTGAGGCATATTTGGAACTGAAGACTTTGTTAACTATAAAATTTAATTTCAATAGTTACTAGCAAAAATGTGAGGCAAGCAAGGCAGGATCAGAATCAGGTTCAAATCAGCTAGTGCCAATTGCAATCCAATCCGGATCAAATCAGCAAAATTGGTCTATTCTAGAGAAGAAAAACTAATCTAGAATTAGCCCAAGTCAGTGGTTCAAAAAACAGAAAATAATAACAAAACATAAAAAATATGATAGATGGATTCCACACACGATTCAGTCCAATCAGACTCTTTTAGCATAACATATTCCTCGTAACATTATTTTATACTTCTTGGGTTTCTCACATAGAGATGCTGTAAAGGCACTGACTCATGGAGGGGTGTCATTTTATCCAAGTATAGTATTTTTCTCGTAATATTATTTGGCACCTTTTGGGTCTCTCATATGGATGCTGGAAGGGAACTAACAAATAGAGGGGTGTTATTTTATCCAAGTATAGTATTTTCGTCATAACATTATTTGACACCTCTTGGGTCCCTCCTATGGATGCTATAAAGGGCACTAACTCATAGGGGGGGGGGGTCATTTTATCCAAGCATACCATTTTCCTTGTACATCATTTGGGACCTCTTGAGTCTCTGATATGGGTGCTGGAAAAACACTAAATAAAAAGATAAGACCACAAATAAAACTCAAATATTTACAATGAAATCCAATAGGACGTAAATGCAAATAAACCCCAAAATAGATTGGACCAGGTCCCCATCACTTCAACCTCAAGTTATGTACGCGATCATGGCCTGATATAGGCCTTCTCCTATGGCTGCCATGTGGCAATAAGATCTCATTGGACACCCCCATATTCTTTTATCTTTTAGGAGTATCCGATGGACCCTTTTGACATGGCTAACTATCTGCAATTTCAGCCTACATCTTAGGCATTCCTGAGGCTATCAAGTGGAAAGGATATTTGATGTAACCTCAAAATTCAAAAGGATCTTTAAGAAGATTTTTATTTTGGAAATTCATTTTCCTGTTTGATTTGAATTGGACCTTAGCGTTGAATTCTTAGGAAAATAGATGGTATTCCATAGAAGTACTAGCTAGGGTCAATGGTATGTATAAATTATAAATTGAGGTTGTTAGGTTCTTTGAAATTTATTTTTGACCTCTCCCCGTCGGATGGTGCGAAGATCCGACGTTAATTACATCGAGAATACTCGAATACCATTGATTATCCGTCATAGCAACTCATTGAATAGAAGAACAATGCATTCGCAAAAATAAACATACACATACACAATAGGAGAAACAGAAAGCCCCGTGAACTTGGTGGAAGGCAAGCACTTAATTTGTTTTTGAATTTGGTTTAAATTGGTTTGAATTTTGTTTGATTTGGTTTAATTTGATTTAAGTTGAATTTGATTGATGTGTGAGTTATTCTGTTTGAGTTTGAGTTTGTTTAATTGAATTTGACAGTTTGTTTATTATTTGATTTTGAATGGGATTTGGGTTTAGCTTAAATATTTTGATTTGAGTTTGACTTAATTTAATTGATTTGACCATGTTTGGAATGGAGTTGAATTTCTGGTTTAGATTGATGCCTAGCAGGTTATTAAATTTGTTTGGCTTGTTTGATTTGAATTCGGATTAGGTTTGTTTGATTTGAATTGAATCTGTTTGATTAAAACGGATTGGTGCTTGATATTATCACTTTACTTAATTCAAATTCTGTTTATGGATTTAATTGAGTTTGTGATTTATTTGGGAATATTTTGATTTGGGGAATTCAATTTGAATTGGGTTGATTCACTTGATTCATCTGTTTAAGTTAGATGAATTTGACATTCTTTGGGTTTTTTTTACGGAATTTGTAAGTTTCAGATTTTATATAAACTGATTTGGGGTTGATTTAGAGTTTGGTTGTCTTGATCTCGCTTATGGGTTGTTTATTAGTTTAGTTCGTTTGTTTTGAACTTAACCTGTTTGGTTAAAGTTAATTTGTTTTGAGGTTTTAAGAAATTGATTGGGATTGAGTTAAATTGCTTTGAATTCGTTCAAGTCAGATTCGGCTTGAAATGAAGTTTGTTTGGATTAGTTTTGTTTGATGGAGATTAACTTGAGTCTAATTTAAGAGTTGGAATTGAATTTGATTAGTGTTTCCGAATTTCAGATTTCTTGATTTGGAATTCGGCAGATTTTTACAGTTTTTGGTTTCTTGTTTTAGATGTGAAGTTCAGATTTTTAATTGATTCAAACAAGTTTATCTTGACTGAGTTTAATTGAATATGCTGGGATTTTTTATGTTTAGTGAATTAAGTCATTATTTTCAGATTTCTGCAAAGTTGGCAGGTTCTGTTCGGTGCATGCATTTTCTGATTTAGATTACAAGTTTCTGATTTAAGTGATCTGATTTTGAATTTCAGACTTGGCAGACCTTAGATTTCAAATTCTGCAGATTCTTAATTTTTTCAGATTCTGGATTCTCTCTTATGCAAGTTTCGGCTAGCTATCTTCAAGTTTTTTCAGATTTCAGATTTCAAATTCTTAGATTTCAGATTTTGGAGTTCAGATCCTGCACTTCTCATTTTTTTTTTGAGTTCCCAGATTTATTTCAAATCTCGAACCTCAGCTACAAAGTTCAGATTTTTGATCTTTTCAAATTTCAGACTCCATATTTCTTGCAGATTCTGTATTTTAATCGATTTCCAGATTGCAGGTTTTTTTTTAAATGGGTTTCTGCACAAATTCAGATTTCAGATTTTTATGGTGTATTCAGATTTTTAAATCCCAGATGCAGATTTTATGTTTCGAAATTTCAGTTTCCAGACTCCAGATTTTAGGCCTTGAATTTCAGATGTGACTTGCAGATTTGACAGATTTCGGATTTTACAGGTTCAGAATTTTCAGATTTAACTCGGGTCCGATCTGAATTAGTCGGTTCTGATTATGGGTTCTACAGGTTCTGGCTCCTGATTTCCAGGTTCCAATTTCTGATTTTTCAGGTCTGGATCTCAGATCTAGTCCAGATTTTCAGGCTTAGAGGTTTCAGATTTTGGATTTGGGGTTTTCAGATTTTATACACTTTCAGATTTTTATATGCTTTAGATCATTTTCTCCAGTTGATATGACAGTTTTTTAGACCTTACAGTCTTAGGTTCTGATTTCAAAAAATTTAGACTTTACAGATTTCTGGGTTTTGCGCACATAAATTCAGATTTCAAATTTTTGTTTTGTTTCAGATCTTATACGCTCTCACTTCCAGATTTGGTATTTTCAGATTTGTACACTTCAGATTTTTATATATATATCAGATTTTTATATGTTTCAGATGCCAAACTTCACAAATTCAAACCTTCAGCTCTCCTGTATTTTCAGACCCGGTATGGCTTAAGAGACCCCCACTTTTTTTCTTTCAGGTTGCTTTATTCCATTTTATTTCATCATCATCTCTTCTTCTTTTTTTTTTAGTTGCAATCCTCTCAATTTCATGGGGTTATTGATTCTCCACTCAAGGTCATTTGTACACCGGTCATGCCATCTCATTGCTTGGTTCCATGTCATTACAACTTGATGGTTTTGAGACCATCTTCACTCAATCCCCATTGGATATGATGAACTTGTCAGTTTATGGGGAATATACCCGGTCCTTATGGACTTATGGGTATTTCCTCCAATTCTTTCTTTTTTTAGCATATAATCGGCTTAATGGCATGTTGATCATGCACGGCCTCATATATAGCTAGATGGTAAGACATTGGGGTCTTTTAAATAGACCTTTGTATGTCTACCTTAAAGGGTCAAGGGGCGTGCTTAAAGCCGGCCCATTGCTTTCCCTTGTGTTTCGAATTCTTTTAAATTAAGCCAAGACCATGAGGCGGGTTTTTAGCCGGCCGGATGCTCGTCTCGATTTGTTGATTAATTAAGTAGATTGTTATTTAATTTCTGTTAATTGTCTATTTTATTTTTAATTTTTAAATTATGGGTCAAGAGGCGTGCTTAAAAGCCGGCCTATTGCTTTCCCATTTATTTTTATTCTTTTAAGTTATGCCGAGACCATGAGGCGGGTTTTTAGCCGGCCGGATGCTCGCCTCGGTTTGTTTAATTAGTTAGTGCATTTTTATTTACATTTTCACTTGATTGTTTCTTTTAAAATTCCTCTTCTTTTTTTTTCCTCCCGCATTCCTGCGGCTTCAACTTAACGGGCCTGGGCCCATTCCCTTCCCCTCGCGACTGCTGGCCTGCCTGGCGGTCCTCCTTTTATTTTTTTTTTAACCCCTTTTTCCTGGTGGGCCCCACATCCTTGTTGACCCACGGGTCAACCTCCCCTTCGCGCAGCGGCAGCGCCTCACGCCCTCGGCCCCACGATGGCTTTTCCAGCGTGGCCTAAAGTCGGGGGGATATTATTTCCCCCCGACGGCTTCTTCCTCGCGGCGAACGGCCGCGGCGACGGCGGCAAACCGGCGGCGGCGAGGCCCTGGCCGTGACCTCTCGACACCGTCGGCCTCGCTTCCAGGCATTCCCGACGGCGGACCTAGCCCCTTGCCCCCCTCGACTGAGACCTCCTGGGCCTCGCGGCGGCTGCTCGAGGGATACAGAGAGAGGCAAGGCGGCGACGGCGGCGGCTTAGCAACGCTCCCGGAAGGAGAAAACCGGCTTCGACGAATGGAGGGGAGCCTTTGCCGGCGGCTCGACGAGAGGACCAGACCTGCGGAAGGATTTGGGGGCTTCCGACGGTGGTCGAACGTCTCCGGCGGAGGGAAGGGGGCAACTTCGGTAAGCCCTTCTCCTAGCTCCTGGTCTCGATCTCTCTCTCTCGGCCTCTCTTCCCCGCGACGACCTCCGCCCTCCTTTTATAGCCGTCTCCGGGCATGTGGCTCCCTCGGAGGTCCGTGGGGACCTGGATGAGCCCCCGGTCGGTGCAGGGGGTTGTCGTAGATGTCTGGCAAAGGGGCTGGCCCCTATTCCGGGGATCCCGCAAGGAGATCACCCCCCTCCTGCGCACCCAACCGCAAGTCGGCTGCGGTAAAGTGCCCTGCCGTCTTGCTATTTGCGTTTTCCCTCCCCTTTCTTCCTTTTTGTCTGCCGGTCGATCTCCATCCCTCATTGTTTTCTCCTCTTTCCTTTTTTTTTTGAAATTCCAGGTGTCGACAATATCCTATCATTTAGGAACTCCAGTGACCTTGCAACTTCGACCTATTTTGCCATCATACGAAGTATGATCCAAGGGCATATGATGTAACCTCAAAAATCTCGAACAATCTTGTACATTTCTGAAAATAGAATGTTAGGTTTGATTTGCTCTTAAAACTAAGAAAATATGAGATATTCTATAGAAGCATAATTAATTCATGATATGTATAAAATATGTATTGAAGTTATTGAAGTTCTTTAAAAAAATTATTTTAACATCTCCCCATCGAACTTGCAAAGTTCCGATGTTTATTACATCAAACAAATTTTCAAATACCCTTGATTAACTGTGGTAACAACTTTGGAATCGAAGTCATTCATCCACAAGAATAGGAGATATATCCCCATGAACTTAGTTGGAATGCCAACCTGTTGGCGTCAACTTTTGCAAAAAAAAAAAAAACAGCAAAAAAGAGAAGGACCAGGCCCAAGCCAAGCTGGTCCGGCCCTCAATTGGGTCAAATCAGACCCTAAACAGGTCCATGGGCGTAAACCTCAGCTGGCCCATTCCAATTTGATCTAATTTAATTAAAGCCCAGCTCCCCTTAAGATGCAATTGCGCACAGTCCATGAAAGAGAAGAAGAAGTGGGCTGCAGCCATCAAAACAGGCACAATCCAGGTCACATCAGCACTGTCAGCTCACCTGCCACCTCATCAAACCCCACCGCCCTGTCCACATCAGCATCCACCTCATCTTTGACCTATTTATGACATGGGGAAAGCCAAAGGACTGGTCAACATGGGAGAACTCCAATGGCAGGTCAAGACATTAAAATCCTAGGGGAATTCAAGGAGTCAAGTGACTTAAAGCTGCCTAGGAGATGGGAAAGGCTATCTTGCCATCAATTCTGGCTGTCCCTTGATCTCCCCCTCATTTCTATAAAAAGGAAGGTGCGCCCAAGGGAGAGAGGACCGGGGAATTGATGCCGACAGGCTGCTGGATTGCGCACCTTGCTGCCCATCTGCCTTCGGCCAAGGAAGGAAGAAGAAGGAAAGTGGGGGGGCCCTCCGCAGCCACCTTGATGCGCCAATCTCCCTTGGTGTAAGGATGCTTCCGGCATTCTTCTTCATCTTTCATTGCATCCAACACAAAGAAAACAAGGTTGGTGAAGACAAACATGTCAACTATGTAGCCCTCTAAGGGCACCCCTTCCTCCTCTTTCAAGTTCTCTTATCAATCCCTCTCATGGCTTAAACCGGCCTTCATTGACATCGGCAACCCATGGCCTAAGCAAAGCTCCTTTTCCTCACATCATTTTGGCCAACCGAAACTGCACCTAACCAGCCCCTTATTCTGCCTTCTGCACAATTCCGCCAAAACAGACCATTATTATCTTTTGGCACCTGTTTGGCCCACCAAAATCACCCTTAAACAGGTTGTTTTCAAACCTTGCGAACAGCCCCTGTTCAGCTTTTGGGCACCCCTCCTAAGTTGCCCTCTGTTTGGCCCACATAAGCAACCCCAACCAGGTCATTTTGGGCCACCTGAAAGACCCCTAAACAGGTCCTAAAACATGGCTATTTCCAGCCCCATTTGACCCTCTGTCACCCCCCCCCCCCCAACAGCAGACCATATTCCGCCCTCTTTATGACCCCTTAATCAGCCACATTTTGGTCCCCATTCAGACCCCTATATAGGTCATTCCAACCCCTCTCAAACAGTCTCTGCCTGGACCTCCAAACAGGTCCAATTTCAACCCCAGTTGGACCCCAAAGATAAGCCAATCCCAGCCCACTGCAAGCCCCAAAAACTGGGTCATATCTGGCCCCTGCCCATTCCACCCAAAAGCCCTCTAGGCAGGCCCCTGTTCTGGCCCTCTTTCAGTCCATTAAAAACCCCCTAAACAGGTCCTAAAATGGGACGGATCTGCCATAGTTTCAGACCCCTACACAGGGCATCTCCAATCCCCACTTTGATCCCTATGCAGGTCCAAGAAAAACAGGTCACCCCGACCCATGTCTGAAGCCCCAAACAGGCCACATTCTGACTCTTGCGCAGTTCCTAATCCAGTTCCAAAATAGACCCATTTCAGTCCATCCAGGACCTCTCAAAACAGATTGCACTTCGGCCCTTTGTAGCCCCTTAAAACAGGTCCTGTTTTGACCCCCTGTTGGCCTGCCAGAAAGACCCTTGAACAGGTCCCTAAAAGCCAATTGAACAGCCCCTAAACAGGACCCTTCGCTGCCAGAACCTTTTGCCCACCTCACGGCCAACACTTAGCCCCCTTTGCAGCCTAGCCAAACAGCTCACAAACAGGTCCTGTTTGCTATAAAAAAATAAGCATTTGAAGCTCCCCTTAACAGTCCCCCTCTACGGCCTTCAAAAGGGACAACACCCCCACTTGAAGATAAAAAAAGAAGCAAAAAAGGTGCAGTGTGGCTCAACAGAAATGAAGAAATCTGCCATTTTCAGCATTGGATGGTAGGGTTGATGTCTCGGACCTTTTCGGAATTTGTACGACGGGCCGATCGTTTGTCCGGGCGGGCCCTTGCCCTACCACCAAGATGATTGAAGGGGCGAAAAGCATCAATGTCCAGCAGACCTTACTGACCTAAGAAGATCAAGACAGGCCTATTGAGCCCAAGAAGATCGAAGACCGGCTAAGAACACTGATGGAACTCAAACCAGCCCAAGCGGCCTAGAAAAAAAATAACAAAAATCAGAAATGCGAAATACCAAACTAAAATAAGGAGTGAAACACCCTTCCACAGGTACTTCACCTTTTGGACGGCTCCCCCAGGTACGCCCTGGAATGTCGATCTAGACGACGGCGTGGGGACGTTCCCGTAGCCGGCGATCCTTCCCCCGATATGGCAAGTCAAAATGCTTGTCATCTTGGATAGGTAAATTTCATATTGGTTGGAATAAGCCGGCACGCTATTGTAATGCCAAAATTTTCAGACCTTATAGAAATTTACATCGGGGCAAAGAACGCCAATCTTTCCACCCGATGTTGTATTCGAACTACTTGTACACTGATCATATGAAATGAAATGTCATAACAACATGCCTTCAATAGATGAAATCGGGCATCGAATGGCAGTCCGATGGACCGGATGGGATGCAAACCCAAATCAAGCAAAACCAGCCATAAACTAACACAAAGTACAACATATTCAACCCAAAATGCATGAAAAATCAGATTTGACAACAATCTGGAATTTTAATAAAAAACACTCAACATGATAAAATTGGACCCCTAAAACCAAGTGACAATTAAACCAAATTCTAAACATCTAAAACATCAATTAAAACACCAAAACTTGTCCCTAAGCAAAAAAAAAAACAGATTTAAAATAGACCTGAAAACTTAATTAAAAATCATTCCAATTCAATATGAATTGAACCATAACTAAGAAGCACTTAAAGATCAAACTTTAAACAAAAATCAAATTTTAACAAACCTGAAAACACATCTAAAAATCAGATTTTTATAACCTGGAAATTTGGTTAAAGCTACATAAACCTTGTCAAACTAAACTCTTAATCAAACAGAAAGTGACCGATTTTAAAGAAAACTAAACCAACAACATTCCAACACTCAAAATACATCAAAACCAACCTATAAAAAAAGATAGCCAAATAAATCTGAAACCGTAAAAATTAAACGAATCAAACCAAATCTCATAATGTTTAAGACACTTCAAACTCATCAAAATTGAAATCAAAACAACTTGAACCAATCAAACCCAACTTAAAACAAATCAAAACCAAACCAAAACCAAATCGAATAAAAAAAATCAAACAACTTCACCTAAATCTGAAACCCATAAAACCAACTAAAATCAATCAACAAACCCATAAAAAAACAAAACAAATGAAATCAACCATACACAATTGGTTCGCATCACATCGGGTCATGGATTGCATAATCGGCCGATCCGGATCGGGATCGGCCGATTCTTGGATCGGATCGGTACCCACCGATCCGATTCCAGCCGGAATTAGCGATCCAGCCGGGAGTCCCGGCTGGATCGGCCGGAATCGGTCGGATCGGTCGATCCCGGACCGATCCATCCGGATCGATCCCGAAATTGGTCGATCCGGACCAATTCTCCGGAAAACTAGAAGACCCGGAATCGAACCGATTCAGGGATCAGTCCGGACCTGTTTTAAGGCCCGATCACCCCCAATTTGGGTCGATCCGGACCGATTCTCCCCCCAGCGGCCCTCCTTCTGCTTCCTCTCCTTCCCCCCAAGCCTCCTTGGAGATCTAGGGCATACTTCATCGGCGATCCAGCTGTTGGAGGGCCGATCCAGTCTTCCCAAGGGCCGATCCACCCTACACAAGGTTTGTAAGGGGGGGGGGACCTTCGATCCCCTCTTCCCCCCCCCTCCGCCCCCAGGCCTTGGCTAGCTGCAGGTTTGGGATCCCCCATTGGGGGATTATTTCACCCCCCAATGGGGGTGGAATTGCACCCCCGAAGGGGTGCTAATCACCCCTTCGGGGGTGACTGTTCAACACCCCCGAAGGGGTGACTGTTTTGACAATCCCCCCCTAGGTGGGGGGGGATTATTTCACCCCCCAATGGGGGTGGAATTGCACCCCCGAAGGGGTGCTAATCACCCCTTCGGGAGTGTTGAACAGCCACCCCTGAAGGGGTGACTGTTTTGACAGCCCCCCCCCCCCAGGTGGGGGGGCTGGTATGAAATCCCCCCATTGGGGGGGATTATTTCACCCCGTAATGGGGGTGGATTTAATTGGCCTAATATTGTGTATGGTTTTATGTGTTGTAGATAAGATGTCGGACGAGGAGCATGGCACCGGTCCCGCGGAATTTCGTGACATTGGATGGCAACATGGCCATCTCCTTGATTCAGAGAAGAAGAGAGTTAGATGCAAGTGGTGCCAAAAAGATATGAATGGAGGTGTGTATCGGCTAAAACAACATATAGCCGGGACGGGTGGCAATGTAAAGAAGTGTGATAAAGTACCGGTTGAGCTGAGGGAGGAGATGAGGGGTTATTTAACTGGAAGGGCATCACAGAGGGAGGTGAGAATTGGTCAGAGACAAGACCTACATGACGAGTTGCTAGGTCGGAGAGACGCCGATCTTATGGCCGGAAAGAGCAAGAAAGGGAAAGGGCCAGCACATGAAATGGTCCAAGTTGATTCTTCATCTTCATTAGATGAGGAAGAGGCTCAGGTCAGGAGAGCCGTACATGAGAGTAGGGCTTAGGCCCGTGAGGATGAGGAACGAAGACGAGGAGCAGGAGGTTCGGCTGCTAGACGATCTGATGTGGGGGCGGGCACACGCCCTGTTTGAGAGCCTGAAATCCGGAGGACACATTCTGTTCGACCGATGTCGACGGGAGACACTGCCATGTATAGGGAGAGTGGCAGAGGTCAGAGGGGTATAAAACAAGCATTTAAAGGGGTGAAGGCCTCGACTTGGGCAAAGAAAGAAAGCCCTAAAGCATATGGTCAAGTTCTTTCTACATGCAGGTAAAGATTTGTTGAAGTTGTGGTTAGCATTTGCTTGTTGATATGAATTTCTTGTTAGGTTAGTTATTATTAACAACTCTCTCTTCTCCCTTATCTTGTTTTTGAATTTGTAGGTGTCCCGGTACATGCAGCCACGAGTCCATATTTCCAGACTATGGTTGATGAGATTGGTGAGGCTGGGCCGGGGTCGAAAGCCCCCACATCAAAGTATATATATGAAACAAGCTTGGATGAGGAGGTCGATGAGTTGACCTCATGGATAGATGGATTCAAAACCATCTGGAAGGAGAGGGGGTGCACTGTAATGTGCGATGGGTGGACTGGAATCACAAGGAGGTCACTTATAAACTTCCTTGTGTATTGTTCTGAGGGTACCATATTCCTGAAGTCGGTTGATGCATCAGGTCAGGTGAAAAATTCAGATTACCTATTTGGCTTGATGAACACTGTGGTGGATGAGATAGGGGAGGCCAACATTGTGCAGTTTGTCACAGACAATGAGGCCTCATATAAGGCTGCAGGAAAGAAGCTCGCTGGAGGCTCGACCTCACTTGTTTTGGGTGCCTTGTGCGGCACATTCTATTGACCTGATGTTAGAAGATATTGGTAGGGATGCTAATGTCAAGTCCTTGGTCAACCAAGGACAATTGATCACCTCATTTATCTATGGCCATCCACGACTTTTACATATCATGAGGCAGCACACCGATGGTCATGATTTGATCAGACCGGGTCCCACCAGATTTGCCACCCATTTTATTGCATTAGAGAGCCTATACAGGTACAAGGCTAGTTTAAAAATGTTCATCCTCTCCACTGCTTATCAGGAGTACATGGATACATACAGGAGCTCCTTAGATCAGTATGAGATACTGCTAAAGATGGAGTACCGATAGAAGATAACAGGTGGTGGGAGAATGTGCGGTACTACTTGTCCGTCAATAGAGCCTTTGGTGCAGGTACTTAGGTTGTTGGATTCAAATGACAAAAATCAGATGGGGTACCTGTATGATGCTATGGATAAAGCTAAGTTGAAAATTAAAGAGAAGCATCCCAAGGGTTACAAAAAGTGGTGGAAGGTGATTGACAACAGATGGGACAAAACCCTACACCACGACATTCATGCTGCAGGTATATTTTAATAGTGTAATATAATTGTATTACAAGTTATATTTTGTGTATTACCCCCACTGTCTTTATACTAATGGTGTATTAATGTCGTTACAGGGTACTTCTTGAACCCAAGGAAACAGTATGGTGGCCAAGTATGTAATGATGGTGAAGTATTATCAGGCACACTATCTGTAATTAAACGACTATGTAAGACCCATGAAGACAGAACCTGCGCTGAGCTTGAAGTAAGTAATACGTTTCATATCAATTAAACTTAGAACTTTATCTCAAGAAGAGAAGATAACTGATTTATTTTGTATTTTCAGATGACTTCATACAGGCACAAGATTGGGGTGTACGGGGATCCAGATTTGCAGTACTCACATGATAGGGTCCCCCCTAGTAATATGCTTACCCGAATTAATGACTCTTTGGTTACTTGATTTTTTTTACATAAGGTTACTGATGCTTGTAATTGTCTTGTTTATGATTACAGCTGAGTGGTCGATTATGGTGACCAACAAAACTGGATGGAATCCACTCACTTCCGTTGTAATTCGGGTGCTAAGCCAGAGCACTTCGTCATCCCAGTGCGAGAGAAATTGGAGCACCTTCAACCTTATTCACACGAAGAGGAGAAATAGGTTGAAGACAGAAAGATTGGAGAAGCTTGTCTACTGCCATTACAATATGAGGCTGAGGATCAAGCAAGGATTCCAGAATCGGAATCGGAAGACCGATTCTGATTCCGATTCCAGGAATCGGCCGGAATCGGCCGATTCCTGGGAAGAGAATCGATTCCAGATCGGCCCAGAATCGGGTTTTTTTTTTGAATTTTTTTCGTCAAAAAAATTCAAAAAATTCAGAAAAAAATTAAAAAATAGGAAATGAGTTAGAAAAAATTTTAAAAATAACCAATGCATTCATCCACAGGACCACATCGAATAAATACTAATGAACTCCAATTGAAGACTTGAAGTTAAGTACATATTCCAATTCCATTGATTCAAAAATCAAAGAGATGATACATCATGAGAAAAAAAATTACATCATATCAATCTACTACCAAAATCTATGATATAAATATGGGTCTTCCTCACTCTCCCCGTCGCGCTTCACGCTCCTCCCTCGTGCTCAGTCTTGTATACTGTCCGGGACCATATGGACCATATGAAAATAATGCCGATGCCATGCCATCAAGGTCGTACGGATCAGACTGCGGGACGACCGGGACGTAAGCAGAGGATGGTGGAGCTAGTGGTGTAATCCACTGCTAGTCAACCTGGCCAAATGCTGGATACTGTGGCTCCTGTATATAAGAATCATGTGTATCCGAATCCAGCGTGTAATATGGCTTTGGATGCCGTGAATCAAGAGACTCAGCTTCTGCTGATGGCTGCGTCGCTGGTATGCACTTCTCGTCATCATCACCTGAGGAGTGAGAAGGAGCCTGAATGTTGTCATCTGGGCTGACAGGACGCCTGAGCTCTAGCTTCCTTCTCTTCACCTCTTCAGCCATCTCTGAAGTACCAGAAGGTCCGGAACCCAAAGTTTTTTTCAACTTTGCAAATCCTCCCATTTTCCGTACAATCACTTTTGTTTTCGTTTTTCCCGGACTGCGAATGGGCTGGGTAGCGGTTGCTGGGACTAGAGCTGGGCGGGGCTAAAGCCGGTGGTCGCTCCATAGCCGGGGCGAGAAGAAAGCCTGCCCCGAGCACGAGAAGTAGATGGAGGTGGAGCTGGAGCATCCTCCTCGGCTTCAACACCATCCAACTCTCCTTCAGCCCATACACGGTCATCGGGATCAAACTCAGCTGCAAGATCCCTGGCTTCCCTCTCCTCTATCTAGGAGGCAAGTGCATGCTCCTCTTAGAATATCTGATCCATGTCCACCTCCTCGGGTGGTGGTGTGGCGGAGGAATGCCTCTGCTCGTATGGACCACCTGCGAATCGTGCAAATTGTGCCTCGCTAATCTTCTGTCGATCCTTGATGTTCTTTATGCGCGGCCCTCGTATTTGTAATGACGAGAAGACCGGCTTCTCGGCCGGTCCGAGGTCAACTTTGTTCCTCCTTTTCGTATGTATCGGGTTGAATGTACCCTAGTTCCTCTCACGATGGAAGGAACGGTGCTCGGCTAAGTATCCCGATACCGATGGCGCAAGTGGATTCCATCCACTCACGGTGTTCACCGAACCCACCACTCGGTAAGAAAAAAAACAAGAAGAGAAAAGGTAAACAATTAGCCCATCATCTACCATAACTTATATGAAAAGAAAATAAAATCTTCATTAAGCTATTACTATACCAGGTGACACTTTGTCAACTGAATATTTCAGATCAGCATCTGAGTATACGCCGATCCTCATCTTATACTTCTGCATCTGAAAATTTTATAAAAAAACATTAATTGTCTGGTAAGGCTACTCCAAGGTATTGAATGAACTCTAACTTACTTCTATCTCGGCCTACATCCCGTCTGTGAGATCGGCGCGTACGCTCGAATAACGACGAAGTGTACCCCGCATCACCTCGTTGTCGTTCACCACACTGTCCTCCATATTGGATGCGGGGGTTCGAAAAATATCTGCAAGATTTTATTAGTTAACAACGTGCGCATAAGACATTTATTCAACAAAAATAATTTTTTAACCAAGTTACCCGCAAAGACGTGGACATCGTGGTGCAAGGTCTTGTCCCATCGGTCATCTATGATCTTCCACCACTTTTTGTAACCTCTGGGATTTTTTTCTTTTATTTTCAGCTTTGCTCAGTCCATGGCATCATACAACGTGCCCATCTGGTCCCTGTCATATGAGTCTACCAACCTCAAGACAACTACCAGTGGCTCAATGATTGCCAAGTAGTAGGCAATCCTCTCCCAAAACCTCTTATCAGTGATCTGCTTCTCAGACCTGACAAGAATCTCCAACTGATCTTTCTTGTCATGCAGGTTGTCCACCATATACTTGTAATACTCCTCGGACTGTGTGAAACTAACCAATGCATGCCTGTGATGGTGTAGACTCTCCAACGTAATGAAATTCGTAGCAAATCGAGTCGGACCGGGCCTAACAAGACCGTGCCCTCCTGTGTGTGATCTCATGATATGTAGCAGGCGGGGATGCGAATAAATAAAAGATGTGATCGTCTGCGCACCCTCGACAAGTGTGGATACACCCTCTTCCTTGCCTATATCCTCTAATATGAGATCTATGGAATGTGCTGCACAGGGCACCCAGAAGATGTGCTTCCTCTTCTCCATCAACTTCCTCCCAGCCGCCTTATATGATGGTTCGTTGTCAGTGACAACCTGAACCACATTGTCCTCCCCGATCTCCTCCACCACCCCATCCATCAGAGAAAAAATGAAGTCGGCATTTTTTATCTTCCCGAAGCATCTACCGACTTCGAGAATGTTGTCCCCTCGTAACGGTACACCAAGAAGTTTATCATACTCCTCTTGGTGATACTCGTCCACCCATCGCACATAATTGTGCAACCCCTCTCCTTCCACACCAACTTAAATCCATCCATCCACTCCTTCAACTCCCGGACCTCCTCATCCGGGCCGGCGCCGTATATATGTACGCTGCCGGGACTTGCGAAACCCGGTCCAGCCTCACCCACGGCATCCACCATCGTACGGAAGTAGGGGTGGTGGTGCGTGTTTGGGATGCCTACGTCGAAGTTAAAAAAAATTTGAGATCGGCTAAAATTAAGTTTAAGTAAATAAAACACACATAATGTCAATTTTAATTTAAAAAGTGATACGTACGTGTAAAAACCATTTCACAATGTGGCGAACGGCTCTCTTTGCGGCCGTTCCGCCGTCTTCACCCCTTTCATCGCTCGTTTAATCCCCATCCGCCCGACACTCTGTTTCCTAAATAAATACTCGTCACTCGGTGTAAATCGAGTGCTGGTAGAAGTAGAACGGCGGTGTGGCTCCTGTCTCCTGGGGTCAGTCTCTCGATCCCAGCCCGAGGTCGGGCGAGCCGATGCTGATCGGCATAAGCTGGGTCAACTTTGGACCCAGACCCTCCTGCTCCCCTCCTCTTGTCCTTCTCCTCAGCAAATGCACGCTTGCTATCGTGCCTAGCACGTCTAAGCTCGGAGTCCGAGGACTCGTCCTCGCTCTTTGGCTCCGGCTCAGCTGGTGCCTTCCCCTTGCCTTTCCCTTTCTAGGTAGACAAATCGCGGTCCCTCCTCCTCTGGAGTAGCTCCTCGTGCAACTCCTCCCTCTACTCGATCCTAACACCCCGTTGAGAAGCTCTACCGTACGTAGCCTCTCATCTCCTCACTCTTCTCCTTGGGCACCTTGTCACATTTCTTGACATTCCCACCTGTTTCGGCAATATGTTGTTTCAACCGGAACACCCCCTCGTTCATCTCCTTCCCACACCACTTGCACTGTACCCTCTTCCTGACTGGGTCTACCATGTGCCCGTGTTCCCAACCCACGTCGAAAGCACGTGCTGGTGCTGCATCACCTTGATCGGCCATTGTTTATATCTGCAAAAATTGTAAACAATGCACTAAAAATGATTAGATAACATAAAAATTGATTTAGACGCTGTTCGGGAAGCAGACAACCCAAGTAACACACCATTCGGTATGTTTAAAGGGTTATGTATTTGCCGGAAATGGTCGTAAATTAACGTACGGGATATCCGGAATTTTTCTCGTGCAAAATGGACTTAAACGGATAGTTCAAAACTTGGACAGACTTGTTCGGTCGGAATTCACAACGTTTAACGACGCTCGGACTCGTCGGAAATGCGTAAGAATGGACATACGAAGTTTTCGGCAAAGAAATCTTACCAAAAACCTTAGAAAGATCGAAGAAGAGGTTGATTCGAGGCCGATCCGAGCTTGAATCGGCGGAATCCCTTGAAGACGTTGCGTGGAATCGCCGCCGGAATCGGGCCGGAATCGATGCTTGGATCGACGGAATCGGCCGGAATCGATGCTGGCAGCTGGGATCGAGGCCGGAATCGACGGAATCACGCCGGAATCGCCGGATCGAGCTTCTGCCGCCGCGGGATCGACAGAATCGACCCCCGCGGGTCGATTCCGGCCCTTTTAGGTTCGATTCCCGGTCCAGAATCGAACCGGGAATCGAACCGAGCCGGTTGACCTGGTCTTCCGACGGAATCAGTCGGATTGATTCCGACCGATTCCAGGCGATTCACACCGATTCCGCGGAATTCTTCCCGGAATCGGTCCTTCCGCCTGGAACCGATCCGATTCCGGAATCAATCGGAATCGGACCGATTCCACCGATTCTGCAATCCATGGGATCAAAAATATCAAAGATAGGCAGAAAACATCGGAGCAAAGATTTGTACAGTTTGCAGGTGGATTGTACCAAAAAAGAGCACAAGCCCAAGCTACTCAGGGCTTGTCCCAGGCGGATGTGGACTTGGAATATCTATTCCAAGAAGAACATCCACTTACAGCATGGGTGGAAGACAAGGATGCTGAGGGAGAGCCAGAGTTCGACCCGAACGACAGATCATGGGCCGAAGGAGAGCTTGACAGCGTCCTTGGTGAGGATGAAGACATGCAGGAAGCTTAAGAAAGTCAAGTTCCGTGCACAGCTCCACTTCCTGTTCCTGATCCACCCCGGACTACAGCTTCTCCAGAGAGACATCCAGCTCCCCCCGGCCGCTACAGCTGCGGCTCGGATTCCGATTGCGGGTCCATCTCCCTCCACCAACACCAAGAAGAATGGCGGATTATTCAGGGCTTTAAAGAAAGTCTGCTTACCTTCACAACAAAGTAGTCAAGGAGATCTTACATTGAAGAGGAAGAAGATAAGTATCAAACGGCGACATCATCTCCTTGACACCGAGACCACTCAGCCACCTTCATCAGATGAGGATGAAGAAGAATTTGTCCCACCCACACAACAACAGCGTACAGGGGGTGGAGGTGGAGGTGGGGTGGCGGCAGCATAGTGGAGGCGGCGCCTCAGGTGCAGGTGAGGGTGGCTCTACTAGTAGTGCACGCACGAGTGGAGCAGGTCCAAATGATTTGAGTGATAAAAGACACTCATGTTCGAGTGGCAGGGGCAGCGGACGCTGGACGATGATGAATGTTTTTGACGAATTTGCATCTTCCTATCCAGAGCCTGCCTCAGACAGTGAGCCTGGCTATCCACCATCTTTTCTAGCTCCACCTCCGACTGATCAGGGAGTTTATGAGTTTACCGACATGGCCCAGTCTTTATTTTCTTATGGATACGGGCCAATTATGACTGACCCTAATCAATGGAGATTTCAAGACAATCAGAATGACCAGGACAGAGATCCAGATCCATCATACTCCGGACATTACCATAGTTGGTGGTGATGGCATATGTATAATGTATTTGTTTATTTATTTCACGCAATGTAATATGAGTGGTAAGAAGAATATGTGTTGTACTATTGTGTGATTGGATATGATTGTTTGTTTGATAAAAATATGTATCTTATTTGATGTATGATGTGTTATATTGTGTGATTGGATATGATGTGTTCTATATGATTGATTGTTAATTTGTTATATAAATGAGTGTTCCCTATTTTTTTTTCACATTTTTTCTGAGTTCTATGTATTTTTATTGATTTTTTGGCGATTTTTACAGATTTTTTCACAGAGCCAAAAAAAAAACCCGATCCAGACCGATTCTGAATCGGTCTGGCTCCAAGAGAATCGCCCTGGATCGGACCGATCCGATCCGCGGATCGGACCCCACCGATCCAGGATCCGAACCCGATCCCGCGATCCTTGCATCGGGTTCAAAAGGCCATTGCTCTTTTGAGTTCACCATGGATGTGCATGCGCTCCAAAATAGGTTGCTACGACAGTTAATCAAGAACATTTAAGTTGTTGACTGATGTAAGCTAACGTCAGATATTCGCACTATTCGGCAGAGGGGTCAAAATCAACATTTTCAAAGAACCTGAACTTCTATTCTAATACTTTTAAAAAAAATATCACCGAACTATCTAATATCTTATAAGATATCACCTATTTTGTTAGATAAGTCTGGGACATCTATATTTTCCCCTAAAACACAACTTTTTTCCAAACAAAAGAATGGAGAAAACTAGGTTCACACACAACCTTAGATGTATTATTGTTGATTTGAATTTCTTGTGTTTGATCTTTAGTGATTTGGATTTTTATTGAATTTAAATCATATACTTCCACTTTCAGTTTTGTATTTTCATATTTCCTCCATTATTGGTTGATCTTTGGAATTCTCATATTTTTCACTTCTGTGTGTGAATTTCAGATCGATGGATCTCAAATCTCGGATTTTGATTCTTCAATTTTCAATTTCTCTAGATTATGTTTCAGATTTTAAAGTTTTGGTTGGTTTCTTGCATAGTTATCTGATTTTTATTTTTCTTCCAACAGTCAAAATCTGATTTCTAGAATTTCGGGAAACTTTCATATTTCAAGAGTTGTGTTCAGATTGTCTAGTTTTCAGAACTTGATGATTCTAATTATGAATGTTTTCTGTTTCTCAAGGATTTACCAATGATGTAACCTCAAAAATTTAAGATTTAAGATTTTGGAAATTCATTTTTCATTTGGATTTAATTTTTTTATTTGATTTGACCTTAACATTGACTTCTTAGGAAAATAGATGGTATTCCATAAAAGTAGTAGCTAGGTCCATGATAAGTATAAAAATATAAGTTGAGGTTGTTAGGTTCTTTGAAATTGATTTTGACCTCTCCCCGTCGGATGATACGATGATCCGATGTTAATTACATCGAGAATGCTCGAATACCCTTGATTATCCGTCATAGCAATCCATGAAAATAGAAGACAAGCATCCACAAAATAAACATTCACATACACATAGGAGAAACAATAGCCTCATGAACTTGATGGAATGCAAACATTTAATTTGTTTTGAATTTTGTTTGATTTGAATTGAATTTGTTTGATTTGAGTTTAATTTGAAATTGATTTGAGTTTGAAAATCTGATTTGATTTTTTTTATTTTGTTGGAGTTTTAATTTAAATTTGCTTGCAGATTGATTTGAGTTAATTTCAAGACTGTTTTTGCTTAATGCAGATTTTGTCTTTTAGACTTGATTAAGTTATGTTTTGAGCTTGATGGACGGCCAGGTTTGAGTTGTTCAAGATTTGGTTAATATCTTGATTTGAGTTAATTAAAGTCCTTTGAATGGTTTCGTTTGGATTTGGTTGGAATCGATTGAGTTAATTTGAAGTGGACTATTCACATTTAATTTAATTTGAGTTGAATTTGGTTTTGAGCTCATTTGGATTAATTGAAACATATTGGTTTAATTTGGAGTGGATTTAAATTTAATTTGATTTGAATGGAATTTGTTTGGTTTGAATTTGGTTCAGGAAACTAGATTTGGGAGGTTTGATTTAGATTTTATCTATTGAAATTCCAATTGGACTCAATTGGAAGATAGTGTATTCCATTCATCTTGATTAATTTAGGCTCTGCTTAAGAATTAGACCTTGGGTTTGTTTTGAAGGTTCGCCTATGAGTTTGGTTTTCAGGTTTGAACTGTTCTTTTGATTAAAAAAAACTTTGAATTTATTTTCTGGATTGAATTTAGGATTCACTGAATCTTCGAATCTGGAATTGCTGGATTTTAAATCTATGTAGATTAATGGGCATCTTTCTCAGAATCAGGACTTCTTGGGATGGATCATTAAGATTTAAGCAACTGGAATCTGTTTTGAAGCTAATTGATATCTAAAATTTCAGATTTGGGCATTAAATTGTTGAAATTGACCCTCAGGCTTTGCAATTCAGGTGTCGGATTCTCTGTGACTCTTAATTGCTTAGAAGAAATTTTATTCCCTTAGCTTCCTGGGAATTCACAGATTTATAACTTGAAATTTTTTTTTCTCTCTCAATTTCTTTTATCCTCAGATTCCAGTTTGATCAAATTATGAAACAGGGCTTGACGGTTCGGTAGATGTTCAGAATTTCTCAGTCCCATACTTATTAAGTCTTTTGAAGTTTTTCTGTTTTTTTCTTTGAATCTTTGCATCCCATCAAACCAAATGAACCATTGGCTTCCTTTTAATACCAATCTGTGCACCGAACATGAACTTTCATTGCTTGCTCAATACGAGACATGATTTACAACTTGAATAACCAGAAATCAGATCCCTTTGAGTCCTTGATGAACATGGAACTTGCTTGATCAATTTGAGATGAAAAAAAAACACCCGGTCTTTGATAGACTTATGGGGACTCATCTCATGGTTGTACAATGACATCAACTCATGGTTTGGCTTGTCGGCATGTTGATCATGCTCAGCCTTTCCATGGCTAAATGACTCCCTCTTGGGGCATGGTAAGACATTGGGGTCTTTTAATAGACCTTTGTATGTCTACCTTAAAAGGACGTAGGGACGGATGGTTAGTCGACCCCCCAACTAGTCCAAATTTTGATTTCTTTTAAATTAAGCCGAGACGTAGGGGCGGATGTTTAGTCGACTCCCAACTAGTCTCGATTGTTGGATAAAATTAACATTTTATTTAATTTCACTTTATTGTTTGTTTTAAAAAAATTAAATTTGAATATGCCATGTTCGGGCACTATTCATCCAAACTGCATTTGGGCCCGGCAGCCCACTCCCGCGGGGTCCTAGCCGGCCACGGCCTCTTCCTTTTTTTTTCACAGCAGTTTTCCAATGGACCCCACAGCATTTTGCCATGTTGGACCAAAGTTTAGGAAAAAATAATCCCCCCGTGGCACTGTTCACCCGGCGGACATCCGGTGCTCACTTACAGCAGGAGCTGAGGTTGACGGACGGGAGAGAAGCGGAGGCCCTCTACGGCGACAGCAAGGGAGGTTAGGGGACTCCACGGCTTGTTTAGGAGAGGCGGAAACCTTTGACGGCGACAACAGAGAAGGTTAAGGGCTTCAACAACCTTCACAACGGCCTACGGAAGCAGGGGAAGCTCAAGCAGTTCCAACAGCTCCGTCGAGGGGAAAAGGTGCCTCTGACGATGGCATTGGAAGAGAGGTGAGGCCCCGACGGCAACGACAGCAAGAAGATGAGGGCTTGACGGTGTGGCCGGTGCTGTGAGAAGGGGAAGATGACCCGACAACTTCTGCGAGAGGAGCAGCTTTTGACGATGCTGTGTGACTGGGAAAAGGAACTTGACAACCTCACCGGAAGAGGTTGAGTTGGCTTCCAATGTTGTGGGAAGAAAGGATCAATCCGACGGCAACTGGAAGGAGTAAATAGCTCCACGGTAACCTCCCTTCCCTTGTCTCTTTCTCGGCCTCCCCCCTTCTCTCTCCTCCTCCTCCCAACTCGACGGCCTTGGTGATGTCTTTATAGGCCTCCGGCTTTTCTCCCTCTATCGGGAGACCTTCCCAGAATAGGAGTCTGTCTTCGAGACGGAATCGGTGAGGGTCCGCAATATTTGGGATCGACTTCCCTTCCATATCTGACTCCAGACTCATTTAGGGAGATTTCCTCCTTCACGGGACTTCCCTCCTTCAGGGAGATCCAGCTTGGCGTAGGAATCAACCAAGAATCTGTCTTTCTTGCCTTAAGTGCTAGGTTTGTGGTAATCGTTGCAAGGAAAAGATGAATGAGCCGGAACTTCACGCTCTTGCCTTATTAGATTTAAGGATTACTGGTCCCATTGAGTTATTACCACCAATCCAGTCTTTGGCGTGCCTGCTCAACTCCCATTGTGCCTTCCGCCTCTTTTCATCATTATGCATTTCTTCTTCTTTTTCTTTTATCTTGTCCTCATTCTCTCCTCTTGGCCATCCAACAGAGCCAACATACCCTCAATATACTTTCTTTCGAGATGATGCACCTGGTCTGAGAGCTTTTTGCGGTCAACCTTTGGGGAATTAGTTCCTTTTTTACCATTTCTCCACTAGTTTACAATTTGAATAACCGTGGCACCATTCAATTAATATTTGCTAACATTTTTGGTGTCAACAACCAATCTTGTAATCTTTTCAGATCTTTAGTTTTTTTATTTAGGGATTGGACGGAGTTTCAAAGTTCAGTTCATTTTCAGATTCATGATCCTCTTCAGATTGATCTTCTTTCTTCTTTAGTGTTGGCATTCCCTGAGGATCATAGAGACTTGAATTTCTCCATAAAACAGTCATTGTACTTGAACATGAAAGTTTCATTCATATAATGGGTTCAGTACACTTGCAAGAACGTAAGTCTCAATGGGTCTTAAGAGGTGATTTGGGCCTATGGGGCGACTTTGAGCTTGGTGACGTGAGAATCCATGCTCAGCTCCTCCTCAACCCAATAGGATGATTGTTGGGCTCAATTGGTTTAGTTAAGGGCTTGTTGGCATGGGTATCATGCACGACCCTTCACTAACCTAGTCGGCGTTGTTTTCTTCAAGTTTATGAGTTTTTTCAATTTTTGTTGTCCTTGGGCTGTTCATAGAATGGTTATTGGGCCTCAATGAGCCTACTGTGCTTCTTCAGTTCAGGGCCTCAAACAGGCCAATTAGAGCTTCATTGGGCCTGCTGCGGGCCTGCTTGTTGTTGTGCTGCTTTGTGCATTTTGCCTCTCCAATTTTTGTGTGCCTTTTTGCCCTCTAGGTGCATGTAGAGCTGGGAATGGGAACTGTTGATCACTAATATTATACTGGTATATGGGCTGAGCATAGTCTGTTTTGGGTGATTGAGATCAGATCGGTTTGAAACTTGTTCATATGCTGGAATTGTCTCGACTTGGTGGTGTCTTCAGGGGATGAGAATGAATTTTGGTTGTAGTATGAGAAGGTGATGTAATCTCAAAAATCTCTCAGAATTTAAAGATTTAAGTTTTGGAAATTCATTTTCCTGTTTGAATTTGGATTAGACCTTAGCATTGACTTCTTAGGAAAATAAATTGTATTCCATAAAAGTACTAACTAGGGTCAAAATTATATGCTGAGGTTGTTAGGTTCTTTGAAAATTTGTTTTGACCTCCCCCCGTCGGATGGTGCGAAGATCCGACGTTAATTACATCGAGAATGCTCGAATACCCTTGATTAAGCGTCATAGCAATCCATGGAAACAAAAGATATGCATCCACAAAAATAAACATTCACACAAACACATATAGGAGAAAACAATCCCATGAACTTGATGGAATGCAAGCATTTGTTTTGTTTTTGAGTTTTGGTTTGAACTTGATTAAAATTGATTAATCTGAATTGATTGATTTTAGTTTGAGTTGAAGTTGATTGATTGAACTTAATTTGTGAATTGCTTTTGGTTGAAGTTATTTGAATTGCTTATTGATTTAAGTTTGATTCGATTTGAATTTGTTTGTTGATTTTAAACTTGATTTGAGTTTAAGACATTCTGTTTATGGATTGATTTGAGTCTAGTTTATTTTAAATTTGTTTGTTCTAAAGTTAATTTTTTTTAAGGTTTGATTTAAGAAATTGATTTGGATTGAGTTTGTTTGGAATTTATTTGAATTTTGGCTTGTTTGCTTAATTTGGATTAAGTTTGACTTGGATTTCATTTGGGAGTCGATTTAGGTTGATTGGATTTGGGCGGAATTTAGTTCAAGTTTTGATTAAGAATCTAGTGTGAACTAAATTCAAGAGTTCTGTTGTGACTTTTATTTTGTAAGTTTGCCTGAGAATTAGTTTTACAGATTTGATTACAAATTTGATTAGGTTTTTTGAACTTGAAGGTTGGCTGAATTTAAGTTGTTTAAAATTTGGTTAACATTTCAGTTTGGATTGATTAAAGCTCTTCAATTAGTCTAGCTTAAACCCGGCTAGCGTCTGTAGTGATTAAAATCTGATTTGTTGTTTTAGATTATCTTCAGATGTTGATTTGTTTTGTATTCTAATTGGCACAGGTTCTGTTTTGGATTTTAATGAGGTTTGTGTCTTACTTGAGTGTGTTTTGATTTAAACGATGATTTGGGTTGCAGATTTTAAGTTTTAATTTAAGTTTGACAGATGATCATTGTGAGTTGGATTAGATTACAGGTTTCTTGAAATGTGTTATTTTTATGAGTTGAGGGATTTACAGATTGATTTCAGTTCAGGTGATTTATTTATGTGATTACGGATTTTATATATTAATTGTGCATTAGTTATCTGGATCTTTAATTAGACATGAGTTTCAGTTTGAACTATCTTATTAAAACTTGATGTTCTTATTTTTAATGTGACTTTGATCTTTAGTATGTTATGTTTCAGATTTAGTTTTCTTTTAAACTTTCAGACTTTGGAATTTGTTATGGAATCCAATCCGTGGGATTGAGTTCAATTAAGGTTTGATTCAAATTGATTTGGACAGGTTTGTTTTTTAACAGGTTGGGATTCCTTTTTTATGTTCAGTGAATTGATTTATTATTTTCTGGCTTTTTGTTTTGAGTTCAAGCTTCATGCGCCCAGACCTCTATAAATCTTACAGATTTTCTTTTGTTCGGAGCATGGGTTTTATGATTTAATTGTTCAGTTACTTAAGAGGTTTGACATGGGAAATTTGATTTGTTCATAAGTTTGGGTTGATTGCCTGCAGGCTCCAGGTCTCAAATTCTACATGTTTCAGTTTTTTTTTAAACTTCAGATTTTCAGATTTTACAGGCTTCGGTTTCTTGTGAAGTTCAGATTTTTGGATCTTCAGATTTTTAGATTTCAGATTTTGAAATGGGTTCTGCACATAAATTCAGATTTCAGATTTTTGTTCAGTTCTGCAAATTCTGTACGTTCCAAAAGTTTTCAGATTTGGAATTTCCAGAATCGACCCTCTTGCAGAATTTTTACAACTTCAGATTTTCTGATTTATACACTTTCGGCCTCTGACCTCTGATTTCCAGATTTTTATTCCAGACTTCAGATTTTCAGACCTTTGTTTTTCAGATTTTTGAAATCTTTCAGTTTTCAGATTTTATGACAGGGTTGGGTCTCAGATTTTAGGTTTTTGAATTTCAGATGTGATTTCAGATTTTTCGGATTCTGTTTTAAATTCCAGTTTCAAGTCTTAGACCTCTGATTTTTGAAATTTGCAGATTTAACAGGTTTCGGATTTACAGGTTCAGAATTTCTTGGGTCTGATCTGAATTAATCAGTTCTGATTTGAGCCACATTTGTTTTGATTTACATTAATAGATCATACTACAAGTTGAGTTTGGGAACTGGATTTTGGAAAATTGATCTGGATTCTCAGTTGATTGAATTGAATGTCGGACCTGGTAGATTTAATCCCCGGTGGTTCTGTTTGCTTCAAAGTCTGCCTCCAGATTGTTTAAACATGAGATTTAATTTTTAAGTTTGCAACATTTCGGATCAAAACTGATTTTCTGTAGGTTCAGCTCTTCAGTGCTATCATCCGATCTCTGCACTTCTTCAGCATTTGATTTTTTAACAGGATTTCAGACTTCTTAAATGTTTTGTTTTTTTATTGAAATTCAGATTTATGTTCAGTTTTTTTTTCTCTTGTGCTTGCATTCACTCATTCCGGCAGGGACTGTTTTCTCCTTGCACTGAACATTTGCTTGAAATTCACACAAGTCCTCCTACTCCTTTTTCTTTACAAGAAAACTCTGTCATCCCGTCCATTTGGGATCAAGTATGTGTCAGTCTTGAATGTTGTCTTGAACACGTTCCAGCCTTTGATAGGCATCTGTAAGTCTGTCCTGCCATTTCAGCAGATTGAGCATGGTCCTGCCTTTGATAGGCATATGAAATCTTCTCCCAACCGGTTCAAGGTTGAGCATACCCGGCTTTTGATAAGCTTGTGGGCGCTCACCAATGGTTGGTCTTCTTCATTAGCTCATAGTTTGGCATATTGGCATGTTCATCATGCACAGCCTCTCCATGGCATAATGGGCAAAACAACTCCCTCTTGGGGCATGGTAAGACATTGGGGTCTTTTAACTAGACCTTTGTATGTCCACCTTAAAGGGTCAATGGGCGTGCTTAAAGCCGGCCCATTGATTTCCCTATTTTGTTTTGAATTCTTTTAAATTAAGCCAAGACCATGAGGCGGGTTTTTAGCCGGCCGGATGCTCGTCTCAGTTTGTTAATTAATTAAGTAGATTGTTATTTAATTTCTATTATTGTTTTTTTTTTTGAATTATGGGTCAAGAGGCGTGCTTAAAGCCGGCCTATTGCTTTCCCATTTATTTTCATTCTTTTAATTTATGCCGAGACCATGAGGCGGGATTTTAGCCGGCCGGATGCTCGCCTCGGTTTGTTTACTTAATTAAGTGCATTTTTATTTAATTTCCATCAAGGATATCTTTTAAGAAAAATTAACTTTTATTGGGCCTTCTTCAGACCCCTGCTTCACCAAGGCCTGGTAGGCCTCTGTTGGGCTCGGCCCCCTTTTCTTCTTCTTGTGCCCGTCGGCTTGTCCGGCGGGCTTTTCTTTCTCTCTTTTTTTAAACACTCCAGCAGGTGGGCCCCACACAGATGTTGACCCGCGGGTCAACACCTCTCCGCGGCCGACCCCTCTTCACGCGCGCGGCTTCTGGCCGCGGTCGCTCGCGACGGCGAGTTTCCTCTTTTTTTTTCCTTTGTTTCCCTTCCCGGTGGGCCCCACACACATTTTGACCTGCGGGTCAAAATCGGACCCCGACGCACTGCGCGCCCCTCCTTCTCCCGATATGTGCCAGCCTGGATGTAAGTTAGGAAATAAATCCACCTGGCCGCCCCTCTCGCAACCGGATGCTCCCGACAGCGGCCGTAGTCTTCGACAGAGAGACTCCCGCCGGCGGACACAAGGATCGCGGGATCGGAATCGGAATCGGGATCGGTGGGTACCGATCCGATCCGGATTGGATCGGATCGGACCAATTCCGACCGATCCAATGGAAGAAAATCGATCCAGAATCGGTAAGAAAAAAAAGGGAAAAAAAAAACGATCCGATTCCGATTCTGAACCGATTCCGGCCGATTCGGACCGATTCTGTTCGATCCGACTGGAATAGCAAAAAAAAAAAAACGATCCGATTCCGATTCCGATCCCGACCGATTCGGCCGATCCGATTCCGGACCGATTCCGACCGATTCCGCGGAATTCATGCCGGAATCGGTTCTTCCGCATGGAATCAGATCGGAATCCACCGATCTGATTCCGGAATCGGTTGGAATCGGTCCGATTCCACCGATTCTGTAAACAATGGGCGGACAAGGTGGCCGGAGGCCGCGAAGGGGGAAATAGAGGGTGCAAACCTCTCCAGCGGCGATCGAACTGTCTTATGGAAGCTTCCTCCGGCTTGGGCAATAGAAGCGCTAGCCTCCGACGACGACACCGGCAGGAAGAAGCAATTCTGCAAGAGCTAGGAGCGGGCTCTGGCGCTATGACAGGAAAGGGGGATCACCCCTCACCTCACGACGGCCTCGACGAAGGGAGCGTAAAGGCTTGAAAGCTCCAGCGGAGAAAAAAATCCAACGGTATCCTCTCCTCTCTCTCTATCAGGCCAGCTACTCTCTCCGTTGCTCTCTCCGTTGCTCTCTCTGGGGGTCTGTTCACGCCGCTCTGCCAGGGCTTATATAAGCCTTAGCCGTCTCCTTCCCCTGCTAGGAATCCTCCCGAAATAGGAGTTGCGGCTCCGAGAAGGACTCGGGGCAATCCCGAAGCATACGGGATCGACCCCCCCCCTTCCCTTCTTATCTTCAAACGCCTCCTTCCGGTAGTTCCTTGCTGTCGCTAGCATTGGTTCCGGGGTAGAGTCCGACGGGAGTCGATTTCCTTCTTTGCTCCGACAGTTTCTCTTCCTTTATTTATTTTATTTCTTTTTTTCTTTTTGACGTGAACCCCTCTTGAACGGGCCTGCCATAAGAAAAGAACATAAATAGGCCAGTATTTGATTAAATCCGTGGATGGCTAGCTTCATTGGGCCATCTCTTGGTCATGACTACCCAGCTCCCCCCTCTCTTTTTTTTTTCTCTTCAGCTCTCCTTCGTACTAATCACCCAGCAACTGAAACAGAACCATCTTCCACAGACGTCTTGTTGATTCAGACTCGGGAAGGTCCACTTTAGTTCTTCTAGAGCTGGTCCTATTGGTCAAGGACTTACTGCCTTCAACTTTCAGGTACGTGGCTGCCTCTTAATCTTGCTCGTATGACCTTCATGAATATTTGAGGTGCCAACAGAAGGGTACCCCTCCTTTCTCTCTTCATCTGTCTTTTTCAACTCCTTCCTCTTCTCTTGTCTGTCATAGCACCTGCCGATGCTATCATAAAATATATATATATATATATTCACCTCTTCCTCTTCTCCACGATTTCTTCTTGTTCTATTCATTTCTTCATCTCTTCTTGATCTGATTTGGTTCTTCTTCTCTCTGTTTATGGGCATGGCACCTGCATGCTCAGCTCATCCTTGTTAGCACAGGAAGCAGTGAGAGGGGGAGTGGCACAACAACCGGAGGAAGACCAGCAGGTGCTCGACACAGGAAGCACGGCAGGTAGCAGATGAGGGGGTGAAAGGGATGTGGACTTCCTAGTTGTCCTCTATAATTTTCCTTCTGATTTTCCTGGGCATAATACCTAATGGTGTTAATGCTTCTTTTTTTTGGGCTTCAAGTGATAAGGAGGTATCCCCTCATTTCATTCATCTTCATCTTCTATTCTTAACTCACCTGATCTCAGCAGCTAGCCGATGATTTTATTCCCTTTTTCTTCTTCTCAGTCTCTGACAGTAGCAGCAATGGGGGTTTACCCCTGACAGCGGCAGGTGCATCTGTGGGGACTTAGCCTTCTTCTTTTGATTTCTATGTGGGCACATCAGCTAGAAAAGGGGGCCCAGAACCCCTCTATTTTCTCCTCCTTGTTACCTGACAGGGTGCAGGAGCAGAAGATAAGCCATCCTCTTCGTGCAGAAACAATAATGGGATGTTTGCTTGGGTTTCTTATTACCTGACTGGGAGCCACAGCAGCAAGATCCTTTGGGAAGATGGGACCAGCAATCCTGCTGTAGCAGTTTTTTTGTACGCAGCAGCAGCAGCCGTGGGATTAGAAACAGTTGGCTCCTCCTCCTCTTTGCAGATGGGTGGGGCAGGAGGTGCAGTAGCAAGGCTCATGGCCTCCTCACCCTCTTGGCCTAGCATCCATAAGGGCATCTTCTCCCTTCTCTTCTTTGCTTCTGGCAGATGGAGGGAGAGATAGGTCAGGACCTTTCTTCTTACCTTGGCACAACACAATAGCAAAAGAGATGATCCTCCTCCTCCTGGGTGCAGCAGGAGCAGAAGGGGCAGATTGCTCCTCTCCTTGCTCTCCTCCTTGAAATGGCAACAGTAGAATCACCAGCAGCAAGAAGGCAGCAGGGGTCGACCAGGGCTTGGCTCAGCAGCAGCAATAAGAGGAGCTGATGCTCCTCTCCTTCTTTCTCTTTTCCTGGCATAGACAGTGGCAGCGGGGGGTTGGTAAGGCAAACAACAGTAGGAGGAACACAGATGTCCCCCCCCCTCCTCTTCCCTCTTCTTCTCCTCTTCTGGTAGCAGCAGCAAGCCAGGAGGGCTGATGGCCTCTGTTGTAACCTCGAATTTTCCCTTTTGTAGAAAATTCTTTTTTGCTTTAGGCTAGCATTGACTACTATGAAAATATGTGGTATTCATAGGAGTATTAGCTAATTTGATGTGGTATTATTTTATAAGAACACCGATGGTTCCACAGATTTGCTAAGTGTCGATATGGGTATCACCCACCACTCAGATGATCTGAACCACAATTTAATTTGTGAGATTATTTGAGTTCTTTGAAAATAAATTTTGACATCTCTCCACCGGACTTGCGATATTCCGGTGTTAATTACATCGAGCGAATACTCGAATACCCTTGATTGACCGCCACAGCAACATATTGATCGGAAGTCATTCATCCACATAAACAAAGCTGGAAGACATATCCCCATGGCCTTATGAGATGGAATTTGGTTGAACTTATTCAAACTTTCAAGTTTGGGTTCATTGGTTTTCTTTTTGATTTAAGATTTGATTTGTTTTATTTTGTTTATGCCTTTGGTCATTTGTTGACTTAGACAATTTTGAGTTGATCTCTTTTTTTATTTGTAGGAATCAATTTCCATCTTATTTGTGTGTTTGTTAGCATTTTTTTTGCTTGATTTAAGTGAATTTCTTAGTATTATTAAGATTTATTCTTAATAATATTGATCACTTTAAATTTTCATGGTTGATTTTAATCCAACATGACTTGTTTTTGTAGTCATTGGTTGACATTTTTTATGCATTATTTAATGACATAATTTTGGTTGGATTATGTTAACATTTTATTAATGTTTTGATCATTTATTTGATTTGAATTTTGTTATGCACACTTAATTTATTAAGTAGCATTATTCATTTAGGTTGATTTAATTTTCCATGATTAAAACAGATTTAAACCTAACATGTATTGTAACCGTTTGTAGTCATTTTTTTATGTATGATTTTATGACATGAATTTAATTAGGTTTTGATGGCATTTTTGTTAATAAATAAGTAATTATTTGATTTGATTTAATCAGATTTACTTATTTGATTTGATTTAATTATTTGATTTAATTTGATTTAATCAAGTTTAATTATTTGATTAAGTTTGAAAATTGTTTAAATGATTTATTTAATTTATTCCATTTCTTGGAGTCCATGGAGATTTGATGTCACTTTTGGAGTAACACAACACATCAATCGGACTTGAATTTCATTTCATGTCGATCTGAGTACATAGGAGTACAACAAATGAGAGGGCATTCAAGCCTTTCTTCTCAATACATGTCATGACTTATGTTCGGTTTGGCCGGCATTACGACTTTACCGATCTGGGTTTTCATTTAAAATTCCCGTTCGGTTTAACCGGCATTCCGGTTTGACCGACTTGGGTTTTCATTTAGAATTCCCATTCGGTTTTACCGGCATTCCGGTTTGACCGTCTTGGGTTTTCATTTAAAATTCCCGTTCGGTTTGACCGGCATTCCGGTTTGACCGACTTGGGTTTTCATTTAGAATTCCCGTTCGGTTTGACCGGCATTCCGGTTTGACCGACTTGGGTTTTCATTTAGAATTCTCATTCGGTTTGGCTGGCATTTCGGCTTTACCGATTTGGGTTTTCTATTTGAATTCCCGTTCGGTTTGGCCGGCATTTCGGCTTGACCGATTTGGGTTTTCTATTTGAATTCCCGTTCGGTTTGGCCGGCATTTCGGCTTTACCGGTTTGGGTTTTCTATTTTTATCCAAAATAGCGAACTATTTTGGGCCCCTTTTAATGGAAAGGTAGCACAAAACCACTTAATTTCGGCAACATTTCGGCTAGACCGGAGTTGGGTTGGCTATTTTCTATCCAAAATAGTTTACTATTTTGGGCCCCTTTTTATGGAAAGGTAGCGCAAAACCAGCCCCTTTTTATGGAAAGGTAGCGTAAAACCGAGGCATTTCTTACCTTCTAAGAAGTGAGAATGTAGAGCTTCTCTCTCTTCCCAACCCTCTCCAACCCCATGTACGTATGGCACTTGGGGGGTATTTATAGAGGTTTTTGGAGGGGCAAAAGGGTCATTTGGAAGACCCCACTAAACCCATTTTCGAGTTAGTGGGGGGGGTGACTGGAGTGGGGTGAAGTTACCCCATTTTTCCCCATTTTTTCTGATTTCTTTTTGATTTTCCGGAGCTGTTTGACTAAGTCAAATGGGGGGGGTAAGTTCACCCCCCAGGTGGTAGGCTGCTAGGGGTGAGCATGGTTCGGTTTTCGCCATTTTTTTCCCAAACCAAACCAAACCGATTCAACCCCTCAAACCGAACCAAACCAAACCATTTCAATTCGGTTTGGTTCGGTTTGGTTCGGTTTAAACCAAAAATATATAAAAATAATTTAATTAATTATTTTTTACATATATATAAAAGTTTTTAAGTTAAAAACGATCAAAATAAATATTATTTTATTATAAATATTATTTTATTATAAAAATTATAAAAATCTTATTTTTAATAATATTATAATAGTTTTTAAATAATTTTTTAATTAAATCGGTTTAAACGGTTTGGTTTGGTTTAAACCGGTTTGGAGGACTTCCAAACCGAACCAAACCGAACATGGTTCAAACCGAACCAAACCGAACCAAACAGGCCGGTTCGGTTTGGTTTTTCGGTTTGAACCGTTTAATGCTCACCCCTATAGGCTGCGGCCGCCCGCGCGTGGACGCACGCGCGGCCCACGACCGCCCACTCGGGCGGTCCATTTTTTTTTTTTTTTCACCGCGGTTTTGACCGCGGTTTGACCGCGAACCGCAGCCCCCTTCGGCCCTTCTCTCTCCCCGACAGGAGACGCCCGCGAGGGCTTTGTCGCGGCGAGCTCCGGCGGGCTCCGGCGATGGCGTCGGCGGGCTCCGGTGACGGCGACGGCGACGGCGGGCTCCGGCAACGGCGGCGACGACAACGGCTGCGGGAGGAGCTCCTCTCCGACGGCATGGCACCCGCGAGGGTTTGCTCGCGGTGCTCCCTCCGGCGACGATGGCGGCGGCAACTGCGGGTGGTGAAGGCGGCGGCAGGTGCGGGTGGAGAAGGCGGCGGCGACAAGGGGTTCTTCCCCCTTTTTTCTCCGCCATCTCCTCTGCCCCCTCGCCGCGACGGACACAGAGCCCGCAAGGGCCTTCCTTCTTTTTTTTTTCGTGGCTGCTCCCGGCGGCTTCTTCTCCCGCTGCTTCGTTTCTTCTTCTTCTTCTTGTAAAGAGGTCAAGAATTTCGGTTTCACAAATGCCCCCCACGGGACATTTCCCGGAGACGAGGTTGAAGGGGAGTGTCCCGTGTCAAAACAGGTTTGATTTTATCCCTTTTTTCGTTTCTTTGTCCGGCCTTTTGTAAGGGACATGTCCTGACATTTCTTTTATTACGTCATGAGCACCTCTCTTTGTTTTGGATAGGGCAGCTTTGATATGTGGCGAACCTCGGTCCAGGCTAAGAGTGGCCGGGGATAGTCTCGTTGTGGGTGAGGTATGAGCTCCCATGACCTACCACTTCTACCAGTATAGCGTCGTCGAATCAGCTTATGCGTAGATCCCAACTTTTTGGATACTTCCAAATTTGGATAGCTTGACTTTTCGTTTGGCCGCCTCGGGGTTGATTGGCACTGTGATTGGTGCTTGTTTGGTTTTTTCCCCTTCTTCTTCTCGTATCCAGCTTCAGCTTGCCTTGAGCTTGTACTTATTGTATTACTCTCAATGGTCAACAAATTGACAATATTGAATTCTTCTCATTTGTGATATATCCTTTGGACCTTTCTCAAACTTGTGTTGTGGAATGTAGCAAATCCCATTGTTTGTAAGAAATAGTCACTTCGAAGAATTGTGTGCATGTTGACATATTTGCACAGTATCACCCAACACTATGAAGATTTAAAAATCATCATGTTACATGGTCAGAATTGCGCGAGCCTTGATGGTGTATTGATCCAATGACCATATAGACCTGAATGGTCGTGATGGTATGATATAGGCTTTAATGACCATGATGGTATGAGCATGAGAACCATGTAAACCTTTGTTGATTATAGTGGTGTATGCTCTTTAAGGTTATGTAGGCCAAGGAAATCATGATGGTTTGTGATTGCCTTCTTTTTTTCTTGAAAATCATATAGACCGCAAGGGTCATGATGGTGTGAGGGTTTTAAAAACCATATAGACCGCAAGGGTCATGATGGTGTGAGGGTTTTAAGGCTACGTAGGCCGGAGGACCATGATAGCTTGTGATTTTTTCTTTTGAAAAACCATACAGGCCTTGAGGGCCATGATAGTATGATATTTTTTGAAAACCATGCAGACCGAAAGGGTCATTATGATATGAAAATTCAAACCATGTAGGCTTAAAGGGCCATGATGGTAGGAAGTTAAACCATGTAAGCTTAGAAGGCCACGATGATATGAAGTTTGAATCATATCGGCTTAGGGAGCCATGATGGTATGAGTTTGAACCATATAGGCTTAAAGAGCCGTAATGGTATGGAGTTTGAACCATTTAGGCTTAAAGGCCATGATGGTATGAACTTTGAACCATATAGGATTAAGGAGACATGATGGTATGAGTTTGAACCATATAGGCTTAAAGAGCCGTAATGGTATGGAGTTTGAACCATTTAGGCTTAAAGGCCATGATAGTATGAACTTTGAACCATATAGGTTTAAAGGCCATGCTAGCATGGGGGCTTTGGAAAACCATATAGACCGAATGGGTCATAATGGTATGAGATCTCTTTTTTTTTTTGAAAACCATATAGACCGAAAGGGTCATGATGGTAAGAGTTTGATAACCACATAAACTTCGTTGTTTACGGTGGAAAATACTTTTTAAGGCTATGTAGGCCATGGAGACCATGATAGCTTGTGATTTTTTTTTGAAAAGTTATATAGGCCTTGAGGGCCATGATAGCATGTTTTTTTTTTACTAGCCTGACTGCCCTTGCGGATTTTCACCCAGGCTAGCCCCCTTTTTATTTTGCGAACATGCCTCAGTGAGGGTTTTTTTTTTTTTTTCATGTAGCGGGGTTACCTGATTTTGCCTAGGGCACCCTTTCGGGTTTTTACCCTAGCTAGGTATATTTTGACAATTTTGCCCGTAGCCAATCGATTGAAGATGAATGGCTAAGTCTGTCGGGGCATCTCTATTTTTAGCCCTTATTTGATCTTTTTTTTTTGAGTGAATGAGGAGTTTAGGCTTCCTCAGGCCATAGGATTTTTTGGGCGGTGAGAAATTAAGGCTTCCCCTGGGCCATAAGGCTTTAAGGGTTTTGTATCATTTAGTTTGTGAACATGAATGAATCATATTCGACTTGTATGATACAAATTCTGGCCAGCTTCATGCCATTGGGACCCTGTCGGACCAAAAAAAATCTCTCAAAAAAGAGAGAGAAGAAAAAAGGGGGAAGAAGAAGAAACGGAACAGGAGGGAGAGCCAAAGGAGGAGCAAAAAGCTCCCTATTACTGTCGATAGAGGGGCCTAAGGCCACCAAGGTTGTCTTCGCCACCCTCCTACGCATCCATTGAACCCATCGGGAGTGGGAGAGGCCGCTATTGCCGCCATTACGGTCGCTAGGAAGAAGAAATAGGGGCGGAAGCACCGCCCTGTGCGCTGGAGAAGGGAGAAAGGGGGAGGAGCCGTCACCGCCGCCTCCACCGGCCGCGGTTGCCGCCGCCATCGTCGCCGGAAGGAGCTCCTCCCGCAGCCGTCGTCGTCGCCGCCGTTGCCGGAGCCCGCCGTCGCCGTCGCCATCGCCGGAGCCCACCGTCGCCATCGCCGGAGCCCCCCGGAGATGTCGCCAGAGCCCGCCGGAGCTCGCCGCAACAAAAGCCCTCGCGGGCATCTCCTGTCGGGGAGAGAGAGGGTCGGGGAGAGAGAGGGCAGCGGTTCGCGGTCAAACCGCGGTCAAAACCGCAGTAAAAAAAAAATAATGGATTGCCCGAGTGGGCGATCGTGGGCCGCGCGTGCGCCCACGCGCGGGCGGCCGCAGCCTACCACCTGGGGGGTGAACTTACCCCCCCCCCCATTTGACTTAGTCAAACAGCTCCGAAAAATCAAAAAGAAATGGAAAAAAGGTGGTAACTCCACCCCACTCCGGTCACCCCCCCCACTAACTCGAAAATGGGTTTAGTGGGGCTTGCCAAATGACCAGAATGCCCCTCCAAAAACCTCTATAAATACCCCCCAAGTGCCATACGTACATGGGGTTGGAGAGTGTTGGAAAGAAGTTGGCTTTTGAGGAGAGAGAAGCTCTGATCTTCGAAGTGAGTCCCAATTTCTTCAAAAGGGAAGGAAGGGTTTTGCCCAACTTCCAAAGAAAATTCCAACCGCCTCGAATCGGCTTTTGGCCATTCGAGAAGGGAGTAAGGGTTTCGCCCGACCTCCAAAGTCCAATCGATCCCGATCCTATCTCGTTTCGCGAGAGGGATCGAGTAGCCCGCATTTAAAAATGCGAATTTAAGCTACTCGGGATCAAATAGAAAACCCAAATCGGTAAAGCCGAAATGCCGGTCAAACCGAACAGGAATTCAAATAGAAAACCCAACTCGGTCAAACCGAAATGCCGGTCAAACCGAACGGGAATTCTAAATGAAAACCCAACTCGGTCAAACCGAAATGCCGGTCAAACCGAACGGGAATTCAAATAGAAAACCCAACTCGGTCAAACCGAAATGCCGGCCAAACCGAACGGGAATTCTAAATGAAAACCCAACTCGGTCAAACCGAAATGCCGGTCAAACCGAACGGGAATTCAAATAGAAAACCCAACTCGGTCAAACCGAAATGCCGGTCAAACCGAACGGGAATTCAAATAGAAAACCCAACTCGGTCAAACCGAAATGCCGGTCAAACCGAACGGGAATTCTAAATGGAAACCCAAGTCGGTCAAACCGGAATGCCGGTCAAACCGAACGGGAATTCTAAATGAAAGCCCAGATCGGTAAAGCCGTAATGCCGGCCAAACCGAACATAAGTCAGACATGTATTGAGAAAAAAAGGCTTGAATGCCCTCTCATTTGTTGTACTCCTATGTACTCAGATCGACATGAAATGAAATTCAAGTTCGATTGATGTGTTATGTTACTCCAAAAGTGACACTAAATCCCCATGGACTCCAAAAGATGGAATAAACTAACTAAATCATTTAAATAATTTCCAAACTTAATCAAATAATCAAATTTGATTAAATCAAATCAAATCAAATAAGTAAATCTAAAAATCAAATAAGTAAATTTGATTAAATCAAATAATTACTTATTTATTAACAAAAATGTCATCATAACCAAATTAAATTCATGTCATAAAATCATACATAAAAAATGACTACAAATGGTTACAAAACATGTTAAGTTTGAATCCGACTTAACCATGAAAAATTAAATCAAGCCAAATGGATAATGCTACTTAAATAAATAAGTATGCATAACAAAATCCAAATCAAATAAATGATCAAAACATTAATAAAATGTTAACATAATCCAACCAAAATTATGTCATTAAATAATGCATAAAAAATGTCAACCAATGGCTACAAAAACAAGTTATGTTGGATTAAAATCAACCATGAAAAATTAGAGTGATCAATATTATTAAGAACAAACCTTAATAATAATAGTAAATTCACTCAAATCAAGCAAAAAATGCTAACAAACTCATAAAAAATGGAAATTAATTCCTACAAATAAAAAAAGAGATCAACTCAAAATTGTCTAAGTCAACAAATGACCAAAGACATAAACAAAAAATAAATCAAATCAAATCTTAAATCAAGAAGAAAATCAATGAACCCAAACTTAAAGTTTGAATTAAGTTCAACCAAATTCTATCTCATAAGGCCATGGGGATATGTCTTCCAGCTTTGTTTATGTGGATGAATGACTTCCGATCAATATGTTGCTGTGACGGTCAATCAAGGGTATTCGAGTGTTTGCTCGATGTAATTAACACCGGAATATCGCAAGTCCGGTGGAGAGAGGTCAAAATTTATTTTCAAAGAACTCAGATAACCTCATAAATTAAATTGTGGTTCAGATCATCTAAGTGGTGGGTGATACCCATATCGACACTTAGCAAATCTGTGGAACCATCGGTGTTCCTATAAAATAATACCACATCAAATTAGCTAATACTCCTATGAATACCACATATTTTCATAGTAGTCAATGCTAGCCTAAAGCAAAAATGAATTTTCTACAAGAGAGGGAAAATTCGAGGTTCCAACAGACCCTTTGGCTTATGAGCATGAAAGGAAGCATGCTTGGCTTATAGGGTATGTCATTGGGGCCTATAGGCTTGAAAGGATGATAGGATCGTACTTGGCCTTGCGGTGTGAACTTTTGGAGCTTCATGCCATTGGAACCCGTGGGCTTGGGAGGATGAAAGTATCATGCTCGGCCTTGGGGGTATGAAGTTTGCGGTGGCTGCGTGCCAAAAGGAAACCCATAGGCTTGGGAGGATGAAAGGATCATACTCGGCCTTGGGGTTTAGAATTTGGGGTGACTTCATGCCATTCGAACTCGTGGGCTTGGGAGGATGAAAAGGATCATACTCGGCCTTGGGGGTGTGAACTTTGGGGTGGCTTCATGCCATTTAAACCCGTGGGCTTGAGAGGATGAAAGTATCATGCTCGGCCTTGGGGTTTAGAATTTGGGGTGGCTTCATGCCATTTGAACCCGTGGGCTTGGGAGGATGAAAAGGATCACTCGGCCTTGGGGGTGTGAACTTTAAAGTGGCTTCATGCCATTTAAACCCGTGGACTTGGGAGGATGAAAGTATCATACCCGGCCTTGGGGGTATGAAGTTTGGGGTGACTTTATGTCATTGGAACCCGTGGACTTGTGAGGATGAAAGGATCATACTTGGCCTTGGGGTTTGAACTTTGGGGTGGCTTCATGCCATTTAAACCCATGGACTTGGGAGGATGAAAGTATCATACCCGGCCTTGGGGGTATGAAGTTTGGGGTGACTTTATGTCATTGGAACCCGTGGACTTGTGAGGATGAAAGGATCATACTTGGCCTTGGGGTTTGAACTTTGGGGTGGCTTCATGCCATTTAAACCCGTGGACTTAGGAGGATGAAAGTATCATACTCGGCCTTGGGGGTTTCGAATTTATAGCCCATTCTCTGGCCAATTTTATTGAAATTCATGCTCGGGTGCATAGTATTTCTTAATATGCTTCTCATTTAAAGGCGGAAAAGGAATTTCTCCATTACTGTCGATCACAGTATATGCACCACCTTCAAACACCCTGTCAATGACATATGGGCCAAGCCAGTTTGGAAGGAATTTATTTTTAGGGCGTGCTGCCATGACATCCTTTTGTTTTACCATGATGAGATCTCCTTTTTGGAATGCTCTTTCTTTTACCGGTTGTCGTAGGCTCGAGACATCCCGGCTTGGTAAACTTTGATGTGTTTGTAGGCTTCTAGCCTTTTTCCCTCCAACTTTTCCAACTCCACGAATCGCCTTTGTGCTTCGTCAAGTCCCTCAAAGGGAAGGCCACGATGCATCGCGACTCGGTATGAGGCTAACTCGATTTCTACGGGTATTACGGCCTCACCTCCGTAAACCGTGGAGAAGGGGGAGCAACTGTGGGAGTTTTGTATATGGTACGATAAGCCCATAATGCTTCGCATCTTATCATCCCAGCCCGCTTCTTGCTCCCTACCACTTTGACGACGAAGTTTGCAAAGTGTTTTATTAAAGGCTTCAGCTAGACCGTTGGCCTGTGGATTGTAGATGGTGGATGTCTTCCAGTCAATATGGAATTTGGCAGCCATTTTATAAATGGTTTGATTTCGAAATGGGGTACCATTATCAGAAATAATCCGATTTGGTACACCGTATCTGTATATGATGTGGTGTCGAACAAACTGGGCTACCACTTCTCCTGTGACTTCCCTTGCTAGGATTGCCTCAGCCCACCGTGAAAAATAATCCGTTGCTGCGAGTATAAACTTGCAACCTCTGGAGGAGGGTTTAAAAGGGCCCACAATATCCATACCCCATTCGGCAAAGGGCCATGTTGGAGTAGTTGGACATAGTTGCTTTGGAGGGCGTTTCGGGACTGGCCCAAATGCTTGTCATTCGTGACAGGCTTTAGCATATTTTTCACAATCAGTGTACATGCTGGGCCAGTAATAGCCTTTCAACTTAATTGCAATTTTCATTTTGGGCCCAGATTGATGGGCTCCACATAAGCCACCATGAACTTCCCTCATTATTTTATGGGCTTCTGGCATGGAAAGACATCTTGCAAGGATGATTCTTTCCTTTTCGGGCATCAACCGATATAATTCCCCATCCAAAAGTTGGTATGAGGCCGCCCTCCTTGTAAGGTGAATACGTTCTGCCCAGTCATCAGGCAGGATGCCGTTCTTGATGTTGATGATCGGCTGGCGCCAATCTGCTTCTTCCAAATGTTTGTTAGTGCCTTCTTCTAGGAAATTGACCTCCCCAGTGGCAAATTCACCATCTTCTTTAATAGAAGTTGGAATCAATCTTCGATGTTTGACCATAATGTCAAGCTTTCCGTCGGGTGGTAATTTAATTACCGAGGCCAGTTTGGCCAATGCGTCGGCTTGAGAATTTTGCCTCCTTTTGACATGTTGGATGCTAAAAAGGTAAAACTTTTCAGCTAGTCGGGAGGCGATAGCGTGGTACGCAACGAGCTCTTCCTTTCGGACTTCAAATATGCCCAGCACTTGCTGCACCACGAGCATCGAGTCTCCAAAAGCCTTGAGGCATCGGATGCCCATGTCGAGGGCAATTTCTAAGCCGATGATGAGTGCCTCATATTCTGCTTCATTATCGCGAGGGATTGCTGCAAAGCACACGAGCTGTGTAGTACTCCGCCATCAGGGCTGAGGAGTACTATGCCAGTGCCTGCCCTCGTCTTGATTTGCCCATTGGATGTCCTATCCAGGCTGGATGCTCCATCGAAGTACAAGTGCCGCATTTGATTTCAACTTCTTGGACTTCTTGCGATCCTTCTTCTCTCAATGTCTCTTCATCGTGTAATTGGAAGTTGAGAGGGGAATCTTCGTCCACGGTGGGTCGCTAAGAAATCAGCCATCCCTTGCCCTTTTACGGCCCTTTGTGGGACATATTTAATGTCGAACTCCGAGAAGGAGTACCCATTTGCCAAGACGTCCGGTCGGGACGGGTCGCTTCAACATATATTTCGAGGGGTCAAACTTAGATATCAAGTTGACCTCACGGGACAAAAGATAATGCCGTAACTTTTTGCGGCGAACACCGGTGCCAAGCACATTTTTTCCATCGGGGAATATCGGTGTTCGGGGACAATTAGCCGTCGACTCAAATAGTACAACGGTCGTTCTTTTCCCTCCTCATTCACTGGGCTAGAAGAGCTCCTAAAGAGGCATCTAATGCGGTGATGTACAAAATGAGAGGTTTGCCTTTAATGGGGGCTCCTAGACAGTGGATTGAGTAGGTACTCTTTGATCCCATCTGGGCAACCTCGGCGACTTTCGTCCCATTTGAAGGACACTCCCTTTTCGTCAACTTGGAGAATGGATGGCACCTTCCTCGACGAGTTGGCGATAAAACGCCGTATATAAGCCAGCTTGCCTTGCAATGACCTTAATTCTCGTATATTACGAGGGGGTGGCAACTCTCTGATGGCTTTGATTTTATCGGGGTCAATTTCAATTCCCCGATATCTAACTATAAAGCCTGTAAATTTCCCACCTGGATACACCGAAGGCGCATTTCACGGGATTCATTTTTAACTTATATTGCCGTTGACCTTTCAAAGACCTTCTTCAAATCATCAAGATGATCATTTCGATTTCTTGTCTTGACAACTAGGTCATCCACATAGCATTCGACCAATTCACGAAGCATTTCATCAAATATTTTGGTCATAGCCCTTCGATAGGTGGCACCGGCATTTTTGAGCCCAAAGGGCATCCTTTTGTAATTAAAGATTCCTTTCGGCGTCCTGAAAGCCGTGGAATCTTTGTCTTCTGAGGACATAAGAATTTGATTGTACCCAGATGACCCGTCCATAAAGGACAAAGCTCCATAACCCGTGGTAATGTCTACCATATTTTCGGGGATTGGAAGTGGGAAGTCATCTTTGGGACATGCCCTGTTTAAATCCCGGTAGTCAATGCAAACACGAATTTGCCCACTTTTCTTTTTGACCGGGACAATATTTGCAAGCCACGTAGGGTACATACATGGCTCTATGAAGTCAACTTCTTTCAGTTTGTCGACTTCTGCGTTGACTTTCAGTTCCAATTCAGCCCTCATTCGCCTTTGTCCTTGTTTCACAGGCTTGGCTGACGGAAGTATGGCCGATTGAAGCTGCGACACGCGGCTCTGTGCCAGGGCATTTCTTTATAACTCTGTGCAAAACAATCCCGGAATTCTTGTAGTAGTGCGGTGTACTCCTCGCTTTTCCCGATCACCAAGGAGTGCACTTATAAACATTGGCTTGGGATTTTCGGCCGTGCCGAGGTTGATTTCAACCAAGTTATCCACGGTAGCCTGACCACCATCCTCGATTTCTTCGGGGGCTGGTTGTAGATCGACGAACTACTCATCAATCTCTTCTTCTTCGGTATCATGCACCTCCATTTGTATAGGGTAGCCAATCATTTGAATCTTTTCAGGGGAGGCCGACTTTGGGCTTTGCCCCCTGTGATTAGGAGGTTTGGTAGAAACCTTTTCTATTATATCCAAGTATGAGTCAGAGAATCTCCTCTTCGGCATCATTTTCATCAGAGGAATCAAAAATTGGTGACGCATCGGGGATGATCCCATTTTGATGGACATCTACCATGTTCACAGCATAATGCACGATGGGCTGCCAGTCAGGGTCATATCCCAAGCCTGGATGTTTGCTTTGTGCATATTCACGCCCTTCAGTAGGATACCAGAGTCGTTGGAACAACTGCGCTCTCTCATGAGAGTGCTCTGTTGGGATACCCTGTTTTTGACAAACTTGGCGTGTATGGGGTGACATGTCATCCATATTTTCAATTGCCACCTTTGAAGCTGCCAGATTCTCGTCCCATCCGAAATCATCCTTCGGGGCGCATTTGAGGACAAGCTCTCCTTTTTGGAACACAAGTCGCCATCCGTCCTTAAAAGGGACCACAAAAGTGTCCATTGTTTCAACAGTTCGGAGCTCCTGCTCTGCTTCAAGCCATACGAAGTCAGGAGGCATGCATATGCCGGCTTCATACACCTTTGTAATGGTATGTGCTTCAAATTGGACAGGGCGCCATTCGATTCGCCCACCCGCACATTTGGCCTCTTTGATTGCATGATGCGCCGATGGATTTTTGCCTTTGCTTCATCCATGACAATTTCAAGTTCGGGGGTTTCTTCCCCTACTTTATGCTTTCCCTTGCTTTTGTCATGCTTTGAAGGACCTGCCTCGAAGTATAGCTGGGCATCTGCCAGGTGACATTCACAAACTTCAAACGGGGCATGGTCTGCATCGATCTTGTATTGTCTTCCATCCTTGGCATATTTTATGCATTGGTGGAGTGTGGATGGCACGACCCAATTTTCATGTAGCCAGGGTCTACCAAGGAGGACCTTGTAGGTACTATCCATGTCGAGGACATAAAATGAGGCTCGAGCTTTGAATTTTTGGAAGGTGAGCTCAAGCTCGACCTTTCCCAAGGCCTCTTCAGAATTCTGATTGAAGCCAGATATACATACACCTAACACCTTTTTGAGGTGGGGCATGAGATACAGAGACCTATATGTCTTTAATGGAAGGATGTTGACGGCAACGCCAGCATCTACCAAGATGCGATTCATCTCATGTCCGTTTAGGTGTCCCTTCATGTACAGAGGCCGGTTATGGAAAGCCGTCTGTAACATCATGTCTTCATCAGAAAAGGAAACTGAGGCTGCATAAGCCTCGTAGCTCGGTAAGTCCACGGTATGAGCCACATAGGCTCCCGGGTCTTGTAGCACCGAGATTAAAGTCTGCCGCAGCTCCTAACTTAGGGATATAGCTTCCCATATGCTAAGGGAAGCAGGCAATCTTCTTATTTGGCGGAGGACCTTTTGGTCAACTCGTTCTTTTGCTTCTTGAAGAGACGGGAGAACCACTTGGACATCGTCAGCCGTCGTGTGTTGTGGTTGGTCCTCTTTTTGAGCACCTTCTGCCGATTCCCTGGCTTCGTGCCTATCGGCAACTTGCAAATGCTCTTGCAGCAAATTTGCTATTACTTCTTCCTCCGAGGCCTGAGCAGAGGGGCTTCCAGAGTTACCTTGGGGTGCGGGGTGTTCAACCCCAACTCCCTCCTCAGATAGGCAAAATTGGACAGTCTTCTTGGGAGGTTGCCTAACCATGGGAGGTGGTATAGGCTTGCTTTGTTCTCCGTGCAAGTAAATGATCTTGTTGCGTTTCGAGCCATTCAATTTTTGCCAGGGTTTCGGTGTTGATATGTGGTAATTGGCCGAGAGGATTGGTTCCTTGCACCTCGGCCTCCCGTGCCGTTGGGATACAATCCCTCCGGCGGTGGTACACTGACCACGTTGCAAGATAACTTGCCAAACTGGGCGACAATGTCTTCGAGGGAAGGTACTTGACCGTCCACATGCCAAATATCTCGAATTTCAATTGGCACATAAGTGGGGTCAATCTTGACTTTTTGTGCCCATTCTTCAAGAAACCGCTCAATGCGATTCTTGGTGGCCAACCTATCCCAGGGGATATATTGACCCAAAGTTGGTAGCCCAGAAGGCTATTTATGCTCGTACTCCTCCAACTGGTCGATGAGGGCTTGAAGCTTTTGGAGGGGTGTGGGTTGTTGATACTCCTCCTCCATTTCTTGAAGTAGTTTCTCCTGTCGTCTTTCTTTTCTTTTCAAGGCCTTTCGCCAGTTCTTCGCCGCCTCCTCCTTTCGAGCCGCCTCGGACATTTCATTCCTCGGGCGGTGATTCGGTCGACCTTTCTCGGCCATTCGGTGCATTGCCCGGCAGCCGGGTTTGGTTGATCATTTTGGCCTTCGAAGGGCTTTCGTGGCAACCTCTGGGCTTCTCTCCGTTCGTTTCACGCTTTCGGGTCGCTTCGGCCCTAGCTTCCATCTTGTCCTCCCCGGTCGGCACAACCTCGCCATTCTTGTTCGTGGCTCCTCGGTTTCTTGAGCTTCCTTCGCCGAATCGAACTCGGCATTTGCTTGAATGTTTCGTTGTACAATTTCGGGGGAAGTTGTCGCCCGATGTGTATGATCTGGAAGAAGTTGCCCCCCGATTGTTGGGTTGAGGTTGGGTTTGGACCCTTCCTCGAACATGCACAACATTGATGGAGAAGTGCGATCCGGTGGATGAATGCGGTTGTGGTGACTACAAGAGTCCTCCGTTCAACCTGATGACTCCGTTCCGGATAAGACACTCTATCAAGTCTTTAACTTCGGTGCACTTGGAGAGGAGATGATCGCGGGTATCATGGTAATCACAATACCATAAATCCCCCATAAGAGTATATTCTTTCTCCCCTTCAGGCTGTATTGGACGTGGTAGGAGCTCCTCCTGGATGCAGTATTCGTACAGCCTCTCCGTATGGTGTTGTGGAAAAGAGAACCTCCGTGGTTGAGTAGCGTGTTGCTCCTCGACTGGGAGGTGTGTGTTTGAGGCTGACTCGTCAGGGTGGAGAGGTGATGCTCTCCCCAAAAATTCAGCCATTCCAGTGTCAGAACCGAGACGTTGATGACCGGTACTTGTTGCTCCGCCGATATTTCAACGCTGGGCCGGCACCATTCGAGAAGAAATCTTCTGGGAAAAGCCACGGGGTAAGCCTTGGGGCTCTCAGATGCTTCAATTCTCCCCGACTCGCAAAGTAGTCGAATACATCGAAATCTCCCCTCATGATGTCCTCCATATGGACAATCGTATCTTGCATATCGCGCTCAAGTGAGAGGAATCTTCGACGAAATGTCTCCAGTACATTCACGACTCTCGCAGCCATCTGATTTAAATTGATGCGGGGGAGGTCTTCAATTGTCTGTGGTCCCCGACGTCCCGCAGGGGGAGCTTGGCCACTAATCACATTAACTGTGAAATTTTGTTGTGGCCTTGGCATGACATGTGACTGTGGAGGATTGACCACGTGTTGTCCCATATCAATTGAACCTTCTTTGATCAGATTCTCTGCTATGTCCTTGAACAAATAGCGCCTTCAATAGGATGACCCAAAGATGCGATGATACACACAAAAATTCGGGTCGTCGGATCTATCGACTTCGGCCGGTCGTTTTGGCCGAGGGCAGTCGATCAAACTTTCTTTGATGCGGACATCAAAAAGCCTTCTAGGTGTCGTCGAGCAAAGGAGTAAGGCTTCTTCATTCGCTCACCAAAGGGATGCCGTTCTTTTGCTGAGCGGGCTTCTTGGCGACGGAGGGGGCGGGAGTCTCCTTCTTGCCCCCATTACGACTGCTGCTTGCCCCCGGTGTGAAATCAACAGTATGAACATCCTTATGTAAGGACGTGGAGGCTTTATCTTTTGTTGCCTTTGGTTTGGCAACTGGCATGGTGGGGTTGTCAGCGTAGAACATTTCTAATTCGGACACGACCCGGTTTAACTCGTCAAATGTCCGAATGTTGGCTATCAAAAGCTTCTCAAGAACTTCTAGGCATAAGCCCCTCTTGCATAGCCCCACAGCTTCATCATTTGCTGGCGGATTAGGGCATCTCATGCTGAGATTCCGCCATCTCTTAATAAAGTCAATGCTAGCCTCATCCCTCGCGTTGACGAAGAGAGGTCAATTCCACCAATGTTACCGGCCTCTCGGTTAACTCAAGCACTCGATAAACTTGCGCCGCACGTCCTCCCAACCTACGACCGAGTTGGGTTTCGACTCGAGTATCACTCAAAGGCGTAACCTCGCGAGAGTGGTAGCAAAGTAACGAAGTAAGTAGGACTCCTCTGTGGCCAACTCGCCCATACGAGTCACATACATCGCTAAATGTTCTTTAGGTGACCCCTTCCATCAAATCGAGGGCATTTTGGAACTTTGGTCACCTCTGATGGCAGCCGTTTGAACTGGTGGTGAACGGGGTAGGGAACCCGATACAAATCCACGGTCGTTAGACCATCATCATGCTCTGCCAATTTGGCGTCCACAATTTGTTCAATCATTATTTTGTGGGCAACCGCAGGGTGGTCTGCCAATGTGCCTTGCTCTTGATTGTTGACGTTGCCTTCCAGCTCATTTGGTAACCAAGGAGTTGGTTGTAGGTTTGGTCGAGGGAGTGTCGGTTGCTCCAGACGTCTCCCTTGGGCAGCCTCACATGTTTCGGCTATCCCAGGTTGAGGTGCGACTTGAGCTGCAGGTTGAGGCTGCAACCCTTTCAAACTCATCATAAGAGCCCTAAGCTCTTGATTTTCTTTCCACAGCTCAGCCAAACTGGGCATGGGAGGTGCAGTTTCAACTTCCACGGGGGGGTCTTGACGACGTACTTCCCCCTGCCCCTCCTGTTGGAGAGGATCAAACGGAAGATTTTGTTGCGCCATAGCCGTCTGTTGACGTGTAACCGGGCCTGGCCGGGTTGGCTGTCTCGAAGCTTCCCCGACATCGTCAGACCGGTTATTGGAACTTGATGTATAGCACGTGAAGATTGTCATCTTGCCACGTGCCCCCCGTGTCGCATTTCTTGTAGCAGAGGTTCCTGGAAAGGAGAGTCGTTCGAAAACTGACACCCCCTTAAGGTTATTTTGGTTCTTTTGTGGCGGCGGTAGGTTTGGAGAAGTATTTCTCCGACCCCTACGCCAAGGTGGTTGATTTCGGGGTCGAAACAGTCCCTGACCCCTCGATGGTTGAGGTGCATCCACAGCAGCATGATGCACTTGGGTTTTGGGGCACCCGACTTGCTTGAATTTTGGGGAGTGGTCCCCCCTTGAACAGCTTGGTGCCTCCTGGGCAAAGGATTTGCCCCCAGTCAGAAAAACAGTTCGTGAAATAGGAGAGCTCTTCTCGATACCCTCCTCAATGACTTTTGGTCGATTCAAAAATCGACCGGTCTTCATCCTCAGGGAGTGGTTCCTTGGTTGAGTTATCCTCGCGTAACGGGCCCGCGATAGACCCGTTGGAATAATATTGTGGGCAAGAGATTTCTTCTCTCGCCCGGCCCGTCGGCTTTGTGCCGAGTCCGTTCGATCCTTTTGAAGACCGAGGAGTTCTTCCTCGCCCGAAGAGTAACAAGGACTTGGGATCCGTCGACGCATCCGCCTTCATTGTTTCTCCCTAACAGGGCAAACCTGTTGGAGAGAGGTAGAGGAACGCGCCTAGCAAGGGTGGCCTTGCGAGCGCGGTGTTCAACAGGGCTCCTGACATAGGTTGCCGGGCGCCCATCCCAGTAAATGCGCATCTGGCCGACCATGAAGGATTGGCGTGAGCAGAAAGGAGTGGAAGTCCTCCCCTTCCGAAAGTTCTTGGCCTCCGGTTGTGTAGAAACAACCGAAACTTGATTCATGAAGCGGCGCCGGAACGGGTGCCGCCTCGCCCTTGATGTCCCGGCAGCAAAGACTCCATTGCCTTGGTGGCGGTGACGATTGTTTGGTAAGGACTCAAAGCCGGGTCCTCGCTCGGGATGGCAAGCTCCACCCCGAGACGATCCGGTCACTGAATGACCGAAGGAAAGGCACCGAACGTCATGAGTGTATCAAGATACCCCCTGACGCAGCCGATGACGTAGCCCTCCGAGAAAGTGACTCGCGCCTCCTCTTCCATTGCTTGGTGTCGATTGCTTTCTTGCTTTCTTGAAAGGGCAAAGATCGACTAAGAGGATGTAAAGGTTTTTAAAAGAAGTTGGTGGATTTATGACTTCACTACATTGCTGTGACGGGAAGATGAAGGGAGAGAGAGGTCCCACCGGGCGGGCCATTTGTTGGAACCTCGAATTTTCACTTTTGTAGAAAATTCTTTTTTTCTTTAGGCTAGCATTGACTACTATGAAAATATGTGGTATTCATAGGAGTATTAGCTAATTTGATGTGGTATTATTTTATAGGAACACCAATGGTTCCACAGATTTGCTAAGTGTCGATATGGGTATCACCCACCACTCAGATGATCTGAACCACAATTTAATTTGTGAGGTTATTTGAGTTCTTTGAAAATAAATTTTGACCTCTCTCCACCGGACTTGCGATATTCCGGTGTTAATTACATCGAGCGAACACTCGAATACCTCGATTGACCGCCACAAAGAACATATTGATCGGAAGTCATTCATCCACATAAACAAAGCTGGAAGACATCCCCATGGCCTTATGAGATGGAATTTGGTTGAACTTATTCAAACTTTCAAGTTTGGGTTCATTGGTTTTCTTTTTGATTTAGGATTTGATTTGTTTTATTTTGTTTATGTCTTTGGTCATTTGTTGACTTAGACAATTTTGAGTTGATCTCTTTTTTTATTTGTAGGAATCAATTTCCATCTTATTTGTGTGTTTGTTAGCATTTTTTTTGCTTGATTTAAGTGAAATTTTTTGTATTTTTAAGATTTAATCTTAATAATATTGATCACTTTAAATTTTCATGGTTGATTTTAATCCAACATGACTTGTTTTGTAGTCATTGGTTGACATTTTTTATGCATTATTTAATGACATAATTTTGGTTGGATTATGTTAACATTTTATTAATGTTTTGATCATTTATTTGATTTGAATTTTGTTATGCACACTTAATTTATTAAGTAGCATTATTCATTTGGGTTGATTTAATTTTCCATGATTAAAACAGATTTAAACCTAACATGTATTGTAACCGTTTGTAGTCATTTTTTTATGTATGATTTTATGACATGAATTTAATTAGGTTTTGATGGCATTTTTGTTAATAAATAAGTAATTATTTGATTTGATTTAATCGCATTTACTTATTTGATTTGATTTAATTATTTGATTTAATTTGATTTAATCAAGTTTAATTATTTGATTAAGTTTGAAAATTGTTTAAATGATTTATTTAATTTATTCCATTTCTTGGAGTCCACGGGGATTTGATGTCACTTTTCGAGTAACACAACACATCAATCGGACTTGAATTTCATTTCACGTCGATCCGAGTACATAGGAGTACAACAAATGAGAGGGCATTCAAGCCTTTCTTCTCAATACATGTCACGACTTATGTTCGGTTTGGCGGCATTACGGCTTTACCGATCCGGGTTTTCATTTAGAATTCCCGTTCGGTTCGACCGGCATTCGGTTTGACCGACTTGGGTTTTCATTTAGAATTCCCGTTCGGTTTGCCCGGCATTCCGGTTTGGCTGACTTGGGTTTTCATTTAGAATTCCCGTTCGGTTTGACCGGCATTCCGGTTTGACCGACTTGGGTTTTCATTTAGAATTCCCGTTCGGTTTGACCGGCATTCCGGTTTGACCGACTTGGGTTTTCATTTAGAATTCCCATTCGGTTTGACCGGCATTCCGGTTTGACCGACTTGGGTTTTCATTTAGAATTCCCCTTCGGTTTGGCCCGCATTTCGGCTTTACCGATTTGGGTTTTCTATTTGAATTCCCGTTCGGTTTGGCCGGCATTTCGGCTTTACCGACTTGGGTTTTCTATTTGAATTCCCGTTCGGTTTGGCCGGCATTTCGGCTTGACCGACTTGGGTTTTCTATTTGAATTCCCGTTCGGTTTGGCCGGCATTTCGGCTTTACCAATTTGGGTTTTCTATTTGAATTCCCGTTCGGTTTGGCCGACATTTCGGCTTGACCGATTTGGGTTTTCTATTTGAATTCCCGTTCGGTTTGGCCGACATTTCGGCTTGACCGATTTGGGTTTTCTATTTGAATTCCCGTTCGGTTTGGCCGGCATTTCGGCTTTACCGGTTTGGGTTTTCTGTTTTTATCCAAAATAGCGAACTATTTTGGGCCCCTTTTAATAGAAAGGTAGCGCAAAACCACTTAATTTCGGCAACATTTCGGCTTGACCGGAGTTGGGTTGGCTATTTTCTATCCAAAATAGTTTACTATTTTGGGCCCCTTTTTATGGAAAGGTAGCGCAAAACCAGCCCCTTTTTATGGAAAGGTAGCGCAAAACCGAGACATTTCTTACCTTCTAAGAAGTGAGAATGTAGAGCTTCTCTCTCTTCCCAACTCTCTCTTTTCTCAACCCTCTCCAACCCCATGTACGTATGGCACTTGGGGGGTATTTATAGAGGTTTTTGGAGGGGCAAAAGGGTCATTTGGAAGACCCCACTAAACCCATTTTCGAGTTAGTGGGGGGGTGACCGGAGTGGGGTGAAGTTACCCCATTTTTCCCCATTTTTTCTGATTTCTTTTTGATTTTCCGGAGCTGTTTGACTAAGTCAAATGGGGGGGGTAAGTTCACCCCCCAGGTGGTAGGCTACGGCCGCCCGCGCGTGGGCGCACGCGCGGCGCACGACCGCCCACTCGGGCGGTCCATTTTTATTTTTATTTTTCACCGCGGTTTTGACCGCGGTTTGACCGCGAACCGCTGCCCCCTTCGGCCCTTCTCTCTCCCCAACAGGAGACGCCCGCGAGGGCTTTGTCGCGGCGAGCTCCGGCGATGGCGTCGGCGGGCTCCGGCGACGGCGACGGCGACGGCGGGCTCCGGCAACGGCGGCGACGACGACGGCTGCGGGAGGAGCTCCTCTCCGACGGCATGGCACCCGCGAGGGTTTGCTCGCGGTGCTCCCTCCGGCGACGATGGCGGCGGCAACCGCGGTTGGTGAAGGCGGCGGCAGCTGCGGTTGGAGAAGGCGGCGGCGACAAGGGGTTCTTCCCCCTTTTTTCTCCGCCATCTCCTCTGCCCCCTCGCCGCGACGGACACAGAGCCCGCAAGGGCCTTCCTTCTTTTTTTTTCGTGGCTGCTCCCGGCGGCTTCTTCTCCCGCTGCTTCGTTTCTTCTTCTTCTTCTTGTAAAGAGGTCAAGAATTTCGGTTTCACAGCCTCCTTTCTTCTTCTTTCTCTCCTCTCCTTCACCTTCCAAGGCTGGTGCACATCAAGAAGAGGACTGGCTGAAAGAGCTCCGGAAACCCTCCACATATGGCTGGTCATGCTGTTTTATAGAAGGAAGGGGAGATGAAAGAGTGGAGAGAAGTAAATAGTCTAAGTGATCTTTGAGCTTTCCCCATGCTCTCCTCCATTCTCCAAAGGCTGCTGCCCTTAAGAGGGGGATAATGACCCAAGTGTCTTTCTCATCCTACCAGGGCAGCTCCCTTAGAGGGGAGGAATGATGACAATCCTTTCACATCCCCCAAAGGCGGCTCCTTTAAGTGGGAAAGAATAATGACATCCTTTAAAAGAGGAGGAATGATGGCAATGCTTTTACATCCCCAAGGGTGGCTTCTTTAAAAGGGGTTTGATGACCCTAATGTCTTCTCTTCCTCCAAAGGTGGCTGGCTTTTAAGAGGGGTTCGATGACCCCAATGCTATCAAATGCAAAGCTGTTGGCTTTATTAATGAGGGGAGAAGCTTCTAGTGTGACTAATGTGGCAGGTGGTTCAATGTACTAAAGTGGGCACTTAAGTGGAGAAGATTTAAAATAAAACTTAGCCAAATAAATTCATGACAAATGAACAGAGAAATTGAGTCAGTAAATAGAACAAAATTAACTAATGGGCCCATTTGGAAGTTGAAACGTAGCCCAATAGATATAAACAAGGTGGGCTGCGGAAGTGGCCTCAAATTGGGTCAAAATTGACATTTAATGAACCTGATTTGAAGCCAAAGAAAGCCCATTAAATTTAAAGGCAATGGATTGTGAAAATGGGCTTCATCTTGAGTTGTTTCATACTAAATTGAACTTAAAGTGGGATCAATTGATAAGCTAAATTTGAGAACTGAACTTACTTTTTGAAATTTGTGGTGCCAACAGTGTATACATAATTTGACTCATTTATAGGTGGAGTATTTATTTAAATGACCCCATCAGTCATTGTCAAATAATTCTCCAAGGACGCTTATAAGCCTCGAACATCATTTTGGCTGATTAAGATCACCATTTAATCATCATGTGCCTGATCATAGGTATTGAGCTCTTCATTTAATCATGCACATTGAGAACCTTAGATAAAAGTCAATATTCGACATTTTATATATAACAAACAATGCATCATCTGAATATTCCAAATCGGGCTCGACTTTCCTCAATATCAACCCATTTAAGCTATGTGCAATCATCAGTCTGGTATTGCACCTGATTTATGCCATATGGGCCCAATAAGCATGGAACATGAGATTTTGATATCTAGGTGCATTTTATGACATCAGTCAACCAATAATCATAAAATATAGAGAATGTGGTATTCGGCCTCATTTTCTGCCACATGTGCCCCAATAAACATGAAATATATTGAATCGACCATATGAGCCCATTTTCCAATTTCCACCACATGTGGACCAATAAACATGAAATATGTTGTATCTAACATCTGGACGCATTTTCTGCCATATGTAGCCCAATAAATATGAAATAAGCAAATTTTGTTGTCTGGGCTCATTTATGTCATCTGTGATCCAATGAATGTAAAATATGGTAAATTAGCCATCTAGGCCCATTTTATGTTATTTGGGGCCCAATATTATGAAATTTACAATAAATATCATCGGGTCCCACATTGATCATAGGCAAAACATGTCCAATTAAGGGGCTGGCCTTGGACCAAATCATTTAATTGCCCTAATTACCCTCACTGCATCATTTATATGCATGTCACCAATTCTTAAATAAATTAGGACTAAGAAGAGAGGGTGGTATGCATATTGAAAATGAAAGGGATCCGGATCCTATTATATACTTATTAAGAATAAAATTCGTCACTTAAGTCAACATAAGATCTCATCCATTAGATCTTGTATCAGTATCATCCGATCATAATCAATCATTATTAAGTATGATCTGAATCTTATCAAGGACCCATTAAGAGTATGATACTGATGTAACCTCAAATTTAAAGATTTCATATCTTTCTGGTTTTGGAAATTCATTTTCCTTTTTGAATTTGGATTTGATTTGATTAGACCTCAGCGTTGACTTATTAGGAAAATAGATGGTATTCCATAAAAGTACTAGCTAGGGTCAAAATTATATGTTGAGGTTGTTAGGTTCTTTGAAAATTTGTTTTGACCTCTCCCCGTCGGATGGTGCGAAGATCCGACGTTAATTACATCGAGATTACTCGAAAACCCTTGATTAAGCGTCATAGCAATCCATGAAAGTAGAAGACATACATCCACAAAAAGTAAAGAACTCAAAAGGGCAGCGGCCTTCTGGGTCCGATGAGATGCAAACCGATTTGTTCGGGTTGATTTTATTTGTTTGTTGGTTGATTTTTGGATCGACTTGAAAGTCGGTTAGAAGGTTTGATTTGAATCAATTTGTTTGATTGATTTGGTTTTGTTGTTTTGGTTTAGTTTTGATTTGCTTAAAGTTTTAAGCATGTTTGGTTTTTTTATTTGGTTGATTTTGATTTTACTGATTTCTGAATTTTCTGGTTTTTGAGTTGATTTTGATCTATTTTGGGTGTTTGAAGTTGTTTGATTGGTTTCTTTTGAAAAAGGTTGATTTATGTCATTTATTTGAACAAGGTTCGGTGGATTTTAAATTAATTTTCAAATTGCTAAAACCAGATTTTTTTTGAAGTCGGTTAGAATCTGTTTTGGTTGATTGCTTAAATCTGATTTTTGGTTTGCAGATTTAATTGAAAATCTGATTTTTGTTGTTGACAGATTTTTATTGAAATCTGATTTCGGTTTGATTTGTTTCAAAATCGGTTCAATCTTGTTAAAGATCGGTTTTTGTTGAAACGGATTGAGTTTGAGTTTAGTTTTCAAATTTCTTCAAATTCTGATTTTCTTATTGTTTTGACTTTTCAGATTTAATTTAATCTGTTTTAATTTCCTGTTTGAATCTTCAGATTTAGTTTCCTGTTTTGATTGATTTTTTTTTATTTGGCGGTTTGCATCGCCTCCGACCCATCGGGCCACTTTTGAATGCCCGGTTTTAAACATCTCAAGTCGACATCGAACTTCATTTCATTGAAAGATGGGGTGAAGTACATCGGTGTACAATGAGTGGTGATCCTTCCCCCGACTTAGGTTCTTCACCGACTTAGAAAAATTTCGGCATTACAACGGCATGCCGACAAGTTTCTAACTTGGCAAAGTTTACCCATCCAATCAAGGCTAGCCGGTGACTTAGCCAAAATTGGGGGAAGGATCACCGGCTACGGGAGCATGCCCGCGCCGACGTCCGGATCAACATCCCGGGGCGTACCCGGGGGAGCCGTCCATTTCATTTTAGTTTCATTTCTGTTTTTTTTTTATTATTATTATTTCAAAAGGCCACTCGGGCCGGTTTGAGTTCCATCGGCGTTCAAAGCCGGTCTTCGGTCTTCTTGGGCCGGAAGGGCCTGTTTGTGGGCTTGTGCGCCCTTCCTCCGTCTTGGTGGTAGGGCAAGGACCCGCCCGGACAAAACAATCGGCCCGTCGTACGGATTCCGAGAGGGTCCGGGACATCGCCCCTGCCCACCATGCTGGAAAATTGGTGAGCTTCTGCTGAACCGCACATGTACTGCATCTTGTGCCACTAGGGGTCCGCTGAAAGAAGACTTCAAGCTTTTTTTTTCTTCTTTGCTGGAGAAACAGGAGCTGCTGCTGCCTTCTTTTGCAGGCCGCGGTGGGGCTATCCAGAGGGGGATTTGGCTGGACCGAAAGTGGACCTGCAGGGGGGTCTGCTGACTGGGCCGAAAAGGGGCCTTGATAGCAGGCTGTGTTGGGGCCAGTTATGGGCTTCTCTTTGGGCCTGCACTAGGCTGTTTCTAGATGGGCTGTAAGGGAGCTGAAGGTGGGCCTGAATGAGGCCTATTTCAGACCTGCAAGATGTATGTTCGGCTGGGCCACATAGGGGCTTGGTTTTTTGGCTGCGAGAAGGGCAGGCAATTGGGCAGATCTATGGGCTCTTTTCTGGGCCTGCATAGGGGGTTGATTAGGTGGACTGCAGGTGGCCTATGCTGGGGGTCGAACAAGGCTGGGATTGGACCAGCAGATGGCCTGTTTTGGGGGCCTGATATGGGCTGTATGTGGACCTGTCTTGGGGTTGTCGGTCATGCCGCAAGGGGGCTGTTTGGGACCTGTTTTGGGGTCGGTTTTGATGGGCCAAAAGGGGACTGACCAGGTTGCCTTAATTAGGCTGAAAGTAGGCCTGCGCAAGGGGCATTTTTAGGTCTGATTTGGGTGGCCTATCGGTGGGCCGAGATGAGATTGGCAAAGGGGTTTGCTTTAGGCCATGGGTTGCCGATGATGATGAAGGCCGGTTTAGGCCATGAGAGGGGTTGAGAAGAGAATTTGGAGGAAGGTGGGGAGGTGTCCGTGAGGACTACATAATTATATTCTTGCTTGTACCCACCTGTTTTTTTGATCCTTGGATGGAACGGAGGTGGAGCTGCAACCGGGAGAGCCCTTCCACCAAGAGGAGATGGCAGCAATTGGGCTTCCTCTCCTTCTCCTTCTCCTTCTCTTCTTCTGGCCGCAGGTGGCAGCAGCAGGAAGGCCGGTGCAGCAGCTGGTGCAGCAGGAAGGGGAGGTGGCAGGTGCAGCAGGGTGGTGCCCCTGTTGGTGCGCCAAGGTCCCCTCCTCTTCTCTTCTTCTCCTCCTTGGTCGCAGGCAGCAGCAGCAGCCTGTCGGCGTCCAAAAGAACTCCCTCTCTTCTTGGTGCGCACCCCTCTCTTTATAGGAGCTGGAGATGGGGTGAGGGGTCAGCCAGGGGTCTGCACATGGGCCTGGGGCGGCTGCATGGTGCGCAGGGGGCTGGGGTGACAAGTGGCAGCAGGGTGCAGGTGCTTTGGCCTCCCCCCCATGCAGCCAGTATATTTTAATTGGCTGCCCCCTCTTTCTCCCCCTTTCTTGGGCTGAACAAGGGTCTGGATTGGCTGCAGGGGGCGGCTGCATGGTGTTTAGGGGGAAGGGGTGACAAGTGGCAGCAGGGTGGTGCAGGTGGGCAGGTGGTGCCCAGCTTTTTCTCCCCCCCCATGCAGGGCTGGATTGGCTGCATGGGGGGCTGGCAGCTGGGGTGACAAGTGGCAGGTTGGGTGTGCAGGTGGGCAGGTGAATGGCAGGGGGCTTTTTTAGGTGCTGTTCACACCTGGCCGCAGGTGGCAGCAGGACAGGTTGTGGGCCTGCAAGTGGGCCGCGGCCCAGTCCCCTTCCCACTGTTGTGGGCTGCGCAAAAGGGCCTTTTCATGGGCTGTATTTGTCTAGTTATGGGCTGGCCGACCAGGGGAGATGGGCTGCCAATTGGGCCCAAATATTGGCTGAATTGTGGGCTGTGCACCTTACACTTAAACCCATTTTTCTTTGGCCCAATTTTCTTCTCTTTTTTTTGAAAAAAACCAGACGCCAACAAATGCCCCCCGCGGACGATTTCTTGGAGACGAATGTTGACAAGGAGTCGTCCGTGTAGTTGGTGACTGACTTGTCTTGTTTCGAAGCTTCTCTGGATCAAGAAGGGCTTGGGCCCTCAGAGATGAACGTTCTTTGTCATATTGAATTCTGCCGTTGCTCTCCTTAACATAGTTGATGCAAACTTGCTGCCGTTTTCTTTTCACCCAACGTTTTTTTTCTCGAGTTTTCACCCAAACCATCCTCCTTGATTCCTTTGCTTACATGCTTCCAGAGCGGTTTTCATGTAGCAGGGTCATCCGATTTCGCCTAGGGTGCCCTTTTTCAGGCTTTCACTCTAGCCAGGTTTTCCTTTGACATCCTTACCCTCAACCGATCAATGGGATCAGAACAGCTAAGTCCGTCGGGCATCTCTATGTCTATCCCACTTTTTTTTTTTTTTTTTTGTAGAGGATTAAGGCTTCCCTCAAGCCATGAAGTTATTTTGGGACGGTGAGGAATTAAGGCTTCCCCTGGGCCATAGTGGCTTTGGTGGCTTTGTGCCGGTGGATTTGTAGATTTGTGAGTATGAAGAAATCATACTCGGTGTGTAGGGTATGGAGTTTGGGTACATGAACATTGCTTTAGGCTATGAGATGTGCTCTGAGGTGGCATGCTGCCGCTTGGCCCGTGGACTTATGAATGTGGAGAGGCCGCATCCGGTCCATAGGGTATGGTATTGAGGTGGCTTTGTGCTGTGGGAATCCATGGGATATTTGAGTATGTAGTGATCACACTCGGCCCACAAAATTAATGTTTGGGATGGCTTGATGCCAAGAGGATATGGTCTGTTACAGCTTAGCGCCTAACAGGATGCGGTGGCTTGGTGCCCAAAAAGAGATGATGGCTTAATGCCAGTTGGTTATGGTGGCTTGATGCCGGAGGAATATGTTGGCTTGATGCCAAGAGAATATGTTGGCTTGATGCCAAGAGAATATGGTTTGTGATGGCTTAATGCCGAATGTGTTGCGGTGGCTTGATGCCGAAAAGTGAGATGATGGCTTGATGCCAGTTTGGTTATGGTGGCTTAATGCCATAAAATAGGGTGTTGTGGCTTGATGCCCAAAGGAGGTGATGACTTGATGCCGTGGCGGGGATTGTGGCTTCACGCCAAAATAACTTGGTGGCTTGATGCCGAAAAGGGTGTTACGGCTTGACGCCAAAATGATTTGGTGGCTTGATGCCAAAAGGTCGTTGTGGCATGGAATGACTCTATACCGAGTGTGATGGCTTGATGCCGAAAGATACGCCTTAATGTCAAAGCGATTATCATGGCTTGATGCCTAAGGGACATGACGGCTTGATGCCGAATGAAGTGGCTTGGTGCCAAAAGAGGTATGATGGCTTGGTGCCAAAAAGAATGTCGTGGCTTAATGCCCTGAGGATGTGATGGCTTAATGCCGAATTGTGGTGGCTTGATGCCGAGAGAGTACGAGATGATCGTACTTGGCTTAAGATATGAATCTGGGATAAACTTGGGCTTGGAGGCTCAAAGTTTGAAAGATTGCCAGTGAGACTTAGGGCATATGGACCAAAAGCAACACTGACGTGAAATGAGAACCGTATAGACCGAAAGGGTCGTGACAGTATAGGATTTGATTTCAATAACCACGTAGACTAGGAGAGTCATGGTGGTATGGTAACGAAGCTCTTACAGGCCGAAACGGCCGTCAAGACATGAAGCTTCTCTTTTGTTGGACAAGGGGGTATCCTTTCTCCCTTCGGGATGGTGTGCGGAACTTCCCGAAAATTTCATAGGCGGGAGGTGATCTTCCTCGTTGCCTCAGGTATGGTCTCCCCAGCATATTTCTACTACGAGGTAGATGCGCTTTATGGAAGCCGTTTCGTCATCGGCAACTCGGACCCCCTCCCTAATAAAATTAGGGGAAAAAACTCACTCATCCAACCCATTGGGTTAAGGGAGTCAGTCCTGCCTTATTTGTTTTTTTTTTAACTAGTCTGACTGCCTCTTTCGAGGTTTTCATCCAGACCAGTCCCCCATTGATTTTTTCCTGTATGCCCTTTTGTAGGGCTTTCACACAGCGGGGTAACCCATTTTTGCTTAAGGTGCCTTGTTCGGGTTTTCACCTTAACCGAGTTTTTCTTGACACTTTTGCCCTTAATCGATCAATGAGATCGATCAAGTCTGTCGGGCATCTCTAATTTAAGCCCTCCTTTTTCTTCTTTTTTTTTTTTTTTTTTAACATCATTCTTCATTCTCCAGTTGGTTCCTATGGAACTCATGCTCCGGAGCATAATACCTTTTGATGTGTTTGCCGTTGAGCGGAGGGAACAGAATATCCCCTTTGCAATCAACTACGGTGTAGGCACCTCCCTCGAACACCTTATCGATGATGTATGGGCCGAGCCAATTTGGGAGAAACTTGTTCTTGGGGCGACCTGCCATAGTATCCTTTTGCTTGACCATGACAATGTCTCCTTTCCGGAATGCTCTCTCCTTCACCAATTTATCGTAGGCTCGAGACATCCTAGCTTGATATACTTTGAGGTGTTCATAGGCTTTCAGCCTTTCCCCTTCCAATTTCTCTAACTCCATGAACCGCCTTTGCATTTCATCGGGTTCATCAGAAGGAAGACCATGGTGGATTGCTACCCGGTAAGAAGCTAATTCCACCTCCACGGGTATGACTGCCTCACTTCCATATACCAATGAAAACGGTGAGCAACCTGTGGGTGTTTTATATATGGTGCGGTAGGCCCAAAGTGCTTCCTGCATCTTCTCGTCCCAACTCCGCTTCTTGCTTCCAACCACTTTGACTAGGAGCTTGCAGAGGGTTTTATTAAATGCCTCTGCTAGGCCGTTTGCTTGTGGATTGTACACAGTAGATGTCCGCCAATCAATATGAAATTTGGAGGCCAACTTGTATATGGTTTGGTTTCTGAATGGTGTACCATTGTCTGACATGATACGGCTTGGCACTCCATATCTGTATATGAGATTTTGTTGGACAAACCGAGCAACTACCTCACCGGTTACCTCCCTGGCGGCTATAGCTTCTGCCCATCTAGAAAAGTAATCGGTAGCTGCAAGTATGAACTTACAACCTTTGGAAGATGGCTTAAAGGGTCCCACAATATCCATTCCCCATTCGGCGAAAGGCCATGTCGGGGTGGTAGGATGTAGTTGTGTTGGTGGGCGCCTAGGGATAGGTGCAAATGCCTGACATTCGTGGCACGTTTTCGCAAATTTCTCACAGTCGGAGAACATGCTTGGCCAGTAGTATCCTTTAAGCTTGATTGCTATCTTCATTTTGGGCCCGGATTGATGTGCTCCGCATAACCCGCTATGAACTTCCTTCATCACCTGAAATGCCTCTTTCATGGATAGACACCTGGCAAGGATTGATCTTTCTTTTTCGGGTACCAGCCGGTATAACTCCCCACTAATGAGTTGGTAGGAGGCCGCCCTACGTGTTAATTGCACACGTTTGGCCCGGTCTTCAGGTAAGATCCCATTCTTGATGTCGATGATCGGCTGTCGCCAATCATTTCGTTCAGGGTGATCATCTTCACCCTCTTCTATGATGTTAGCTTCCCATGTAGTTGGGTTGTCATTGTCGATGACGGATGTTGGAAACAACCTTCTGTGCTTGACAACAATTTCCAACCTTCCTACCGGTGGTAGTTTGATCACAGAAGCCAATTTGGCCAAGGCATCGGCTTGCGAGTTTAACCCTCTTCTGACATGTTGTATGCTGAAGATGTAGAACTTTTCCGCCAATCGGGTAGCCATTGCGTGATAGACCATCAATTCTTCTTTTCGGACTTCAAATACCCCGAGCATTTGTTGCACGACTAGCATTGAATCCCCGAACACCTTGAGGCATCGGATTCCCATGTCGAGGGCAATTTCCAAGCCGATGACAAGGGCTTCATATTCGGTTTCATTGTTGGTAAGGGTTGTTGGCAAAGTGCACGAGTGATGTAGAACTCCACTCTGTGGGCTTAGGAATACTATGCCTGCACCGGCCCTTGGTTTCAATTTTCCATCAGGTCTCCTTTATGTGCTGGCTGCACCATCGAAGTACAACTGCCAGTATTTGATGTCCACCTGGTGGGCCTCTTGCTTTTCCTCCTCTCTCGAGGTCTCTTCGTCGTAGCCTGGAGATTAAGGGGAGAATCCTCGGGTATAGGATGGGCGGCAAGGAAGTCTGCCATCCCCTGCCCTTTGATTGCTTTCTGCGGGACATATTTGATGTCGAACTCCATCAGCATCAATGCCCATTTCCCCAGGCGTCCAGAAGGGACTGGTTGCTTCAACATGTATTTTATGGGATCAAACTTGGATATCAAGTTGACCTCATGTGCCAGGAGATAGTGCCTTAGCTTCTTTGCGGCAAACACCAAGGCCAGGCACATTTTCTCCGTGGGGGAGTAGTTGTGCTCGGGGCCGACCAACCTTCTGCTAAGGTAGTAGAGGGGTTGTTCTTTGCCCTCGTCATTTAATTGTGCGCATTGCGCCCAAGGATGTGTCCAACGCCGCGATGTACAAAATAAGGGGCCTACCTTTAATAGGTGCTCCCAAGACAGTGGATTTAAGAGATATTGTTTAAGCCCATCCAGGGGGCGGCTTGACAACTCTCATCCCATTTAAATGGGGCCCCTTTCTTGGCTAGTTTGGAGAAGGGCTGGCATCGGCCAGACAAGTTGGCGATGAAACGCCGAATATAGGCGACCTTGCCTTGAAGGGACCTTAGCTCTCGTAGGTTGCGAGGAGGCGGCGGCTCACGATTGCTTTGATTTTATCGGGGTCAATTTCAATGCCCCGATACCTGACTATGAAGCCAAGGAATTTCCCACTAGATACGCCAAAGGCGCATTTCATTGGGTTCATCTTTAATTTGAATTGTCGGAGTCGCTCGAAAACCTTTTTCAGGTCACCCAGGTGGTCTTCTCGCTTCCTTGTCTTGACAACCAGGTCATCGACATAACACTCGACCAGATCATGCAACATTTCATCAAAGATCTTGGTCATAGCCCTTTGGTATGTCGCCCTGCATTTTCGAGTCCAAACGGCATCCTTTTGTAGTTGAACACCCCCTCAGGGGTACGAAATGGCGTGAAGCTTTTGTCGTGTGTGGACATCAAAATTTGATTGTACCCTGAGGAGCCATCCATGAATGACAAGGCTTCATGCCCCGTGGTCACATCTACCATATTTTCAGGAATTGGTAGAGGGAAATCGTCTTTTGGGCAAGCTCTATTCAGGTCACGGTAGTCGATGCAGACCCGAATCTGCCCACTTTTCTTCTTCACTGGCACGACATTGGCAAGCCACACAGGGTACATGCAGGGCTCAATGAAGTCAACTTCTATGAGTTTATCAATTTCGGCATTGACTTTGAGCTCTAAATCAGCCCGCATGCGCCTTTGCCCTTGCTTGACCGGCTTTACCGAGGAAGTATGGCCGCCTTATGGATCGCCACTTCTGGCGAAAGCCCAGGCATTTCGTTGTAAGTCCAGGCGAAGCAATCCCTGAACTCTTCTAGCAGAAGCCGGTATTGGACTTTTTCTTCTTCACTGAGGAGGGCACTGATGAAGATAGGCCTTGGATCCTCTGAAGTCCCCAAATTAATTTCGAGGAGGTCGTCGACTGTAGCTTGACCACCATCCTCAATCTCTTCAGGGGCTGGTTGCAAATCAACCAACTCCTCATCATTTTCTTCTTTGTTTTCTATTTCAAGGACTTCGTACGGATGAGGCCATTATCGCCCCGAGTCCGTTGGGAGTCTTGGTTGAGCTTCCTGCTCTGTCTCCTCCTCAGAGGATTCATCGAAGACAGGGGCAACGTCTTCGACTTGGTGAACACTGGCCATATTGACTGCATAGTGCACCATCGGCTCATAGTCAGAGTCGTAGCCCAAGCAATATTTCTTACTCTTTACTTTCATCCATTTTTCGAAGTCCCACATTTGTTTGAACATTTTGTCTCTCTGGCGACTTTGCTTATCAGGAACTCCTTGTTCCCGGCACATTCGTCGCTTCTTTCGAGACATGGCTTCTATTGGTTCCACAGGCACCATGTAAGTGTCGAGGTCTTCGGGCCAGCCGAAGTCATCATCCCGAGCTCGCTTGCGTGGATATTCCTCCCGATGAAATGTAAACTTTGATCCATCAAGGTAGGGGACCGTGAAGGTTTCCATCCTTTGCACCGTTTGAAGCATACGTTCTCCAGCTGGCCACATTAGATCTGGTGGCATGCATATGCTGTTTTCGAAAGCTTTGGTGATGGAGTTGGCATTGAACTTGATGGGTCGCCACTCCTTCCTTTCGGAGTTTATCTTCAGCCTGTGTAGTTTTGCCTTAACTTTATCGATGGTGATGTCTTCATCAAGTTGTTCATCGACCATCCTCTGTTTTCCCTTATCAGCTTTAGCCACGAAGGACTACGGCTGGAGATAGAGTTGTGCATCCGACGGATGACACTCGGCCACCTCGAAAGGGGCTTGGTCCGCGTCTACTACTCTGCATTGCACACCTTCCTTGTTGTATTTGAGGCATTGGTGAAGCGTTGAAGGCACGACCCAATTTGTATGCAACCATGGGCGGCTTAGGAGAGCCCTGTAGGTGGTATCGGCGTCTATGACATAGAATGTTGCCTTGGTGTTGAAGTCACCCAACACCAGGTCCACCTCGACTTTCCCCATGGCTTCTTCTGAATTTTGATTGAACCCGGATATAGTAACTCCGGAGACCTTCTGAAGATAAGGCATGAGGTATAAAGCCTTGAAGGTCTTGAGTGGGAGGATGTTGACGGCGGAACTGCGTCGACCGTGATCCGGTTCAATTCGTGCCCATTCACCAGCCCTTTCATGTATAGCGGCCGGTTGTGGAATGCTGAAGGATACATCATATCCTCCTCGGTAAATGAAACCGATGCCGCATAAGCTTCATATTGGCCCATCTCGGCCAAGTGGGCTTCGTAGGCTTCTGGTGCTTGCAGCACTGCCATGAGGGCCTCTCGGAGTTCCTTGCTTAGGGATATGACTTCCCATAGGCCTAGGCGCACGGGGAGTCTCTTCAGCTGGAGAAGGACCTTTTTGTCCACCTTTTCTTTTGTTCCGGCCAGAGAAGGGAGAGAGTCTGGTGGTGGAGGGAAAAATTGCTCCATTATGTTTTCCACCATCGTATCAGTTGGAATCGACTCCTCTGCTTCATCTTGTTGAGTTTGTTGAGGTGGTTGCTGAGACGTGCTTGGTTGGTTGGCTTTATCCGTCACAGGCTCCTTTTGCACCTCCTTGGGCCTTGCTGGCTCCTCGGAAGTGGCATTTATTGTGTCATCCCCCTCCTCGTCATCTGAGAAGGGTTGGAATTGAATGACTCGGGCAGGGGGCTGCCTGACCAATGGAGGTGGCACGGGCCTGGGTTGTTCGTCCCTGAAGTAGATGACTTTGTGGTTATCGGGGTGTTGCCCCCTGCTCCCACGTCCGCCACGGGTGTTTTTGTTGTTTCGCCTTTGATAGGTGACTTCAGGACGAGAAGATCGCCCACGACTGCCATTTCCCCGACTGTAGTAATCGGCGGGTGGTGGGATGCTCACCACATTGCATGACAACCGTGAAAGCGGGATGCTAGTTCACGAGCATCCGGCTCTTCCTCACCTTCTCCCCAGAAGTTGGATATGCTGTCGAATGGGATTTCTTCCCCTGCAGCCAGCTTTCTTCTGATTTCCATGAGCCATTGCTTGAAAGAAGCTTGTTTGGCCCATTCGCCCCAAGGAATGTATGCATCGAGGGGAGCCGGGCCCGAAGGCTGTTTTGGCTCGTATTCCTCGAGCTGATCAATAAGTTTTTGGAGTTTTTGGAGGGGTGTGGGATTTTGAAGGCGTGCTTCCATTTTTCGTAGTTTTTCTTCTTGGCGTTGTGCCTTTCTTTTATCTGCCTTTCTTTTGTTCTTTGCATGTTTTCTTGGGTTGACAGGGCCGCCTGGTCCTCTGTAAGGTGCTGGTTGCTCGGCCTCTTCGGCTTGCGCAGCTTGCTCAGCTTGTAGTTGCTCAGCTTGTAGTTCCGCTTTCTTGCGGGCTGCTTCTGCCCTGGCTTGAGCTTTCTCCTCCCGGGTGGGGATTTTCTGCCATGGCTGGTCGGGTTCCTCAGGGACAATCTCTTTAGCTTTTTCTTCATAAAATTTGTCGGCAGCTTCAATGTTTCTTTGTATCACTTCCGGGGAGAGCGTTTGATAAGCCGAATAAACTTTAGGCTGTATCGGCTTTTGTGATTTGCCCCCTGTATGTGATCTCCGCCGCGTGCTTGTTTCGGGGGTGGCATGTATGACATACGCCGAGAGGTATGGCCCTCGGACAGCATGCGGCCGTGGCGGCCGGATCAGATGACGTCCCAGGTTGAGTACCTCGCCCCTTATTAGGTGTTCAATTTGTGCCCTGGCAGCTCTACAACTTTCCAAGGGGTGTTCCATGGTGAGGTGGTACATACACCCTTCTCGCGGAAACTGGAAGTTGTGTGGCCTATCTTGGGAGTATGGGGCAATTAGACTTGCCCTGGCGCAATATTGGAATAACGGGAACGTCATTCCCTGGGGGAACGAATATCGTTCATAACCGGAAATGTAGGCGGATCCCTCGGTTCCTCCCTCCTTGGTTGTATATTAGGGACCATATAGGAGTACGCATCGGACACCTCACGTTCCCTATTGTCTTGTGTTGGTGGTGCATTTAATGACTCCCAGGATCCCCATGAACCAGGCTGGTTCACTGTATCTTCTGGGGTTCCTGTATGTGACCCGCTGCTCGAGAAGTCCATCGACTCGTCATTGTCAGCCGGGTACAGTTCTTCTTCCATCACTTCACCTGTCATTAGTCCCGGTAGGTTGACTATGGTGAGTTGTAAGTCCCGTTCTAGGCGGGCACTCCGTTGGCGTAACCTCTCCAAGATGGCTGTAGTTCTGGCGGCCATGTTGTAAATTTCAGGATGCCGATGATCATGCACGGCATGTTGTTGAGCTGGAGCCTGCACCCGTCTGTTAAGTGAACGCCCCTGGTGTACGACATTTACCGTGAAGTTTAGGGGCTGTTTGGGCTTGACATGTGACCGCGGCGGGTTTATCAAGTGTTTGCCCATGTCGATTGTTCCATCTCGAATTAGGGCCTCCGCCTGATCCTTGAATAGATAGCAGTCTTCAAGAGAATGACCCAACATCCGATGGTATTGGCAGAAGTTGGGATCATCAGCCTTGTTGGCATCTCCAGGCCGTTTAGGCTGTGGGAGGGTGATCAGACTTTCCTTTGTGCACATGTTGAACAACCTCTTAGTATACTCCCTAGGGAAAGAGTACGGCTTCTTCAAACGGTCAGCCAACGTGGTCGTGGGACCAGGCTGGCTGAAATTCTTAGGTGCTGGAGTCGGTGTCTGCACGTCCTTCTTGCCCCCATTGCTTGTTCTTGGCGGGGGAGAAATCCACCGTGTAGACATCCTTTGCCGCCGGCTGCTTATCCTTCATTACTTTTTGTTTGTTGGCCAGAACCGCCGGATTGTCAGCATAAAAGAGCTCGAGCTCAGAGACTATCCGGTTCAGGTCATCAAACGTCCGGATGTTGGTAACCAACAGCTTTTCTAGCATTTCTGGACGTAGCCCTCGCTTGCACAGGCCAATAGCCTCTTCGTTTACCGGTGGGTTAGAACATCTCATGCATAAGTTCCTCCACCGTTTGACGTAGTCCACAGCCGATTCATCCCTCCGTTGTCGCAGAGAGGTTAGTTCGACTAGTGTGAACGGTCTTTCCGCGCTCGAACCTTTCGATGAACTTCCTTTGCATGTCCTCCCAGTTTGATACTGAGTTCGGCTTCAGCTTGGAGTACCATTCAAAGGCTGATCCGGTCAATGTTGTGGCAAAATATCTGAGGAGGTATGACTCCTCGAGTGCCAATTCTCCCATGTGGGTCACATAGAGTGCCAGATGCTCTTTTGGGGACCCACGTCCATCGAATCTTGGACACTTGGGGACTTTGGTGACTTACGCCGGCGGCTTCTTAAATTGGTGGTGGACGGGGTATGGAACCCGGTATAAGTCCACCGTGGCCAGCCCATCGTCATGTTCGGCTAGCTTGGCCTCGATCAGACGTTCGATCATCATCTTCTGGGACACCGCCGCATAATCTTGTGGCGGTTGATAGGCCTGAGATGTGATATGGATCTCATCCTCCGGCGCCATCCATTGTGGCGGTTGTTGGGGAGGAGGCTGGTATACTGCCGGCCGCGGGCGAGGTGCAGGAGGTTGTTCCATCTGCATGGGCGGTTCTTCGGGAGCTTCTGCCACTCCAGAATTCTGGGCCGGTTGGGATTGCAGCAACCCAAAGTTTCTTAGCAGCATCTTCAATTGCTGATTCTCCCTCCATAACTCAGCTAGGTCGAGGTTCGGAGGTGCAGCTTCAACTTCTTGATTATCTTGGTGTGCCCCTTCCTCCACTTCTTCCTGAGGTGGAGGATCGATCACCGAGGGCTGCCTTGGAGGATTTGTTCCTTGAAGAGCGGTTGTTGCGGGTATTAGTTGCCCCGGTCCGGTTGCGGTTGTAGAGCTTCGGCGCCATCTTCACGCCGGCTTGTGTTTGAAGTAGTGAAGCAGGAGAAGATCCTCATTTTGCCCCCTGCCCCCTGTACCACATGTCTTTCTGGGGCTTTGCGGGAAGGCACGAGCCGGGTAGAGGCCGACTCTCTTTCTGGTAAGGTCCGGGGGACCGTGATTTGATCATCCAGATAATATGACGCATAACAACGTCTGGATGGTGGTGCAAATTGAACCGCCGGCCGAGGTGGGGCGGCCTTTGGTTGCGACGCTTTAACGGGCCGGGAGCTGGAAGAGCGGCCGGCTGTATAGTGAGGATGGATAACCTTAGGCAAAAGCCCTGAGGTGGGAACTTTCGCCTTAGGCACCCATATTTGCTTGACTTTTTGGGTAGAGGATTTATTCCCCTGCCCCCTGTTTGTCTGACGGACGTCCGGTTGATCCTTTGTCCGAACATTGCTGGAACGTCCTGGAGGCTTGCCCCCAGTCGGATGAGTAGCATGTGCGGGTTGACCGGTGCACCGATCAACCTTTGGCGGATATCGGGCCGCAGATTGCTTCTGCCCCCGAGCCTTACCATGGTCATTGGATTGATTCCAAAACCAGGGTACGTCACCGAATTGGACCGGTAACTGAGTGTCTTCTTGCTTTCTGCGGGCATAGGATTGATTCCTAGCCTGTTGAATTCTTTTGAGGGACGGAACCGTTGATCGGCTGTCCTTCCGGAAACGTTGAGTTGAGGGTTGACCCCTCACCTTGAAGGTAGTATATGGGGGCGGCACCATTCTTCGGTTGGCCCAGCCAAAACGAGGGGTTGATGGCGGGTCCCTCGCCCGAGCAGTGTAGTTAGCCGAAGACCGGCTGATTTCATCAATTTTTGGATAAGAGGGCTGTCCCCTTTCCTGGTGAGTGGTCTGGACCATTGATTGGCCAGAATTGAGTTGGCGGGCGGAAGATTTCTCCTTCCCCCGTGTAGATGTAGTGAATTTATTGGAAGGTTGGGAGCAGCCTCATTTTTCTCCTCCGACTCCGCCAGTGTGGCGAAGCGGTTGGCCAGCGGCAGTATTGTGAGCTTTGGCCTCATTTGCCTTAGCTCGGCTTGAGTGTATATCGGGACGGCAGAGCGCCCCTTCCAGTAAACCCTCATGGAGCCCATTACGAACGAGCGCCGCGAGGAGCATGAAGTAGGAGTCCTCCCGATCCGGAACCTTTGTGGTTTGGGTGGTTCAGGAGCCTCCTCAGTGACTGAAACTTGATTGACGGAAATCGGTGCCAAGGCTGGCACCGGTTCTTCTTCTTTGACATCTTCGACATCTTTCATTTGAATTGCCAGGACAATCTGGCTGATGGGGTTGATGTCGGCCGATTCCACGATGGGGGTGACTAGCTCCACACCGAGGCAGTGTGGTGGTAGGAACACCTCCGGGCATGTCCCGAACATCACTGGACATGGGGGAAATGCCAGTACCCCGTTGGTACGTGCGTCAACATATTCTTCAGTCCAGAAAACTCCTTTTCTAGACATCTTCTCTTTTCTCACCTGAAATGGACGAGACAAACAGGTTAGATATAGAGAGTTTAGTTTCATTTTAAAGGATGCACATTTCCTTGGATTGCTATGACGGAGAGATGAAGGGAAGGAGAGGTCCCACCGGGCGTGCCAATTGATGTAACCTCAAATTTAAAGATTTCATATCTTTCTGGTTTTGGAAATTCATTTTCCTTTTTGAATTTGGATTTGATTTGATTAGACCTCAGCGTTGACTTATTAGGAAAATAGATGGTATTCCATAAAAGTACTAGCTAGGGTCAAAATTATATGTTGAGGTTGTTAGGTTCTTTGAAAATTTGTTTTGACCTCTCCCCGTCGGATGGTGCGAAGATCCGACGTTAATTACATCGAGATTACTCGAAAACCCTTGATTAAGCGTCATAGCAATCCATGAAAGTAGAAGACATACATCCACAAAAAGTAAAGAACTCGAAAAGGGCAGCGGCCTTCGGGTCCGATGAGATGCAAACCGATTTGTTCGGGTTGATTTTATTTGTTTGTTGGTTGATTTTTGGATCGACTTGAAAGTCGGTTAGAAGGTTTGATTTGAATCAATTTGTTTGATTGATTTGGTTTTGTTGTTTTGGTTTAGTTTTGATTTGCTTAAAGTTTTAAGCATGTTTGTTTTTTTTTTATTTGGTTGATTTTGATTTTACTGATTTCTGAATTTTCTGGTTTTTGAGTTGATTTTGATCTATTTTGGGTGTTTGAAGTTGTTTGATTGGTTTCTTTTGAAAAAGGTTGATTTATGTCATTTATTTGAACAAGGTTCGGTGGATTTTAAATTAATTTTCAAATTGCTAAAACCAGATTTTTTGAAGTCGGTTAGAATCTGTTTTGGTTGATTGCTTAAATCTGATTTTTGGTTTGCAGATTTAATTGAAAATCTGATTTTTGTTGTTGACAGATTTTTATTGAAATCTGATTTCGGTTTGATTTGTTTCAAAATCGGTTCAATCTTGTTAAAGATCGGTTTTTGTTGAAACGGATTGAGTTTGAGTTTAGTTTTCAAATTTCTTCAAATTCTGATTTCTGTTTTGACTTTCAAGTTTAATTTTCTGTTTTAATTTCCTGTTTGAATCTTCAGATTTAGTTTCCTGTTTTGATTGATTTTTTTTTATTTGGCGGTTTGCATCGCCTCCGACCCATCGGGCCACTTTTGAATGCCCGGTTTTAAACATCTCAAGTCGACATCGAACTTCATTTCATTGAAAGATGGGGTGAAGTACATCGGTGTACAATGAGTGGTGATCCTTCCCCCGACTTAGGTTCTTCACCGACTTAGAAAAATTTCGGCATTACAACGGCATGCCGACAAGTTTCTAACTTGGCAAAGTTTACCCATCCAATCAAGGCTAGCCGGTGACTTAGCCAAAATTGGGGGAAGGATCACCGGCTACGGGAGCATGCCCGCGCCGACGTCCGGATCAACATCCCGGGGCGTACCCGGGGGAGCCGTCCATTTCATTTTAGTTTCATTTCTGTTTTTTTTTTTTATTATTTCAAAAGGCCACTCGGGCCGGTTTGAGTTCCATCGGCGTTCAAAGCCGGTCTTCGGTCTTCTTGGGCCGGAAGGGCCTGTTTGTGGGCTTGTGCGCCCTTCCTCCGTCTTGGTGGTAGGGCAAGGACCCGCCCGGACAAAACAATCGGCCCGTCGTACGGATTCCGAGAGGGTCCGGGACATCGCCCCTGCCCACCATGCTGGAAAATTGGTGAGCTTCTGCGCTTGTACTGAACTGTGCGGCGCTGCCTTGCTGCCTTTTCTTCTTTGCTTGGATGGGAGCTGCTGCTGCCTTCTTTTGCAGGCCGCGGTGGGGCTATCCAGAGGGGGATTTGGCTGGACCGAAAGTGGACCTGCAGGGGGGTCTGCTGACTGGGCCGAAAAGGGGCCTTGATAGCAGGCTGTGTTGGGGCCAGTTATGGGCTTCTCTTTGGGCCTGCACTAGGCTGTTTCTAGATGGGCTGTAAGGGAGCTGAAGGTGGGCCTAAATGAGGCCTATTTCAGACCTGCAGGATGTATGTTCGGCTGGGCCACATAGGGGATTGGTTTTTTGGCTGCGAGAAGGGCAGGCAATTGGGCAGATTTATGGGCTTTTTTTTTCTGGGCCTGCATAGGGGGGTTTACTAAGTGGACTGCAGGTGGCCTATGCTGGGGGTCGAACAAGGCTGGGATTGGACCAGCAGATGGCCTGTTTTGGGGGGGGGCCTGACATGGGCTGTATGTGGACCTGTTTTGGGGTTGTCGGTCATGCCACAAGGGGGCTGTTTGGGACCTGTTTTGGGGTCGGTTTTGATGGGCCAAAAGGGGGCTGACCAGGTTGCCTTAATTAGGCTGAAAGTAGGCCTGCGCAGGGGGGGCATTTTTAGGTCTGATTTGGGTGGCCTATCGGTGGGCCGAGATGAGATTGGCAAAGGGGTTTGCTTTAGGCCATGGGTTGCCGATGATGATGAAGGCCGGTTTAGGCCATGAGAGGGGTTGAGAAGAGAATTTGGAGGAAGGTGGGGAGGTGTCCGTGAGGACTACATAATTATATTCTTGCTTGTACCCACCTGTTTTTTTTTTGATCCTTGGATGGAACGGAGGTGGAGCTGCAACCGGGAGAGCCCTTCCACCAAGAGGAGATGGCAGCAATTGGGCTTCCTCTCCTTCTCCTTCTCCTTCTCTTCTTCTGGCCGCAGGTGGCAGCAGCAGGAAGGCCGGTGCAGCAGCTGGTGCAGCAGGAAGGGGAGGTGGCAGGTGCAGCAGGGTGGTGCCCCTGTTGGTGCGCCAAGGTCCCCTCCTCTTCTCTTCTTCTCCTCCTTGGTCGCAGGCAGCAGCAGCAGCCTGTCGGCGTCCAAAAGAACTCCCTCTCTTCTTGGTGCGCACCCCTCTCTTTATAGGAGCTGGAGATGGGGTGAGGGGTCAGCCAGGGGTCTGCACATGGGCCTGGGGCGGCTGCATGGTGCGCAGGGGGCTGGGGTGACAAGTGGCAGCAGGGTGCAGGTGCTTTGGCCTCCCCCATGCAGCCAGTATATTTTAATTGGCTGCCCCCTCTTTCTCCCCCTTTCTTGGGCTGAACAAGGGTCTGGATTGGCTGCAGGGGGCGGCTGCATGGTGTTTAGGGGGAAGGGGTGACAAGTGGCAGCAGGGTGGTGCAGGTGGGCAGGTGGTGCCCAGCTTTTTCTCCCCCCCATGCAGGGCTGGATTGGCTGCATGGGGGGCTGGCAGCTGGGGTGACAAGTGGCAGGTTGGGTGTGCAGGTGGGCAGGTGAATGGCAGGGGGCTTTTTTAGGTGCTGTTCACACCTGGCCGCAGGTGGCAGCAGGACAGGTTGTGGGCCTGCAAGTGGGCCGCGGCCCAGTCCCCTTCCCACTGTTGTGGGCTGCGCAAAAGGGCCTTTTCATGGGCTGTATTTGTCTGGTTATGGGCTGGCCGACCAGGGGAGATGGGCTGCCAATTGGGCCCAAATATTGGCTGAATTGTGGGCTGTGCACCTTACACTTAAACCCATTTTTCTTTGGCCCAATTTTCTTCTCTTTTCTTTTGAAAAAAACCAGACGCCAACAGATACATAACTTAAGTTCTTGACCCATCATAGCCATTGGATCTCGCACCATCATCATCTCACCATCATGACATCATCCCATCATTTAAATATCATTCAATCATTATTTAAGATCCAGATCCTTTTAAGAACCCATTAAAAGTGGCATCTATAACTTAAATGATTGAAAATCCTAGCCATCAGATCATGCGCCAATCATTGCTTGGTCATCTTTCCTATTAAATAAACATTTAATTCCACCAGTAGATGGCAGCGGTATCCCTACTAGGATTGACCAAGATCCAATTCTCCCTTTGACTCCAAGTTAATTTTGGACGCCTCATTGACTCATTTAAAGAAGCACTTTGAAGATTTTGGCACTAGAACTCTCCTCAGCCTGCCTTATTGTTTGCGTCTTCTTTCTCTATCACGGCATCCTTCTTGCTAGCAAAACCATCGGGCTCTGCATCTGCTTGTCCAAAAAACCCAAATAAGCATCCACCGAACTTACCATGGAGAGGAAATACCCCTCTGCAGTTCCACTTATCCATCACGGCCTGCAGGTATATGGTTCTTTATTTCCTTCATCTTTTCTTCCTGCCCTTCTCAACCACAATTAGGGGTGTAAACGGAATCCGATATTCCGATATTCCGATTCGATTTCAATAAAAATTAATGGTTATGGAGCTTGTTTTTGTATCCTATAAGCTATCGGCATCAGAAACAAAATCGGATATTCCGATAGCTTATCGGAATCATAATCGGAATCAATTGATTCGGTTTACATTAATCTGATTTCAATAAAAAATAAGTATATAAAAATAAAATTAAATAAATTAAAAAATATAATATATAAAATGATAAAAATAAAGTTTTAAAGAGATTATATTAAATTTTAGTAATTATATACAAATTATAAACTTATTTTTTAATACAAATTAATATTTAATATGTAATTCAGAAATTATCGGATTCGGTTCCAATTTCGATAACGGAATCGGAATCAGATCGAAATCGGAACATAGTGATTCTAAAATTATCAGAACCGGAACCTCTTAACCCTTATCGGAATTAGAATCGGATTTTGATGATTCTACTACCGAATCTGACCCATTTACAGCCCTAACCACAATCATCACCTGCAGTCACTGGTTTCCTCGAGCTCCAATTCTGCTATTTTTTGTGCCTACTCAGCCATCAGCAAGTGCCGGATCGGAGAGGGGAGTCCCCTTGCAGATCTGATCCTCCATCGGGAACAGGTACGAGAATTCCAGATTTCTTCCATCTTTTTCCTTCCTCTCAACCACAGCTACCACCATCTGGTGTTAGGTTCATCGGGGCTTATTCTTGTGAATTATGGTGTGCAACCAGTCATTAGATAGGGCAAAATTGAAAGAGATATAGCCCCCACAATCTCATACGTCCATCAGGGCAAGTCAGGTGAGAGAATAACCTGATTTCTGCCTTTTCTGATAGCCGTGATCATCATAGTTTGCAGATAGGTCTAACAGGTCCTCTTTCCGCCATCCAGGGTGTGCAGTCGGCTTTCAATCAGACCTGGATCAGATAAGACATAATTGCCAAGGCAAGAGCACCATCTAAGCCCTATCAAGGCCATATTCATCTACCGGACTTCACATTCTTATTCATCAGCCTGCAGTGACAGGTACACATCCCACTGATCCTTCCCGATCACCATGATGTATTAGACATAATTGGCCATCGGGCATGACCAAAGCTGAAGAGGTTGTATCTTTAAGTTTTGAACATACACCAGGCTCCTCCAATGCCTATTTGGCACATGATTTTACTATAAAACAAAAAATAATGCATCCTCCTAGTTCCAAACAGTCCATAGGCATCCAATTGCCTATTGGTTTAGACATAATAGCCATAGACTTGCCCATTTTGGTTGCATAATAGGCTTGGTGTAGAACCGGGCATCTTTCATGTTTCAAACTTGAGAAGAGCATGCTCATTTTGCTATCATGGTAGCCTATATGCATAATTAGGCATCCCAAATTGCTAAGATCAAAGATGAGTCCCCTTTTGTCAATTTTAAAAAGGTAAGTATTAGCACCTAATATGACTTTCACAAGTTCATGGTCCGGCCATCATATTGGACCTCGATACATTTATGCTTGTTATCATCATTGGCCATCCTATGCATACCCTTGCATGTCCATATTGCCATATACGTATCTTTGGTTATTCATCTTGTAAACAGACGTATATGTGTCCATAAGTACCATAACGAGGGTCAATACCTCATCACTTATAATATGTCCGAACTCCTTTATGATTTATACAGATTTCCATTACTCAGCAATTTTTGTGTTAAGTGTTAGCACTCTGTGTCATAGCTATTGGCAGTGCAATCATGCATATAGGACATCCCATGAGCTGAAAATATATAGATCCCAATTCATTTAGGATCTAGATCCCACATAGAATAGAATTTTCGGAAAGACATACGTGCGAATATCAGGTGCCAACACTTCCATAAGACCAAGCATAAGAAAAAGCAAAAAAACAAGAACAATATCCTACATAAGGGACACTACTAGATGAGAAGTTTAGATTTGTAGCTTACCTCATAATTAAATTTCCGCCTGTGAATTGGTCTGAACTTCCGAACATCCAAAATTGTCAGCTCATCCTCCTAATGAAAGTATGCCAACAAGCAGATAAACTAGAAAACTGTTCAAAAATTCAAATTGCGTGCTAGTGCTATGGATAAAAAAAGAGGTAGAATGCACATGTAGATACACATTAGCAGAAAATACAATATATTTTGTTCATCCTCCAGGGAAACATGTCATTTAGTAAAAAACTGCCAAATTGTTGCTACAACAAAAAAAAAGTGAAAATGCTACGCATAATTATGCACATCTGCATACATTATAAATGTATGCATATATGCTGCTAAGATGTATGCGGGACAGGAGAGTTTCACTGTCTTAGGCATGCTTAAAATATCTGACATGAGAGATGATCATTTGAAAATATTGCATGTAAAACCATGAACATGGAAATGCATTTTAGTGATATCATTGATAGTCTCACCCTTGGTGACTGCTGACCGCTGAGTAGAAAAAAAGAGGGTGTGAACCATATCCTACTTTCATGAACTGGTTCACGGTAGCACAATTAACTTGAATAATCATGTTCTTGTTCAAGAATGGTTGGAATACTCATACCCGGATTGCCAGTTCATTGTGAAACTATCACCTAAACAATGGAATGACACATGTTAAAGGGGTATTATATAAGACCTAGAACCCTAAGCAATTTCTCACCGTGCTCCATAGTTGTCAAGGCAGCGTAGGCACCACTCCCAGGCTAAGGCACAAAAGGTACATAGCTAGGGGCCCCTAGCCCTTTTAGATGGATAAAAAATCCTTCCAGGGCATTGTCTCCTCATACCAAGGATTGCAAGATTAGAATTGTTATTGAGATTAGTGCTCACCGATTAGATCGAATCAGTCCAATCCGGACCGATCCGCTGGAACAAATGATGATCTAGAATTGACCAGATCGACCAAAATTTTTTATTTCATAAAAGTCATAAAAATAAAAAATAGCAAAAATCAAAGAAATGAAAAAAACTAAAAAAATGAAAAACAATAAATTGAGCCATCTACCACATAATGTCATACAAACTAACATTAATACAATAAATTGTCATATAACTATGAGAGTCTATCACAAAAACACAAATAGATACAAACTAACATCAATACATTCTATGAAATAAAAGGAGATGGTACAACACTACAAGTCATATTATATGTATAAGAAATTATACCTTCCAATCCAATCACTACCAAGGCACCAACTGTGGAATTGTCACTCATAATCTTTCTCCAACTCCTCACCCTCATAAATTCTCCACTAAATTCAATTATTCATGATTGACCCGAACCATATGAAAAATAATGATTAGGTCATCTCACTAAAGTCATATACTTCACTCTTGACTAGAGGTGGAGAGGGTGGATAATAAGGCTCATAGTCTGGAATAGACTCTGGATATGTTATTTCGTACTCATCGAAAACATTCATCTTATTCCAATGTTTGCTGCTCCTTCCACTTGAATGTCACCTATCATTTGTCAGACAAATCATCTGGAGCTACTCCACTCATGCATGCACTATGAGTAGAGCGGCTAAAATTATCCTCACCTCTACCTCCACCTCCATTTTCCTCACCTTATTATGTGGATGAAGCAATATGTGACTCAAGGACAGATGTAGTTCGACATGGATCAGGAATTGGAACTGTACATGGAACCCAGGTGTCTAGTCTTGCATTCCTTCCTCCTCACCAACGAGCCAACGACGCTGTCAAACTCACCTTTAGCCCATAATCTGTCATTCGGGTCAAACTCTGACTTTCCCTCAGCATCATTATCTTGCATCCATGTTGAGAGTGGATGTTCGTCTTGGAATAGATATTTCAAATCTACATCTCCCTGTGACAAGCATTGATTGGCTTAAGCTCTTTCTTGGTATAATCCGCTTGCAAAATTGGCAAACCTATCCTCGACAAAGATTCTGAACCGGAATTGGTCACCAAATCGGAGAAAATCGATTTGATTTGAATCAGTGAGAAACCAATCTAGAATCAGAATTTTTTAAAAAAAATTAAAAATTTCAATTTCGACCGATTCAGCCTGAATATGTTATTTTAATCTAAAAAACAAGATTATGATTCTAATTTGGATCCAATTCTATCGATTCAAGACCGATTCAGACCGATTCTAACAGAATTCAAGTCAAAATCAATTCTTCAAGTGAGAATTAGATCAAAATCAACCGATCCAATTCTACAATCCATGGTCCTCAGATATCTTCTGTCTTTCTTTACTATTTTTTATTCTCAACCTCATGTTGTAATGCCAGCTCCTCCTGAAGCCCGCCAGAGCTTCCTTATGTAACAGTGCCATGGTGGCATCTCACTCCCTTTCCTCCCCACCAAGCTTCCTCCTTCAGCGGTAGCAATGGTGAGTACTCCACAGTGGCTGCAAAAGCATCGACAGGAGACTGGAGCAAAGGAACCTTCTTCCTCTCTCAGCTTCTCCCTCAGTGATGGCTGTAAGGAGCCCTTTTCTCCCTGGCAGCGATTGTGAGGAAGAGTCCCTTGTCCTCCCTTGGAGGCAGCTGTAAGGAAAAAGCCAAGCCAAGGACAAGCAATGAGGTAGAATCTGATGTAAGACTACTCATTTTCGTGTCCCCTCTTGTTTCGTTCACACTCATGTATGTGCATGAAACCAAGGCCACAAAGGATTGGATCTGTCATCTCTTGCAAAGCTCCAAACTACTGTCTTTTTTCAATTTCCTTGGCAAAGATTTCTCTAACTTTGTTTCGTATGCTGGAGTTAAATTCTTAATTTTTGCTCTTTGTTTTTCTATGATCTGCACTACTAAGTTCCAAGACAAAGCAAGTACAAGACAAATTGAAAAGCACTTGATTTTGTAAATTAGTGATTAACTTTTTGCCTCTTCCCATGATAAGCAAGTGCAGCTCTCCTGTTCATACCATATATTGAATTATTCATGTTTCTTACAGATTTTTTACAAATTGTTCATAGATCTTTTAATTTTTACGTATTTTTATGTTTTTTAAATATTTTATAAGTTTTTCTTAAATATCTTGGCAAGGCGGATACGTATATGCTCCACTCCACCATATATGCATCTGGATTTTAAATGGAGCAGATGATCCATTATCCAAAATGGCATACTAAGCAGATACAGAAAGTGCATATCTCCATGTACGGGCCCATCTTAGTGAACACAAATCAAGTGATAGAAAGCACAATGGTAGAAATTTTGGAACTCTATAGGCTCCCAGATAATAAAATGTATTTCACAGACAACACAGCAATGAAACATCTATCAACCAGATGAAATAGGATTTAATAAGTTCTCTTTATGATAATAATCCTGAAAAGATGTCAGCATCCTGAAGTAATATAATATGGAAACAAAGAGAAATTATGCAATTTGCTTGTCACCTGATGTATCATGCTGAAAACTTCTGACCAAAAAATTCCTAGTTTATTCAAAATAGAACCATTTGAGAAATAAAAAATTGATAAAATAACTTATGTCAGAGAAATACCTTGTTTCCAACAGCTATATGCGTCCCGTCTGGGTTGTATGTTATATTGATATTCTCACCGCTAAGTTCTGCTTGCTGAGAGCACTTTCCACCTGTGAAAGCAGTAAAAGGAGAAAGTAAATGAAATCCAAAAATGAAAAAGTACCTTAGCTTTACATATCATCTCATGCTTGATGAGTTACAAAAGTTTTGCAGTCAGTAAGATGAAAACAATGGCAACGAGTTTGTGAAGACTTGAGAAGCCTTCTTCTCACTTGTAACTTCATCTAGAATGCAGAAAGGAAAAAGATAAAGATTAAACCTTTTGGCTAAGGAACGTTGGACTGTATTGTCCACCTTCAGGATCATTTTATTTTCACTCTAATGAGACTATATGGCATTCAATCAGGACATAAAAGAAAAGCCTTATGTTTTTCCTTCAGTTATTACCATAATAAAATTGCTCCACGTGATACTGGAATACCTATTTCTCAAAAACGCCAAAACATTTCCAAACTAGTATATGACAAGACCAAAAATTGCAGCATACTACACAAAACTTTGACCCAGCAACAAGTGAAACAATAAGAAATGTTTGCCAAATATTTGGAGCTCCTGTAAATTATGTACCAAAAGTTGAAAAGCATGTCTAGATCCTGTTGCAATTTGGATAGTGTTTAATAGTCAACTCTTTAAAGTTGAGTCATTACGAATTTACATACTTCGAGCATCCCAAAGACGAACTGTCTTATCTCCAGCTGCAGTAGCCACAAGTTCAGCATGCTTAGGATCCCAACATAGTTGATCAACACTATCTGTATGCCCTTTTAGTTCAACATCCTTTACTTTTCCCTACACAATAAAAGAAGCAGATTAAGAACAAATAAAATAGTATATGTTGAAAATAACATTTATAAATCCTCAGTAATAAACCACAGAAGTCAATTCAAAGAGAATGTCCATAGGCTTAAAGCAATAGCATTTAATCCCATTCAGGTTATCCATATAAAACATGAACCACAAGCTCCTTTAAAAAGTTGGACGATTTAAGTGTATCAATCTGCAGACTCAACAGTACTGGTAACAAGACATTCCCTCTTAACACCAAAGACAAGTTTACAAAGCAAGGTCTCACGATAAGAAATCGTATTATGACGAAACAGAAACCTTAATCTTAGCTCCGACGCATAATTTGCAAAGACCAAGTCCAACAAGATAGCACCAATGACTACCAAAGAACGCAACAAAAGAAGTAGAGGGGCATCACGTGTCCGTGCGGGTCCACGTTCCAGACACGAGCCGTGTGGTCGACGGAGCCGGAGGCGACCTTCGTCCCCACGCAGTTCCAAGCCACCGAATGCACCTTTGCGGCAACAAAACGAAAACACATAAGAACACAGTCAAGCATCCGGATCCCCAAGATAGCTGGAAAGAGAAGGGATTCTCGTTCAATTATAATCAGAAACTATTCATTCCCCTGTTTATCTTCCAACACCGAAGATTAACTCTTAGAGATAAGTGAGGAGTCCCTCATGTTACCTTCTTCTTGTGGCCTTGGTACTCTCTGATGAAGAGGTTTTTGAAGTTAGCGCCTGCAGGCTTCTCTTCCATCTCCCCGTCTCTGCCTCTGAAGCTTCCTCTCGTCCCACACCTGGCCGGTAAATGGGGTGCACGGAGGTGGAAGGAGGAGCGGAGGAAGCCAGCGAGCTGCGACTTCAGAGTACTTCTTACGCTTCGTTCCTTAGCGGTTGTGGTCTGTCGGACCTGGCCCGGTTGCATCCGTTATGATCCGATATCGAATGCGGGTCCCTGACTCCCTGGTGGGCTGATTACATTTTTTATTGAAATTTTTAATTTGAATTCGCAGAACCTTAAATTTTAGAAATAATCCAGTTTATTTTTTGGCACTAGTTTTGACAGAAATGGCATTTTTATGGTACTATTCTCAAATGTTTCAATTATGCGGTCAAATAACCTATCATTAGATTTTTTTATATATATCCCGGTAACATACGAAATTGCATAAATTGCCAAGCAAAAATATCGCTTGGTTTCTCTGTCTTCGGAATATAGCATACAGATATGAATTGTTAATTTTTAGAAAAAGACTTACTTTTTATGATTAAAATTTATAGGGTATTTGGTTGCATTATAAATTTAATTTTTGTTATAATTTTATATATTTATAATAAAATTTGTTAAAAAAAAGTATTTGACAACTATGACAATTTTATATTTTTAAAGTGATTTTTTTCTTAGACAAAAAAAAGAGTTTCTCGTCTTTTTGTCTTGTGATCTCTCACTTTATTTGGTAGTTACTCTTGTTTGTTATAGCATCTCTCCAAACACGATAATTTTATGTCATTATATTAAATTATATTTTATTTTACTACATTTTTATCATAAAAATATAAAAAAATTATGCACCCAAACACCTCATTAGTTTCTTCTATGCACTCTCTCTTACTTACATTATATACACATGTCAGATTAGATTGTCAAATTTTGGCGTTGTAGACACCAACGGAAAAAAAAACTAACTCTTAGAAATTTAAATAATTCAAGAATAAAAAATATAATATCAAATTTTATTTAATATTTGTTAAATTTATAGTAGTTGTGATAAATCTTAGCTGGTATAATAATTATAAATCAAGATAGTAATGACTTTTTAAATTCAATTTCGTTATGATTTTATTGTGCTACTCTAATTATTTAAAATAATCGTGATTAAAGATCGAGATCTTTGATAAAACTTCTAAATCTAAATATACTGGTGACTTATTTATAAATAATTTAATTTTAAGTGTATCACCATAATTTTTGGTTTTCGAAGGTAAGGCCCTGTTTGGTAACACTATTTGACATCTCTATCACTATCAATTTTAAAATTAATATTTCTAGTAATCACTAAGAAGTGTTTGGTTAATAGTATCAATTTTGAAATTGATAGTGAAAATAAAGCACATTATGTGATACAAGTGTCAACTTGTATCAATTTTAATATTAATACTCTAACTTTTAAAATTATCAATATCAATATTGATATAGTATTAAATTTGAAACTCTAACCAAACTGGCCATAAATAATCAAGCATGTGCAGTTGCTGCCGTTGGATGACTGGCCAATGGGGAGGCCATTAGTTAATGCCCTATTTGGTTAGAGTTTCATTTTTGGTACTATATCAATATTGATATTAATATTTTCAAATGTTGGAATATCAATATCAAAATTAATACAAGTTGACACTTGTATTACATAATATGTTTTGTTTGCACTACAAATTTTAAAATTGATACAATTAACCAAACACCTCTTAATGGTTCCTATCAATATCAATTTTAAAATTGATAGTGATAGAGGTACCTAACAATATTACCAAACAGGGTGTAAATAGTTAATTTTCTAATCCTTCTAGGATCAAAATAATCTCATTTTTTGAAACTAATCCATAACTGCTATTTATTATTGATTAAATGGTTTACTTTCAAATCCTACCAGGATTGAAATAAACTATGATTTGGAAATCTCGATCAACCATTGCTTTTCAGTTTTCACTATCTTACAAATTCTCATTATTTACTTCCAAGTTCAAATGGGATTAGGTTAAATATAATTTTGGTAACAAAGTCCTACATTTACATTATTAATATCCCATACCTAGTTTCTTATCTGTTTATATAACATGGTAAATATTACATCATTTTCCACTTTAAATAGATTTGGGCATGGAAATTTTTTAACTTACGTTTGGTTTTCGTAGGGATATGTAACGGGGACATCGATTTTTATTAACCTAATTTTAAGAAATCTGTTCTTGTAAGATGGTGAAAAGAATTGAATGTTTTTTTAATGTTCATTCGTACGTAGACTTGTCAACGGACCTTTGTTTCCCATGTCTCAACCCGAGTCCTAAACATTTATCAAGTTTGTAGCTATAAAAGGGTTTGTTAAATCACTTTCATGTTTAGCCTGTCTACAAAAAAAAATATTCAGATTTATTTTGGAGATCCATGGGAAAAGAGGACAAGAAATGTGGGAAACCTCTATGAGATCTGTTCTGGGAGGAGAATCAAAGCGATTTCGGTGGGATGGTAGCAAGGACGCTACGAAGAGCAACCGCGGCTACCTGATCACAAGGGATCTTATAGGCAACAACTGGATTGCACCTGCTGTCAGATGCCGAAAGGGCCTATTCAAATCTTCTGCCAAATGCTGGACCTTGTTTCTTCCCCGATCGGTCACCCATACCAAATAGACGATAAGTAGGACTCTTCGTCTCTGCTTCCATTCCCCTATTTTTTCGATCATTCCTTAGGCAGCACCTTCTTCTTCCAGTAGGTCCTCCGACATGTTAGGCCACCGGAGACCGACAGTAACAATGAAGACGAAGGCCATGAGGTCAAGGATATCCACGTGCTAACACCCCCTTCAACCCCCTCTGTCCAAACTCTACGTAGGGCGGAGGCATGGGAGGAAGGCAGTCGCCAGTCGTCGTCACTTTCCATCCACAGTGAGGTCATGAGTGAGCAGCTAGCGAGCATGAACTGCTAGTTCAACGCCTTAGTGGTCGTAAGGTCCACAATGTGGCTAGGTGCCGACGAGCATGCTGGTGCAGCTAGCTCTGAGGGGTTATCAATAACGGCAGCAGCAACTTGGGTAGGATTGGGGAAGAGGAGCCGCTAGATGAGATGAACCCGCTAGTCATTGTCCCCGACGGTGGCTGCCCACTACTGGCAGTGCCGTAGTGCCCGGTGACAGCACAGTGACATCAGAGGAGCAATCGCTATCGGAGTGAATTTTGGATTTACTGTTAACTCGAATCCGATAACTTAGTCAATGTCGGATCTAAGTAAAAATCAGGTTCGAATGTTTTGGTTCCAGATTTAGATCCACCCATGTTAGATCCAAATTTGACCCTTTGACAAGTCCAATCACACGTACAATGAGAAACACATGTTCTTATAAGATGGTGAAAATGATTGAATATTTTTTTATGTCAACCAAATAAATAAAATTCTTTATGTTTTGAAAAGATAACCGTGTCATTTTCTAACTATAAGGAATCATTATATGACAGCGGAAAAATTTTGATTCCTTAAAACCATGATCTTTACCTTGGTCGATGCCGAACGAGTAAAACCAGGAACTGAATATGAAGTAGAACGAGAGTACCTCATGGGATTTTCAAAATCCCTCACCATAGATGAAGAGAGGACATTCCTCCTTGCTGAAAACCGTTCAAGTGTCCGGTCTCTAGTGGTATCCACACGATCTACTTCAATAGACGAGTTCTCCCTTCCTTTAAGCCTCCAGAAGCCTTCCAGATCCAAACTTAACCATGGGAGATCACCTTCTAGATGAGAGAGGAGGGAGAGAGGCTGCTTAGGACATGCTCCAGCCCTATGACTTGTTAAGGTTTGGCTTCATAAGCCATTTATATATAGAAGATGAAATTTTTCATAAATATCCAAAACTTCTATAAAATTATGTCTATGCCCTCATCTTATCGACTAGATCTAATGTGCGTGACCCACTAAGATCAATAGTTAATTTGGTTGAAGTCTTAATTAATTTAAAAGAATAATTCTTTTAAATTAAATCAAAATCGTTATCCGATAACAGTTTTTACAATTTTCTGATCATAAAGGGTACAAGCCATATCCTATGATCCCAAATGACTTTGAGGAGTTAAAATAACATCCATTGAGCCTTTCCATCATCAATTACCACACGGATTTAAATTCTCGTTCATTCAATGTCCCGGTCGGTTAGGGGTTCGGCACTGACTGTCAACCCCTAAATATTCCAACTCTATGGGATCCTGTACTTAGGTTTGGATCAATTGAAAAACTCATTTTCCAATTATTCTAAGTACCTTAGCCAAGGATTTATAGTACTATCCCATAGGACATTCTCTCTCTCCTACCGAGAGTGAACGATCCCTTGTTATCCACTCAATTGTCTCCACCGAGTTTCTCTTGCACCCAATACATCAACTATATTGGACCATCAAGATGGTGATCCATAAGTCAATAATCAAAGTACAAGATACATCCGATAAGACATCTTTGGTGACTCAGGTCAAAGATCCAGCCGTGCTATTGAGATGTAAGAATAACTTGATAGACAGTTCGGTAAGATACCAATCAGGTTTTCCTAAATTGGTCAGTTCAGTGAACTCATTCTACTAATGAGTACCTGTGTGTGTATCTCAGTGTCCCCACACTGATGACCAATGAGATTGGTTATTCTCATCACATGAGAAGACATCACACACACTAGTCTATCTGGATTCTTGATGTCCTGTCTCAATGATCCTATGACTAGGAACATTTAAATCACATATCTCTAGATGATCGATCTCATTATCATGATCTCATCACGATTTAATCATCATTGTCTGTAATCAAGGACTTCATTACGATATACGCTTCTAATAAAAACTAGTCATGAAGTTTTGCCTATTTAATTGAATGATATATTCCTAGAAATGTTGAATCATATCATATATGATTATCTTATAGGACATACATTTCTATCACTAACCAACCATACCAGTACGTGGAATATTTATTTTTCAAATGTGACTTGAAGTACATGGTAATATATGTGTAAAAAATTATATAATCCCCATTAGCTTATTCACTTATGCCACGTCACATTTAACTTTGTGTATTATGTACTCTTCCATGCCACAACTTTGTCATTTTAAATCAACATCGATACCAAGTATGTCATCAACACATTGGTTTGGATATTTGTCGGACAAGTCCCTTATATATATATATTAGTTCCATATAGGTCCTTCTAGACATAGAAAGAGTATAGAGACTAAAGAGAAAATATAAAAGATTCAAGAGAAAAAGTTTAGAGAGAGATTAGAGATAAGTTTTTCAAAGAGACAAAGGAGAGAAAGGTTAGAGAGAGAAGATGTAGAGAGACACCAATGCGAGAGCGAAGAGTGACATGGGTAGAGCGTTATTAGGTGGAAGATATATTATTTGTTAATAAGAGATACATTTCAGTAATTTGCGTCATGGGTATGCAATGACATTAGTATCAACGGTTTTAAAAAATTAAGAATTTCAACAAAGTTTAACCATGTTAACATATTTGGAAACGATTTAAAAATTCATGAATTTAAAAATTATTGTCAAAAAATTCAAGGCATACGTGAAAATATCTTTGATTTTAGTGATATTAATGTAAAAATCCCTAAAATTTGAATTTAAGGACTTCTACATATCAGTGCTCATATGTATTTAATAAAACATAAAAATACTAAAATATTTTTGAAAGCTTGTGTTTTTGACAATAACTACTGTCTCCTTGATATATCCCAAAATGTTGTCTTTTTTTATCACAAGACTATATTATATATATGTAAATATTTACAAAACAAGTCCATACGATCTCACCGTAAAACCAGTGAATCGCTCAAAATATGTTCCACAACTTCCGTAGGAACCTTTGTGAGAGAAGCCGACCACACGCCTACAAAACCCACCCGCAGAGCCCACTTCACCAGCCGGTGCGCCGTCTCATTTTGTTCCCTAGGGCAATAAACCACTGTTGCAGAGCAAGCTTGGATGAGGAGGCGGCTATTCCGGATAAAGGTAGCGGTCCCTTGTTGTTGATGGCATTAACAACTATTTGAGCGTCACTCTTTATGATGCAAGAAAAGTAACCCAAGTGTTTGCACATGCAAGCTTCTTCAACGGCCTCAGCTTCCAGGATCAGTGGATCATTAAACTTTGAGGTACAAGCGAGCCATTCCAAGTGCTTTCCCTGTGAGTCTCTGACCACCACTCCGATGGCTCCTCCATTTTTCCCGACGACAGCATTCACATTGATTTTGATTTTCATCGGAGGCAGGGGATTCCATTTCAAGTCAGCTGCTAACACTGAAAACCCAGCATGAGACAAGAAAAATGAAGCATCTTTAATAGCATTTAAAATGATCCATCTGGGATTTCTATTTAATTATCTGAACACAATATCACAATAATTTTTCATATATGCCACATAATCGAAATACCGAGTACGCCTAGATTAATATTTTTCTATTGACGTTGTAATATCCAATCCAGGAAGGCGCTAGTCATCTGGTAGAAATCTCATTCAGCCCTGCTTCCATTCACTCCTAGGGGGGAAGCAAACCATACCGCACGACTATAGGAACAACCAATAATCATGTGAGACAAGGTTTCGTCGTGGGCTAAACATGTGTTACAAAGGGCTGATACCGCTGAACACCGTTTAGCAATGGTATAATTAATCGGTAGAACCCCAGTAAGTCCTTTCCAAAGAAACATTAAGATCTTTTGCGGGAAGATTTTCCCCATCTTCGGATGTCAAATTTTCTTCCAAACCGGTTGTTCTGATGTGGCTGGAATTAAGTTGGCCTCATTGAAAAATCTATAGGCCAATTTAGTGCTCAGCTCCCCGCTTTGCGTGAAATTCCAAACCAACCTATCATGATCTTCTTCTACATAAATCGGGGTGGATAATAGTTTGGTTACAGAAGTTGAATCAAACACGCTTGCTAGTTTGTCTCGATTCCATTCGCCATTTACCATCAATTCATTGACCTAAGTTGTAAGAGAATTATGACCTGCCAGCAGTAAAGGAGGCAAAGAGGCCCCTTTCTGTCTACTATCCAACTATGCTTCCAAATATTAACCTAATCGCCATATTTGATTTTCCAAATGCCTCCCCTCAACACGTCTCCTAGTAGTTAAAATATTCTTTCATATGTCTGAACTGTTGTACTTAGCTTTGACTTCCCAAAAGTTAGCATTCTGTAAATATTTATCGCTCAAAACCTTCACCCACAACTTATCTGTCTTGAAGGAAGTTCCAAGCAAGTTTGAGAAGTAAAGCATCATTCATATTGAGCAAATCTCTTATACCCAATCCCCCAATCTGTTTTGGTCTTTTTAATGACTCCCATTTGCAAAGATGAATTTTCTTCTTATCACTCACATGTGCCCACAAGAAGGAATTTTGGAAACTCTCCAACTTCTTTATAATAGTTATAGGAATCTTTTTTAGAGACATAATATGAACCGAAAGTTGATTCAAGGTGGATTTGATAAGAGTAGTACACCCGACTGTGGAAAGTAGATACATCTTCCATCCTACCAATCTCTGTTGGAATCTATCCAGTAGCCAATTGTAATAATTAATTCTGTGATCTGATATCTCGAGCGGAATCTCCAAATACTTTTCAAAAGGAGAGGCTCTAGAGAACTCCGAGATAGCACATATATGGTTCTGAACCACCTCATTCACATTCCTACTGAAGGTAATACTAGATTTACTAAAATTGATAGATTGTCCAGACAAAACCTGGTAGGTATTTAGAATACTCATCATATTCCTCCTCATTTGCCCTCCCACACATGATAATATCATCCGCATACATAAGATGGGTAATTCTGGGCCTTCTTTGTTCAGAGTAATAGCCTTAAATAAGCCCTGATCATCCACACAAGATATAAAGATAGAGAGATAAAGAACAACCCTGTCTAATGCCTCAGGAAGGCTTGATAATGCTGGATCTCTGGCCATTAATGTTTATAAAATAGTTAATGTTTAGGGAGATACCCTTAAATGTTGTCATTTAGGCTTTTTTTGACAAAAATATTCTCACTTTCTAGAGAGATCAATAGGGGGCAGGGTAAAAGAAAAAGATAATATTAGAAAGAGCTATTTTTATACAAATTTATTATTATTTTATTAATTTTATTTTAATAGTTTTAAAATGGTATAGTTTTATTTTCATTAATATAAAATTTTATATATTTACCGGGATTTTAAATTTCAATGAAAAATATGTATGAATAAATTATAGGGTCAAAATTTAAAAATTATGAAGTTAAAGCTAAATTTTTTCATTCATGTCCTTGTGGTAAATACTTTCAAGGCTTCAAGAGGAGAGGAGTCATGACACTAGGAAGTTGTTCATTATCATTAAATGCCTACATTACATAAAGTCATGTTTGATAACAATACTATATAATTCTATCACTGTTAATTTTGAAATTGATATTGATAACAATTATTAAGTGATATTTGCCCAACCAAACAGGTCATAAATTATGATTTTGTCTCATGTTTAAAATGCTACAAGTAGATTTATTTTAGAATAAGATTATACATGTTTTCATAAATTTTAAAATATGTTGTCAAATAAGATTGTGGCACAAGCGATATTAATATCAATTAATTACAATACTACAAACTACCTGCAAAATAATGGTAGGTCAAGGAGCATTAATGGCCACTGGAAGAGAATATTCAACAATGATTTATTTGAAAAACATATTGAAAATTCTCTCGCCCTCGACTAAATGACGTTATACTTTAATAAAAATCAATGTGGCCTAGAATTTTATTTTGTAAAGATCCACAGGGATTGCACAAGAAATAATTATCATATAATTTTTATATGTTCAAAATTAGAAACTTGTAAAAAAGATGAAGTAACATGTATAGAACTTCCATTGGTTTTAAGGATGAATTTGCGATTAATTATTCTTCTTGCATTTTGACGTTATGTTTATAAATAATGTAAAATCATCTCAATTATATATAAGAGAGAATTAATGAGACATTAGTGTGATAATATAAGGTTGTGTTAAATTATTTTGTTTTAACACACCTCTCGACTCTAATTTGGTCAAAAGTGAGTCATTTTAGGTACTTGTTTTTATATCTTAGTTAACTTCTAATCATTTCTTTTATACGTAGATAATCCACTTAAAAATAAGTTATATGGTTTAATTTTTTATTTTCCAGACGTAATTCTTTATAGATGCTAGAAATAAAATATATAATATATTTTAAGTAAACACTAAGTTAATTAACATAGAAATATCCTAATAGTACTTAAATTTATCATATACATGAAATTAAGAATTCAAACTTTTAAATAAAGTCAAAACAAATACCACTTAAATCAACCAAGAACATGTTCCGTATACATTTGTAAAAGGAGTTAAAATATTACGAGATGTTTGACACATGATTCTCACTTTTTTTACCATCACATCTTTTTAAATATCATAACATTTTGTCAGCTAATTTACACTTTATTTTAATATAATATTTTATCAAGTATAAAATAGACATCATAGGGTGAGTAGACAAAAGAATCATTTTTTTGTAAAATATTCAAATATGAGAGTGGGTCCTCTCATGAGACCTCTTGAAAAAAATTCTTTCTATTTCTTTTTATAAATAAAATGAGAGTGTAATAATGATTTAATATCTCTTCCTATTTTTATTTAATAATAATTTAATATTTTACACGAAAAGATACCAATACACTCTCTTCAAACATCACTCCTTATTTCTCCATCCTCGCAAGCACAACCGCCGATGCTTCAACCGCCGCCGCCAGGACCATCACGGCAACGACAGCCAGCCCCGCCGCCGCCGCGGCCAGCGTTGCTGCCATCGCCAAGTCCGCCACGGGTGCCTCGCCCACCGTCCTCACCGACCGCAGCAGCACGGGAACCACAATGGCGGCCACCACGGCGGCGCGCGCCGCGCCGACCGAGACCGCCGGGAAACTTCCGAGGCGTGCCCCGCCGCCGCGGCCGGGCGCCCGGGGACCGCAAGGCGACCCTTTGGTACGACGGCGTAAGGAGGCAACCAGGCGTAGGCCGGCGCCGAGTGCCACGACGGCCATGAAAGCCAAGAAGAGCAGCTCGGGGACGAGGAAGAGGACGTTCTCGGCGGCGCTGCAACCACCGTCGCGTAGACCTTGAAGAACTCCGGCGCCCATTAGGTCCCTTACTTTCTCACCGCAGTACCAGCGCTGCAACCCCGCTGCGGCTGAGCTGAGGATAGAGAGGGGGCTTTCAGTTTTAATAGCCAACCGAGAGCCACCCCTTTCATCCGCTCTTGTTCTCCTCCTTGACTTCCCGGTCTTCCTTACTTCCGCGAAGCGACGCAGGAGGCCGGACAGAAGCAGCCATGGCGGAAGGGCTTCCCCGCCGCGACCGCGGGCCGCGTTGTGCCGACGGGGGTCGCACGCGGCTCTGTGCTGCTTGATCGTTCCTTAGCCCGATCGGTCGGGTGGTTGCCTCGTTGCCGCGAGGACGCCCGCCGCGGGACGCCCGCGTGATGAGCTGACGCTACCGACGCGTTGTCTGCGCCGTGGGAGGAAGGCAGCCGACGTGGCGTGTGTTGTCAACGAAGACAGAGTCAAAGCAAGCCGAGTCAGATGGCTGGCCGAACTAATTGACGAGATAATATGGTTTTCGAGAAAAAAATTATTCTAATAATAAAAAAGGGGGTTTTAGTTATTGATCTGTATGGTTGGTTATAGCTTAATTATGTCCGCGTAAACATTGAAAAACTTTGCTTATATGTGACTGATCTTTGCTCTCTCTCTCTCTCTCTCTCTCTCTCTCTCTCTCTCTCTATATATATATATATATATATATCAGAGATCCCATCTTTCAAGAAAGGAGATGACATTTTGTCGAAATATTTAGGTAAAATTATTTTTGAATTGTGGTTAGACTGAGGTACTTACTTTCAAAAATATGAGATTTCTAGTTCTTTTAATGTTTTATTTTTAGAGATATTTGTAAATATAAATAAATATGAGAAATGATGTGTAAACATACCTGAAAATAAATCATCTCAGATAAAAGGGCGTCGCCGATAAACTTTTCTTTCCTGGGCTATTATTTTTGTTTTTTCTTTAAATTGGATCCTTGGATTACGTCTAGTAGTTAAATCTTAACTGTGTGTATATATATATATATGTAAAAACTTGACACAGCCTTAATAAAAATTAAATCAGATGATCATGGTTTAGATTAAATTAGTATGACTAAAAATTCATCAGATCCAATCATGAATTTTACTGCAAGCATTCCAATAAGATATTTAAGATGGAATGTGCTGTTTGATTTAGCTTAGTCTAGACATCTAAAAATTTAATTTCATATAGGCAAAACTTTGTCAAATTATTTAATTTAAATGATATTTTCTGATATTAGTTTAAGCATTTTTATCAAAAATACCCAAAAAAATTATTCTTTAATCTTAATCAAAAGTTATGCTATAAAATTGATATTATATCAAATTTGATATTAATATTTCTATAAGTTGGAGAATAAATATCAAAAATTGATATAAGCAGACACTTTTCTATAGAAAATATAGAGAAGCATTTTTCGCCAAATAAGAAGCGGTAAGGAGGCGCTGGACTATCTTATTAAGCCCTGCTTGGTAATGTATTAAGCATCTATGTCATTATCAATTTTAAAATTAATATTGATATCAAATTGTGATGTTTGGCTACCCATTATTAATGTTGAAACTTTTAGGACAAACAAGATATGATGTTATGGTACAAGTGTTCGTATCTATCAATTTTAATATTAGTTTCTCTATCCTCTATAAATATTAATATCATCACGGAAATAACATCATTTTTTATATTGTTACCAAACATAAATAAGAAATCACTGATGAGAGGATAAGACATATTGCAAGGGCGTACATAATTCAATACCTTGACTATTAGCCTACTGAAAAAAAAAGATGGGGTCAAAGTAAAACACCAAGTAAACTTTATCTATGTTGTCTAGCGGATAGGCCATTTAAGTGTTGCAAATAACGATATATGAGAAGAATTTGGCCTCGGAGGAATAGGTGGGAAAAAAATCACATTTTTAGCTTCTACTTGTGTAGTTAGACAAGACAAGACTCAACGTTTATGGGGCAAAATTGGCAGCTATCAAGACAACCTAATGGTCTTCCTTCCTACTAGGTTCTCCTGAAGGACTTGCAGGTCAAACAGGGAGCTGAAGTACCCAACAGCAACCTTCCTAGACTCCTCCAACACATCATTCAAACCCTCACAATAACAGTGGGGCGGCCAGAACATTCCTCGAGGAGAGTAAGGATGTCAAAAAGTCGGATACGAGTTAAATAATAATATTATTCGTATTTGTATCCTATTAAAAAGTGTATTCATTTATTGTTTATTAACTATCAAAAGTGGCTTTATCCGCAGATCACATTGTAGTATCCGCTTAAAAGTAGTTCATGATTGGATAACGAACGGTTAACAATGTTCGTAAGAAACAAAAGAGAGAGAGAGAGAGAGAGAGAGAGAGAGAGAGAGAGAGAGAGATAGAAACTATCGAAGAGAGAGAAATCAACTCAGAGGTTATAAAGACACTTACAAGAGATGATAAAGTTCAAACATGGTGACATGGTGCATGATGAAACACTTTTCCATGCGACTACGGTGCCTACTTTTATTTTGCATTGCCATCTACTTTTCGATAGATTACATAGTTTGACTAGTTCCTCTCGTCTGACAAGTCTCGCGCGATGTCAAACTCGACGATAACTAGTTTAGGAAGAGAAATGAGTTGTCACCATATATGGACTACATTATTGGGATGCGGGAGAAGAAGGAGAAGTCATCGTCATCAGGGTGAGATATGTTGAGTGTCATGGCCCGAGGGACGAATGTGATCCAAAGAGATGGGAATAGTTTTCAGGATATAATTTATGTATATAGTTAACTGATAGAAGGTGATCCGAATCTAATATGACTTATTGGATTATGTGTTGATTAACTAATAATAATTTTTAAATTTGATTTATGATGCATTCGTGATCAATAATCTATTAAAAATTTTAAATTATTAATTAACTATTTGTTAACTTAACCAAATCTATAAGCAAATAATTCATGACCATTTGACATCCCGATGGAGAGAGAAGATAAGAGAAGTAGACAAACCAACTAAACTGGGAAACATGGAAGGGACGAAGATTATGTTGAAGTGTTGGATTTGTGGAAGTGTACATGAATCTATCAAAACAAATCATACGAGACGACCTCTCGATCATGCTAGACCAAGTGAGTACAAGATCTTCCCTCCTTGTGTCTCTCTGTTCAGCCTAAGAGTTGATAGGGAACTCAAGAGCCCTTTTTGTGAGTATGAGAGAGACCAAGACTCAGTCTCTTAGATATATATATATATAGAGAGAGAGAGAGTCAGCCCATCGTGACTCAAACATTTAAGTTATCAGAATTGTGGATATATCCTTTACACTAATGAACAATTTAAAGATAATACCAAGGCCTTATTTTAATAAGGCCACCTTACAGGATAATGCTAGCATTCTCCCACTTGACCTATAAAAATAATAAATATATACTTCAAAATAGCCTTTGAATTATCATTTTGAAAACAATTTTCATAGGCACATACATTTTAAAAAATGCCCATTAGCATATCTACAATTCACCTTTCATGCCTCGGCTAAGAGAACCTGTCAATATAGGTTATGATGGTTGTACATAATCATTAACATACTTCTTTTCATGTACCATAATATCAGCAAATTCACTTAACTAAGCCTATAATCTAAGTACACTTAATGTCCCCACTTTAATGTCATACAAACAAGTTCTTCCATTTCAACTGTAATTGGTAACAAATACCATAACAAAATGAAAGAAAACACAATAATCATCACAATATAGAGATCTCTAATATATCAATTATACCATTCACTAATCCTTAACAAGAAGACCCATGCCTTTTAGCTGTCTAGAAAAGACCTTAGGTGCAAGGGCCTTAGTGATGACATCAACAACCATATAAACACCATTAACAAAACTAATGGATATAAGATGATTCTTTATTCTTTCTTGTACAGAGAGATACTTAATGTCAGTGTGATGATTAGCTCCAGTTGACCTACTATAATTGGAGAAGAACACTATAAAGGAATTACCATAATGAAGTCTCAAGGGTTTGGATATAGAATCCATAACAATAAGCCTTGTGATGAATTTTCTCAACTATAATGCATGTGAATATGCCTCATGACAGCCAATAAATTATGCTTCCATGGTGGAGGTGGCAATTATATGTTGTTTGGTGCTTTTCCATGAAACAGCTCCTCCAGCCAATAAGAACACATAACTAGAAGTTGACTTTTTGCTATCAAGACAACTTGCAAAATCTGCATCTATATAACTAATCACCTCAAGGTGATCAGTCTTGTCATACATGATCCCAAAATCCTTAGTCCCTTGAAGATATTTCATCACTTTCTTTAAAAGCTTTCCAATTCTGTATTCCTGGATTGCTTTGGTACCTTGCTAACATTCCTAATGAAAAGTTGATATCAGAACAAGTACATAGTTGAGCATACATCATGTTCCCAAGGGCAGTAGCATATGAAAGAACCTTCATTTCTTACTTTTCATTCTCATTCTTAGGACAATGATAGAGACCAAATTTATGACCTTTAAAGATTGACACAACACAAGATGAGCAACTAGACATCCCAAACCTTTCTAAGACCATGAAAATATAAGCCTTCTAAGACAAACCAAGCAACCCCTTAGACCTATCATGATGAACCTCAATGCCAACAACACATAATGCATTACCCATATCCTTCATATCAAATGATCGGAAAAAAAACTTTTAGTTTCATATAATAGCCCCAAATCATTTGTAGCAATCAATATATCATTCACATATAGAATTAATATAATGAACTTGTTCCCACTAGCCTTTAAATATATACATTGATCAGCAATTTTTTCTGTAATCTGAAAGACACAATGGTATGATTAAAATTTGAGTACCATTGTTGGGAAGTTTGTTTCAGACCATATATGGATTTATTTAGTTTGCATACTAGGTTTTCCATTCCATTCATTTCGGGTTGCATCTTGTATACCTCTTCTTCTAAATCCCCATTCAAGAAAGTTGTTCTTACATCCATCTAATGTAATTCTAAATAAAATGTAGCCACCAATGCCATTATGATCCTGAAAGAGTCCTTTCTAGAGATTGGGACAAATGTCTCTCTATAATCAATGTCTTCTATTTAAGTGAATCCTTTAACAACAAATGTGGCCTTATACTGTTCTATCTTGCCTTTAGGATCACATTTGGTTTTAAATATTTATTTACAACCAACGGGTTTACATCCTTTAAGCAATGCAACAATATCCCATATTTCATTTTTATGCATGAATTCAATATCTTCTTTCATGGCATCAATCCATAATTTAGACATGTTACTTTTAATGGCATCCTTAAATGAGAATGGATCATCATCATCACTAATGTCATAACCATACTCTTGCAGGTATATAATGTAGTCATCTAAAATAGATGGCCTCCTGATTCTTTGAGATCTCCTTACTTCTAGATGTGGAACTATATTATCATCATGAGTATGATCCTCAACTGGTACATTATCAAGGTTTTCCTCTTTAGCGAGAATGTAATCATGATCAGGGTGTAAATCTATCATGTCATGATTTACTTGATCAGATCTAACATCTACAATAGGAGTAGTGGGGAATGGATATGTAATTTACCCAAACTCTACAATATGTGGTGTTGAACTCCCACTAACCTCTCCATTCTCTATGAATTTGGTTGTACCAATTTCTATAATTCTCATATTGTGAGTTAGACAATAAAATCTATGCCCTTTAGACCATTCTGGATATCCAACAAAGAAACAACTAATTGTTCTAAAATCCAATTTCTTTTCTTGTGGATTATACATTCTAGCTTTTGCTTGACAAAACATGTATATGCCTCAAACTGGGTTTCCTACCTATCCACAACTCAAAAGGAGTTTCAAGCACCGCCTTATTAGGAACCTTGCTAAGGATAGACAATAGTTTTTAAAGCCTCATTCCACAAATTCAAAGGTAAAAATGAATTTCTAATCATACTTCTCATCATGTCCATGAGAGTACGATTTCACCTTTTAGTCACGCCATTTTATTGTGGAGTACCTGGCATTATATACTGTGGTTAAATCTCATTCTCTTCCAATAATTTAGCAAAAGGTCCAAGAATTCTACCTAACTGACTTTACCTACTATAATATTCTCCACCTCTATCAGATCTCATGACCTTAATTTTCCTGTTCAATTTATTCTCTAAAAGTTATTTGAATATCTTAAAAGACTTTAAAGACTCAGACTTTTATTTTAACATAAAAAATAGCCATACCGTGAGAAGTCATCAATGAATGTGATAAAATACAATTCACCACCTATGAAAGGAGAAAGAGGACCACAAATGTTAGTGTGAATTAATTCAAGAAGTTCCTCAGACCTTAAGGCATTCTATTTCTGGGTTTTGAATTGTTTTCCTTTTATACAATCATACAAGTGCCAAAATTAGTAAAGTCAAGAGTGGATAACACTCCATCTTTCACTAATATTAGGATTCTTTCCTTTAATATATGACTTAATCTTTTATGCCATATAATTGAGGAACTATCATCAATCATACCATGTTTGGCACTAACATTCACATTCAAGGTGGATAAAACATTAGAACATGAGCAATCTGTATTTATTTTATAAAGATCATCACATAAAGATCCCAAACCAACTAAAATAGAGTCTTTAAACACAGTACACTTTGAGTTACCAAAACTAAATGAATAACCTAATAGATCAAGTTCCTAGACACTAATAAAACATAAAAGACATCATCAAGATCAAGATGGTATCCAGTCTCAAGACGAAGCTTGCAAGGCCCTATAGTTTTGACTTTAAACTTAGTCAGATTACCTATGAAGATGGAAGACTCATTAAAGGTTGGCCTTCTATTGGAAATGAATACCTGCATAAAATTGGTAACACGAATAGAGGTACCAGAATCAATCTACTAAGTATTAAAGGGTACATTCATGAAATTGATTTGAAAGCAAACATATAAATGAAAGCTACCTTTCTTCTCAAACCAACATTTACGTTTTGGACATTCAACCTTAAAATGTCCTATCTTGCGATAGAAATAGCATTTATTTTTTGCCATTTTCTTTTCTTCCTCTTTTCCTTTCTTTGGTGAATTGGATTTTCCTTTTCCTTTAATAGGTTTGAACCATTGAGCAGTAGAAGCATAATTAACAACCAGTGAACCTTCTTGACTTAATCTATCTTCCTCTTGCACACATATGGAAATTAACTCATTTGATTTCCATGATTCTTTATGTCTTAAAAAGATTTTGAATTGATTATCATTAATGACAATCTGTTTGAACACTCCCACTTTTAAAATTGAACCTTCTAATCATTAGTGCTTTTATCTGTAATCTCAGTTGGTTTCTCAGTACAAAAGGCTAAATCATTATCTAAACAACCTAAAGTGATGAGAAGTTTCTCATGCTAATCACTATAATTGAACTCATTCAGTGTAGGAATCATAGGCAAATGAGAATGCAGTGAAACAAGAGTCATAGTTGAAATAACCATAAAGAGCTCACATTACTATCATGATGTAGATACATCACAATAAAGATCTATAATATCATGACAATCAATAATTCATAATAATTCACTTTAATTCAATGATCAACTAAGAATACATGAGGGCTGGGATATCTCACCTTTGGGCAAAAGATTCCCCGTGCTTAAACAGTAATTAGTTAATTATTGATTCCATTCAATATATGCATTGAATCAATGTATACATTACACAATATTCCTTAATGCAATTTTCCATCATGAGAGAGTCACCTTAATTCTCTCTATAAATCAATAATGTTAAGTAGTAACATAGTCTAGACCCTTCGGGGCAACTGGAGACATGAAAGGGACTCAAAATTATTAATCTATAAAATTACTCAATGAAATTTCTATGTTAGACTATTATACAATTTTCTTTTATGAGAGAGTAGACATAATTCTTTCTGTCAATAACTTCAAGTACTAATATGATCCTAGACCTTTCAGGGCAACTAGAACCATGAAGAAACATAAAGTTATCAATATAATTGCTTATGATGAATAAATAAATTATTATACAATTTTTCTTTATGAGAGAGTATCCATAATTCTCTTTATTAATAATCTTAAGTATTAACATGATTCTAGACCCTTCGGGCAACAAGAATCGCAAAAGAAACTCAAAACTATTAATTTATAAAATTGCATAGTAAGATTACCTTTAATTCATGCACTTATAAACCAATCAATAATGATAAGGGCATGAAAGCAATTATTAAATTTTCAAAAGACATAAGGTTCATATTCAATTTTAGAACATGATATGCCAAAACTTTAATGGCATGATCTCTCCTTAATCACTAAAACATACATCAATTAAACCTTAATTGATTAACAATCTAAGTGCACATAAAATAATATCCAGAACATAAAGATATTGATGCAATAATATTAATTTACTATGAAAATTTGTATTCACAGCAAATATGCATGATTAGGAGTGTTCATAGTTCGGCTTAGTTTGGTTTTTGAGTATTTTTTTCTCATACCAAACCAAAACAAACAATCTCCCAAACCAAATCAAATCAAACCAAATTAATTCAGTTTGGTTTGATTTGGTCCGGTTCAAATCATATTTTATTAAGGTATAGTAGATATGTCAATATATAATTATATTTTACTTGTTTTAAATCATATTCAATTAAAATTTAGAGTATGTATTTGTACAATTCATTAACTTTAACTTAAAAATTCTCGAAACAAATTTATTTTTATAAGAAAAGATAGATAAGTATTGTATTGAATATACTTAAAATTAAAGTATTTAATTTAATTCAAGTTATTCAGTTTAACAATTTAGTTTGGTTTCAATGGTCTTAGAAATTAAATCAAAATTGATCGGTAGTTCAAATCAAATCAAATTGAACCAAATTGTTGGTTTGATTTAATTTTTTGGGTTGAACTAAATAGTGAACAATCCTATGCATGATAGATGTCAATCAATCTCTGACATCATGGTTTATCACCAAATATCACGATTCAATCGAATTCCATGATATAAACGGTTAATGGGCCTGATAATATAACAAGACCCTGAATCATGAATTATAATAAAATAGGGATATATAAATTTTTTTGGAAAGATTCAAACAACAATTCACAAGAATATGAGGTTATACACATAAATTCTTTAAGTTCTCGATCCTCTTTAATGGATCCGGGTTCGGATATTAAAAGCCAGATCCGAAAACATGCTAAGTGTCTATTTTATTATAATTAAATAGACCAAGGGCATAATCATAATCAGATCAACGGCAAAAATTTTCGATCATGAATTCTAAAATAGACCAAGGCACATGCGGTTGGAGCAATCATCTCTTTTCTTCTTTTTTTTTGGGACACGGTGACCTGACGGCCAGAGACGCGTTGCCCATGCTCGATCGCCACTTGAAGCTGCTCTCCAGTGCCCGTTGGAGCAATCATCTCAGATCCGGTTACCGTCGAAACCAACAACAACGTCGGTAGTCAATTCGGGAGAAGACCATCCAAAATTGAAAAAATAAAATCGAGGTCGATTTCTCACTCAAAGAAATTGATACAGATTTCGAACTGAAAAATATTAACAGGATGATCCGAATCCTCATGGAAACCAGATGAGAAAGAACACCGATTTTATGTATCAAATCCTCCGGATCTCAACGAAGCCCCGATACTAATTGTTGAATTTGTAAAAAACATACTTGAATCCAACGAAATAAACTGCACAAGATGATCTCTCGATTCAATTTTTGAGAAAAATAAAAACCGTGCGTGCCAAGGAGACCCGATCTAGGCTATTATAAGGTCTTGAAATATCTTCCGGCTTTCGATATGAGATTAAATGTAATATTCTGAATTAAAAAAAAACTAAAAATCTAATCGCTTCAAACCACCTCCCCCGCTCTTCTTTAATTTCTTTTTATTTTAAACCCCCTTGCCATACCTCCTCCCAACTCTCTCTCTCTCTCTCTCCTCCATTGCACTCGTGCCCCACTCGATTGTGCACCTCCTGCGCATTCTCGTGCCTATGCCTTGTTGCTCGTCCCGCCTATTCTTCCATCCACCTCGGCCACTTGCAGTCGTCTCTCTCTCTCTCTCTCTCTCTCTCTCTCTCTCTCTCTCTCTCTCTCTCTCTCTCTCTCTCTCTCTCTCTCTCTCCTATCTTGCATTGCCACCGCGCGAGCGAGTGTCACCTGCCACTGACGTCTCCAGTAGCTAGCCGACACTCGGTCCTGCACACTATCCCCGTTAGCGTAGCCTTCCTCCATTGTGCACCCAAATCTTAGCACCGTCCATCCCTCTTCTTCCCAACATCATTCGGGTAGATATCTCGGATACGTCTAATATCATTAAAATTTAAAATTTACCAACCACATTTAGGCGTTGATTTAAATGTATTTGTGAATATTGGATGTGATGATTGTTCATAATTAGACGTATTATTAAATTTAGTAGATCCATGTTACATAGTTAGTGATTTTATTAATTTAATTGATCTTATTTCTTAATTGTTGATTAGCATGTGCCATAGAATTTAAATTGTATGATTTGTGAACTTGATATGCCCTTATATATTAACCGACTTGGGTCTATGTTATTATTTATAGTTGCATGTTAATTAAATTAGTTAGACTTTCATATTAAGTAGACAACTTGATTTTTATTGTAAACCCCCTTAATATTTCATATTGTGGATCACTTATTTTGGTTTATATGTTTTATGTCAACATATTTCAAACATGTATGTGTAGAATATCATTTGCATAATTAGCATGTGGTTAAGTTATGTCAGACATATGTATTTCTTTTTGTAAATGATTACATGCTTTAGTTGTGCATATATTCATATTAAAGCTCGTATTTGCATAGTACTTGACATGGCATGGCATGAATGCATGTGTGCATTAAATGAAATGGCAGACTGAGCTACACCAGACTATTAGTCGAGCCCGTGGACAGTGGAGATTAGAACAGTCTAATGCATCCTTAGATCCCGGATACCGCGGTTTGTCTTAAGTGCCACCACTGTCTAGGTGCATTAGGGGACTTCATTTTACTATATGTTACTACTATATATAATAGATCTAGTGGTAGCTAGTTGAGATGTCAAGACGACGCATTCCTTACCAATAAGAAAAAGACGTGATATATATTAGAGGATAGGTGCATTTATGGCATGATTTAGTGTATATGGTCATTAGATGTGCATTAGTTTGTCTTAATCGAGTCATGTTGCATAATATGCATGGTGTCTCATTTGTGTGATTTCATCATATAGGTTATGTAGTAAATATTCATGTACACCTTTTCATTTCAGGTTAGGTTCTTCTTTTGATATTTATAGGTGCCAATTGGGTCTATATAATTGGTGGTTTGTAGTTTAAAATATGTGGATAAGCCAGATAATTATCATATTATTTAGTTCTAAACACATATAGAATGAGTGTAGCACTGGGTAATTATTTAATTATCATTTAGGTTTATTTATTATCCGATTCGGCAGATAAAGAGGTGTCTATTGAGTCATCGTACTCATTCCAATCTTTTAACAATTTTCAGATAATCAAGTTTAGCGCAGCAGAAACGTGATGATTTGGATCTCAAGAAATCAATGGGAAGATCATTTTTTATTTGTTTTGGATAATATATGAATTGTTGTATTATGATATGATTTTAGTTGGAGGAATTACTTGAATTATGAATTGGATCCTGATTTTATCTTCAATTTTCCAAACCGATGTATTTGAGGGATTAATTTCCCTGGCCTCGTCACCGGATTAAGTTTGATGCATATATAGAAATCCAGGTCATGACATTAAATCTATTAACGCTCCCCCTCTCGGTCAGTCACATCTGCTAGAGCCATGAAAGAAATACACGAGATATGACCGAGCAAACATAAGAGCGAGACCATTTGAAGATAGAGCTTAAAACATGACCAACTTTGATATTACAAGAAAATTCAAAAACAACCACATTCTGAGGAGACCCAAGTTCAGGCTATTAGAACTTCTAAGGACATGGAATATCTCTCAATTTTTGATATAGGATTAAACCCTTCAACAATTTCAGAGCCAATGAAAAACTCAAAGATTTTTTCGAGAGATCAAAACTCATTCTTCTATATATATATATATTTATAGAATGAGTTCACCGTGACTCAAAATTTTTAAATATTAAAATTATAAATATATATTTTACACTAAAGAATTTAAATGTAATATCAAAATTTTATTTTAATTTAATTAAGTCACCGGAGTAACTTTAACACGCGGTCCTCCCTGTTTGCTTCCGAGGTGGTGCAAAGTGCCAGTAGTTTGTCGGAGAAGGTGGACGCCTAGCCGTGGTATATCTCTGAGTGCGACGCTACCACCGAGAAGACGGTAGAAGAGTCACGAAACCATCTGCCGACCAAGTTCTTGTGGAACCCCTTGCTGGCGGTAGCCCTTGCCTGCGGAAGCCCTAGATGGCAGACCCCCTCCCCGACAGAAGCCCTCGCCTAGCAGACTCCATCTGCCCGACGGAACCCCTCCACAGTGGACCCCTCCGTCTAGAGAAACCCTCACCCCCTCTTCCCCCCCCTCTTTGTCCCCCTCCGGCTTACCCCTCGATCCTTTTCCCCGGTGCCCCCCTTCCCCTTGTCCTCTCCGTTGCCTCCCCCTCGCCCTACCCTCTCCGACTCCCCCATCTGCCCTGCCCCCCTTGAGGGATCCTCCCTCGGCACCCTCACCTTTAGGCAAACCACCTCCGCCTACCCCTAAACACCCCTGGCGTACCCCTCTAGTGCCCTGCAACCCACCTCCGCCTGCCCCCAAAACCCCCCTCGGGGTACCCCCACTTGCCCTGCAACCCCCTCCGGTTTACCTCCTCCTTGCCTTGCTACGCGGCCCTTTCCAGTCCCCCCCCCACCTCATCGGCACAACGCCCCGTCACTAGTGCCTCCTCGCCCCGCCCCCTTCCAACCCCTCCCAATAATACCTTGCTGCAAACCATCTACAACAACCCCTTCTCCTCGCCCCCTCCCCTGTTTGAAATCTCCTGATCCCCCTCTGACCTCCTTTGGTTGCGTACTCCTCCGCTGTCTGCTTCTCTCCCTCTCTTTTTCATCAGTTTTCCCCTCACTCTTCCAACTTCCTCAGGCAGGGTTCTTTCACGTGGATCAATGGCCTCTGCTTCCAAAACTATATCTCCATCATCGGTATTTTTATCTGCTATTTTGAGCACCTTGTGGTATGGGAGGGGGATTCCCCCTCCTCCCAAATAATTAAAGCTTGTAGTGTCACTCTTAATCCAGCATTCTGCCTAAATACAATTTTAGGTTTTTTGTATCTTTTTGTTCTGTTGGAGTTTTGGAGTTCAGTTTATCCATGTTGGTGTCTTGTAATCTTAATTTTGTTTAGGTTCGATGTTATGTGGTCTGGATCTGTCTTGATGTCTTTCCTTGTTATGATCATAGTCATCCATCTTATTTCGAGATCGTTAGTTTGGGCGATATTCACACTTGTTTGGTGTGATCATCCGATCTCGTGGCAGTTATCAAACTCCGTTGATGGAGTCTCTATCTCTACTATTCGACCTTTCAAACACTCATATGTGTTGGTCGATTTGTGGCTATGCATGTATTTCTTGGAGAGAATTTCCAAAGAAATTTTAACTATCTTTGAGTCAGGCATATGTCTTATATTTTTAGGTTTATTGTTGTGTTATGGTGATTGTACTCTCTTTATGTTATGATGAATAGATATGTTTGTCTCTCTCAAAAAAAAAGACTGAGCTCTTATCGGTGACTGGCCCACGGATTTGGGGGAGGGGAGGAGGGGACCCATTGTTTCTGCATGGTACCCGTACATCTACCCGATTTGAGACTCAAACCCGAAATACATCTCATCTTTTTAGAATAACGGATGGAAGGCTATATCCAGTACAGTTTCTGCATTGATCCGAACAAGAAACTTTTATAATATTGGATCGGATCTCGAATTATCAGACCCAGATCGGACCCATTTACACTGCTGCATCTAGTCTTGAAACTGTATTGGTCCATGTTGGCTTTTTCTACCTGCTATGACATTTATTCACTTTTAATCAGATAGGTGTTAGTGCTCCTATCACGGTCTTCATTTTTTTATGTTCTATCTGGATAAGCCAATTCCTGTGTTCTATGCCTTTAATTTTGAACTATTTACAACTTTATTTCATATGTTTAAGACCATCGCTTAACACTAAAGATCTAAATTTTTAGTAGTAGAAAAGTGGGGAAATTTTCACTGTCCAATTAAAAAAAATCATAGACAAAGTTATAATTCATTTTTTTTTAAAAAAATGAAGATGACAAAATCTTGCACATTTAAGATGAACATATATATTGATCATTTCGGCTACAAAATAAATAGAATGATATGGGCAGCCGAAACATACCAAGATCGTGAAGAAATATAACTCATTTAACCATTGCTTGTTAAGAAGTCTTGCTATGTCACTATAGGAACAGGCGCACTGGCGACGGCTTCTAAGCCGTCACAAGACTGTCGCAAATAAGTCCGTCGCCAATAATAATAGCGACGGTTAAATGCCAACCATCGTTATAACCGTTATTGGTGATGGCTGAAGGCCGTCGCAAATAAGTTAATAGGGACAATTAAAGCCGTCACAACATTTTATTAGTGACGGCTGGAAACCGTCGCAAAACTAGAAATTTGCACCGCGCATTCCGACAGTGCAAATTTTTGGTTTTGCAATGGCTTCCAACTGTCGCCATTAGGTCCATAGTCGTTGCTTAAAAAGATTTTGGCGACAGCTAGAAGGCGCCGTCACCAATAACTTACAGTTTTTTAAAAAAATGCCCCGCACATCAAATGTATTAAAAATTCACGTAGAAACACATCCATATGTGAATATATAATCTTTTCTTGTACTACATCCATATTTATGGACCGAGGATTACAAATCAACACATTGAAATAAAACACTCCCAAATTTAATACATTCATGTTTATTCATCCATAAACAACCACACATTCATTCATACATTCATGGAATCATAACCATTCACATTTATAAATAAGAAAGATTCACATTCATAAACAAGAAAGATTCACATTCATAAAATTTGTTCTATACACAATAAAGACCTCAAATATAAACAAATAGTAATATAGGGAGAGAATTCTCTCACTCATCCTCCCCAAAGGAACACTTCTTGTTGTCCTCGTCCTCGTCCTCGTCCACGTCATCGTCCTCCTCCTCCTCGTCTCTTCGTGCGGCTCTCTATGTTGGAGGTGGCCTCGAACTCGAAGGACTCGTAGGTGGGGGGTGTCTACTATTTAATTGGGCTAATATTTCTTGTGTTATCGTGTCATCTACTCCTAAAATTGTTATTGTTGAGCATTCAGTTGTTGTTGGAGCGAGTCAATCATCGAGTTTTGTTTCTCGATTTAACTAGCTTAGGCATTAACTTTGTCCACCAACTCTTGATAGCCCGAACCCTCAGAAGTCCTCGCACTCCACTGCTTACACCATACCAAGTGTTGTGGGTCTATCCTCTCCCCCAACATCAGATCCGTCCTGGCCTGTCTCTGCCGAACATGGTAATGAATGCATCCTCGGAAGAGAATGGTTGCTCGGAATTCCAAGCATCTGATTCCTTTGACTGGGGGTTATTCATCAACTGACGCATGTCATCCTACATAATATAAATATAAAGTTAGTTGATATATGAAATAAAAATTATTTAATGATATAAATAAATTATATTTTTACCATAACTTGACGACTTTGCTCGTTGCTCCATATAAGAGATCCATCCTCCGCCTCATATGTCTGGGTCATCTCAAAGACCTCTAGACGGGTAGGACGGCGCCCTTTTTGTGTCTGTTCAAAGAAAACTATTATTTTAATATTAGTACTATTATCGAGATACTCAATAGTAAATATAAAGAATTTTAGAAACTTACAAAATCTATCTCAAGCTGATGAATGTTGGTTCTGATAGAAATATATGCCCTACAAATCAATCATATATGGTATGATTTGACATTTCTAAATATATCTCATTCAATTAATTAGGCAAATCTTCATTATAAGCTTTTATTAGATGAGAATATCATAATGAAGTCTTTGATCAAATACAATGATGATTAAATCATGATGAGATCATGATAATGAGAGTGATCATCTAAAGGCATTTGATCTAAATGTTCCCAGTCATAGGATACTTGAGACAAGACATCAAGGATTCAGATAGACTAATGTATGTGATATCTTCTCATGTGATATGGATGATCGATCTCATTGGTCATTAGTGTGGAGACACTGAGATACACATACAGGTGCTCATTAGTTGAATGAGTTCACTGAACTAACCGAATTAGAAACCATGAATGGTATCTTACCGAACTGTCAATCAGGGTTTTCTATCGTCACGGTTGCATAGTTGGACCTTTGACCTGAGTCACCAAAGATACCTTGTTAGGTGGAACTTGTGCTTTGACCATTGTCTTATGAATCACCGTATAGATGGTGTAGTATAACGATAGATCAGGTACAAAGAAAACCCAATTGAGGCAATTGAGTGAACAACAAGTGATCATCCACTCTCGATAAGTGAGAGTGAATGTCCTATGGGATAGTAATCTAAATCCCTGGCCAGGGTAGATAGGATGATTGAAAAATGAGTTTTCTAATTGATTTAATTCTGAGTACAAGATCCTATTAGGGGTGCAAACGAACCAATACACTCGACAAGTAGCTCGAAGCTCGACTCGATACAAACTTGATTCGGCTCGTTTATTATGTTAAATGAACAAGCTTGAACAAAAAATAAAGCTCGACTCATTAAACGAGCCGAGCTTGAACAGACTCCTGCTCGACTCGATAAGCTCGCGAGCAGCTCGATTAAATATTATATTATATATTTATTTTTAAAAATTAAATTTTAAGTATTAAATTTTATATATTGTCACTTAAATATATTAAATAATTCAAAATTTGAGTTTAAACTTAGATTGAGTTTCAATGAATGAGTTAAATATAAAGTTTCACAAATGACTTTTCATTGATTTTGGGTTTATAAAGGAGTTTGTATATAGCTTAAGTTTGAATATTAATTGAATTTTAGTCTAATTACTACTTGAGTTCGAGCTCGACTCGGCTCGATTAATAAACGAACCAAGCTTGAACAAGGGTTCCACTCGCTAAAACTCGAGCTTGAACTCGAACTCGTGTAAAATAAACGAGCCGAGCTTGAACACCATACTACTCGGCTCGGCTCGGCTCGTTTGCACCCCTAGATCCTATAGAGTCAGTACTTTAAGGAGTTGACACTCAATGCCGTACTCCTTTCCGACCAAGACATTGGTTGGATGATGGTTTATATCTATGCGGTAACTGATGATAGAAAGGCTCAATGGAGATGAGATTATTCCTATAGCCATTTGGGATCATGAGATGTGGTCTGTACCCTTCATGATCGGTAGGCCAATTAATCTGTTATCAGATAACGGATTTAATTAAATTAAATAGAATTCTTCTATTTTATTTAGGTCTTTGTATCTGGGAGACTCACATCGTGGACAAGTAATTTTGAGCATTCTCTTTCTAAAAGAGAACACAATCATTCTTACATACATCTATCTTTTCATAACTAAGTTCTAAGTCCTTAACAATTTTCTTAAGTTCATACCAAGTATTAGGAACACTTGCATCCTTGGGCAATATGTCCTTAAATAAAGACATTATATTATTCAAACATTTTTCAGTCAAACTATTTACTGACTTCAACTGAATCAAATTTAAAATAAATTTTAACTTAGATATTTCTATGCATCCTTTATATAATGGTGTTTCTGCATCTCTTAATAGCAAGAAATGCTTATGTGTTTCTATACTTGGTTCACCTTCATGATGTATAGATGGTCTTTGAATATTTTGAATGTTTTCAAGCATTTCTATCACCTCGTCATTTAAATTTTCATGTTGTGGTTCATCTAATCGAACTTCATTATCGATACTTAAACTATGTTCTATTTTCTCGTGACTTATCCACGTTTGATAATTAGACCATATGTCATCACATATTAGATGTTCTTTAACTACATCTCTTTTTAAAGAAAATGTGTTATAACACCGTCTACATGGACATTGAATCAAAGTTTTGTCAAGTCCATGTCTAAATTGAGTCCTACATTCATCGAAAGCATAATCTAGAAATTCTTCTACTCCTCAAAGATACCTAGGACTTAATCTATTAGGAATATCTATCCAAGACTTGTCTAAGCTACTCATCATGTGACTAATTTTGGGTTAATATATATACAGATATATATATATGCACAAAAGTAAACAATGATATAAATAAAAGAAAATAAACACAAACCGAACCAACTCCAAGAGAAGAAAGTCTCGAACGAGAATGTCATTTGAAACTACCTGAAAATAAGAAATAAAGCCGACATAAGATAAAAAAATCAATAACATTGCGTTTCAAAGTGCAAAATTTATTTTTAGGTAGCACCATTTTGGAAGAAAAGGAAACAAAACCGTTCTTCCGATTTAGCAATTAATGTATGTCTAACGCCATTTTAGGAGAAATCAAACCATTTTTCCGGTTTGACTACGTTTTTACGGCATTTAATTCGTTTAAATCAAACCGATTTGGGAAATTCATTGACTTATAATGCCAATTTGGAACAAATTAAACCGACTTTCTTATTTGAGTCAGTTTCCATGGCATTTTGTTTAATTAAAACAAGTTGATTGGCCTATGACGCCAATTTCGGTCAAACCAAACCGAAAAACCGGTTTGACTTGGTTTTCCATACCTTCTTAGCCAATTTAAACCCTCTTGTCAATTTATGTATGTCTAACGCAATCTTGAGAGAAATCAAACCGTTTTTCCGATTTGACTCTGTTTCCACAGCATGTAATTTATCCAAATCAAATGAGTTTGGGAAATTCATTGACTTATAAAGCCAATTTGGGACATATCAAACCGGCTTTCCAGTTTTAGTCGATTTCCATGTAATTTTGTTCAATTAAAATATGTTGATTGGCCTATAACACCAATTTCGATCAAACCAAACCGAAAAACTAGTTTGAGTTAATTTTCCATACCTTCTTAGCCAATTTAAACCCTCTTGGCAATTAATGTATGTCTAATGCAATCTTAGGAGACATCAAACCGTTTTTCCGATTTGACTCCATTTCCACGGCATGTAATTTGTCCAAATCAAACCGGTTTGAGAAATTCATTGACTTATAAAACCAATTTGGGACAAATCAAATCGGCTTTCCTGTTTTAGTCGGTTTCAAGGTAATTTTGTTCAATTAAAATAGGTTGATTGTGTAAGGAATCGTCCATTAAAATTTGGTGCAGCGGAAGCGACGATTCCTATGGGTTCCTTTAGAATCCGTCTCAATCAGAACCGAACGACGAAAACCGAAAACCGATCAAATCGGGTTCGAATATACCTGATAGGGATTCATATAATCCCATGGAGAGGAAGGAGATGAGATTCTCAAGATCTACAAACCGTTCAAGTGTCCGGTCTCCAGCAGTATCCACACGAACTTCATCCACAGCAGGTTCTCCCTTCGCGCCGACCTCGAGAACTCTTCCCGAACGGAGCTCCATCGACCATGGACACCTTCTAGAGAGAGGAGGAGGTAGGGAGGAGACTTGGGACGTGGTTTTCACCCTTGGCTTGATGGGGTTTGGCTGAAACCATTAGTATTTATAGAGAATTATGGAATTTTTCATAAAAACCCAAAATCTCTATAAATTACGCCCTTGCCCCTGAACTTGTGGATAAGTCCTTTTGTGTATGACCCACTAGGCCCAATAGCCTATTTGGTTGAGGCCTAAATAAAATAGAACAATTCTATTTAATTTAATTAAATCCGTTATCCGATAACAGATTAGTCGGCCTACCGATCATGAAGGGTACAAGCCACATCCCATGATCCCAAATGGCTATGGGGATAATCTCATCTCCATTGAGCCTTTCCATCATCAGTTACCACATGGATATAAACCCTCATCCATCCAATGTCCCGGTCGGAAAGGAGTACGGCACCGACAGACAAATCCTTAGTGTACCGACTCTATAGGATCCTGTACTCGGAATTGAATCAATTGGAAAACTCCTTTTCCAATTATCCTATCTACCCTGGCCAGGGATTTAGAGTACTATCCCATAGGACATTCACTCTCACTTACCGAGAGTGGATGATCCCTTGTTGTCCGCTCAATTGCCTCCATCGGATTTTCCTTGTACCCGATCCATCGCTATATAGGACCATCTAAATTGTGATCCATAAGTCAATGGTCAAAGCACAAGTTCCACCCAACAAGGCATCTTTGGCGACTCAGGTCAAAGTTCCAACCATGCAACCGTGATGATAGAAAACCCTGATAGACAGTTCGGTAAGATACCATTCAGGGTTTCTAATTCGGTCAGTTCAGTGAACTCATTCAACTAATGAGCACCTGTATGTGTATCTCAGTGTCTCCACACTAATGACCAATGAGATCGGTCGTCCTCATCACATGAGAAGACATCACATACACTAGTCTATCCGGATCCTTGATGTCCCATCTCAAGTATCCTATGATTAGGAACATTTAGGTCAAATACCTCTAGATGATCAATCTCATTTTCATGATCTCATCATGATTTAATCATCATTGCATTTGATCAAGGACTTCATTATTATATTCGCATCTAATAAGAGCTTATAATAAAGATTTGCCTAATTAATTGAATGAGATATTTCTAGAAATGTCGAATCATATCATATATGATTGGCTTGTAGGGCATACATTTCTATCAGATTGGTCTATAATGCCAATTTCAGTCAAACCAAACCGAAAAACCGGTTTGAGTTGGTTTTTCATAACCTTCTTAACCAATTTAAACCCCTCTTGGCAATTAATGTAAGTCTAACGCCATTTTGGGAGAAATCAAACCGTTTTTTTCAATTTGAGTCCGTTTCCACGGCATTTAATTTGTCCAAATCAAACCGGTTTGAGATATTCATTGACTTATAATGCCAATTTGGGACCGGTTTGATTTGTGCCATTGGCATTTTAACCAATTCAAACCAATTTGAGACTTCCATTGCTCTACAACCACAATTTGGGACAAATCAAACTGATTTTCTAGTTTGAGTCGATTTCCATGGCCTTTTGTTCAAATCAATCCGGTTTAGGAATTTGATTGGTCTCTAACGCAAATTTCTATAACGCAAAATTTATTTGCATGGCATTTTACCCAATTCAAACTAGTCTTGAAATTTAAATTATTTCCAAGTCAATTTTTTTATACAAATCAAACCGGAAAACCAATTTGACTTCGTTTCTTAATCTAAAGCTGTCACAATTAAAATACTACATTACCTTCAAACCACTTTTTTAACAAGCCTAATTAACCATAAACTAACATGCTTAACCCTAAAATGAACATTTTTATAAATGCTTAACACACTCAATCAAGTTATAAACATGCATAGTACCTAGTAACATCTTAAGTAAAACTAATAAATGAATTTCTTAAGGTTAGAATATACCTAGAGATGAAGGAGGTCGGCCGTACGGGTGTAGGAGAAGGAGGGCACCGGCATCAGCGGCAGCAACGGCGGCGCAATGAGGAGGCGGCAGCGGCACATCGGGGCCCTAAAGGTACAGCAGAAGCTGTCGGTGGTGGTGCAAGGAGGAGGCCGTGGCAGTAGCAGTGCGGCGACAGCGGCAGCTCAGCGCCGTCGAGAGAGAGAGAGAGAGAGAGAGAGAGAGAGAGAGAGAGAGAGAGAGAGAGAGAGAGAGGTGTTCACGAAGAGGGGGGAAGAGGGAAGGGGGTGGGCGGGTTTTTGGTGAAACCCTTGACTTATTGGCGACGGCTCATTAGTACGCTTAAGTACAAAAGCGATGGCTGAAGCCATCGCGAACACTAGCCGACCGTTGTACGGTTGACAAAATTTATAGCGACGGCTCAAAGCCGTCGCTATTAACTATACTAGCGACAGCTTTAACAAGCTGTCGCCATGTACCCAATCCGACGGGTTCTTTGGTTACTTATTCTGGTTTGGCGACGGCTCTGACCGTCGCTAATAAATGTAATTGCGACGGCATCCTTAAGCTGTCACCTATAACTCTGTAATTGTGGATAGCTTTAATAGGGACGATTGAAGCCGTCACCAATAAGCATTATAGCGACGGCGAATGCCAGCCATCGCCATTAACATGTCCCTAATAACATGATTTCTTGTAGTATGTATTTGTTAAATTGCCAAATTATTCATCTTAAGATACATGTGTATATCTCAAGATATATTAAAGGAGAAATGAATGGCAGTTCCGTTTCAACTGACGTTATTTAATAATTACTCCAGTCAAAATGTCGCTTTAACGTCAGGTCCGTTTTCACATATTTGGACCATCTTAACTCCATTTTGTACATATCCCACAACAAAGGGGTTAAATGGAGATGTAAAAAGACCTCTTTACCCATTCGCAGGAGCATGATGGGACAGTACTTCCGGGAGAGGGTGTACAGGGAGCGGTGGGGCAGGGAGTGGTGCTGGTGGAGGTTGCCGACGAAGGAGAGCATTGGGGGAGATGACAGCAGACGCAGCAACTTCTTCTTCCTCCCATCTCCTCGGAGGCAGCTGGCGGTGAATACAAGTAGAACCAGCGCTAGGAGAAAGGCCAGGAACCGCCTCTCGCCTCTCGCCCTGTGGACAGCCGCCAGATGCCAGCAGAACTCCCAGCACCCCCTTGCTCCCACTGCTCCACCCGCCCCAGACAGCACCCCCTGCTCCCACCGCCCAACCTGCGGACGAGCAGGATAGCGCTGGCGGAGGAATCAAAAACAGGGACAACCACCCCCCCCCCCCCCCCTTTAGCCCCTACTCCAAAGAACGGGCAAAAGAAGAAGTGAACCAAACCATGGTTTGCCGGGTCGCGACCCGGCCCCGACTCGGTCGGGTTTAGTCCCGACCGGCCCGGTCGCGACCCGGCCGGGCCGACTCTCCCGGCCGGGTCGCGGGGTAGCGGGTGGGTCGCGCGAGTCGCACGACCCACCCGACCGGGTTGCGCGACCCGGCCGGGTCGCGCGACCCGGTCAGCAACGGTCATATGACCGTTGCTAGACTGTTGGCAACGGTCATTGACCGTTGCCAACGGTCATGGGGGGGCGCAGCCCCCCCCCCCCCCTCAGCCTCCTGGGGGCTACAAATAGCCCCAAAGGGGCTCCCCTTACTCCCACCCCCCCACTCTCACTCCCAAGCTCTCATTTTTGCTCTCATTTTTGCTCTCATTGCTCTCATTTTGTTCTTCATTTACTTAATTATTTCATTAAGCATTTCATTAGTTCATTTAGTATATTTATTTAATATTTGTTCCATTGATTAGTTAGTTAAGTAGTTTCTTCTTTTTAATACTTATTTGCTTACTTACATAGTTAGTTGGCTAGAAGATTAGTTAGATATTTAGTTTAGTAGTTACTTAACACATCATTAGTTGGAAGGTATAGTTAATTACTTACTTAATTATATAATTAGTTAATCATTCATTTTACATAATTAAAAGTATACTTACATTAGTATCTACTAATTAACGTCATTAGCTTTTTAAATAATTAATTACTTACTTAAGTAATTATTTACTTAAAAATATGTCTTCTCCAAGCCAAACAACCCAAACTACCGGCGCGACCCGGAGTGATCCGGCTTGGTTGCATTGCAATTTGATCTCCATGGCGGAGAGAAAAGTGCAATGTAAATATTGCGACAAAGTAATATTCGGTGATATTTATCGTTTAAAATTTCATCTTGCAGGCATGAAGGGAAACGTTCTTCCTTGCACACGTTGGAATAAAATTGATGCATTATGTTGGAGAGTACATCAACTACCTACAAAGTGTAGAACATATCACGTTGGAATAAAATTGATGAATTATTTATTTAAATCATGTCATTTAATTTTTTTAAATTTTTCTGTAATTTTTCTGATTTTTTTCATTTTTTTCTTTTTTTTGAATTTTTCAAAAAAAAAAAATTAAAAATAGGGTCGCGACCCGGTCGCGACCGGGTCGGCCTGGGGGTCCCGCGAACCCTCCCTCCTTGAACCAAACCAACCCGCCAAGAAGACGACGATGCCACCGCCGCCGCTGCTCAATCAATCTCCGGTCGGCCGCCAAGTGGTACCCTAGATCTATCGCCACAGTGCTGATGGGGAAGAAGATAAAGGACAGAGGGTGTTGATGGGAAGAAGACGAAGGACCGAGGGCCGTCAGAGCATCGGGGGAGGAAGGCGTGAGAAGAGCCCTAGATCACCACTGCCGTTGTCCGCCTCGAGGTCTGTCTCAAGCTGTCTACCCTTCTTTCGATTGAGGGTATTTTTGGAATCAACTGCAGCCGATGGACGGAAAATGTTTCACCGAACTTATTGTCATATGAATCGCGAAAAATAGATCTAAGATTATACATATTCGGTCAACGGACTAACTATTAAGTTGACTTTCTTAATCCGGCCTACAGTCAATTTTCCCTATATTAAACTATGTAGGGATAACTTTTTGACCATATCATGTATCCATAATCCATCAATAATTGAAGTTTATGATCAAGAACCAATATTCGAACGTTCAAGTTGTCAGCTTCTGTGCATCTGTTGCACATATCATATAATACATAATGACATGTTTGGTTAGAATATTAAAAGCGATACTATATTATTATTGATATTGATATTTCTATAGGATGGAGCATCAATGGTAAAATTGATACAAGTTAGACACTCTCATTAAGTAACATGTGTTGTTTGTACTGTAAATTTTAAAAGTGATACAATTAGTAGGTGCTTATCATTAATATCAATTTTACAATTGATAATGATCGAGGTGTCTAATAATGTTATCAAAGAGGACATAAAGCACCTATGGTGGAACTGGAAGGGACTATTGATCATAAACCGAGTGTGGTAAGCATGCATTGACAAATTTTGAGGCCTTTATAACTCACACTTAATTTTGGTTAAATATATTTTTACAAGATTCAATGAGCTTATAGCCTTGGAGTAAATCAAAGTGTTAGGATAATGAGTTCAAGAAGTCATAATAGCATACCGGAATCATTATGAGATGGGATCAAAATAACTACACAATAATTATAAAAAATAAACTGTTAGAGATATTTTAAATCTCTTGTATCGAGTTTGGAAGTTAAATGATCATCGATTAAATTTGATGCTTAGCATTTGTTGATGCTCTTTGTTCTCGAGCCAACATAATTATGATAGGCTATTTTCTTCGGTAACATCATCTAGGTGATTGCAAATTAATTTGATGCTAGTTGACAGATTTGACAATTTGGTACTTAAAATGGGTCTAATTTTGGTGTTGATTATGAACTCCTCCGCACTCATTCTGGGTTCGCAATAGAATATTTCTGGTTTATAAATATAACCGAATCATGATTATTATTTTGTGAGAGCACATAAAGGCTGTATATGCATAAGCCCTTCTAACATTTCATTACACATCACATCCGTATAAACATACGAGTTTATAAAAATTTAAGTATTGAATAAAAAATATCTTACGATGATAATATGTTAATTAAATTTAAGTACTTCTGTCACAAGGTAACAGGTTAGAGGTGAAATGTGTTTAGATTTCATATTAAGCGAAAACATAAACCACCTTCATTTATGTGAACTCGTCAGATTAGATGCTACTTGAAAGGTTTGACAATTTAATTTTTTCTATCTTTTTACTTGTTACGTAGCTAGCCATAGCTGAATTAACTTACGATTAGAAAAGAGTAATATTAATTTTACCACGGTTGAAATTGAAGGGCTTGTTCGGTTAGATCAAATTTGATATACTATCAGTTTTGACAGCATTGACTTCGGACACATAAATAATATTGAAATTATCAAAACTTGAATTCAATATCGATATAATTATTTGGCAGAGTATCCTAAAATGCCCTAAAGCTCCATATTTGCATGTCTATCCCCCCGAGAACATCTATTAAAATGTATACTCTTCGTCGAACATTTAATCTTTCTCAAAGGAGATCATGTTTTACTATTTTGAGATAATTTTTAATCTGGAATGAATCCTCCATCTCACACTCTCATCGCAACATTCCGTCCAATTATGAATTTAAATATTTTGTCTATTTTTATGTTGAATTTGTGGAGTCTAATTTATTTATGTTGAATCTCTTTATGTTTTTTTTTTGCTATCGTCTAGTGTGTTAAGGTCGAATTATGTTTTGGTGTCTTTCTATTGTATCTTCGTAGAAAACATAAAAAGATTTCTGTTTTGGTGCCTAAACATTTTTTAGTTTAGGCGAGATTCATATGTTTTTGGTGTGATCCTTCATGGTTATCAAACTCTATTAATGAAGTTTCTAGTTCGGCTGTTCGAACATTCTCGTGTGTTAGTCGATTTATCTCGTGACGGGGTAGCGCACTAGGCGGTTTAGGCGGAGATGGCGCCGGCAGTGGCACGACAGCAGTGACCGATTTATCCGACGACGGAGAAAAGGGGGCGCGCGGCGGTGGGCGGCGGAGGCAACGGGGACGATGACGATGCAGGAGATGGAGTTTTACCGTTTTAGAGCTTCTCCTCCATGATGGCAAGGGCAACTGGGGCAGTGATGGCACCATCGCCACCGTTTCCGGAGTCGCCGGTGACTCCACCGATGTTTCTCTCATCGAGGCGGTGGCGCCAGAGACGGATAAGCGACCTCCGGATCCACATATCCAGCACCGCCGCCATCCGATCTGATGAGCTCAACGAATCCTCCGTCGGCTGCGGCGCCTCCACCGATATTGCTCTCGTCGAGGCGGCGACGCCGGAGACGGATGAGCAACCTCCGGATCCACCATATCCAGCACCGCCGCCAGCCGATCTGATGAGCTCAACGAATCCTCCATCGGCTGCGGTGCCTCCACCGATATTGCTCTCGTCGAGGCGGCGGCGCCGGAGACGGATGAGCGACCTCCGGATCCACCATATCCAGCACCACCGCCATCCGATCTGATGAGCTCAACGAATCCTCCGTCGGCTGCGGCGCCTCCACCGATATTGCTCTCGTCGAGGCGGCGGCGCCGGAGACGGATGAGCGACCTCCGGATCCACCATATACAGCACCGCCGCCATCCGATCTGATGAGCTCGACGAATCCACCGTCGGCAGCGGTGCCTCCTGCACCGGGCGCTGGTCCTCTCGATGTGGCCGTCTCGCGCTCCGTGCTTGGTAACTTCCACTCTCCCGTTCCGGCCTCTCCACGCACCGATCTGAATTTTCAATTTTCGAAGCTCTTTTCTCACCTACACTTTTCAACATCGACCTTATTACAAAATGGGGATATTTGAGAAGGAGTTCGGATCGCCTCAGGACGCCTCCTGAGGCGACTCCCTCAGTCGCGTATCCGCGAGCGCCACGTACGCGTCGGACCGATGCGCCAAACGTCCGTCGCCGGCTTGGGAAACGACGTTCGTGGAACGGCGAACGAAACGGCACGTCTGACGCCGTTCGCGAGGTTTGAGGGTTAAAAAAATGTGTTGACAAGATTAAAATTTTGGGCGCGCGAGGTATCAGGGTTTGAAGAGGCTTGCTTCCCCGCGCGGTGGTCGTCTTCGCTTCTTCCTCATCGTCTTCTTCCATTCCCCCCGACGTTCGCAGTCCCCTCGCTCGCAGTTCCCTCCGTCGGCAGTGCCCTAATTCCGGAGGTCTGTTCGTCGTCTTCGACTACTATTGTTCTGTCTAACAGGTATCGTCGTGCTTACACAGTAATTTGCATATTTAGAATATTAATGGCGTCGACTAGGGTTTGTGTGAAATTGTATCTGCCAGTCGGGGAAGTTAGAGTGAAGACGATTGTGTTGTAGCATTTTCGGTTGATGACTCAATTCCGGTGAGTGCAATGTTAGTAACATATGGAGAGGGTTAGTAACTTCTGGAAATTGGTTTCAGGGGGCCATGTAAAGGGTTAGTAACATAGGGAGAGGGTTAGTAACTTCTGACAAATGCTTTCAGGGGACTGTGTAAAGGGTTAGTAACATACGGAGAGGGTTAGTAACTTATAAGAAGTGGTTTCAGGGGGGTTTGTACAGGGTTAGTAACATAGGGAGAGGGTTAGTAGGTTCTGAGAAATGGTTTGAGGGGGCTGTGTAGAGGGTTAGTAACATAGGGAGAGGGTTAGTAACATACGGAGAGGGTTAGTAAGTTCTGAAAAATGGTTTCAGGGGGCTGTGTAGAGGGTTAGTAACATACGGAGAGGGTTAGTAAGTTCTGAGAAATGGGTTCAGGGGGGTATGTAAAGGGTTAGTAACATAGGGAGAGGGTTAGTAACTTCTGAAAAATCGTTTCAGGGGGCTGTGTAGAGGGTTAGTAACATAGGGAGAGGGTTAGTAAGTTCTGAGAAATGGTTTGAGGGGGCTATGTAGAGGGTTAGTAACATAGGGAGAGGGTTAGTAACTTCTGAGAAATGATTTTAGGGGGCTGTGTAGAGGGTTGGTAACATAGGGAGAGGGTTAGTAAGTTCTGAAAAATGGTTTAGGGGGCTGTGTAGAGAGTTAGTAACATAGGGAGAGGGTTAGTAACATACGGAGAGGGTTAGTAAGTTCTGAGAAATGGGTTCAGGGGGGTATGTAAAGGGTTAGTAACATAGGGAGAGGGTTAGTAACTTCTGAAAAATGGTTTCAGGGGGCTGTGTAGAGGGTTAGTAACATAGAGAGAGGGTTAGTAAGTTCTGAGAAATGGTTTGAGGGGGCTGTGTAGAGGGTTAGTAACATAGGGAGAGGGTTAGTAACTTCTGAGAAATGGTTTTAGGGGGCTGTGTAGAGGGTTAGTAACATTAGGAGAGGGTTAGTAAGTTCTGAGAAATGGTTTAGGGGGCTGTGTAGAGGGTTAGTAACATAGGAAGAGGGTTAGTAACATACGGAGAGGGTTAGTAACATCTGGAAATTGGTTTCAGGGGGCCATGTAAAGGGTTAGTAACATAGGGAGAGGGTTAGTAAGTTCTGAAAAATGGTTTTAGGGGGCTGTGTAAAGGGTTAGTAACATAGGGAGAGGGTTAGTAACTTCTGAGAAATGGTTTTAGGGGGCTGTGTAGAGGGTTAGTAACATAGGGAGAGGGTTAGTAAGTTCTGAGAAATGGTTTAGGGGGCTGTGTAGAGAGTTAGTAACATAGGGAGAGGGTTAGTAACATACAGAGAGGGTTAATAACTTCTGGAAATTGGTTTCAGGGGGCCATGTAAAGGGTTAGTAACATAGGGAGAGGGTTAGTAAGTTCTGAGAAATGGTTTGAGGGGGCTGTGTAGAGGGTTAGTAACATAGGGAGAGGGTTAGTAAGTTCTGAGAAATGGTTTGAGGGGGCTGTGTAGAGGGTTAGTAACATAGGGAGAGGGTTAGTAAGTTATGAGAAATGGTTTAAGGGGCTGTGTAGAGGGTTAGTAACATAGGGAGAGGGTTAGTAACATACGGAGAGGGTTAATAACTTCTGGAAATTGATTTCAGGGGGCCATGTAAAGGGTTAGTAACATAGGGAGATGGTTAGTAACTTCTGACAAATGCTTTCAAGGGGCTGTGTAAAGGGTTAGTAACATACGGAGAGGGTTAGTAACTTATGAGAAGTGGTTTCAGGGGGCTCTGTAAGGGGTTAGTAACATACGGAGAGGGTTAGTAAGTTCTGAAAAATAGTTTCAGGGGGCTGTGTAGAGGGTTAGTAACATACGGAGAGGGTTAGTAAGTTCTGAGAAATGGTTTGAGGGGGTTGTGTAGAGGGTTAGTAATATAGGGAGAGGGTTAGTAACTTCTGAGAAATGGTTTTAGGGGGCTGTGTAGAGGGTTAGTAACATAGGGAGAGGGTTAGTAACATACGGAGAGGGTTAGTAAGTTCTGAAAAATGGTTTCAGGGGACATAGGGAGAGGGTTAATAACATAGCATAGTTGTCAAGGCGACAAGGCGCCCAAGGTGTTGAAGGGTACCGGTTCCACTTAGGCGACAAGGCAGCCGCTTAGGCGTCGCCTAGGCGGTCAAGGCGGTATTCAAGGATGGCTGAGTCGGGAGGTTGTTATATATAAACCAAACATAAATATAATTATATTTGTTATGTTATAATTGAATATGAGTGTTTTATCAATGCACATAAGTAAATATGATGTGTGTGTGAAAGAGAAGAAAGTTAAATAAATTTTTATAAAATTTAAGTATATAACTCATTTATGATTATAAAATTTATATATGTGCAATAGTATAAGTGATGGTAAAATATTGTTATAATATTATTAAATGGGGGGAGCGCAGAGTAGTGTGTAATAGTATAAGTGGGACAGAGAGAGAGAGAAGAAAGAGCTGAAAAAGAACGTAATTAAGTATATAATATATGTTTATAATCATAAATCTTAAATATATAAGATAGTATAAGTGATAATACAATATATTAATATATTCAAACTATCATTAAATAAGTGTCCCTTGTGAGGGGTATCAAGGGAGAAAAACCCCTCAAAAACTTTTTTTAATGATGTAAAAATACCCAAGGCGCCTTGCTTGGGCGCCTTGGGCGCCTAGGCTGGCGCCTTGGGCGCCTTGGTGGGCGCCTTGGGCGCCTTTTTGGCCCCAGACAAGGCGCCCTGGCAAGACGCCCTTGGAAAGGCGCCTTGCCGCCTAGGCGGGTGGGGGCTGTGTAGAGGGTTAGTAACATAGGGAGAGGGTTAGTAAGGTCTGAGAAATGGTTTTGGGGGGCTGTGTAGAGGGTTAGTAACATAGGGAGAGGGTTAGTAACATACGGATAGGGTTAGTAACTTCTGGAAATTGGTTTTAGGGGGCCATGTAAAGGGTTAGTAACATAGGGAGAGGGTTAGTAACTTCTGAAAAATGGTTTCAGGGGGCTGTGTAGAGGGTTAGTAACATAGGGAGAGGGTTAGTATGTTCTGAGAAATGGTTTGAGGAGGCTGTGTAGAGGGTTAGTAACATAGGGAGAGGGTTAGTAAGTTCTGAGAAATGGTTTTGGGGGGCTGTGTAGAGGGTTAGTAACATAGGGAGAGGGTTAGTAACATACGGAGAGGGTTAGTAAGTTCTGAAAAATGGTTTCAGGGAACATTGGGAGAGGGTTAATAACATAGGGAGAGGGTTAGTAAGTTCTGAGAAATGGTTTTAGGGGGCTGTGTAGAGGGTTAGTAACATAGGGAGAGGGTTAGTAAGTTCTGAGAAATGGTTTTGGGGGGCTGTGTAGAGGGTTAGTAACATAGGGAGAGGGTTAGTAACATACGGAGAGGGTTAGTAAGTTCTGAGAAATGGTTTTAGGGGGCTGTGTAGAGGGTTAGTAACATAGGGAGAGGGTTAGTAACATACGGAGAGGGTTAGTAAGTTCTGAAAACTGCTTTTAGGGGGCTGTGTAGAGCGTTAGTAACATAGGGAGAGGGTTAGTAAGCTCTGAGAAATGGTTTTGGGGGGCTGTGTAGAGGGTTAGTAACATAGGAAGAGGGTTAGTAAGTTCTGAGAAATGGTTTTAGGGTGCTGTGTAGAGGGTTACGAACATAGGGAGAGGGTTAGTAAGTTCTGAGAAATGGTTTTGGGGGGCTATGTAGAGGGTTAGTAACATACAGAGAGGGTTAGTATTATAATTCTTTGTAGAGGGTTAGTAACTTCTCATAGGTTTGACCCATGTAGGGTTAGTAACTTCTCTTTGTAGAGGTTTGACCCATGTCTGTGTAGAGGGTTAGTAACTTCTGAAAAATGGGTTCTTTCTTTGTATTATAATTAAAATGTCTATGTTCTTTCTTTGTTATATTAACGTTCCAATCTTATTTTACAGACATGGGTCAAAAAATGAAAGCTGTGAAGCGTAAGCACCCTGTTCGTGAGGGTCCTTCCGGTGAGAAGGAGGGTCCTTCCAGTGAGAAGGACATTAAAAGGTATGTGCAACACAGGTGCATCATTTCACACTATGTGGATATGGTTGCACAAGTTGAGTTCCGACAATGTCAATTGGAGTTATTAGCAAAGACTCCATTTGGAATATTCCAGGGCCTTCCATGCTACACATTCAGTAATGACATACTCAGGGAAGTGCTCTGGCTACACTGTGGTGGACACGTGTTCAACTTACAGGGTCACCATGTTGAGCTGACTACCGGTGATGTTAGTCTAATCCTGGGTTTACCGGACAAGGGTGAACCCATCGATGTATAGGGCAGGGCACGGCACTCAACTCTAGACAAGTTTGTCCGAGATGGTGGCCTGCATCGGGACGAAATTTTTAAGGTCCTGAAAAGGGTTGCCAACTCTGACAACCCATATGATGTGCATAGCACCGTGAGCTTATGGATTCTCTTCATGCTCGCTTGCTTTCTTATTCCTAAGTCCAACTTTTCTTGTTCCCGTAATGTTCTTTATTATTTACAAGATGTAGAATCAGTAGGTACATATAATTGGGCTACTTGTGTACATACCATCCTTTTCGAGAAGCTCGGCACATACGTTGCCGACCTGAAACATAATAAATCACCCTACTTGGTTGGGTGTGCCGCTATCATTCCTGTAAGTACATTAAAGTCCTCTTGAATTGGCTTCACCAGTTTCTTTCTTACATACGAACGTAAGAAGTTCTCTGACAGTCCAACATGGTATTTTGCTCCTTGTTGCAGGCATGGTTCTTTGAGCACGTCTGTGTCATTGAACCTTTTACAGCACGAACTATTCCACGCCTTCTAAAGTGGAATACCAGGACGCTCAAGAAGCCATTGGACTTCTTGGTCATTTTTAACAATTTGGCGAACCAGCAATATGAGGTGAGGATGTGTAAGATGTTAACCCTTTTTATGTGCGATTCCAATCAACATCCTCAGCTGCGTTAACATGTTTTTGTGGTATTGCTGCAGGTGGTTTTGTCCCTCTCCCCAAACGCAGAGGAGGGACACCTCATTACAGAATGTCAATCACAACACACTCAAGACAAATACGAGGGATGTGACGAGGGTGTTGGAGCTGAGGAGGGTGGCGGAGCCCAGCAGGGTGTGAAGGAAGAACACACCCTTGACCTTGTGCTACAAAGAATGGCAGCCCTCGAACGAGAGCTGCAGATTGAAAGAGAAAAAAAGGGAGGCTCTTGAAATTAAATTGGAAGAGTTCAAAAATTAGCAGAGCGCAGGGAGTACAAGCAAGAACAAGAACCCTGCAGAGGAGGATCCGCTTGAGGCCATGGACGCCTCTGAAGCAAGGCCAAGAGAGAGTCTTGTGCACTCTCTTTCAATATTAAGAGATGAGGTCTGCAGCTTGAGGGTCGAGCTGTCAAAGGAAAAGGAAGAAAGAGTGAATTTAGGGACATCTTGAGGGTTGAGCCTGTTCATGGATGAGACTACATATATACCACATGACTTGATGGCCAGGGATGAACACCTGTCTTCCGACAAGGTTCATGACATAGTCTCCTCCTTGGTGTTGAGGGTGAAACAGAGGACAAGAACCGGGCGAAAGCCGTCCGACAAGGTTGAGGAATCATCATTTTATATCTGCAAACGCCCGACACAAACACCTTCAATGCTGGTGGACTCTCAACACTCACCAGGCATTGTTCACCTGGAGACCCTTATTGAAGACGAACCAGAACAAGAGGGGAAGGGGAGGGGGAAGGGGAGGGGGAGGGGGCAAGTAAAGAAGGCCCCCGCAGCCAGCGGGACTAAGAAGACCACGAAGAGGACCACAGCAACGAAGGCTGGGATCACCACAACTACGACAGTTTTGAACAGCATTCCAGAAGACAGATTTTTGTTGTGCGAGGAATGGCTAAACACCGTGAGCAACAGGTTAGTGTGATATCTTGTTACTATTGCCTTTACATATGTTATAAGGCTAATATGTCTGTGTCTTGCAGAAATAGGGGTGACGCATGTTACTACACCTGCTGGAGGGCTACCATCCTAAATGGTGATCTGGAGGACCTCTTCTACAACGATAGGTATACGTCCGTGGCCGTCATAGAAGTTTTCTGGGAGATCTTGACAGCTGATGCGGCGTAACCCAGGATACTACAGATCTTGTAGGTTTTGTCCTTCTTTTCTGTCCACATACCAAAGTGATGCAGAATTACAATGGGGTAGGGTGAAGGGTAACATCCAAGAGACCTTGAAAGCCAAGACAGCCGACAGATTCTCGGGCCGTCGTCGAGAAGTACTTCTTCGTCTGCCATTATTCTAACCACTTCATGCTGATCGTCCTGGACACAGACAAGCAACGGTGGGTAGTCTACAACTCAATCAGTTCCAATCCTAGGTACACAGCCGGTGCGAGGAACATGATTCAGTTCTTGACGGCAATGGTTTCTAATGTATTTGGAGTACCAGACATAGACGGCTGGCCCACCAAGCTAAGTGAGAGTTGTCCACAACAGCCCAGCGGGAGGTAAATGACCTTTTCTTTTCAATATGTTACCTATTCCAAATAGGTATCAAGTTTTCTCTTATTGAGTATGTTTCTACAATTTTCAGCGTTGAATGTGGGTTGTATGTCATGCGGTATGCTGAACGTGTTGCCAGGAAGATCAAGCAGCCGTGGTGTATTCGTCCTCAAGAGATCTTGCAGACAAGAGTACAATTGATATGCTACTTGATGGAGAAGTTGACAAACCACTGATCCCTCCCCTCCCTTCCCCGGACCCCACTTTAAAGCAGAGGATATGTGTAATGTACTCTCAAGTGCTAAGTTGAATTTGGAAAATGTGGAGAACTTATTGGGTGGTACTCACAGCGAATCTTACGGACAGAACATTTGTTGTTTTAAATAGGTGTGGTTTTCCGTATGAGTTCCTCTGTTTTTCTTATTCCTACGGACAGACCCTTTACACGGAAGCCATTTTTGAAAATTTACTACCCCCTCAAACCATTTTTCAGAACTTACTAACCCTCTCCGTATGTTACTAACCCTCTCCGTATGTTACTAACCCTTTACATACCCCCCTGAACCCATTTCTCAGAACTTACTAACCCTCTCCGTATGTTACTAACCCTCTCCGTATGTTACTAACCCTTTACATACCCCCCTGAACCCATTTCTCAGAACTTACTAACCCTCTCCGTATGTTACTAACCATCTCTCTATGTTACTAACCCTCTACACAGCCCCCCAAAACCATTTCTCAGAACTTACTAACCCTCTCCCTATGTTACTAACCCTCTCCGTATGTTGCTAACCCTCTACACAGCCCCCTCAAACCATTTTTCAGAACTTACTAACCATCTCCGTATGTTACTAACCCTCTCCGTATGTTACTAACCCTTTACATACCCCCCTGAACCCATTTCTCAGAACTTACTAACCCTCTCCGTATGTTACTAACCCTCTCCGTATGTAACTAACCCTTTACATACCCCCTGAACCCATTTCTCAGAAGTTACTAACCCTCTTTAGAAGTTACTAACGCTCTACAGAGCCCCTGTTTCAAAGGGGTATTTTTTATCACTCACATTGAAAGATGACAACGTAGATGGTCACATTAAATCCTTTCGTACTCCTGTTGAACACAGATTTTATTTCTGACAACTTAGATGCTTCAAGACATGTACACTCCAATACGTAATTCGCATCGAGGCCCTACGAGTTGCTTAGCTCGTAAAATAATGACAATCGTTTACATAAAGGACCGAGTAGGCACAAGATAGCAAATTCATTACACAAAGGAGTGGAAGACATTGTTCTACATCGCGAGTTTCGTCCACATATATACATTAACATGTCCATATGGCTCACACATTGTTGCGTGGCCGACTATGATGACAACCGTGATGACTCAAGAGTAGTCGAAGTAGGGTCCGTGTACATAATGTCTTCCGAAGGGCATGGTTCGTCTTGCACATCACATCTATCAAGTGGTTGCCCTTGCAAAGAACTACCTCTGTCTGATTTCTTTTTTCTTCTCCTTGTCTCAAGGCTGGACTTTATCCTCCTTCGTCGTCCTTTCTCTATTCCGCCCTTTAGGTGAAGACTTCGAACTGGTTGTGCAGGTTGTTGATCAGCATTAACCTGTTATGAAACAAAATAATTATGTAACGACCTGTAAACAATCCAATTCTGATAGTAAACAAGAAAGACATGTGATTCATGGTCAACATGTACCTACGATTGGGATTCAAGGACTGCGATGGTTCGGTGTCTTTCACTCGTTTGTTTCGCAGCCGGAGTATAAGCTGGAAGAGACAATCTTGTGTACTCGTCGTGTGTCTGTCGGCAAAAGTTGAGCAAGTGTTCATATGTTTCTTTCGACTTTGCTGCCGTTGCACATAGCTCAACAACATTGCCCACTAGATGCATAAACCTCATAGTTGCAAGTGCTTTTTCATCCGTTGTATCAGTACCATGGACGATGGCATTTTCAGCAGACATCTTACATGCATCCCTTGTCCACCTTGTCAAGAAATACTTAGAAGGAACAAGTCTAATCTGAGCGTGTAAGAAAACACGTATGATGTGCCTACATAAGACGCCACTGAATTCAAATTTCTTACATGAACAAGTAACATCAATTTCATCGAATCTATTGAATTCTACCCGATGGTAGTGATTTGCGTCGTCAAATATTATAAATGCATTAGCCTCACACGGCTGCAATACGCGGTCAATGGCCTTCAAGTACTCATGCTCAAATGTTTCATACACAGCCGGAGTATACCGCTCCTTTGCTTCTTGGAGCATTATGGAGTCTACTGCACATCTCCTAAATGTATGCCTCATTTTATGATCCGCGAGATCTTGCTGGTATCTCCGATCATCAAGCAATTTTTGAAAGTTTTCAAAAAACAGATTCATTGTTTGCCTTATGTCTAAATAATCTTTGAGTACCTTGTTTAAACTCTCACATCTTTGGGTGCTGACCATGTCCGCAGTAAATGTGCTTCGACCGTATACCAAAGCCCACTTTTTCCTGTCCTCATACAACACTTTCAGCCAGTGGTTGTCTTCGAGTTTATACTTTGTCAATATTTCAGCCCATGCATCTACAAAAGAATCCTTGTCTTCGTAATCGTATATGCATCTTTGAAAATCTGTCTTAAAAGTATGTGTAGCACTGAAAACCTGATTTAGATGCTTGCATGCATTCTGATACATATGCCAAACACATATTCTATGGTATGTTCTGGGCAGTTCTTGTGCAATGGCATTACTCATAGCCTTGTCTTGATCGGTCAATATGGTCTTCGGCTCCTTACCATGCATGACACTTGTGAAAGTGTTGAATAGCCATCTAAATGTGTGTATGGTCTCATCATACAATAAGGCTGCACCGAAGATTATTGTTTGTTTGTGGTGGTTTACTCCAACGAAAGGAGCAAAAGGTCTCCCATATCTGTTGGTCTTGTATGTTGTGTCAAAACACAAGACATCACCGAATCTTTCGTAGTCCTTGCGCATTCTCCAGTCAGCCCAAAAGATGTTGGTGATTAGGTCATCTTGATCCACTTGTATGGAGTAGGTAAAGGAAGGGTCTTCCATTTGCCTACGATGGAAATATTGAAGTAGTCCCCCAGTGTCAAATTGAAGCATTTGTTGCTGTCGTTTGGTCCGTAGGTAGTTCTTCATATCCACCGTCGAAACCTAAGTTGCTTCTTCCACCTACTTGGTTGGACATCAAGTGATATAGTTGCGTTGGTTTCAAGCCACTACTTTCCCCAATATCTACAACAGATGCATGAACTTCTTTAAACTTACGATGTGATCTTAACATGTGTGCCTTAGTTGGGCTTTCAAGTTCATGATTGTGTTCTACATCCCATCTTGTGATTCTATACATCCCATTGACGTTCAGCCCAAAGGTTATCCCTGCCAGACACCCCGATCGGGTCTCAACTCGTTGAATGACTGGGTTAGTGTACCAGGCATCTTTCTTCCTCCAACCTTCTTTGGAACATACTAACCGCATGTTTCTGACAAGACCTTGCTTGTCCTTAGCAAAGTGAGATCTTCTAACACCAAATCCTAGACCTTTGGCGTACGTAGGGAATGCTGCATATGCCTCATCAACAATTTTAAATTCGGAATCATGACAGAGTCCCTCATGCCTTATGTTGCAAGCTGCTTGTGACTTATGGCTTTCTTTCCTGTAAAAATACATACAATCTTTCGTAAATGCATTGCTACAGTAACATAGTAAGCATATTTGTTCTAGGTTACTAACCCTTTACACAGCCCCCTGGAACTATTTTGAAGAACTTACTAACCCTCTCCGTATGTTACTAACCCTTTACATGGCCCCCTGACATCAATTTTCAGATGTTACTAACCCTCTCCCTATGTTACTAACCCTCTCCGTATGTTACTAACCCTTTACATGGCCCCCTGACAACAATTTTCAGATGTTACTAACCCTCTCCCTATGTTACTAACCCTCTCCGTATGTTACTAACCCTTTACATGGCCCCCTGACACCAATTTTCAGATGTTACTAACCCTCTCCGTATGTTACAAACCCTTTACAAGCCCCCTGAAGTCATTTTGAAGAACTTACTAACCCTCTCCATATGTTACTAACCCTTTACATGGCCCCCTGAACCCATTTTTCAGAAGTTACTAACCCTCTCCGTATGTTACTAACCCTTTACAGGGCCCCCTGAACCTATTTTTCAGAAGATACTAACTCTCTTTAAGGGTTACAAACCCTTTACATAGTGTTACTAACTCATTTTTCAGAAGTTACTAACCATCTCCGTATGTTACTAACCCTTTACAGGGCCCCCTGAACCCATTTTTCAGAAGATACTAACTCTCTCTAAGGGTTACTAACCCTTTACATAGTGTTACTAACCCATTTTGAAGAACTTACTAACTCTCTGCGTATGTTACTAACCCTTTACATGGCCCCCTGACAACAATTTTCAGATGTTACTAACCCTCTCCCTATGTTACTAACCCTCTCTGTATGTTACTAACCCTTTACATGGCCCCCTGACAACAATTTTCAGATGTTACTAACCCTCTCCCTATGTGACTAACAATTTTCAGATGTTACTAACCCTCTCCCTATGTTACTAACCCTCTCCGTATGTTACTAACCCTTTACATGGCCCCCTGACAACAATTTTCAGATGTTACTAACCCTCTCCGTATGTTACTAACCCTTTACATGGCCCCCTGACACTAATTTTCAGATGTTACTAACCCTCTCCGTATGTTACTAACCCTTTACAGGGCCCCCTGAAGCCATTTTGAAGAACTTACTAACCCTCTCCATATGTTACTAACCCTTTACATGGCCCCCTGAACCCATTTTTCAGATGTTACTAACCCTCTCTGTATGTTAGTAACCCTTTACAGGGCCCCCTGAACCCATTTTTCAGAAGATACTAACTCTCTATAAGGGTTACTAACCCTTTACATAGTGTTACTAACCCATTTTAAAGAACTTACTAACCCTCTCCGTATGTTACTAACCATTTACATGGCCCACTGACAACAATTTTCAGATGTTACTAACCCTCTCCCTATGTTACTAACCCTCTCCGTATGTTACTGACCCTTTACATGGCCCCGTGACAACAATTTTCAGTTGTTACTAACCCTCTCCCTATGTTACTAACCCTTTACATGGCCCCCTGACAACAATTTTCAGATGTTACTAACCCTCTCCCTATGTTACTAACCCTCTCCCTATGTTACTAACCCTTTACATGGCCCCCTGACACCAATTTTCAGATGTTACTAACCCTCTCCGTATGTTACTAACCCTTTACAGGGCCCCCTGAAGCCATTTTGAAGAACTTACTAACCCTCTCCATATGTTACTAACCCTTTACATAGCCCCGTGAACCCATTTTTCAGATGTTACTAACTCTCTCCGTATATTACTAACCCTCTCCCTATGTTACTAACTCTCTCCGTATGTTACTAACCCTTTACATGGCCCCCTGACAACAATTTTCAGATGTTACTAACCCTCTCCCTATGTTACTAACCCTCTCCGTATGTTACTAACCCTTTACATGGCCCCCTGACACCAATTTTCAGATGTTACTAACCCTCTCCGTATGTTACTAACCCTTTACAGGGCCCCCTGAAGCCATTTTGAAGAACTTACTAACCCTCTCCATATGTTACTAACCCTTTACATGGCCTCCTGAACCCATTTTTCAGAAGTTACTAACCCTCTCCGTATGTTACTAACCCTTTACAGGGCCCCCTGAACCCATTTTTCAGAAGATACTAACTCTCTCTAAGGGTTACTAACCCTTTACATAGTGTTACTAACCCATTTTGAAGAACTTACTAACCCTCTCCGTATGTTACTAACCCTTTACATGGCCCCCTGACAACAATTTTCAGATGTTACTAACCCTTGTAGACACGCAATTTTGGCCTAGTTGGAGAGCTTAAATTCTTGTTTTCATAAAGTATATTTGAGTAACATTTCAAGGGAACCGAGTTTTCCGGAAAAATTAAGGTCTTTGGCGCATTTCGAAGAGGGCAAAACCATGTGTATAAGGGCTCCTGGCGCCCTACTTATAGGGCACCAGGCGCCCTATAAATAGGGCACCAGGCGCCCTGTTTATAGGGCACCAGGCGCCCTATAAACAGGGCGCCTGGACCCAAATTAAATTGATTTGACAGGTTGATTTGACGCCCCGCAGTGACTTGTCTTGTCGATTTGACATATCTCATGATGCCGGCGCCCCGTATATGTGGCGCTATGCCACATGGCACCGGCTTTTCGAAAATGGCCAAAGTGCCCTCTTTTGGGCTATAAATAGAGCCCCATTTGGAGCTTAGAGGAGGTTCCAACTCCGTGCCACCCTAGAGATCATCCAACACTACGATTCCAAGCCACATTCACCCTCCAAAAGCCTCCAAACCGATCCAAAATCTTCCACCAAAAACCCCAAAACCCTCTGTTTCTGTCACCCAGAAATATGATTTTTCTCCAACTTTGAGAGCTTCTACCCGTCTCTCCTCTTATATCCAGCACCCAAACCCTCTTCCATGGGCTTCATTTGAGTATTGTCTACAAGGAGGAGCCCCTACTGCCCCGGGGAAGCCTCCCAAAGACTCCGGAGCAGCGCCGCGAAGAGGAGAAGAAAATCTGTTCGGGCCAGACTTAGTGCCCCGTATACAGGGCGCTTTGACTTGGTCAACGCGCCCTATAAAGGGGGCACCTTCTCCTGGCGCCCTATATACGTGGCACCGAGCGATTTAAGCTTGTTTTCGTTATTTTTAGATTCCGATCGTCCGTTTAATCGAGTTTTGTCTCCTTTTTCGCTTTTGCATCGATCATCAAGTTATTTAGCACGTCTTAGAGCATCTTTGCATTTCATATACGTTTAAAACCTACCAAAAATAGGGGTTGGGATTTCGTCCCAATCCGGTTAGTCTTTTCCCATTTGCATGTTTGAATCTAAATTCGAGCTCGATGCTATGCTTTCGTTAGAACTAATGAAACCTTCACTTGTCTACATGTTTTCTTATGGACATTCTTAGGTAGATCCGATCGAGGCGGAGCTTCAACCGGATTGAAGGCAAGGGATTCACTAAGCTCTCTTCTTTCGGCCGGCCGAGAGAGGAGAAGTCGGAACTCAACAATCTCCCCGCTTCCGGAGGTACGACGGTCATCTTTCTATTTCATTTTCTTTCATCCCATCATACTTTGGAGCCTTTGGTTCCTGGCGACCACACACAAAACACACCACCCACCCACCGACGAACACACCAGAGCGAGCGTAAGGGTTCCGGAGGGGGGGAGATCCGCGGATGTCCCGTTCCGGGTGCTTACACCTTTTGGCGACCACGGTGGGACCGACTTTGCTTTAGTGAGTTCTTCTCTTTTTTCCTAAGAATGTCCACTTGAAAACATGCTTTTTTTCAATCTAGTTCTCATTTAAGCCATTTCTATTTCTTTGCATTTCTATTTGCTTGCTTACATGCTTGTTTGTTTCCTTGAAGCATCATCTTGTTTCTTCCAAGTTTACTTGCTCTCTATTTATCCTTTTAAAAGCATACCGATCTAATTTCCAACTTTGTTAATCAACTTATTTCACCTTAGTATTTTAGATATCATCTTCTTTCATCCCTTGTTAAGTATACTTGCCTATTTCTTTCTAAGTCTAGTTCTTCTTTAGCAAACCTTTCAAAGCATGCTTAGTTAAATTAGTGCTTTCTTCCATCCTAGTTTAATTTCATATCATTGTCTTGTTCACTTGCTTCCTACAACATCTCATTAATCATTGTATGTTTTTATTTTCTTCTTGCTTGCTTCTTATTCCTTGACATTTTACTTGCATTTAGTTTGCATCGGAGCTTCGGGTCCGCCCGCCTCCTTAGGACATCCGAGAAGGGAGGCTCTCTCCTCCCAAAGCCCCACACATCCAAACACCCCTCTTGGTGGTTGCCAACTCCTCCTCCGGGGATTCCCTCTCGGAAGGACTGGGTAGCTTCCATCAAGACCTCCGTAAGTCCCCAGACGTGAAGGATTCCCTCTTCACTGATCGGGCTGGTTGTACCACTTTATCCCAAAACCCCGAATACCTATTACCCATAGTTGTGAAAAGAGTGACAACCTTAGATTGCTCGGCGTTGTGAGAGCATAGGGTCCTACCCATTTATTTGAGTGGACAATATTTCTCTTAACAAGCCATTAATTTGAGGTTGAAACAAAAAAAAAATTGCGTTAATCATTCTAAGTCTTTGCTATTACTTGTTTGCAAACAAAAAACCGAAAATTAAACAAAAATCCCAAAATCACCTAAAAAGAACCAAAACAAAAATTTGCTTGAGGTTAATTTGCTTGACAACTTGCTTGTCTGACAAAAGAAAATAAAAAAGGGTAAAAAAATCAAAACTAAAAAAATCCTTAAGCTTTTATTTGTCAACCTTCTTTTTCTATTGTGTTTATGAATTTAAGGTCAGGTCGAGTTATCGGAATGGCGGATCAAGGGTACAAGCAACTACGGTTGGAGTATGATCAATCTTATTTCTATCCCGATGCCGTGTGTGCCGTCAACGAACCCGAAGTTCTCCCCGAACCTAGTCAAAATTCTCCTCAACCCAATCCAAATTCACTTTGGGAGGCATTCTCTCATGCCGACCGTACCCAAATTCGAGGCTATCAAAGCCATCCTTAAGGGAAAGTCGCCCGCCGACCACATTCCTCCCGAAGGTGGTCTTCACATCTCTACCCTCGGTCAGAGCACATCAACCCAATGTGCCCACTCATGGCCATTCTCATACCGGGCTCATGGCCCCAATTTCTTCCTCATCCGGTGGCTAATCTAGATCATCCCAATCCAAATGTTGTTGTTCCTTCTAGACCACCAGTTATTCTTCTAATCACCTCAACCCTACTCACCCTTTGGTGCATCCCCCAATGTATCCTTCTTATCCGGCCACTTCGGCCCATCACATCCCAATTCCGGTGCACCAAGCACCCACTTCTCCTCCTCCTCTTAGGGAACCTTCGTCGATCGTGCCATGATTAACAAGATCAATCGCATGGATGAGCAAAGATAGAGAGCTTAGACGTTTGATCGACACAAAGGCTCTCGAAATTTCTCTCTTCCTTCCCTCCCTACTTTTTATCTACCTCCCTTCCGAGATGCCGGTATACCATCGCTACAATGGAACCGGTAATCCATTCATTCACATCAAGGACTTTCTTTATGAGTCGGTAATGTGGCAAAATGATCCAAGGGCCCTTGCTTTTCTTTTCGAAGATCATTAGAGGGATCGGCTTTAGAGTGGTTCTACTCGCTTGACTCTTTGGAGGCGAGTAACTTTGAAACTCGTCAAAGCTAAATTTTTGCAGAGATATCAAGATAGGGTCGGACCAACATATTCCATCAACCGACCTCATGGCTGAAAGAATGAGAAATGATGAAGACTTTACCGTATATGCTTGATAGATGGAGGTCAATGGCAGAACAACTTACTGATTCCATTTCAGAACCGGAGCAAGTGAAGATGATCATCACCAATGCCACTCCGGCCTTAAAGAATATGCTGGCTTTGCATCACCCCACCTCCATGAGTGAACTTTATGAGAGGGCACGGTATATTCGGACACACTTAGGGACTCACCTATCATGAACTTGTTTGATCCTAGACCCCGAGCCGTCAAGAAAACCACTTTACCACAACCAACTCAAGGATCGAGGGCGTAGTGACAAACGAAAACCTTAACGTTGTAGGGAACCCACCTATAAATTATCAACACCCGGTCAGAACCCTCAACAAAATCAACCATTTAGAAACCCTCGTCAACCTCAACCTCAACCTCGGCCCAGCCCCTGCTCGGCAACAAGTTCCGATCCCTCGGCCGACCGCAAGCCCCGGTTCCCCAACCACCGCGGCAACAACTGGCCAACTACAACCAGGCACCCCCTCCCATGGCCTATGAACCCCGAAAGGTTGGACCCAAGAGGAATGATTACCCGCCTTTGCCGTACTCTCTCGTGGACATCTTTAATGCACTCATGGCGGCAGGCAAATTGCATTGCCAAGGGAGAAATTGGAATGGCCTCGAATGCCAACACAGAGCGATACCGTTTGTTCCATAGGTATCCCGGTCACATCGTGGAAAATTGTTTTCGGCTCAAAGACTATATCCACGATCTTAATGAGCAAGGCAAGATTGATTGGGACCGATGGGGGAATACATCGTAACAAAGGAAAATCAACCGCAACGGCAAGAGATGCACCAGCTCAAGAAGAACAACAACAGTAACCCCGGCCCGGGGATTATCCAAAACCTCTCTACCTCTACATGCACCCGCACTCGGGGAATCAACATGTTAATCCCATCTTGATCTCTTCCGAGGAGTATCATCATCGGGGCCGTAATTGGCAAGTTGAGGGAGCCACCTCCGCCATGCATGTCAACCGAACCGTCCATTCTATACCCCAAGCTACATCGCCAACCCCATTACTCTCAACCGGCCACCCATCATCCGAGCACCATCACGACCCATCATAACACCACCAACCACACAACTCCAATCGGGATGGACCCCTAATCCGCCCGGTTAATCTACCACCACCACTAGGACCTATCATCATCCCGCCCCGAGCAAATCGTACCTTTACAACCTACCTACCCTACTATGCCTCAAACCACCATCATTACGCCCGTCCCAAGAGCTCCCATCATCCGACCTATCCCACCACCCACCACTACCAACTGGCCATAGCTCCTCAATCGGCCACGCGCATCGAGAAGTGGGCGCATGTTCCAAAGGGTATTTCCTCAGGCCGGCCAATCAAGGTTGGTATCAGAAACAGAAGTAGAACACATTGAAGATCCGTTGCCTGGGACATCCTATGACTTATTGAAGCATCTTGGTAGAACCCCCACACGGATGTCTCTCTTAGAGTTGATCAAAAGATCCAGAGTCCATCAAGAGGTTCTCCAACAAGTACTTACAAGCGAGTAATGGTAAACGAGAGCCTCCCCCGAGAAAAAAATCTCATCGTTACGAGGTCCCAAGAAGTGAGTATCCGGCCCTTATATTCACAAAGGAAGAGTTGGCCGACCCGAAATAAGGAAATGTGCCTTGTGCATCATACCACATCAATGGCGTAGGCATCAAGTCATGTTTAATCGATATTGGAGCATCCATCAATGTTCTGCCACCAGAAACATTACATCTTTGTGGATTCTCCGAGGAAGACATCCGGCCATCTCAAATAACAGTGACCGCATATGATAATTCAAAGAAGCCCGCAGACGGCATGATTACATTGGGTGTCAAACTCGGACCTCAGACAGTCACTGTCAACTTTCACATACTAGAGATGGATCCGACATACAAAGCTATTTTAGGACGACCCTACTTGGAAGCACTAGAGGCAGTCGCCTCCACCAATCACCAGTGTCTTAAATTCCCTTACAAGGGACAGGTGATTAAGGTGACTAGCATGCCCTTAGACCATCCATCTTCTCCACCACCACCCCTTGGGTTGCCAAACGAGCCAATTTTTACAATCTTGGATCTTCCAGAAATGAGTAGGCAACCTGTGCAAGTGTGGAGAAGGAAAGAGAAGAAAATGAAGCTATAGGGTGGCATATCATGAAAAGTTTGGGATACCGGAAGGGCCGAGGACTAGGGCAAAGAACTACGGGGCATGCCGAGCCAATCAATCTAATGAGGTTACAACCAAAGAGCGGGGTTGGATATGATGGAACGATAGCGAATGGTCGAATCTCGTAAGCGTATACTTTTCTCGGATGCTTACAAAAGTTTTTCATCAAGAAAGAAACCATTCAATGGCCGAGAACAAGGAAGGACAAGAGATGGAGCAAGAGAAGAGAAGAAGAACCAACGACCATTCGAAGATGACTTGTATCCGTAAATATCTCTTTTGTTTTCCACTGATGAAGAAGGGTCAAGCAATGAACCACTCCAGGCTGAACCACCTATCAACCCACCTGAGGGTCATATTGCCAAACCGACTCGAGAAAAAGTCCAACCAACTCCGCGAGGGCCTTCCCTCATTATCTCCTTTTGGGGCCGATGCCCCAATTCACCGTGATGCCTCTCCCGGGCTCCTTGGCCCGATCCCTATTTCTAGGCCCTCGGTGCCCAACTTATGGGTCCATGAACCCACTTGTTGCTTTTGGGCCACCGAGCCCCTCTACTAAACTGGGCCTTTGTGCCCATTTTCTCCAACTCTTGGGCCATCGAGCCCTCTATTGAATCTCGGGCCTTGTGCCCATTTTCTCCAACTCCTGGGCCATCGAGCCCCTCTACTAAATCCAGGCCTTTGTGCCCATTTTCTCCAATTCTCGGGCCCTCGAGCCCATCTCCTAAACCTGGGCCTTTAAGCCCGCATCCTCCTCTTATTGGGTCCATGAACCCATCTCCCTCTATGATCATCCGGCCTACTGGCCCATCACCTCTTTCTGTCAACATTGGGCCCGAAAGCCCCCTCTATCAAACATTGCTCGAAGTCTTCCCCTCTTTATCAATATCTTTGCCTACTTTGACTCCCGTAGTTGATTTTAACCCAAATCGGGCACCTGAAGCCCATTCTGTCTTTATGTTTAGCACTCCCCAAAAAACAACGTCCTCCTCGAAACTCAAATTTTGATCGAGGAAACATCTCAACTTACCTCGGAAGGGCATTCGACCCAAGGAACCACCAAACCCTTGATTGACCTTCTTTGCCCTCCATCCTCTCCAATAAATTCTACTCCATCCACCTCCTCTTCCTCCTCTTATTTACCTTCTTCTTATTTAGGTTTAGTTTCCAATAAAAATAAAACAAAAATCAGAGGTAGGAGAGTTCCAGAAAGATACCTGCATCAGTTAGCTCGAAAAGCTTAGAACACCATCTTAGGTGGAGTACTTTACAAAAGGAGCTTGGCCGGTGTTCTGTTAAGATGCGTAGATGAAGGAGAGGCCGAGTTGGTACTCAGAGAAGCACACTCTGGAGTATGTGGAGGCCATGTAAATGCTCAAGCCCTCGCCAAGAAGATCATCAGGCAAGGGTATTATTGGCCTACTTTGGAAGAAGATTGCTCGATCTTTGTCCGGCACTGTCATCAATGTCTACTCCACGCTGACAAGATTCACTCTCCCGCATATTCCCTTCATCCGATCCACGCCCCATGGCCCTTCGCTATGTGGGCTTTTGATGTTATCGGACCCCTCGGTGACCCAAACTCCACAAACAAAATCAAATCCTTCATTCTAACTGCAACGGAGTACTTCACCAAATAGGCAGAAGCGGAAGCATATGCGGAGATCAAGGCATCACTTCCGCACCTTCATCAAGCGCAACATCATTGCCGTGTTCGGGATCCTGTGGCGACATCATCACCGACAATGGACCGCAATTCATCTCTCAGAGGCCGCGTGACCTTTGCAACAGGTATTGCATCAAATTGCATCATTCATCTCCATATTATCCTCAACGCAACGGTCAAGTCGAAGCCACCAATAAAACCCCGATAAAAATCATTAAGAAGACTTGTAAGTCCAGCGGTGTTCGCAGATCGCGATAAGTTAGTTGATGCTCTGGGCCTACCGCACTTCTATTCGAACCCCAACGGGTCGACCCCTATGCCTTGGCATTTGGGATGGAGGCGGTAGTTCCATACGAAGTAATCATTCCTTCCCTCCGAGTCCAGATCGATCGAGATATCCCGATGGATGAACGCCGAGATTCTCTTCTCGCGCAACTCGAACTCTTGGACGAAAGGAGACTAGCCGCTGCCGAACATGTTAAATCTTATCAGAATAGACTTAAAATATTTTATCAGAAGAGGGTGGTAGAGAGAAAATTTGAAGTCGGTGAGGTTGTGCTTGAGGTTGTGCTTAAAAGAATATTTGTTAAGCCAGGCGGTCCCCGCTCCAAACTTCAACCTAATTGGGAGGGTCCATATGTTATTTCGGTCATTTATCCCGGTAATTCATATAAGCTGACTAATGCAGAAGGAGAAGAGCTAGCTCATCCCTGGAATGGTGTATACCTCAAAAAATACTTCCCTTAAAACAAAAATCTCAAAAAAATCTATAAAAACAAAGGGGGGAAGTATAATGATAACATCCAACGCTTGCTTGTTCGGTACACCAACTTGTCACTTAGGGGAATAAAGATAAGGCATCATACTGCACACACTACACGCCAAGTCTTGAGATCCGATGATCGGGAGTCAAAAGGGAAAGCTAGGTAACACTTGGCAAAAGAAGGTCAACCCAATTCCATTCTCTTCTCGTTTCGGTCCAGAATAGATGAAAGGGGTTAGAATGAGGAGTATCGAAAGTGCCCGTTGCCTTAGCGGAAGAATGCCTCCGAAGGTCTAACTTATTAAAAGAAGAAGGTACCAAAAGATGGGCAATGACCCCTCAGGTCGGCAAAAGAATAGACTTGTCTGAATGTGTACCAACCAAAGCCCAAAAGAAAAGGCTCCAAAAGATGGGCAATGAACCCCTCAGGTCAAAATCAAGCAAAAGAAAAAAGAAAGACCGTCCGAATGTGGGCCATCAAAGAAAAGGGCTAGAAAGGAGGACCCAAGGATGTCAAATTCCAAACAGCAACGCGGGCACCAAAGTAGAGAAACAAATTCGACACCCTAAATCTTAGTAAGGACTTACCATCAGTCCTCTTCCCTCTTTAACCTTGCGGGTAAGGCTGACCGACTAGACCCAAGAAGAACCATAGCCTATCAAGGGCGGAAGGTCAGAAGATCTCGGACTAGGCACTTTCTTACACATGATGTTTACTCTTAACCCTTAAGTAACAATGAGAGGCACCTACGGCAAGCAAGGCAAAGGATGAGATGGTCGTGTCCTTCACACCGAACACAAAAAAAATCGAATACTTAAAAAACACCAAACAAAATCTACAAAGTCAAAAATCTTAAAAATTAAATATCCAAAATACCAAAAACATTATAAAACCATCAAAACCCAAACAAATCAAAAATTTCAAAACACTTAAAAGTTTGTTTTCTAGACTGATTAGTTGCCTTTGCATTCATGTTTAATTTCAGTCTTGCATATTTCCTTTTGTGCATACTTATGTTTTTCTGTTATCTTTACCTTGATAAGGCCGATGTCCCTTGACAAAAGATCAAGGCAACTTTGCCTTCTCCTTGCAAGGGACTAAGCCAAAGTAAAGTTCTAACCTCTTTTCTCAAGCGGACGCAGGAAATCAGGAGAAGGCATGCCAACTTCATATCCCCGTGACACTTGGAGGAAGCAAAAACAACAAAAAATCAAAAATTGAAAAACAAAAGTGGACTACCCCGACCCCTATTAGGACTTGCATTTAGTATTGCATCTATCAAAATAAATAATATTTCCGAGATGTTGAAGACCTCAAGTCTAGAGGGGGCTAAGCCCGAGAACCCCTTCAACAAAATCGGTGAGGGCTCGCCCATTCCCTAGGCTTGCGGATAGGCCAAAGTTGAATATGCGGGGACGACGGTTTCTTCATGGATGTCCTGACCTGTTATGTTCAACCTATATCTTCAACTATTTTATTATACTTATTTTTATTTCTTTAAACCCAGCATGCATCATGCATCACCATCATGCATCATCCCACCACAACCATTTCCTGTTTCCTAATCCTATCATAACCTCCTTCCAGTCACATCGTGCACCCTTTTAAAGATGGTCTTTTATAGCTCCAGAGAAGGTCTTGATTTTTCAGAGAATTGGTTTCCAACAGGTTTTGAAAATGATTTCATCGAAACAAGAAGTTTTTCCATGTCAAATTGAACCGGTATTTCTGAGTAAACCTCATGAATTTGAAGAACCCAACCTTGGTTGATTGACTGTCTCCTCTTTACTTTTCGCAATTTACTTTTCAATGCATTTCTACCGAGTCCAGCACACCATGCAGTTCGGGTCCCGTCGGTAACAATTCTCCCCCACGTGGGATTTTAGTTATTTACTTTCGCATCGTTTTTTCTCTTTAACCAATCAACCAGAAGGAAGATTTCGATAAGACAAAGGGTAATCTCGGAGTCCGGTAAAGTTTTATTCCACTCAACTAGGCCAATGAGGGCGTGTCTAAATCTACACCTTGCCGTCACCTTTTCAGTCCATTACCACTTCACCCCGCTACGCCTCATTACGCTTCGCTACATTCGCCGACGCTTCATTCGTATCACTCCCCTACAAAGCCGACGCCAAGGCGAGGCAAGCTGTAGACACGCAATTTTGGCCTAGTTGGAGAGCTTAAATTCTTGTTTTCATAAAGTATATTTGAGTAACATTTCAAGGGAACCGAGTTTTCCGGAAAAATTAAGGTCTTGGCGCATTTCGAAGAGGGCAAAACCATGTGTATAGGCCCCGGCGCCCTACTTATAGGGCACCGGCGCTCTATAAATAGGCACTGTGCGCCCGTTTATAGGGCACCGAGCGCCCTATAAATAGGGCACCGGGCGCCCGTATACAGGCACGGCGCCATAGCAGGGCGCCCTATAAACAGGGCGCCCGGACCCAAATTAAATTGATTTGACAAAGTTGATTTGACGCCCGCGGCGCTGACTTGTCTTGTCGATTTGACATATCTCATGATGCCGGCGCCCCGTATATAGGGCGCTATGCCACATGGCACGCTCGAAAATGGCCAAAGTGCCCTCTTTTCGGGGCTATAAATAGAGCCCCATTTGGAGCTTAGAGGAGGTTCCAACTCCGTGCCACCCCAGAGATCATCCAACACTACGATTCCAAGCCACATTCACCCTCCAAAAGCCTCCAAACCGATCCAAAATCTTCCACCAAAAACCCCAAAACCCTCTCGTTTCGTCACCCGTAAATATGATTTTTCTCCAACTTTGAGAGCTTCTACCCGTCTCTCCTCTTATATCCAAGACCCAAACCCTCTTCCATGGGCTTCATTTGAGTATTGTCTACAAGGAGGAGCCCCTACTGGGTTCCCCGGAAGCCTCCCAAGACTCCGGAGCAGCGCCGCGAAGAGAGAAGAAAATCTGTTCGAAGCGACTTAGGTGCCCCGTATACATGGGCGCTTTGACTTGGTCAACGCGCCCTATAAAGGGGCACCCCTCGGCGCCCCTATATACAGGCACCGGAAGGACAGAAGCTTGTTTTCGTTATTTTTAGATTCCGATCGTCCGTTTAATCGAGTTTTGTCTCCTTTTCGCTTTTGCATCGATCATCAAGTTATTTAGCACGTCTTTAGAGCATCTTTGCATTTCATACGTTTAAAACCTACCAAAAATAGGGGTTGGGATTTCGTCCCAATCCGGTTAGTCTTTTCCCATTTGCATGTTTGAATCTAAATTCGAGCTCGATGCTATGCTTAGAACTAATGAAACCTTCACTTGTCTACATGTTTTCTTATGGACATTCTTAGGCAGATCCGATCGAGGCGGAGCTTCAACCGGATTGAAGGCAAGGGATTCACTAAGCTCTCTTCTTTCGGCCGGCCGAGAGAGGAGAAGTCGGAACTCAACAATCTCCCCGCTTCCGGAGGTACGACGGTCATCTTTCTATTTCATTTTCTTTCATCCCATCATACTTTGGAGCCTTTGGTTCCTGGCGACCACACACAAAACACACCACCCACCCACCGACGAACACACCAGAGCGAGCGTAAGGGTTCCGGAGGGGGGGAGATCCGCGGATGTCCCGTTCCGGGTGCTTACAACCCTCTCCCTATGTTACTAACCCTCTCCGTATGTTACTAACCCTTTACATGGCCCCCTGACAACAATTTTCAGATGTTACTAACCCTCTCCGTATGTTACTAACCCTTTACATGGCCCCCTGACAACAATTTTCAGATGTTACTAACCCTCTCCCTATGTTACTAACCCTTTACATGGCCCCCTGACACCAATTTTCAGATGTTACTAACCCTCTCCGTATGTTACTAACCCTTTACAGGGCCCCCTGAAGCCATTTTGAAGAACTTACTAACCCTCTCCATATGTTACTAACCCTTTACATAGCCCCCTGAACCCATTTTTCAGATGTTACTAACTCTCTCCGTATGTTACTAACCCTCTCCGTATGTTACTAACCCTTTACATGGCCCCCTGACAACAATTTTCAGATGTTACTAACCCTCTCCCTATGTTACTAACCCTCTCCGTATGTTACTAACCATTTACATGGCCCCCTGACAACAATTTTCAGATGTTACTAACCCTCTCCCTATGTTACTAACCCTCTCCCTATGTTACTAACCCTTTACATGGCCCCCTGACACCAATTTTCAGATATTACTAACCAACTCCGTATGTTACTAACCCTTTACAGGGCTCCCTGAAGCCATTTTTCAGAACTTACTAACCCTCTCCGTATGTTACTAACCCTTTACATAGCCCCTTGAACCCATTTTTCAGAAGTTACTAACCCTCTTCGTATGTTACTAACCCTTTACATGGCCCCCTAAACCCATTTTTCAGAACTTACTAACCCTTTACATATCTTCCTAACCGTCCCTGAACACATATGTTTCACAGGTTAATAATCCTTTACATATCTTACTAACCCTTTACATAACTTACTAAACCCTTATTTCAGATATTACTATCCCTTTATATATGTTGTTCAGCCTTCATTTCACACGTTACCAAATACTAAATACTAACCGATTACATGACTCCTGAAACGTGTTCTTATTGGTGTACATTTAGTGCTAAGTACCTATTATAACTTCTCATGCAGCCAGCATCACAGTCCATTGCTCACTAAATGCATCTGTACTACGATCGGTGGTTTTCAAAACATTAAATACACTACATTCAATATCTTTAGACGTAAATAAACATACTAACATGACGGCTGTCTCTGACGAGGGGCCAACACAACTTGCTTCAACTTCTTCGTGCCTTGCTTTCCCAAACTCACAGTCCATTGCTCAAGCCTGCTAGTCGCAATAATCTCGCCCTCAGCTGGAAGATGTTTACCGTTCACCTCTTCGATTCTTCCTCACCCCGCGCACAATGTAGTTCGGATTGCTCTTAGGAATTGGAGAATGGCACCGGGAAAATTGGAGGAGGAATGCTCTGATGAACATGCGGACGGCAATGGAGACGAAGACGACATAGACCTCGGCGATTCATTTCCCGCGCAATTTTCATCATGTCACCATTAAGGAGGAGTTGACGACGTCATGATGGCATGGTAAGGCGAGACGGTGGCGGCGTCAGACGTGCCGCTCGCGAACGGCGTCAGACGTGCCGTTTCGTTCGCCGTTCCGCGAACGTCGTTTCCCAAGCCGGCGACGAACGTTTGGCGCATCGGTCCGACGCGTACGTGGCGCTCGCGGATACACGACTGAGGGAGTCGCCTCAGGAGGCATCCTGAGGCGATCCGAACTCTTTGAGAAGAGATATTGGCCATATTGATCGTATGAGCCGGTTCCAGCATCGTTAAGGGTTTATTCGGATAGAATATTAACTAGTAATTATACATTTACATTTTATTTATAAGTTAGTATCATAGAAGTTGATGGTGATGCATCTGTATAACAATCGAGACAACATTAACTTAGATATTCTAACAAACTTGATTTGAATCTCTAGTTGGCGCCATGAAAAATAAATTTTTTATATTACATTTTCGATTTTATTTTTTATATTTTCAAATTTATTTCGATTTATATTTTTCAATTATATTTTAGATTTATTGTATGATTATATAAATTGGTTAAGAAGATATTTATGAAAAAAATATGTCGATATAAGATAAAAGTATAAAAGTATATATTTATTTTTTAATTTATTATTGTTACGGCAAACATGAGATATTATTAATTATCCTTAAAATCTATCCTACAGTCATAAAGAATGGCTAACCTCATCTCCCTCTATTTTATCTCCGTACCAAACGGAGCTCTAAAGAATTTTTAGTAAAATATTAATTAGAAGATAAATAAGATATATTTCTAAAATGTAAAGATTAAATAAATTTTAGCTTTTGAGAGTTAAAAATTGATAACTAATAGGGTCTGTTTAGATTTTGGTGAAGCTTGTAAACTCCCGGAAAATCATCCTAGCTAGGGTCATACCTGTGACATTTATGAGATGTCTTAATTGGGGACAATTTAATTACAATTAATATTTTACGGGAAATATGCAAATATAATACTGTAAAAATAGTAAATGCAAAAGGGCATTTTTACTTTTCATTACATATCACACTCGCAAACATATAATTTTATGTAATTTTTAAACGTTTTACGTCAGATATATATATATGAGCTGACGTCAATATATATGAGTTCGGCTTGTCTAAGAAGAAGAAAGTACCCTCCTCTTATCGTGATTTAAATATCGATTTAATTTTTAAGATCTATTTTTATCTCACGGATATTTGTTGCTGGACAAAGAATACTCTCTGTTCACTTTTTTAGGCAACTCGAATTCCATATATATCTGATTATGATGCAATGCGTGATAGAGATCAAAGGTAGTCAATTTACTTACAATTAATTTTTTTTGGATAATATGTAAATATAATACTTCAAAGATAGTAAAGTAAAAAGACATTTTTACGTTTCATTACGTCACACCCGCAGAAGCATACAAGTTTATGCAATTTTTGAGCGCTTCAAGCCAGATACATATCTGACCATGACGCCATGCGTGATAGAGATCAGATATGCTGGGATCATGGCGCTCTGTTCACGTAGAATTCATCTTCTTCCAGACGATTGCTGGCTGCCGCCGCCGCCGCCGACGGAGCGTCGCGAGGACCACCACCGAAGCCTCTACCGCCACCAGCACCGTCGCCACGAGAACGACGGACGCGGCGACGGCCAGCACCACGGTGGCCACAGCTGCCGCGGCCACCGCAAACACCACAGCCGCCGGCGCCCCGGCCACGTCCCTCGCGGAGAGCAGCAGCGCCGGGACAACCGCCGCCGCCATCAGCAGCCCCGCGGCGCCCGCCGCCCGGAGCAGCGCCGCGGACGGCTGCCTCGGCGCCCCGCCTCCGCCGTGGCGCTCCTCCACGGGGAGGCCCCTTCCGCCGCCGTGAACGGAGGCGACGAGCCCGATGCTCGAGTCCACTGCGACGACCGCAACGAGGGCCAAGAAAAGCAGCTCCGGCAATTGGAAGAGCACCGCCACGCCCGTCATGGCGCTGCCGTCGTCCCCGAAGCACCTGACCGGGGAGGCCATGTTTAAATTTCTGATCTTGCCTCGCCCCTAACCGACGCAGATCCCCATTTATATGCTCTGCGGCGGCCTGCCGGCGACGACCTCCTGCCGCAGAGCTCCAGTCTTCCCGTGGGCCTCCCCAAGACCTTCCCGGAAGTTCCGGTGGCCGCAATCCCGGCGTCCTTTCTCACTTCAGTCTGTCTTATCATGGTACAGCGGATCATCTCAATTTTAGAATAGAGAAATTATTTTAGTTTTCAAATAAAAATGATCGCATATCTTAATCATTTAAGCGATTGTTCAAAAATCGATTCGATATATTCCCATCGAAGAAGGTTAAATTATTATCGACGTCTTACTAATTCGTTACGGACGGATAATAAATTATTAAGATGTCAAGAACAGATAAATAATGAGTTATTAAGATATTAGTAATGATTCAAATTTTTTCGATAACGAATTTATAATTTTTAAATAATGTTATTGAACTGTTATTGAATTGTTACTGAAAAAAATTTAATTGTTGTTGATATCTTATTAATTTGTTACTGACATCTTGTTAACGTATTATCAAGAGATAATAAATTAATAAAATATCGATAACAGTTGGACTCTCTTAAGTAACAATTTATCAAATCAATTTTTAAACTGTTGGTCATTTTTAATTAAAAATTGAGACAAAATTCTTCACCCGAGACTGAGATAATTTGCTTTCCTTGTCACGGGGCCTTCGGATCAGTACGTATCCGGAGGCGTCAGTCGTTCTCCCATCCCATCTAATTAATTATATATACTCTTCGTCTTCTCTTCTTCGAGTCAAGGGTTTACACGTAAGGTGGTGGCAGCCAGTTGAGCTAAAAGAAGCTGAACGAACCTGTTGATTTGCGAAGGATTTGAATGTTGTTTTGTCACCCAAATCATTGCATAGTTGCAAACGAGTCGGGCGGATCCAAGTTCAAGACTCGTTCGAGTTCTAATAACACCTATTTTTTAAGCTCGGACTCAATATGAACGGAACGATGTGCACATTTATTTTGAAACTCGAAATTTAACCTATTTAAAAATTAATTTTAATTCAAATGAAATTTTATCTTAACTTATTTCATACAATTAAGTGTATTATATAACTATCAATACTTATTTTTAATTTTATAAATGTGTATTGAATCAAGTTACCCTCAAGTTTATTGAGTCATTCAAACTCTCAAATTTTATTTTATCTTTGTTCAAGCCTTCTCCGTTTAACATAATAAATACGTGTGATTTCAATTATTAATTTTGGTACTGGTTCGTTTGCACCATAGGTGCTCATGATATAGTTTACTTTAATTTTAGAATATTTTTTTTCAAATCAAACTAAATCAAAACAATCTCTCGAATCGAATCGAATCGAATCGAAGTAAATTAATTCGATTTAATTCAGTACAAACTATTTTATTAATGTATGATAAACATGTCAATATATAATTTTTTATTTTAAATCAACTTTTATTAAAATTCAGTGTATATATTTATACGATGCATTAATTTTATCCTAAAATGGTCGAAACAAATTTATTTTATAAAAAATACATACATATTATATTAAATAGACTTAAAATAAAATATTTAATTTTATTCGAATTATCAATCTGAATTAGTTTCTTAGAAATTAAATTAAGACAATCGGTAATTTAAATTAAACTAAAATGGAACCAAATTACGATTTAATTTTTCAAGTCGAATTAACTAGCAAAGGATCCAACGTATAGTAAGTGGGGTCATACGATCTAACTAAAATTTAAATTTTATATTATAAAATTTTATATATTTTATTAAAATATTTAATATTAATAAATTCATAAAAAAGATGATGTCGCTGAAATATTTCGATGGTCTACAAATTTTAGATCCAACGTATAGTAAGTGAGGTCATACGATCTAACTAAAATTTAAATTTTATATTATAAAATTTAAATATTTTATTAAAATATTTAATATTAATAAATTCATAAAAAAAGATGATGTCGCTGAAATATTTCGATGGTCTACAAATTTTAGATCCGTCGCTGAATCGAACAGCCCTAATCTTCACCCCCTAAATTCAAGCCCTGTTTTACGGTCGGTCGGCGGGGGAAAGCTTCTTCCCAGCCGGCCATCCAGCCACCCGCGGAAGCTTGTTACCGCCTTCGTGGCGGTTGCTGCCTGGCGTGCAGCGCGAGCAGAGAGGTTCGTTCCGACGTCATGTCCACGGCGAGGGGGTGACGACGACCCCCGATATCTACCTCGCCGTACGGTCGCTGCGCTTCCGGGCCGTCGACCCGCCGAAGAAGGTGGTGTTTTTTTTTTTTTTTGGTTCACTGACCGGATGACCCTTGTTAACCAACTCAAAATTGCGGTACTGAGTTAAAGATGTCCAGACTTATAAGTATAGGTACCTTCTCTACCTAGTCAATATGGCACTATTTTAACTCGCCCCCTCACGTGCAAGTTCTTCTGACTTTGACACGTGTACACTGTTTACGGGTGACAGTTGACGGAGGGGGTCCACAGCCCTTGGCTCTGATACCATGTTAACCAACTCAAAACTGCGGTACTGAGTTAGAGAGACCCAGACTTATAAGCATAGGTACCTCCCCTACCTAATCAATATAGCACTATTCTAACTGCCATGAGACGCGCTGCTCCTGTGCGCAGCGAGGGTTCGAGCTGGGCTCAAACCCCATCAGAGACCACCCCCCAGGGGGTGGCTGGCTACGGCGCCGTTCGAACCCACGCCTCCGCTCACAGGAGCGGATGACGATGGCGAAGAAGGTGGTGTTGGACGGGGAAGGTTCTCCGGCAGCCGTCCGGGAAGACGCAGGTCTCGGTGCGCCGTCTCCCACGGTGGGTCGCTGGAGCCGAGTCTTCACAGAGTTTAGTCCTTTTGGATAGAATATGGTTAGATGGAGTATTAATCATAAATATTATGATATCTGATGTTGATGTATAAAAAATATTAGGGTAGGTTCTAAGCCAACTCCCGCCCCCTATTTTTAAGCTCACCTTTACTTTTTCAAAATAATACAGGTTAAATTTTTTTTCCATCGATGTAGCACCATAAACATTTTATTTATCAAAATAGGGCCGTTGGTGATCCCGGATTGTGAAACTGGTGCAACAGACAGGGTTTCACCTGAAACCGTGATGGTGAAGACATGCCTTTCTTGTTTATTTAAATAATAAAGAATAATACATGTTTTATATAATTAAAGCATAAAATATAAATACAATTGAAATATAGTATATTATTATATTATTTTAAAATAATAAATTACACTTTTATTAAGAAAAATACACAACAAAAATATAAGATATGGTCGTTAAGATACAATTAAAGAATCATCGATTATTTTTGTTAAATATTGTTAAAATATAATTTATCGTATTTATTTTAAATTTTATTATATTAAAATTTTAATACTATAATTAAATTAAAAATAAATATATTTAATTTAATTTAATCAAACAATGTGACTATAAAAATAAACAAAGTCCCGAAATAAGTCTTAAAATAGGACAAAGAGGGGGGGGGGGGGGAGGTAGAAGTATCCTTGGGCCGGACCCAGCTTGGCCCCCTCTAGGCAGGTAGTCAGCACTTGGAGTTGGATCAATAAAATTTTAAGTAAATCAGGTCAACAGAATATTGTTAATTTGCCACGTATCAAAATTAACATACATAGTCCAATTTGACTCAACTCGACTTGCCTTCTCTATTTCATAAATATGATATCATAAAATACAACAAATTTAATTAAAATGCGAGATTAAGACTTCGGCAACAATTCAAACGGTATCTCATTTTCAATATGTAGAAGTGACATTTATGAATTTTAAGAAAAAAATTAAAGAGAATAGTGGTACTTGTGAGTTTAAACAAAAGATTATAAAAATATTGATAGACAGGATGATAGTTAGTGTTAGCGAAGGCTCCTGGTTAATGTCCTGTTTGATAACACTATTAAGTACTTCTATCACTATCAATCAATTTTAAAATTGATATTGATAGGAATCATTAAGAGGTGTTTAGTTAATTATATCAATTTTAAAATTTGTAATACATACAAAACATATTATGTAATAACAACTTGTTTTAATTTTGATATCGATACTTCAACATTTGAAAATATTAATATCAATGTTAATTTATTACTAAAAATGAAACTCTAACCAAATAGGATATAAGATCTTTGTTGCTCCTGTAGAGTAAACGCAGAAACAAAATTTTTGAATACTCAATCATATTTTAAGTAAATATAGTACTGGTCTTGCCGATTATATAATATCTACATGCTTAACTAACACTGATTATTAGACTTCTAGCACATATCTAAAACATATTGTTAAATATTTTATGCGTGGTTTTCATAGACCAAGCCAAATATAATATAGACGAACTTGAGATGCCTACATGATTTTTTTATATATCCTTTTAAGAACTTTCTTGTCCCTTTTGAGCTTTTTCTCCTTCGAAAATCCTCTCAGGGCCAGTGTAGCACTGTTGGACCCCTTTCGAGTGTGAACCGGGCCTATTGACTCACTTTTGAATAAAAATTATTGACTCACTTTTGAATAAAAATTAATATTTAATATGCATTTCGGATTTTATCGGATTCGGTTCCGATTTCGATAACGAAATCGAAATCGGATCGAAATCGAAACATAGTGATTCCGAAATTATCGGAATCGGAATCGAAACCCCTTAATCTTTACCGGAATCAGAATCGGATTCTGGTGAATCCGCTACCAAATCCGACTCGCTTACAGCCCTACTTGCTGTCGCCGTTGGATGGACTTCACCTGATCAGCTGTTTCGTGCATCTGACAGGGTCAAAAAATTGGATCTCTCTCTGATCTCATTGCCGAAGTAGATTGCAGAAGTGGCCTAGCCTTCATCACCGCCTCCAATAGTTTCCCCTTCTCCGACACCTTGTGCTGGCACCAACTCTATCAGATCCGGCTTCTTCGCCAGCATCATCGCCAAGGACACCGCAACACTGTTTTCCTCCAACAACAGCAAGCACGGTGACAGCGAAATCATCGCACCTTCAGTGGAAGAAGAATGGGACCGATCAAGAGCGGTCGATGTGGCGCTCGTGCGTCGTCCGATGGCAGCGACTCTCCTTCACGAGGGCGACAGCGCGTGGCGATGATGCAAGTTATCCTCATCTCCATACCTCTCTGTATCTCCGCGGCGAATCTTCCCAGATTTTTTTCCTATTAATTTATGAATTTTTAAGAATTCTGAATTTTTCAAAATGTTCAGATTTTTTTTTGATTTCTCTGATTACGGCAATGCACAAATTGATAGCTTGTCTAATTATTTATATTTTTTTATTGTATATTTTGTAGAATTACAGGATTTGCCGAGTTTGGAACTCAGAATTTTTGAATATTCTCATCCCTGCAAATTTTCAGATTTTATGATTTTATACATATATTCAGATTTATGCACTTTTAAAAATTATAAATTTTTTAAAATTAAAATTTAATTTTTTATTTTCCAGATTATGGCAATTCATAAATTAATAGATTTTCTATTTTATGATTTATTTTTAGATTTTATATTTTGCATATTACAGAATTTGTAGATTTTGGATCTTAGAGTCTTTGAATATTTGGATCCATAAATTTTTTTTAGATTTTATGATTTTCTAGTAAATTTCAGGTTTATGCACATTTTAGAATTCTATTTTTTTAAAATTTTTAGATTTGATTTTTTTGATTCTCAGATTATGACAATTCACAACTTTCTATTTTTTATGTTTATTTTTTAATTCTCTATTTTGAAAAATTATATAACTTGCATAATTTGGATACTAGAATTTTCAAATTTTCGATCCATATAATTTTTTGAATTTTTATTATTTTTTATTTTTACAAAATTTTCAACTCGAAATTAATTTGTTGATTTTTCTTTTATGTCAAGATATTGACTCGGGTGGGATAAGGCTAACGGGCTAATGGGCTACGGTGGGTTTTCAAGGGCTAAGGCACGTTTATACAGCCAAGCTCATTGGGTTTCTTTCATGGGCTTGAGCTTGGGCTTCAAATATGTGGACTGAAGTGGGCCTGCGTCGGGTCAGCCCAAGCCCGGTCCATTGACAGGCCCAAAGATAATGCAGACAAAGGAGAAGGAGAGAGAGAGAGAGAGAGAGTACGGAGGAAAAACTATTGGGATAACAAAGAGGGAAATCGTGTGATCAAAAGGTACAGCACATAAAGAGTGAAAGTGCAAATAGACAGTAAAGAACATTATAGATAAACTACAAAGAGAAAATGTATACGAATAGAAAAAGTGAAGAAAGAAAATATAAATAAATAATCGACGGAGAAACTTATAGAAAGTAGAGAGATAATCTACATAGAGAGTAGATAAGAAAATGTATAGAAAGTAGAGAAAAAGTGTAAAGAGAAAAAAGAAAATACAGAGAAAAAAATATTAAGATAATAGAGAGAAGGTGTAGTGAGAGAAAATATTGAAACAATATAGAGAGAAAGTATATGACTAATAGAGAAAAATTTATAGAGAATGAAAGTGTAGAGAGATAGGAGAGAGAAAAATTATAAATAGATTAGAGAGAAAGATATACAAGAAGAGAGAAAATGTCGAGAAAGTAAAAAATGTATAAATAAAAAGTAGAGAGAGAAATTATACAGAGAAAATAGAAAGTGCATAGAGCGCAGAGATAGAAAATTTTGAAAGATAATACAGAGCTTGTAAAGAGAAAAAAGAAAAAGTAGAGAGAGTAAGTGTTGAGAGAGACTAAAGATAGAAAGTTTTAAGGGAGAAAGTATCGAGACACAGTAGAGATAGAAAGTGTATAATGAAGAGAAACAATAGAGATAATGTTGAGAGAAAGTACATACAGAAAGTGTTGAGGGAGACTAGGAATAAAAAGCATAAAAGAAAGATACAAAATACCTAAAGTGAAAGTGTAGAGTAAATGAAAAAAGTGTGGAGAGAGAAAGTATCAAGATAGTAGAAATAGAATATATATAGACATTACAAAGAGAAAGTGTAGACGGAAGAGAGAAAAATAAAAAGAGAAAATGCTAAAAGATAGTAAACAGAGAATATAAATAGAATGCAGATAGAGAAAACATATAGAGAAGAGAGTGCAAAGAAAATAGCTATAATGTACATAGAAAATATAGAGAAAGTATACACAAAAGAGAAGAGATAGAATGGAGAAAGAATATTGAGTAATAGTAAAGAGAACCTGTATAGAAAAGAGAAAAAGTTTTGATAGAGAGTAGAGTGAGAAAACATAGAGAGAGAATATTGAAAGATAGTAAAGTGAGAAAGTATAGAGAAATGTTAGAGAGAGTTGAAAGAGAGTAAAGAAAGAAAATATATAGTAAAGAGAAAAAAACAGAGTAAATAGAAAAAAGAAGATGAAACGTAGAGAGAAAGTGCATTAAGAGTATAAACAAATATGAGAGAGATTCATGCTATCATTAAGTAGTTTGATGAAAATAAACTAAAATCTTACTATCATCATTAATTCTTATTATTTAAAAATACTTTTTATTTGTTATGATATGATAAATATGAAAGGCCTCAAATTCTTATAGCTTAATGGCTTAATTGATGTTTTAAAATTTTAAAATTTATGAATTTAAATAAATAAAGTAATAGGTAGTACATAGCCTAACCGGCTTTCTTGCCCAATTGACTTTTTTGGGTTTGGATAGAGCCAACACAAACCCATCAAATATAGTTGAGCTTCAGCTGGGCCGGGCCCATTCAACTAATGGGCTTACTTGGTCTTGCGCCGACCGTTTACACCCCTACCTAGAAACATGACTGATAGGGTGTTTGGTAGCGTTTTTAATTTTAAGACAATCTTATTTTTGAAATCAAAATTATTTGACTTCCTAATTTTATTTTTAAAATCAAAACAGTCTAATCATTTGGTGTTTGGCAAAATTATCGTAAATTTTAAAAATTAAACAGTAATGTTTGTTTGCCAAAGCCCCTCCCCGCTGCCCACTGCCCCCGCCCGCGAGGCCTCCCCGCCGGCGACGCCCCCCCCCGGTGCTCCCCGGCGGCGGCGGCCCTCGAAGCCCCTCCCCCACGCACCGCCCCGTGCGCGAAGCCCCTCCCCCCCGCAAAGGCCTCCCCCCACGCGGCGTTCCTCCCCTCCCCCTGCGCACCGCCCCGTCGGCGAAGCCCCCCCCCCCCCCGGCGCCCCGCCCCCGCCTGCGGCGGCCTCCCCCCCCGCGGCGTCCCTTCCCTCCCCCTGCGCACCACCCCGCCGGCGAAGCGCCCCCCCGCGCACTGCCCCGTCCGCGAACCCCCCTGCCCGCGAAGGCCTCCCCTCCCCCGGTGCACCGAGCCCCCCCCCCCCCCCCCCCCCGAAGCCCCCGCCACGTCTCGCGTCACGCCTCCACGTTCCGCGTCTATCTCAAAAATAAAACAACGTCTGCCTTGTTTTTATTTCAGAAGAGATTATGTACATAGAATATCTCACTTTTAAAAATGAGATAGTAGTTAAAAGTTGCAACCAAACACCTCATCTCTTCTATTTTTAAAATTTAGATCAAAAAGAGGAAAAAAGCGTAACCAAACACCCTATGAGTCCACGTGAAGGTGATACACCATTGTGAAATGTAGAATTAAGAAATAAATAATAAAAAGAAAAAGAGATGTACAAGTAGACCTGTCAACGGGTTGCAATCAAGTCGGATTCTCCAAAATCCGAACCTGAATCCTATAAAAAATATCCAAATCCAATAACAAACCTGATGGATCATTGCATTTCGGATCTGATCCATACCTGAATCCAAAAGTGATTTCGGATCCGGATAAACCTGTTTCACCTACTGTCAACCCGATACATATCTGCTGATATAATTTTGCTACAGGAACCGCATGTCCGCAGCGGCAAGCTGGCAGCACTCTTTGCTACAGGAAATCTATCAGCACTGTACACTTTGATTTTATATGCCGATTAAGACATCTACCATTAAAAATTACATCCACATACACTGATCCATTAAAATACGCATATGTATTTTACAAAAACCGCACATCCGCTGCACCATTAAAATTTTCAGAATAAAAATTACACATGATTTCAAATACACTAACATACATATGATCTAAAACTTTGAGTAAAATAAATTAAAATCAGGTCTTGCACAGCCACAATGTTCCACCAGAAAAATATTAGTCATGATCTGAACAAAAAATGGCAAGAGATACGTCATGACATATGAAAATTGATGACATCTCTACACAGGGTGAGCATTTTTGCCTTATAGGGTGTTTGGTAGCGCTTTTAATTTTAAGATAACCTCAATTTTGAAATCAAAATTATTTGACTTCTCAATTTTATTTTTAAAATCAAAAAAGTCTAATTATTGGGTGTTTGGCAAAATTACCATAATTTTTAAAACTTAGACAGTAGTGTTTGGTTATGACCAGCGAGAGAACCTGCAACTCCGCTCCCCGCAATGTCGTCTGCCTCCCTCCACCTGCAGTGGCGGTACTCCTCCGGTGGCGGCGGCCAGCGAAAAGCCGTGTCGTCGTCGACCCCGCGGCGGCGGCCCCCCCCTTCGCAGACAGCCGCGCCCGCATCCCCCCACCGCGGCTGCAGAGACCGCCGCGGATTCCCCCCCCCCTCCCCGTGGCAGCGCTTCCCCCGTCGGCGGCACCGGCGGCCCTCCCCCCCCCGGCGAAGCGCCCCCGCCGGTGACCCCCCCCCCCCGCGCGGCGGTGCTCCCCCCTTCGCGGACAGCCGCGCCGGCATCCCCCCGGCGCCGGCGCCCCTCCCCCCGCCCGCCGCCCCCCGCCGCGAAGAGGCAGCCCTCCACCCCTCTCCCCGCCGGCAAAGCCCCCCCCCCCGCGCGGTGGTGCTCCCCCGTCGCGAAGCGCCCCGGCAGCCCTCCCCCCCCCCCCCCGCGCGCGGCGGTGCTCCCCCTTCGCAGACAGCCGCGTGCCGGCATCCCCCCCCACCGCGGAGTCCCCCCCCCCCCCCGGCGCCGGCGCCCCTCCCCCCGCCCCGCCGCCCCCGCCACGAAGAGGCAGCCCCCCACCCCCCTCCCCCCGCCGGCCAAAGCCCCCCCGCGCGGTGGTGCTCCCCCCGTCGCGAAGCGCCCCCGGCAGCCCTCCCCCCCTCCCCGCGGCGGCGCCCCCGCCGGCCAAAGCCCCCCCTCCCCCGCGCGGTGGTGCTCCCCCCGTCGCGAAGCGCCACCGGCAGCCCCCCCCCCCCCCCACCCCCCCGCGCGGTGGTGCTCCCCCCGTCGCGAGTGCCCCCGGCAGCCCTCCCCCCCTCCCCGCGGCGGCGCCCCCGCGCCAAAGCCCCCCTCCCCCGCGCGGTGGTGCTCCCCGTCGCGAAGCGCCACCGGCAGCCCCCCCCCCCCCCGCGCAGTGGTGCTCCCCCCCGTCGCGAAGTGCCCCCGGCAGCCCTCCCCCCCTCCCCGCGGCGGCGCCCCCGCCGCCAAAGCCCCCCGCCGGCAGCCCTCCCCGCCAACGAACCCCCCTCCCCCGCACGTCTCATCTCCCACGTTCTGCCTCCCTCCGCGTCTTTCTCAAAAATAAAACAAGTCTTGCCTTGTTTTTATTTTAGAAGAGATTATGTACACAGAGTATCCTACTTTTAAAAATGAGACAGTAGTTAAAAGTTGCAACCAAACACCTTGTCTCTTTTATTTTTAAAATTAAGATCAAAAAGAGGAGAAAAATGTAACCAAACACCCTATAAAGTCTTTTCAACTAATTTCTGTTCATCACCCTCGTGTTTAAGATTGTTCCCAGACATCTGCTTCTGTAAATCAGCTGAAGACCATAAAACCAAGAATGCAAAGATGTTATAATATTGAAGCAATCTAAAAGTTATGATATTGAAGCAATCTTTAGCTTTGAGAGAAAAATTATAAATGAACTTAACAAATCAACCTGAAAGATTTTTGGAAGTTAAAAAAAATTCAGGGACATGAAAATACATGTGACTTCAAGGACCCAAGTGTAAAAATCCCTTTTATTTTTGATTAGTTAATTAAACAATATGTTTTCAACAAATATGTTGAAATCATTAACTGGACAGTTAGTGATACATGTTCAGCTGTGTTGCAGAAGGTGCAGGGGACAGTTCAAGACAGTAGTGGAAAAACAGTTGCCACACTGTTTGGAAAGTTAAATAGCTCACTTACAAAAAACCACCTTAGATATTATGTCTCTACTAGTTACCCCAAGAAAAATGATTTTATCTATTTTACAAAAAACTTTACTAATATGAAAAATGCAAATGAGAAAAGTTAAATAGCTCAATTCTAGGGAATTCCCAATTGTTCCGTCAATTCCTTTTGATAACTTTCACGCAGCTGATATTGACAATCCTGAATACAACAGAATGATGGTGTTACAAAACATACTCTAAGGCTAAGCAACAATGTGTATCAATTGTAGAAAAATTAACATACCTAATTAGAAAATGAAGATGCCGCAAATGAGTCATCATCGTGAACTACCTCTGGTATCAGTTCCTCATTATCTTCATTTATCTTACTACTTGCAAAGATAGTAGCAAGTGCATCTTCTTCCGTTACATCAATATTATGTGTGTCATCACGTAGCCAACTCTCGGTGCAGATCAATGCTTGAACAGTTGTTGAATCTAATGAGCTTCTATACTTATTTAGCACTCTACCAATAATGCTAAAAGCAGATTCTGATGCCACAGTAGACATTGGGATAGCTAATACATCTCGTGCCATGCGTGAAAGAATTGGATACTTTGAAGAGTTAACTTTCCACCAAGTTAATATATCTAAATCACCTTCTTGAATTGGGGGTTCCTCGAGATATGCATGCAAATCATTTTTTTCAGACTGAAGCATAGAGGATTCTTGAAGAAAACTATCAAATTCCATGTATAAGGTAGCTAATGTGCTTTGTGAAGATGCTTCCCACCTTTCTTTTTGACCCAGCAACCAAGGTAGTTAAACTAGATCTTCTGCTTTTGGATATCAATAAATCAGACTTATTGCAAGTATCCACATTGGAAGTTGCATATGTTTCATATAGATTTTGTAATCCAATTCTCACTTCTTCTATCTTCCCTTGAGCTTGGTCATCATATAATTTTCCAAAGAAATATTTGACCATAATTAATTTGAACCTTGGATCTAAAATAGCTCCAATTGCAAGCAAGGTATTTGTCTTTTTCCAATATTTTTCAAATTTTATAAGCATATTTGACGCCATCAAAGAAATAATTGATAATGAATTTGAACACCAATGCTTTAAAGTCAAGTGAATGATACAAATATCTCCAAAGCAAAGATTTGCTGTTGTAAATTTACTTCCTGACAGTCTCTCAGTAACTTCATAAAATACAACTAGACACTCCAAAATATACTTGACATTTTCCCAATCATCATCAGATAGTGTATAGACATAAGAAGTATCATATAAGTGTAAAATAGAGAAAACATCTTTAAACTCTATTGTTGTTTCAAACATCAAATACGTGGAATTCCATCTAGTAGGCACATCAAGGAGTAAAGACTTTTTAGCACCATTTTCTCTTCTAACTACTTTTATGAAAGTCTCTTTCCTTAGCTGAGAAGATTTGACATGCTTTATGCTTTCCCGTACTTTCAAAATAACGCCATCAATCTCTTTTAAACCATTTTGGACAATCAAGTTCAGAATGTGAGCATTACAACGAACATGAAAGAAAGACCCATAAAAAACTAACAATTTTCTAAATGTTATATCACTTATCAATTCTTTCACCGCCTTATTGTTAGCACTTGCATTATCCAACACAATTGAGAACAATTTTCTTTGTATATTCCATTCAAACAACTTGTCAAGTAACACTACTCTGATTTCTCTATGACCATGTGGTGCTTCAACATGCTCAAAATTGATTATCTTTTTTCTCAATTTTCATTCATCATCAATCTAATGGGCTGTTAAACATAAATAACCCACATTACCAATTGATGTCCACATGTCCGAGGTAAGACTCACTCTACAATCAAGATTTTTGAACAATAACAAAATTTTATCTTTTTCCTTCATGTATACTTTCATGCAATCAGATTTAACTGTATTACGAGATAGCAATGTAATTTCTGGATGGACATTTTTCATGTATTGTCTAAAAAAGGCATGTTCACTTATGGAGAATGGATAGTGATGAACAATAACCATCTTAGCAAAATCTTCTCTACTTTTCTCATTGTCAAAAACAAAAACATTATTTCCCTTATCTATTGCATTATCCATAAGTTCTGCTTCTCTTGTTTGCCTCATTCTTTGAGCATTAACACATTTTGCAGTATGATTTGCTAAATGTTTGTTACCACTTGTACTACCCCCAACTAAGCACTTCTCACAATATCGACAAATTGCTGACACACTACCATCATCATTAGTCACTCTCTCAAAATCTAACCAAACCTTAGATCTGAGCTTTCTTCCTCTATGTGATTGTGTAGCACTTGTTTCTGGATTATCCATATGATAATTTGTGCTATCTGAAACACTAGCCATAGATCTACTCGATGATAAGAATGCCACAAAAGTTCACCTAAAAAATAGAATAATAGATCATTTATAAAGTACATATTGGTGACAAAATATACACTATGAAGTGTAAGCTATTCCAAAGTTACCAAGAAAGTCAACAAAATTGACTAGAAAGAATAGTTTAACAAATAATAATAATTTGACAAATACAAAAAAATAAATTTAACAAGCGGTTCATATCTAGTATGCATAAAGTACAACAAGATGATGCTTGATCAATGAAGTGTGTAACTACAACACTGGGCATCTATAGCTAATAGCCTGATATTCCAAATTTGTTGCAATAATTTGGACATCGGAGGGGAGGTATTCCAGGAATGAGAATGAGCAATTATAAGAATGTCCATGAAGTGCCAAAAAGAGCGAACTTTTTGGATGTCACTGAAATTAGTCCTTAGACATTTTATTTTTGATGCCAACCATATATGCCAATGTAATGGAGTGTGCTACTCGGGTTTCTAATGCAATAATTGGGTAGTGATGTAGGGTCATCAGATGAAGAGCTTGAACTATGATGTGGAGGAAAACTGAAGTTAAGCACATACTTGCCTTCTATGGGGATGATCTTGGCTTGATAAGCAAGCATGTGACTCTGCTCCTGCTGATTAAGGGAGTCAGTTGGCTCTTGTCAGCTGAGAGAAGGCAAAAAAGGAAAAAAAGCCATCTTTCTACCCAAGGCCTCTTTACTTTGGCTTAAGTAAGTGTTGTCTAGCCTCTTTCAATCGGTCAAATATTAGACATTAATTGAGAGATCTTCGGTAAAGCATCTAAATACAACGGTAATTAACTTCTTCTTAATTCAGTTAATTTCGCTGTAATCTTTTTACTTTCACAACTGAATAACTACGATTTTGTGCTCCATAAGAGATGTTAGAGATGAAATTAAAACACATAAAGACATCTCACTAAATCAAATCAGATGCCACCTAATTAAGACCACCTTTTGTTTATATCCGGTTTTTGCCAATTATCTGTCAAACGTAACTAATGATCATATGCAATAAGAAAACAAGCATCAGGATGGTGTTGGGCGATAATTCATGGTAGAAATTCCAGTACAGTCCAAATATGCTCCATTCACCGGAATGAAAGATATAAGCCATGGGCATGATCAGAAATCAAGCAAAAAAAAGCAGCCTAAATTTCTTTCTTTCTTTTTTTTTTCTTTCCCCTTCGTGAAAGGATAAAAATCTGAGATTATCAAATGGGGTTTCAAGATTAAAAACTATGGCAGCTTCGGATGCAGGTGGGCGAGAGGGGGCTGCAGCTCTCCGGCGGGTAGAAGCAGAGGATCACAATAGCGCGGGCGATGCTGAAGAACCCGGCCATCCTGCTGCTGGACGAGGCCACCAACGCGTTGGACTCGAAGTCGGAGAAGCTGGTGCAGAAGCTGTAAGGAATCAATACATGACAGCGGAAAAATTTTGATTCCATAAAACCATGATCTTTGCCTTGATCGATGCCGAACGAGTAAAATCGGGAACCGAATATGAAGTAGAACGAGAGTACCTCATGGGATTTCTCAAATCCCTCACCATGGATGAAGATAGGACATTCCTCCTTGCTAAAAACAGTTCAAGTGTCCCATCTCTAGTGGTATCCTCACGATCTGCTTCAATAGACGAGTTCTCTCTTCCTTCGGGCCTCTAGAAACCTTCCAGATCCAAGCTTGACCATGGGAGATCACCTTCTAGAGGAGAGAGGAGGGAGAGAGGAGGCTTGGGACGTGCTCCAGCCCTATGGCTTGTTAGGGTTTGGCTTCATAAGCCATTTATATATAGAAGATGGAATTTTTCACAAAAATCCAAAACTTCTATAAAATTGCGTCCATGCCCTCATCTTATTGACCAGATCTATTGTGTGTGACCCACTAGGCCCAATAGTCAATTTGGTTGAAGCCTTAATTAATTTAAAAGAACAATTCCTTTAAATTAAATCAAAATCGTTATCCGATAACAGTTTTTTACGGCTTTCTGATCATAAAGGGTACAAGCCACATCCTATGATCCCAAATGACTTTGGGGAGTTAAATAACATCCATTGAGCCTTTCCATCATCAATTACCACACGGATTTAAATCCTCGTTCATACAATGTCCCGGTCGGTCAGGGGTTCGGCACTGACTGTCAACCCCTAAGTATTCCAACACTATGAAATCTTGTACTCATGAATGGATCAACTGGAAAACTCCTTTTCTAATTATCCTATCTACCTTGGCCAAGGATTTTGAGTACTATCCATAGGACATTCTCTCTCTCCTACCGAGAGTGAACGATTCTCTATTGTCCGCTCAATTGCCTCCACCAGGTTTCCCATATACCCAATCCATTAACTATATAGGACCACAATACTAAGTGATCCATCAGTCAATAGTCAAAGTACATAGTACGCCTGGTAAGACATCTTTGGCGACTCAGGTCAAAGATCCAACCGTGCTATTGAGATGTAAGAATAACCTGATAGACAGTTCGGTAAGATACCGATCAAGTTTTCTTAAATTGGTCGATTCGGTGAACTCATTCCACTAATGAGCACTGCGTGTGTATCTCAGTGTCCCCACACTGATGACCAATGAGATCGGTCATTCTCATCATATGAGAAGACATCACACACACTAGTCTATCCGGATTCTTGATGTCCTGTCTCAAGGATCCTATGACTAGGAACATTTAGATCACATACCTCTAGATGATCGATCTCATTATCATGATCTCATCATGATTCAATCATCATTGCATGTGATTAAGGACTTCATTACGATATACGCTTCTAATAAAAGCTAGTAACGAAGTTTTGCCTATTTAATTGAATGAGATATTTCTAGAAATGTCGAATCATATCATATATGATTGGCTTGTAGGGCATACATTTCTATCAATCTCCCACTTGCACTAAAGCCAATCACCCATCTGGCTGATCTTTATCAGCTCAAGGTGAAGCTCAAACACTCTTTGAGTATCTGCTTCAGTTAGTGGATCTGTAATGTTATTAACATAAGATACTCTATCTTTAATTATATCTCTATCAACTGCATTCTCTCTGATTCTATGGTATTGCCATAGAAGTTTGAAACTTCTAATGAGACTTTAGCTCTACCCCATTGTTTTCTCAAAATAATACACTTTAAGAGAAAGTTGGGACAATCCCATAAGCTAGATGAACATCTTCATCTAGTCAGCTTCTCAAGCAATATACAGTCATTATTCAATCTACTTTAGATTAGTTTTAGAATTAGCAGTGTTCTCTTGCATGGAACTCTTCCAGCTCACTGCACCACCATTTTATTGACTTATTATCAGATTTATCTGATTAGAAGCTTGTGTTCATAAAACTACAAGACTTCAAGTCTTATCCTCCATACATTAGAGATATATCCTTAGTGCTTCTCAAGTACTCAAGGACACATCTCTTAATTATCCTGTGACTCTCACAAGGATTTACTTGATGAATGCTCATAACACTTAGAGCATGAAGTCATGTGTGTAGCATCACAAATGTGATAGGTCCTATTGCAAAAGCATAAGGGCTATACTAATGTGATCTTTTTATCTCTTAAGAAGTCTACAAAGACATCTCTTTAAAGAAATCAACTCCACACTTCATAGGTAAGAAACTTATCTTGGAGTTTACCATGTCAAACTCTTTGACTATGGTTTTTTATGCACATGAATTGGGTAAGGCCAAGAAACCTTTTAGATCTATCTCCATAGATCTTAAAACCCATATTAAGTTTGGAGGATGAATTGATAACTAGGCTCACTTATGATAACATACTTACTTCATTCTCAATGAGTAGTATGTCATGCATATATCATGTCAAGAAGATAATAGCACTCCCACTTAACTTATATGAAAACACAAGGCATATCTTCATTCTCAATGAAGTCATAAGATTTAATCTCATTAAACCTTATCTACCATCAATGGGAAGTTTTACTTGAGTCCATAAATGGACCTTATGCACACACTATTTGGATGTTTTGGAACTTGATTCCCAAAGGTTGTATCATATACACCTGTTTCTCAAAATAACATAGAGAAACACTATCTTAACATCCATTTGACATATCCTATAGTCATAGTGTGTAACAATCAAAATCCGAATGGATTAATTCCATGGCATAGGTAAAAGGTCTTATCATAGTCAACTATTTGACATAAATGATATTCCTTTTAACTATCCTTACTTTGAAGGTCTTTACCTTCTAATATACTTCAATCTATTCTTTAGTGATCCATTTATACCCTATAGATACTAAATCCTTAGGTGGATCAATCAAGTTCTGAACTTGATTAGAATAGATAGAGTTTATATCGGATTTTTTATTATTTCTTCCCATTTTGAATCAATATCTCATATTGCTTCAATATAAATCCTAGGATCATTATCTTTTTATCTTATGTCTCATTTCTTCCATCAAAGATATGTCTCACATATCTCTTAGGTTGATTGGACATAAGAAAAGATCTATGATTTATCCTTGTGTAAAAATAAACTAGTACCTTAAAAAAGGTGTCCATGGATTGTGGGACTGGAACACCTTCCATTTATACCTTGCTCCCACTGTCTTTCTAAAGGAGGGACTCTTCCTCTAGAAATATGGAGAGATGAGCAACTCATGCCCTTCTCCCTAAGGGAGGCATTAATATCCTTAAGTTTCCTTAGGATATCCCACAAGCCAACACTTTGTAGTCTTATATTCCAACTTGATAGGGTTATACTTCTTTACCAAGCCAGACATTCTGAAACCTTAACTTGCTTAAGGTCAAGCTTTAATCCCATTCCATATCTAATATGGAATAATTGGAATAGACTTGAAAGGTACCGATTTAAGATCAAATGTCTATATTGAGTGCTAACCCCTAAACAGACAAAGAAGAATTTTTCAAAGGTTGTCAATGTCCATATTATGTCCTACACAATATGGCTTCTCATTTTAGTTGCTCAATTAAGCTAAAATGTATAAGAGGTGTCCATCAAAATTAGATTATACAATCATTCCTTTATGTGTGAATTATTACTTAAGTATCCCCTCTTTGATCTCATCAAAGAGTTCTAATACTCTTTTCATTAATATTTCCTCTTCATTCTTAATCTCAAATAATTTATTAAAGGTTTTGGATTTGTACTTCATAAAGTACATATGTCCATACCTAGAGAAGTCATCTTTGAAAATTAATGAAGTTGAAATATTATCCTCTAACATTAATAGATATGGGCTAACATGCATCTAGATGCATGAGTTCTATAAACTCATTAGCCCTCTCTCCATGTCTAACAAATGAAGAGTTGGTCATTTTGCTTAATAAGATGAGACTTACATATAGTTAATGATTCTAAATCATTTACCTATATGTTACTATCCGAATAGTACTCCTTAAGTCTTTTCTTATAAATATGACCGTACTACTAAACAATAGATTGATCAATATCAATCTACTTCACCTAATGAGGATTTTTCACACATATTATAAGAGAATACATGTCTGATATAAATAAACTCTTTATTATGCTTCTACTGGTAAACACTTTACCGGTTATCATTTTCATACCATAGAATAAATATTCATTTATTCAATTAGGAAATGAAAATAATATTCTTTTAGAAGGATAATTAAGACAACTCTAGAAGGCTATAGAAAATTTGTATCTCCCACTAGTAATGATGCAACATTTTGTACCATTTCATATGTAGGTCAACAATCTTCTTTAAACCTTCATTTACTTGCTATTATCTACAACTCATTGTAGATATATGATGCATCTCTGGTATCTCATACTATTATATGCACCCTTAGTATCTTATACTATAATACACATACATAGTATCTTATACTATCAAATGTGTATATAAGACAAATAAATATTAATGACATAGATACATGAAGCTTCTCAAGCTCCACCTTTGCATTATGTGCAATACACTTTGCACTTCTTCTTCTACTTACCATCATCATGATAGTAGAGGAATGCTATGTCAAACTTGGGTTATAATATCTTGACTCACTTCTTTGACTTTTAACTATCACCATCTATCTCTATCTAATGATCTTACTTCTTTCTATTGGTCTTACCAATAAGAAGTATTCAAGATGTATTATTCTTCATCGCCTTTAATTAGCTCATCACCATGAGCCATGATGGATATCATATCCATCTATCCATGTTGCCACTACTAATTTTATCTGATAGAGGCTAACATCTGATATAAGGTAATTAATGCATCTTTTCAATGAGATAAGATCTTATCTTCTCTCACTTCATTAGATAGTGTAGGAGATACTTACTTCTCAAGTAGGATAGTCATTAGGTCAACTATGAGAACTATTCTCTTAGTTCTAAACCGATATAAGAAGTGTGAGCCATTAAAATACTTAACATCTAGCATGCTAGATTAATGGTGGTTTATAATATTCTACAACAGAGATATAATTATATTAACATTACAGACATTCATTAAAATTAAGATATGGTCTTTCATCCTAATTTATACTCCCACTAACTTTCGACGAATTTGCATAACCCTCATTATGCAAAGATGGGATATCACGATAACATCCTAGTGGGGATCAAGACCCTACTAACTTTATGGTGATAACCTTGTGGGAAACACAACAAGTCATCCCATACTTAATAGGTAGGTAACTTTTACCAATTGCAACTCATGCAATTCTTAGTCATTCAGCCTCTAGAGTTATAACCTTGTGGGAAACACAACAAGCTATATACTCTAGTTAGGTCAAATCCGCTTGTTACGTTATGAGAATGGATTCTTAACATAGCCCTTGTGGGAAACACAACAAGGCCATGCAATGGTCCACCCCAAAGTTCGGCAAATGCCTTAGCCATGATCACCAATCCCTTGCTGAATAGGCCTTGTGGGAAACACAACAAACCCATCCAATCTAAGATTGGCTCATCAAGACCATAACAACGGAAGGCTACGTGAGTCATTCTCAATGTCTCACGTTTATCGACCTAATTAGAACGAGGAGGGATTTTATTTTAGTCTCATCAACATAGGTGCTACATATAAATATTAATATACCTTTGGAATATCATATATTTAAGGTATAAACAGTAGCACACACCACATATCAAATATGCATTAAAACATAGGTGATCATGGACTTAACCCTAAGCATACACCTAAGGCACCCCTATAGGTGCAATTTCATGCTTCAGAAGCTTGAGTTGGCATGCTCCCACTTCAGAAGGGTGCTTCTCCAAATGGTCCCGCTCTCCATTCTACCACGAGCCGGCTTCTGACCATTACAAGCAGCTAAAGGATACATAGACCCACAAATGTACAACTCATAATAAGAAACCTTGTTTTTAACCAAGGGGAGTACACAAATGGGGGGAGGTAAAATGTACAATCAGATTGTATAGAGCGAGAGGAGGCACACGGAGGCCCCATTTAATAGCATAACCAACTTAATTAACCAAGCAATCAAAAGCAAAGCATATTTAAGTCCATGATCACCTCCATACACAGACCAACATTCATCACATGAACATAGAGCGCATACGTGATAATTATATGAGATATATCATATATACCATCATAAAATTATATACTGTAATTTTAAAATTCCAAATTTCATGCTTATCGAATTTTCATAAAATAAATAACATGAAATGCACATATAAATAATTTACATGCATAAGACAAGCAATATATAATATTCAGATGATTCATGCTTTTACAAAATTTATAAGAGAATTAAATTAATTTCAAAATCATAATTCTTCAAAATCATATTTTTCAGAATTTATTTGAACACTAATTTAATCAATAAAGATTTTAAAACAATTTTAAAATCATTTATAAAATGATTCTATGGCAACCTAAGTCCAAAACTATTTAACAGGTTCATAAAAATTTTAAAAACCTATTAAATAATTTCTCAGAACTTATATAATCATTAATTTCATTAATTTTGATCTTAAAACAATTTCAAAATCAAACTAATAGAATTCAATGACAAAATAGTAAAACTCTATTTAATAAGTCATTAAACACTTTAATAACTCATTAAATAAATTCTACAATTTTTCAGTATTTTTCTGGATTTTTATGGCAATTATTCGGATCAAAAATGAATTTTAAACTATTTAAAAATCATTTTCGAATTAAATAACTGGCGGCGCAGTGCGCCGACTAATCAGCGCTGGCCACGGCACCGGCGGGCTCAGCGTGGCTCTGCCACGTACCCCCAGGCTTGCGCCGGAGAGCCGGCGGCCGCGCGCCGCGCGCCGTGCTCCCGCGTGCGCCGCTGCGCGCCGCTGGGGCTAACGCAGCGCGGCCGCGTACCCCCGCCCGGGTGCGCCGCCATTCCGCCACGTACCCCCCTTTCCCCGCGCTAGCGGGTCCGGATCCTCCGTCTTCTTCGCCCGATAAGAGCGGGGCAGATGCGCGGAAACCCTAGAAAATCGCCGACTTTCGGGCCAGATTTGGAGGGTCAAACGGTGTACAAAAAATCCAAAAAAATATGCTTTGGAATACTTAAACAATAATTATTCTATATATATAATTTTAATCTCATTAAAAATTCTATACAACGCTCAGTTTCAGGAGGAAGTTGCCACGGCCGCAATTAAACCAAACCGCAAATACCTCTCAAATCCGGCACCTCCAAGGGCCGTTGAGTGTCCAATAACTTATGGAAACTCTAGAAAACTTAATTTAATATATTCCTATGTCATTAGATAGAGATATTTGAGTCCAAATAGGTAAGTTCATCAACTCCCTCAATTTCGGCCGGATATTCGGATATGATCATATTAGTAACTTTACGAACTCATTCCGGACTCTACGGATGGAAAAAATTCATGAGGTTTGCGGAATTGAAAAGATATCATCCACGAGAATCCAATGAATCTAACAAAACACAGTTTCGTATCTCATAAAAACTGTGGTGATCAAATCAAAACAGCTCTGTATATAGTTTCGGGAAAGCAAGAAATCACATGAAATCAAGCCAATTTCGATTCAACTTCGACCAAGGCTTCAACCGGGCTCTGATACCACTGTAAGGAATCAATACATGACAGAGTAAAAATTTTGATTCCATAAAACCATGATCTTTGCCTTGATCGATGCCGAACGAGTAAAATCGTGAACCGAATATGAAGTAGAACGAGAGTACCTCATGGGATTTCTCAAATCCCTCACCATGGATGAAGATAGGACATTCCTCCTTGCTGAAAACCTTTCAAGTGTCCGGTCTCTAGCGGTATCCTCACGATCTGCTTCAATAGACGAGTTCTCTCTTCCTTCGGGCCTCTAGAAACCTTCCAGATCCAAGCTTGACCATGGGAGATCACCTTCTAGAGGAGAGAGGAGGGAGAGAGGAGGCTTGGGACGTGCTCCAGCCCTATGGCTTGTTAGGGTTTGGCTTCATAAGCCATTTATATATAGAAGATGAATTTTTTCACAAAAATCCAAAACTTTTATAAAATTGCGTCCATGCCCTCATCTTATTGACCAGATCTATTGTATGTGACCCACTAGGCCCAATATTCAATTTGGTTGAAGCCTTAATTAATTTAAAAGAACAATTCATTTAAATTAAATCAAAACCGTTATCCGATAACAGTTTTTACGGCTTTCTGATCATAAAGGGTACAAGCCACATCCTATGATCCCAAATGACTTTGGAGAGTTAAATAACATCCATTGAGCCTTTCCATCATCAATTACCACACGGATTTAAATCCTCGTTCATACAATGTCCCGGTCGGTCAGGGGTTCGGCACTGACTGTCAACCCCTAAGTATTCCAACACTATGAAATCTTGTACTCATGAATGGATCAACTGGAAAACTCCTTTTCCAATTATCCTATCTACCTTGGCCAAGGATTTAGAGTACTATCCATAGGACATTCTCTCTCTCTCCTACCGAGAGTGAACGATTCCCTATTGTCCGCTCAATTGCCTCCACCAGGTTTCCCATATACCCAATCCATTAACTATATAGGACCACAATACTAAGTGATCCATCAGTCAATAGTCAAAGTACATAGTACGCCTGGCAAGACATCTTTGGCGACTTGGGTCAAAGATCCAACCGTGCTATTGAGATGTAAGAATAACCTGATAGACAGTTCGGTAAGATACCGATCGGGTTTTCTTAAATTGGTCAGTTCAGTAAACTCATTCCACTAATGAGCACCTGTGTGTGTATCTCAGTGTCCCTATACTGATGACTAATGAGATCGGTCATTCTCATCATATGAGAAGACATCACACACACTAGTCTATCCGGATTCTTGATGTCCTGTCTCAAGGATCCTATGACTAGAAACATTTAGATCACATACCTCTAGATGATCGATCTCATTATCATGATCTCATCATGATTCAATCATCATTGCATGTGATTAAGGACTTCATTACGATATACGCTTCTAATAAAAACTAGTAACGAAGTTTTGCCTATTTAATTGAATGAGATATTCCTAGAAATGTCGAATCATATCATATATGATTGGCTTGTAGGGCATACATTTCTATCAGAAGCAGAAGAGGTGGATGGGAGGCCAAGCAAGAAAAGGGAAGAACGGTTGGGGGGTTTGCCATTTGTGAAGTTTGGCACTCTCGAGCAACAGACAAAAAATGGACCACACTGCGGAGAGGAAGCAAGGGGAAGATACAATCACCATTGCTTGCAGCTGGAACGTGATACCACTGGGTCTCGCTGCAGGATACCACCAGGTGAACTGAAACCCTAGGTGCCGCCACAGGATACCACCAGGCGAAGTCGACGCTTCTGTAGCGCCAGGTGATGAGAAGCCGAGGGAGCAAGAGCAATCGGGTCCTCAATCTCGCATGCCGCCGGGCGTTGTGGGATACCACCACCACCGGGCGGAGTCAACCTGTCGGCTGCCGTAGCGCCGACCGCGAGCGATGTGAACTCGAGATGGAGAAGTCGAGGCCCGAGGGAGCAAGACTGCAAGAGAAATCGGGTCGTCGATATTGCGATCGGGTTACCCAGTAGAACCTGAGAAGTGATAATCGGGTCCATTTAAAATCGGGTGTAATAGAACCTGATGTCAATGTTTACCGGGAGCAAGAATTAAATGTCCAGACCCGCTTGGACAATCGGGTTCAGGGTAACCGACGGGTCACCCGTATCCATTTACAGCTCTATGTACAAGTCCCAATAATCATCACATTTACGAACACATGTACATACGTCACATCATAAGCCATTTCAGAGTCCATGATCAATTTTTTTTTTCCACGCACTGGCCACATTGGCCGGTAGCCTGCCGCTCTCATAGGCGACGAGAGATTGAACCCCCGCTAGCTCGGTTCCCACCAGAAAACCCTCCCCTCCCAGGGGGAGAGTCGGGTGCCAATGGCCGCCCTCGAACCCGCCCTCCCGCTAAAAATTGTAGGAGGGATGCCAACTGCGCTAAGCTCTGCCAGTAGAGTCCATGATCATTCACTCACATCACATATATAGATTTATTCTACTAAAATAATTAAAATCAAATTTAGTTAACAAGTAATTAACTATTAATTAATAAAATTAACTTTTTAATTCTTATAGTTTAACTGTTAATCCAAATGATACATCATGAACATTACTGCCCAATTAACATGCACAGTATCAAAACAACTAATTTTTATAAAAATTTATTTTTTTAAAATGACAAAATTTTAGATTAATTTATTAAACTTGACTTAATATCTATCATGCACTTCTAGTGTCTCCACACGAGTAACTAAAAGGTCGATTACGTTCGTCATATAAATTGGTAAATAGTACAATAGAAAAAAATATGTACCTCGACTGACTTAATTAGAAATATTTATTATATATATTTAATAAGAGTTAATCTCATCATTATGATTTTATCATCATTCAATTCTTATTTTATAAAAATATGAATATCGTTAAGTATTTATATTATCCGATAATATCTTAAAATACAAAGTAAGAATAATGCATTATAAGTATCAATATAATATATTTATCTAGTAATAGTGCTTTCACTAATGTGATTAGTTTGTAGGTCACAATAACTAATATTTTCTAAATAAATATTACAATGTCACACCCTGGATCAAATGCAGTAGAATATTGCTTGAAGTATCTAGGGAAATCAACCCCTCAAAATATATCATTTTGAGAACATAGTTTATAATATTGAAATGATAATAAAAAATTTACGTCTAATCCTTGAATAACTCTAATGCTTGTTGATCATCACTTAACTTTCTAAATTCCAATCTACTACACTTATGCTACTCTAACTCTAATTACTCAAAAATTTTAAAAATAACTTGTTTGGGTCACACGGGACTCATCAAATGTCAACTCTTCTCTGATCAATTGGATATATATATATATATATATATATAAACATGCACAAATAAATATCATATAACTTGGATCAACATCATAACATCTATAATAAGTCAAGACCATATGTTCTAGAATGTGGCAAATTCTTTTTCTTTGATGTATATTGAGAAGACTTATCAAGCAGTTGTCAAATATCAAGTGATCAAGTTTAGCAAGTCATTACCAAGCATATGCAACAGATGAGTATCAAACAAGTATTAAGTGGCCATGTGAAAGTGTAATCACGCCTTCGGCATGTATTAAATAAATACCAAACAGATATCCAACATGTATAACCAGATTCTAATACATACATATGGATGTCTCATATATTAAGTTGGCCTAAGTACACATAGACGGAGTCATACCAAGGGATAACCGTGGTATTTGATTGACATCCTCAGATGCTAGAATTCAAACTAGAAACCCCGCTACATATGGGTCGAACTAGAGTGGTATATTGAAGTACATATAACAAGTGGATCAAGAATCTCGAGATCCCATGTTACATATCACGGCTATCATATATTCCAGTATAAGTTAATTATATGATCAAGATAAACTTCTAACAAGACTAACTTGCATTCAAGATATCATGTACACATTATTTAATTAATCTGTTCGTGTGGAATTTGCTAAATTGTAAATGTAACACAAATTAATCATGCCATAAAATAATATCCATATAAAAAATACCATAAATTTTGCTAATCAAGAGTTTCTCAATTTCTATAACATATTCCGGACTTTTAGCAACATCTCATTCAAATATTTTCATAACAAGGTGAAATAAGTAGATTAACTTCTTGTGTCACAATTTTACATCATCCGTAGGCACGATGACGACGGGAAATATAAATATATCCATCGGTAAATACACAGGTTTATGCACATACCACACATGATCTGTTAATCAGAAAATAAAAATAAAAATTTTATCTTCTCTCCCTGGTTTTCAGTTCTGTACCGGCCGCAGTACCACCGGCCGCGGGCATCTTCCCGGCTCTCCGCCGGTGCGGCGTGCCACGGATCAGCGCAGCGCCCCCCGCCGCGGCCGTGAGAACCTCTTGTAACTGAGTTCGCAGTCCTCGAGTGAAGAGAGCTCTCCTAATCTCCAATGAGATGATAACACATATGTCATCGAAGACGAATAGAGAGTGCATTTTAACGATGACGTGAAGTGGATATGACGTCGTTAGATAGTGAATAAGTAGAGAGTCGATAACGGGTCATTGGAGTCTCGGTAACGAGTCCGAAACCTCGGTAACAGGTAATAAGACTCGGTAAAAGGTCTCAAGAACTTATGCCCTGTTTGGTTAGAGTTTCATTTTTGGTACTACATCAATATTGATATTAATATTTTCAAATGTTGGAGTATCAATATCAAAAGCAATACAAGTTGACACTTATATCACATAATATGTTTTGTTTGCACTACAAATTTTAAAATTGATACAATTAGCCAAACACCTCTTAATGTTTTCTATCAATATCAATTTTAAAATTGATAGTGATAGAGGTACCTAATAGTGTCACCAAACAGGGCATTAAGTAATGGATCTCGATAGTAAATCTTCAAAAACTCGGTAACAGTTATCATAAGTTCGGTAATGAAGTCTTGAAAAGTTGAAACGACGTCACATCCTTATTAAGCAGGTCTTGATGATAAATTCTTAAAAACTCGGTAACAAATTATCATATGTTCAGTAACAAAGTCTTAGAAGTCGAAATAATGTCACGTTCTCGTTAAGACGTACTCTCACTTCATCTTCATCGCTTCATTGAGACTGCAGAATTTTTTTATCGAAAATTGAGGTGATCCAAGCTCCTTGAGTAACCTATGATATGCTCGCTCCTCCGTTGAGGGCACGGCTCCATAGCTATCGGGTAAACCCGTTGTTGGGTTTACCCGATATTTAATTAAGTGATCCACTCGTTAATGGGCTCGACTTAGCACACTATTAAGTTTATAAGATAGAACATGGCTTAATGAGCCGTTTCTCCTGTTTGGCCCAGGATCCGACTATGGACAGGATCCTAATCCTAGTCGAACTCGGACTGGTCCCTCCTCTCTATATATTAGAATCTATTTTGGTATTCTTTAAGGTTTTTGGATTTAATTTGGATTTAGATTCTTTAAAGTAGAATCTGATTTGAATTTAAATTAAGTGGATTTTGAATCCTTTAAGGAATTAGATCCGAATCCAATTTGAGTTTAGATCCAATTTGATATCCATTAAGAGATCCGGCTGAAATATCTTTGTTATTTCTAAATCATCAAGGTTAATTGTTTTATATTAAAGTAAATGTCCTTGTTCTTTGATTTGGTTAAAGGATTATCCAGTATCTATTTAGTTCATGGGATACTGGGCCCATTAAGCATTATGTAGGGTTGTAATCCATTAAGCAAAACCATGTTAAAGGATTTAGGGACATGTATGCAAAACAATGGATTCAGAATTAATTCTAGTGGATATTTCTACAGTAAAACTGGATATATATGCAAACAGGTTGTTAAAATTTCTGTTTTAGGTTATTTTCAGTGAATTTTAGTATGATAATTGGACATTAATTATTGAAATTTTGGTTAGAAATTTTGAGCATGCAATCATGACATCTTAAAGTTTTTATTTGTGCATGAATATTTCTTATTGCAATAATATCATGAAAATGTCCTTAGCCCATATAAAGTCATTGATCGATGTTGTTATATGGTTTAGTGGTTAATTTTTACATTCTAAGTGGTTGGGTAGATCACCAAAGTGGCACCAATCATGAGGGATAATAAAATTTACTACTCTTTAGTTTAAATAGCATCAAGTGAGCATACAGTTTTAATATTATTCTTATTTGGAGGAAGGGAGATTTAATATTTGAAGTGTGTGAGTAGATCACCAAAGTGACCTTATACATGGAAAATATCGAATAATCCTCATAAATAAAATAAGAATAGTATTAAATTTGTACTTTTAATTTAGAGATAAAGTCCAACTCCCAAAGGAGTGCTTTATTTTCAAGTTAAAAGTAGGATAGAATGATATTTATGTATACGGAGACTCTTGGGAGTTTGGTACCCAATGGTATAAATTCTCTGGACATCAAAGTATATATGGATGTTAGTTCTATCATTTCGGTCTATCTAGGGAGTTGGTCCATTAGTATGTTGTGATTGCCTCCAAAAGGAGAAATTACAATGATGCACCGGGCTGATTGTAATTCTTTTCGGTTATTAGAATTACTTTGAGCTTTTAACTTGTTGCTCGTACATGATTAAGTTGCATTATCTCATGTGAGCATGTTTATTAATTGCAGTTACCTCTCCACTCTTTACACCTTTTACTAGGTCTGTGCCTTATCTTAATGGAACAAACTTTGCTGAATGGAAACAAATGGTACTGTTTGCATTAGGGTGCATGGACTTGGACTTAGTCTTACGTGAGGATCAACCTACTCCTATTATAGTTGATAGTACACCTGACCAGAAGGCTCATTTTGAGAAGTGGGAGAGATCCAATTGTTTGTGTCTCATATTTCTTCAGGGGCACGTCAGTCAGAACATAAAGGGATCGATCCCTACACAAACCAGTGCTAGTGGGTTTCTTCAGGCTATTGAGAAGCAGTTTGTCAGTTCTGACAAGGCTAAGGCAAGTACCTTGATGGCCAAACTCTCCTCGATGAAATACACTGGCAGTGGGAGTGTTAGAGAGCATATCATGATGATGAGAGACATTTCAGCTCAACTCAATGCCATGGAGGTTACAATTTCTGATACTTTTCTGGTTCACTTCATTCTTAACTCTCTGCCTATGGAATATGAAGCTTTTAAAATTTCCTACAACACACATCAGGCTAAGTGGTCTGTCAATGAGTTGATGACCATGTGTGTACAGGAGGAAGAGAGATTGAGAGGAGAGAGGAATAATGTTGTTAATTTTACCTCTCATAATGGAAGTGGACATTCAGGGAAAGGCATGGGTGTTCAAATAAAGGGTAAGAAGAAGAATAACAGAAATAGAAAAGCAAAGGATAATAAGTGCTTCTTCTGTCATAAGGTTGGACACATAAAAAGAGATTGTCAGAAATACAAACAGTGGCTTGAGAAGAAAGGTACGGTCTCTTATCATATATGTTATGAGTCTTATTTGGTTATTATTTCTTTAGATTCCTGGTGATTTGACTCAAGGTCCATTGCGCTTGTTGCCACTTTTATGTAGGGATTCATGTTCAGAAGGCCGATCCATAAGGGTGAGTAGCCGATTCTCTTGAGGAATAGGACGTGCTTGCAAATGAAGGCTATAGGAATCGTTTTAGGCTATATTTAGTAGTGGATATGTTTCAAATTTAGATGACACATTCTATGTACCATCATATAGTAAAATTATGGTGTCGGTATCAAAACTTGGTTGTGAATAGTTCCATTTCAGTTTTGGAATTGTTTCCTATAATTTAATTAAAGATTTAGTTGTTTTTGGTACTGGCAATCTTTCTAATAGTTATGGAATGTGTGTATATCTTCTATGGTTTAACATATTCACGATAGCCTACCTATTTCAGTTTAATGGCAATAAGCATGATAGCATATATGATGAGTCATCTATGTTGTGGTACATGAGATTAGGTAATTATCTCCATTAAGAGGCTTCAAAGATTAGTGAGAGAAGTATTTTCTTCTCTTGACTTTAAAGACTTTGTGACATGTGTTGACTGTATTAAGGCAAAGCAGACACACATGCCTAATAAGGTTGCCACAAGGAGTTTGGGGATCTAGATTAAGATGTGTACTTGGAGCAACCTCAAGGGTTTCGTATTGAAAAGAGAGAACATATGGTATGCAAGTTAAGGAAACCCATTTACTGACTTAAGCAAGCCTCCCGGCTGTGGTATCTCATGTTTAATGAGATATTTTTGTCCTTTGGGTTTAAAGTGAATACTTTTGTTGAGTGTTTATACATGAGGGTCAGTGAGAGTAAATTTTATCTTGCTTTTATGTATGGATGACATATGACTTGCTAATGGTAATCTCTGTTTGTTACATGAAATTAAGATTTTAATGTTTGAGAATTTTTGAGAAGGAAGATTTAGGTGTAGCCTAGTATATCTTGGGCTTAGAGAACACCAGAGTTAGACTATTAGGTTTTTAGGTCTTTCTCAGAAATCTTACATCTTTATGGTTCTAAAAGGTTTTCATTTGCAGTCTTGCGCACCCAATAAGGTACCCATTGTTAAAGATAATAATTATCTATGTTACGGTGTTCCATTTATGACCTTGAAGGTCTTGGATATCTTAAAGGCACAGTAGGTGTTATGCTCACATATAGGAGATCATATCAGTTAGAGATAGTTGCATATGTCGATACAGACTATGGTGGTTGCTTGATATCCGAAAATTTACTTTTGGTTATCGTTTACGGTTACTTCCACCATGGCGGTAGAATTCAATGCATGTTATGAGGCTAGTGCACAGGCTATTCGGTTATGGAATTTGGTCGTTTCTCTACTTTTTGTAATCTTTTGAGGCCTATAAGGATTTATAACGACTATTCAACTACAATGTTCTTCTCTGAGGACAATAAGGTGTCTAAGGGAGGTAGAACCTTAGGCATAAAGTACCTTTGTCTTAGAGATTTAGTGAGGAATCAATTAAGTGTCTATTGAACATATTAAGACAGGTCTCATGGTGACAGATCCAATCACTAAGGGACTACTGGCTAGCATCTTTGTAGTTATGTGATTCGGATGGGCCTTGTCAGTTCTCTTGATATGTTGTGATTCAGTTTGACACTTATACAGTTGTGTGATTGATTCTTCATTGTTGTTGTATTCTGCATGCTCCATTTGTGTACACTTCAGTAATGGACTTCAGGTATGCAGAATATAACTTAAAGTGGTGACCATCGAATAAACATCAGGTGTAAGTTTATTCAAACAGCCATATACAGTGTTCAGTTATGGGAAAGTTGGTGAGACGTGGTACATGGAAGGTGGTGTGTGACTGAATGCATTTACCGCCATGACCCTTGTCATTTGACCTACTATAATTAAGCAATTTGGGTTCCATCTAATAGAGAAAATGTGCTGGTTTTCTGTTTTATTACGCGCACATACCGATTTTCTCGTTTGAAGTTTGAGCCCGTGATGTCAAATCTTCTAGTGTCATTTTCAAAATTATATATATTAGTATTATATGTATAGTTCAAAGAGAAGATTTGATGTATAAGGAACAAGATGGATCAAGTGGGAGAATGTTGGGTTTACCCGATATTTAATTAAGTGATCCACTCGTTAATGGGCTCGACTTAGCACACTATTAGGTTTATAAGATGGAACATGGCTTAATGGGCCGTTTCTCCTATTTGGCCCAGGATCCGACTATGGGCAGGATCCTAATCCTAGTCGAACTCGGACTGGTCCCTCCTCTCTATATAAGCACAGGCAGGGCTGTGACTCCCCGAACGGTTGCACCATACAGGCTCAATAGAGAGAGAAAATCAGAGGATCGTCTGAAGGAGACACTGCCGCAAAGTGCAGAATAGACCACGGCAACGTCCCTCGCGTAAACAACGTTGGCCCACGGCAACGTCCGTCGGCCATGCATACACCACGGTTTTTCCGTGGGCCACGATCCGTCGTCGCTTGAGGCGTTGGCTTTTGTAATAGCCGACGCCCATACACCGTGGGGTATAGCCAGAACCGTCGGCTATGACGGGGAGCATCGTAAACATCATCCTGCATAGGCAACGTGATTTACCGTGGGCTTTACACATCGGTTCCGTCGCCATCTTGACATAGATAACGAACTGACCGTAGACTTTTTGGCAGACTCTTTGTTGTCTTTTTATTTAGGATAAGTATTATAATTATATTTTTAATTAAATATAATATTAATAATTATATATTTTAATTAATAATACATAATAAACATTTGATACTAACTGTGTCTATGTTACTAATAAATAATACTAATTTATACTTTCTATACGTCATGTAAAAACACCTGTACGCAAAATATGATTGACCGGTACTGCAAATAAAATCTAAATAAATGGAATAATTAAAAATTTGATTATAACACAATCAATGTTCAAACACAACATGTTCCTTGACAAATTTCACAATATGTGATGACATAAAAAATTGTATATACAACTGTTTCCGTAAAGAACACCTAAACTAAAACTAAAATTTCTGGATCGTCCTCTTTACGAACGAGCTACCACATTCTTCAATATAAAAATTCTGCATAAAAGAAAAACAATCATTAGCACTTTACATTGGAAAATATGAATGCTATTAAGAAATAAAATAAAACTATGAATTTAAAGTTCGAACACATTTACAGAAATATAAACAAAAAATAAAGTTAAACGTTCAACATAATATTTTAATGGCACAATAAGGACGTGAACCATACATACGTCAAAAGAGATTTCTATCATGGACTTTATCAACACGTGGACATAGCAGAACAAACAAAGAAAAAACACTTATTTGACTGCTAGAATTTATGTAAGACTCATATTCTCCTTATTCTAAGAAACATGATATGAAAGAACGTACATACAACATTTGTTCTTCACAAATAGAGAAATGTGCAAAAATACAAAGAAATATAATTCTTTTGTCCTCCACACAAAAAAAGATTAAGCATATATAGTGGTAAATTCTACTCTCATCCTCACCATTAATCACCTTCCCTATTTGATCGTTTACTCTATGTTATGAAAAATCTACGTGAACACTTACTCATTGCATAAGTTCTGAAACATTAAAGATGGTCATCATTTACATGCATGGTTGTGTTTCAATGGTAAAATTGATGTCTTTGGCATGGATATATCCGATGGAATGGGCTGTTGATCCACAAAGAAATGTTCAGTAACACCACCAAGACTTGGAGAATAATGTAACTGATTTATGCGCTAAGTTCATTTTAAATTTAAGACTTGTTTCTTACAACCGGAGGACTGCACTAAGATAGTGCCTTTTTTTCTTGTGTGTTGAGGGGACATCGTGCTTAAACGGCGAGTCCGGTTTCTCGCATCAACACTCCTTTGATTGATTTCGTGGTCCTTCCATCGCTTCTATCCCCGCTGCGTCACATGCCATCGCCACAAATGATGAAGAGTCCTCGCTCGTCTACCTCTTTGTCTTCAAAAAAACTCATTGAATTTGCTATTATTCAACTCAGAAGAAATCAATTAGGAGTTTTGGACCAATGAAACATCACGTCAATCTAATGCACATGGAGTTCTTTACATCGAATGACCAAGTGAGAAGTTCTCCAGTTGTTTGTGACCATTATTTGAATTGAATGGATTTTTTTTAAAATATCTTAATGTGGACGAAATAGTACCACAATGATGTAGCCTTTTTCCATTCTATTATATTAAGCACTGATAAAAGCTGTTTGGATTATCAGGTCATGCTCTCCAATATGCCCCACGAAACTATTCAGTCCTTAGGATAGCGCTAAAAAATGCTTCTTTCATTGATGAATAACCTTGGGAATTGTATGAGATAGCTTTTTTCTTTCTAAGACAGGGACAAAGCCATGAGTTCTGTTCCAGTGGTTTTAATATACATGTTTCTTAAAGTGTCTTACAACTGTGTTACATATGCGATCTATATGCATTGTGCTTTTACTTTTCCAACATTTAATTCTTTGTTACTTTTCCATGGTAAAAAATATTATGCAACCAAACACCGGAAAATTTTAACAGATGAGCTATTTCATTCATACTTCTCATGGGTTCACTCATGTTTTACTTAGGATAAAGAAAATAACTTCTTGCAAAAAACAAAATAGAAGTATAAATAAAGTTTACCATTTTCTTTGGAGACCATATATATGCTTCAAGAAGCCAGGACCTTCATACTGACCTTTCTACTGATTCCATAAGAACCTTGATACGAAAGACAAACCTATGAATAGAAATTTATAAACAATATGTGTTGCACGAAGAAAAATAAAATACTTTACGTATGCTGTCAAATATGGTTGTGCATGCTCCAAACGAAAAATAAAAAAGTAAAAAAAAAACATATACTGAATCTTTCAACTTTGGCGCCGAGAAGATGATGCGCCAGCATCCCCTCTTGAAGTCCCAACCTACAAAAGAATACATACCACATAGAATATAAAGTTATTAATTGTATTAATAAAAATTAAATAATAAATAATAAAACTTACCGAGGGATGTGATACTTGAGAAAACATTAATCTCTTTAATATTTCTATATCAGCTTGCTGCTCTCGCAATTGTTTATCACGTTCATTCTCTCAAGTACGCATTGCTTCTAGCTCTGTCTTTGTATTGTGTAGCTCTGTTTTTGTATGTTCTAATTCAGTTGAAAGTTCTTTCACATTGTTATTAGCTAAATTATCTTGAATTCCTTTCCAAGTAGATTACCTACTCCATCCTATTCCATATCCTCTTACATAACCTCCATGATGTCCATCATATACTTCATCTAAAATAGGACATAGAATTGATGGATCTGAGCTTCCTGTGACATCCTTTTCTACACATCTTTCGTTATTTTTTTCCTAAGATACATTTGAAATCACATAATAAGATAAGAATATATACTATCATGTAAGAAAAAATAACATACAATTCTATGTATAAATGAACTTACACATATATCACGAGTAAATTCATTTGGATACTCTCATTTTGTACGATGAGCCTTCAAGTATGCTCCTAGAGTTGTGTAGTCAGCTCCCAAACTCTCACGCTGCATGCAAACGAGAACAAATAGAAAAAAATCATGATTAGAAGGTGTAGTGAAATGTAAAAGATAAACACAATTTTGTTGTTAAACTTACTTCATAATGATTATGACGAGCAATAGACTTTCCTCCAAGTGTATGTGTTGCACGATTCTCTCCCCTGTTACCTTTATTTTTTTGAGCTTCATTTATTTTTCCTTCCTTTCTCCAATACTCTAAAAGAGAATCCCACTCAGCCTGAGTTATTCTCTCATCAGGGGTTATTGAATGTGTTGCTTCTTGATCACCATCCACATAATATTTCCTTTTTAGTCTACTCCTCCAGTCTCTTACTTTTGCTTGTAAGGATTGTCTACAATAGTCTAAAACTTTTGACATATTTGTGGAATTGCCTTGTTCATCAACAAACTCGAAGTTTGCCTGAAAATATTAAAATATTACAATGATTTTATTAAATAAGATGCATATTAAATGAGGCAAATGATTACTTACATGTATTTCTTGCATGACATCACTGAAACTTCGATCGCATTGGTCATCCCATTCTTTATGTAAGGAAAAATAATTGCCCGACCTTGCATATAACCCTAACATTTGAGCAACTTTCAAACCTTCTTTTCCTACCGGTTGACCATTTATAAATATGCATTTCCACTTTTGTCCGTTAGGTGGTTCAGTTGTCGTCATCTTGATATTACCTCTAGTTCTTTTTGAAGTAGAACTAGAGTTTGGTGCCGACACCATATCTGGTTGATGCAAATTTGTTGTTGATATTTCCCTTTCATTTTCTCTGATTGAATTAATATGAGGTGAGCTAATCTCCTCTCTTGGAACACTACTTGTAGTTGTAGAAGTGCTATGATGTTGAGTGGTGCGTTTTCTTTGAAATATAGAATCTACAATTTAGAAGAAATCATGCTATGTTATAAATTTATGTATAACATCCAAGCAATATTATATAAGAACGCCTTACCTTGAACTCTAAGTACTTCAAGAAGATCTATATGAGATTCATCTGCGGGAACAGATACAACTAAATAAAAGGATGACTAAAATTTCTTTGGAATTCAATATATAACAACAGAATGATATCGTAAAATTTTATGAAAATATACAATACAAAGTTAAGGGTGTACTTGTGGTTTGCATCATGGCATCATGATCATGCTCTTTATTTTGTGCTCCTATAAAATTTATCAAACACAATGTAATCAAACACAAAGAGATAATGATTTGTACACATACAATGAAAGTTTATAAAAATGATATAAAAATTTCATTACCTTGATGTTGTTTATCTGAAGAGTCTGTATTCTTTAACACTAATGATAATGGCCTGAATCTCATTTTTGGAGACATTTTCCTGAAACAAAATGAAAGCATGTAAAACTATAAAATACATTTAGTTATATAACAATGCTCATGACATGAAAGCAGAAGATAACATCATAGTTTATTTGCATCTTTCATTCGAGCTTCTTTTAATAATTTTCTTGGAACGTATGTACCAACTCCAATTTCATTTCTGACCCAAGAAACATTTGTTTGCTCTTCTTCTAAGGTCTCATTTAAAAGTCTTGGCTCCGCATGTTTAAGAGCTATTTCATCTTCATTTTCAACATCTGCCTGCATGTCATAAGTATCTCTTGGCTTCCACCTACAAACAACACTCCACTCTCCATCTATAGGATCCTTTGAGTAAAAAACTTGTTGAGCTTGTGATGGAAAGATGAATGGCTCTTCACTGTAACAAAATTTTGTTGTTTTGACAGGAGGTAACTTTGATTTATCTACTTTGATACCAAGCTCATCACTTATGTCATACCAAATACACTTGAAGAGGTATCTTTGGAGGCAATGTTCCAAAGAAAATCCCTACAATATTTTGCAATGTGCCATAAAAAATTTCTTCATTCTCACCAATGGTTGCAATGCCACAATTCTGAGTTATACGTGACTTATCCACTGATTGTGTTTCAAATTTATATCCGTTCATAAAAAACCCATGATATGAAATAACGTTGAGTTTAGGACCTCGAGCAAGACTTGTAATTTCCTCAGAGATATCTATTTGACACCTTTGTTGGTCTATCTACAAACATAAACCAATCATGTGAGTAATAATTAGCTTGAAGTGATAGATAAAATGATATTATACTTACATGATTTCTGAACCACGTAACAAAAGTATTATGTTGTTCCAGTTGAATTCGTTCATCGTCCCAAGTTGGATGTTGACCTTCTAAGAGATTCTTATGCATTCTACATATGACAAATTAATTAATATAATGCCATAAAAATGTAATTTATAAATGAAAAAATAAACTTACAGTATATATGGCTCAATTGATTCTGTATTGAATAATAAAAACTGTGTGCTTGATATGACTCTGTACCGACATATTAATAGGCAACCCGATTCCCAATTGGACCATCTGCATACCGGTCTTTGGTCTAGTCAACTTAGTCTCCACATTATCTAGGTAGTGTGCACAAAAGACCGTAGCTTCTTCCATAAGAAATCCTTCGACAATTGAACCCTACGGACGACTGATTGCGTATATAGTTTTTAAGTGTTAGTAAAAATCTTTCAATTGGATACATCCATCTATATTCCACTGGCCCTGCAAGCTTAGCTTTTGTAGCAAGATGAATAGTTAAATGCACCATAACATTGAAAAATGCTGGAGGAAAGATCTTCTCTAATTTACATAAGATCACTGGAATTGATTGCTCAAGCTTCTTTAAAGTCTCAACATGGACAGTTTTAGCAGACAACTCCTTAAAGTACATGCAAAATTCGTTCAAAGCAAGTCCAACTGACTCTAGAAGTGTTGTTCTAATTGCCAATGGAAGAAGTTGTTGCATATGAACATGGCAATCATGACTCTTCATTCCTACAAGCTTATGTTCTGAAATATGTACCAACTGAGAAATATTCGAAGAAAATCCATCAGGCAACTTTAAATCTTTTAAGACTTCTAAGAATCTTTCTTTCTCTTCGTCCGTCATATCATAAGAAGCATGAGGTATTACATACTTCTTTTTAAATCTCTTTGACGGTATTGGATGCAAAGCTTTTCTAATCCCCAAGTTCTGTAAATCAAGACGTGCTTTGATGTTCTGTTGACTTTTTCCATCATTTTGTAAAATCATGTTGAGGATGTTCGTGCATACATTTTTTTCGACATGCATGAGATCAATGTTATGCCTTACAAGTAATGTTTTCCAATATGGGAGTTCAAAAAAAATACTTTTCTTCTTCCATCCTTTTGGTAAAATTTGTTCATTACCCTTTCTTGGTTGACCTCGAATCGTCACAAGCTTTTCCAAATGTGATATTCTCATAACCTTCCCAAGCTCTTAGTATATCTTCTCCCGAAAAGAAGTTGGTGCTAACTCATATTCAACTTTGCCATCAAATGATTTTTATCATCTCTCCGAATGTGACCTATAGGTAAGAAACGCCGATGTCTCATATACACACATTCTGACCGTACGGAAGATAAATTGAACCATGCGTCGAGTATGACAACTTGGACATGCCATGTATCCCTTTGTACTCCAACCTGATAACATAGAATATGCTGGAAAATCATTGATAGTCCACAAGATAATGCACGCATCATGAAATTTTCCTTTTTATCTGGATCATATGTTTGCACACCATGTTCCCACAACAACTTGAGTTCATCAATTAATGGTTGAAGATAGACATCGATGTCATTACCAGGAGATTTTGGACCATCTATGAGAAGACTCATCATAAAAAATGATTGTTTCATAGCCAACCATGGAGGCAAATTGTATGCTATTAAGATCGCTGGCCATGTGCTATGACTACTACCCGTTGAAATCTTAAATGGGCTAAACCCATCGCTTGCTAGTCCAAGTCTGACATTACGAGGCTCCATGCTAAAAGTTGAATGTTTGAGATCAAAATCCTTCCAAGCTTCAGAATCCCTAGGATGACTCATTTTTCCATCATCATCTCTGAGTGCATTATGATGCCAACTCATAAAACCAGCTGTCCTGCTAGACATATATAGTCGTTGAAGTCTTGGAATCAAAGGAAAATGGCGAAGCACCTTCTTCGGAACATTATTCTTTCCACTTCTACATTTTTTCCATCTAGACATACCACAAATCGGGCAATTGTCTAAATCTTTATGTGCTTTCCAAAATAACACACAATCATTTGGGCATGCATGTATCTTATTGCAGCTTAACCCTAATTTAGACATCATTTTTTGGATTGATACCAACTATTTGGCAATGTGTTTTCTTCAGGCAAAACATCTTTAATCAAAGCTAAAATGTCTAAGAATGCCTTGTTGGTCAGTTTGTGCAAACATTTAAGCTGAAACATGTGTACAAGAAAAGAAAATTTAGAGTACTTGGTGCATCCTGTGTATAGTGGCTTCTTAGCTTCTTGCATTAGTTCATCAAATCTTTTTGCCTCGTAATTTTTCAGAATGAGAGACCGATTGATGTAGGAAACTATCATTCAATAATCCTTCTATATCATCACCGAAGTAACATTTGTGTTTGTCTCCATACGAGGCCGCTTACGAGATTCTCCATGAAAACTCCAAATTGTATAGTTTGTCACAAATCCCTCTTTAACAATGTGAAGATGAACTCGTATCCTTCTCATAATGATATCTATTTTGACACTTTGAACATGGGCAACGAATAGCGATAAGTCACTGGTGTTCGAATTTTTAATTGCAAAGTCCATGAAATAGTTGACCCCGTTCAAGAAAGATGTGTTTACACGTTCATGCCTTGTTTTATACATATACATCCAACTCTTATCACTCATAAAGTCTTCTTCCATCTTGAAAAAGAAAAGATATTAGTATAACAATAATAACTAGAGTTTCAATTATCTTCGGTATAATATGTTATTTAAGGATTCACAAAAATAAAATTTATATGCTACAAATTCTAAGCAAATAACTAGTAAGTTAGCACTCAAGATTCCTAACATAGACTTACAAACTTAGATGTGTGAGACTTAAATATCATTAATAAACAAAAAGGGGTAGATAAAAAGTTCCAATAGGTCCTTACAAATTTCTTCTTTTTCATTCTTTTTTTATGTTCTTTGAAATTATAAGGTCTTGTCTTGAATCTTGAAGTTAAACGAAGGGGAATATTAGTCTGCTCAATTACGACAGACTAGGCGATTATGGCCATCGGACATAGTGCGCGAGGATCATGGCATGGCTGCGGTAATTAAATTGGACATAAATCGATAACGAACTAGATCGTACAGATTTTCATCAGGATGAACTGATTCTGCAAACATGGTTAAAGTCATCAGTTTAGGTATTGGTCCACATTCGATGCAGCAATATGTAGCTCTAATAAAGATTTTATTCTTTGTGAAAGATATATGAGCTATATAGAAGAACATAGCTAGGAAGATTTCAACCCTTAAGCATATGAGAGATTGGAAAAGATAGTATGAGATGGCTATCAGGTACAATCGTTATTTTCTCAGTTTCAACAGGATGTTAGGGAAAGTTTGTGAGGTGGGGTGAGGGTTTATAAGAAAAATAAAAAACAAAATTACCATTGAAGACTCATCTTTTTTTTCCTTTGGAAAATGCTTAGACAAGACTCTCACCTGCTTATAATCACTCATTACTACAAAATTAAAAATCTGTCACTTCACAACTGGCATGTTGCTTACAAATAGAGTCGAAGGCAAATACTTGAAGTCTTTTCCGCAACAATTTCAGGATTGGGCACGGAGAATGATTTGTCTCATTCGAGAGGGTTTATAAAAAAATAAGAAAACAAAATTACAATTGAAGACTGGGAATATGTCGTGCCTAGCCAATTCCTTGCTGGAAAAGGCTGGTCCGGACTCATCGTCTGCCAATAATTTCTGATTTCAAGCCAGCTAAGACTTTTCAGCCAAATCAGCAACCCCTATTTCGTTCATTCAATCTGGGCTATCTAAACTAGTGATTGGTCCATTGCCTGCATAATCAAATTGGTCATAGTCGATCCTGATACGGATCAGCCACCGTAAAATATGTTCGCACTTTTTATTTCTCTGATTGGAAAGCATTTTTCCCTTTCTTGTCTTTTTTCTTTGTCATCTTGGTAAATACTACACTCTTTTACAACAGCAGTTCCAATAATTAAGACATGTATTTTTGGGAACACCAAATTAAAAAAAATCCTGATTCCTCATTATAGTGCTTAAATACAGCAATCAACCACTAATCATTGAAATGTAAAAAAATGATTCACCATCACGTACTGAGGAAATACCTTGGTGTTATTGCAACCTGCAGTATGAGCAGCTACAACAATTGCCTTACCAACAGGATGGATTGTATTGACTTCAACTCCAGCGGCTGCCGGGGTTTGAAGCGCCCGGGGGAGAAGCGCAAACGCAGCCGGGGTTTGGAGCGCCGCCGGGGGAGAAGCGCAACGCCGATCGATGCCGTGGACGATGCCGATGCGATCGATGCCGACGGACACCAGCGGCTGGCTTTGGAGCGCCCGGTGCAGACGCTCGGTGCCTGGTGCCGACGGACACCAGCGGCTCAAGGGAGGCGACGTTGGCTCTGTACGAGACAGAGCTGGGCGTCATGCAGGAGCCGATCACCACGACCTCCCCCGTCGCCGGCTCCTCCCGGTGCGTTCCCACGTGGGTGGGGCAGCCGTCGGCGTCCGCCCACCTCACCCGGGAGGCGTCGCTGGCGTACCTGGGCAGGAGGCCGAAGGACGATGCGGGACTTTGCGGTCGAAGCATACTGGATGGGGGAAGTAGTTGGGGGACGCTGCGCGACTTCACCGTGGATCAGGGGAGACCTTGCGAGACGGAGCCTGGACAACAGCGGAGACCTTGCGCACGAACGATTTGGAGGAGGAGAGCGGATCCCGATTCGGATGGGAGAGTTGCGCGCGGTTACGCCCGTCGCCTATTTGATCGGGAACGTGATAAGTTACCCGACGGTTTATACCGTCGTTTACGCTCTAGCATGCCCGACGGTTAATCCGGTTCCGTGGTGTATTCTGCACTTTGCGGCAGTGAGACGGGCGATTCCTATCAGGCTGATCTTCATTGTTCTTCGTCTTCCGCAGCGCGATGGAGTTCGGATCGTCGTCAGGTATTCCTAGAAACTCTAATAGTCGTTAGATAGTGGATAAGTAGAGGGTCGATAACAGGTCATTGGAGTCTCGGTAGCGAGTCCGGAACCTCAGTAACAGGTCTCAAGAACTTAAGTAATGGATCTCGGTAGTAAATCTTCAAAAACTCGGTAACAGTTATCATAAGTTCGGTAATGAAGTCTTGAAAAGTCGAAACGACGTCACATCCTTATTAAGCAGGTCTTGATAATAAATTCTTAAAAACTCGGTAACAAATTATCATATGTTCAGCAACAAAGTCTTAGAAGTCGAAATAATGTCACGTTCTCGTTAAGATGTACTCTCACTTCATCTTCATCGCTTCATTTAGACTCCGGAATTTTTTTATCGAAAATAGAGGTGATCCAAACTCCTTGAGTAACCTATGATATGCTCGCTCCTCCGTTGAGGGCGCGGCTCCATAGCTGCGGGTACCGTCCTGCCCGGGCAGGGGCGCCGTGAATACCCGCGCAAGCACAAGCACTGCTGCTCCTGCTCTCGGCCTCCGAGCGTCGCCCCCACCATGGTTATCTCCTCTTTTCTTTTCACGGTCCGAGGCAGATGATAACATATACATATTTGGCAGTACAGACATCATGCGTCTGCACGTATAATTGGAAAAGAAAACAACAGACGTTTCAGTCTTGAATGCAAGGAATCTGGCATGTACGTGACTCAAAATCACCTGCGCAAGGCTTTAAATTATAGTACCGTCAAAGTACGTTGATCAAAGTTCAATCCGTCTATTATATTCCCGTTCATGTTCTAGCCGGATGTAGTTTTACATGGTAGTTTGAGCCTTTGTTTAAATTTGACTCAGGGAGATAATAATTCGGCTCCACTTGAAATTAAATTTGAGTTCAAACTTAATAAAAATTTGTTTATGAAACCCAATTCCAATCGAAACTTGTTTGTGAAACTCTCCTATATGAAGCTCTCGGTCCAGATTCAATTCAATTCAAATTTAATCAATTTTAAATTATTTTATATATCTAAGCATTATTATATAATTATTAAACTTCATTATTTAACTTTTAAGTAATATTTAATAATTATTTAATTGAGTCACTCGTGAATTAAATCCGAGTCTTTTCAAATTTGACTTCTTAACAAATAAAAATTTATTGTTTGTTTAAACTTATTTATTGAACATATTAAATGTGTCAAAGTAGTTTTTGTGTCCAGAGGAGTTCCAAGTTACTTAAGTTATAGATTCGCTTGCACCCTTACACAAGATCTTGGAACATGCGCATGATGGTGGTGCCATATGATATCATTCCAAACATTTAATATAGTGCCTCTATGTCCTGTTCCACTACATCTAATATAGTCGGTTGCGACGGAGTAGTGGGGATGGCTTGTTACAGTCGTTCCCAATGAAGTGACTTGTGATGACTTATTAAAAATTATCTTAAATAATAAAACACTTATAACTGTCGCTACTAATCATGCACTACAAGAAAATCATGTAAGTTAACATCGAGCTAAGTTAAAAGCCATCGCAAAAAAAAATTTATTTGGTGATTAAGTGAAAAGTAGTGGTGATGACTGCAATGAAGCAAATGTGTTTAGAATGCACCCGAACTATAGGTTGGGATATTTTAAACTTTTCTCACAACGGCTTCTAACTGACATCGGTAACAATTAATAGTGATGACTTTATAGGAGTTATCATCAAAAGTTGTTTGAATATCAATTCCAACTCATCGTCACTACATATTTGCAACAACAAATGCTGTCACTAATATTTTTTGATTAAAAATATTGTTCATTTTAAAATTTGAAAATTTATAATTTTTATGGACTATACAACACATGTATAAAAAATGATACATCATTTAATCCACTTGTAAATTCATTCGGTGATAGGTATTCATCTATTCAAAACATTCATTTAAGACATTCATTTAAAACATTCATTCAACCACATTCAACTCTAAAATACAACCATAAAATATAACTATTCAATAAAGGACTAATCACATTCACTCATTCATTCAACCACAACCATTCATTAAATAGCCAATTACATTCATTCATTTATTCAACTACATAACACAAGTGAGGCAATAACGACATTCAATAACATATTTGTGGACGCCGAAAGGATGAGGCAGTGTGGTGATGTGTGCCGTTAGCGGTGGCCGCCGTCCTCCCGCGGTGCGAGCGTTTCGGTGTGGGGTGTGTGTGTTTCTTCTTCCTTACGGTTTTGATAGGGTCGGTTTGTGTTAATCACGCCATAGACACGGTCGTGGATGATTCCAACAAACCGGTCTATCACCCACCTCTTCTCCTTCTTTCTTTCTCCGCACTCACCTTGGTCCCCGGACTACTCAACCCTTGATATCACTTGGGCATCGAAGGACCGGCCCGGGTCGTGAGGAGAATAGAAGGGAAAGAAGATCAGATGGTCAGACAGTGGGTGGCGTTATCAACACTAACTTAACCTATGAACCGAAAAGAGGAAGAGATTGTGTGGTCGCCAGGAGCCAAAGAGGCTCCGATGATTAAAAGAAAAGAGATGAACTGATGAGGGGGGAGAATGACCGGTTACCTCGTTGAATGGGGAGACTGTGTGGGCTCTATCTTCTCCTTCCTCGGCCGGCCGGGGAAGAAGAGCCTTGGAGAAACTCGCTTGCCTGAAAAGAAATTATGAATGAAAGCACAACAAAATAACGATTAGAACTAAGTAGAAAGTAGTAACCATTCGTAGGAAAGACGAGGAATAACAAAAGGGGTTGAACGAACCGGATTAGGACTAACTCCTAACCCCTCTTAAGGGAGGACCTAAATGGCCTAAAGCTAAAGATGCATTAGATTATGCTAGTACAATATGCATGATGAAACCCAAACGGAAAACAGAGTAATGATAAGATAAGGAAGAAGATCGTTGGTGAGACCGGGGGCTTCTGGCTTCTGGAAGTTGCAGGCGCTTCGACTTTAGGTTGCCTGGCGTCCCGTCAGAGGAGCGCTTAGGTCCTTCGGAGGCAACCTTCGACACGATCTTCTCCCGGTTCCAACGAAGGGGGGGACAGACCCCTGGCCCGTTCTAGGAGACTTCTTGAGACTTTTTGGAATGGCTTTCAATGGCTTTTAATGGTATGAGGGGATTTGGGATGGTCTTTTGGTTGTGTTGAATGAGCGGAGTGGAAGAGATGTGATGGAAGATTGAATGACTTGAAGATGGGATTGTGGACTCTAGTGTGGCTTGGAAGATGGTGGGAGGGTGTTGGGAGGCTCAAGAAGACTCTCTCTGTGGAGTTATGGCTCTGGGAATCCTTTTTGGAACATCTTAAATGTGGGAGAAGGGTCTCCTTTTATAGATGCACAAAAGTGACCCTAGCACTCCGGCCTGAAGATGCCTGGCGTCGCGGTATTGGAGCGCCTGCTAATCCGTCGACAAGTCGGCGGATCAGCACGTCCGACCATACCTGTCGCCACCTACCACCCTGCGTGTCAGGCGGCGGTTGTCAGCGGAGATCCCGGCGCTCTGACAGGGGAGCACCTACGACCTACGGCTGACACCTGCAAATTCGGTGCACGCGGAGCCTGCGGTGTCAGTTGGTAGGCGGGGATCCAGGTGCTCCGACGGCGGAGCGCCTGCACCCTCGGTACGATTTCGACAACGCACCGCTGACCGTCCTGAAAAGTCGACTATCACGGGTGGAAATGCAGGCACTCTGGCAGAGGAGCGCTTGTACCATCGTACGTTCCTGAGTACGACGTCGTCCGGCCGGATAAAGGGGTGAAAAGGCGGGAAATTCCAGGCGCTCTGACGTCGCGACGCCTCCAGATTTTCTAAAATTTGGTCATTTTTATGTCAAACCGACTTCCCTGATTGAGAAAATACAAATGTTATCTATAGGAATGAGATTGTACTCTCTGTAATCTGGCCGAATCCGCGTATCTACAATATTTACATAATCTTGAATCAAATAACATTCAACAAATGTTTACACATGTCTACAATGAAATGCGTTTAGGGATACAATCACTCTACCTCCCCAAAAGACTCCTCCTCATCATCATCGTCGCCATCTTCGTTGTTGTCCTCTCTATCTTGGAGGTGGCATCAATGTGAATGAAAGGGTTCTTTTCAGGAGCTTTTAATTTACATTCTGATACATTAGAGTTGGGCATTCAATTGTTTCAATTTCTTGAAATCGTCTTTGCTAATCGTTTAGTTACTACTTTAGAGAAGTAATCTCAGATTGATATGCAACATTCATATAAGTTTATTTCTCCAACTTGCCCACCTTCTCCTTAAGCTCCCAGACATTTTGAGTTGTGGAGATAGAAATGCCTTCACTAGACTCACAATATCATGTGTTGCAAATTTGGCCTTGCTCACCACATCAAATCCATCTCGATCTATATCTACCAAAGAAGGATATGAATGCATGACTAAATTGAGACTCATATACTCTAGCATCTAGTTCCTCTAATGCTGGGATATTTATCAATTGCCATAGATTATCCTAAAATTGAAAATTTTGGATATGGTTCCACTCCATTATCACTTTCATTTTTTCTAATATGTTATAACAGTTATGAGGTGGGTATTTTGCCAATGTTACCCATCTCTAAGTTGAGTAATAGAGTACGGAGAAAACTTGTTACATTTGACTTACAAGTGAAAAGGTTCATTGATTCCTAATTTTCTTTGCGTATTTAAAGATATACTCCACCATGGCTAGTCCCAAGCCCATATGAGGAAGGAGGGTTGTGGTAGGTGATAGCCAGTGTAAAGTAAAGTCACATCTTATAATATATATTTAAATAATATAAACATTGGGGGCGTACTCACCTAATGACTTGTTACACTGTGTAGTCTGGGTGTGGTAAAAAATAACAAAGGTGAGGGAATTCCCCACATATGAAATACCACATAACCACCCTAATTTGGTATTAAAAAAGCAAGGGTTCCCACATGATCAAGGACAGGTGTGGTAAACAAATTAGTATATAATGAAGAGCAATATATAAATTCTGTAACAAAATTAAAAGCAAATAGACATTATTATATAAAAAATAAAAAAATTAAAAGATTAAAAAGAAGAATAATAATAGGTACATGGAATATTGGATACCTTATAGAAAAAATTATGGAACTTGTTGATAGTATGGAGAAAATAATGATTAATATTGTTTGTATCCAAGAAACCAAGTGGATAGGAGAGAATTGTAAAGAAGTAAGAAATACATGGTATAAACTATGGTATATAAGAAAAGAAAGAAATAAAATGGGATACGTATCATTGTTGATAAAGCATTAAAGGATGCAATTGTTTCAATAAAAGAGTAGGAGATAAGATTATTATGGTAAAATTGATTATAAAAAGAAAGATAATTCATATAATTAGTGTGTATGATCCATAAATTGGATTAAGTAATGAGATTAAAGAAAAATTTTGGAAGGATATAAATGACCTAATGTGGAGTTTACCAAATAAAGAAAATATCTTTATTGGAGGAGATCTCAATGGACATGTTGGAAACAAATGCCATAAATATGAAAAGGTTCATAGAGGTTTTGGGTGAAAAAATTTAAATGAAGAAGAAAAAAGTATTTTGGATTTTACGATGGCTTATGTTCTTCTAACAAATATTTATTTTATTAAAAAAATCACATTTAATAATATTTAAAAGTGAACAAAAACAAAGTCAAAATTCACTTCATTCTCTCATGAAAGTCTAATCATGCTATTTTTAAGGATTATTAAAATATTCCAAGTGAAACTTTAACAAGTCAACATAAGTTAGTGATTTTAGATGTTAAGATTAAAACATACAAACACATTTAAAAGAAAGATTTCTTCTAGAATAAAATGGTGGGAGTTACAAGGGATGAAGCAACAAACATTTAAGAATGAGTTTATTAATGTAAATGATTAGAAGGTAGACGTACATGTTAATGCTATGAATGAACATGGCTATAAATATTATAGATTGGTAAAAAAGTACTTGGAGAGTCAAAAGGACATGATTCGCTTAAAAATGAGACTCGGTGATGGAATGAATAAGTGGAATGTGTGATAAAGAATAAAAGATATTTAAGTGCAAAATGTGATAAAGAATAAAAAATATTAGCATAAAAAATTACCTAAGAGTGATAACAATGAAGCTTATGTACAACATAAGATAACAAAAAAGAAAGCAAAATGACTATCAGATGAGTATGAGATGATGCTTTTAAACATATATATGAGAAACTTGGAACTAATGAAGACGAAAAAGATATTTATAGATGGGCAAGGATGAGAAAGAAAAGGCCTAAACATTTTAATCAAGTCAGATGCATGAAATATAAAGAAGAAAAAGTTTTGATCAAAGATGATGACATCAAATAAAAATGGACAAATTATTTTGATACACTTTTTAATGACAAATTTATTTAAAATATAAATGACATTGAGAATGTGACAACATTTAATTTGAATTATATTAAAAGAATTTATTTTTAAAAAGTTAAAGAAGCATTGCAGATGATGAAAACAAGTAAGGGATGTGGTCTAGATAATGTTCTTTTTTTAAGTGTGAAAATGTTTGAAAGATTTAAAGGTGGAATGGTTAACTCGGCATTTTAACAAAATTCTAGACAATGCTCTACTAAGGAGTTGTCTAGCCCTGGCATGTCCTCGTAGGTCCAAACAAATGTCTTCAAATCGTTGTAATACCCCTATCAAATATTTCTCCTATGAATGGGTGAGGTTGGCACTTATGAGCATTGTCTTATGATCTTCCAGTGTTCCCATATTTATTTCTTTGGTTGGTTCATCCAATGTAGTTGACAATTCTTTAAGTTTTTTTTCAATCCAAATGTGTGTGCGTTAGCCAAATCCTCATATTCTTCCTCAAATTTAGAACTCTTCTATGAGACAACCTCATATATCCCTAGGGATTGATCAACTTTATTCTTATCCTCATATCTAATCTCATCTAGTTGGATCACCTTTTCCATATAATCTAGTAGCCTTGAACACTCTGAGCATTTCTGTGTTAGATAATGCAAATATCTCTCTAGATCTCTTTTACCTCTAATTTTCTTCTTTTTATGGCTTAATACTGACCCTAAAGATGAAGATGTAGGGGAGGAGAGAAAGACAAAGAGGTGGTATTTATAGAGACTAGAGTCGAACAAAGCAAGTCAACTAAAGATTTGGTGGGTCCTTGGACTGAAATGCCCTTCAAAGTAAGTAGAGATGTCTCCTTGATTGAAATACTAGTCATAAGAAGGACATTTTGTTGAGGAATTTTTATCATTAAGATAGAATGGGTCGTAGTGACCTAAATAACTTGTCCAATAGGCATAGAAAGAAAGGTAAAATGGCTTGATTAGGTCCTATCAAGATGGGTCAATTTGTTCTGTATAGACTGGGTCAGGAGACACTATTGTAGGTATGGTAAAGATAAACAAGCATGGGTTCGTGGGCTCATTTGAATAGGAAGAAAAAGAAATAGAAGTGAAAGCTCTAAGAAAATTCAGATAAAATGGGCTCGTGGGCCTAAAAATAAAGGTTGGGCTTGTGGATCTGGAAAAAGTAAACAATGGTGGGCTCATGGGCTTGAAAAAAGTAAACAAGGGTGGGCTCTTGGTCCTAGGAATGCTAAATAAAGGTCGGCTCGTGAGCCTGACAATATTAGGAATTGGGCCCGTGGGCCCGAAGTTGCTAAATAATGGTGGGCTCGAGGGCTCAACATAAGAGAGTGAAAGTAGGGTTGCGGCCCTAATTGTTGTGAGAGAAAGAGCTACAAAGCTTCTCATAAGATCTAAGATCACAAGCCTGAAGGAAGAGTGATGAGGTGTAATGTCAAGTAGATCTCCTTTGGGGCTGGTTGATTCTTCTCTTTGATAAGTACCCCAGTTTAGAGTGGGATTTCAACCAACTCCTCCTCACTGATAAAAAATAATTGAGGCAAAGAGACATACCAATTTGGTTTAGTGTCATCAGTTCTCTTCTTCTTTTGTAGTGCCATGCTTCTTTTTTCTTTGTAGTCTCCTTCTACCATCTGAATTATTCTTTCTTATCAAAGTAATACTCAAGGTTTCTTGCATAGCAATTAATCGGTTTCCCTTTTTCATTATTAGTTGTCCCATCATATCCTAAACTGCTTCATGGTGGCAGTTTCATTGTTGATATGGGCTCAGTGATCCCTTGAAGCTCTTTGCCTAGCCCTTGGCCTTGTTGGTATCCTAAAGCTTCTATCATTTGCAACCCAATGGTCATTTCTATGTTCTTCTTTTTCTTTCATACTTTCTTCTACCATTTTTTGATCTCTAGTAATCCCAACAATGTTAGTATCGATTGTCTTGGCAGTCAGAGATATGGTGAAGACAATATGCAATCTGCTTGATCTATCAGGGGAACGTTGAGTACTTTAATTATTTGTCCCCAGTAAGGGAACTTAAGGCATTGATGGTTCATTGAAGCGACACTCTCTAAGGCTTCCAAATAGGGTCTTCCCAGAATGGCCTTGCATGTCGAATCCATCTCCAATACATAAAAATCCACAATGATTGTGTTTGGCCCTAACTTGAAATTAAGTGTCATAATATCATGGGCTGATTTCTTTAAACTATCATAAGTAGTTACTGTTATATGCGATGGCATGATTTCTTCTCTTTCAATGCCACTTAAGCTTAAGGTTTCTAGCACCAGAATATTAATCGATGCCCCAGTATCCACCAAATAAGATCCTATGCCCATGTCCTTGATGTTAATGGTTTAGCACAAAGCCTATCTCCTTGTTTCGGGGGGCAACCAATTCTTTATTAGTAAAAGTAATGTAAGATGTTCACTCCAGGGTGCTAAAAGTATTTTTATCTTTCTTGGGGGAGGTCCTCATTGGCTAGCACTCTTCGCAAGTATTGATAGAGGGTGTCTCGGTGAACTTCAGATCTCTTAATCATCTTCAAGATGGAAATCTAGGCCAGAGTTTTGTCAAGGTGTTTCAACAAATCATAAGTCATTCCGAGTAGCAATTCCTCAATATGTTCCTCTTCTAAGTTTGATGTTGGCACCAACATTGTTACTGTTGTATTGGTCTAAAAGAAAATTCGGTGGAACATTATCTACTTCGAAGCACCATGGTTAGTGGAGGGGCTTGGGGTACAGTAGGTGTCACGTGTAACGTATAGGTGTTATTTTTATATTTTATAAGTAGAATATTATTAAAGTAAATTTATTAGGGGTGTAATTTTATTTAAATCCTTTCTCACCCTTTCCTATTTTCCCTCCCTTCCGTTTTTTTTACTTCCTTCCGATACCTTACCTATTGCTCGCTGCCTCTTTCTCTTTACCTCTTTTTTCTCTCCTCTATGCGGCGCCCCCTTTCCTTCTTGCTAACTATGCCCACGATGACCACCTCACCATTGCCGTTTGCATCCTCGGCCACGTCGACCCCTCCCTTGTCAGCCCCACCGTCTGCCCCCTCACCCACCCTCCGGTTGCCATGCGTCGCATGGACGCCATGCAGTCGCGCACCCCTACGCCACCGCAGCCACATCGCCGTGTCTTTGTGCCATTGTGCCCCGCTAATGTTGTCGCAGCCGTCAGCTTCTGCTTCACCGCACTCGGCCGTCGTGATCGTCGTGTGCCAGCCGCCATGTGCGGCCTCCTACCTCCCTGCGTGCATCAGCCTTCCTCGCCCGACGCTGCCTCGGTTAGCGTCATCCGCCCGCCGCACCACATGGCCAGCCGAGGCCAGCCTCGCGCGAACGCTGCTGTGTGCCGCCTCCCCTTGGACGGCTGGTGCACCCTGCCTCCGCGTGAGCCCCCTTCTCTCTCTTCTATCTATTTGTCCCTATGATCATGAATATTATTTCTCCTCTAAACTTTCTCTTGATCCGACAGCCTATTTTCCATGTGTAAATTAATTTTTCCACCAGCGTAGGTGGTGAGGATTAGCCCTTTTGGATTGGTTCAAGTTGTGCATCGCGTCGTCGACTTTCGATACCCTTTTCGGTCGCCGATTCCCGATTTCTCAAACATCAATCCGGTAGGCACTCTTGACGTGTCTATTACCATTTAAACTATATGTTTTAAAAATCTCTATGACTTGTAGTAATTGGCTTGTTTTAATTAACCAGGTTGGTGTTACTTGTTGTGGTTAGTTAGTGCTATTAGTGGTGTTATTCTCTTTTGTACTTAATAAGAATCGTGATAGGGTGTTAATTATTTGTCTATAACATGTTGATTGGTAGATTTTAGTTGGTCATATCCCTTTCAGTTTAGAATGTAATTAGCTAATTTTTGTTACTCTTTTTGAGTTAATCCCATTGTATAGGTATGATGATAGGTTAACAAGATTAGTTAATGTCTTAGTTAGCATTATTAAATTTGATTTTGGCTATGCTATATCCTTTTAATTAGGTGATAGGGTCTAATTCCTTATGGTCATATCATGTTGGGTTGAGTATGTGATGTGGCAACATGTTAGTCATTATTTATTCTTGTCATTTTATGATTCTAGCATCATGAACATATTGTTTAAGTGTGGTTGGTCATGGTATTTGCATTGATGGTATATTTGTCATAACATGGTGTGGTGTATGTCATTTATCTTATAAGTGTGATCATGGCATGGCATGATTGAGGTGGATGCATGATGCGTTGAAATTATAATGAAAATAGCTACACCAGACTAGTTAGTCGTGACCTGAGGGCAGCGAAGGTTAGAACAGTCTGGTGCATCCTTCAATCCCGGATACCGCGGTTTGTCCCTGTGCCACCACTGCCTAGGTGCACTATGGGATTTCGTTTAGCTATATGGTACTGCTATATATGATAGATCTGGTGGTAGCTGGTTGAGGTGGTAAGATGACGCATTCCTTGCTAATAAGAAAAAAAGGTGTGGTTCTTATTAGAGGATAGGTGCATCTGTGTGAATGTGATTCTTATTAGAGGATAGATGCATTATTGCATGGTATAGTATAGGCGGTCTAGTGATGTATTTCATTTTGTCAATTTTCTGGTTGCATGGTGTATACATGGTTTGTCTCATTTGTAGTGGGATCATCATATAGAGCATATAGTAGGTGATTATGCATGTGTTTACCTCATCCTTTTTGGTCGTTTTAAGGTGTTTATATGTGCTGGTTGATGTGTCTATAGGTGTTGGTTGGTGATTTAAAACGCATGGATTAAGTCAAATATCTAATGTATTGACTAGTATATATTTACATATAATGGTTGTAGGTCTTGGTACCTATTTAAATAACATCTAGGGCCTTTTGGCTATCCGATTTGGTTGATTATGGGGTGTCTACTAAGTCGTCGTACTCATTCCAATCCTCTTATAAATTTTCAAGTAATCAGATTTAGCACAGCAAAAGTGTGGTGGATCGATTCTTGAGATGACAATTGGATGATCTTTGCCATAGAATGGTATATGTTTGATTAGATTGTAGTATTAGCATCATATTTTAGAAAGAATCATTGAAATTGCGATATTAGTCTTATTGTTCCAAACTGATATAATTCAGGGGTTAATTTCCCTGGTTACGTCGTCGGATTATGTTCTGCTGTGTATGTTTAAATCCGAGGCGTGACCGCTTGGTATCAGAGCATTAACTCGGCCTTAAGGTCTATTTTTTAGACTAGCCCGAGTTTATGACATTGGTTTGGATTAGACGGAATTGATGTTTGGAAGAAAATGATCTTGGGCAACGAAATAATTTAGATTGATTATTAGATCGAATGTCATAGAAATTGATGCTAGATTATTAGAGGTCTACATTGGATAATTACAAGTATCATTTTATGATGATTTAGATTTTAGATTTATTGGATCTTGGAGTTTGGATTTATGTTTATTGGATAAGATTATCAAATTGGATTTGTTGAATTTTAATATTAGAGGGTGATCGAGTCATTTGAGGTTTAAATTGAATAATTAATATGTGATGACTGATTTTTAGGTTTGGTCGATCTTGTGATTTGGCTTGATTAAGAAATGCTTTTATCAATCTTAAGGCAAGATTCTTGATTTATATATATCAGATTATCGAATGATCGATATATGATGCTTGATCATTATTAGGTTGGTTTATACTTTAAGGATGGAATTTCATATTTAACATAATTAGTGATCTGGCTTAATGGTGAATTTAATGGTTAGAATCATAATTATATCACATGATTAATAGATAGATGATAGATTGGTGGATCCTTAAATTGATTTAATTAGATAATTTATATGAGATGATGATAATGATTCAATTGTTTATCTAGGATTAATCTGATTTATCATCGTATGCTATATGGAAGGATACCCATGTGTGGTATGAGGATAGGATGACATGTGATTTTAGTATTGGATTTACCCAGATGGAAGTAAAATGGTGATTGAACTATTACTTGCAGCATATGGTTTCAAATGGAAGAGAAATGAGATATAGGAATGAGATTATCAATTTGAAATTGTAAAGTAAAGATCAATAGAATTTTATCATGCTTTGAATAAGTGGTATTTTTTTCATGCTCTTAAGTATAAAATACTGATTGTGCAAGCATGAGGATGTGATATTCAGGTGCTAGTATCAATTTGAGAATTAAAAGTTGGTTTGAGTATGATTATATTAAGGGTTGGTTAGGTGCTATCTACTGATTAATATTATAGTTATACACTCCTCTATCATGATCTTTCATCTTTATGCTCAAATTTTGAACTCTTTATCTTGCTATATCTTATTTGATCAATCTACCCAAATCTTGATTCTAGATCATTTTAATTATATGTTGTGACCAATCATAGGCTGATCTTATGTGTAGTTAGGACCTTGTTCTATTGGAAATGATCTTTTAGATTAGATAGAGATAGAATGATAATGAGAATGTATTATGTAAGAGTGATATTGAGATGGATTTGTAAACTAGGAGAGTTGAGAACTCATTGAAAGTGAGAATCATTGTGTTGATTATATGTGATTATAAATAGATAATATTTTTATGATGAAGATTAGAGATAAATTCTTGATTATAATTTGATAGCAACAACTTTAGACAAAAAGATATTGCGGTAGATATACTTGTTTAAAGTTTGAATCATTATTGTTTAGGTGATGTTAATATTGTCAAAAGTAGTAAACTTATTAGAATTACTTTGGAAGTTAGAGATTTGGTCTCTTGAGAACTTATATAATACAGATTGCATGAGGTGATTATATTTGAGATTATATGCTTATGAATGATATAGAGGGTAAGAATAATTGAATTGTTTGGATAAGTGGATAACATAAATCTTGAGTTATACTTCATTTTATTGTATCATTCCTTTGAGAAGCTTTAGTTATGAGATGGAATTGAAACTATAGTAGCCTTAATAAAAATATGTCAAATTTAGAGAATGAATTTCCAATATGAATTTTGGAATAGATTTATGAAAACATAGGCATGAGCATAGCATTGATAATCTTTTGATATTGAGGATGAGATTTATAGAAGATCAGATATAAACTTTAGAGCATAGGCGATTATCTAGATATGGTTGTAATTAGTTTAAGATTATGGCAACTTGATTTAGAGCATGATCATATTATCTAGATCATCATCTATTATCTATCAACCTTGAACTCACATGTTATTTCTATCTACCATGATTTGAGTTGGGCTTATCCAATCTGAGAACTCATTCTCTCTTCAAATCTTGATTTACAAACTTAGCTAGGCGTATACTTTGCCTACTTAGATTTAGACTTGAGTAAATGGTGATAGATTGATCGTCATATTGTGATTAAATGTAGTAGATGAATTAGTTAGACCGAAATTTATTAGAAAATATCTTTAGATAAAAGATTGTAAGAGGAATAGCTAAGGAATTTTCTTCTCTATTGTGGATTATATGATCAATACGTATAATGATATAGCTTCATATTTAGTGAATCCAATCACTTTAGTGATGATGATGAGGTATATCAGTCTTTAGATAAGATATTGGTTGGATCAATTAAATTTGATATTGGATCATAATTGGATTATTAATTAGATAAGTAGATTGTGTAGTTGATAGCACTATGGATGTATGCTATGATGTTAAATTTTCAAATTTAATATATTTGAAATGTTAAATAGATGTTGATCAATGTTATCAATCTTAAACAAGGTAATATGAGCCATGTAAGGACTACTGGATTATTGAATACTTTTGTGAAGGATATTGATCCATATTGTATTGATCTACAAAATTTTTAGAATTGGTATATTGGTAATTTTGGATTAATGATTATCAGGATTAAGGCCATGAGGTTCTGTGATTGGATGATATAGATGATATATAAATAATTTAGAATGATAGACATATAGATAGAGAGATTAGTTAACAAATATCAAAGATTTTTTTTGCAAGATGAAATTTATAGAAAGATTTTATGATAGATATGAGAATAAATAAGTGACTCATCTTGTTTACATGAGAATGATGACTTTAGGTGATATATGTGATGTGGAAGAATACATATATGATATAAGATATTTTTCTTGCATTATAAATTTCATGGATTTGAGTTTCATTGATATATGGTATTTGGGTTATAAATTTAAATTGGAGAGGATATGGTTAACCAATAGAGGGTATAGAGAATATGTTATTAGTGGTAGATGAACTCCAATAATTTGGTAAGAATGTTTAAAAATTTCAAGGACGAAATTTTTTGTTAGGAGGATAGATTGTAACGTATAGGTGTTATTTTTATATTTTATAAGTAGAATATTATTAAAGTAGATTTATTATGGGTGTAATTTTATTTAAAACCTCCCTCACCCTTTCCTATTTTCCCTCCCTTCCGTTTTTTTACTTCCTTCCGATACCTTACCTATTGCTCGCCGCCTCTTTCTCTTTACCTCTATTTTCTCTCCTCTATGCGGCGCCCCCTTTCCTTCTTGCTACCTATGCCCACGATGACCGCCTCACCATCGCCGTCCGCATCCTCAGCCACGTCGACCCCTCCCTTGTCAGCCCCACCGGCTGCCCGCTCACCCACCCTCCGGTTGCCATGCGTCGCATGGACGCCATGCAGTCGCGCACCCCTATGCCACCGCGGCCACGTCGCCGTGTCTTTGCGCCATCGTGCCCCGCTGATGCTATCGCAGCCATCAGCTTCTGCTCCGCCGCACTCAACCGTCGTGATCGTCGTGTGCCCGCCGCCACGCACGGCCTCCTACCTCCCCGCGCGCGTCCGCCGTCCTCGCCCAACGCCGCCTCGGTTAGCATCATCCGCCCACCGCGCCACGCAGCCAGCCTCACGCGAATGCCATTGTGCGCCGCCTCCCCTTGGACGGCCGGTGCACCCTGCCTCCGCGTGAGCCCCCTTCTCTCTCTTCTATCTATTTGTCCCTATGATCATGAATATTATTTCTCCTCTAAATTTTCCCTTGATCCGACAACCTATTTTCCATGTGTAAATTAATTTTTCGAACAGCCTAGGTGGTGAGGATTAGCCCTTTTGAATTGGTTCAAGTTGTGCATCGCGTCGTCGACTTTCGGTACCCTTTTCGGTCGCCGGTTCCCGATTTCTCAAACATCGATCCAGTAGGCACTCTTGAGGTGTCTATTACCATTTAAATTATATGTTTTAAAAATCTCCATGACTTGCAGTAATTGGCTTGTTTTAATTAACCAGGTTGGTGTTACTTGTTGTGGTTAGTTAGTGCTATTAGTGGTGTTATTCTCTTTTGTATGTAATAAGGATCGTGATAGGGTGTTAATTATTTGTCTATAACATGTTGATTGGTAGATTTTAGTTGGTCATATCCCTTTTAGTTTAGAATGTAATTAGCTAATTTTTGTTACTCTTTTTGAGTTAATCCCATTATATAGGTGTGGTAATAGGTGAACAAGATTAGTTAATGTCTTAACTAGCATTATTAAATCTGATTTTGGCTATGTTATATCCTTTTAACCAGGTGATAGGGCCTAATTCCTTATGGTCATATCATGCTGGGTTGAGTATGTGATGTGGTATCATGTTAGTCATTATTTATTCTTGTCATTTTATGATTCTAGCATCATGAACATATTGTTTAAGTGTGGTTGGTCATGGTATTTGCATTGATGGTATATTTGTCATAGCATGATATGGTGTATGTCATTTATCTTATAAGTGTGACCATGGCATGGCATGATTGAGGTGGATGCATGATGCATTGAAATTATAATGAAAACAGTTACACCAGATTAGATAGTCGTGACTCGAGGGCAACGGAAGTTAGAACAGTCCGGTGCATCCTTCGATCCCAGATACCGCGGTTTGTCCCTATGCCACCACTGCCTAGGTGCACTATGAGATTTCGTTTAACTATATGGTACTGCTATATATGATAGATCTGGCGGTAGCTGGTTGAGGTGGCAAGATGACACATTCCTTACTAATAAGAAAAAAAAGGTGTGGTTCTTATTAGAGGATAGGTGCATCTGTGTGAATGTGATTCTTATTAGAGGATTGATGCATTATTGCATAGTATAGTATAGGCAGTCTAGTGATGTATTTCATTTTATCAATTTTCTGGTTGCATGGTGTATACATGTTTTGTCTCATTTGTAGTGGGATCATCATATAGAGCATATAGTAGGTGATTATGCATTTGTTTACCTCATCTTTTCAGGTCATTTTAAGGTGCTTATATATAGGTGCTGGTTGGTGTGTCTATAGGTGTTGGTTGGTGATTTAAAACGTATGGATTAAGTCAAATATCTAATGTATTGACTAGTCTATATTTACATATAATGGTTGTAGGTCTTGGTACCTATTTAAATAACATTTAGGGCCTTTTGGCTATCCGATTTGGCGGATGATGAGATGTCTACTGAGTCGTCGTACTCATTCCAATCCTCTTATAAATTTTCAAGTAATGAGGTTTAGCATAGCAGAAGCGTGGTGGATCGATTCTTGAGATGACAATTGGATGATCTTTGTCATAGACTGGTATATGTTTGATTAGATTGTAGTATTAGCATCATATTTTAGAAAGAATCATTGAAATTGCGATATTAGTCTTATTGTTCCAAACTGATATAATTTAGGGGTTAATTTCCTCGGTTACGTCGTCGGATTATGTTCTGCTGTGTAGGTTTAAATCTGGGGCGTGACATCATGAGTGAAGGGTTTGATCAAATAAGGATGAGAACTCATGTAGCAACGATAGGGGTAGGTGTTGGCGGTTGAATGAGACTAGGTGCAGGTGGTGAAGGTCTAACAGGTCATATTATGGGTTGGTTTGATTAAAAGGGTGGCATAGACAGTGGTGTGATGACTGGTTGTGGTGCAGCGTGGGTGATGGGAGGAAGGGCTGGTCTAACTTGAGAAGGTGTGATGGTGGTTGGGGTTGGGTTGACAGGAAGAGATGGACTGGTTCAAAGCATGTGTAGGATTGGTCGGTTAGTAAAAGGTGTAGGGCGGTCAACATGGATGACTACTGTGGATCCCTCAATTTACCAACTTTTTCCTCACTTAAAGTTGTTTATGGTGGCAGTTGATATGGAGAGGACTGGTTGGTTTGCTGGTGCTGACGTAGGAGCCTGGGCTGGCGCATGTACTGGTAGCGAGTTATGGACTATCCCTAGACCAAGCTATTTTTGTTGTTGCTGTGGTGGTGCTTGCTACCACTGTTGTGGCTGAATTTTCAACATCTAGATGTACTCTCCCATTTGCATCCAATCAATGCTATCTAGTTCATGGAGATCATTGATATAATATTTGAATTAAAAACTCCATGGTATGCTCTAAATATCTATGATACATGTAATATCTTTCTATGTTCTCAATTTTAGGCCAACCAGGCTTTTCTCTTGGCAACATGATTTGACCTAACACCATAAGGGCATTAAAGAGAAAATGACAAGGGTGGGTAGTGATTTCTTTTGGCCCTCGATTTTCTAGTCACAGGGGCTATTGGTGGCGCTACTTGATTGTAAGCGGTTGGCTGCCGTGTTTGTTGCGAATATTGGGCTTGGGGATGGAGTTGATTAGGATTTATGTTTGGTTGATTGTAGTGAGGATTCTTGGATTGGAACTAATGGTTGCCTAGAGGATTTCCTATAGCGTTAGTGTTTTCATTAGTGACCATTCCTTTAGTAACTCGGCCTATAGGTGCATAAGTGGTCTTTCTGGGGGCCTAGGACCTTAGATAAAAAAAATCATAATGGGTGCATTTTTCAGTTGAATTTGAATATAACGCACCCTTTCATAGAGTTCTTCCATGGTTGTTGGGTGGTGAAGAGCAAGCACATTTTTAAAGTCTAGTGTAGCATTCAGATTTAACTATATTATGAGACAACATTATAATTTCTGGGCAGACATTTTTCATGTAATGTTTAAACAAGGCATGTTCATTTATAGAGAATGGACAATGATGAGTAATAACCCAACTTAGCAAAATCTTCTCTACTATTTTCATTGTCAAAAACAAAAGTATTATTTCCATCATCATATTTCATTATCCATAAGTTCTTCACTTTGCCTCATTCTTTGAGCATTGGCACATTTTGCAATATGATTTGCTAAATGTTTGGTACCACTTATAGTACCCCCAACCAAATGTTTCTTATAATATTGAAAAAATGTTGACACACTACCATCATCATTGGTCACTCTCTCAAAATCCAACCAAACCTTAGATATGAGCTTTGTTCCTCTATGTGGTTGTGTAGTACCTTTTTTGTGAATTATACATGTTAATATGTGCTATCCCAAACACTAGCCATAGAACTAGTCAATGATAAGAAGGTCACAACATTATTCACCTAAAAATGAAGAATAAGCTATCATGTATATAGTAATAAATAAAAACAAGATAGTAAAAATATGTACTGTTGATCATGTTGGACCTAATCTAAATCCAAAAGGTAAGGCTGTAAAGATGTAAATTGTGCATTCCAACTAATAAAAATAGGGATTTTATTAACCTTCTCAAGTAACAGAGCATAAGTTGAAGGGTATAGAACCAAATGGAGTTGTCATGCTCTTGTGACTTTCTAAATATTCAAACTTCCAATTTGGACCTTGGACGTGGCCTAACTAAATTGCATAGTGCTTTAGATCAGAAGACAAACCTAAAATTACACGAATACATCAGTTAAAATTCTTTCTTGGCTTCATTCTTGTTTTTCTTATTTCCCTTTATATTATGTTTTCAATATTCTTAAGCTTTGAACTTTTCATGCATACCTTTTCGATAGTGTTTCTCACTTTAGTTTTCCATGTTTATAACTATGTTTTTTTTTATCAAAATGGTTGAGTTGAAAAAAAGGGTTGTATTCTATTTTGAAATTTTTCACATCTTTGTGCTGACAATAGAATACATTGGTGATTATATAGATCCTAAAAATAACTTATGGGGTGTTTGGTTGCATGATAATGAAGGTTTTTGTTTTAATTTTTAAAAATTATAAGAAAACTTGTTAAAAGAGGTGTTTGACAACCATGATAATTTTATGTTTTGAAAGTGATTTTCTTCTTAAACAAAAAAGAGGGTCTCACCTCTTTCTTTTTTCTTGTGGTCCCCCACTTTTTTTGGTCATGTGTGGTAGTTACTCTTTTTTGTAATCACATCCCTCCAAACATGATAATTTTATGTCATGAGTTGGTTCACTTTTTATTTTAATACATTTTTTTATTATGAAAGTGTACAAAAAATTATCATGCAACCAAACACCCCATTAGAAAGTTAGTACATATCATCATTTGAAGAGTTCTTGTTCAACAAGGGGTATCTGAAGATTTCTTAATGAACAAACGGTAAGCTAGATTAGCTAATCGTCTACCATACTTGCAATTCATGACTTTTCACCAATAAATGAAAATCAAATAGATAGCACCAAAAGATGGATCGATGCAAGTAAGCAGATTTCTAAATGACTTTTAAAGAGCTGACTCAATGAATATGAATGATCTGCAAAGAAGAATTACTTACATTAATAAGTATGTACAAGATAAAGATACCTAACAATTTCACTTACATGAAGCTGACAACAACCAACCAAGGGAGCAATCAAGCCAGCAAACACCCGAACGGGTTCCATAAAAGTAAATTTTGGTTCTCCAAATTAGGTACACCCAAACTCGAAGTTGAGGCATATTTCGGGCCACCAATTGAGCACCCAAATCCTCTTATATTCAAGTTGGATAATGGGGTTTACCACATCCATTTATAGGTCTAGAAACAAGTAAAAGGTGAGGAGGGATCGGAGCTGCGCCAAATGGTGTCAATTGCCCGATCTCATTGTGGGCTTGTCCAGCTCATCTGGGAATGCCAACTCGAATAAGTGCCCCCACCATTATGTCTCATAATAAAAACTAAATCTTACCGTTTATATTTAAGAAATTTATTAAGATATAAGAGTTACGCTTAAAATGTTATTAATTAAGAAATCAAGCACTTCAAATCTTCTGACCTCTGACCCAATCAGAGGACGGAGGGCAGTTAAAGGGTTAAAGCTAAGTTTGTTTTGGCTTAATCGATATCTAATCATTTAGTAAAATATTTTAATAAATTAATTTAACCTTTCGATGAATCACTTAATTTCAAGTGGTTTATTATATTTTTATTAAGTCAAATCAAATGTCAAAACTTGAGTCAAATCAAATAGAAACTAAATTCATGACTCTCCACACAACAAGAGGTCAGAGGTGTGTAAGAGCCCAATCAAACAACACTTTACTCTTGGATGATCTTACCATTTTTATGACAATTGACTCTACATCAGTGTGTTTAATTATGTTGTTGCCACCATATGTGTTTAGTACTGGCTAAAATTTGAAAAATCAAATCAAACAATTGATTTAGTTAAATTTTATTTTATTTTAATTAATATTTAATTAATTAATTTATTTATTTAAACTAAACGAAATCATTGACTGAATAATCAAAATTACATTAAATATATAGTTATGTTAAATTAGACCTATTACATTACTTGTGAATATTTTAAGAGCTCTTAAGATAAACTTAATCACATATAAAATTATATATAGACATATGTATATATCATATCTTAATAATTAATGCTTTGAGCCGAACTAAATTGAATTAATTGAATTTGATTTGATTTGAGAAGTACAGTTAGTTAAGAAAGAAATCTTAAAAATCAAATCAAATTGGATCAAAACAAGACAACGACTAAAAAGTAAATAAAATATTTTAAAAATTAAAAAGATATATACGATACATTTGTGTCAGAAGAATCTTTAAAAAGCTAATACAAAGTCTTTAGAGATTTTGGTAATTAGATGGTGATTTTAATCCGAACTAAATAGAACCTTCGTAAAAATATGGTCAAAATTGCTTATTGTTTCAAAACTTTCCTACCATCTACGTCAACATAATTGAAAACTAAACATTAGCAGCTATAATGTTTGGTTCCAATTATGTTTTTATATCTTGTAATAAAATTGTATACTAAAATAAAATTAAAAATAGTTAAAATATAATTCATGAGAGTTTGAAGAGAATAATAACAAAACGTACGGGGTCGTGCATAACAAATAATAGACAAAGTTGAAACTCAAACTCAAAGTCTCAATCTCAAATTGTTAGAGTTGACTATATAGATTCGTCTTTTCTATTTTATGGTCTTCCGCTAACCCCTCTTTCATGGCTAATTCATTGAAGTCTAAATACATTTACGTCAAGTGAACTTAGGTCTACCTCTCCATCTCTTATATGTTGGCAATTTCAGGGTCTCGACTTGTCTGAAAAGCACTTCAAGAGAGTGTGGCCTGATATATCCAAACTAAAAAAGTCTTCCCTTCTTAACAATATCCTCGATTCTCGTAACTCTCACTTTATCCTTGATACACTCATTGTGGATTTTATCTACCCTAGTGTGGACACACATCCATCGTAACATCAACATTTTAACTACACTCAATTTGACAATATGTTTTTTCTTAATAGTTTAACACTCACTACTGTAAATCATGATGAGTGTTATGGCTGTGCGAAAGAATTTTCCTTTCAATTTTAGGGGGATTTTATAGTCGCAAAGAATCCCCGTCGCTTGTCTCCATTGCAACCAACTCACTTTAATCTTATAGTTGACATTTTCGTCATCTTCACCATCCATATGTAAGATTGAACCTAAATATTTAAATTGGATGCTTGATGTGAGGATCTTTCCATTCAAGGTAACTTTGACATCTTTCACTCTCGAGGTTTTGCTAAATCTCAAGTGCATATGTTCTGTGTTTGCCCTATTAATCTTGAACCCCTTGGCTTTTAAAACGTTTCTCCATTGTTCAAGTTTTCTGTTAATACCTTCTCAAGTCTCATCAATAAGGACAATGTCATATGTGAACATCATACACTAAGATAAACTCTCTTATACATCTTTAGTTATTTTGTCAATGGTTAGGATAAAATGATACAAACTTAGAGCAAATTCTTGGTGTAGCCCAATTAACACTTAAAAGAGTCCTAACTCCCCTCCTAACAAGGAAACCTAGGCAGTCGATCCCTCGTACACGTCCCCGAAGATGTTAATAAATTTACCAGGCACATTTTTCTTTCTTAACACTTACGAAAGAATTTCTTTTGAAATTCGGTCATACGTTATTTTTTAAATCGAGAAAAATCATACGAAGATCTCTCTTCAGATCACAATATCTTTCTCTACAAAAAAATACACAAAGAAAGAAATAAATTTGGCATCTTTGAGAAATTCTTACAAAACATATTATTTATCATAATTGCCAAAAATTTTAACAAGTTTCATTACAAAAGTATATTCATAAAAATATTTTGTCATGCAACCTAATAATCCATTTTTATATCATAGACCAGTCAGACGCGTGATTGTTTTTTGTCTGCTCAAAAAATTGTGATATCACATATATCTTCATATGTATTTTACTTTATATTTAAATTTAGAATTTTATATTCATTAATCATAGAAAAATAAGTTTTTTATGGTCTTTCAATATTCTTTAAGTACTCCTTGATAAAAAAATAGACAATTCTTTTTTTGAAATCGATGTATTTATTTTATTTTAAAATTTTTTTATACTATATGAAAAATATTTAGTAGAATATTTAAGATGTGTTTTTGTTTAAAATTACATAAGGAGAAGAGTGAAATAAGAAGTTCATGTCTACGCAATTCTTCTTGTGTAATTTTGATGTGTTTTATAATCATAACAAAAGTAAATCTCCTAAATAAATGATAAAAAGTTAAAATAAATAACAAAGATGACGTAATGAAGTTGCAAAAATTATGCAAGATGTGTTATTTTATTTATCAATCTCTGACCTATCAAGAATATAACCAAACACACAAGATATTTTTAACTTTCGTACAACAAAAGTAGAAGAGGTAACTTGAAAATTCGGTTTCGTTTGGTTCAGATTTTGTGTAAAATATTTTCATCAAAATCTTCCAAAACTAGTATCCATAAGTTTTAAGGGATACTTTTGACAGATTCTTCGTGTTTATCTTTGTTCACTTTTTAAAATCTACTCTAATTTTACCATACTCAAGCAAAAATGAATAAGATGTATTTGGTTGGGATTTCGCACTACAAGAAAATAGGTTACTAGGGACGGCTTATAGCCGTCCCAAAAAACCAAAAAGCCGTCGCTAATAAATATTAGCGACGGCTTCAAAGCCGTCGCAAACGCGTCGTAAATAACGCCGTCGCCAATAATATTAGCGACGGCTATTGTTAAGCCGTCCCTAGTGCATTTATTGGCGACGGCTAATGAACCGTCGCATAAGTTATTAGCAAAATGACCATTTATTGGAGACGGCTTAGACAGCCGTCGCCAATAAGTTTACTAGCGACGGCTTAAGCCGTCGCAAACGATAAGGAGATTAGACGGCGGACGAAGTTATTTGGGACGGGTTAAGCCGTCTCAAATAAGCCAATAAATGTAGTTGCGACGGCGACGTAAGCCGTCGCAAATGGCAACCAGAAACCCTATCACCCCGTTGCCGGAAATTTACTCTGGTATTGCGACGGCTGTATAGCCGTCGCCAATAACTTTATTGGCGACGGCTACAGCCGTCTCTAATATTAAAAACAGCCGTCGCAATACCAGAGAAAAAACCGGGTTCCGGAATTTTTCTCTGGTATTGCGACGGCTGTTTTTAATATTAGGGACGGCTTTAGCCGTCCCAAATAACTTTATTGGCGACGGCTATACACAGCCGTCGCCAATAATAAATTTTTGAAAAAAAAAAATAATTTGATTGGCCGGATTGGATCAATTATACGATCCAATCCGGAAAATCAATCATTCTTGAAACTTTCATAAAGATCTAAAATCGGATCTACCAATCCAAAAATTGATTTATTAGGCCGTCGCCACTGATATTATTAGCGACGGCGTATGAAGCCGTCGCCAATTTTCCGAGGAAAAAAACCCGCACGGGGCGTTTTCTGGGTATTGCGACGGCTTAAGCCGTCGCCACTAATATTAGTAGCGACGGCGTAACAAGCCGTCGCCAGTTTTCCGAGAAAAAAAACCCGCACGGTCGTTTTCCTGGTATTGCGACGGCTTCGACCGTCGCAAAAACCATTATTTGCGACGGCTCAATTTAGCCGTCGCTATTTACCAAATATTAGCGACGGCGTTAGTTTAGCCGTCGCTTTTATCATTATTGGCGACGGCTTAAAAAAGCCATCGCCAATAACCCGTCGCCAATGACCCAGTTTCCTGTAGTGTCGGTTTGTCAGAGTTTTTGCCATCGACAGTAATTAACCTCCCCCATCTAATCAGAACCGAATGCTTAGAGGTGTAAATGAAAATTGATATTCCAAGATTCTCATTCTGTTAATAAGTTTCACATCTTACCAGTAATTGGAGTCGAAGACAGATCTTTTGAAATACTGATCCGATCACGATAAAGTTTAATCTTTTTTTAATCTTATAAAGTAATCGGAACGAAATTAGAATTAGTTGATTTTATTTCTGTTTATTTAGTTTCAATAAAAATAAGTTTTTAAATAAATTTGATTAAATACAATTAAATAAATTATAAAACATGTATTTTAAAACGATAAATAATAAAAATATAGAGTTGAATCAATTATATCAAAGTTTAATAATTAAATATAAATTATTAACTTGTTTTTAAATAAAATTAATATATGATATATGTTTTAAACAAATTCAATTCCATTCCACGTGACCAAATCAGAATTAAATCAAAATCAATACCAGTAATTTTGAAATTATCATAATCAAAATCAAATATAAGCAGTGATTCTACTCCCAAATTCGATCAGGGTGCAGCCCTACAACTACAAATGCCACTTTAGAAAATAGGCATTAAAAGTTATGTCGAATAATTTCTCAAAATTCATAATCTGGAATTTATAAGAATTTTGACAAAAGTCTCTTAATCACTATCAAGTAGGGATGTTCATGGTTTGATTTTTGAGTATTTTTTCTCAAACCAAACCAAACCAAAATATCTCTCAAACCAAATCAAACCAAACCAAATTAATTCGATTTGATTTGGTTTGATTCAGTTCAAATCATATTTTATTAAAGTATAGTAGATATATCAATATATAATTTTATTTTGTTCGTTTTAAATCATATTCTATTAAATTCTTGTGTATATATTTATATATTACATTAATTTTATCTTAAAAATACTTAAAATAAATTTATTTTTATAAGAAAAGATAAATACTATCTTATATATAACTTAAATTAAAATATTTAATCTAATTTAAACTATTCAATTTACTGATTTAATTTAATTTGAAGAATCTTAAAAATTAAACTAAATCGATCGATAATTCAAATTAAATCAAATCAAAATATTAATTTAATTTGAATTTTCAGATTGAATAGAAAAGTGAACAGCTCTACTATCAAGCACCTCCTAAACTAAGATTAGCCGGCATCCCCCGTCGTCGAACGTGGGTCCCACGCTTTAAGTCGGCGTCGGTGTCGGCGTGTCCTCGTCAACCGCACCATTTAACCACCCCCACTCCGCCGTTTACCAGCACCGGAGTCGTGTGCTCTTGCTAGCTGTTACCTGGCATTTACCGGAAAACGACAAACGAGCGGCGAAGAGGGCGGCTGGAGGCCAATCAGATGGCGCTGCCCCGTCGGGGTCGTCCGACCCGTCCAATCACCAGTCGACAACGCAACACGCCTGAAACGCACACACCACCCCCGCTGCCGGTGCGACGTGTCCACGTCCCACTCGCGGACACGGGCATGCAGGGGATCTTTCAGGGGGGGGGGGGCTTCATTTCAGCCCCCCGTCCCTTCCCGCCATGTGTCTCGTGGGCGCGCACAAAAAGTACCGTACTTTTCATATGCACGTAAAACCATACGCACCACGCTGTTACGGGGTACCCCACCCGGCTTGATAGGCCCGTGTGGGTGTGGCATATTAAATTAAATCGAACTTGGATCGCAAAATCCCGTTTTATTCGGAGATTTGACTGTTTCATTAACTAGATTTTTATCATTCCGAATGAGTTTGACACCTCTTTGAAAACAAGTTAATTGATAAGTTAGGTGTTCTAATTAAATACACATTATATTAACTTTAAAAAAATATATTAATAAAAATTAAAGATAATTCTCATATAAATAAAATATTAAACTTAATATTGATCATGCTTCGTTATTTTTTAATTTTTTTTTATAAAAAATTGTACATGTTAAAGGGATGAACGATTTGATCCGGTTCCGATTTTAGTTTGAATTGCTCAGCTAAATGAGAGGTCCTAACCAAGCCCATTTGATTTGATAAACAGTCAAGTTTAAACCATACTTGCTTGCTTTAATAAATCCACGAGCAGATTAATCGAATGTTCAATTATTAAAAATACTTTATTAATATTTATAATTATACATTCTAATTAAATATATTGACTAACATAAAATATAATTTAATTACAATTAAAACTAAATTATATATATGAGTTCAGACTCAAGTTTTATAAACAAAAGTTAAATCGAGATTGAATTTAAGTTTTATAAATAAAAAATAAAAATAAATTCGAGTCTGTTCTTATTTAAAGTCAGACTCAGTTAGATAACCTAAACTATATTTAATTAGGACCATCGCAATTAAACACAAATGACGGTGATTACCAAGCCTCGTCGCCTGGGTCGTACAGACCCCCCCCCCCCCCCGGGTCCCCTCTCTGGCCTGGCGTTGCAGTCCTTAGACAGTAATCGAGAGAGAGAGAGAGGACGGGCGGCATCGCTGGCGGTGGGATGGATCGCCCTGCAAATATAGGCGGAGGTGGGAGAGCAGTACCGCGGTTTTGAGTTCGGATCACCGGGAGTTATTGATCACGCTCACGCCCGCATCGTCTTGAGTGGCTATGTGACTTATCTGTTATTATTATTAATCGTCTGGCTATGTTATTAACTTTTTACGTGGTAATATAGGTAAAGGGAGAGACCGCGGCTCCTCTGATTGAGTCGGCGAGAACTACTCCCTCCGCCGGTCGGCGGAGGTGATCTGAACTCGACGGTGTTGGCATGCAGGAAACCCTAGATCAGGCGGCGAGTTGGAACCTCCCGGACGGAGGAACCCTATGCATCTCTCTGTCACGCGCTCTCCCTTCCGTCAGTCTGTGGTTTTGGCGGCTGCCAGAGGCTACGTCGTTGTCGAAACGGGAAAGGAGGTTTTGCAGGTAAGGTGGAGAGAGCGATCGAATCTGACGAATCCTTGCAGTCCTCTCCCTCCTCCGCCCTGCTCCTCCTCTTCCTCGCCGTCCGGTCTTTTCCATCGTCGTCTTCTGACGCGACGCAGGCCGGGTGGTGTTTCTTTCTCCTCCTTTTTCCCATATCTGGCAATTTCATGAGTCAAAATCGGCGAGCGGCGGGCGGGGAGGCCCGGAGCGGCCGGCGAGGTGGGCAGCTGACAGAAGAGAGTGAGCACACGCCGGCAATTGCATAAAGGCATGCGGTTGTCTCGGCGGGTGCTCACTTCTCTTTCTGTCAGCTCCGCCGGCGAGCAGCGTCGCCGATCCCTCTTCCCCGTACTCCCTCATCGCCCCCTTGAAGCGACAGGAACTGCGGAGGTCATCTTCTTGGGCATCGTATCTTCACGTCTTGCTGATTTGATGCAAGAGATCGGCTCCGCCGGGCTCTTGGTTCTCGGGAGCCTTCCCTGTTCATCGGTCGTCCTTATCCACCGTCTCGGGACCGTGCAAGTCGCGGCGTTCTCCCACCACACGTTCTGCCTTTTCCCCGACCTCCTTCGAGACGTCTGCCCGTGCATTCCCCCTCCACGGCTCGGTTTCCCGTAGAAGCGAAGGCGGCGCTGCTTGAGATGTACGCTCCTCCGACTCCGAGGTGAGGTGAGGATGCTCTTCGTACTCCCCACGACACCTCCGTAGACGCCCTTGGCGCTATCAGATGTATGTATCGCTTCTCCGCCTTGTTTCTCTCTTCCGCAACTCTTCGCACCCCATCTCTTCTGTGTTCATTGGTATAGCTTTCTAATCAGGTGTTTGCCGCTGGTGGTTGGATCTATCCAACTAAGTACAAGTGTACAACTCGGGAGCGTGGTTTTTGACGCAGAGCTCAGCAGCGGTCGTGGTGGGGGCGCCGGCGCCGGCAGCTCCGGCCTCCTTCGGGGGACGGTGAGACGGTACGCCGATCACTCTATTCGACATGTGCGGTTTCGGCGGAATCACTGTTTGGCTGGTCCTCCCCGCATCTACGTTCTTTTCTCATCCTACATCGCGTCTCAGTTCTCACCGTCCACGGTTTCACTTCGTGCTTTTTCTGGCCTTTTTCTGGCGAAGATTAGTTTGCCGGGAGGCTTCAATGCGTCTCCCTGCGTCGGCTGCGTTTATCCGGTTGAGGTAAAGGCATGAATGTGTGGCTTGATTCCTAGGTACTGCTTTATCTCCTCTTCCTCCTCGGGCGCGAACCAGGCAAGATAGTCCAAAATTCCAAAAAGCTTTGCATTCCTCTCCCTCGTTCCGCTGCGCAGCTGATTCTCCACCGGTGCACTGATGAATAAGAGACTCATTGTCGCTTTGAGTCTCTCCCGCATCTCAGACCGGAATGCACCACGCTCGCGGCGTCTTCTCTCTCCGCCCCCCCCCCCCACAGCGCAAGCGACATTCTCCTCTCCTGTCGACTTATCCACGTCTTGCTGGAACGACGGACATCTCGTTATCCGACCATCCGTTCATCGTTTGCCGGAACGACAGATATCTTCACCTCTTCTGAATCTTGTTGAAAGTTTGTCTTCCACATACCGGCGCTACCATGCTCCCTGGCTCGGAGTATTGTGCCCACTTTTAAAAGTGAGCAAATTCCCCGGGAGGCCCATCCAATAGTTCTTTTCCATTTCGTACTTTATACATTTTTGCATCAACCTGGCATGTTAAATTTATCTGATGGAGTCGTGGTGTAGACGATGGGTACCTTTTGAACATTGTCATCTCGGATTGCAGTGCATTGCTGCGGTCTCCCCTTCTAAGGAGGTTGTCGTCACTTGCTCTGAACCAACTTTTGTTCCCGTCAGGCGTCCCCAAATTCATTGGTTCTTCATTCATTTGTGGTTTTCACTGTGGCATTGCCGTGGGTGGGTGCAGGTAGAGATAAAAAATGCGGGCAGACCTGCATCACCATCTAGAAAACTACACTGTCCACCGTACCGCTTTCATGATTTAGTGCATTCACAAGTTTGGGTGGAAAACTCTAGTGATCCGGTAAAGCCTGAGCAGCACATACCTCGATACCCCGCAATTCTTGTCTCTGCATTCTTTTTGATTTTTCATGTTTTAGACCTGCAGCATTTGTATCTCTGTCTGTTGATTGAATCCTTTTCGGTCCCATACTTCTCAATATATCCGTGGATAGGTAATGTGTGGTGTATTAGATGATCGGACCCATACTTCTCAATATATGTAATCATTTGTCTCGATTGTATAGAGCATGCTCATTATTTCACATGCAAAAGCATGGAGGCTGCAGTCAAATCTGCAAAAGCTTGTTCAGATGCCACTCTTCTCACATAGTTCTTGCTTTAGATAAATCCAAAATAGAGCCAGGAGAAGATAAATAACACTGCTTGGATGGATTCAGTCCTTTGTCACACTTACTCTCCTCACCTCGGGCGTTGTGCATATTGGACATTATAGATTCAGTCATAAAATTCTCATGGCGACCTATCCCTCTTTATTTACTCCTGCATCCTCGAAAATAGGAGATGCCTATTTCATGGTCCCTGATGACATCGGATGAAGAATATGACTAACATATGACATGTGTCCTTTTCGTTCTGTGCTATTGTTGGGTAAACAGAATTTACGTGCGTCAGACAAAATGTATATGACTCCTATATGACATAGATTGAATGATCTTCGTGCTCACATAATTCTTAACAATTGTTTTCTATGTATTTTGAGTTCATGTGATTGGTCAGCATATTCCTTTACAGCATCCCTTGATGGGTAATGTTTTTTGCCTGGAGGAAGTATTCTCGTGCCTCCATCATCCCTTTCCTCCATTTGCATCTGCTGTCTAAGTTTGTCCAGGTGAATTAAGTGGACATATTAATATATATAAATTCGACAGGATTCTTTATCCTTATTAATGGTGAAATCTTTGACTTTTTTGAGAGCTTGAGAGAGCTTAGATAGGGTGATCCCATCTCCCCATGCAGTGGGAGAAAAGTTGAGCTTAGTGACATGGCATTCAGCTCGAGATCATGGATTTACGGAGGGGATTGTAGTGGGTAGGAATAGGTTCCAACATGGGTGTTCACTGCTCAGTTTCAATTCAACCTAAAAAACAAACTAAACCTAAATTTTGTTCAATTTGGTTTGTTTCAAAATAAATTTGATTTGATTTCAAAGGTTGTTCAAATCAAATCAAATGAATAAACTTAATAATTTGAATTTTATTTTATTTTTATTTTAAATTAGGTATATTAACAATATGTTTCAGAGCTTCGAATATAAAACTATATATGAATGTATATAATATATTTTCATAAAATATGACTTAAACTAAAATGAAGAGATGAAAATATCTTGAAGTTTGCGATGACCTACGACTTGATCCTAACGAATATTCACTTTATCAAAAGAGACTCTCACTTGGTAATATTTAAGAACGGGAGGAGTAAGATTTATATTAGCTTTATCTTTACTAAAAAAATGGGTCATTTTCTATATTAGGTTTGTAAAATCAAATCTAATGAAGCGCTCACAACTTAACATAAACTCTTGATCTTAAATTTTAAGGTCCTAGGACAGTTGCAAATGGGGCAGCAAAAGAGTGCACTTATGATCAAATGGCATGAATTGAGGGGAATTAAGTAAGAAGAATTTAGGAATACGGCCTCCAAACTTAAGAAATGAGATCTGAATGGAGAGATCGAGTCAATGTAGACTAACATGACATCAAGGATTAATGTGATATGAAAAAAATATTTTTGGTGAGTCTACCCAATGAGATACACTTATGAAGGAGTCATGGTGGTGGAATGATAAAGTGCAAAGTAGTGAAGAGAGTGGTCTAAGAAATTACTCAACTGTAACATCGACGAGGTCTTTATACAATATAAGAGTTAAGAACGAGACAAAAAGGGAAATTAGATGAACTAGGGAGTCGATATGTAGTAGGTTATATGACAATTTGAGCACAAAGAAATGTGATAAAGATATTTACAGTCTAACCAAGTTGAGAGAGAGGAGATCTTAGGACTTAAGATATGTTTGGTGCATTATAGGTAGAGAGAGGAGAGTGTTGACCCGGCATGAGGATATCCATGAATGGTGGAAGTGTTACTTTGAAATGTTCTTTGATGAGCCTACTTTGAAAAATAATGGAGTTGGAAGGGACCAAAGGCAAGGGGCAGAGTCCTCCCAAAAAATTATCTCTCTTGAAGTGCACCTCACATTGAGAAGGATGGGGAGCTCAAGGGTGTGTGGTCTCGATAACATCCTGATTGATGTTTGGTAGTGTTTAGATGAGAGATGAGTGAAGTAGTTAACTCATCTCTTTAATAAAATAGTTATCTACGGAATGATACCAAATGAATGGAGAAAGAGTGTCATCATTAGGGGTGCAAATGAACCGAGCCTAGCTTAGCCTAGCGGAACTCTGTTCAAGCTCAACTTAATTGTTAATATCACTGTTCGAACTTAGCTTGATACTCGACGAGTTTTTAGGAGTCAAACTCGACTCGACTTAAGCTTGACGAGCTGCTCGTTTATGCAAAGAACTTGAGCTCGAATAAAAATATGGTTCATTTATTTAAGCTCGTTTCCAAGCTCATTGTCATAAATTGAGGAGAGGAACCTTGAAGGCTACTATACCACATCTAGACGAGAAAGAAACTGAGAGAAGAACAAAGCCAAACCCTAGTCTTTGCGAGCTCAGTTCGTCATGGTGTTTCTCGATGCCTCTATCGTCGGGAGCAATGCTCGGATCGTCGGTGACATTGACAAACACACCTTTTCAACAAGCTCCACAGTAGGCCGCCACCTCAACATCATCAACTACGGCGAAGCTCAAGGCTCTTGCCCTAGATAGCCCACTTGCCACCATGGTCGATAGGTGGCATACGCTGATGGGGCAATAGGAGAAGGATTTGTGGAGGTGTGGTGGAGCAACTAATTAGTGGAGACGCTATTGGCGACAACTATGGCGATGTCTGTATGAGGGTGTTCGTGGTCGGGAGCAATGCATAGATCCTGTAGTAGAGTGGAGAAAGCTCTTGTCGTGGTACTATGGCATAGGCTTGTGGGAGAGAGAGAGAGAGAGACAGACAGGGGGAAGTGGCATAAAAGGGACACATTATTATTTAAAGGCAAGGATATGCCAGATGAATGACCTAGATTCATCTAACATGGGACACATTAAATAAACATTTATAATTTATTTGATAATATTTAAAATATATCTTAACAATTTAAATATATAAAAATACATTATTATAGAGTATTAAATATATGGTAAATATGCATAATAAAATTTAATTATACTTTAATTATTATTTAAATTAGTCAAATAAATATTTAGTCAAGTAATTAGACAATTATTTAATTGAATAGTTAATCGAATATTTAATCAAGCTACTCGCGAGTTTATCGAAGCGAGCAAGGGTCTGTTCAGACTTGGCTCATTTATAAGTCGAGCTTTTTTGTGTTCAAACTTGTTTATTTAACCTAATAAATGATCCAAGTCGAGTTTTTATCGAGCCGAGTATCGATCTACTTGTCGAGCGTATTGGTTTGTTTGCACCCCTAGTCATCATCCCGATATTTAAGGGGAAAGTGGACATTCAAAATTGTGGGAACTATAAAGATATCAAAGTCATATGTCAAACTATGAAGTTGTGAGAGAAGGTTATATAGAGGAAATTTCAAGAGTGTATTGAGATATCAGGAAATTAATTTAGATTCATGTCATTTAGATCGACCACAACGGTCATCTTTCTAGCTTGATCCTTAGTGAAGAGATACAAAGACTTAAAGAGAGATCTCCATATGTTTTTCTTGATTTATATAATACTTATGATCCCGTTCTAAGAGAGGATTTTTGGTGGGTGTTAAGAAAAAAAGTACCTAGTGAATTTATTAACATCATTAGTAACACATATGAGGGTGTGACTCCCCAGGTTTCCTCCCCAGGGAGGGACTCAGGAGTTTTCTTGGTGTCAATTAGGTTACACCAAAGGTTTGATCTAAGTCCATATCTTTTTGTCTTAGTCATGAACGAAAAAATTTAGGGTATACAAGAAAGTTTATCTTGGTGTATGATGTTCGCAGATGATATTGTTTTGATTGATGACACTTGAGAAGGTATTAACTGAAAACTTGAACAATGGAGAACCATGTTAGAAGTTAAGAGGTTCAAAATTAATAGGATGAAATGTATATGCACTTTAGATTTAGCAAAATTCTGGAAGTTGAAGATGTCGAAGTAACCTTGGATGAAAATGTCCTTGCACTAGGTACCTAATTTAAATATTTATGTTCAATGTTACATATGATCAGGGAATATGATGAAGATGTTGTCATAAGATTAAAGTGATGGCTGAAATGGAGGCAGACGACAGAGATTTTATGTGATTGTAAAATCTCCTTAAAATTGAAAGAGAAATTCTATCATACAACTATAAGATTCGTCATGTGCTATGGTAGTAAGTATTGGGTAACTAAGAATAAACATATTGCCAAATTGAATGTAGTTAAAATGTGGATGTCACGGTGGATGTGTGGCCACACTTAGGTAGACAGAATCTATAATGAGTTGGTTACTTCATTGATTTAGACATATCAGATGGCATCCTCTTGAGGTGCCTGCTAGACAAGTTAAGATCTTGATATAGCTAGTATAATGAGGTAGAGAGATAGGCCCAAGTTAACCTGAAGTAGGCGTATCTAGTATGACTTGGAGGAATAAGGCGTACGAAAGGAGCTAGAGGAAGATTATTGAGAATGCAAAAGATGAATCTATGTAGTTAACCTCAATCATTTGAGACTAAAGGTTTAAGTTTGAGTTTGAGTTTGATGACTGAGAATAAATCAAATGAAATTATATATAGACATATATTATATATTAATAAAATGTGGTTTGAGGGGAGCCAACCAAATTAACTCTGTTTGGTTTGAAAGAAAAATCTTTACAAACCAAACTATGAAAACCCCTAGGTTTGAACATCCTAGTTTTAGTTTGCAAATGATATAATTTTGTTCTCTTATACAACAAAATCAATGGTTATGAATATGAGCATTCTAATCCAGCTCTTTGAGAGGATTTCAAGCCTCACGAACAAATGAAGACATCAACTTATTATATGAATCTTCAAGATCTCTCATCCTATCCCATTGATTTTGATAAATATTAGCATAAATTCTGCTAAAATACTTGAATTATTCTTATTTATCATTGGGATTAAAAGCAACTAGGGGCAGTCTGTTATCAGTTTTTTGGAAAGGAAATTGAAAGGGAAGAAAAGCAAGTTGCACTCAGTAGGTGAGAGATGAACCATGTCCAAAAGTATAATTGTAAGTCTTTTATTATTCTTCTTTTTTATCCTCTCCTTAAAGGCATGTGCAAGAAGATAGGGGTCATTTGGTCATGTTATTTCTGAAAGGGGAAACTGTAAGAAAATACTTACACCTCATTATCAAAAAGAACATTTGCTCGGATGTCAAGAAGGTGGAGTGGGGTCTTACCTCATTTGAATGTATTAATAGTACTTTGCTCATGAAATGTCTATGGTGGTTGACCCATGACACAGAGAATCTAGATTGTTATGGTGATATCTATTTCCCTGATGAAAATTTCATAGCCTCTACTAAGGCTGAGGATCCATCAAGCTTGTTGCCTATTTGAAAATAGATTGCTCACAATTTTAGTTTTTTTTTCCAATTTTGTATTATCATCATTGTAGGTACTTTTGGGAACATTGATGGTTAGGGTATGCATCTCTTTCAATCCTATATTCACCACCTGATGACCTTTGTTGTTGTGAGAATAGTACAATTGCGTAGTTATGGAATAGTTTTGGGCTATGTTCGAAGTGGAGAATAATTTTAGGAGAGACCTCGTGGAGACTGAAATTGTGGAGTACATGCTCTTTGCTAAGCATAGCATATCTATAGGCACACTAATAGTTTGGGAACCATGACCAAGTGCCATGGAATCTAGATTCAAGAAGAGACTTTTCAATAAAGTCACTTGCACTTGGTTGTTTTATGGTGAATGTGAGGTGAGTGAAAAAGTATAGGACCTATCTTTACATATTAAAATTAGAATACTCTCATGGAAGCTAATGTGGATGAAAGTACCCACTATGATCTACTTGCAACATTTATCTCTTGTGCTTGAGACTGTCTTGTGGAAGATTCAAGGCAGACCCCAACCATCTCTTTCTATAATACAATATCATTAATTCGATGTGTGTTCAAGTTTTGAGTAGTGTGATTATTTGGTGAGGACACTAGAAATAAAGACCGATTTGAAAAGACTTATCCGCGTAGACGACGCCGACTGGAGTCTATTTGATTGGGAGAATGCTTTTCTAAGACTAAATGATGTTCAGGATAATTTTCAGATGCATTTTATGAATTTTCAAGAATTTCAGAGGGTCTTAATATTTTTTTAGTCACAACTAAGCCCAAGTAATTTTTTTAGAAGTCTAAGCATTTTTCTATATTTTTTTGGCATTTCTGGTAATTTCCAAGTGCCATTGGCATTTCTTGAGCATTTACGACATTTTATTGATTTTCTCCTATAAATAGGAGCCTCGAGTGTAAATCGGATGATGATGGATGAATGAAATGAGAAATTTGATTGTTTTCCCAAATTGTCCCTACCCTTCTTTCGGTGCACCTTCCAGACTCTTCCAACTTCTCGTTTTTACCCTTGAGGTCTCGTCGACTTAATCGCTTGGACGTCATCTCTCTCTTCAATCGGTCCCAAATGCCAAATAGTGGTCTCTCACCCTCTGGCGATGGCGCAACCCTAACTCCCTCATCTCTAGCTCCGATCTCCTCCTCCAGTGCTGATATTTGTTGGCTCCTTTAGAAAAAAGTACTCCTCCTCCTGATCCATCTTTCCCCTCTCTTAAAGTTCTGATTGAGGGAGTTTCTGGAAGTTTTTGAGCAACCGAAGTTGCTGTTAGCGCGTCTTCTTCACCAAATCTTCTTTCTATTCAGTTCAGTCCTAGCTGAAGCTTGTTTCCATGGCGGAAATCCATATATTACATGGAGCTGCTTTCAATAAAGTCCTCCTCGATGTTGGATCTGAAAGAGAACTTCATCTATGAAGTTTCTAGAGCCAGATCTGCTCAATAACAGTTTGATCTGCTCCTGTAAAGGTTTCTTCTTACTGGTTTGACTATTTTTCGACTTCAAAATGGTAAACCCTAACCTTCAAATGCTATGTCTGATCCCTTATCAGTAGATTTGTTGAATATGAAGATGATTTGAGAGTTTCCGACAACTGTTCACCGGTCATTCTCGAATATCGGTTGAAAGTTACCTAGCTTCTAAAGAGAGTTGCCCGAATTTGGTTCCGAAGGTAGCCATTAATGCTCAGTTCCATTTTTGGTCTATTTTACTTACCGATTGAAGGAGCTTAAAGAGATCCATCTTCCATTTACATTCCGGGAGATGGAACATACCTGATGATTGGTCCCTCTCCAGTCCTTGGGCCGATTTTGCAGTAGATATATGGATCTGGTCCTTCTTGGCAGCTGATCAACATTATGATGAATATTTATGTGATATTGACTGGTCCGGTCTCCAGTCAACTTGGTCACCTCTGTTTTAAAATGAGCTCAGATCATTAAGATCTGTTCGGTTTTCTTGCATTCTGCTTACTTATTGACAATTGGTCTGCTGATCGGTTTTGAGTACTTCTGTTGGTGTTGCTAATTGTTGATTTTAAATCAGTATGGATCATTGTGAATGTGGCAATTCGAATGCTCCTATCCCTTGTTGAAACAGTGATTCTCTTTGGTTGACCCCTGCTGGAAAAGTCAAACAGTGTGTTGAAATTTAGACTTATCGAGATATTGTGGACAGAGCTATATGAGTTAGACACAGTTCTATCAATGATTATGACAGATCTGATTCTGTCTGGTTAGTGTTGGAACCGATTAATTTAAAGAATGTGATGACTTATTTCCCTCTGGGTTACCTTGGTGACTTGTCTTAGTTGTACAAGATGTCGGAACCTGATTATTTTTAAGTTCTCTACTGTTGAGCATTTGATTGAAATCCTTTGAAGAGAACTAAGGGAAAAGTCTAATTCAAGGCCATGATGCCTAGTTGAACCTTTTATCCTAACAATAATATTCTAGTTTGGTTCTTGTGCCGGTTTTCCTTGGTTGCAATATACCTGTTTTTTCTCTATCCTGACAGGTGACAATAAGTTTGCACACTTTGGAAATTAAATACTTGGAAGCAGATTGCTAATCTTTTATTCCTAAAGTGATAAGGTAATTCTTGAATATGTCCTTTTCCTGCTTATTTAGCTGATTTTTTTATTATACCAAGTCAACCATGCCATGCTCATGAGTGATAGGTTCTAGCTATTTGAATTCATGTTGTTGGTGTATTATAATTAGTTAAGTAACCTTCTTGATTTACCGAAAATCTACCTTGTTAATTGCTTGGACTTGTTTCCGTTAGAAGTGGTTTACTCCTAATTCATTGCATGTTGCTTAAATCCTGTAATCTCATTCTTGATTGAGACTATTTTTTGGTCTAATTTCTAGTTATAACTGAGTGTTAATCCTGCTTTTTATGGATCACGGAATCGGCCGCATCGGATCGGAATTGGCCAATTCTGTAATGATGTGTGGAGGTTTTTTTGTCTTGTTTCTTAGATAATAATAAGATGTAATATAACAACATATAATATGCAAAAAATATAACAACATATAACATGTTCACGTGAAAAGATGAAAAATATACATCACATCATCACCAATATCCTAATTATTGGCCTTCATTCTCAAGCTCTTGTTGTTCATCTCACAGCTGAGTTGTCCTTCTTGTAAATACTAGTCCATATCCATAAGAAAATAAAGTATTCCTCATCTCACTCAAATCATAAGGATCAGATTGTGGCACGTAGGTAAACTCAAGTGGAGGTGGAGGAAACCATGAATGTTGTAATCTTACCAATGACTTACAAACGATGGAAAAAGAAGTTGAATAGAGGTGGAATGGAGCTTGGATCATTGGAATTCCTTGAAGGGATCATTGGAATCCACGCTAGATAATTAGAATCACCGGAGGATCACCGAAATAAGTCCAATCCTGCATTCTGCAGGTGGAATCAATTAATTCTGGGCTGGATCGATTGCTTCCAGCCAAGAATCATCGTTGAATCGTTTTACTGAGGAGCGGGATTGATAGGGGGTGCGTAAGGGCTTCGAAGGGGCCGAGGACCCGAAATCAATCAAGATTCAAAACTTATATGTTTTGATAGAATCGGTCAGATCGATCGATTCAAGTGATTCGGACCGATTCCTCTGAAATTCTCGGAGGAATCGGTCCTTCAACCATGGGTTAGTTTGAAATTGACCAATCCAATTATGGAATCGGCCAATTTTGTTCCAATCCGGCCGATTCTGCAATCAATAGCCTTAGCAGAGTAGTTCACCATTGTCTTTTTGTCTCCTATAGGGATTGTACATATATCTTTGCATTTCAATGAACTGTGGCTTTGGCACCTTAAAAAAATATTGTTGTTAACAACAAGATATAATGAATAAGAGAAGTTTATATTACCATGCGGTTATTTCATATTAGCTAGGAGGGTTGGTGATGGATGACTTGTTTCTTGCTTTGATTATTTGTAAATGGGAAGCAATACTTGACTCCTAATGACCTAAATGGCAGTTATGTAATGGGATCATTGATGTTGGACAAAAGGGGAGACATTATCTAGCTGTGTCAAATTGGGCCCCAAACAAGCTAATACCAATCAAATTGGAACCTAAGTGGACCCATCGAGCTGAAACTATTCAAAAAATTACTCAAACTCAACCAAACCATGTCAAACCAATCCAAAAACTGTTGAACCGTGCTATAAAGTTGTTGGACCAACCTTGAAGAGCACCATATTGAGTTGAACCGGGCTGAATTTTGCTGAACCATTCCCAAAAAGCATTGAACTGGGCTTAATACTCTAAACTGGGCTCAAAACTCACTGAATTGGTTTTGGGAAGTTTGAACTTGTCCTGATCCGGTTTGAATCAATCTTGAACTTGTTTGAACTAGTGATGGGCTAGTTGAGAACTGGTTGGACTAGTGTTGGGGTTGTGGGTCGAACTAGTGCAAGTCAGTTGTGGTGCTATGCTACATCGGTTGAGGTGATGCACCGGATAAGATTGAATCAATCCACTTTCACCCCTATTTCTAACATGATATGAAATGGGACGACTAGAACATGAATATATCAAATAACAACTAATAGCACAAGGTCATGATAAAATCAACTATACAAAAAATTAAATATAAGAATAGAATATTTTCTTGACAAACATCCATACAAAAGTCAACAAAAATCTTGTTCAAACTCTAACAATGCCTTTCTCAAGTTTAATAGACATCATTGATAGAAGTTATTAATAAAACCAGAGTAATTTAACAAAAAATGTTAAAACAATGATTTTTGCTTGAAAGATGATTGATTGGGGATGTGTGTGGCCAAGGACCTGTGGGGGTCATGGCTTGCCCATGTATGCTCGACGATTTTAACCATAGGGGAAAGGATGACCACTTGGTGGCTTGTGCATTGTGGTTGCTGAACCCACATTTGTGGCTCTTCTTTGTCGCCCCTAATAGATGAAAAAGGGGTAAGGGCATTTGTGGTAGTCTCACAAGAGGAGGAGGTTTCGGGGGTCTATGAAGGGGCTAATAGGGGCAAGGGGGCTGTGGTGGTGGGTTGCTACCCACAAGATGTTTAAGGTGGGGGGAGGTGTGTAGCCAAGGACCCACGGGGGTTGTGGCCAGGTTGTGTGTGCCCGATAATTTTATCCCCATGGGGAGCGGGTTGTGGCCACCTGATAGTTCGTGCATCCATGGCAGGCGAACCCATGAGAGTTCATAGCTCTTCTTTGTCTCCTTGATAGGGGAAAAGGGGTAAGCAAGGGCCATCTCTCGTGCTTCTTCTCCGATAGTGTAGACTGCCGAGATGAGGTGCGGTGGCGGCGGCCCTTGTTGACAACATCGTTGTTGCTTGTACCAGTGTAGCGGCATCCCCTTCCTCTTATTCCCTTTTATTTCGTCAACGTCATCTGGGCCTACTGGAAAGGGGAAGAGGGTTAGGGGATTTGATGGCCAGAAGGAGGTGGCACTAGGGATTTGCGGCGGTCCTACAGGAGGAGGGAGTTTACAAGGGTGCGTGAAGGGGCCAATAGGGGTAGGGGTGGTAGTGGTGGGATGCTACCCATGGTGTGTTTAGGGCAGGGGGAGGTGTGTGGCCAAGGAAATATTCTATGGTCGTAGCTACATGTTTGGAAATATGATTAGATTTCAATCATAGCTTCTCTATTCCAATTTGCGTTGGTAATTCTCAATATTCTATGAAGCTTAGCTCAACCCTGAAGGATTTGGTGGTGGGGAAGGATCAAGAAACTAATACTATCATATCTCTTTTAAAAGGATTTTATTCTTTTTGGAAGCCCAAATCTTACTACAATAAAAGGTCTACTATTGTTAGGGTCCCATCTAGCGCCTAGGGGATCGTTTTGGACACGTCTCCAACCACCTACCGTGTTTGAAGTCATGTTGTTCCAGCATCAATGGTGTGTTACCGGGTAGAGAAGACAATGATTGTGGACTTTTGTCGGGTCTGATGGTGGTGTGTTACTAGGCATAGAAGATGGTGATTGTGGACTTTTGTTGGGTCTGGTGGACCCGCCCGCTTACTGTTGACCACCCTTTGGATACATTTAACTCACCACTGGTTCGAGCATTCTTCAAACATGTGCTAGGTCACGGTTGTTCCATTGCTTTTGAACTGGTGTCGGGTCAAGGTTAGTTTGATGCTCCTGAATTGGTGCCGACCCAAGCTAACATCTTTAGGTTATCTTCTCGGACTCTAGATGATGCTCCATGCTCTAGCTTGCAACGTCCCTCCTCTTTGTTTTATGCTATCGAAGGGATTTCCATTGGCCACTATTCTTCCTCTTGGCATCATTGCTAGCAGAGGAACCTCTTTGAATTTTGTTCTTCACATAGAGATGTTACCAACTTCTCTAGGGACCCCTATCTCTCTCATCAGAAATGAAGGGAAGGGACCTCTATTAGATACTCTTTTGGCTTCTAAGTAGGGGAATGGAGTCTTGACTGAAGATCCTATCAATCTACATATAGTCATAGTCTCATTGATAATGATGGTCACCTTCAATTGGAATGGTCTAAAGATTTAGAGGATATGTGTAATATTTTAGGTGATGATCTGATATCCATAGGAGACATCGTAGGTTTGAGTTTCCTAGGAAGGGTACAAAGTGTTAGGTCCTTTTCTAAGATTATCAGGAAAGAGTTGACTATTCAGGGGACCTCTCGTAGTGGTAAGAAGAACAACCAACAAAGAGTGAGCTCTAGAGAACTCAAATTCCTACTTTGTAATGATGTTCTCACATATGGTAGAAGAAGAGGAAAGGTGGGGAAGGGCTTAATAATTTATTGATGATCAATATTGTCGTGGTATAGGGGACAAGGAGAAGATGAGGGAGTTTCACAGCATGGTCAACACTTGCAATCCATTTTGTGCTCCTTATAGAAACTAAAATTGATTTTGTTAATACTGATATGGTTATAACATTAAACATTGTTGGTTGAATGGCTTCAAATGTATTGCTTCCATCGGTAGAAGTGGAGGATTGATAGTGGTTTGAGATAGAAGTTTATTTTCAGCCGTGAAAATGTTCAGTGATAAACATGTGTAGGTCTGAAGATCTTTATTATTAGGTACGAAGCAAATTAACTCCTTTGTAATGTTTAAGGCTTAGTGGATATGAATAAGAAAAGTAAATTTTTTTCTACTCTCAAGGCTTCTATGGATAACTTCAACAATTTTGCCTAGTGCATTAGGGGGATTTCAATGGTGTTATTAAACCAAGTGAGAGGTCAGGGCATAACATTTGGGTACAAGAAATTATTCTTTTCAATGATTTTATTAGTGATTGTAGTTTGATGGAGTTCTTTAATTTTAGCCTTGATTTTACATAGTCTGATGTGAAGGCTAAATATATTAGATAAATTCCTCTTTTCCCCTTCATGGATGCAAATTTATGTTGTGTCCCGTAGGATTTCATTTGTCAAGATGGTTTTTAATCATTGTGCTATTGGCATTTAGTATGGTAGGAATAATAAGGGCAAGGCACATAAATTTCACTTCGATCTTGTTTGGAGCCGAGATCCCAATTTCAAAGGTCATTTGAATGTACGGTGGAATAAGCATTAGCTACCTGAAGATTCCTATGCAAACTTAAAAATGTAAAAAAAAAAAGCTAAATTAGTGGGGTTGGTGGTAACCTCCACTTTTCAGCAACTACTAAGAATAAAGTGGTTGTTCAAAATGGACTAGTTTGAAATCTGAATGACTCGGGTGTGATTGGTGAGGAGCAGAGGAAAGAGTGAAAAAAAAAGTGAAGGAAGAATATAGAGAATGGTGCCTTAAAGAGGAGATCGAATGGAAACCGCAGTCTAAAGAGACTTGGTTGATAGAGGGTGAGAAGAACACTAGGTATTTTTGTACTCAATCAACTTTGAAGAAGAAGAATTTTATTCAAAGGTTGAAAATTTTTGGGACTGATTATATGGGCACTGATCAAATTGGGACTCAAGCTGCTAAGGTCTACAAACATGTCTTTATGGATTAGCAACATCGAAACCCTCTTATCAACTTTGATAGGATTATAAGCATAGAGGATGAGAAAGCTGTGTCTCTTATTTGTAATATATGTGAACAAGAGGTTTTAGTGACCATTAAGGCCATGGATGCTTACACAGCTCCTGGTATAGATTGGTTTCTATAGGTTTCTACACTTTTTGTTGGGATGTTAGCAAAGAGGACTATATGCTAGTGATCAAAGGGTTTGAAGCAAATTCAAACATCAACAAGTACCTCAATTTGATTGGTGTCTAAAAAGGACTTTGTGGAAGATATTAGAGATCTCAAGCCGATTAGTCTCTTGAACTGTAGTTATAAGATCATCACGAAAGTCTTAACTTCTAAATTAAGTTCATTAATAAGTTATCTCTCCCTTTTCATATTGCTTTTATTTTTGGCTATTATATTCTAGATAATTTCGTGATGGACTATGAATGTTTGCTTGATCAAAGAGCTAGAAACAAAGAATGTATTCTGCTTAAGTTGGATTTTAAGAAAGTCTATGACAAGGTCATGTGGATTGCTTGCTTAGACTTAGGGTTCTCATATATTTTAAAAGCAATGGATTAATAGTTACGTATTTGCCACCAAATTTTCTACTTTGATTTCTTTTCCTTCTCCAGAGGACGTAAACAGGGGAACCCCATTTCCCAATTCCTTTTTGTTGTCAATCAAGTCCTCAACATTATGTGAGAGGGGGTAACTCAAGCTAGGTTAATTGAAGGGATCTTTGTGGATAACTATATCGGGCAGATAACCCATCTCCTCTTTGCAAATGTCGACACCAAACATTTTCATAAAAATTTGAGGATGAGAATTTTTAGGGATTTCTAAATTTATAATTTAATTGGGATATTTTTTATTCTAATTAAATATCCAAATTCAATTGAGGATTCAATTTCTCGATACCTTTTCCTTGAAAAATCTTAAAACTATTGCAATTCAATGCCAAATTGGGCATCTCAGCCCATAATTTCATATTGTGTCCACCTACCTCAAAATTTTTATTTATTTATTTTTGTTTCACAAAATAGGGATAAATAGTCAAAAAATCAATAGGAATTTAGTCAAATCACCAAAATCATTTGAAAGCTCATGAAAAGTTTCAAGACATATTTTCTTGAAATTTCAGATTTTTAGGAATTTTCTTCTAGAAAATTCTAAATTCTAATATTGCATAAAAATGCTAGAATTTTTTGAGAAATTTCTAATTTTTAGGAATTTTAATGTTCCCTAGAATTTTTATATTTTTTAACCCAAAAATACAATTTTCTGTCTTTTCTAGTATTTTTCTTATTGGAAAATCTAGGAAAATAGGGGATAAATTTTAGAAGCATCTAAAAAATCCACAAAAATTTCAAAATACCCTTGAAGATATCTTTTCATGTTGGAATCAGTTAAGGCAGTGGGGTCCACCACCTAAAAAAAGGGAAAAAAATCCAACAATCTTCTATATATAGGAAATCATCTCTTTTTATCCTCCAAATGATCTAATTTTTTGTTGGAGATCAAATCCTACCCTAACGTGCTCCATGATGCTCTCTCTCTCTCTCTCTAATCTTCTATGAAAGGACAAGGAAAAGGCTGTGTTGGGAGTTTACTACGTTCTTTAACATAACCTGCCACTGCAACATCAAGGAGTGAACAAGAGGAGAAGAAGAAGCTGTGGAGGCTGGTATTGTTGTGCACCAACTGGAGAAGGCTAAGGAGGAGAATTAAGGAAGAAGAAGAAGAGAGGAAAGGGCTTTCCCAACCCCTCTCCTGCTACTGCGACCTTGCCCCTGTTCCTCAGACAAGAAGGCAGAAAAAAAGAGATAAAAAGGTGAGGAAGAAGTAGGCATGTGTTGGATGCGTCCTTCCCTTCCTGTTTCCCTCGTAGAAACATCCTCTTTGGCCTCTAAACTAAACCCTGAAGTGCTTGTGGTCATCACTCTACTGCACAGACCTTGTTTCCTCATTTTTCAATGGGGTAAACCCTTTTCTAAAGCCCCATAAGTTCTGTTGAAGGGTTCTATGGCCTGCGCCATCCCTTCTTTGCATGCCCTAGAACCCATAATTCCTTTCCTATTAATTCTACATCACATAGGGCCGACATCATCCCAAAGCAGCCCTGGATACCCCCTTGTTCAGGTGGTATAAGCCCTTTCCTACACAGCCCTTTATCTTACCCAAACCATTCTCCAAAAACAAACCTACAAATCCCGTAAAACTGGGTCAGAAATTTCCTTGTTCAGAACCCTAAAACTTGGTCCAAAACTCTCCTCTGTTTTCTGATCCAAACAGATCCCTAGATGCCCTCTGACACTGCCTGTGCAGCCACATAAACCAGTCCATAAGCTCCTTTGTTTTCCTCCCAAATCAGACCCTGTTTCGGTCTATTACAGATCAAAATTCTGTCCTGTTCAGCCCCCAGAATAGACCAAAAGTTGTCTTGTTTCAGATCCCCAATCAGACCCCTATGACAGAACCTGTTTCAGCCCAAACAGATCCCAAAAAACCCTATCATAATTTAATCCTAAACCATCTTTAAACCAGTCCTTAAACCAGGCCATCAGCTATCTATTTGAAGCATTTGGGACAACCAAAGAGAGGGCAAAAGGGGTTAAGCACATGAAGCAATGAAGTATGCAACAGTAACCCAATGGGCCCAGAACTGTTCAAGAAAAATCGGATTGCCAATAAAGCAATAAAATAAACAATTTAATGTTGAGTGTAATGCTAGGGTCGAGAGACACACCCTAGTCTCAAGGGAAAATGAAATAAAAATTCATTAATTTAAACAAACAATCAAGACAAGCTTGGGGCCATCCTTGTGCACGCTCCTTGGTTCTTAAGGCAGATATATTCAACTCAACTTAACTCAACTCAAGCCTTAGTCCCAAGTTACTTTAGGTCAGTCATATGGATTCTCTTTTTGCACTCATGTTGATTTTGAGTTACCTCTTTAGATATATTTAAATCATCTAAATCATATTAAATGACCCTCCTCTAAGTTAACCTAAGTCTACCATGTCCTTTTTTGTTTCTTTTGTTTTAATATTTTCTACTTTTCTTATAAGAGCCCAATGTCTTACCATGCCCCGACAGAGAGCAATATATCCATTAAGTCATGAAAAGGTTGTGCATGTTTAATGTGTTGTCATGCCAAACCTTGTGATAATAAGGTTCATCAACCATGGGACGAGTCCCCATGTGCCTATCAATGGTCGAGATATACTGGATCCTAAACCAATGGGAAAGATCCCCACATATTTATCAAGGGCTAGGTGCATTCTATCCTAAATCAATGGAGATAGTTCCTAATACCTGTTAGGGTTTAAAGGAGACTCAATCTCACATCAATCGATAGGAAGAATCCCTATATGCCTATCAAAGGCTGGGCGCATTCTATCATAAATCAATTTAATGCCTATCAAATGTCACATAGATTCACATAGATTTAATCCTAAATTCATTCATGTTATGCAAATTATGGCTTTTTTGCTTTCCCTCCGGGTATTTGTATCTCAAATTGATTAAAGCAACAAAGAATTTGTTATGTTCGGTGCACACTTTGATGTTGAAGGGAGAATAGACAATCCCATAGATTTAAATGAATGTAAAAAAAGAGGAGAGAGAAAATATAAAAAATAATTAACCTGAAAAATATCAAAATTTTGTCAAACCAGTCAAATAGAAATTTTTTAATTTAAAAAATAAATTTTAAACAATAAAAAAATTTAAAATGAATTTTTAAACCCCAAAAACCCAATTAATGGACCGATAAACCAAATAAACCCAATAAACCAGAAAATAAATCAATAAAACTGAAAATACCTCAAACAGTTCAAATTTAATAAAAGAGACCAAGATAAGCCAAGAAACCCAAAACCAAACAAAATTATCTAAAAGATAAAATCCACTGATTTTCATAATTCCAAACAAGTTAAACAAAAGAGACACAACAAATAAAAATTTTCTCACATAAAATCTGCAGATACAAAAAGAAAACCCAAATCTGAAATTTCAAGAAAATTTTAAATCTGAAGATTCACCAATTTTCAAAGTCAAATTGAGATCCTCAAAACAAATCCCAAAGATAAAAGACACTAAATCTTAATAAAAATCAAATCCAAATAAAACACATCTCAAACAAGATTCCAATAGAACTTGAACCAAAATTCAAAATATGTTCTCAATTCAAAAGACATCAAGTCTTAATAAAAAAACCAAACCAAATCTCCATATAAGCCTTATCCAACTCAAATTAAATCCTCAAATAATCTCAAAGATAAAAGATATTAAGTCATAAACCAAAAACAAATTAAATCCTCAAACAAACTCAAATTCAACTGAATCCAAAACACCATGTGTTTGCATTTCTTTGTGTTCATGGGGTCGTTGCTCTCGAATATTTATTTTATGGATGTATGTCTTCTTCGAACGAATTAGTATGGCCTTCTCTGCCTATATAAATCAAACTTTTCTTATAAAAAAAATTGTAGGCATTGCCTCCCGACTAGAAGTTGCCTTAAAAGATTTTGTTTGGATATTGCTATTGTTTGTATCTTCTGTAGCTATATGGAAGAAAACATTGATGCCCTCTAAATTCATTGTGTAGTCATCAACTCACTCTGGAAGACTTTATTCATGGATTGGAAACTTCACTGGAGGGAACCGACTAGCATCCCCGCTCTTCTTCTTAACTAGTCTAGCTTTAACCCTTGACCATCAGACACATTGGTATGGGATCTTTTTCTACCAGTCGTGCTTTGGGCTATATGGAGAGCAAGAAACAGTTGGATTTTTGAAGACCACTTTGAGCACCCCAACTTCAGGATGTCTTGGTTTGTCAAGAACTGATTTTAGCTCTTAATAGCGATCATTTGGAAGAGGCCAACTATGGGATTATTTCTTCAGTGTTCTTCTGGTAGCTCCATCCACAGATACCTCCTTGATAGAGGTCAGACGGGGCTATTCTATTTTGTTAGTGTGCTCTTTCCTTGTGTTTTCCTTTGATTAATCAATAACTGTGACCTTTGGATCACATTGAAGAAAAGTTACTTGCAGATTAATGTTGGATTATTATGCAAGACATTGATTGCTAACCTAATAGATAATCATCATTTATCATCTAATAAAAATATAGTTTTAATTTTGTTATGCAGGCCTTTTTCATGTTGGGTATACAATGTTAATTTTCTGAGTCATTGTTGTATAAGGGACTGGAATGAACTTATGATGTCTATTCACATATAAACGTTTTACTGGTTTTTAAAAATATCTTACCCAATAAACTTCAGCCTTACAAATAAACTAACTTAATCTGATTTCAGCAACCTAAAATAGATATTTCTGCAAGAAAACTGCTGTTTGTTTTTACATTAATTTTCTTATCAATGTATTATAGTCGAAAGATAATTGTTGACTTTTATCTTTTCTTGTACATGGTTTTTTTGTGGACATTAAATATTGGATTCCTTTTGGTTTTGCATTGTTCTTTTCTTATTGCAATTTTCTTGTCAAAGATGACTTAATTGTGAAGCAGCATTATACTGTCAACTTGTTTCTAGCATGTACTATTCTTGTGCATATTCCATGTTTAAAATGGTTATTGCGATTATAAAGTTACGATTTAAACAACACTGCTGTTTTAACATATAGAACTACCTCTAGCAATCGATGTTTGTTGTCTTTCATGGCAGGACATACATAATTTTTTATGGTTTCACCCTATTTCACTTATTTTGATATGGTTTCACCTCAGTTCACTTCTTTTTGGCAAGTGTGTCACAATTGAAAGCTAGCTTTAGCTTTTCTTTAATCCTCTCTACAATTTTCTATATGTATATTTTTTTTAAATACCCGTAACTACACTGCTGTTTTAACATATAGAACTACCTCTAGCATACGATGTTTGTTATCTTTCATGGCAGAACATACATAGTTTTTGATGGTTTCACCCTATTTCACTTATTTTGTTATGGTTTCACCCTATTTTACTTCTTTTTGGCAAGTATGGCACAATTGAAAGCTGGCTTTAGCTTTTCTTTAATGCGCTCTACAATTTTCTTGTTGCCTTTCGTTCACTAGATGCTTGTTGTTGTTCAGAATGAAAAAACCTAAAGAGCTTGCGAGAACTATTTGCAGATTTTCATCTAATAGTCAAATTCATGTTTCTCACAACCTGTATATACTCTGGTTATAGTTTTTTTTTCTAAATTTATGCCTTCTACCTAGATTGAGATAGAAGCGTTACTCATTTATCGTCCCTTCTTCTACAAGTTTCTTTTTGCTCTGTTATTTCACTTGTCATTCCTTTTATTTATTACTAAGGGGAAACTCTTGCATTAATGATATCATTTCAATGTCTCAATAAGTTCCTTGATATATTTATAACTTTCTTCTTTGATATATTTCAATGATATCATTTCAATGCCTTTCTATTTTCAATAAGAAAAAAAAAGAGTAAATATCGGTAGAAGAAACATTCTAGTACGTGGTTTGGAAAGCTAAAAGAAAGTTGCAGCATTGGCCCTAGCTTAGCACTAGTTCTTAAGGTGCTGTTTGGTATGGGGATAACTTGGGGATAAACTTGGGTTATTCTCAAAATTTAGGGGATAACTCAGGTTTATCTCCAAAATTTTATGATACCAAATAGGCTTTAAAAGTCTAGCGTATTGTACAAGTTGTAAAAATAACTTATGTAGATGTTTTGGTCTTCTTCCTCAACGTTTCTCAATTTTACATATCTATCATTGCTTGGTCAGTAGTGAATTTGACACACTTCACTTGCGCTTTTGTTTACGTATTAGTTTTGGTTCTAAGGTACCATTTGGTATCTTTGAATCGGTCAAAGATTAGATATTGAATTTTTTGGTAAAACATCTGAATATAATAGTAGTTTCTTCGTAGACCACTCAAGTTTAAGTGGTTTATTATAATTTTTTAGTTTCAGATGTGAAAAACTAAAGTTTTGTGTTCTTCTAGAAAAATTAGATATGAAATTAAGATTTTAGACATTCTAAATCAAGCGTGAACCATCTTTATGGGGATGTTGTTTGGTACAAGGGCAGGGTTGACAGTGTAGTTGAGGATCCTTATTTGGTAAGTTGGTTGTAACTTTTGGAATATCTAGGTTTCTCGGCCTGGTCAGTGGTTGCCAATTTGTGTATCGTTACTTTGTTCTTTAAACCTGTGCAAGGTTGATTACTAGGCATGCATGTTCATGTTTAGCAAGTTTAGATATTTTCAGTTTATTAAGTAAACAGATGTCTAATCAAGTCGAGAAAGGTTCATTGCATTATATATATCTACCATAGTTGCACATGGAAAAGTACCAATATATACCTCTAATCAGCAAGGAGATAGTTGACGCAGAAGACATGGTGATCGAGGCATATGTGGAAGTAATCTTCTGACCCTTTATTTGATGCTTTAAATGGTGATTATTTATATATGCATAGAGAGAGAGATGGAGGTGAGTGTGCCACACGGAGAAATGGAGGGCGCGAAAGTGGGCAAGCGCGGACTGGACCGTGACAGGGGGATGGTGGGCAAGGGTGCGGGCATCTTGGCGAGAGAGGATTGAACACATTATACACAACCGGATGGGCGTTGTGGGCTGTATACAGTATACACCGCCGGACATTGGGTGGATGCTGATGCCGTACGTTGGGTAAGTGCGGTCAGGTGATGATTGATAAACGTGGGCGGAGGGGTTGTACTAGCGACAATGGCAGATGCAAAGGTGATGGTGCGGAAGCAGATGGTGGGAACGAGATATATATGATATATATGAAGGGTCAACGAAGATTGCACTTACAAGGACTATGAAGAGACGTTGCTATTACAATGACGATGGAGGTACCAGGGATCACTAGGTCTAGGGTCGCAACCAAGTCGGTCGGACTTCTGATCGAGCTGGTCTGATTGGGTTGCGATCTAGTTATGACTCGGGTCGGACTCATTATTTTAATATTTTTTTGAAAAAATTGTAAAATATGTCAAAAAAATATAAAATTTTGAAAATAAATAAGTAACATTATTTTAATAGGTAATTTATCAACTTTTTCTAAACTGATATTGATTTATACTTTTTATAAAAAATATATTCTTCCTATGTCATTTGAGTTGAGTACATAATATGGTATTTATATACATGACGATTATAGTTGTCGCTCTCTTGGACAATCACCCTAAGACTAGATCCCAAGAAATCACCATAGTTATCATAGTCATAAGTTGATTGGATCGATGTGTCAGATGAATCCGCATAATTCATTCCATACTGTTCTTGGCCTTATGTAGGGAATCAAGAGTATTGGGATGAATCATATACATGGTTAGAGACATCATGATATTGTCCTCTAGCTCTATGGGTATGGTGAGTTTCTCAACGTTGTGACTTTAGCCAAGATTGGCGTCTTAGGTTGCATGGGTGTATTGTTCCTTGTCGGTAAAACGTAGAGACGTTGTAGGAGATATACAGCTGGAGTCCCTTGTATTTGTGAAGTAGTAGTGCCCTCATATCTAGTTTCACCGTCGTTGCTACTCTTTGACAAAGAATCTTGAGAAGTTTGGTATCGCATTCGAATGTTTGGGTCCGACATGTCCTCATGATCGTCTTCAACCGTATCAACATCTAAAATGTTAAAAGGATCAATCAGAACGTGTTTACTTTTTCTTCTACTTTGCGTATCTCGACTAGATCATTTTTCGGTCCTCTATCGCTTTGTTAGGGAGGGAGGAATATGAAATTCTTCGATGAGAGGGTCATCATCGAGCACTCTTTTAGCCCATTCTCAGTCTTCCGGGTTGAACTCTGATTTTCTCATCCCTTCTCGATCGTTGACCCAAGCTATCAACAAATTCTTCTTGTAAAATGTTTGATCTAAATCGATATCCTCTTCTTTAATTGTTGACTCCTCAATTTGTCGTCTTGAAGCCTCTTATATTCACTTTTTTGTTTCATCTATTTCTACTTCATTCTCTTCAAATTCGTCAACTTTAGTCTCATGTTGTAGTGACAAAGATGAGGTTTTTAAGTCTTCTTGATGTCAACCAGTTCCTTTGTTTTGTGTGAATTAGCTAATTGTAGACCAGTTTCTCTCACAACCTAAAGCTAAAGTGGTTTGAATTAAGACTCTGATAGTTACATCCATCAAGTCTTCATATTCTGGTGCTTTATCATAGTTCATCCATCAATCAGCTGCATAAATACAATGTGTTAAAAATTTATATCGTACTTTTTTATTAAGTAACTTAGTAACATCACAACTTATTTCACTCTACCTATTCCAAAGTGAATGACTGCATTTTATAATTGTATATCTTGTTGTAGGCAATAATAGACCGGTCATCGTCACTAAGCATGCGTCATATGACACACTTGACATTATCTAGTAACTCATTTGTTGTCTTGAAATGTGAACTGTAGCAATACCATGGGTTGGAAAAAATAACATATCAAGAAGATACTATTAGTAGTCAACTTATATGTATCTGAAATTTAAATAAAATAAGTAAATAACTAAAGATTTATACCTGTTGCATGTATTGGTTGATGTAATGTATGTTTTCATTAATGATCAATGATGTCTCATCGCTTGGCAAAGTCGGACACCGTCTTCGAGATATCTTCCTTCACTCTCTCAATTGCATCAAATAAGGATCCCATATGTTTTTCTGTCTCCGTCAACTATCCTAAGTACTTTCACTATGAGTTGGACGATCTTTAAGATTTTCTTTGCAACCTTCCAAAAATCTCCGCTCTCTACTATCTCTTCAACTTTTCTCCATTTTCTCTCATCTAAAGGAGTATATCTAGCTATCCAAGAACCCCAACCCGGTGACATTATAATCTGGGTTAGAGCTCTCCTACGAGTCAACAAGTTATCTAAGGAAATGTAGTGGGATGTGAAGCGGGTCGCACCGGGCCTTAGTAACTCTCAACCCTTAGTATGCTCTCTCATAAGGTTAATGATGAAGTTATGGTTATAAATAAAGGTGGAATTAAAGTGGGTTAGCTTGACTACCCTATTTATTTGAGAATCCTTGCATATATCCTCCAACACCAACTCTAAAAAGTGGGTGGAACAAGATGTCCATTACAACATTCTTCTTTTTACCATTAGCATATGTCTGGCCGATTTATATGTTGTCTTATTGTCTGTGACTACTTGGACTATCTAATTCTCTCATATCTCTTCGATAACTGTATCGATCAACTCGTAAAGGTACTCAGCATTTTTTACCTATCATGATGCGTAAAGCGACTTCCAAAAGACCGTGCCAGCTTGACAATACACTAAAAAATTGATCATCGTCTTCCTAGTTATACCTATTAGGAATGAGACACTAAGTTATATTAGAAATATATTTATAAATGTACTAGTATAAATTATTTTACTTACTAGTCCATTCGTCGATCATTAATGTGCAACTTCTTTCATCCCAAAATGTTTCTGAAGAAGTTACATACTTCTTTATATCTTGTACCTCCATAAGGAGATATATATTGTATTTCTCTTTTGGGGTTGACCCAGACACTTCTCTTCCGACATTTGTGATTGTGTTGATCATGCTCTCATAGAACAGTTCTCTCGCAGCGTTTGCCAGTATGCTGTGGTAGAAGAATCATCTTGATATTGTTCGGCAAATTCTTTCTTTGCACAACTTGAGGTTTTTCATTGTTGTTATGATTGGGTTTTGATGTTGTCGTGGTCTGATGATAACAAGATCCATGGGACTCACTGTCAGGCCATCGTGTTGTGTGAGATTATGAATATTATCTTTTGGTTGGTTGCTGAATCCACTCCTACTTCCTCGACCACTCTCACTTCTTGAGCCTTGACCCATCATTTGGCCTGTACGCCAACATAAGTCTTTGTCAACGAAGGATCTTCGACTTGCTTTCATTATCCAGAGGAGGTCGTCTATTTAAAATTATTTAAGTAATTAATAATAAATAAAATAAGAGAATAAATTAATTTTCTGAGTAATACAAATGTGCTATCATCGAAGTCGTGGTCTTGATGAATATCTGGTCAATTTTGTTTGGTCCCTTAAATGTGTACGGATTATCTCGTTGGTTGTGACAATTCTTCATAGAAGGTCTTCTTATGTCGTTTCAATCTCCCATTCACTTGTTCCGTTGTTTGTAGGTGCCTATGAAATTGAGCTCTTATCTCTGGTGAAGTCCGAATGAGCATGAAATTTAGAGCAAAAATTTATGAGCGAAAGTGAGCAAGAGAGAGGTGAAAGGTAAGAGAACACCTTGGGGAGGGTTTAAACACCCCCCGCCCGGTTCCGATCCCATTGGGTCCGGGTTGCGACCCAAATGCATGGCTCAAAAAGAACCAAATCAATTTGGTTTGATTGAAAAATAAGTTTTCAGATACCCATAGCGTATTCAGGTCCATCACAGATGAGTCTCAGTTTCACCATTTAACCAAGAACAACTGAGAGATGATTAAATTATATTCATAGACCTCATTTCATCGTGTTGGGTTCTGGCCATAATCATTTTTGCTTGTTTCTTTTGCCCTTTATTTTTTTCGTTATCCAAAAAAATAAGCAAAATCGATATAGTGCTTATATCTATACATCAAGATACTATATACACCTAATACAGAGTATCTAGTTCAGAGTCACTATATTTCATATTTTTCCGCTAAGTTGGATGGAAGGTGAACATGGATGTTGGGTTTCTAGAGGGCCAATATTTCCCTCTTTGATTGTCTTCACAGTTTGTTAGTGAATACGTACGTAATCGTCCTGTGGGCCTCTCGATCTGGCCATATAGTTTGCTCTTTGCTTATCAGTTGGCTGTGATATATGCGTGCGTTTCCCCGTTGCCGGCCATTTATATATTTTACCGCCTCTTATGTTTCGTGGGTTAATTTCGTTTTGTTTGGGTTGAAAACCATCGTTCCGCTCGACTTGATCTCAAGTAACTTTCAAAACAAATCAAATATTTGAATCGTTAGATGGAATATTTATTTTAACCTGGTCGGGTTAACCAATTTGCATCTTCTTCGAGTGACATACGTACGTTTAAGAGTTGATGAGGTCGAACTAGTCATACAAAAAAACTTATGCACTATATTTTAATAACTCGTGATTTAAATAAAGTGAAAAAAATTCATATGTATTCGTATATTTTATACTTGTTAAAACTTGGCTGAAAGGAACCAAATCGATTTGATATTGTTTGAAAAATAATTTTTAAAAATCAAACAAAGCCACAGCGTGGACACTCGTACTTCTTCTTGTTTATATATATATATATATATACATATACAGGTCCTTTAGTTGTGTAAGTTTCATTAAATTATATTAGCAGAGATCTCATTTCATTATATGTTGAATTGGATTCCGGTAATCATTTTTGCATGTGCCTTTCGCCCTTTATTTTTTTGAAAAAACATAGAAAACCAAATTTAGTGCATATCTATAAAGAAACCCACAGCGTTTCTAATTCAGAGTCTTGTCGCAGGTTAAGATTGAAGCTTAAAGACTTTGCTGTATCAACCAACTCCAAATAAAATAAGGCTCACATGAAAAGCATAGCGGTTTTGCTTAGGGGTTGTCAATGGGCCCGATCCGAAGTTGGTACTTTTACAGCCTGGTTCAAAATGTATTGGGTTGGACCGACATAATCTCTTACTTGATATATTGTTGGCTTAGTTCGTAAAAATTATTAACTTGACCTGATTCAATTCAGTGATACCCAACATTTTATTTTATAAATATATAATTGTAAAATTTAATGAACTTGATTATTTAAAATAAAATTTGTTAGTAACTTAATTTATATATAATTTTAATAGGTAAAAGTGATGTTAATTAAGTTATCACAAAATTTTTAGTCTGCTTTAATAGGTATGACAAAAGTTATGACAAAATTTTTAGTCTGCTTTAATAGGTAGGACAAAAGTTATGACAAAATTTTTAGTCTGCTTTAGTCTGCTTTAATTAAGTTATGACAAAAGTTATGACAACATTTTAATAGGTAAAAGTGATATTGATTTTCTCGAGAACTCATTATATTGAAAACTGTTGTCTTTGATTTTACTTTTACATCGTACCAAACGAATCCTTAGTTTTACATTATAGCATGTGAAGTAGTGAATTGTTAAGTGTGGTCTTCATTACATGTTTAGGTCTATGAGACATATATGGTTATGTTAGTGTGTTGTCATATTATGCTTAAAGTGGTTTGCATTTAGGATACCTATACTTGTTATAATCTGATTTTTGGGCTTATTATCTCTATAGTCTGATTTTTCAACTTATTATCTTTATTGTCAGTAGAATTTTACTAGTATAGCATGATAGTTCTTATTGAGTCAAAGCCTTTTCAATCTATAGTTTTCTAGGAAATCAAGGTTAGTGTATTAACCTTAATGTTGGTATTTTAATTGTTTAAACTTTATGTTGATGCTTTTGGTAGAATTATTAGAGTTGTCAATTTAGAGTGAATATTAGTGTTATATTGTTCCAAACTAATGTATTTCAAAAGTTATTTTCTCTCGTTACATTATCGGGTTGTATTTCGTTGTACACATCAAGTGGACCATAACTCATGGATTTTATGTTGACAATTTTGGTAGAATTATTAAAGTTGTCAATTTGAAGTGAATATTAGTGTTATATTATTCTAAATCGATGTCTTTTAAGAACTATTTTCTCCCATTACGTTTTTCGTTTGTATTTCACTGTACATGCCAGATTGTGACTCCTGTGATCAAAGACTAGTCTCTATATTAGAACGTTAACAGATACTAGGTATGTGATTCAATTAATTAAATCAAATAAAGCATGAGTTATATTAAGTGTTCACATATTTCAAATTCTCTATTTTAAGGATATCGATATAAATAATAGAGTATTAGGGTTGTATATTACTATAAACTTTGTATCATACCTAGTGTCCTGATGCCAAAACACAATTGACATAGTCGTCTCGTTCGAGGTGGACTTACACCTATCGTGCTGCTGTCGCCCTCCAACTCCTCCACCTGGTTCCCACCTAAGTTCTTCCTTTTTTTCCAAGTGCAGTTGTCAAAGTGTTGGAGAAAGTGTATGCAATGGAGAACATGAGGATGATGCCTCTGGTGGAGTACGGGTATCCTCAGGTAGATATCTGAGGGTACTCCTTCCACCTCTAGATATAAATGTTCATGAGATCCACCTTTATTATGTGGGTCCCATTAGTCAAATTAGAGACTAAGTCGTGATGGTGCCCATATGTTTTGTTTTTAGGTGGAGTACTCTCCATGATTTGGTTTCTAATTTGACTCGTGAGACCCACATGACAAAGGTGGACTCCACGGATGTTTATATCTAGAGGTGGAGAGGGTACTCTTAAGTGGGCGTCTGAGGGTACTCGCTCTGCCAATATACAAAAATATGGGTTTCACCATGATTTGGTATTTGATTTGACTTGTGAGACTCACATGACAAAGATTGGCCCCACTGATATTTGTATCCGGAGATAGAGGAAATACCCGCAGGTGCTCACTTGTGGGTACCTGCACTCATTTGCTAATAGTTGAAATTTATTTTCTATTGGATGATCTGACCATGGAACAATCGTCTTGTGCTTATTTTGCAAACCAATTCCCAAAATCTAATTGGGGTTAAAATAGCAGTTCAATTTTACAAAATGAGAAACTTGAATGTCATTAACCTCATGAAACCATAGAGAGGTTCATCATGCATTTCTAAACTAATAAAATGATGGGTGAGCACACTCATTTTGAAGATGGCAAGCGGCCAAATGTTGTAGCACATCACCTAAACTGTCGCAATTAATAAGATTGAAGAATGACGAAGAATAGAGAACAATGATAAGATTACCTCATTCATGAGCAAATGAAGGTTGTCATCGTGGACCACCAAAGTTGTCATTGGTTGTGATCTTCGACTTGATGTGAGCTTCTAGCATCCAGAGAACCTACAACACATCTGATTGCATGTATCATCTCTTTCATTCTTTACTTGGAGGACACATACGTAATACAAAGAAAAATAAAAAATGGTATAATTACATGGTTAACTCGAAGGAGACCGTCTGGCCTTCCAAAGGATCCAGATCAAATTTGTAGAATTATTCTACGAAGGAGGCACAAGATGTTGGTTCCACAATCAGATCATCTGTTAGAAAATGATTTTCTACGATTGGCAAAGGAGGATGGGAGAGTTGACATGGTTGTGTCATTGGCTTGACATGGTTGTGTCATTGGCTTGCGGCATTGGAGGTAGAACGCACCTCCTCCGTCAGTGATATATTTTCATCAATGAATGTAAAACATCTTCGGTGAAATTAAATGTGTACTAAGGTAATAAGGAGTTGAAGGTGAAATCATGGTGGGACCCATATTTTTGTGTCAGCCCTTGGTGACTTTGTTTGCAATGATCTATTTGTCGTGGATGTCAATTCTATTATAGTGCAATTTGTTCATGTCAACATCAAGGAGGTGATCGTATGTTCTCCTTTTTGATTTTTTTCTTTCTTATTGTTCTTATCGCAAATAACTTGCAGGGTGTCCGTCTGCTGAGAGCTTGTTTCTCCTAGTTGTCCATACTGCTCACCGACCTCCTAAGAGAAGTGTGTTCGGAGCCGATTACTTCGTAATCCACGCCCTCAGAGTCTGATTCTTCTTCCTTGCCCATGTATTCCTGAGAGATGTGCTGAACTACTCAAGTGCTATAGGGCTCCACTATGCGTGTTAGGTGGTTTCTGTCAGTTTTTCATTGAACTAGTTGCAGGATCTTTGACCTCTTAATTCCCATCACTGAAATGACTACTCCCTCGATCAACATCTTCTTAGTTTCGTGATGCTATGATGAACCTGATCTACTTTTTGAGACTCTCCAAGAACTGTCTCCATGTTTTTTTATCAGGTCGATGACATTTCATGATTTTAGTTTCAACAAACATTGAATTGTTACTATGGAAGTTTTATGTTGAAGATGTGTATTTGTGGTGGTTTGAAAAAAATGTGGTGTTGTGTTTGGAAGTTGTAGTTTCGAGTAGACCAATGTGCATTTAGGCAAAACTAATTTGTTATTTTGCTAGTGAAAGTTTTATTTTCATGATGTTCATTTGTGGGTTTGTTTAGAAATTTGTGTTATGTTTGGTTGTTTGGAAGTTGTAATATTGAATTCACCAATGTTATGAATAAATCTGTAAGGGTATCATATATTTCTTAAAGTCAGTTCGAGTTCACTCTATGTATTATTTCTTGTGACCACATTTGTTGAATGTAGGTGATCACATTTATTATGAGGGAACACCCTCCACTCTTAGACATAAAAGTCTGAGAGGCTCGCGTCTCTCGTATAGATTCCACATGTCAAATTAGGGGAAAACCATTGTAAGTCCCAGATTTCTGTGACTATTTTATTACATTGTATAGGAAAATAACAATACATTTTATTATTTTACAGTAATATCGACATACATGATAATTATCTAAGTTGGTTCCTATTATTTTTGACATATTTAAATAAATAAAAAATATAAATAAATTGGAGATGATTTCAGAAATCGAGAATATGATAAATGAAAGTTGTATTGTACTATTAAATAAGCACATTCATACATTAAATTGATGAAAATTGTTTCTTCCCTTCGTACATTAAATTAATGTGCAAGGCAGTTCATAATCAGATCAAAAGATGAGTGTGATCGATTAACACAAACTGAGAGTATATAAGTAAACTAAGTGAAAACATATGGCAGAGTGCATAAGCAACCATCCATTATTGATATATGTATCAGCCGATTACCGGCATCAAAATGAAACTTCATAAGCAAAAGTAAAATGACCTTCTACAATCAAAAAGCCTGGATGTTCATGTATCAACTTAGTGAAAATGAAAAACATCATGAGAGGTATTCATAAAATGATTAATGAGAATGATAGAGAGAACAACCATTAGTCAAGACAAGAAAGAGGTTCAAGCATCTCTTTTACGGACAAAGATGTCTATGAGTACAGTCATCGACTGAAAGTAATATTTCAGCAATCGAAGGCTCTGTAACAAATCACGACATGTTATTTTTTTGGATCATAGAAGAAAAACAAAAAAAATTAAGCTGACTATAATCTCTATCACCTCTTCCATCACGAGATCGATAGTGCATTCTTCAAGGGATCCAACATCCTTGATATGAAACATACTGAGTAGTGTAATACAAGAGATGGTGGTCATCGGCTCTACTATCAGATCATCCATCACCGTGTATGTCACGACGTCCTCCACATATTCTCATCCACCCTTGGCCACTACTAGTAGCTTTCAAGGAGAGATAGCTTAATCGTTCTGGCATTTCTTGTTGAACGGTTGATCATCTTTACGGAGATGGTGGATTGCAGGATTGCAAAGAAGGAAGGGGGCCCGACAGAAAGAAGTAGATGATATCGGGAAGTTCAGGAAGACATTCCTATTGAATTTGGCTTGCTGGTATGTCACGCTCATCCTATGGACACTACTGTAGAGCTTCAACGTGGAGCCCGTCTTTCCCTTGTTTACGAGGAGCTTGGTGAGTGTGCCCAGTGGCAAAGAGAGGAGACTGAAGAGAAGTCGACCACATCTTTATGTGCTTACACCTCTGTCATGTGGGTCCCAGGTCAAATCAGGGGGCAAATCATGATAGGCGCGCCTAAAGGAACACCCTCTGCTCCCATTCACAAAGGTTCGTGGGGTCCACCTACATCATGTGGGTCTCACATGTCATATCAGGAGACAAATGATGGTGGATCTCACATTTTTTATGACGACTGAGGAAACACCCTGCACTCTTAGACATAAAACTCTGTGGGGCTCATGACTCATGTAATTCTCCCCATGTTAAATTAGAAGAAAATCGTGGTAGGTCCCAATTTTTTGTGACTATTTTTTGCATTATATAGAAAAATAACAATACATTTTATTATTTTATAGTAATGTCGACATACATGATAATTATATAAGTTTATTTCTAACATTTTCAAATAAATAAATTATGCATCATTTTTGACATATTTAAATAAAGTAAAATTATAAATAAATTGGAGATGGTTTCATAAATCGAGAATACGAGAAATAAAAGTTGGATAGTACTATTAAATCAGTGCATTTGTACATTAAATTGAAGAAAATCGTTTCTTGCCTTTATACATTAAATCAGTTGAATAATTCGAGCATCTTTTTTGCTGACAAAGACGTTCGTAAGGACAGTCATCGACTGAAAGTAATATTTCAACAATCGAAGGTCCTGCTACAAATCACGACAGGTTATTTTTTTGCATCATAGAAGAAGAACAAAAAAATTAAGCTAACTATAATCTCTCTCACATCTTCCATTACGAGATCAACAGTGCATTCTTCAACAGACCTGACATCCTTGTTATGAAACTTGTTGAGTAGTGTAATACAGGAGATGGTGGACATCGGCTCCACTATCAGATCATCCATCACCATGTAAGTCACGACACCCTCCACATATTCTCATCCACCATCGACTGTTGCCAGTGGCTTTCAAGGTGAGACAGCTCAATCGTTCCATCATTTCTTGTACATCAAGCAAACATGGATTTTTTGGCAGCCATAATGACCATTGTTGCAATGGTAGAACGTCTTCACAGAGGTGGTGGACAACATGCTTGCCAAGAAGAAAGAGGCCCGACAGAAAGAAGGAGATGATATCGGGAGGTTCAGGAAGATGTTCTTATTGAATTTAGCTTGCAGGTATGTCATGCTCATCCTGTGAACACTACTGTAGAGCTTCAACACAGAGTCCGCCATTCCCTTATTCGCGTGGAGCTTGGTGACTATGCCCAGCGGCAAAGAGAGGAGGCTGAAGAGAAGTCGACCACATCCTTATGCGCTTCCACCTTTGTCATGTGGGTCCCAAGTCAAATCAGGGGGTAAATCATGATAGACCCACTTAGAGGAACACCCTCTGCTCTCATACACAAAAGTTCGTGGGGTCCATCTATGTCATGTGAGTCCCACAGGTCATATCAGGAGACAAATCATGGTTGTTCTCATATTTTTTATGACAGATTATGGAACACCCTCCTCCCTTAGACATAAAACTCTGTGGGGCCCACGATTGGTATTTAGGTCCCCCTTGTCAACTTAGAAGAAAATTGTGATAGGTCCCAAATTTTTTGTGACTATTTTTTTCATTATATAGGGAAATAACAATATATTTTATTATTTTACAGTGATATCGACATATATGATAATTATATAAGTTTATTTCTAACATTTTCAAATAAATAAATTATGCATCATTTTTGAAATATTTAAATAAAATAAAATTACAAATAAATTGAAGATGGTCTTGATTGGTACCATTATTTGTTGTTGTCATCCAGATTCTACTTTTCCTTTGTTATTATGAACAATAACAACTTTTTCGACAAGGGCGGTAACTTTTCATGTCCATTAGACGAGCAACAGTTAAACTTACTTACGTGCAAATGTTGTTTGAAGGGAGATCTTATCGATAATTGGAAGAAAATTTTATTAGATTTAAATTTAGTGTTAAGCTAAATGAAATTATGCAATCACACTTCTTATTAGCTGATTTAATATTATTATATTTTGTCGATGATAGACCTCATCGGTTATAGCCGTTTCTTTAGTGAGTCTCACAAGCCCACCTTTTTCATGTGAATTTCAAGAGTCAAATCAGGGACAAATCATGGTGAGTCTCACATTTTTGTATGGACGATGGATGTTCTTTCAGATGTTTAAGGGAACAACCTCCATCCATAGGCATAAAGGCTATGGGGCTCACCTCTGTCATGTGGGCCCCAAGTCAAATAAGGGACAAATCATGATAGGTTCGCCTAAAGGAACACTCTCTGTCCCTAGACACAAAAGTTGGTGGTGTCCACCTTGGTCAAGTGGGTCCCACGGGTTATATCAAGAGACAAATCATGGTTGGCTTCACAGTTTTTGTGGCTTTTGAGGGAACATCCTCCACCCTTAGACACAAAAGTTCGAGGGGCTCACGTTTGTTGTATAGATCTCACATGTTAAATTAGGAGAAATCGTGGTTGGTCTCACATTTTTTGTGACTATTCTTTTGCATTATATAGGAAAATGATAATAAATTTTATTATTTTATAGTAATATCAACATACATGATAATTATCTAAGTTCTTTCTAACATTATTTCAAATACGTAAATTATGTGTCATTTTTGACATATTTAAATTAATAAAAATTATAAATAAATTGTAGATGATTTCAGAAATCGAGAATACGAGAAATAAAAGTTGGATGGTACTATTAAATCAGTGCATTCATACATAAAACTGAAGAAAATCATTTCTTGCCTTCGTACATTACATCAGTGTGCGAGTTAGTTTATAATCAAATCCAAGATCAGTGTAATAGATTAACACAAACTGAGAACATATAATTAAACCAAGTGAAAACATATGACAGAGTACATAAGCGACCGGCCATTATTGATATCTATATTAGCCAACTGTTGGCATCAAAATGAAACTTCATAGACACATTAGAAGGCAAAAGCAAAACTAAAATGACCTTCTACAACCAAAAAGCCTAGATGTTCAAGTATCAACCTAATGAAAATGGAAAACGGCATATGAGGTATTCATAAAAGGATTTATGAGGATGACAGAGCGAGAACATCCATTAATTAAGACAAAAAAGAGGTTCAAGTATCTCTTTTATGAGCAAAGATGTTTGTGAGTACGGTCGTTGACTAAAAGTAATATTTCAGCAATCAAAGATCCTGTAACAAATCACGACAGGTTATTTTTTTGTATCATAAAAGAAGAACAAAAAAATTAAGTTGACTATAATCTCTCTCACCTCTTCCATCACGAGATCGATAGTGCATTCTTTAAGGGACCCGACGTCCTTGATATGAAACTTGTTGAGTAGTGTAATACAGGAGATGGTGGACATCGGCTCCACTTTCAGATCATCCATCACTGTGTAAGTCACGACGCCCTCCACATATTCTCATCCATCCTCGGCCACTGCCAGTGGCGTTCAAGGAGAGACAGCTCAATTGTTCCCCCATTTCTTGTACATCGAGCAGACATGGAGTTTTTGGCAGCCATAATGACCACTGTTGCATCAGTAGAACATCTTCATGGAGGTGGTGGACTGCGGGCTTTCCAAGAGGGAAGGGGGCCCGGCAGAAAGAAGGAGATGATATAAAGAGGTTTAGGAAGATATTTTTATTGAATTTGGCTTGCAGGTATGTCACGCTTATCTTGTGGACACTACTATAGAGCTTCAACGCGGAGCCTGCCATTCCCTTGTTCAGGAGGAGCCTATGTCATGTAGGTCCCATAGGTCATATCATGCGACAAATCATGGTGAATCTCACATTTTTTATGATGGCTGAGGGAACACCCTTCACCCTTAGACACAAAACTCTGTGGTGCTCACGACTCTCATGTAATTCTCCCAATGTCAAATTAAAAGAAAATCATGGTAGGTCCCAAATTTTTGACTATTTTTTGCATTATATAGGGAAATAGCAATATATTTTATTATTTTACAGTAATATCGACATACATGATAATTATATAAGTTTATTTCAAACACTTTTAAATAAATAAATTATGCATCATTTTTGACATATTTAAATAAATGAAAAATACAAATGAATTGAAGATGGTCTTGATTGGTACCATCATTTGTTGTTGTCCAGCCTTCTACTTTTCATTTGATGTTATGAACAATAACAATTTTTTTGACAGGGGCAGTAGCTTTTCATGTCCATTATATGAGCAACAATCAAACTTACTTACGTATAAATGTTGTTTGAAGGGAAATCTTATTGCTAATTAGAAGAAAATTTTATTAGATTTCAACTTAGTGTTAAGCTAAGTGAAATTATGCAATTACACATCTTATTAGTTGATTTAATATTTTTATCTTTTGCCGATGATAGACCTCACCGGTTATGACCGTTTCTTCAGTGAGTCTCACAAGTCCACCTTTTTCATGTGAGTTTCGCATTGTTGTATGGATGATGGGTGTTCTTTCAGACGCTTGAGGCAACACCCTCCACCCATAGACATAAAGGCTATGGGGTTCACCTTTGTCATGTGGGCCCCAAGTCAAATCAGGGGCTAATCACGATAGGTTCACCTAAAGGAACACTCTCTGTCCCCAGACACAAAAGTTCATGGTGTCCACTTTGGTCAAGTGGGTCCCACGAGTTATACCAAGAGACAAATCATGGTTGACCTCACATTTTTTGCGACTTCTGAGAGAACACACTCCACCCTTAGACACAAAAGTTTGAGGGGCCCACGTTTCTTGTATAGATCTCATATGTTAAATTAGGGAAATTTGTGGGGGGTCCCACATTTTTTGTGACTATTTTTTGCATTATAAAGGAAAATAACAATAAATTTTATTATTTTATAGTAATATTGACATACATGATAATTATCTTAGTTTGTTTCTAACATTTTCAAATACGAAAGTTATGTATCATCTTGGACATATTTAAATAAATTAAATTTATAAATAAATTAGAGATGATTTCTGATATCAAGAATCAGAGAAATAAAAGTTGGATTGTACTATTAAATTAGTACATTTGTACATTAAATTGAAGAAAATCATTTCTTCCCTTTGTACATTAAATTAATGTGCAAAGTAATTCATAATCAGATCTAAGATAAGTGTGTTTGATTAACACAAACTGAAAGTATGTAATTAAACCAAGTGATAACATGTGACAAAGTACATAAGAGACCATCCATTATTGATATATGTATCAGTCAACTACTAGCCAGGGGTGTTCAAGTAAAATCGGTAAACCGGTAAACCGAACCGAACCGATCGGTTCGGTTCGGTTTGACGGGTTATCCATTCGGTTTCTTGAACCGAACTGAACTGATAATTTCTTATCGGTTTGGTTCGGTTCGGCACCTCCCCAAACCGAACCAAACCGATAAACCGGTTGACCCGATTTGACAAAGTTTGACCCACTCTATTTACATATTATATTACATTTAAATATATATTATATCAATTTTAAATATATATTAATATAAATTTAAGTTAATTAGTATAAAGATATAATTATATATTATGAATAAAGTAGTAGTCTTCATATTAATCTTAAATAATTATTATAATGTATATTTTATTTTATGTATATTTTTATTTATTTAAATATACATTAAATCGATGAACCGAACCGAACCGAACCGAACCACAATCGGTTCAGGCTTCACTGAACCGGTTCGGTTCAGTTCGGTTCCTCTTATCGGTTCGGTTTCGGTTTGGAAAAAAAAATGCCCAAACTGAACTGAACCGAACCGTTTACACCCCTACTACTAGCATCAAAATGAAACTTCATGGACACATTAGAAAGCAAAAGCAAAAGTAAAATGACCTTCTAAACTAAACATCATGAGAGGTATTCATAAATGGATTTATGGGAATGACAAAGCGAGAACAACCATTAGTCAAGACAAGAAAGAAGTTCAAGCATCTTTTTTACGAACAAAGACATCCGTGAGTACGGTCATCGACTGGAAGTAATATTTCAGCAATCGAAGGCCCTGTAACAAGTCACGACAAGTTATTTTTTTATCATAAAAGAAGAAAAAAATTAAGCTGAGTATAATCTCTCTCACATCTTCCATCACGAGATCGATAGTGCATTCTTCAAGGGACCCGACGTCCTTGATATGAAATTTGTTGAGTAGTGTAATATAAGAGATGGTGGACATCGGCCCCACTATCAGATCATCCATTACCGTGTAAATCATGATGCCCTACACATATTCTCATCCACCCTCGTCCACTGTCAGTGGCTTTCAATGAGAGACAGCTCAGTCGTTCTGTCATTTATTGTACATCGGGCAGACATGAGTTTTTTGGTAGCCATAATGACCACTGTTGCTTCAATAGAACGTCTTCATGAAGGTGGTGGACTGCGAGCTTGCCAAGAAGGAAGGGGGCCCGGCAGAAAGAAGGAGATGATATCGGGAGGTTCAGGAAGACATTCCTATTGAAGTTGGCTTGCATATATGTCACGTTCATCCTGTGGACACTACTGTAGAGCTTCAACGTGGAGCCCACCATTCCCATGTTCACAAGGAGCCTGGTGAGTGTGCCTAGTGCAAAGAGAGGAGACTGAAGAGAAATCGACCACATCCTTATGCGCTTCCACCTCTGTCATGTAGGTTCCACCATTCCCTTGTTCACGAGGAGCTTGGTGAGTGTGCTCAATGCAAAGAGAGGAGACTAAAGAGAAGTCGTCCACATTCTTATGCACTTACACCTCTGTCATGTGGATCCCAGGTCAAATGAAGGGGTAAATCATGATAGGCCGGCTTAAAGGAACACCCTTTGCTCCCATACACATAAGTTCGTGGGTTCCACCTATGTCATGTGGGTCCCACATGACATATTAGTAGACAAAGCATGGTAGATCTTATATTTTTTATGATGTTTGAGTAACACTCTCCACCCTTAGACACAAAACTTTGTAGGATTCACGTTTGTCATGTAGGTTCCCTATGTCAAATTAGAAGAAAGTCATGGAAGAACCCAAATTTTTTGTGACTATTTTTTGCATTATATATGGAAATAAGAACATATTATATTATTTTACAGTAATATCGACATACATGATAATTATATAAGTTTATTTCTAACATTTTCAAATAGACAAATTATGCATCATTTTATGGCATATTTAAATAAATGTAAAATACAAATAAATTGAAGATGGTCTTAATTGGTACTATCATCTGTTGTTGTTGTTTAGCTTTCTATTTTTTCTTTAATGTTATGAACAACAATAACTCTTTTGACAAGGGCGATAGTTTTTCATGTCCATTAAACTAGCAACAGTTAAACTTATTTACATGAAAATCTTATTTGAAGGGAGATCCTAACCGTCATTGAAAAAAAAATTTGCAGATTTTAATTTAGTGTTAAGATAAGTGAAATTATGCAATCACACATCTTATTAGCTGATTTAATGTTATTATTCTCGGTGCTAGACGTCATCGGTTATTGTTGTTTTTTCAATGTGTCTCATAAGTCCACGTTTTTCATATGAGTTTCATGTGTCAAATCAGGGGCAAACCTTGATGAGTCTTACATTTTTGTCTAGACGAGGGGTGTTCTCTCAAACACTTGAGGGAACACCCTCCACCCCTAGACACAAAGGCTATGTGGCCAACCTCTGTCATGTGGGCCCTAAGTCAAATCAGGGACAAATCATGATAGGTCCACCTAAAGGAACTCTCTCTAACCCCTGACTCAAAAGCTCTTGGTGTTCACTTTGGTCAAGTGGGTCCCACGGGTTATATCAAGAGACAAATCATGGTTGGCCTCACATTTTTTGCAGCTTCTAAGAAAACACCCTCCACCCTTAGACACAAAAGTCCGAGGATCCCACGTTTGTTATATAGATCTCACATGTCAAATTAGGGAAAATCGTGGTGGCTCCATATTTTTTATGACTATTTTTTGCATTATATAGGAAAATAACAATATATTTTATTATTTTATAGTAATATCGACATACTTGATAATTATCTAAGTTTGTTTCTAACATTTTCAAATATGTAAATTATGTATCATTTTTGACATATTTAAATAAATAAAAATTATAAATAAATTGGAGATGATTTCAGAAATCAAGAATATGAGAAATGAAAGTTGGATTGTATTATTGAATAAGTACATTCATACATTAAATTGAAGAAAATCATTTTTTCCCTTCGTACATTAAATTAATGTGCAAGGCAATTCATAATCAGATCCAAGATGAGTGTGATCGATTAACACAAACTGAGAATATATAAGTAAACCAAGTGAAAACATATGACAGACTACATAAGCGACCATCCATTATTGATATATATATATATATCAGCCGACTACTAGCATCAAAATGAAACTTCATGAGCACATTAGAAAGCAAAAGCAAAAGTAAAGTGACTTTCTAAACCAAAAAGCTTGGACATTCAAGTATCAGCTTAGTGAAAATGGAAAACATCATGAGAGGTATTCATAAAAGGATTTATGAGAATGACAAAGTAAGAACTACCATTAGTCAAGACAAGAAAGAGGTTCAAGCATCTCTTTTACAGACAAAGACGTCCGTGAGTACGGTCATCGGCTGGAAGTAATATTTCAACAATTGAAGGCCCTGTAACAAATCACGACAGGTTATTTTTTTAGATAATAGAAGAAGAACAAAAAAAATTAAGCTGACTATAATCTCTCTCACCTCTTCCATCTTGAGATCGACAGTGCAATCTTCAAGGGACCCGATGTCCTTGATATGAAATTTGTTGAGTAATGTAATACAGGAAATGTTGGACGTAGGCTCTACTAACAGATCATCCATCACCGTGTAACTCACGATGTCCTCCACATATTCTCATCCACCCTCTGCCATTGCCAGTGGCTTTAAAGGAGAAACAGCTCAATCATTCCATCTTTTCTTGTGCAATGGGCAAACATGGATTTTTTGTCAGCCATAATGACCATTGTTACATCGGTAGAAAGTTTTCACAGAGGTGGTGGACTACGAGCTTGCCAAGAAGAAAGGGGGCCTGGCAGAAAGAAGGAGATGATATCGGGAGGTTCAGGAAGATGTTCCTATTGAATTTAGCTTGCAGGTATGTCATGCTTATCCTGTGAACACTACTGTAGAGCTTCAACGCAGAGCCCGCCATTCCCTTATCTGCGAGGAGCTTGGTGATTGTGCCCAGCGGTAAAGAGAGGAGGCTGAAGAGAAGTCAACCACATCCTTATGCACTTCCACCTTTGTCATGTGGAAGTAGAGGGTGTTCCTTTAAGTGGGTCTATCCTTTTCGCTCCAACCATTTTTTTGACCGATAATATCAACTTTTATAATAATATGAAAAATTAATACAACTTTAAAAATAAGGAGGAAAGAGAGTAGATCCAAAACTCTCAAACAAAAATTTACTAAATAACATTTTAAATTGTCGAACAAAGAAACAACGTTCTTTTGGTTGATCCTCGATATTGAATGCTCCATCCGTGCCGTGGGGACGTCAACGAGAGAACCCAATTTAACCTGGTATCTTCTTTATTGATTCATTCTCACACCATAAAAGAAGCTCAATTTTCGTGGACCGATCCAGAACAGATGGCCCCTTGTCTCCTCACCCGCGCCATTTGTCTGGCTTGATCTTCTTCCCGATAGTCCTGCGGGGGATTATGTTATGCCCCTCGTCGACCCTTCTTTGGATTCGATGATGGTGGCCGAAGGTGGCTTCCGAGCCTCCATCCCTTCACACCCTCAACATGGAACCCACCTTGACCTTCGGTTCTTGGGCCTACCACCCTAGCAACTCCTTCCTGTGTCAAGTGATTCCCCAGGCTAGGCCAACTGTTAGTTGGTCACCCTGTAGTAGACTTTTTTTAGTTCTTTGCTTGGGTTGAACCATCTATCAATTGGACTTAATTTCAAACAACTTTTACAACAAATCAAATAGATGAATTAAATGATCCGAAATAGATAGAATAATAATTTTAACTTAATTGATTTCTTAATGAATAGCACAAATCAATCCACAAATTGAACCATTTTAGATAATCGACAATTTGATATTACTAAATACACACTACATCTCTCGCATGGGGCAGCTAGCCGAGCCCTACTGGCTACCAGTCAGCCGGCTGCTGGTGCACACAGTTATATATTTTTCACCATCAATAGTTTTTGTGGACTTCGCCTATAAAATCACAAGAAGATATGGTTAACTTAGGTTAATGTTGAGTTAGTTTTAATGACTCATCATTGATAAATATAGTTTTTTGAAGGCATGGAAAGAAAAGAATGGGTGCTCTTAGTCAGTGAACTATTACAATGCCGAAGAGAAGGCCACACGAGACGTAGATCTCTCCCCCCCACTCTCTCTCTATGTGTCAACTCTGTAGTAGCAAGCCAGCAACTTCCACCTTCGACAACCCTTTAGAAGGCCGCTTGCCATTCTATGCTTCCTTTCTTCGCTTGCCTATGGGATATGGTGGCATCGATGTAATGTAAGCCAATCGACGGGGCATTGAGTGCATCCAGGCTACATAGCAAAGGAGGTACCATCATCTGTTATTGACGTCCAACTTTCTGCTTCTCATTTGACATTATGAACAACAACTTTTTCGGTAATGGTAGTATCTTTTGTGTGCGATAAGTATCGGTTAAACTTACTTACATATAAATGTTTTTTAAAGGGAGATCTTGATGGTCATTAGAAGAAAATTTTATCAGATTTCAATTTGATGTTAAGCTAATTGAAATTATGCAACCAAACACCTTGTTAGCTGATTTAATGTTATTATATTTTGCTGGTGATAGACGTCATCAATCATGGTTGGGAACCCTCACCACGGATTTTTAGTTCATTGAACCGCCACCGCCTCCGACTCCTAGAAACCCTCCTCTCCCACCTTCACACCCTTGGCCTCCGCCTCCTCCGCATCGTCTTCTTCGGTGATGTCCATGGGGAACAAAACGTTGAGCATGACACTCCTGGTCGACAGCGGCAAATAGAGAGTTCTCTACGCGGAAGTAAAACAAGAAGTAGCCCATTTCATCTCCTATCTCCTCAACGATTTCATTGCCCAGCGCCACTCGGTCCTCACCGATAGATTCCTATTCTTGTTCTTCAATTTCTACCACTCCATAGAGAAGAAGGGAATAGATGGGGCATACGTGCCTGATCGGTAAGGTTTCCTCAATCCTCCTTACATCCCCAAGGAGAAATTTTATTTGTCTTGCTTTGGTTGCAGAGCCGCCTTCACCAATGAAGAAGGTGTCAAATGACTTGAATGCAACATCGTAATGACAGCGGATTCTAAGAATGTCTCTCCTCCGAGGTGGGAGATGGAATCATTGTTGTTGATGGACGATCTGATGTCGATGAAGGCGCGCAATGTTTCTTTACATTGCTCGCCCCGTTTGACATCAAAGATCACAAAAATGTGGAAGAACGTAAGGTCTATATGGGTAATGGCGAGGTAAGCTTTATATGTTATCATAAAGAACCGTGTATTGTTGTTTTGATATAGAAATCGATTCTCTAAAAAAACATGTCTCTAGTATGTTTGCTTAGTTAACTCTGGAATCAATTTCCATTTAGTTTCGAAAAATTTAGTTGATTTCAACATGTTTTTGCCTTCACCTTATCTAAGGGTGGCACTGCAGGTTCTCTAGCTGATGAAAGCTTACTATCTCTGGTCGGCGACCATCCTAATGGACATTTTCTTGAGTGAAAAGATGGATGCCTTTGCGTATGAATCAGGTGACCCTAAATGCTTGATTAAATTAATATAGTTTTAGCGGACGTCTAAGATGGTTGAAACTCTACCTTAATTTCTTCTCAAAATTGTTTTCTAACGTCATTTTTATTTTATATTTGTATGAAATTTTGCTTGAACTACACAGCATCGATGCATGGTAGCGGGCCATCATTTTGCACTTCTTTGGTTAAATTATTTAAATTGATAAATATATATTTATATTTATATGTGTGTGAGGGGTCAATGCAATCAGCTTTCCACTTGATTAAGGTTAGGTTAATTATGTTGGTTGTGGAAAAAGGAATGACATGTGTATAACTGCCATATTCAAGGATTTTTAGGATACAAAAAATTAGAAGTAGTAATTTTAATATGATTAAAATGTAGGGATTGTTGATGAAGAAGTTTATTAAGTATTTTAGTGTCGATCCAATTGATCTTCTTATGTCTTTTTATTTGTAATTTGGGAAAAAATTTGTCCTTGTATATCTTTGTGAATGTCTTACATATATATTGCTATGTGAATGACTAACCTACTTCTATTTAAATTACCAAGCACCTCTCGAGTACTAGCTACTAGTTAATGAGATCTCTCTGGTCTAATTGTTTAAAGGGCGATCTTGATGATCATTAGAAGAATAAGAATTTTTTTTTCATATTTCAATTTAATGTTAAGCTAATTGAAATTATACAACCAAACACTTTGTTAGTTGATTTAATGTTATTATATTCTGTTGATGATAGTCAACGGTCATGGCCATTTCTTCTGAGAATCTCACGAGTCCACTTCTTCCATGTGAGTCTCACAGGTAAAATTAGAGAAAAATCATGGTGAGTCTCATGTTTTTTGTCTAAGTTATGGGGCCCACTTCTGTCATGTTGGCCCCAGGTCAAATCAGGAGGCAAATCATGATAGGCTTGTCTAAGGAACACCCTCCGCCCCTAAACACAAAAGTTCGTAGGGCAAACCTATGTCATGTGGGTCCTATTGGTCATATTAAGAGACAAATCATGGTGGGCCTCATATTTTTTGTGACGTCTTAGAGAGCATTCTCCACCCTTAGACACAAGTCCGAAGGGCCCACGTCTGTCATGTAGGTCTCATATGTCAAATAAGAAGAAAATTGTGGTGGACCACAAATTTTTTACAGTTTCTGCCTTCTATTACTCAAGGGTGGTGATGCTCTCGTCTTGGCATAAGTGAGAAGAAGGATGCCTCAATGTAGGATTGAAGTAACACTAGATGGGTGAATGAACATTTTTTTGGTGAGTGGATTGGATGGTTGCATCTCTATCTTAATCTCTTCTGGGAATTGTTTAGGTACCTGGCTTTTGTTTTATTTTTTATCTTGCTTTATGCCTGAACTACTTAACATTGATGGTTGCGCTTGTTTAGTTAAAAGTTTAGTCATCCGCTTTATTTTAATATCATTGTATCTATGATCGATCGATTTGTCAGTTGGTCAATCTACATTAGATTCACTTGATATTTCCTCCATGGTTTGATGGGTTTCTCTCAATAAATCGCTGACTGCCATTTTTTATTTCTTCCTTTGTACATATTTTCATATAGTTTTTCTCTCAGTTGGTCACACTCGCATTCAATGTGTTTAATGAACTCTTCTTGCACTAATTTGATGTGTTGAATGCCTAGGGTTAATGCTAGGGTAGTAAAAATGTTGGATTCAATAATAAATCATCAATATTTGATTTTGATTCCAATAAGAGTTAAGGTGATCTGATTCTGATTCTAATGATTTTCATAATTACCATGTTTTGATTTATTGGATTCGATTTCGATTTAATCAAATCGAATCGGAATGAAGTGATTCTGATATTGTCAAAATTTGAACATCTTAACCCTTCATAGCCTTACACTCATGTTGGATGTGTTTAATGAACTTTCCTTTTCATGTTTGCACTAATTTGATGTGTTGAATGCCTAGGGTTGATGCTAGGGCTATTAAATTCAATAGCAGATCACTAGGATTTGATTCTGATTATGATGAGGATTAAAGTGTTTCAATTCCGATAATTTCAAAATTACTAGGTTCTGATTTCGATCTGATTTCATTATTCGAATCAGAACCGAATTCGATAAGTTTTGAAATACACATCAAATATAAATTTTTACTTAAAACTAAGTTAATAATTTACATATAATTACTAAATTTTGATATAATCTTGCTAAAATTTTTATTTTTTTTATTTTTATTATTTTATATATTATAATTTATTTTAATTTTTAATTTTTATATATTTATTTTTATTGAAATTGGATAAATGAAAATAGAATCACTTGATTTCGATTTTGACGAGTTATTGGAATATTCGATTTCACTTTTGTTAGTTTATAGGATACAAAAATATGTTCTAAAACTATTAATTCTTATCGAAATCAAATCAAAATTTTAGAATATCAGATTCTGTTTACACCGTTAGTTGACACTCATTTTCTTCTCGACGATATGCAACAAGAACAATCCTTTATCAATACCCACAAAATAATCGCCCCTTCTATGCGTATGCTTCTCAGTTTTCTAACTAATTAGTGATCAAGCTGTGAATAAATAAAGTAGCCATATGATACATGATGCTTAAATTTGTGTTTGCATTTTTATCAAACTTGATTGAGGGTTGACCTCGTTCTTTGTCATTGATGCTCATAAATTTGAATGTGTCATATCACATTGGGGTGTTCTAGCTGACCCCACATTGGGGTGTTCATAGGAGAAAATTTTTATACTAACACGGTTTGAAAATTGATTTCCGAGAATGGCACACAAACTTTTTTATTTCCGGATCTAACACGGTATGACCAAAGTCGCTGAGTTACTTAGCGATTTTAGCGGCGGAAGGAGAAAGTCGCTGGGTCACCCAGCGACTTTCGCGTAGTCACTGGGAAACCCAGCAACTTCGGCATCCGCCTGTGCAGCCCGTGTCTGCGCGCTCCCGTGAATGGCGCTCCCGTGAACGACAGAATGTGCATCTGTGATTCTTTACGCCCATGAGCATGTGCACCCCGTGAATATTCATTGTCTTCTTTTTCACCTCCACGCCTATTTAAAGACGTTGTTTCTTCCTCCTCCATCGCACCGAACCAATTCACCAGCTCCTGCTTCCTCTTTGTGCGCTCTCTCTCTCTCTCCCTCGGCTCTCTCTCTCTCAATCGCGGCTCTCTCTCTCACGCAACTCTCTCTCTCTCTATCTCTCTCTCTCTCTCTCTCTCTCTCTCTCTCTCTCGCTCGCTCGCGACTCTCTCCTCCGACCACCTCGCGCACATAATATTAATATATTTTTTTATTTTTTTTATCTATATCATAATATATAGATATTATATATAATTGTATATATGCCTCAAATATATTTATATTATTTTGAAGATGTTTACTTTATACGTACGATTTGTATAACTATATATAGTATGTTTAAATTCATAATTAAGTTAATTATTTATTATATATTATTATGAGATATAGCTAGTAATAAATATTTTTAATTATTAAATATTTTTTAAAATATTAAAATATACAATAATAAAAATGTAATAAAATTTTAATTTTATATTTTGAAAAATATGTAAATATAGTTTAATAATAATATAAATAAAGTTATTGTAAGAAATCTTCCATAAAAATATGGTGCATCGGAAGCGACGATTCCTATTGGTTCCTTTAGAATCTGTATCAATCAGAACCGAACGACGAAAACCGAAAACCGATCAAATCGGGTTCGAATATACCTGATAGGGATTCATATAATCCCATGAAGAGGAAGTAGATGAACTTCTTAAGCTCTTAAAACCATTCAAGTGTCCGGTCTCCAACAGTATCCACACGAACTTCATCCACAGCAAATTCTCTCTTCGCACCGGCCTCGAGAACTCTTCCCGAACGGAGTTTCATTGACCATGGACACCTTCTAGAGAGAGGAGGAGGTAGGGAGGAGGCTAGGGACGTAGTTTTCACCCTTGGCTTGATGGGGTTTGGCTGAAACCATTAGTATTTATAGAGAATTATGAAATTTTTCATAAAAACCCAAAAACTCCATAAATTACGTCCTTGCCCCTGTACTTGTGGATAAGTCCTTTTGTGTGTGACCCACTATGCCCAATAGCCTATTTGGTTGATGCTTAAATAAAATAGAACAATTCTATTTAGTTTAATTAAATCCGTTATCTGATAACAGATTAATCGGCCTACCAATCATGAAGGGTACAAGTCACATCCCATGATCCCAAATGGCTATGGGGATAATCTCATCTCCATTGAGCCTTTCCATCATCAGTTACCGCATGGATATAAACACTCATCCATCTAATGTCCCGGTCGGAAAGGAGTACAAATAATGCATATAAACCCTCATCCATCTAATGGATATAAACCCTCGTCCATCTAATGTTAAAATAATTTAATGTAACTTTTATTTTATGTAAGTAAAAATATTAGTACAAATAATTTTATATTTTATAATATTTGATTAAAAAATAACAAAAATAGTAATTAAAATATATAGTTAATATTTATAACATATATTTATATACAAATTAATATTAGAATATTTGATTTAGAAATAGCAACAAATTTTAATTAAAATATATAGTTAACATTTATAACATATATTATTATACAAATTAATATTAAAATATTATGAATATTTTGCTCATTAATAATATACTTTTATAAAATATGATATAAATTTTTTTAAAAGATATTAAAATATAATACTTAATGAATTATTAACTACATTATGTAATACCAAAATTTAACTACGTTAGACAATTATTATGTAATACCAAAATTATAATTTGAAATTTTGGACTTATGTTTTAAATGTATCATTAATGATACATATTTATTAAATTATCAAAGTATTATACATTATAGATATAATTCTTGTGTTAACAATGTCTTTAATTTTCAGAAATTTGAGGTACTGCGACGACTTCACATTTTCTCTTTCGTCGAACTTCGTAGACTTGGTGTTGTTCTTTTAAAATTCACATAATTACTTGTTTTTATTATTTACTGTAGTTATTTTAAATGTTTACAGATTATCTTATAATTCTTGTAATCATGTATTCGGGAGAAGTGACAGTCACTGTTATGTATGATGGACTTGTTAGATACATTGATAATGGTTTTACCTATTATGATGGTGGATGTGAAAATAATATTTATATATCAACAACATCTTCCTTTGAAGAAGTGAAGAATATCATCCATGATATCGCTCACTGTACTCCATATATGGTTAAGTTAAAATTGAGTTACAATTATTACGGGAATTTAATAAACGTGGTGAATGATACATCCTGTCAAGTTATGATAGACAGAAGCTTTAGAGACAATATACAGTTATTTGTTGAAAAGAAATATATAAGGGGAGCTTTTTATAATCCGCATATGAATTGGTCAATAGATTATAATGCACCTAGTGCAATGGAACTCCTTAATCAGTGTCATTCGATAATGCCATGGAACTTACATGTTGGACTTAGTAATATCTCTTGCCCCGTTGAAATAGAAAGTATCAACCAACAAGACCTAGATTTGAATGAAATGCATAATGATGAAGAGATGTCTGATAGGTTTACAAGTAATGACGAAGAAATCGAGACTAATATACTCAACAGTATTGATGTTGTTAATAAGTTTCATGAACATGAGAATACTACATGGATTGAACATGCAGTTGCTAATAATTGCTATGTTGAAAATGATGATGAAAACGAAAGCGACGAAGAAGATGACTTGGCTGTCCGAAGTGATGGACAAAATGTTGATGAAATTGCAGTGAGAAAAATTTTTACATCAAAAGAAGATCTTATACATGCAACTTCCTCTTGGGCTCTAAAACACAATGTTCAACATCGAATTAATCGGTTTACAAGATCAAATCTTACATTAATATGTTTGTCAAAGGATCAAAGTTGTAAATGGAGATTACATGCGTGCGTTAGTAAACGAGCTGGTGGATTATGGAAGATTATGAGTTTAAAGAGTACTCATACTTGTCGTACTCCAATTGAAAATAGTCACAAACAGTTAACGTCAACTACTATATGTCGGATGATTTTACCTATATTTTGTTCTCGTTTAACAATACGTACAAGAGATATCATTGATCTTGTACAAGTAAAATATTTAATTAAGGTTTCTTATACCAAAGCTTAGGATGCTCGTCCAAAAGCATTTCAAAAGCTTTTTGGAGATTGGGAGGGCTCATACACACATCTATTGAGATACATGGAGGCAATAAGAGGTGTTATGCTAGGCTGTGTATACAATTATGCTTGCGAAAATGAAACTTCACGGCTCATGTATTTTTTTTGAAGTTTCAAGTCAAATATTGATGCATGGCGCTATTGTCGTCCACTTATTAGCGTAGATGGTACATTTTTACATAGAAAGTACCGTGGCACATTACTTGTTGCATGTGGTGTAGATGCCGATCAAGATTTATTTCTTATTACATTTGCTATAGTTAACAGTGAGAATAATCATTCATGATCTTAATTTTTTGAACAAATGCTTAATTTGATGTCATCTATTAGAGATAGACATCATGAGTTGTGTATAATTTCTGATAGACATGCTAGTATCAAAAATACTATACAACGATGGTTTCCTACTGTTGCACATCGTTTTTATTTTCACCATTATAGATATAATTTTTAAACACATTTTACTGGAAAAGAGTTATACAAGAGAATGTATAATGCAGGTCAAATTTATAATCAGTTGTATTTTCAGAGTAAAATGGGTGAGATTCAACTTATTTGCAATGATGCTTATGCATGGTTGATGCAAATAAATCTTGAATATTGGGTATTATCGTTTGATGCTGATGGTAAGAGATTTGATATCATGACCACAAATTATTCAGAATGTTTCAACAGTGTCTTAAAGATAGCTCGTGGTCTACCAATCCATGCATTGATCTATACGACATATCATCGATTAAGATTGATGTTTTTTCAGCGTCATATGATTGGAAACAATATAGAGACTGTGTTGACTTCTAAGCATGAGAAATTTATGCTGAACAAACAGAAAAAAGTAGAAATGTGCATGTTCAACCCCGAATTAATGTAGCAGAGTGGGAAGTAAATGACAATTATGGATATGCTTACCGTGTTGATATTACTCGACATAGTTTACGTTGCACTTGTTTTGAATCTCAAGTGCGTCATTTTTCCGTGTAAGCATGCATTGTGCGCAATGCGTTCCGTCAACTGGAATCCATACCAATATGTTTTCCACTGGTACACGGCTCAACAATACCATGGCACATATCAAACAGAGTTTCATACTGTTCTAAATGCACGTTATTGGCCCTCATTTGACCATAGCAATAATTTGATTCCTTTGTTACCTCCCTTCAATATTCGAAAGGTCAGAAGACATCAAAATAAGAGATTGCCAATGATAATGGATCGTGACGTAAATCGTCAACATAATAAATGTGCCATATGTAAGGAAATAGGTCATAATAAGTTGATTTGTCCATGTCGGTAATGTTTTTGTATGATTATTGTTAATTGTTATATCTATTATTGATGTATTATGAATATCTCTGAACTACTAACATTAATTTTTACAGACATGGCTGCCTCTCGGGATAAGTCATTACTGTATGACCAGGAGACACACCGTTCATCACATCTCGAGGTATGATATAAATTTTTTTTCTAATTATTGATCATTATACATCTAACATTTATTATAATATTTTACAGGAATCATCATTACTATATCTTTCTTCTCACTTTAAATCGATCAGTAATTGGCCAATTACTCATGTATTAGTGAGACAGAATTTAAATGTTGTTAGTTTTTTACATACAACATCTTTACGATGGGTGCCGTTAGACCGATGTCTCATTACAGCTCTAAGTGAGCGTTGGCGTCCAGAGACATCCACATTTCATTTTGCTTGGGGAGAGATCACAATTACATTGGAAGATATGTCCATGCTACTTGGACTAAGGGTAGATGGTCCCCCTATCATATCATCTCCTTAGGTTCCTTCTAAACGATACCCGACATGAGAACATGTTTGTCAACAACTTCTTGGTCAAATACCATCAATCGAGGATTTCGATCACCGTAGTCGTAATACTATTAGACTACGATGACTGGCACAATAATTTCGTACACGAGCTCATGACTTACCAGATGATATAGACAATGAATAAACAATAATACTTTGTCTGTATCATACTCGAACTTATATTTTGATGTTCCTCAGTTGCGTGTTATTACCAAATACATCTGGTAATGAGATTCACCTCCAATACTTAATATTCTTGGAGGATTTACAGATTTGTGGACAATACTCTTAGGGTAGTGCCATATTGGCATTTTTATATCGACAATTATGTTGTGCAACAGAAAAATCACGTAACCGCAAAGGAGGGTATCTTCATTTGTTGCAGGTACAATATTTTATTAGAATTTCCTATTTCTATTCATTCTTTCTCTTTCATATCTCAATATTTTTTATCCTTTATATATAGCTATGGAGTTGGGAACACCTCCACGTTGGTCGTCCTGCTATTCCACGACCATTATAGGGGGAGGATGTTGGCGGTAATACTATAGTTATACCGTACTTTTAAATTTTACAAACCATTATAGATTTTTAACAATTTAACATTTTATATCAGATGGAATCCGTATGAACGAACCGAACAAAGGCATCGCACTTTGTTGTTTTATAGAAATGACTTTGATATACAAGAAGAAAGCCAAGCACGTAACTTTTTGATCATTTCAGACTATTTGTTAGTTACAATTTCAAATTTTTTTGACATCACAATGATTTATATAGTATTGTGTAGATTGTGTGGCGACCATATTTTCAAGATATCATGAATAATATTTCATAAATTTGTATTGAAAATATAAACGTGTGGAGGGTATCTGTTCCTATCCTATGTATGTCAGTGATGGAGGTTCATGCTCCTGAGCGGGTGTTATGCCAATTTGGCTATATAGAACAACAACCCACTGACAGAGAGTAGTACACTTGTATAGATGGACGGGGGAGGACAAATACAAATTAGTTTGAATATTGCGGCCCTTATGTGGAGAGATAGAATAATAGAATGGCACATATTTTTGTGTCAACTTATGAAAGTCAACAGATTGAAGATGTGCAAGATCAATATCATGATTGGTACTTCGAGTATGGTCTACCACATATTCTTGAACATTCTCATGTCGCTCCTCAACAATATTATCCTAGAGGAGATGTTGAAAGAACATTGGTAAGTAATTAATATTTCTTTATACAAAATATATATTCATTACTAATTTGACCCTATTCATATTTTCAGCTCGGCTTAACTAATCGAACAAGGCAGTTACTACAATCACGACGAGATACAAATTTCAGATAAACAAAAAGTGAAATACTTCGTTTACAAGAATTGACGTTGAGGAGTTTTCGACTAGATGTTGTTGACTATGAAGAACCTCCACCCCCTGAAATAAACGTAAATGCATGTCACCAACCACTTTCGTCATGGACTCAAAACCCAGCACGTTTTGCTGCAGGTGCAGACCCATCTATTTGGATGCCAAATATACCTCCATCAACTAGAACTTAGGATTTAGAACTCACTTCACAAACACCCATTACTCCATCCAGTCCTGAGTTTACGCCAACTACAGAGGATAAGGGGAATAGAAGCAGAAAAAGGAAGAGTATACATCGAAGTCGAAAGTAGACTTCATTGATGTACTTGATTATGTACCCTTCAATCGACGTGTTTTATTTTTCAAGGTTATGATTATATATTTTGTCTTGATACAATCTAAAAGTACATGTAATAATATTCTTTGTTATATTATATTTATAATATATGATATTTATTAATACTATATTTACCTAATAATTTTACTTAATATTTACTTTTTATAACATATAAATATAATATATAACATTTTATATTTAATAGTACTATTTGTACATAATAATATTAATTTTATATTGTAAATATTATGTACTATATTTAATAATTCAACAAATATTTAATTTTTATAATATCTTTATATGATATATAACATATTTATATATAATAATACTATTTTTACATAATAGTATTAATTTTATATTGCACTTATAATGCAATATATTTAATAATTAAATAATTATTCTTTTTTTGATATTTTACATAATACTTTGCAAATTTATATTTAATAACACTATATTTTTTAATATTATTATTTTTTTATTGCACTTACAATGTATTATGTTTAATAATTATTAGTATTATTATTCTTAAATACTATAGTTCTTATTATCCTACCTTTAATGTACTATATTTTAATAATTTATTAAATATTAAATATTATAACTATATTTATTACACATACAATATATTTAATTAAATAAATACGGTATATTTATTAGTATTTTTTTAAAAGTATATTAAATATGTAACTTAATATTTTTAATAAATATTAAGTATTTTTATCATATATCTAAAATATAAAGTATAATTAATAATTTAATAAATATTTAATTTTTATAATATATTTTTGTAATAAAAATTATATTTAATATATTTAATTTTTTATTAATATCTTATTTATAATATATAATATTACATAATATAGTATGTTTATTAGTATCTTATTTAAAATATACAAATTATATAATGTTATAAAAGAATACTATTTTTTATAATATATTTTAAAAATATTAATTTTATCATATTAATTTTATGGTTTTAAATTTAATATTTATGTATGATAAAAATAATAAGAACAAGGTAAGAGAAAATTAGTTTATATAATATAATATATTTAACATTCTATCATTTTATCGTTTGTTATAATATAAATTTAATATAAATAAAAATAGAAAGAAAATTTGATAAGAACAGTGACCCGAGCAAAGAAGGGGGTGACAATAAGGTGGAGAGAGAGTAAGTGGACACGATAGGATAGGAGAGAGATTAGAGTAAGAGAATGTGAGGGACAGGAGAGAGGTGAAAGTCAGGGTAATTCAGGGATAAAGGCAAAGTCGCTGGGTAATCCAGTGACTTTTCCCTTCCGTCGCTAAAATCACTAAGTAATTTAGCGACTTCGATCATACTGTGTTAGATCCGAAAATAAAAAAATTTGTGTGTCATTCCCGGAAATCAACTTTCAAACTCTGTTATTATAAAAAAATTTCTCAAGGAAACAACGGGTCTGCAATAATGGGGGCGTCGACGAACCGGTGATTCTTCTCCCCGACCGGTAAAAACCACCGAGCCGAAAATTTATGAGAGCCCACCACCCTCGTTCACGGAGGCCGCCGCGCCCCGTCGGAAAAAAATTAAATTTTTACGGTGAATTCGGGGTCCGAAAGCAGGGTTGCGATGGCGAGAGACGAAGAGAAGACGAACGGCGGCGGATGTTTTTCAAACTCGCCGGCCCCTCCCAGTTTTGGCGCTCAAGGCGACACCTTGAAGGCTCGACAGCCCCTCATTTCTCGTTACAGGGCCGCCGTCGGCGCTCTTCTCGGCTTCTCTTTTGTCTACCGGCACTTGATGAAGAAGAGGCTCGTTCGGGTAGCCCGATGGACCGCAACGAAGCTGCGAGAGCGCACGCCGTCGACGGGAGAGACAAGGTCGGTGACTCCGGAAGCCGAAGCATATCACTGAGACCGCCGCTGACTCATCTCCACAGTAGGGCTCTTTCCAAGCAACTCAAGGAGCGCCACACGGTCACCTGGTCTCGGCAGGTTCTGCACATATACACATACAGGCCTCTCTCTCTCCCTTCCAGCCCGCCGGAGCTGCTGATCTCTGCATTTACGTCTAGCAGGAGGATGATCTGCTCAGGGAGCAAGTCGGCATCCTCGGAACAGAGAAGTGAGCTTCTCTCCTTCCCTCTCTCTTTCTCACCATCTTCACAGCTGAATATGCTTCCTTCGCCGTCTACAGTTGGACGTGCGTTGCGGCACAGTTCAAGGATAAGACCGGCAGGCAGTGCCGGAGGAGGTCGGTCCGCGGTTGCAGAGCATTAAAACTGGTAGCAGAGATCATAAACAGCTTGCTTCCCGGCAGGGAGGGCACCGACCGATACCTTGATTGATCTCTGTTGTTGCAGATGGTATACATACCTCAGCGTAGAGTGCAAGAGAGGAAGGTGGTCGCCGGAGGAAGACCAGATCCTCCGTGAGGTGCCGAGATCAGTCAGAAAACCCTCAATTAGTTATTCTCAAATTCCTTTTAGACATTATGTCGAACACCTCTCCTGCAAGCATGCTGACCTGTTCTCTCAGTAATCCATTCGAGCGCGCGCAGGCCCGGAAGATATTCGGCAACAGATGGACGGAGATCGCGAAGGTCGTCTCCGGCAGGTGAATATCCTGATATTTCTTTTCTTCTTCGTCTTCTTCCTCCAGCTCGGGACAGCATCGTCGTGTCCTACAGGACGGACAACGCAGTGAAGAACCGTTTCACGACTCTTCGCAAGAAGCGCGCGAAGCAGGAAGCCTCGTCGAAGGAGAACAGGTGCCCTTACAGTGCTGGCTCAGATAGCGAGCTGTGCTCCTATCTCCATCGTTGCAGCACAGAGCTGCCACCCGAACCATCATCATCAACACTGAACTGAAGAAGACAAGCCTGTGGAGCGCCACCGAGAAATCAGAATAATCCCCTCTGTCGTCGATCGAGATTTCCTTTTCATACACGGTAATCTGCAATTCTGGTGCAGGTACCAAGTGGGCACGCTACAAGTTACAAGGCCTCCCCTTGAGGTTCTTGCTCATGATCACTGTGGCACCGCAGCTGCAAGCTCAGCAGCACGGCGCTGATCGTCTCATGGATGCTCTGGTGGTTGTCGCCTGTCGAGCAGAGCTAATGGGGTGTTTGATTGTATGATAATTTTTTATACATTTTCACGATAAAAAATTATATTAAAAAAATGAACTAACTCATGACATAAAATTATCATGTTTGGAGGGATGCGATGATAAAAAAGAGTAACTATCGTACATGATCAAACAAAGTGGAGGGCCACAAGAAAAAAGAAAAAGGTGAGATCATCTTTTTTATTTAAGAAGAAAATCACTTTCAAAACATAAAATTGTCATGATTGTCAAACACCTCTTTTAACAAGTTTTTTTTACCATTTTTAAAAATTAAAATAAAAACCTCCAATATCATGCAACCAAACATCCCATAAGATTTCATTTGGATCAATGTGAAAGATAAAACACTTTTTTGGGTATTTTTTTATCCTGTAAACTTAAAGCATAACATACTACTTAGTTACTCGTGATTCACTTTTCTTAAAAATAGATGTTATTATTTAGTTATTTGCAAGTTATATTTTTATACATGCTTTTATTCGTTTGAATGCTTATGAAACATTCTATAAAAATATATCTTAAGCAAAATAATTTACATTTTAGTAGGTTATTTTTGTACGGTTTTTAGTTATTGATTTTTAAATGTTTATTTAAAATATTATGTAGAAGTGGAATATGCTGTTCACTTATTTTTAAAAGGATATGTATTTTTAACCACTACCCACACGTGAAAGTAAAAAGTTTCATGCGAATTTGTCGTGCAATATAATTCTACGAAACAATAAGTATGATATATTATTTGAGTTACATATGAAAATTGCTCATGAGAATTTATTTGAAGGAACCAAATAAGTTGGAACGTTTATGTTACCATACACAGGTATATGTTAAAAACCTTTTTTTTTTTTGATAAATTAAGTTTTCTATCTACTGAGAGGGATGTTAAATAAATTATTTTTAAAAAATAAAAATGTTAATATTAATGATATTTATTTTATAATGTTAATAATAAATAATAGTTTATTTTAAAATTTTAAAATTAATAATAAGTCTTCGTGTACATTTTTGCAGGTGGTTTCTGAAGGACCGGCCCTGAAAACGGCATCCGCCCGGTTCAAGTGGATGTCAAAATCCGGATCTAGTCTAAGTCATATGTGATTTGGTTTGCATGACCCTTCTTTTGCTTGTAACCGGATAGGCGCAATTGTAACCGATGAGTGCATTGAGCGCACTTTCAGGAAAACTTAGGGCATGTTTTCAATGCAAACAAAAGGACCCTGATGAAGAGTATGCTGCCCCCGCTTGTTAGTTTACGCTTGAGTTTGAGCTTGGCTCATGACTCGGTGAACAGACTGGATTATCGTTCAAACTCGGGCCGTTCATAGCTTGACCCAATTGCCTTTTGTTTTTCGAAAGGAGCTTGGCCCAATTGTCAAAGGTGCTTAGTTCTACTTTTGAGTTCTAACTCAATAAAAACTCCGTCCCAATTTGAGTTTGAGCTTCATAAAGCGTATCTGATGTTTCAACTTACCGTTTGGTCTGAGGTAGTCGATATTCGTAGAACTTGAACTAAACTCGTTTTTAAAACCTAAATTTAAGTTCATTGATATGGTTATAATTTGAGTTTAAATTTAGATTTAACTTGATTTTACTTCTCTTAATGTGTTTTTAAATTATAAAATTAAATAGTTTTAATTCATTTAAAAATATTATATTAATTATTTTTAATATACTTAAATAAGTTGTTCATGAATTTTATGAAGGATCATCTCGAACTTGGGTCATGATTGTTAGGTTAAGTCGAGTTTTATCAAGTTGACTATAGTAGTTAAATGATTTAAATCTTTCGCATCCTAATCTTTGTTTTTTTTTTGAAAAACATGTGGCATATACTGATTAACTGGTGCCCTAGCTATAATGTGGCGAGTCCTTACTGTAAGGAATCAATACATGATAGCGGAAAAATTTTGATTCCATAAAACTATGATCTTTGCCTTAGTCGATGCCGAACGAGTACAATCGGGAACCGAATATGAAGTAGAATGAGAGTACCTCATGGAATTTCTAAAATTTCTCATCATGAATGAAGAGAGGACATTTTTCCTTACTGAAAATCATTCAAGTGTCCGGTCTCTAGCGGTATCCACACGATCTACTTCAATAAATGAGTTCTCCCTTCCTTCGAGCCTCCAGAAACCTTCTAGATCCAAGTTTGACCATGGGAGATCACCTTCTAGAGGAGAGAGAAGGAAGAGAGGATGCTTGGGACGTACTCCAGCCCTATGGCTTGTTAGGGTTTGGCTTCATAAGCCATTTATATATAGATGATGGAATTTTTCACAAAAACCCAAAACTTTTATAAAATTACGTCCATGCCCTCATCTTATTGATCAAATCTAATGTGTGTGACCCACTAGGCCCAATAGTCAATTTGGTTGAAGTCTTAATTAATTTAAAAGAACAATTTCTTTAAATTAAATCAAAACTGTTATTCGATAACAATTTTTACGGCTTTATGATCATAAAGGGTACAAGCCACATCCTATGATCCCAAATGACGTTGGGGAGTTAAATAACATCCATTGAACCTTTTTATCATCAATTACCACACGGATTTAAATCCTCGTTCATACAATGTCCCGGTCGGTCAGGGGTTCGGCATCGACTGTCAACCCCTAAATATTCCAACTCTATGAGATCATGTACTCAGATTTGGATCAATTGGAAAACTCCTTTCCCAATTATCCTAAGTACTTTAGCAAAGGATTTAGAGTACTATCTCATAGGACATTCTCTCTCTCCTACCAAAAGTGAATGATCCCTTGTTGTCCACTCAATTGCCTCCACCGGGTTTCTCTTGCACCGAAGACATCAACTATACTGGACCATCAAGATGGTGATTCATAAGTCAATAATCAAAGTACAAGATATATCCGGTAAGACCTCTTTGGTGACTTAGGTCAAAAGATCCAACCGTGTTATTAAGACGTAGGAATAACCTGATAGACCGTTCGATAAGATACCAATCAGGTTTTCCTAAATTGGTATGTTCAGTGAACTCATTCCACTAATGAGCACCTGTGTGTGTATCTCAGTGTCCCCACACTGATGACCAATGATATCGGTCATTCTCATCACATGAGAAGACATCACACACACTAGTCTATCCGGATTCTTGATGTCCCGTCTCAAGGATCCTATGACTAGGAACATTTAGATCACATATCTCTAGATGATCGATCTCATTATCATGATCTCATCATGATTCAATCATTATTGCATGTGATCGAGAACTTCATTATGATATACGTTTCTAATAAAAGCTAGTAACGAAGTTTTGCCTATTTAATTGAATGAGATATTCTTAGAAATGTTGAATCATATCATATATGATTGGCTTGTAGGACATATTTCTATCACTTACACAGTTGTTCCACGATCACCGCAGGTAAAATAGTCGTACACGAAGACATTGGACCATACGTTGGAGAATGTAAAACCCATTTGGCCAAGAGGTGAGCCATACAGTTGGAGCTTCTAAAGCGAAAGATGACAGATGCTCACAAGGGCTCCAAGCTATGGTGACACCCCACAAAAGGTTGAGTTTTCCTAAGGTTTGGGCTGATGCTATTGATGGCATAACCACCCCCAAGGCGTTGCTCTCCACTATGTGGGATTTCGTCAAAGGAGATCCTAAGAACAAGCTTAAGCTAAAGCCTTAGCTTCAAGAATATGTGGGACGACAAATTGAGAGGTAGGGGCCTAAAATCTCCTATGAATCTCTAGCTAGCAGACTTAAGGCCCTTGTCTAGCCATTAGATGCCGCATCAACATTAATCTTGATGTAGGATTTTGGCAAAGGGATCCAGCCAATAGAGAAAGAACTTGGAGGTAGGTTAACTTGAGATAGATATTGATGAGTATCTCTTGACGTAGTCTTAAAAATCCAAGGTTATTCTTGATAATCAAAGCACATCGGGCCTTTCAAATCTGCCACATGATAGACATGCTCAGAACTCCCAAAAAATATTCTTATTGTTATGCTGAAGAATCCAATCCAATAAAGTGTGTGAAACCTTGAATCCTTGATGAATCCAGTTTTCGTTAAATCCCAAGGGTGAGCCAAACCACACAGCTCTACTCCAAAAGCATTTGAACATAATGCGCTCAAAGTTTTCCTATTGTGAATTATAGATAGCACATATATCATCTATCTTGGTGCATCTTAGAGATGGCTACGTTATTCGGGAGGGAATTTACAATACCTTTCTAGATAAACACAATGAGTTTCTAGGGATAGATTTTGCCTATCTTTGGGTGCCAAATAAATCTCCAAATTATGAGGTTCGAGGGGCCCCAGGGTATCTCAATATTTCAGAGGAACCTGTAAGTCGATTTAGTAGGGCACCATTTTGGGTAAAAGGCCATACAAGGCAATCTGGCTCATCCTCTCTATGGATCAGGGTCCTCAGGATTTTGGCAATAGAAATGGGATCAAAACAACACTCCAGGAGGCCCTTGTCCCAGTTTTCGTTTAAAATGAGGTCTTTAACAGTACTAGGGAAGACAAAAATGCTATTTGGGACTGGCGGTCCTCCTCTATCAATAATCCATTGTTGGTTCCAAATATTAATAGATGAGTCCACCTTAACTTCCAAATACATGCTTTACAAAACTGTGTCCTAGCATTAAGTATGTTTTTAAGACATTAGAGTTTGTTTGTCTAGGATTTGCTTCTTTAAAGTCCCATGTCCTTAGATATTTAGACTATAGGACTTGAACCCAACGTTTATGATGCTAACTCAAGGAGAAGTGCAGTATTCATAGTAACATATTCTATGATATTTAGGGCCCTTCTAAATTTGGTACTCTTAATAAAATTCTAGCTTCGAAAATGAATTTTCTTCTTCACAACGTAGTCTATATCAGGTCAGTTCAATGTTAGAATAAAATATATTTTAAATCTTATGTCAAACTAAGTAGAGATCGACCAATGGTTGAGATATCTAGATTGTTAATTCAGAAATTGTGGTCAAGAGAGCGTCAGCTAGTTCACATATGCTTGCATGGCACGGGTGCGTGGTCGGTAATGGGGTGTTTGGTTGCATGATAATTTTTTGTACACTTTCATGATAAAAAAATGTATTAAAATAAAAAGTGAACCGACTCATGACATAAAATTATCATGTTTGGAGGGATGTGATTACAAAAAAGAGTAACACCGCACATGACCAAATAAAGTGGGGGACCACAAGAAAAAAGAAAGAGGTGAGTCCCTCTTTCTTTGTTTAAGAAGAAAATCACTTTCAAAACATAAAATTGTCATGGTTGTCAAACACCTTTTTTAACAAGTTTTCTTACAATTTTTAAAAATTAAAATAAAAACCTCAATTATCATGCAACCAAACACCCCCTAAGTGTAGAGCAGCGAGGCACATTCGAGAGTAGCAAGGTGCAGTCGCTAGTCATGCGGTGCAAGCGACGTGGGCTCAGGTTTCATTAGAAGCAACTAGACACTATTCCAGCTGCCCCAGTAGGTGTCGCCTAGGCACCTAGAGAGAGACGAGGGGAAATGAAGGACACACAGGAAGGATTTCAGGGGATTAAATAAGATAAAAAATTATAATATAATAAGACTTATTCCTTAGGTAGTTATCTTAATTCAACAATGCTTTGAAGTCCTACAGATTAAGTTTCTTCATATCTCTGAGTTACTATGTTTCATCAATCAAGATTTTTTTGTATAAACTGCTTCTTTCTTATTTTTACAGCAGATAGGTTGGTTAGATGTCAATTGACCCAAGTTGACCAGAATTAAAATGGGTTTACTAACCTTACGCCTTGTTTGGTAACACTATTAGGTACCTCTATTACTATTAATTTTAAAATTGATATTGGTAGGAACCATTAAGAGGTGTTTGGGAAATTGTATCAATTTTAAAATTTGTAGTGCAAACAAAGCATATTATGTAATACAAGTGTCCACTTGTATTACTTTTAATATTGATACTCCAACATTTGAAAATATTAATATTAATATTGATATAGTATCAAAAATGAAACTCTAACCAAACAGGGCATAAAGTTATAGAGGCTGACTCGGGCTAGATCCTACCAAGTTGACCCTACCAACTTTGGGCTAGATCAGTTGATTTGGGTCTCGATAAAGTTAATTGGGTACAAATCAGATCGACATAGGTTGGGTTGATCAACCTAACCTCAACTTGATATTCCATGATTGGACCAACTCTAATGCGCTAGAAATGTTGTGAAACTACCTAATCTTAACTCCAATATTAAGATGGGTGACCCAACTTGTTTCATCCATGACTCATAATATAGATCATGAATTGCACTTTTTGGTAGCAAAATAGTATTGAACATCTCTTTCACCAACTGAAGCTAAGATTAGTATGTCATCACACATGATGTTTAGTTATTAAAATTAACTTCTCATGTTTATAATTTAATTAAGATATAAATTATAAAAGAAACTAGTGTTCAATGTGTAAATTTTGTTATTGATATTTTATAAAATATAAATTTCAAAAATAAGATGGAATTTAGCATACTCAATGTAGTTGAATAGTTTAAAGGAGAGAGAGAGAGAGAGCTGACTCAGTTTGTAAAAGTGTTTCCTCACTCCTAATGGGGTTAGTGTGGGTGTTTTTTTTGGCTTCAACAACAATGTCTCTTGGTTTCATATGCGCCAACTGTACAGGTTGACTTGGTCAACCTAAGAATCTTTCTGAACTTATCTAAACATATTTAGAAAGAGCTATCTTATAAGCACAACTAGAAAGTTCTTGGATATTTTCTAGGGATATCCTGAAAGTGTCTTCTAAGCTAGAAATTTCTTATAACCTCTATATAAGAAGGTTTGTAGAGGGAATAAAGAATAACAAGTAAGAGAGTTAGTTTTGGTATTACCATCAAAAATAGAAGGATTTGTTATGTATATCAATGCATCTAGAATTGGGTTGGTTGTGTGCTTATGCACAATGAGCTAATAGTGGCTTATGTTTCTAGGTAATTAAAGCCACATGAAAAGAACTACCCCACTTATGATTTAGAGATGGCAGCAGGTATTTATGCACTCAAGGTTTGTTGGCATTACCTTTATGATGTGGTGTTTGAGGTATTTATTGACCCAAAGAATTTATAATATATCTTTTCTTAGAAAGATCTCAACCTAAGGTAGAGAAGATGGCATGAGTTTTTGAAGATTATGAGTTCAGTCTTAGTTACCATCTAGACAAGACAAATAAGGTAGAAGATGCTCTTAGTAGGAAGAGGTTGATGTCTATTCAAATGCATAGAGAATGGAAGGATATGAAAGCCCTTATTGAGTGTGAGTCAAGCCTAGCAGTTGACTAGTTAATATCATTTTTGTAGTAAATGACTATTGGCTCAATGTTGATACGTAAAGTGAAAGAAGCTAAAAAAAGCAACATTGATATCTAGAATTTGCTAAGAAGGGTTGAGGTTTTCAAGTGTCAAGATGGGACTGTCATGCGCCAAGAAAGGTTATGTGTGGTAGATGACATTAAGCTTAGGCATAAAATTTTGGTAGAGGCACATAAGTCACAATATACAATCCACCCTGTAAGCACCCGAAACGGGATATCCGTAGATCTCCCCTTTTCCGGCCCCTATGCTTGCTTTGGGGACTTGGTGGATGATATGTTAGTGGGTGTGGTCGCTAGGAGCCAATGACTCCAAAATATAGTAGAATGAAAAGAAATGAAATGAAGAAATGACCGTCGTACCTTTGGGAATGGGAGATTGTTGAGTTCCGACTTCTCCTCTCTCGGCCGGCTGAAAGAAGAGAGCTTAGTGAGCCATTCGTCTTCGATCTGGTTGAAGCTCCGCCTCAATCGGATTTACTTAAAAATGTCTATAAGAAAACATAGAAACAAGTGAAAGGTTCATTAGTTCTAATGAAAGCATAGTATCGTGCTCAAATTTGAATTCAAACATGCAAAAGGAAAGAGACTAACCGGATTGGGACTAAATCCCAACCCCTATATAGAAGGTTTAGATATGCATGAAAATGCAAATGAGTGGCTCAATATATGCTAAATGACATGTTAATGATTGTTAAAATGAAAGGGGGGAGTAAAGGATCGACCAGAAAGGTAAATAAACTCAAAAAATGCAAAATGGGGGCTGCCCCTGCTAGTGCCCCATATATGGGGCGCCTGCTGCAGGTGTCCCCTTGATGGGGCACGTTGACCAAAGTCAAAGCGCCCTATATACGGGGCACCAGGGATTGGCTTCAGCAGATTTTCTTTCCTTCTTCGCGGCGTCGCCCTGGAGTGTAGGAAGACCTCCAAGACGGAAAAAGGACTTCTTCAAGCAGCCAATACTCAAGTGAAGCTAATGGAAGAGTGTTTTGGCACTAGATGTAAGGGAAATGGAGGGTAGAGGCTCTCAAAGTCGAAGAAAAATCATATTTCCGAAGAAGGAAACTGCAGGTTTTTTTGGGTTTTTGGGAGAGTTTTGAATCGGTTTGAAGGCTTATGGGGGGTGAAAATGGCTTAGAAACATGGTGTTGGATGAGCTCTAGGGTGGCACGAAGTTGGAACCTCCTCCCAGCTCTAAATGGGGGTCTATTTATAGCCCAAAAGAGGGTACTTTGGTCATTTCCGAAAAGTAGTGCCACGCGACATAGCGCCCTATATATGGGGCGCCAACATCATGAGGTCCGTCAGATCGACAAGACGAGTCACTGCGGGGGGTCAAATCAGCCGGTCGAATCGATTTGATTTGGTGCCAGGCGCCTGTAGACACGCCAAATTGGCTTGATTCGGAGCCCTAGACTCTTATTTCATAGGCGATATCCTTTATTTGACCGTTATCTGATCCGGATTACCTCGTGGAGATGAGCTAAGGACATTGGTGGAGCCCCTCGCAAGTTGAGAATGGAACAATGATTTCCGGAATATTGCCGTAACCTTCAAGCGAGAGCCGCACGTGAACTGTAAAAACACGAAGCCTGCTCGATGACCGACCTTGAATGGTCCATAATTGAAGGTCTCGGGAGTCCCGCATGTGTTCCGTAACATTCAGGGTTTCCGAGAAGTCATTTCGGTAGGCGTCGGTCATTAACGGCTTTCGTTACGGCTTTTTCGATCTGTGCTGACACGGCTATCCTGGACCACATGTTAGGCCTTTCCGGTCATCACCGGATCTTTTCAGGTCATCCGGGTCGATTCTAGCCGTATATTTTATCAACCGGGGCTATAAGGCCGGTTCGGTCAATTTTAGGGTTTCGCGGCTTTTACGGCTTTCGATTCACGTTTACCGGGTTAATCTCAGATTTTTCGATGACTTCGGATTGTCCGATCGTATCGGACTTGTTCGGTCATCATTTTAAGTCATCCCGAGTTGACCCGAGATTTCTCGACCGGAACCGTGCTCTTTCGGATCTTCGCCCCAGGTTTCGGCTTTCCGCGAGAGGGTAAACCGGTAGAAAGCCCCGTACGAACATCTCGGGAGTCATGCGGCTGGTTTACCGACTTGAGGATGTGCGGTTGAAGGCCCTCTTTCCAACACAACAAACGGGAGCCGAATCGGACATCCCGTTTGCAAGATACGGCTCGCAGAATACGCGCGCAGGAGAGAGAGTGTACCGCGCCCCCGCTCCGCTTGAAAGGGGAGGGCGCGCCCTGCGCGCCCTCAACCCGGGGGCGCACCCTGCGCGCCCTCAAACTGGGGGTGCGCCCTGAGCGCCCCCGGTTCCTTTGAAGAGTGGGGGCGCGGTCGGTTTCCGAAAATCGGAAATTACCCCGATTAGCACCTTCTAAACCGGGTTTTTGGAAGGTTTTCGGGGAGGATTTTCACTTATTTGTACCGCGCCCCCGGTTTGGGGGCGCGTTACGTATGTCAAGTCGATTTTTAGCAATTTCCGGAAGTTTCCGTCAATTTTTAGCAGTGAGATGCCGAACGTGCCCCCGCCCCCTTTGAAATAGGGGGGTGCGCAGACCGCGCCCCCAAACTGGGGGCACGCCCTGCGCGCCCTTGGCTTGAGGGCGCGCCCTGCGCGCCCTCGTCTCCTTTGAAACGTGGGGGCGCGGTCTGTCCAGTTTCTAAATTTTGCACCATCTCCCTTCCCCTATAAATTGAGGGCCATTCTCAATGACCCGAGGTTAATCCCCCGTGCCTAGCTCGTCCAGAGGTCGTCCAAGCTCTTCTCCAAAGCCGTCCCGACGTCCAAAGGCGATCCGAAGTCAAGAAATCGATCCCGAGGTGAAGGAGAAGGCTCGATCCGGGAGTTCTGCATCAACCATATTCATCGACTTCTGCAGAAAATCTGGGGATCCTTCTGCAAAAGTCTTCAACATTTAAGATGTTCATCTCTTCGTCCTCTTTCATCTCCAACTGACGGCACTCAATTCCGACTTGCCGTTTGTTCGTGGCAATTGCTACACCCAGGGCGCGCATCCAGGTTCTGTTTTCCACATCCGCCCCCTTTCATAATTTTTACTGACTTTTACAGGAGGATTTAGGAGAAGTCATAAACATAGGAATTCTCCCTTTTTGAGTTTTATGTCTACTCCAACAAACGGCACTCGATTATGACATCGGGGTCGTCCGTAACATCCTCTGCACCAAAGTCGCGCCAGAAGGGTACCAAGCTACCCGAACCGGCTGTCTTCAACCAACTCGGCTTCAACTCAAGCCAAATCATTCTATAAGCTTTATCAACTCCATTAACTCTGTTTATTTAATGTTTTAAAGCATATTTTAGTTCATTTACATCATTTTTACATAATCAAAAACACAAAAAAGGGGTTAAGGCTCACCCCGAAGCCGGTGAGTCCAATTCCAATTGCTTCTTTCTTATCTTCTTACTACAGTTACTACACTTCTCACAAGTCTAACCAAACTCTTCACTTGGTTTATTGTTCTAGTTGCACGGAGTTGATCAAGCTAGCATTGGATTGGAGACTCTTCTTCATCGGCCGGCCGAAGAAGAAGAAGGTTGAACTCACATCCCTTTCTCCCACGCTAAGGTACACACGGTCAACTTCTTTCTATTTCCATTACATAAAGCGGAGCCCGCGGCTTCTGGCGACCACACTTTCTTTTTATTCATGTTCTAAATTCATATCCTCCTCACTCTCCTCCCACATGACCCGAACCATCTCCGGTGCTCGAGCGACGCCGTGAGATGAAAGTTCGGGGATCAATGTGAGTGTGGGACCGAGGTGAGGAGTCTTTATCGCTTTCCGAGTGTTTCTCGATTCACTCCTTTTCCCTCATTCCATCTTTCTTCTTATCTTGAGGTGCCGATCCGGAACCCGTTTCTGGAGTCGACAGCTTTTTGGCGACCACGGTGGGACAACCAATGTCTTCAACCGTGCTAGCTTGATTGATCCGTGCAACTAGTTGTTTTCCGACTTGGTTCCCGCGTGAACCGGCTTGTCCTTTACCCTTTTCCATGTCAATTTACCTTTAAAAACTTGCTGATTACTCTTCCTTTAAGATTGTCCCCCATGTGGACTTGATTTCTTGTCTTTAATTTCAGCCCGGTTCCCGCGTGAACCACTTTTCTTCTTATAAACCGGTTCCCGCGTGAACCACCTTTCTTTTCCAACTCGGTTCCCGCGTGAACCAACTTACTTTCATATCGGTCCCCGCGTGGACCACCCATTTGCAGCACCTTTAGATTGGCCCCACGTGGCTCTCTTTTCATTTTGTCAACTCTTACACCGGTTCCCGCGTGAACCACCCTTTTCTTCACAAAAACCGGTTCCCGCGTGAACCACCCCTTTTCCTTCAAAAACCGGTTCCCGCGTGAACCACCTTTCTTTTCCAACTCGGTTCCCGCATGAACCAACTCACTTTCAGATCGGTCCCCGCGTGGACCACCCCTTTGCACCAATTAGATTGGCCCCACGTGGCCCTCCTTTCCTTTTTCCAACCAAACAAACCGGTTCCCGCGTGAACCACCCATTTTTCCTTCAAAAGCCGGTTCCCGCGTGAACCACCTACTTTTCCAAAACTCGGCTCCCGCGTGAGCCACTTTATTTTCAATTCGGTCCCCGCGTGGACCATCTTTTTACCTTTATTTCAGATTTGTCCCCAATTGGACATTCCAACACAAGCCGGTTCCCGTGCGAACCACCTTTTAATTGCTAGTTTCTAGTTACTTGTTTTACTTTCTCATTGCTTATCTTGTTTGCATTCACTTGCTCGGTTTATTTAATAGCTTTCATTCATGTTTGCATATTGATTGCTTCTTCTTCTCCTACCCTCCATTTTTCATTTTTGCATTAGCTTTGCATCGGGTACCGGACTTGTTCCGATCTGTAGGGCACTCGAGGCGGGGGCTCTCTCTCCCAACACACCCTCACCCTCCAAACACCTTCTTGGTGGATTCTTACCTCTCTTCTGGGATATTCCTTCCTAGTTGATTTGGTGGTTTCCATCAAGACCTCCGTAAGTCCCCATCCGTGGAGTATTCCTCTCCGCACGATTGGGCCGGTTGTACCACTTTCCCAAAACCCGAAGAACCCAAGTACCTACTCGTGGTGAATGAGTGATAACCTTAGGTCTTGAAGATTGAAGCAATAGGAACCATACCCAATTTGAGTGAACAATTGCTAACAATCTATCTAATCTAAGGTTTCAACCCAATAATTGTCGAGTAGTCATTTTAAAACCTTGTTTGCATAACTTGCTTGCTCACAACAATTGAAAAGAAAAAAATTCTCTTTCAAAACACCTAAAAAAAATCCATTTAATTTTTATGTTCAACTTGCTTGCCAAACAACCAAATTGAAACCAAATCAAATCAAACAAACAACCATAACCAAACAAAAACTCTCTTTGCATTTACACCTTTCATTTGCCTTCTTTCAACCATTTTGTAAGGAAATTTGACAGGATGCCCACTCTAAGGTCCGGAAGACACGTCGGGATGTCGGACTACTGCGGCCAAGAAGAGGAGTACGAGACGGGTCACTACGAGCTTCAGCAACCCATGGTCCAACCAGATGGCCATGTTAATGCCGTGATGGAACCTGAGGTCCAAGATCCTGCTCACCGATCCACTTCACATATTATAGAACAAGCTCTCAAGGATCTATCTCTTCACCTTGATCCCGAAGCCTTTGCAATTATCCAATATGCCACTAAGGGCAAGATGCCCACCAATCAAGCTCCGATTGAGGGAAATCAAGCCCCCTCACCACCCCAACCGGCAGTCAGGCCCTTAATCATCTCTTCTCCTGGGCAACCTTGCCGTGTCTCTACTCACCCCGTTGTGGGGCATTCACACAATTCTGCACCAGTTCCTGTTTCCAACCCACCTCTTCCAACCCAATCAAGTAAACACTTTGCTCCCGCGGCTCAGGAATCCAACCTCACCTAGGTGTTAATGAACAAAATCAACCAGATGGATGAGCGCTTCGAAGAGATGAGGCACCGCCTCGATTCTAAAGCCATCCCTGAAATCTCTGTCCCATCTTTCCCAGTTCTACACCTTCCTCCTTCAGAGATACCAGTCTTCCCACCTTACAACGGGACCGGTAATCCTTTCAACCATCTAAAGAGCTTTCTCTATGACTCCTCATTACGGAAAAATGACCGCAAAGCCCTTGCCTTCCTATTCCGTCGGTCATTGGATGGATCCGCCTGGATCGGTTCTATTCTCTTGATTCCATTGAGGCGGCGGATTTCGACATTGTCAAGACGAAGTTTCTACGAGAGGTACAAGGATAGGGTGGGGCCGGCCGCTCGATAACTGACTTAATTGCTGAAAAGATGAGGCCAGATGAGGACTTCGCCAGATTTGCTGATCGGTGGAGGGGAATGGCTGAGAGGCTTGTGGATACCATCTCAGAGGAGGAGCAGGTGAGGATGCTCATTGGGAACACCACGCCTAACCTTCGCAACCTTCTGATCATGCACCGTCCAACAACCATGAGTGAGTTGTGTGATAGCGCCCGCTACCTCCAAGCCCACTTTAAGGATGCATCCATGATCAACCCGTTCGACACCAAGCCCCGTAATACTAGAAAGCCTACACCTGTAGGACCCACCACCGAAGGGATAGTAAATAATGAGAGCATCAATGCCATGGGTAACCAGGGTGGGTACCGTCAAAGCCAATATCGTAACCCACCACCCAATCAACAATACCGCCCAGCCCCTCAACCAGCTCCTCAGCCACAGCAACAACTTGCATACAACCGAGCACCACCACAGCAACCCACTTACAACCGAGCGCCCCAGCAACCAAATGCCTACAACCGAGCGCCTCAACAACAACATGTCTACAACCGACCACCACCACCACAACAAGCCTACAACCAAGTGCCACCACCAGCCAACCGACCTAGGAGGGGGGGACCCAAGAGATAATACTACCCTCAACTGCCATTCCCCCTCACCGATATCTTCAACGCATTGATGGCTGAACAGCAGCTAGAGCTTCCAAAGGAGAGAGAAGGATGGCCAGCAAATGTTGACATGACAAAATACTGCGCTTACCATCGATATCCTGGGCACACGGTGGATGTATGTTTCCAGTTTAAAGACTACATCCATGACCTTAATGATCAAGGGAACATTGACTGGGCACAAATGGGGGAGTCTATTCAAGCAATGAAGGCACGTCAGAATCAACCACGGCGACAACAAGCACAACGACGGCCCGGCACAGGGCATAGTCCAAGATCCGCTCCCGGTACATGCACCCGTACAAGCACCGGCACCAGCACCACCAAACCAACGACTCGGCCTCGTCCACTCCGCCATCGAGGAGTCAACTCACCATTCCCAGGGTTGGCAGGTCGAGGATCAAATCACCTCCATGCCCACCATACCAACCCCACCTGCAAACCGCACCATACTCTCCATACCGAGAGCTGCCCTCAGCCCACAAACTACCCAAACACCACTACCCTCACCAACCATTAACCCTCCACGACGCTTAATCATTAGACCGCCACCAGCCTCCCAACCAGCACCCCAACCTAACCCACCAACCACCATTAATCCTCCACGGCGTCTAATCATTAGACCGCCACCAACACCCTGTAGACACGCAATTTTGGCCTAGTTGAAGAGCTTAAATTCTTGTTTTCATGAAGTATATTTGAGTCACCTTTCAAGAGAACCGAGTTTTCCGGAAAAATTAAGGTCTTTGGAACATTTCAAAGAGGGCAAAACCCTGTGTATAAGGGCACCTGGCGCCCTACTTATAGGGCACCAGGCGCCCTATAAATAGGGCACCAGGCGCCCTGTTTATAGGGCACCAGGTGCCCTATAAACAGGGCACCTGGCGCCCTGTATACAGGGCACCAGGCGCCGCCTGGATCCAAATTAAATTGATTTGACAAGCTGATTTGACCCCGCACAGTGACTTGTCTTGTCGACCTGACAAATCTCATGATGCTAGCGCCCCATATACAAGGCGCTATGCCACATGGCACTGTTTCTCGGAAATGGCCAAAGTGCCCTCTTTTGGGCTATAAATAGAGCCCCATTTGGAGCCTAGAAGAGGTTCCAACCTGGTGCCACCCTATAGCTCATCCAACACCACGTTTCTAAGCCATTCTCATCACCCACAAACCTTCAAATCGATCCAAAATCGTCCACCAAAAACCCTAAAAACCTTCTGTTTCTGTCACCCAGAAACATGATTTTTCTCCAACTTTGAGAGCCTTTATCCGTCTCTCCTCTTACATCCAGCATCCAAACCACCTTTCATTAGCTTCATTTGCATATTGTCTACAAGGAGAAGCCCCTACTTCGTCCCGGAAGCCTCCCAGCACTCTGAAGCGGCGCCGCGAAGAGGAGAAGAAAATCTGTTCGGGCCAGACTTAGTGCCCCGTATACAGGGCGCTTTGACTTGGTCAACGCGCCCTATAAAGGGGGCACTTTCTCCTGGCACCCTGTATACAGGGAATCAGGAAGGACAGAAGCTTGTTTTGTTATTTTTGGATTCCGATCGTCCGTTTAATCAAGTTTTTGTCTTCCCTTTTCATCTTAGCACTGTTCATCAAGTTATTTAGCATGTCTTAGATCATTTTGCATCACATATATATATTTAAAACCTTCCAAATAGGGGTTGGGATTTAGTCCCATTCCGGTCAGTTCCTTCCCTCTTTCATGTTTACATTAGAATTTGAGCATGATTCTACACTGTCACGAGAACTAATGATCTTTTCACTTGTTTCTATGTTTTCTTATGGACATTCTTAGGTAAATATGATTGAGGCGGAGCTTCAACCGGATCAAAGACGAAGGACTCACTAAGCTCTCTTCTTTCGGCCGGCCGAGAGAGGAGAAGTCGGAACCCAATAATCTCCCCACTTCCAAAGGTACGACGGTCATTTCTCTATTTCATTTCTTTTCATTCTACTATATTTTGGAGTCTTTGGCTCCTGGCGACCACACCCACTAACATCCCACCCACCGACACAAAACCGAGGCGGGCGTAAGGGTTCCGGGAGTGGGAGATCCGCGGATGTCCCGTTCCGGGTGCTTACACCTTTTGGCGACCACGGTGGGACCGACTTTGCTTTAGTGAGTCCTTCTCTTCTTTCCTAAGAATGTCCACTTAAAAAACATGCTTATTTTCACTTTAGTTCTCATTTAAGCCATTTCCATTTCCTTGCATTGCTATTTACTTGCTTACATGCTTGTTTGTTTCCTTGAAGCATCATCTTGTTTCTGCCAAGTTTACTTGCTCTCTGTTTATCTTTTTAAAAAAGCATATCCATCTGATTTCCATCTTTGTTAATCAACTTATTTCACCTTAGTATTTTAGATATCATCTTCTTTCATCTCTTGATTAAGTATACTTGCCTATTTCTTTCTAAGTCTAGTTCTCCTTTAGCAAATCTTTCAAAGCATGCTTAGTTAAATTAGTGCTTTCTTCCATCCTAGTTTAATTTCATATTATTGTATTGTTCACTTGCTTCATACGACATCTCATTAATCATTGTATGCTTTTATTTTCTTCTTGCTTGCTTCTTATTCCTTGACATTTCACTTGTATTTAGTTTGCATTGGAGTTTCGGGTTCGCCCGTCTCCTTAGGACATCCGAGAAGGGAGGCTCTCTCCTCCCAAAGCCCCACACATCCAAACACCCCTCTTGGTGGTTGCCAACTCCTCCTCCGGGGATTCCCTCTCGGAAGGACCGGGTAGCTTCCATCAAGACCTCCGTAAGTCCCCAGACGTCAAAGATTCCCTCTTCATTGATCGGGCTGGTTGTACCACTTTATCCCAAAACCCGGAATACCTATTACCCATCGTTGTGAAAAGAGTGACAACCTTAGATTGCTCGGTGTTGTGAGAGCATAGGGTCCTACCCATTTATTTGAGTGGACAATATTTCTCTTAACAAGCCATTAATTTGAGGTTGAAACAAAAAAAATTTGCGTTAATCATTCCAAGTCTTTGCTATTACTTATTTGCAAACAAAAATCGAAAAGTAAACAAAAATCCCAAAATCACTTAAAAAGAACCAAAACAAAAAATTTGCTTGAGGTTAATTTGCTTGACAACTTGCTTGTCCGACAAAAGAAAATCAAAACAAAAGGGGTCAAAATCAAAACCAAAAAAATCCTTGAGCAGTTATTTGCCAACCTTCTTTTTCTGTCGTGTTTATGAATTTGAGGTCAGGTCGAGTTATCGGAATGGCGGATCAAGGATACGAGCAACTACAGTTGGAGTATGACCAATCTTATTTCTATCCTGATGCCGTGTGTGCCGTCAATGAACCCGAAGTTCTCCCCGAACCTAGTCAAAATTCTCCTCAACTCAATCCAAATTCACTTTGGGAGGCATTCTCTCATGCTGACCTTACCCAACTTCAGGCTATCAAAGCCATCCTCAAGGGCAAGTCGCCCGCCGACCACATCCCTCCCGAAGGTGGTCTTCACATCTCTACCCCTCGGTCTGGGGCACATCAACCCAATGTGCCCACTCATGACCATTCTCATACCGGGCTCATGGCCCCAATTTCTCCTCATCTGGTGGCTAATCTAGATCATCCCAATCCAAATGTTGTTGTTCCTTCTAGACCACCAGTTTATTCCTCTAATCATCTCAACCTTACTCACCCTTTGGTGCATCCCCCAATGTACCCTTCTTATCCGGCCACTTCGGCCCATCAAGTCCCAATTCCGGTGCACCAAGCACCCACTTCTCCTCCTCCTCCTAGGGAACCTTCTGTTGATCAGGCCATGATTAACAAGATCAATCGCATGGATGAGCAGTATAGAGAGCTTAGCCGTTTGATCGCCACAAAGGCAGCCCCCGAAATTTCTCTTCCTTCCCTCCCTCTGAAATGCCGGTATACCATCGCTACAATGGAACCGGTAATCCATTCATTCACATCAAGGACTTTCTTTATGAGTCGGTAATGTGGCAAAATGATCCAAGGGCCCTTGCTTTTCTTTTCAGAAGATCATTAGAGGGTTCAACTTTAGAATGGTTCTACTCGCTTGACTCTTTGGAGGCGAGTAACTTTGAAACTGTCAAAGCTAAATTTTTGCAGAGATATCAAGATAGGGTCGGACCAACATATTCCATCACCGACCTCATGGCTGAAAAATGAGAAATGATGAAGATTTTACTAGATATGCTGATAGGTGGAGGTCCATGGCAGAAAAGCTTACTGATTCCATTTCAGAGCCGGAGCAAGTAAAGATGATCATCACCAATGCCACTCCGGCCTTAAAGAATATGCTAGCTTTGCATCACCCCACCTCCATGAGTGAACTTTATGAGAGGGCACGGTACATTCAGACACAGCTTAGGGACTCACCTATCATGAACTTGTTTGATCCTAGACCCCGAGCTGTCAAGAAAACCACTTTTACTACAACCGGCCCAGTGGATCGAGGGCGTAGTGACAAACGAAAACCTTAACGTTGTAGGGAACCCACCTATAAATTATCAACACCAGTTCAGGAACCCTCAACAAAATCAACCATTTAGAAACCCTCGTCAAACTCAACATCAACCTCAGTTCCAGCCCCGTCAGCAACAAGCCCCGATCCCTCAGCGACCGCAAGCCCCAGTTCTCCAACCAGCGCGGCAACAACTGGCCAACTACAACCAGGCACCCCCTCCCATGGCCTATGAACCCCGAAAGGTTGGACCCAAGAGGAACGATTACCCGCCTTTGCCGTACTCTCTCATGGACATCTTTAATGCACTCATGGCGGCAGGGCAAATTGCATTGCCAAGGGAGAAATTGGAATGGCCTCAGAATGCCAACTCAGAGCGATCCTGTTTGTTCCATAGATATCCTAGTCACACCGTGGAAAATTGTTTTCAGTTCAAAGACTATATCCACGATCTTAATGAGCAAGGCAGTATTGATTGGGACCAGATGGGGGAATACATCAGAACAGTGAAAAATCAACCTCAATGGCAGCACGTACCAGCTCAGCAGCAACAACAACAAAACCCCGGCACGGGGATTATCCAAAACCCTCTACCTCTACATGCACCCGCACAGGGAATCAACATGTTAATCCCATCTTGATCTCTTCCGAGGAGTATCATCATCGGGGCCAGAATTGGCAAGTCGAGGGAGCCACCTCCCCCATGCATGTCAACCGAACTGTCCATTCTATACCCCAAGGTACACCACCCAACCCCACTACTCCCCACCGGCCACCCATCATCCGAGCACCATCACGACCCATCATAACACCACCAACCACACAACTCCAATCGGGACGGACCCTAATCCGCCCGGTTAATCCACCACAAACATCACCACCACTAGGACCTATCATCATCCCGCCCCGTGCAAACATACCTACCTACTCTACCATGCCTCAAACCACCATCATTACGCCCGTCCCAAGAGCTCCCATCATTCGACCTAACCCGCCACCCACCACTACCAACCCAGCCATAGCTCCTCAACTTGCCACAGTACTCAGAAGTGGGCGCATGTTCCAAAGGGTATTTCCCCAGGCCGGCCAATCAGGGTTGAAGAGCCGTTGCCTGGGACATCCTATGACTTATTGAAGCATCTTGATAAAACCCCGGCACGGATCTCTATCTTAGAGTTGATCAAAAGATCCAGAGTCCATCAAGAGGTTCTCCAACAGTACTTACAGCGAGTAATGGTAAACGAGAGCCTCCCCCCAGAAAAAATCTCATCAGTTCTGGTCCCAAGAAGTGAGTATCCGGCCCTCACATTCACAAAGGAAGAGTTGGCCGACCCGGAAATAAGGAAATGTGCCTTGTGCATCACAGTCCACATCAATGGTGTAGGCATCAAGTCATGTTTAATCGATACTGGAGCATCCATCAATGTTCTGCCACCAGAAACATTACATCTCTATGGATTCTCCGAGGAAGACATCTGGCCATCTCAAATAACAGTGACTACATATGACAATTCAAAAAAGCCTGCCAATGGCATGATTACATTAAATGTAAAGCTTGGACCTCGAACGATCCTTTGTTAACTTTCACATACTTGAGATGGATCCAACCTACAAAGCTATTCTGGGACGGCCCTATTTGGAAGCACTAGAGGCAGTCACCTCCACCAATCACCAGTGTCTTAAATTCCCTCACAAAGGACAAGTGATTAAGGTGACTAGCATGCCCCTAGATCATCCATCTTCTCCACCACCACCCCTTGGGTTGCCAAACGAGCCAATTTTGACAATCTTGGATCTTCCAGAAATGAGTAGGCAACCCAAGCAAGTGTGGAGAAGAAAAAGAGAGGAAAATGAAACCATTGGATGGCATATAATGAAGAGTTTGGGATATAGAGAAGGCCAAGGACTAGGCAAAGAACTACAAGGCATAGCTGAGCCAATCAATCCAGTGAGGTTGCAACCAAAGAGCGGGGTTGGGTATGATGGAATGACAAAGAAATGGTCGAAATCTCAGAAGCAGATACTTTTCTGGATGTTTACAAAAGTTTTTCATCAAGAAAGAAACCATTCAACTGGCTGAGAACAAGGAAGAACAAGAGATGGAGCAAGACAAAAGAAGAAGAACTAACGATCCTGAAGATGACGTGTATCCTAAAATATCTCTTTTGTTTTCCACCGATGAAGAAGGGTCAAGAAATGAACCACTCCAGGCTGAACCACCTGTCAACCCACCCAAGGGTCATATTGCCAAACCGACTCGAGAAAAAGGAGGGCCTTCCCTCATTATGTCATCTTTTGGGGCCGATGCCCCAACTCACTATGACGCTCTCCCCGGGCTTCTTGGCCCGATCCCTATTTCTAGGCCCTCAGGCCCAACTTATGGGTCCATGAACCCACTCGTTGCTTTTGTCCACCGAGCCCCTCTACTAAGTCTGGGCCTTTGTGCCCATTTCCTCCAACTCTTGGGCCATCAAGCCCCTCTATTGAATCTGGGCCTTTATGCCCATTTCCTCCAACTCTTGGGCCATCGAGCCCCTCTACTAAATCCGGGCCTTTGTGCCCGCTTTCTCCAATTCTCGGGCCCTCAAGCCCATCTCCTAAAGCCGGGCCCTTAAGCCCGCATCCTCTTCTTATTGGGTCCATAAACCCACCTTCCTCTATGATCATCCGGCCTACTGGCCCATCACCTCTTTCTGTCAACATTGGGCCCGAAAGCCCCCTCGATCAAACATTGCTCGAAGTCTTCCCCTCTTTATCAATATCTTCGCCTACTATGGCTCCCGTGGTTGATCTCAACCCAAATCGGGCACCTGAAGCCCATTCTATCTTTATGTTTGCTTCCCAAAAAGCAACGTCCTCCTCGAAACTCAAATTTCGATCGAGGAAACATCTCAACTTGCCTCGGAAGGGCATTCGACACAAGGAGTCACCAGATCCTTAATTGACCTTCTTTGCCCTCCATCCTCTCCAATAAATTCCACTCCATCCACCCCCTCTTCCTCTTCTTATTTACTTTCTTCTTCTTTAAGTTTAGTTTCCAATAAAAATAGGACAAAAAATCAGAGGTAGGAGAGTTCCAGAAAGATACCTGCATCAGTTAACTCCAAAAGCTTAGAACACCATCTTAGGTGGAGTACTTTACAAAAGGAGCTTGGCCGGTGTTCTATTAAGATGAGTAGACGAAGAAGAGGCTGAATTGGTGCTTAAAGAAGCACACTCTAGAGTATGTGGAGGCCGTGTAAATGCTCATGCCCTCGCCAAGGAAATCATCAGGCAAGGGTACTATTGACCTACTCTGGAAGAAGATTGCTCGATCTTTGTCCGGCACTGTCATCAATGTCAACTTCACGCCGACAAGATTCACTCTCCCGCATCTTCCCTTCACCCGATTCACGCACCATGGCCCTTCGCTATGTGGGCTTTTGATGTTATCGGACCCCTCGGTGACCCAAACTCCACAAACAAAATCAAATCCTTCATTCTAACTGCAACGGAGTACCTCACCAAATGGGCGGAAGCGGAAGCATACGTGGAGATCAAGGCATCAACAGTCTGCACCTTCATCAAGTGCAACATCATTGCCAGGTTCGGGATCCCAGGCGACATCATCACCGACAATGGACCGCAATTCATCTCTCAGGAGCTGCGTGACCTTTGCAACAGGTATTGCATCAGATTGCATCATTCATCTCCATATTATCCTCAAGGCAATGGTCAAACAGAAGCCACCAATAAGACCCTGATAAAGATCATTAAGAAGACTTGTAAGTCTAGCAAGTTCGCAGACTGGCCAGATAAGTTAGTTGATGCTCTATGGGCCTACCGCACTTCTATTCGAACCCCAACGGGTCAGACCCCCCTATGCCTTAGCATTTGGGATGGAGGCGGTAGTTCCATACGAAGTAATCATTCCTTCCCTCCGAGTCCAAATCGATCGAGATATCCCAATGGATGAATGTCGAGATTCTCTTCTCGCGCAACTCGAACTCTTGGATGAAAGGAGGCTGGCCGCTGCCGAACATGCTAGATCTTACCAGAATAGACTTAAAATATTTTATCAAAAGAGGGTGGTAGAGAGAAAATTTAAAGTCGGTGAGGTTGTGCTTAAAAGAATATTTGTTAAGCCAGGCGGTCCCCGCTCCAAACTTCAACCTAATTGGGAGGGTCCTTATGTTATTTCGGCTGTTTACCCCGGTAATTCATATAAACTAACTAATGCAGAAGGAGAAGAACTAGCTCATCCCTGGAATGGTGTATACCTCAAAAAATATTTCCCTTAAAAACAAAAGTCACAAAAACAAAAATCTATAAAATCCAAAGGTGTGAAGTATAGTGACCAACATCTAACGCTTGCTTGCTCGGTGCACCAACTTATCACTTAGGGAAATAAAAATAGGCATCATACTGCACACACTACACGTCTAGTCTTGAGATCCGATGATCGGAAGTCAGAGAGAAAGCTAGGCAACGCTTGGCAAAGGAAGGTCAACCTAATCCCATTCTCTTCTTGTTTCGGTCCAGAATAGATAAAAGGGGTTAGAATGAGGAGTATCGAAAATGCCCATTGCCTTAGTTGGAAAATGCCTCTGAAGGTCTGACTTCTTATTAAAAGAAAAGGTGCCAAAAGATGGGCAATGACCCCTCAGGTCAGCAAAAGAATAGACCTGTCTGAATGTGTACCAACAAAAGTCCAAAAGAAAAGGCTCCAAAAGATGGGCAATGACCCCTCAGGTCAAAATCAAGCAAAAAAGAAGAAAGACCTGTCTGAATGTGGGCCATCAAAGAAAATGGGCTAGAAGGAAGGACCCGAAAAGGTCAAAACCCGAATGGGCAATGTAGGTATTAGTAGAGAAACAAGTTCGACATCCCTGAATTCTACTAAGGACTTACCACCAATCATCTTCCTTCTTTAAACCTCAAAGGATAGGGTTGACCGACTAGGTCCAAGAAAAGCCATAGCCTATCGAAGGCAGAAGGTCAAAAGATCTCGGACTAGGCACTTTCTTACACGTGATGCCTACTCTTAACCCTTAGGTAACAATGAGAGGCACCTACGGCAAGCAAAGCAAAGGATGAGACAATCGTGTCCCTCACACCAAACCAAACAAAAAAATCAAATATTTCAAAAATCCTAAAAAAGAATATCCAAAACACCAAAAAAATCATAAAAAATACTAAAATACCAAAAAACACCAAAAAACCATCAAAACCCAAACAAATCAAAAATCCAAAACACCCAAAAATTGGCTAGCTGCCTTTGCATTCATGTTTAATTTCAGTCTTGCATACTTTCTTTTGTGCATACTTATGTTTTTCTGTTATCTTTACCTTGATAAAGCCGATGTCCCTTGACAAAAGATCAAGGCAACTTTGCCCTCTCCTTGCAAGGGACTAAGCCAAAATAAAGTTCTAATATCTTCTCTCAAGTGGATGCAGGAATAGGAGAAGGCATGCAAGCTTCATATCCCCAGAAACTTAGAGGAAGCAAAAACAACAAAAAAAATCAAAAATTGAAAAACAAAAGTGGACTACTCCGACCCCTATTAGGACTTGCATTTAGTATTGCATCTATCAAAATAAATAATATTTAAGACGTTGAAGACCTCAAGTCTAGAGGGGGCTGAGCCTGAGAACCCCTTCAACAAAATCAGTGAGGGCTCAGTCATTCCCTAGGCTTGCGGATAGACCAAAGTTGAATATGCGGGGACGACGGTTTCTTCATGGATGTCCTGACCCGTTATGTTCGACCTATATCTTCAACTATTTTCTTATACTTATTTTTATTTCTTTAAACCCAGCATGCATCATTTCATACATGCATCATCCCACCACAACCATTTCCTGCTTCCTTCCAGTCCCATCATGAACCTTTTTAAAGATGGTCTCTTATAGCCCCTAGAGAAGGTCTTGATTTGTCAGAGAATTGGTTTCCAACGGGTTTTGACAATGATTTCATCGAAACAAGAAGTTTTTCCATGTCAAATTGAACCGGTATTTCTGAGTAAACCTCATGAATTTGAAGAACCCAACCTTTGTTGATTGGCTGTCTCCTCTTTACTTTTTGCAATTTATTTTTCAATGCATTTCTACCGAGTCCAGCACACCATGCAGTTCGGGTCCTGGCCGGTAACAATTCTCCCCCACGTGGGATTTTAGTTATTTACTTTCAGTGCTATTCTTCTCTTTAACCAATCAACCAGAGGGAAGGTTTCGATAAGACAAAAGGTAATCTCAGAGTCCGCTAAAGTTTTATTCCACTCAATTAGGCCAGTGAGGGCGTGTCTAAATCTACACCTTGGCATCACCTTTTCAGTCCATTACCACTTCATTACGCTACGTCTCATTACGCTTCGCTACATTCGCCTACGCTTCATTGGTGTCACTCCCCTACAAAGCCGACGCCAAGGCGAGGCAAGCTGTAGACACGCAATTTTGGCCTAGTTGAAGAGCTTAAATTCTTGTTTTCATGAAGTATATTTGAGTCACCTTTCAAGAGAACCGAGTTTTCCGGAAAAATTAAGGTCTTTGGAACATTTCAAAGAGGGCAAAACCCTGTGTATAAGGGCACCTGGCGCCCTACTTATAGGGCACCAGGCGCCCTATAAATAGGGCACCAGGCGCCCTGTTTATAGGGCACCAGGCGCCCTGTAAACAGGGCACCTGGATCCAAATTAAATTGATTTGACAGGCTGATTTGACCCCCCGCAGTGACTTGTCTTGTCGACCTGACAAACCTCATGATGCTAGCGCCCCATGTACAGGGCGCTATGCCACATGGCACTGTTTCTCGGAAATGGCCAAAGTGCCCTCTTTTGGGCTATAAATAGAGCCCCATTTGGAGCTTAGAAGAGGTTCCAACCTGGTGCCACCCTATAGCTCATCCAACACCACGTTTCTAAGCCATTCTCATCCCCCACAAACCTTCAAATCAATCCAAAATCGTCCACCAAAAACCCTAAAAACCTTCTGTTTCTGTCACCCAGAAACATGATTTTTCTCCAACTTTGAGAGCCTCTATCCGTCTCTCCTCTTACATCCAGCATCCAAACCACCTTTCATTAGCTTCATTTGCATATTGTCTACAAGGAGAAGCCCCTACTTCGTCCCGGAAGCCTCCCAGCACTCTGGAGCGGCGCCGCGAAGAGGAGAAGAAAATCTGTTCGGGCCAGACTTAGTGCCCCGTATACAGGGTGCTTTGACTTGGTCAACACGCCCTATAAAGGGGGCACTTTCTCCTGGCGCCCTATATACAGGGCACCAGGAAGGACAGAAGCTTGTTTTGTTATTTTTGGATTCCGATCGTCCGTTTAATCGAGTTTTTGTCTTCTCTTTTCATCTTAGCACTGTTCATCAAGTTATTTAGCATGTCTTAGATCATTTTGCATCACATATATATATTTAAAACCTTCCAAATAGGGGTTGGGATTTAGTCCCATTCCGGTCAGTTCCTTCCCTCTTTCATGTTTATGTTAGAATTTGATCATGATTCTACACTGTCACGAGGACTAATGATCTTTTCACTTGTTCTATGTTTTCTTATGGACATTCTTAGGTAAATCTGATTGAGGCGGAGCTTCAACCGGATCAAAAACGAAGGACTCACTAAGCTCTCTTCTTTTGGCAGGCCGAGAGAGGAGAAGTCGGAACCCAACAATCTCCCCACTTCCAAAGGTACGACGGTCATTTCTCTATTTCATTTCTTTTCATTCTACTATATTTTGGAGCCTTTGGCTCCTGGCGACCACACCCATTAACACACCATCCACACAAAACCAAGGCGGGCGTAAGGGTTCCGGGAGGGGGAGATCCGCGGATGTCCCGTTCCGGGTGCTTACACACCCCAGACATCACCTAACCTACCAGTCACTGCCACCCCACGACCCCTCATCATCAGACCATCACCACCAACACCCCAACCATCACCCAACATACCGGCCTCCACCAATCCACGACCCCTCATCATCCGATCCTCACCACCCCTACCTACCATGGGCTCCTCAACCTACCAACCAACCCTACCATCACCATCATCACCACTTCCCCCTACCACGCTGGCGCCCGGTACTTCGTAGCGGGAGGATGTTCCAAAGGGTCTTCCCCCGAGGTCGGGATACAACCACAGGAACGAGCGAAGAGGAGGTGGTAGAAGAACCATTGCCCGCACGGTATATGACTGTTGAAGCACTTGGACAAAATGCCGGCACGGATTTCAATTACTGGAGCCGATAAAGAGGTCGAAGAATCATCAGGACATCTTGCAACAATACTTGCAGCGGGTCATGGTCAATGAGGACCTCCCGCCCGAGAAGATCATTACTGTCCTGACCCCGAGGAGTGAACATCCGGCACTCACATTTACACAGGAGGAGTTGGCACGGCCAGAGATTAGAAAGTATGCTTTGCATGTCGCAGTAGTCATCCGAGGCGTGGAGATCAAGTCCTGCTTGATTGACACCGGAGCATCCATAAATGTCATGCCGCCAGAAACATTGCAACTTTGCGGCATCTCCGATGAAGAAATCGAGCCTTCTGCCGTCACGGTGACTGCATATGACAACTCCCGGAAGCCGGCACGAGGGGTGGTTACATTGAAAGTAGGGCTCGGGCCGTGTGCTGTCACCGCCGAGTTTCACGTTCTAGAATTAGACCCTACATTCAAAGCTATCTTGGGACGCCCGTACCTTGAGGCAATAGGAGCTGTTGCCTCCACTAATCATCAGTGTCTGAAGTTCCCATACAAGGGCCAGGTGATCAAAGTAACCAACATCCCCATTCTGAATGATGTGGATGACCCCTCTTCTGCACTACCAATATCAAAATCTGTCCAGCCGTTGGTTTCAACTACAGAGCTACCTGAGGTCATGGTATTGACGACGCCTCCAGATTCAGTTGCGTGGCGGATGATGAAAGGGATGGGCTATCAGCCAGGAAAGGGGCTGGGAAAGGAGCTGCAGGGGGTTGTGCACCCCATTGAAGCCGTACAAAGACCAAAGAGACACGGGCTTGGCTATGAGCCCAGTTTCACTCCGCGGATGGTCTACCGGCCAAAAAATGCCATGGGACTCCAAAAATTCTTTATCAAAGGGGAGACCATGATGATGGCCGGTGACAAAGAAGAAGAACCAGTCAAGAGGAAGAAGGCACCAGAGCAAGAGGAGGAGGTGGACAACCTGAGTTCATCTTTGGCTTGGTTGTTCATGGAGGAGGAAGAACCAGTCAAGGGCAAGTCCATCTCTAAACAACTTGTCCACTCGAACCCACCTCCAAACAACATCCCGCGTGAACCGTATCCTACGGTCACGTATTTCAAAATCCTCAATCTATCCCTCTTGGATTCGCTTGATGGGCTATCTAGCCCAATTCCCACTTCTGGGCCAAAATGGCCACCTGAACTGATCAATGGGCCTGAGAGCCCATTCAAATCTTCTTACTCCACTGGGCTTCTATGCCCATTCCAATCCAACAACCATGGGCCCGCGTGCCCACCAGTCGGGCCCACGTGCCCTTTAGATTTATTTTCTTGCTTTGGGCCCGCGTGCCCACCATTTGGGCCCACGTGCCCCTTAGATCTTTTCACCACCTTTGGGCCTATCTGCCCATTTCTTGTCATCATCGGGCCCGCGAGCCCATTTTTCTTCCATTTGCTTAAGCTTTCTATTTCTGCTCGAGCCCCATCGGCTCATTCCCTTTTTTCTATTGAAAATACCAAAAATACCCAAAAAAAAACATCCTCTCACAAACTCAGTTTTCCATTGAGGAGACGTCTCTACTTGTCTTGAAGGGTGCTCCCAACCAGGGACCTCTCTTCTCCAACTCACTGATCGATCTGCTCGATCCTTCACCCATTGTTAATACCACCTTTTCAATTCCGTCTTCTTTAGGAGTAGTTAGGGTAGAAAAGAAGAAAATTCGAGGTAAACGTGTGCCAAAGAGATATCTCCAACAAATAGCTCAAAAATGCAAGGAATGTGCAAGGCTTCCAAGGTTTTTGGAAAATACTATCCAGCTTGATGAAATCCAATATGAGGATGAATTCAATGTAGATCATACACTGGGAGTTTACGAGGTGTTATCAGAAAAAGATCCTGATTTCGAGGATGGAATTGAGGACTTGGCTGATGCGTATGCATCTGGACTTAAAAGATTTGAAGAACCATTAGCCACGGTGGATGAACCGACAAAAGAACTGAATCTTGGAACACCGGAAGATCCCAAGACAACCCTCCTACGCGCACACCTCACTCCCACTGAGGAACAGAGTTTAATTAAAATTTTGGAAGAATATAAGGACACGTTCGCATGGACATACGAGGACATGCCGGGGTTAGACAACTCGTTAGTTGAACATCGTCTAACTTTGAAACCTGGAGTTACCCCGGTCAAAAATTAAGGAGATTCCACCCTGATGTTGCACTTAAGATGAAAGAAGAGGTTGACAAGTTACATCAAGCAAGATTCATTAAGATCGTCCTTTATCCGCAATGGGTGGCAAACATAGTCCCTGTCATGAAGAAGGATGGCTGAGTTCGGATCTGTATAGACTTCAGGGACTTGAATCGAGCGTGTCCTAAAGATGACTTTCCTCTACCTCATATTGACGTCTTGGTTGATAACAACTGCCGGATTCGATATGTTGTCATTCATGGATGGCTATTACGGATATAATCAAATCCGGTTGGCCGAAGAGGACCAGGAGAAGACCTCGTTCACCACACCTTGGGGAACCTATCTGCTATGTCGTCATGCCCTTTGGATCGAAGAATGCCGGTGCTACCTATCGAGAGGGCAATGATGGCTATCTTCCATGACATGATGCATACCCTTGTAGAGGTGTACGTGGACGACCTGGTCGTTAAGTCCAGAAGCCGAGAAGATCACCCGGAAGTGTTAAGAAAGGTCTTGCAAAGGGCTAGGGAATATAAATTGAAGATGAACCCAAAGAAATGCACGTTTGGAGTATCCTCAGGAAAACTATTGGGGTTCATAGTGAGCAAAAGGGGCATAGAGATCGACCCAAACAAGGCCAAGGCAATCATTGGTATGCCTCCTCCGAGAAATATGAAAGAACTTCAAGGATTAATCGGAAGGCTATAGTTTGTCCGCCGGTTCATCTCACAACACTCCCAAAGGTGTAAACCTTTCTATGAGTTGACCAAGGCGGGGGCCGAGTTCAAATGGGATTCGAAGTGCCAGGATGCATTCGATGGTTTGAAAAGATACCTGGCTAGTTCCCCTGTGCTTAGACCACCAGTCCCTGGCAAGCCCTTAGTTTTGTATATCTCGGTTTTGGAGAATTCTCTTGGGGCAGTCCTTGCACAAGTTGATGAAGAAGGGAAAGAGAGGGCAACTTACTATTTGTCAAAGATCTTTGATCCATGCGAGCAGAAGTATATTGTAGTGGAGAAGACCTGTGCTGCACTAGTCTGGGTAGTTCAGAAGCTTAAACACTATTTCTTAGCTCATGAGGTCAACCTTATTGCCCGCATCAATCCCATCAAATTCCTTCTGGAGAAAACTGTTCTAACTAATCGGTTAGGTCGTTGGCAGAGCTTCCTCTCCCAGTTTGATATCACCTAGGTCCCCCAGAAGGCGATTAAGGGCTATGCCATTGCCGAACATCTAGCCCATCACCTTATACCCCTCTTTGACCCGGTCCAATCGGAGCTCCCGGATGACGAACTAATGTTGATCCGATCTTCCCACCTTTGGACGTTATATTTTGACGGGGCTCTGAATTCACACGGTAAGGGAATAGGAATTGTCCTTCTATCACCCGAGGGTGTCACCATTCCACAGGCATTTCAGCTTGACTTCCCAGCAACCAACAATATAGCCGAATATGAAGCCTTGGCCGGCCGGGCTGGAGGCCGCTCATTTCTATGGTGCCACGGAATTAAGGGTGATAGGTGATAGCCAACTAATCCTTCGCCAAGTCCTAACCAAATACCGAACTTCTCATCCGAATCTCAAACCTTACCAAGAACTCACCTCTTGCTACATCAAGCTCTTTTCCAAACTCACTTTTGTCCATGTTCCTCGAGCTCAGAACATCCTTGCTGATGCCCTAGCCTCCTTAGCTTCATCTCTATCAGTCCCGCTAGGTAGACATGTGCGGACTATTCATGTCCGTAGGAGGTCGATGCCAGCGATTAAAGATGGGCGATTTCTGAAAGTCAAGGAGAGATTTGGCAGGAAGGAGTATCTAGAGCAGAAAGAGGAGATTTCGCTAATCGAATTGGAAGAGTTAGATGAAGGTGAGAGGCCTTGGTTTGATGAGATTGCAAGGTATTGTCAAGATCAAACATATCCACCTGGATCAAATGCAAAAGAAAAGATGGCCATCAGGAGAGTATCCCAGAGGTATACCATCCTAGGAGGGGTGCTCTACAAGAGGATTCTGAGTGGAATTTTATTGAGATGCGTTGATGAAGAAGAGGCAGAAATGGTGCTTAAGGAAGCACATTCCGGGGTCTGTGGGGGCCATGTCAATGCTCAAGCTCTTGCCAAGAAAATCATCAGGCAGGGGTATTATTGGCCAACCCTAGAAGAGGATTGCTCCATCTTTGTCCGGCACTGTCATTCTTGCCAACTTCATGCCGACAAGATTCATTCTCCCGCATCTTCCCTTCATCCGATTCATGCCCCATGGCCCTTCGCCATGTGGGCTTTCGACATCATTGGCCCTCTAAGTGATCTTAACTCTGAAATCCGTTCCAAATCATTCATCCTGACGACAACAGAGTACTTCACCAAGTGGGCAGAAGCGGAAGCGTTCGTGGAGATCAAGGCATCAACACTATGCTCCTTCATCAAGCGCAACACCATCGCCAGGTTCGGGATACCCAGCGACATTATCACCGACAACGGACCGCAATTTCTCTCTCAAGATCTGCGTGATCTTTGCAACAGGTACCGCATTGCATTGCATCATTCATCTCCTTATTACCCGCAAGGCAATGGTCAAGCAGAAGCCACCAACAAAACTTTGATTAAAATCATCAAGAAAACCTGTAAGTCTTGCAAGTTCGCAGACTGACCAGATAAGCTTGTAGATGCCCTATGGGCTTATCGTACTTCTGTACGGACCCCCACTGGTCAAACCCCGTATGCTCTTGCATATGGGTTGGAAGCGGTGGTCCCGTACGAAGTACTCCTTCCATCACTCCGAGTTCAACTCGATAGGGACATCCCTGTCGATGAGAGGCGAGAATCTCTCCTTGCACAACTTGAACTCCTAGATGAAAGAAGGTTGGCCGCTTCCGAGCATGCCCGAACTTATCAGAACTGATTGAAAAGGTTTTATCAAAAGAGGGTGGTAGAGAGAAAGTTCGAAATCGGTGAGATGGTAGTTAAACGCATATTCGTTAAGCCAGGTGGTCCCCGCTCCAAGTTGCAACCTAACTGGGAAGGGCCTTTTGTTATAACTGAAAAATATCCAGGCAATGCATATGAGCTAACCAACGCCGATGGAGAAAAATTGAATCATCCATGGAACGGCGTTTACCTCAAAAAATATTTTCCTTAGAAAGGAAAATGGAGAATTTCTGGTATGATATTAAGTCATCGATCCAAGGGTGTTAGCTAGAAGTCAAGGGTAGACATCACCTTGCACACACAACACCTCCCGATCCCAGAATCTGGATAGCCCAACACTCGAGAGAGGCAAGGCAGAACCCTGAAGGCGGAAAGGAAACCTTACCCTATTCTCTTCTATTTGGTCCAAGATAGGTGAAGGGGGGACTAGAGGAGGATAGTATCGAAAATGCCCGCCGCCTTAGTAGGAGGCCGTCTCATAGGGTGCAAAAGGGTGCCAAAAGATGGGCAATGAACCCCACAGGTTTAAACAAATATGGGCCTGTCAGAATGAGTACCCGGAAGAGTAGAAAATGAAGAAGAAGGCACCAAAAGATGGGCAATGACCCCACGGGTCAAAGACTTGTCTAAATAAGTGCCACATGTAGAAAAGACCCGAAGAGGCCGAACCCCAACGGGCAATTTGGGCATGAGTAGAGAAACCCTCCTCAACACCCCCAAATCCTATCAAAGGCTTCCCTTATTATTCTTCCATCTTAAAACCCCTAGGGTAGGGTAAACTGTCCAAACTCAGGGGGAATCCAAACCGATCAAGAGAAGAGGGCAAGAAAGATTCTGGGTAAGGAACCTTATTCACACGTGGTGCTTATTGCTTGAATCTTGATCAACACTCAAAGATCAATGAATGGTCTCAATACTGGCACATTCTCCACAAAAATCCAAAAAAAAATGAATTTTTTCAAAAGTCCAAAAAAATCAAATATTTTCAAAAAAAATAAAAATAAAAAAGTGCATCATCTAACTTGGCATAACTTTGATTTTTGCCTTTGCTAGCATTCATGTTTATCTTTATGTCTTGCAAGTTTCATTTCTGCATTGCATATTTACCTTCATTATCACCCCATTAAGAGGGCTCCTCCCTTTGACTTAAGTCAAAGTTGGCCATAATAGGCAAAGGGATGAGTCGTTGTGAAGATCTAATCCTCTTTAATCAAGTGTTTTCAGGGACTTTAAAATAAGAGGAGAAAGTTCTCTCAACGACAGGATTCTGAGATCAAGAAGGGAGCGACTCTCACCATAGCAGGTAAGCTCTCTCAACTTTTACCTTGTCTGTCATTTTGTGCATTCTACCTGGTTGATAAGGCTACCCCCTTGACATATAAGCAAGGCAAGACAATAATAGGCAAGGGGGTAAGCCATAGAGCAGATTTAACCCTTCTATTAAGTATTTCAGGAAAGAAATACAAGTCAAGGAGGGTGAGAATCTACCTGGTTGATAAGGCTGCCCCCCTTGTGCATTCTACCTGGTTGATAAGGCTGCCCCCCTTGACATATAAGCAAGGCAAGATACCAATAGGCAAGGGGGTAAGCCATAGAACAGATTTAACCCTTCTATTAAGTATTTCAGAAAAGAAACACAAGTCAAGGAGGGGTGAGAATCTCGCCAACAGGTATGTCTCTTAACCCTACATCTATTATTTACTTTTATTATTTGCCATCCCTTAGAAGGCTTCACCCCTTGACAAACTTGTAAGGGGCCAAGCCGGAATTTGAAACTGACTATCCTTTCAAGAAATGTCAAGTAGGTCAAACAACACTGAAGCAAGAAGTGCAATAACAAGGAAGAAAAGCAGCTACAACACAAGAAGAAGATTAAGCCTGCTACAGATATCAGTGTCTGATTGCCACTGACTCCAGGAGAATGACCATGTGGAGAAGGCATGGAAACCATACCGCCACAACCGCCTCGTTCGGTGATGCTCCAAAGGAGTGGCCAAGACAGAATTGCTCGCGAGAAATGGAAGAACGGACATGGGCGACCCCCATAACTTGCCGCCTAGCATATATGTCGCCAGTCATGGGTTATTATCTTATACATTATTTGTTGAAGACCATGAGCATGGATAAGACTTGACCTGAGAGCCCCTTCATCAAAATCTTCGACGGTCGAGGTCATCTCTAATGCTCACGGATAAGCCAAAGTTGTCTTTGTGAGGGACGATGGTTCCCGAATGGGTATCTTGACCTCATAGACAATCTATATCTTCAACTATTTGTTATACAAGTTTTGTTTTGTTTTCTTGAGCCCAACATGCATCATGTAGCATTAATTGCATTACATTTTGTTTTGTCATTGCATACATCATTTCCTAAACTTCACCTTCTCACTCTCTCGATCATTCTAAATCCCACCGTGTTTTCTAATCCCATCATGATCTCTAGTCCCACCAACCTCTCTAATATCCCACCATGTCTATTAATCCCACCGTGTTCGGTAACCACTTTATGCCCTGAAATCTTTTTCACCACTATGGCCATTGCAGCTTCTTTGCTATTCATCCCACCATGGCAGCCAATTCATCCCGCCAAGGGCCTTCTATTTTGATCAGAACTTGCACCGTCATTATCTTCACGGTCTATGCTTAAAACATTTGCCTTTCGGAATCGGAGATCATTCCATTCCGAATTGAATCTTGTCTCATGGAAGACTTAAATGAATCAGAGAGCCCGAATGTGCTCGATTGGTATTCTTTTACTTTTTCAAAACAAATCTCTTTAAATTTTAGCCCATCACAGTACAGGAACACTGCAAAGATCGGGTTACCAGCTGATGATGAACCTACGAACCCATGTTTCGGGGACTCCCCACCGCGTTGGGGGTTGGCTATTCTTCTCTCGTGCCAATGGCACATCTCTTACCAATCGAACTTAGGAGGACTTGATGAAACATGGCGGTTAACCAAGAGACTTGAGGAGATTCATCTTGCCGAATCTGGTCGTTGAGCGTGTCTATATCTACACCTTGATGCCACCTTTTCAGTCCATCGCCATTTCACTCCACTACATTCCACTACGATCCATCTCGTTTCACTACGCTTTCTCTACGTTTCACTCCGTTCCGCTACATGCCATTCCCTTGCAAAGCCGACATCAAGGCGAGGCAAGCTGTAGACACGCCAAATTGGCTTGATTCGGAGCCCTAGACTCTTATTTCATAGGCGATATCCTTTATTTGACCGTTATCTGATCCGGATTACCTCGTGGAGATGAGCTAAGGACATTGGTGGAGCCCCTCGCAAGTTGAGAATGGAACAATGATTTCCGGAATATTGCCGTAACCTTCAAGCGAGAGCCGCACGTGAACTGTAAAAACACGAAGCCTGCTCGATGACCGACCTTGAATGGTCCATAATTGAAGGTCTCGGGAGTCCCGCATGTGTTCCGTAACATTCAGGGTTTCCGAGAAGTCATTTCGGTAGGCGTCGGTCATTGACGGCTTTCGTTACGGCTTTTTCGATCTGTGCTGACACGGCTATCCTGGACCACATGTTAGGCCTTTCCGGTCATCACCGGATCTTTTCAGGTCATCCGGGTCGATTCTAGCCGTATATTTTATCAACCGGGGCTATAAGGCCGGTTCGGTCAATTTTAGGGTTTCGCGGCTTTTACGGCTTTCGATTCACGTTTACCGGGTTAATCTCAGATTTTTCGATGACTTCGGATTGTCCGATCGTATCGGACTTGTTCGGTCATCATTTTAAGTCATCCCGAGTTGACCCGAGATTTCTCGACCGGAACCGTGCTCTTTCGGATCTTCGCCCCAGGTTTCGGCTTTCCGCGAGAGGGTAAACCGGTAGAAAGCCCCGTACGAACATCTCGGGAGTCATGCGGCTGGTTTACCGACTTGAGGATGTGCGGTTGAAGGCCCTCTTTCCAACACAACAAACGGGAGCCGAATCGGACATCCCGTTTGCAAGATACGGCTCGCAGAATACGCGCGCAGGAGAGAGAGTGTACCGCGCCCCCGCTCCGCTTGAAAGGGGAGGGCGCGCCCTGCGCGCCCTCAACCCGGGGGCGCGCCCTGCGCGCCCTCAAACTGGGGGTGCGCCCTGAGCGCCCCCGGTTCCTTTGAAAAGTGGGGGCGCGGTCGGTTTCCGAAAATCGGAAATTACCCCGATTAGCACCTTCTAAACCGGGTTTTTGGAAGGTTTTCGGGGAGGATTTTCACTTATTTGTACCGCGCCCCCGGTTTGGGGGCGCGTTACGTATGTCAAGTCGATTTTTAGCAATTTCCGGAAGTTTCCGTCGATTTTTAGCAGTGAGACGCCGAACGCGCCCCCGCCCCCTTTGAAACAGGGGGGTGCGCAGATCGCGCCCCCAAACTGGGGGCGCGCCCTGCGGTCTGTCCAGTTTCTAAATTTTTCACCGTCTCCCTTCCCCTATAAATTGAGGGCCATTCTCAACGACCCGAGGTTAATCCCCCGTGCGTAGCTCGTCCAGAGGTCGTCCAAGCTCTTCTCCAAAGCCGTCCCGACGTCCAAAGGCGATCCGAAGTCAAGAAATCGATCCCGAGGTGAAGGAGAAGGCTCGATCCGGGCGTTCTGCATCAACCATCTTCATAGACTTCTGCAGAAAATCTGGGGATCCTTCTACAAAAGTCTTCAACATAGAAGATGTTCATATCTTCGTCCTCTTTCATCTCCAACTGACGGCACTCAATTCAGACTTTCCGTTTGTTCGTGGAAATTGCTACACCCAGGGCGCGCATCCAGGTTCTGTTTTCCACATCCGCCCCCTTTCATAATTTTTACTGACTTATACAGGAGGATTTAGGAGAAGTCGTCAAAATAGGAATTCTCCCTCTCTGAGTTTTCTGTCTACTCCAACAAACGGCACTCGATTATGACATCGGGGTCGTCCGTAACATCCTCTGCACCAAAGTCGCGCCAGAAGGGTACCAAGCTACCCGAACCGGCTGTCTTCAACCAACTCGGCTTCAACTCAAGCCAAATCATTCTATAAGCTTTCTCAACTCCATTAACTCTGTTTATTTAATGTTTTAAATCATATTTTAGTTCATTTACATCATTTTTACACAATCAAAAACACAAAAAAAGGGGTTAAGGCTCACCCCGAAGCCGGTGAGTCCAATTCCAATTGCTTCTTTCTTATCTTCTTACTACAGTTACTACACTTCTCACAAGTCTAACCAAACTCTTCACTTGGTTTATTGTTCTAGTTGCACAGGTTGATCAAGCTAGCATTGGATTGGAGACTCTTCTTCATCGGCCGGCCGAAGAAGAAGAAGGTTGAACTCACATCCCTTTCTCCCACGCTAAGGTACACACGGTCAATTTCTTTCTATTTCCATTACATAAAGAGGAGCCCGCGGCTCCTGGCGACCACACTTTCTTTTTATTCATGTTCTAAATTCATATCCTCCTCACTCTCCTCCCACATGACCCGAACCATCTCCGGTGCTCGAGCGACGCCGTGAGATGAAAGTTCGGGGATCAATGTGAGTGTGGGACCGAGGTGAGGAGTCTTTATCGCTTTCCGAGTGTTTCTCGATTCACTCCTTTTCCCTCATTCCATCTTTCTTCTTATCTTGAGGTGCCGATCTGGAACCCATTTCTGGAGTCGACAGCGCCCTGTATATAGGGCGCCCTATATACAGGGCGCCAGGTGCCCTATTTATAGGGCGCATGGTGCCCTATAAGTAGGGCGCCTGGTGCCCTATATACAGGGCGCTAGGTGCCCTATATATAGGGCATTTTGACCCTGGTCAACGCCTATCAATCCTCTTCGAAATGCACCGAAAAACTTGATTTTTCCAGAAAACTCGGTTCCCTTGAAAGATTACTCAAATATTATTCATGAAAACAAGAATCTAAGCTCTTCAACTAGGCCAAAATTGCGTGTCTACAGCTTGCCTCGCCTTGGCACCGGCTTTGTAGGGGAGTGACACGAATGAAACGTAGTTGAATGTAGCGAAGCGTAATGAGGCGTAGCGGAATGAAGTGGTAATGTACTAAAAATGTGACGCCAAGGTGTAGATTTAGACACGCCCTCATTGGCCTAGTTGAGTGGAATAAAACTTTACCGGACTCCGAGATTACCCTTTGTCTTATCGAAACCTTCCCTCTGGTTGATTGGTTAAAGAGAAGAACAGTACTGAAAGTAAATAACTAAAATCCCACGTGAGGGAGAATTGTTACTGACCAGGACCCGAACTGCAAGGTTTAATGGACTCGGTAAAAATGCATTGAAAAGTAAATTGCAAAAAGTAAAGAGGAGACAGCCAATCAACCAAGGTTGGGTTCTTCAAATTCATAAGGTCTTACTCAACAATACCGGTTCAGTTCGACATGAAATAACTTCTTGTTTCGATGAAATCATTGTTAAAACATGTTGGAAACCGATTCTGCGAAAAATCAAGACCTCCTCTAGGGGCTATAAAAGACCATCTTTAGAAGGTTCATGGTGTGACTGGAAGGAGGTTATGGCAAGATTATGAAGCAGGAAATGGTTGTGGTGGGATGATGCATGATATGAAATGATGCATGCTAGGTTTAAAGAAATACAAATAAGTATAAGAAAATAGTTGAAGATATAGGTTGAACATAACGAGTCAGGACATCCGCAAAGAAACCGTCGTCCTCGCATATTCAATTTTGGCCTATCCGCAAGGCTAAGAAATGACTGAGCCCTCACTGATTTTGTTGAAGGGGTTCTCAGGCTCAGCCCCCTCTAAACTTGAGGTCTTCAACATCTCAAATATTATTTATTTTGATAGATGCAATACTAAATGCAAGTCCTAATAGGGGTCGGGGTAGTCCACTTTTGGTCTTTTTTCCAATTTCTGATTTTTTTGTTGTTTTTGCTTCCTCTGAGTGTCTGGGGATATGAAGCTGGCACGCCTTCTCCTATTCCTACACCCACTTGAGAGAAGATATTAGAACTTTATTTTGGCTTAGTCCCTTGCAAGGAGAGGGCAAAGTTGCCTTGATCTTTTGTCAAGGAACATCGGCCTTATCAAGGTAAAGATAATAGAAAAACATAAGTTTGCACAAAAGGAAATATGCAAGACTGAAATGAAACATGAATGCAAAGGCAACTAATCGGTCTAGAAAGCAAATTTTTAGGCATTTTGAAATTTTAATTTGCTTGAGTTTTGATGGTTTTACAATGTTTTTGATGCTTTTCGGATCTTTTATGATTTTTTTGGTGTTTTGAATATTTAATTTTTAATATTTTTGACTTTATAGAATTTTTTCATGTTTTCGAAGTTTTTAATTTTTTTGGTTTGGTGTGAAAGAAATGACCATCCTTTCCTTTGCCTTGCTTGCCATAGGTGCCTCTTATTGTTACCTAAGGGTTAAGAGTAGGCATCACATGTAAGAAAGTGCCTAGTCCGAGATCTTCTGACCTTCTGCCTTTGATAGGCTATGACTCTTCTTAGATCCAGTCGGTCAACTTTACCCGCAAGGTTAAAGAGGGAAGAGGATTGGTGGTAAGTACTTAATAGGATTCGGGGGTGTTGAATTTATTTCTCTACTAGTGCCCGCATTGCCCGTTTGGGATTTGACATCCTTGGGTCCTTCCTTCTAGCCCTTTTCTTTGATGGCCCACATTCAGACATGTCTTTTTTCTTTTGCTTGATTTTGACCTGAGGGGTTCATTGCCCATCTTTTGGAGCCTTTTTCTCTTTTTTTGGGCTTTTGTTGATACACATTCAGACATGTCTATTCTTTTGCCGACCTGAGGGGTCATTGCCCATCTTTTGGCACCTTTTCTTTTAAGAAGTCAGACCTCCAGAGGCATCCTCCTACTAAGGCAATGAGTACTTTCGATACTCCTCATTCTAACCCCTTCCATCTATTCCGGACCGAAATAAGAAGAGAATGGGACAGGGTTGACCTTCTTTTGCCAAGTGTTGCCTACCTTTCTCTCTGACTTCCAGTCATCGGACTTCGAAACCTAGGCGTGTAGTGTGTGCAGCATGATGCCTATCCTTATTTTCCTAAGTGACAAGTTGGTGCACCGAACAAGCAAGCGTTAGATGTTATCATCATTCTTCACACTTTTAGATTTTATAGTTTTTTTTGTTTTTTTTGTTTTAAGGAAAGTATTTTTGAGGTATACACCATTCCAGGGATGAGCTAGTTCTTCTCCTTCTGCATTAGTCAGCTTATATGAATTACCGGGATAAACAGCTGAAATTACATACGGACCCTCCCAATTAGGTTGAAGTTTGGAGCGGGGACCGCCCGGCTTAATGAATATGTTTTAAGCACAACCTCACCGATTTCAAATTTTCTCTCCACCACCCTCTTCTGATAAAATCTTTTAAGTCTATTCTGGTAAGATCTAGCATGTTCGGCAGCGGCCAGCCTCATTTCATCCAAGAGTTCGAGTTGCGCGAGAAGGGAATCTCGGCGTTCATCTATTAGGATGTCTCGATCGATCTGGACTCGGAGGGAAGGAACGAGTACTTCATATGGGACTACCGCCTCCATCCCAAATGCCAAGGCATAGAGAGTTTGACCCGTTGGGGTTCGAATAGAGGTGCGGTAGGCCCATAGAGCATCGACTAACTTATCTGGCCAGTCCGCGAACTTGCTAGACTTACACGTTTTCTTAATGATTTTTATCAGGGTTTAATTGGTGGCTTCTGCTTGACCGTTGCCTTGAGGATAATACGGAGATGAATGATGCAATCTGATGCAATACCTGTTGCAAAGGTCGCGCAGCTCCTGGGAGATGAATTGTGGTCCGTTGTCGGTGATGATGTCGCCTGGGATCCCGAACCTGGCAATGATGTTGCGTTTGATGAAGATGCAGACTATTGATGCCTTGATTTCCACGTATGCTTCCGCTTCCGCCCACTTGGTGAAGTACTCCGTTGCAGTTAGGATGAATGATTTGGTTTTGTTTATGGAGTTTGGGTCACCGAGGGGTCCGATAACATCAAAAGCCCACATAGCGAAGGGCCATGGGGCGTGAATTGGGTGAAGGGAAGATGCGGGAGAGTGAATCTTGTCGGCGTGAAGTTGACATTGATGACAATGCCGGACAAAGATCGAGCAATCTTCCTACAGAGTAGGCCAATAGTACCCTTGCCTGATAATCTTCTTGGCGAGGGCTTGAGCATTTACATGGCCTCCACATACTCCGGAGTGTGCTTATTTAAGCACCAATTCAGCCTCTTCTTCATCTATGCATTTTAATAAAACACCGGCCAAGCTCCAGATGGTGTATCTCTGGGAGACCCTTCTTATGGCTCTTTTCTCTTCGGCAGTTGATCCCGGTGGATATGTCTGATCCTGACAGTAATTCGCAATCTCATAATACCATGGTTTCTCACCCTCTTCTAGTTCCTCCAACTCAACCAAAGATACTTCATCCTTTTGCTCAATGTACTATTTTCTTTCAAACTTTTCTTTAACCTTCAAGAATCGTGCATCTTCTATTGCCGGAATGGTACGTCGGCGGACATAGATCGTCCTAACCTGCCTGCCTAGTGGGATAGATAGTGAAGATGCCAGAGAAGCGAGAGCATCGGCAGGAATATTTTGAGCACGAGGAACATGAATGGATTCGAGTTTGAAGAATAGCTTGATGTAATAGGTGGTGAGTTTTTGGTATGGTCTGAGCCCGGGATGAGATGTGCGGTATTTGGTAAGCACTTGGCAGAGAATCAACTGGCTATCACTGATCACCCTTAGTTTAGTGACACCATAGAAGTGAGCGGCCTCCAGTCCGGCCAATAAGGCTTCATACTCAGCTATATTGTTTGTTGCTAGAAAATGGAGCTGAAAAGCCTGTGGAATGGTGACACCTTCGGGTGAAAGAAGAACAATCCCTATCCCTCTACCCTGAGAGTTTAAGGCCCCATCAAAGTACAAAGTCCAAAGATTGGAGGATCGAATGGATATCAATTCCTCATCGGGAAATTCTGATTGAACAGGGTCAAAAATTGGGATGGGATGATGGGCCAGATGTTCGGCAATTGCATAGCCCTTGATTGCCTTCTATTGGATGTAGGTGATGCTGAACTAAGAGAGAAAGAAACCCCCAAAGTTTGATCAATGTTATCTTTCTCCTCATATCGGATTTCATCCAGCTGAATTAGATACTCCGGTAGTTTGGCACATTCTAAGCTTTTCTGAGCTAACTGATGCAGGTATCTTTCTGGAACTCTCCTACCTCTGATTTTTGTTCTATTTTTATTGGAAACTAAACTTAAAGAAGAAGAAGGTAAATAAGAGGAGGAAGAGGAAGTGAATGGAGTAGAATTTATTGGAGAGGATGGAGGGCAAAGAAGGTCAATCAAGGATCTGGTGGCTCCTTGGGTCGAATGCCCTTCGAGGAGGACGTTGTTTTTTGGGGAGTGCTAAACATAAAGACAGAATGGGCTTCAGGTGCCCGATTTGGGTTGAGATCAACTACAGGAGCCAAAGTAGGCGAAGATATTGATAAAGAGGGGAAGATTTCGAGCAATGTTTGATAGAGGGGGATTTCGGGCCCAATGTTGACACAAAGAGGTGATGGGCCAGTAGGCCGGATGATCATAGAGGAAGGTGGGTTCATGGACCTAATAAGAGGAGGATGTGGGCTCGAGGGCCTGGGTTTAGGAGATGGGCTTGAGGGCCCGAGAATTGGATAAAATGGGCGCAGAGGCCCGGATTCAGTAGAGGGGCTTGATGGCCCAAGAGCAATAAGTGGCTACGTGGACCCATAAGTTGGGCCTGAGGGCTTATAAATAGGGATCGGGCCAAGAAGCCCGGGGAGAGCATCACAGTGCGTTGGGGCGTCGGCCCCAAAAGATGACACAATGAGGGAAGGCCCTCGTGGAGTTGGTTGAACTTCTTCTCAAGTCGGTTTGGCAATATGACCCTCAAGTGGGTCAACAGGTGGTTCAGCCTGGAGTGGTTCATTGCTTGACCCTTCTAAAAGAGATATTTCAGGATACAAGTCATCTTCAGGGTCATCAGTTCTTCTTCTCTTGTCTTGTCCTAGCTCTTGCTCCTCTTTGTTCTCAGCCAATTAAATGGTCTCTTTCTTGATGAAAAACTTTTGTAAACATCAAAAAATGTATCTGCTTTTGAGATTATGACCATTGGTAGTTGTTCCATCATACCCAACCCCGCTTTTTTGTTGTAACCTCATTAGATTGATTGGCTCAACTATGCCTTGCAATTCTTTGCCTAGTCCTTGGCCTTCTTGGTATCCTAAACTTTTCATTATATGCCACCCAATAGTTTCATTTTTCTCTCTTTTCCTTCTCCACACTTGCCTTGGCTGTCTACTTATTTCTGGAAGATCCAAGATTGTCAAAATCGGTTCATTTGGCAATCCGAGGGGTGGTGATGGAGAAGATGGATGATCTAGGGGCATGCTAGTCACCTTAATCACTTGTCCCATGTAAGGGAATTTAAGACACTGGTGATTGGTGGAGGCGACTGCCTCTAATGCTTCCAAATAGGGTCGTCCTAGAATAGCTTTGTATGTCGGATCCATCTCTAGTATGTGAAAGTTGACAATGACTGTCTGAGGTCCGAGTTTGACACCCAATGTAATCATGCCGTCAGCGGGCTTCTTTGAATTATCATATGCGGTCACTGTTATTTGAGATGGCCGGACGTCCTCCTCGAAGATTCCACAAAGATGTAATGTTTCTGGTGGCAGAACATTAATGGATGCTCCGGTATCGACCAAACATGACTTAATGCCTACTCCATTGATGTGGACTGTGATGCATAAGGCACATTTCTTTACTTCCGGGTCGGCCAACTCTTCCTTTGTGAATGTAAGGGCCGGGTACTCACTTCTTGGGACCAAAACCGATGAGATCTTTTCTGGGGGGAGGCTCTCATTCACCATCACCCACTGTAAGTATTGTTGGAGAACCTCTTGATGAACTTTGGATCTTTTGATCAACTTTAAGATAGAGATTCGTGCCGGGATTTTATCAAGATGTTTCAGCAAGTCGTAGGATGTCCCAGGAAACGACTCTTCAATGTGTTCTTCTTCTACTTTTGGTACCAATCCCGACTGACCGGCCTGGGGAAAGACCCTTTGGAACATGCGCCCACTCCTGAGTACTGTGGCAAGTTGAGGAGTTATAGTTGGGGTGGTAGTGGTGGGTAGTGGGTTAGGTCGAATGATGGGAGCTCTTGTGATGGGTGTAATGATGGTGGTTTGAGACATAGTAGGGTAGGTAGGTTGTGAAGGTACAGTTGCTCGGGGCGGGATGATGATGGGTCCTAGTGGTGGTGATGTTTGTGGTGGATTAACCGGGCGGATTAGGGTCTGTCCTGATTGGAGTTGTGTGGCTGGTGGTGTTATGATGGGTCGTGATGGTGCTCGGATGATGGGTGTCCGGTTGAGAGTAATGGGGTTGGCTGATGTAGCTTGGGGTATATAATGGACGGTTCAGTTGACAAGCATGGCGGAGGTGGCTCCCTCAACTTGCCAATTTTGGCCCCGATGATGATACTCCTCGGAAGAGATCAAGATGGGATTAACATGTTGATTACCAGGTGCGGGTGCATGTGGAGGTAAAGGGTTTTGAATGATCCCCAGGCCAGGGTTCTGTTGTTGTTGTTGCTGAGCTGGTGCATGCTGTCGTTGATTTTTCACTGTTCTGATGTATTCCCCCATCTGGTCCCAGTCAATACTACCTTACTCATTAAGGTCATGGATGTAGTCTTTGAATTGAAAACAATTTTCCACAGTGTGCCCAGGATATCTGTGAAATAGGCAGTATCGCTCTGTGTTGACATTTTGAGGCCACTCCAACTTCTCCCTTGGCAATGCAATTTGCCCTGCCTCCATGAGTGCATTAAAGATATCCATGAGAGAGTACAGCAATGGCAGGTAATGGTTCCTCTTGGGTCCAACCTTTCTGGGTTCGTAGGCCATGGGAGGGGGTGCTTGGTTGTAGTTGGCCAGTTGTTGCCGCGGTGGTTGGGGAACTGGGGCTTGCGGTCACTGAGGGATAGTAACTTGTTGTTGATGAGGCTGGAACTGAGGTTGATGTTGAGGTTGACGAGGGTTTCTAAATGGTTGATTTTGTTGAGGGTTCCTAAACTGGTGTTGATAATTTATAGGTGGGTTCCCTACAACATTGAGGTTCTCGTTTGTCACTACGCCCTCAGTCACTGGACCGGTTGTGGTAAAAGTGGTTTTCTTGACAGCTCGGGGTTTAGGATCAAACAAGTTCATGATAGGTGAGTCCCAAAGCTGTGTCTGAATGTACCGTGCCCTCTCATAGAGTTCACTCACGGAGGTGGGGTGATGCAAAGCCAGCATATTCTTCAAGGCCGGAGTGGCATTAGTGGTGATCATCTTCACTTTCTCCGGTTCTGAAATGAAATCAGTAAGCCTTTCTGCCATGGACCTCCACCTATCAGCATATCTGGTAAAATCTTCATCATTTCTCATTCTTTCGGCCATGAGGTCAGTGATGGAATATGTTGGTCTGACCCTGTCTTGATATCTCTGCAAAAATTTAGCTTTGACAGTTTCAAAGTTATTCGCCTCCAAAGAGTCAAGCGAGTAGAACCACTTTAAAGCTGAACCCTCTAATGATCTTCTGAAAAGAAAAGCAAGGGCCCTTGGATCATTTTGCCACATTACTGACTCATAAAGAAAGTCCTTGATATGAATGAATGGATTACCGGTGCCGTTGTAGCGACGGTATACCGGCATCTCAGAGGGAGGTAGATGAAAAGTAGGGAGAGAAGGAAGAGAAATTTCGGGGACTGCTTTGGTGTCGATTAAACGTCTAAGCTCTCTATACTGCTCATCCATGTGATTGATTTTGTTAATCATAGCCAGATCGACAGAAGGTTCCCCAAGAGGAGGAGGAGGAGTGGGTGCTTGATGCACCGGGATTGGGATTTGATGGGCCGAAGTGGCCGGATAAGAAGGGTACATTGGGGGATGCACCAAAGAGTGAGTAGAGTTGAGATGATTAAAAGAATAAATTGGTGGTCTATAAGGAACAACAACATTCAGATCAGGGTGATCTAAATTAGCTACCAGATAATGAGAGATTGGGGCTACGAGCCCATTATAAGAATGGCCATGAGTGGGCACATTGGGTTGATGTGCTACCGTCCGAGGGGTAGAGATGTGAAGACCACCTTCGGGAGGAATGTGGTCAGTGGGCGACTTGCCCTTGAGGATGGCTTCGATAGCCTGAATTTGGGTAGGGGCCAGCATGAGAGAATGCCTCCCAAAGTGAATTTGGATTGGGTTGAGGAGAAGTTTGACTAGGTTTGGGGAGAACTTCGGGTTCATTGACGGCACATACGACATCATGATAGAAATAAGATTGGTCATACTCCAATTGTAGTTGCTCGTATCTTTGATCCGCCATTCTGATAACTCGACCTGACCTTAAATTCATAAACACAATAGAAAAAGAAGGTTGACAAATAAAAGCCTAAGGATTTTTTTTTAGTTTTGATTTTTGACCCATTTTTGTTTTGATTTTCTTTTGTCGGACAAGCAAGTTATCATGCAAATTAACCTCAAGCAAAAATTTTGTTTTGGTTCCTTTTTAGGTGATTTTGAGATTTTTGTTTAATTTTTAGTTTTTGTTTGCAAACAAGTAATAGCAAAGACTTGGAATGATTAACGCAAAATTTTTTTGTTGTTTCAACCTCAAATTAATGGCTTGTTGAGAGAAATATTGTCTACTCAAATAAATGGGTAGGACCCTATGCTCTCACAACGCCGAGCAATTTAAGGTTGTCACTCTTTTCACAACGATAGGTAATAGGTACTCCGGGTTTTGGGATAAAATGGTACAACCAACCCGATCAGTGAAGAGGGAATCCTTCACGTCTGCGGACTTACGGAGGTCTTGATGGAAGCTACCCAGTCCTTCCGAGAGGGAATCCCCGGAGGAGGAGTTGGCAACCACCAAGAGGGGTGTTTGGATGTGTGGGGCTTTAGGAGGAGAGAGCCCCCCTTCTCGTATGACCTAAGGAGCCAAAACTCCAATGTAAGCTAAATGCGGGTGAAGTTTCAAGGAATTAAAGAGCAAGCAAGAAGAAAATAAAAGCATACAATGATTAATGAGATGTTGTAAGAAGCAAGTGAACAAGACAACGATATGAAATTAAACTAAGATGCAAGAAAGCATTAATTTAACTAAGCATGCTTTAAAAGATTCGCTAAAGGAAAACTAGGCTTAGAAGGAAATAGACAAATATACTTAACAAGAGATGAAAGAAGATGGTATCTAAAATGCTAAGGTAAAATAAGTTGATTAACAAAGTTGGAAATCAGATTGGTATGCTTTTAAAAAGATAAACAGAGAGCAAGTAAACTTGGAAGAAACAAGATGATGCTTCAAGGAAACAAACAAGCATGTGAGCAAGTAAATAGCAATGCAAGGAAATGGAAATGGCTTAAATGAGAACTAAAGTAAAAATAAGCATGTTTTCAAGTGGACATTCTTAGGAAAGAAGAGAAGAACTCACTAAAGCAAAGTCGAGTCCCACCGTGGTCGCCAAAAGGTGTAAGCACCCGAAACGGGATATCCGTAGATCTCCCCTCTTCCGGCCCCTATGCTTGCTTTGGGGACTTGGTGGATGAGATGTTAGTGGGTGTAGTCGCCAGGAGCCAATGGATCCAAAATATAGTAGAATGAAAAGAAATGAAATAGAGAAATGACCGTCGTACCTTTGGGAATGGGAGATTGTTGAGTTCTGACTTCTCCTCTCTCAGCTGGCCGAAATAAGAGAGCTTAGTGAGCCCTTCGTCTTCGATCCGGTTGAAGCTCCGCCTCAATCGGATTTACCTAAAAATGTCCATAAGAAAACATAGAAACAAGTGAAAGGTTCATTAGTTCTAATAAAAGCATAGTATCGTGCTCAAATTTGAATTCAAACATGCAAAAGGAAAGAGACTAACCGGATTGGGACTAAATCCCAACCCCTATTTAGAAGGTTTAGATATGCATGAAAATGCAAATGAGTGGCTCAATATATGCTAAATGACATGTTAATGAAAGTTAAAATGAAAGGGGGGAGTAAAGGATCGACCGGAAAGGTAAATAAACTCAAAAAAATGCAAAATGGGGGCTGCCCCTGCTAGTGCCCCATATATGGGGCGCCTGCTGCAGGTGTCCCCTTGATGTGGTGCATTGACCAAAGTCAAAGCGCCCTATATACGGGGCACCAGGGACTGGCTTCAGCAGATTTTCTTTCCTTCTTCGCGGCGTCGCCCCGGAGTGTAGGAAGACCTCCAAGATGGAAAAAGGGCTTCTTCAAGCAGCCAATACTCAAGTGAAGCTAATGGAAGAGTGTTTTGGCACTAGATGTAAGGGAAATGGAGGGTAGAGGCTCTCAAAGTCGGAGAAAAATCATATTTCTGAAGAAGGAAACTGCAGGTTTTTTTGGGTTTTTAGAAGAGAGTTTTGAATTGGTTTGAAAGCTTATGGGGGGTGAAAATAGCTTAGAAACGTGGTGTTGGATGAGCTCTAGGGTGGCACGAAGTTGGAACCTCCTCCCAGCTCCAAATGGGGGTCTATTTATAGCCCAAAAGAGGGTACTTTGGTCATTTCTGAAAAGCAGTGCCACGCGGCATAGCGCCCTATATATGGGGCGCCAGCATCATGAGGTCCGTCAGATCGACAAGACGAGTCACTGCGGGGGGTCAAATCAGCCGGTCGAATCGATTTGATTTGGTGCCAGGCGCCCTGTATATAGGGCGCCTGGTGCCCTATAAGTAGGGTGCCAGGTGCCCTATATACAAGGCGTTAGGTGCCCTGTATATAGGGTGTTTTGACCCTAGTCAACGCCTATCAATCCTCTTCGAAATGCACCAAAAACTTGATTTTTCCAGAAAACTCGGTTCCCTTGAAAGATTACTCAAATATTATTAATGGAAACAAGAATCTAAGCTCTTCAACTAGGCCAAAATTCCGTGTCTACACACCCTAGTGCAACAAAGTTGTTTCATGATTTGAAAATGGAGTTTTGGTGAGAATAAATGAAAAAGGATGTGACATAATATGTTTCTGAATGCCTTATATGGCATCAAGTCAAAGCAGAACATAGGGGGCTAGTAGAACCATTGCAGCCCTTAGAGATTTCACAGTGAAAGTGGGAGCACATATCTATGGATTTTGTTGTATGTTTGCCAAAAACAAGGAAGCAACATGATGCTGTTTGAGTCATGGTGGATTGACTTACTAAAGCATCACACTTCTTGCAGATCAAGGAAGCTCAACCAACCAACAACTTGATAAGATTGTACTTTGATGGGATCCTAGGTTCATAGGAAGGGTGTAGAAAGGTCTCCAAGATGCCTTGGGCACTCAACTTAAGTTCATTTTGTTGATCATCCTCCGACAGATGGCCAGTTAGAACAAACCATTCAAATTTTAGAAGATATGTCGAAAGCAAGAGCTTTGGAGTGGCAACAAAGTTAGGATTTACAGTCATTGATTGAATTTGCTTACAACAATAGCTATCGCTCTAGTATCAGTTTGGCACCTTTTGAGGCTTTGTATGAAAGGCCGTGTGTAGACACGCAATTTTGGCCTAATCGGTGAGTTTAAATTCTTGTTTTCATGGAGAATAATTAAAGCAAATCGTGTTTTCCGGACGGATCAAGTTTTTTGGCACAGTCCGAAGGGGATCAATAGAATAATCAGCCGGGCCGAACACCCTGTATATAGGGCACCTGGCACCCTGAATATAGGGCACCTGGCGCCCTATTTATAGGGCACTAGGCGCCCTATACGTAGGGCACCAGGTGCCCTATACGTAGGGCACCAGGCGCCCTATATACAGGGCGCCTGGCACCAAATCAAATCAATTTGACCGGATGATTTGACCCCCCACAGTGAGTCATTTTGTCGATCTGACGGACCTCATAATGCTGGCGCCCTATATATAGGGCGCTATGCCGCGTGGCACTGCTTTTCGGAAATGGCCAAAGTGCCCTCTGTTGAGCTATAAATAGACCTCCATTTGGAGCTTGGAGAAGGTTCCAAGTCCGTACCACCTTAGAGCCCATCCAATACTACGTTTTCAAGCCACTCTCACCTCCCATAACCTTCCAAACCGATCCAAAATCGCCAACCAAAAACCCAAAAAACCTTATGTTTTTGTCACACAGAAACATGTTTTTTCTCCAACTTTGAGAGCTTCTATCCATCTCTCCTCTTGCATCCAGCATCCAAACCACCCTTCATTAGCTTCATTTGCATATTATCTACAAGGAGGAGCCCCTACTTCGTCTCGTAAGCCGCCCAGCACTCCGGAGCGCCGTCGCGAAGAGGGGAAGAAAATCTGTTCGAGCCAGACTTAGTGCCCCATATACAGGCACTTTGACCTTGGTCAACGCGCCCCATAAGGGAGGCACCTGCAGCTAGCGTCCTATATATAGGGCACTAGCAGGGGCAGAAGCTCGTTTTGCCATTTTCGGAGTCCGATCGCCCGTTTAATCGAGTTTTTGTCTTCCTTTTTCGTCTTAGCACGGTTCATCATGTTGTTTGGCATGCATTAGACTATTTTTGCATCTCATATATGTTTAAAAACCTACCAAAAATAGGGGTTGGGATTCTGTCCCGATCCGGTTAGTTCATTCCCTTTTGCATGATTCAGAGTCTTTATCAAGCACGATGCTATACTCGCGTCAGAGCTAATGATCTTCATTTGTTTTCTTCATGTTTTATGCAAGACATTCTTAGGTAAATCGACCGGAGTGAAGCTTCAATCCGATCGTAGGTGAAAGAACTCCCTAAAGCTCTCCCCTCTCGGCCGGCCGAGAGAGGAGAAGTTAGAACCCAACAATCTCCCCCCTGTTTACATCACCAAGGTACGGCGTTCAAACTCTTTCTTCTTCTAGTTCATTTGCTTAACACTTAATCACACTTTGGAGCCTTCGGCTCCTGGCGACCACACACTTCACTTTTCACTACACACACTCTTCTTCTCCTTCTTCTCTCTCTCTCACCGACACACGCGAGCCGAGCTGGCTCATCCGGGTGCCTACACCTTTTGGTGACCACGGTGGGACCACTCTTGCTTAAGTGAGTTCTTTTCACCTTTTAAAAGAATGTCTAACATGTTCATCCTTGCTTTGGCTCTTGCTTGAGTTCTTACATTCTCTTAGCATTGCTATTCACTTGCTTGCTTGTTTACGTGCTTCACTTTAGCATCACTTAGTTTCTTCCGGTTTACTTGCTTTTCGTGGGTCCTCTTTTAAAAGAAAAAAAAAGCACCACCTAATTTTTAGGCTTGCTTTAATCGATTTACTTTGACTTTGCACCTTGGAGATTATCTTGCTAAGCATCTTTGCTTATTTTCTTTTTAAAAAAAAGAGTCTAATTCCTCCTCTAAAGCATCTTTAGTTGAATTAGTACTTGCTTTCACCCTCGTTTGACTTTACATCATTGCCTTGTATCCTTGTTTTCCAATACTCTCTTGATCGTTGCATGCTTTTTATTTTCTTCTTGTTTGCTTCTCACTCCTTGATATCTCACTTGCATTTAGTTTGCATTAGAGTTCTTTCGACTCCTTTAGGTCATCCGAGAAGGGAGGCTCTCTCCTCCCAAAGCCCTACACACCCAAACACCCCTCTTGGTGGTTGCCAACTCCTCCTCCGGGGATTCCCTCTTGGAAGGACTGGGTAGCTTCCATCAAGACCTCCATAAGTCCCCAGACGTGAAGGATTCCCTCTTCACTGATCGGGCTGGTTGTACCATTTATCCCAAAACCCGGAGTACCTATTACCTATCGTTGTGAAAAGAGTGACAACCTTAGAGTGCTCGGCGTTGTGGGAGCATAGGGTCCTACCCATTTATTTGAGTGGACATTGTTTCTCTTAACAAGCCACTAATTTAAGGTTGAAACACAAAAAATCTTTGCGATAATCATTTTAAGTCTATGCCATCACTTGTTTGCAAATCAAAATTGAAAACCAAAACCAAAAATTTGAAAACACTTAATAAAAACCCAAAAGAAATCTTTATTTAAGGTTAATTTGCTTGATAACCTATTTGTTCAAACAAAAATCAAAAACCAAAAAAAGGAGGAAAATTTTAAAACTAAAGAAAAGGATTCTTGTGTTTTTCGTCACCTTTCCTTTCTATTTATGAACTTGAGATCAGGGCGAGTCGTCGGGATGACGGACCAAGGATACGAGCCATTACAGTTGGAGTATGACAAATCCTACCTCCACCCGGATGCCATATGTGCTGTTAATGAACTTGAAATGCTCCCTGAAACCAGTTCACCTCGACCCCACCCAGATTCTCTGTGGGAGGCATTCGCTCATGCCGACCCAACTCAATTACAAGCCATTGAGGCCATCCTGAAAGGAAAATCTCCTATCAATCACACCCATGCTGAGGGTGGCCACCACACTTCTACCCCCCAGTTAGCAACTGACCAACCCGGCACACCAGTACCGGGCCATTCTCACAACGGACCCTTGATTCCAAACTCACCCCATCCGGTGGCCATCCTGAACCACCCAGACCCAAACAACACCACACCACTTAGGCCACCGGTCTGTTCTTCCGCACATTTCAATCAAGCACGTCCTCAAGTGCACCACCCGATATACCCTCTTTGCCCGGCCACTTCAACCTATCCGATGGCCATGCCGGCAAATCAAGCATCTGTCCTCCCCCCTCCTCTTGTCCGAGAATCCTCCGTTGATCAAACTGTGCTTAACAAAATCAATAGGATGGATGAACAATATCGGGAGCTCAAGCGATTGAACAACACACGAGCTCTCCCCGAAATATCCCTTCCCTCTCTCCCCGTATTCCATCTTCCTTCTTCTGAAATGCCCATTTACCGCCGATATAATGGAAACGGGAACCCTTTCATTCACATCAAAGATTTTCTTTATGAGTCTGTCATGTGGCAAAACGATCCGAAGGCCCTTGCATACCTATTTAGGAGATCATTAGAGGGCTCCGCGTTGGAATGGTTCTATTCACTTGACCCTTTGGAAGCTAGCAACTTTGATACCGTCAAAGCAAAGTTCTTGCAAAGATACCAAGATCGAGTTGGTCCTACCTATTCGATCACAGATCTTATGGCCGAAAAGATGAGAAACGATGAGGATTTTATAAGATATGCTAATATATGGAGGGCAATGGCAGAAAGGCTGACAAATGCACTGTCAGAATCAGAACAAGTCAAGATGATCATCACCAACGCCAGTCCGGCTCTGAAAAATGTATTGGCATTACATCACCCTGTCACAATGAGCGAACTCTATGAGAGAGCACGGTACATCCAAACCCAACTCCGAGACTCTCCCATCATAAACCTCTTCGACCCTAGGCCCTGAATCACCAAAAAGACAACCACCACCACCACTGGGCCCGTGACCGAAGGCGTGGTAACCAATGAACATGTCAATATCATAGGAAACCCGCCCAACAACCACCAACAGCAGTACAGAAACCCCCAGTACAGAAACCCCCGCCAAACCCAACCGGCACCTCGCCCTCAGATTCAACCCCAACCTTTCCGCCACCAAACACCAAACCAGTATCCCCAACAACCAATGCAGACACCAGTCCCCCAGCAACCCCGGCAATTGGCCGTACAAACCTTTGCACCTCAACCACCCCGCCAACCAACCACCTACAACCAGGTACCTCCCCCCGCCACCTACGTGCCACGAAGAGCAGGGCCTAGAAGAAACCATTACCCGCCATTATCGTACTCTCTCACAGACATTTTTAATGCTCTTAAGGCGGCATGGCAGATTTCATTGCCAAGAGAAAAGCTGGAGTGGCCGCAAAATGCCAACACAGATAAATATTGTTTATACCATAGATACCCGGGGCATACAGTGGAGAATTGCTTTCAATTTAAAGATTATATCCATGACCTCCACGAGCAGGGAAGTATTGACTGGGGTCAAATGGGCGAATACATCAAGGCAGTAAAGAACCAACCTCAGCAACAGCAATAGGCACCAGTCCGACAACAACAACAGGAATCCGGCCTGGGGATTATTCAGAACCCGCTACCCATGCATGCACCCGCGACAGCACCAGAAAACCAGAAGGTTAATCCTATTCTAACCTCCACCGATGAACCCCGCGATAGAGGCCAGAATTGGCAAATCGAGGGACCAGCTTCCTTCATGAACGTTAACCCTCCAAACCACGTTAACCGAACCGTTCACTCCATACCACGAGTTATCCCCACCAGAAGAAGCTAACCACCAATTATCCGCACGCTATCACAGCCAACCATAATGCCACCAGCCGTACAACTCCAACCGGGTAGGACCTTAATCCGCCCGGTCGAGCCTCCGCAAATACCATCACCATTAGGACCCATCATCGTACCACCTCATACAACCATGCCACCACAACCTACCCGCATCCCTACAACCCGAACTATCATCACTACACCCCTACCTAGGCCTCCCATCATCCGACCTAACCCTCCATCTACCTCCGCTACACCAAACATAGCCCTTTAGCTCACCACGGTGCTTAGAAGCGGGCACATGTTTCAAAGAATTTTCCCCCAGACCGGTTAACCAGGACGGTCACAAGAAGAAGAAGAAGAAGAGCACTCAGAAGAACCAGTGCCAGGGACGTCCTATGATTTGCTGAAGCACCTTGACAAAACCCCTGTGCGGATTTCCATTCTAGAGCTGATCAAAAGGTCCAAAGCTCATCAAGAAGTTCTTCAGCAATATTTACAAAGAGTAATGGTCAATGAAACTCTCCCCCCCCCCCAAAAAAAGATTGCATCGGTCTTGACCCCGAAAAGTGAACACCCCGCTCTCACTTTTACCAAAGAGGAGTTGGCCGAACCAGAAGCAAGAAAATATGCACTCTGTATCACTGTCAGTATTAATGAAACAGATGTCGAGTCTTGTCTAGTTGATATTGGTGCATCCATCAATGTCCTGCCACCAGAAACGCTACAATTGTGTGGAATCCCAGAAGAGGATGTTCGGCCATCACAAATCACTGTAACAGCATATGACCATTCCAAGAGGCCCGCCCATGGCATGGTTACACTTGAAGTCAAACTCGGACCCCGAGTTGTCACTGTCGACTTCCACATCCTGGATACGGACCCAACTTACAAAGCTATCTTAGGAAGGCCTTACCTTGAGGCATTAGAGGCCGTGGCTTCAACCAATCACCAATGCATTAAATTTCCCTTCAAGGGACAAATCGTGAAGGTGGTAAGTATGCCTGTGGATTGCCTGGTTACTCTCCCTCCTGGCTTGCCAAATCAACCGATCTTCACAATCCTCGATCTGCCGAGGGATGGAAGGCAGCCCAAGCAAGTTTGGAGAAAGAAGAAGGATGACACCAAAACCCTTGGGTGGCGTATGATGGAAAATCTGGGGTATCAAGAAGGCCGAGGGCTGGGGAGAGAACTGCAGGGTATCATAGAACCCATCCAGCTGGTAAAGACAATGTCAAGGAACGGGATAGGGTACGATAGGACATGTGATAATGGCCAAAAGATTGGTCAAAAATACTTCAAGGGGTGTTTGCACAAGTTCTTTGACAGGAGAGAAACAATACAGATGATTGAAGAACAAGAACTCCAAGAACAAGCAAAAAGGAAAAAACTAGACAGCCTAGAGGATGAGCCGTATCTCGACGTATCATGGTTATTCTCTGAAGAATGGTCAAGTGAAGAATTATTCCACAACGAGCCTTCTGGCAGTCAAAATCAAGGGCATTCACCCTGTGTCATCTCCTCGGATCTAACAGACTCATTTCCGACAAATCCATTGTCGTATTCACCTGTAGCAAAGATGGATGCTCTCTTTACCCATCTTTGCTTGATTTGTTTTCTTCTCTGTCAATATCTCAACCCACGTTGGAAACTACAACCAACCAAACCCCTTCTGTGTTTATGTTTAGTACTTCTCAAAAAGATAAAAAAAATGTCATATTCTCAACCCAAGTTTCGTTCGAAGAAACATCCCAACTCGCTCCGAAGGGTGATCCAAATCAGGAAGCCACCCGGTCTCTAATCGATCTCCTTTGCCCTTCATCAATAAACTCTACTCCATCCACCTCCTCTTCCTCTCCTTATTTACTTTCTTCTTCTTTAGGTTTAGTTTCCAGTAAAAGCAAAACAAAAATCAGAGGTAGGAGAGTTCCGGAAAGATACCTGCATCGGTTGGCTAAAAAAAGCTTAGAATGTGCCAAGCTACCTGAGTATCTAGAAAATGCAATCCAGATAGAAGAAATTCGATATGAGGAGAAAGACAATATTGATCCAACTTTAGGGGTCTACGAGGTTGTATCGGAAAAGAATCCTGACATTGAGGAGGAAGAGGAGGATTTGGCTGATGCTTATGCATCCGGTTTAAGAAGGTTTGAAGAACCATCAGCCACGGTGGACAAACCGACTAAGGAACTTAATCTTGGAACACCAGAAGATCCTAAGAATATCCTCATCAGTGCCAACCTCGCCCCTTTAGAAGAGCAGAATCTAATGGGGGTGTTACAAGAATACAAAGACACGTTCGCTTGGACATACGAAGATATGCCGGGGCTGGATAAGTCATTGGTAGAGCATCGACTGACTTTAAAACCTGAGGCTACCCCGGTCAAGCAAAAGTTAAGGAGATTCCACCCAGACATAGCATTAAAGATGGGAAGAGGTTGATAAGTTACACCAAGCGAAATTCATTAGAGTTGTCCTCTATCCGCAATGGGTGGCAAATATAGTCTCAGTCATGAAGAAGGATGGAAAGGTTCGAATTTGCATTGACTTCAGGGACTTAAACTGAGCGTGTCCAAAAGATGATTTCCCCCTTCCTCATATCGATGTTCTCATTGACAACACAGCTGGATACGAAACCCTATCATTCATGGATGGATACTCAGGGTATAATCAAATTCGGTTAGCAGAAGAGGATCAAGAGAAGACCTCATTCATTACACCTTGAGGAACTTATTGCTACGTCGTCATGCCTTTCGGATTAAAGAATGCTGGAGAAAATTATCAAAGGGCCATGGTGGCAATATTTCATGATATGATGCATAAATTTGTAGAGGTGTAGGTAGATGATCTAGTGGTCAAATCTCGAACTCGAGATGAGCATGCTAAGGTGTTGAAAAGGGTTTTGCAACGAGCCAGGGAATAGAAGCTTAAAATGAACCCCAAGAAGTGTGTGTTTGGAGTATCATCTGGAAAGTTACTTGGCTTCATCGTTAGCAAAAGAGGCATCGAAATCGACCCCAACAAGGCCAAAGCCATTATTGACATGCCTCCACCTGTTGACTCCGAAACGGGTTCCGGATCGGCACCTCAAGAGAAGGTGAAAGATGGAATTGGGGAAAAAATGGGAGTGAATTGAAAACACTCGGAAAGTAGTAAAATGTCCTCACCTCGGTCCCACACTCACATTAATCCCCGAACTTTCATCTCACGGCGTCGCTCGAGCACCGGAGATGGTTCGGGTCATGTGGGAGGAGAGTGAGGAGGAGAATAACTTAGAACATGATAAGAGAAATTGTGGTCGCCAGGAGCCGCGGGCTCCGCTTTATGTAATGGAAATAGAAAGAAGTTGACCGTGTGTACCTTAGCGTGGGAGAAAGGGATGTGAGTTCAACCTTCTTCTTCTTCGGTCGGCCGATGAAGAAGAGTCCACAACCAATGCTAGCTTTGTCAACCTGTGCAACGGATTGGGGCGAGTCCTAACCCCTTTTTTGTGTATTTTTTGATTATGTAAAAATGATGAAAATGAACTGAAATATGCCTTAAAACAGTAAATGAACTGAGTGAAATGAGTTGAGATAGCTTATGGAATGGATTGGCTTGAGTTGAAGCCGAGTTGGTTGAAGAAAGCCGGTTCGGGTAGCTTTTGCATCCTTCTGGCGCGACTTTGGTGCATAGGATGATACGGACGACCCCGATGTCAGAATCAAGTGCCGTTTGTTGGAGTAGACATAGGACTTAGATAGGAAGAGTTACTATGTTTATGATTTCTTCGAAATCCTCCTATATAAGTCTTTAGAAATTATAAAAATAAGCGTATGTAGAAAATAGAACCTGAATGCGCGCCCTTGGTGCAGCAATTGCCACAAACGAACGGCAAGTCGGAATCGAGTGCCGTCAGTTGGAGATAAAATAGAACGAAGAGAGGAACAGCTTCTATGTTTAAGACTTTTGCAGAAGGAGTCCCAGATTTTCTGTAAAAGTCGATGAAGTCAGTTGATGCAGAACGCCCGGATCGAGCCTTCTCCTTCACTTCGGGATCGATCTCTCAATGTCGGATCGCCTTTGGACGTCGGGACGGCTTTGGAGAAGAGCTTGGACGACCTTTGGACGAGCTAGGTATAGGGGATTAACCTTGGGTCATTGAGAATGACCCTTAATTTATAGGGAAAGGAAGCCGGTGCAAAGAATGGAAACTGGACCGACCGCGCCCCTGCTTTTCAAAGGGGACGAGGGCGCGCAGGGCGCACCCTCAAACCAAGGGCGCGCAGGGCGCGCCCTCATTTGGGAGCGCGGTCTACGCACCCCCTGTTTCAAAGGGAGCGGGGGCGCGTTACGCGTCTCATTTCTAAAAATCGATGGAATCTTCCGGAAATTGCTAAAAATCTACTTGACATACGTAACGCACCCCCGAACCGGGGGCACGGTACAAATAATCGAAAATCAGCGCCGGAAACCTTCCAAAAATCAGGTTTAGAAGGTGCTAATCGGGGTAATTTGTGATTTAAAGAAACTGACCGCGCTCTCACTTTTCAAAGGAACCGGGGGCGTGCAGGACGTGCCCTCGGTTTGAGGGCGCGCCCTCCTCTTTCAAAGGGAGCGGGGGTGCGGTACACTCTCTCTCCTGTGCGCGTGTTCCGCGAGCCGTATCTTGCAAACGGGATGTCCGATTCGGCTCCCGTTTGTCGCGTTGTAAAGAGGGCCTTCAACCGCACCTCCTCAAGTCGGTAATCCAGCCGGCATGACTCCCGATATGTTCGCACGGGGCTTTCTACGGGTTTACCCTCTCGCGGAAAGCCGAAACCTGTGGCAAATATCCGAAAGAGCACGGTTCCGATCGAGAAATCTCGGGTCAACGCGGGATGACTTAAAATGATGACCGAACAAGTTCGGTACGATCAGAAAACCAGAAGTCATCGAAAAATCTGAGATTAACCTGGTAAACGTGGACCGAAATTCAGAAAAGCCGCGAAACCCTAAAATTGACCGAACCGGATGTATGGCCATGATTGATGAAAATATTCGGCTAGAATCGACCTAGATGACCCGAAAAGACCCGGTGATGACCGAAAAGGCCTAATGCGTGGTCCGGGATAGCCGTGTCAGTACAAATCGAAAAAGCCGTAACGAAAGCCGTCATTGACTGACGACTATCGAAATGACTTCTCAGAAACCCTAAATATCACGGAACACATGCGGGACCCCCGAGACGTTCAGGTAAGGACTATTCAAGGTCGGTCATCGAGCAAGCTCCGTGTTTTCACGGTTCACGCGCGGCAGTCGATTGAAGGTTACGATATTATTCCGGAAATCATCGGTCCATTCTCAACTCACAAGGGGCTCCACCAATGTCCTTAGCTCTTCTCCACGAGGTAATCCGGATCAGATAACGGTCAAATAAAATATATCGCCTATGGAATAAGAGTCTGGGGCTCCGAATCAGGCCAATTTGGCATGTCTACAGCTTGCCTCGCCTTGATGTCGGCTTTGCAAGGGAATGGCATGTAGCGGAGCGAAGTGAAACGTAGAGAAAGCGTAGCGAAGCGAGATGGATCGTAGTGGAATGTAGTGGAGTGAAATGGTGATGGACTGAAAAGGAGGCATCAAGGTGTAGATATAGACACGCTCAACGGCCAGATTCGGCAAGACGAATCTCCTCAAGTCTCCTGGTTAACTGCCATGTTTCATCAAGTCTTCCTATGTTCGATTGGGAAGAGATGTGCCATTGGCATGAGAGAAGAATAGCCAACCCCCAACGCGGTGGGGAGTCCCCGAAACATGGGTTCATAGGTTCATCATCAGTCGGTAACCCGATCTTTGCGGTGTTCCTGTACTGTGATGGGCTAAAGTTTAAAAAGAGATTTGTTTTGAAGGAAAGTAAAAGAATACCAATCGAGCACATTCATGCTCTTAGATTCATTTAAGTCTTCCAAGAGACAAGATTTGATTCGGAATGGAATGATCTCAGATTCCGAAAGGCAAATGTTTAAGCATAGACCGTGAAGATAATGATGGTGCAAGTTCTGATCAAATAGAAGGCCCTTGGCGGGACGAATTGGCTGCCATGGTGGGATGAATAGCAAAGAAGTGTTGCAATGGCCACAGTGGTTGTAGACACGCCAAATTGGCTTGATTCGGAGCCCCAGACTCTTATTCCATAGGCGATATCCTTTATTTGACAGTTATCTGATCCATATTACCTCATGAAGATGAGCTAAGGACATTGGTGGAGCCCCTTGTAAGTTGAGAATGGACCAATGATTTCCGGAATATTGTCGTAACCTTCAAGCGAGAGCCGCACGTGAACTGTAAAAACACGAAGCCTGCTCGATGACCGACCTTGAATGGTCCATAATTGAAGGTCTCGGGAATCCCGCATGTGTTCCGTAACATTCAGGGTTTTCGAGAAGTCATTTCGGTAGGCGTCGGTCAATGACGGCTTTCGTTACGGCTTTTTCGATCTGTGCTGACACGGCTATCCCGGACCACATATTAGGCCTTTACGGTCATCACCGGGTCTTTTCAAGTCATCCGGGTCGATTCTAGCCGAATATTTTCATCAACCGGGGTCATATGTCCATTTCGGTCAATTTTAGGGTTTCCCAGCTTTTCCGAGTTTCGGTTCACGTTTACCGGGTTAATATCAAATTTTTCGATGACTTCGGGTTTTTCGGTCGTACCGGACTTGTTCGGTCATCATTTTAAGTCATCCCGAGTTGACCCGAGATTTCTCGATCGGAATCGTGCTCTTTCGGATCTTCACCCCGGGTTTCGACTTTCCGCGAGAGGGTAAACCGGTAGAAAGCACCGTGTGAACATATCAGGAGTCATGCCGGCTGGTTTACCGACTTGAGGAGGTGTGGTTGAAGGCCCTATTTCCAACGCGACAAACGGGAGCCGATTCAGACATCCCGTTTGCAAGATACGCCTCGCGGAACACGCGCGTAGGAGAGAGAGTGTACCGCACCCCCACTCCTCTTGAAAGATGAGGGCGCGCCCTGCGCGCCCTCAACCCGGGGGTGCGCCCTGCGCGCCCTCAAAATGGGGGCGCGCCCTGCGCTCCCCCGGTTCCTTTGAAAGGCGGGGGCGCGGTCAGTTTCTTCAAATCGCAAATTACCCCAATTAGCACTTTCTAAATCGGATTTTTGGAAGGTTTCCGCGGAGGATTTTCGATCATTTGTACCGCGCCCCCGGTTCGGGGGCGCGTTACGTATGTCAAGTCGATTTTTAACAATTTTCGGAAGTTTCCATCGATTTTTAGCAGTGAGACGCGTAACTCGCCCCTTCTTCCTTTGAAACAGGGGGGCGCGCATACCGCGCCCCCGAACTGGGGGCGCGCCCTGCGCGCCCTTGGTTTGAGGGCGTGCCCTGCGTGCCCTCGTCCTCTTTGAAACGCGGGGGCGCGGTAGGTCCAGTTTCTAAATTTTGCACCGGCTTCCTTCCCCTATAAATTGAGGGCCATTCTCAACGACCCAAGGTTAACTCCCGGTGCCTAGCTCATCCAAAGGTCGTCCAAGCTCTTCTCCAAAGCTTTCCCGACGTCCAAAGGCGATCCGACGTCAAGAAATCGATCCCGAGGTGAAGGAGAAGGCTCGATCCGGGTGTTCTTCATCAACCATTTCATCGACTTATGCAGAAAATCCGGGGCTTCTTCCTCAAAAGTATTCAACATACAAATTGTTCCTCTCTTCGTCCTCTTTCATCTCCAACTTACGGCACTCAATTCCAACTTTTCGTTTGTTCATGGCGATTGCTACACTGAGGGCGCACATCCAGGTTCTGTTTTCTATATCCGATCACTTTCAGAATTTTTACTGACTTATACAGGTGGATTTTGGAGAAGTCATCAAAATAGTAACTCTTTATCTCTGAGTCCTCCGTCTACTCCAACAAACGGAACTCTATTTTGACATCGGGGTCTTCCGTAGCATCCTATGCACCGAAGTCGCACCAGAAGGGTGCAAAGCTACCCGAACCGGCCCTTTTCAACCAACTCGGCTTCAACTCAAGCCGATCCATTCCATAAGCTTTCTCAACTCATTTAACTCAGTTAATTTATTGTTTTAAAGCATATTTCAGTTTATTTTCATCATTTTTACATAATCAAAAAAATACAAAAAAAAGGGGGTTAAGGCTCACCCCAATCCGGTGAGTTCGATTCCGATTGCTTCTTTCTCATCTTCTTACTACAGTTACTACACCTCCCATAGTTCTAATTATTTTCTTCACTTGGTTTATTTTTCTAGTTGAACAAGCTAGCATTGATTGGAGACTCTTCTTCATCGGACGGCCGAAGAAGAAGAAGGTTGAACCCATATCCCGATCTCCCACGCTAAGGTACACGATCAATTCAACTCATCTCTTAATTTACATCCCATAAAGCGGAGCCCGCGGCTCCTGGAGACCACACTCTTTCATGTTTTAAATTTCATCCTCTCCTCACTCTCCTCCCACATGACCCGAACCATCTCCGGTGCTCGAGCGACGCCGTGAGATGAAAGTTCGGGGATTAATGTGAGTGTGGGACCGAGGTGAGGAGTCTTTACCGCTTTCCGAGTGTCTTACGATTCACCCCCCCTTTTTTCCCTCTTCTATCTTTCACCTACTTATCTTGAGGTGCCGATCCGGAACCCGTTTCTGGAGTCGACAGCTTTTTGGCGACCACGGTGGGACAACCAATGTCTTCAACCGTGCTAGCTTGATTGATCCGTGCAACTAATTGTTTTCCAACTTGGTTCCCGCGTGAACCAGCTTGTCTTTTATCTTCCATGTCAATTTACCTTTAAACTTGCTATTTACTCTTTCTTTAAGATTGTCCCCCATGTGGACTTAATTTGCTTGTCTTTCATTTCAACCCGGTTCCCGCGTGAACCACTTTTCTTCTTATAAACCGGTTCCCGCGTGAACCACCTTTCTTTTCCAACTCGGTTCCCGTGTGAACCAACTTATTTTCAGATCGGTCCCCGCATGGACCGCCTCTTTACAACACCTTTAGATTGGCCCCACGTGGCCCTCCTTCTATTTTGTCAACTCTTACATTGGTTCCCGCGTGAACCACCCCTTTCTTCATTAAAACCGGTTCCCGCGTGAACCAAACCCTTTTCTAAACCGGTTCCCGCGTGAACCAACTCACTTTCAGATCGGTCCCCGCGTGGACCACCCCTTTGCACCAATTAGATTGGCCCCACGTGGACCTCCTTTCCTTTTTCCAATCAAACAAACCGGTTCCCGCGTGAACCACCCACTTTTCCTTCAAAAACCGGTTCCCGCGTGAACCACCTACTTTTCCAAAACTCGGCTCCCGCGTGAGCCACTTTATTTTCAATTCGGTCCCTGCGTGGACCATCCTTTTACCTTTACTTCAGATTTGTCCCCAATTGGACACTCCAACACAAGCCGGTTCCCGCGCGAACCACCTTTTAATTGCTAGTTTCTAGTTACTTGTTTTACTTTCTCATTGCTTATCTTGTTTGCATTCACTTGCTTGGTTTATTTAATAGCTTTCATTCATGTTTGCATATTGATTTCTTATTCTCCTTCTACCCTCCATTTTTCATTTTTGCATTAGCTTTTGCATCGGGTACCGGACTCGTTCCGATCCGTAGGGCATTCGAGGCGGGGGCTCTCTCTCCCAACACACCCTCACCCTCCAAACACCTTCTTGGTGGATTCTAACCTCTCTTCTGGGATATTCCTTCCTAGTTGATTTGGTGGTTTCCATCAAGGCCTCCGTAAGTCCCCATCCGTGGAGTATTCCTCTCCGCACGATTGGGCCGGTTGTACCACTTTCCAAAAACCCGAAGAACCCAAGTACCTACTCGTGGTGATTGAGTGATAACCTTAGGTCGTGAAGATTGAAGCAATAGGAACCATACCCAATTTGAGTGAACAATTGCTAACAATCTATCTAATCTAATGTTTCAACCCAATAATTGTCGAGTAGTCATTTTAAAATCTTGTTTGCATAACTTGCTTGCTCACAACAATTGAAATAGAAAAAAAAATTCCTCTTTCAAAACACCTAAAACAAAAAAAATCCCTTTAACTTTTATGTTCAACTTGCTTGCCAAACAACCAAATTGAAACCAAATCAAATCAAACAAACAACCATAACCAAACAAAAAACTCTCTTTGCATTTACACTTTTCATTTGCTTTCTTTCAACCATTTTGTAAGGAAATTTGACAGGATGCCCACTCTAAGGTCCGGAAGACACGTCGGGATGTCGGACTACTACGGCCAAGAAGAGGAGTACGAGACGGGTCACTACGAGCTTCAGCAACCCGTGGTCCAACCAGAGGGCCATGTCAACGCCGTCAGGGAGCCAGAAATTCAAAATCCTACTCATCAACCTGCATCACTTAGCGTGGAGCAACTCCTCCAGGGTCTATCTCTTCATCTAGACCCCGAATCTTTTTTGCTTGTGCAATCCTTGACAAAGGGCAAGACGCCCGTCAATCAAGATCCGGTAGAGGGAAATCAAGCCCCCTCACCACCTCAATCAGCAGTCAGGCCCCAAATCATCTCTTCTCCTGGGCAACCCTGCCGTGTCTCCACTCACCCTATTATGGGGCATTCACATAATTCTGTTTCAATTCCTGTTTCCAACCTACCTCTTCCAACTCAATCACCTAAACACTTTGCTCCTGTGGCTCAGGAATCCAGCCTCACCCAGGCATTATTGAACAAACTCAACCAGATGGATGAGCGCTTTGAAGAAATGAGGCATCGCCTCGATTCTAAAGCCATCCCTGAAATCTCTGTCCCATCCTTCCCAGTTCTGCACCTTCCTCCTTCAGAGATACCAGTCTTCCAACGTTACAATGGGACTGGTAATCCTTTCAACCATCTAAAGAGCTTTCTCTACGACTCCGCATTCTGGAAAAATGACCGCAAAGCCCTTGCCTTCCTATTCCGTCGGTCATTGGAGGGATCCGCCCTGGACTGGTTCTATTCTCTTGATTCCATTGAGGCGGCAGATTTTGACATCGTCAAAGCAAAGTTTCTACAGAGGTACAAGGATTGGGTGGGGCCAGCCTACTCGATAACTGATTTGATTGCCGAAAAGATGAGGCCGGATGAAGACTTTACCAGATTTGCTGATCGGTGGAGGGGAATGGCTGAGAGGCTAGTAGATACCATCTCAGAGGGGGAGCAGGTGAGGATGCTCATAGGGAACACCATGCCCAATCTTCGCAACCTCCTGATCATGCACCACCCAACAACCATGAGTGAGTTGTGTGATAGCGCCCGCTACCTCCAAGCCCACTTTAAGGACGCATCCATGATCAACCCGTTCGACACCAAGCCCCGTAACACTAGAAAGCCTACACCTGTAGGACCCACCACCGAAGGGGTAGTAAACAATGAGAGCATCAATGCCATGGGTAACCAGGGTGGGTATCGCCAAAGCCAATACCGTAACCCACCACCCAATCAACAATACCGCCCAGCTCCTCAACCAGCTCCTCAGCCCCAGCAGCAACTTGCATACAACCGAGCACCACCACAGCAACCCACCTACAACCGAGCGCCCCAGCAACCAAATGCCTACAACCGAGCGCCTCAACAACAACATGTCTACAACCAACCCCAACCACAACAACAAGCCTACAACCAAATGCCACCACCGGCCAACCGACCTAGGAGGGGGGACCCAAGAGAGAATACTATCCTCAACTACCATTCCCCCTCACCGATATCTTTAATGCATTGATGGCTGAACAGCAGTTGGAACTTCCAAAGGAGAGAGAAGGATGGCCGACCAATGTTGACACAACCAAGTACTGCTCTTATCATCGATATCCTGGGCACACGGTGGATGTATGTTTCCAGTTTAAAAACTACATCCATGACCTTAATGATCAAGGGAACATTGACTGGGCACAGATGGGAGAATCTATTCAAGCAATGAAGGCACAGAATCAACCACGGTGACAACAAGCACAACAGCAGCCCGGCTTGGGCATAGTCCAAGATCCGCTCCCGGTACATGCACCCATACAAGCACCGGCACCAGCACCACCAAATCAATGACTCGGCCTCGTCCACTCCGCCATCGAGGAGTCAACCCACCATTCCCAGGGTTGGCAGGTCGATGATCAAATCACCTCCATGCCTGCCATACCAACCCCACCTACAAACCGCACCATACTCTCCATACCGAGAGCTGCCCCAGCCCACAAACTATCCAAACACCACTACCCTCACCAACCATTAACTCTCCACAACGCTTAATCATTAGACCGCCACCAGCCTCCCAACCAGCACCCCAACCATCACACCAACCTAACCCACCAATCACTATTAATCCTCCACGGCGTCTAATCATTAGACCGCCACCAACACCCCGACATCACCTAACCTACCGCCACTGCCACCCCACGACCCCTCATCATTAGACCATCACCACCAACACCCCAACCATCACCCAACATACCGGCCTCCACCAATCCACGACCCCTCATCATCCGATCCTCACCACCCCTACCTACCATGGGCTCCTCAACCTACCAACCAACCCTACCATCACCATCATCACCACTTCCCCCTACCACGCTGGCGCCGGTACTTCGTAGCGGGAGGATGTTCCAAAGGGTCTTCCCCCAGGTTGGGATACAACCACAGGAACAGGCAGAAGAGGAGGTGGTAGAAGAACCGTTGCCCGGCACGGCATATGACCTATTGAAGCACTTGGACAAAATGCCGGCACGGATTTCAATTCTGGAGCTGATAAAGAGGTCAAAGAACCATCAGGACATCCTACAACAATATCTGCAGCGGGTCATGGTCAATGAGGACCTCCCACCTGAGAAGATCATTACTGTCCTGACCCCGAGGAGTGAACATCCGGCACTCACATTTACACAGGAGGAGTTGGCACGGCCAGAGATCATAAAGTATGCCTTGCGTGTCGTAGTAGTCATCCGAGGCGTGGAGATCAAGTCCTGCTTGATTGATACCGGAGCATCCATAAATGTCATGCCGCCAGAAACATTGCAACTTTGCGGCATCTCCGATGAAGAAATCGAGCCTTCTGCCGTCACGGTGACCGCATATGACAACTCCCGGAAACCGGCACGAGGGGTTGAAAGTAGGGCTCGGACCGTGTGCTATCACCGCCGAGTTTCACGTTCTAGAATTAGACCCTACATTCAAAGCTATCTTGGGACGCCCGTACCTTGAGGCAATAGGAGCTGTTGCCTCCACTAATCATCAGTGTCTGAAGTTCCCATACAAGGGCCAGGTGATCAAAGTAACCAACATCCCCATTTTGAATGACGTGGATGACCCCTCTTCTGCACTACCAATATCAAAATCTGTCCAGCCGTTGGTTTCAACTACAGAGCTACCTGAGGTCATGGTATTGACGACGCCTCCAGATTCAGTTGCGTGGCGGATGATGAAAGGGATGGGCTATCAGCCAGGAAAGGGGCTGGGAAAGGAGCTGCAGGGGGTTGTGCACCCCATTGAAGCCGTACAAAGACCAAAGAGACACGGGCTTGGCTATGAGCCCAGTTTCACTCCGCGGATGGTCTACCGGCCAAAAAATGCCATGGGACTCCAAAAATTCTTTATCAAAGGGGAGACCATGATGATGGCCGGGGACAAAGAAGAAGAACCAGTCAAGAGGAAGAAGGCACCAGAGCAAGAGGAGGAAGTGGACAACCTGAGTTCATCTTTGGCTCGGTTGTTCATAGAGGAGGAAGAACCAGTCAAGGGCAAGTCCATCTCTAAACAACTTGTCCACTCGAACCCACCTCCAAACAACATCCCGCGTGAGCCGTATCCTACGGTCACGTATTTCAAAATCCTCACACTGTCCCTCTTAGATTCACTCGATGGGCTATCTAGCCCAATTCCCACTTCTGGGCCGAAATGGCCACCTGAACTGATCATTGGGCCTGAGAGCCCATTCAAATATTCTTACTCCACTGGGCTTCTATGCCCATTCCAATCCAACAACCTTGGGCCCGCGTGCCCACCAGTCGGGCCCACGTGCCCTTTAGATTTATTTTCTTGCTTTGGGCCCACGTGCCCACCATTTGGGCCCACGTGCCCCTTAGATCTTTTCACCAGCTTTGGGACTATCTGCCCATTTCTTGTCATCATCGGGCCCGCGAGCCCATTTTTCTTCCATTTGCTTAAGCTTTTTATTTCTGCTTGAGCCCCATCGGCTCATTCTCTTTTTGTTATTGAAAATACCCAAAATACCCAAAAAAAATGTCCTCTCGCAAACTCAGTTTTCCATTGGGGAGACGTCTCTACTTGTCTCGGAGGGTGCTCCCAACCAGGGACCTCTCTTCTCCAACTCACTGATCGATCTGCTCGATCCTTCACCCATTGTAAATACCACCTTTTCAATTCCGTCTTCTTTAGGAGTAGATAGGGTAGAAAAGAAGAAAATTCGAGGTAAACGTGTGCCAGAGAGATATCTCCAACAAATAACTCAAAAATGCAAGGAATGTGCAAGGCTGCCAAGGTTTTTGAAAAATGCTATCCAGCTTGATGAAATCCAATATGAGGATGAATTCAATGTAGATCATACACTGGGAGTTTACGAGGTCTTATCAGAAAAAGATCCTGATTTCGAGGATGGAATTGAGGATTTGGCTGATGCGTATGCATCTGGACTTAAAAGATTTGAAGAACCATTAGCCACGGTGGATGAACCGACAAAAGAATTGAATCTCGTAACACCAGAAGATCCCAAGACAATCCTCCTAAGTAAAAACCTCACTCCCACTGAGGAACAGAGTTTAATTGAAATTTTGGATGAATATAAGGACACGTTCGCATGGACATACGAAGACATGCCGGGGTTAGACAACTCGTTAGTTGAACATCGTCTAACTTTGAAACCTGAAGCTACCCCGGTGAAACAAAAATTAAGGAGATTCCACCCTGATGTTGCACTTAAGATGAAAGAAGAGGTCGACAAGTTACATCAAGAAAGATTCATTATGGTCGTCCTTTATCCTCAATGGGTGGCAAACATAGTCCCTGTCATGAAGAAGGATGGCCGAGTTCGGATCTGTATAGACTTCAGGGACTTGAACCGAGCGTGTCCTAAAGATGACTTTCCTCTACCTCATATTGACGTACTGGTTGATAACACTGTTGGATTCGAGATGTTGTCATTCATGGATGGCTAATCTGGATATAATCAAATCCGGTTGGCCGAAGAGGACCAGGAGAAGACCTCGTTCACCACACCTTGGGGAACCTACTGCTATGTCGTCATGCCCTTTGGACTGAAGAATGCTGGGGCTACCTATCAGAGGGCAATGATGGCTATCTTCCATGACATGATGCATACCCTTGTAGAGGTGTACGTGGACGACCTGGTCGTTAAGTCCAAAAGCCGAGAAGATCACCCGGAAGTGTTCAGAAAGGTCTTGCAAAGAGCTAGGGAATATAAATTGAAGATGAACCCAAAGAAATGCACGTTTGGAGTATCCTCAGGAAAACTGTTGGGGTTCATAGTGAGAAAAAGGGGCATAGAGATCGACACAAACAAGGCCAAGGCAATCATTGGTATGCCTCCTCCAAGAAATATGAAAGAACTTCGAGGATTAATCGGGAGGCTACAGTTTGTCTGCCGGTTCATCTCACAACACTCCCAAAGGTGTAAACCTTTCTATGAGTTGACCAAGGCGGGGGCCGAGTTCAAATGGGATTCTAAGTGCCAGGATGCATTCGATGGTTTGAAAAGATACCTGGCTAGTCCCCCTGTGCTTAGACCACCAGTCCCAGGCAAGCCCTTAGTTTTATATATCTCGGTTTTGGAGAATTCTCTTGGGGCAGTCCTTGCACAAGTGGATGAAGAAGGGAAAGAGAGGGCAACTTACTATTTGTCAAAGATCTTTGATCCATGCGAGCAGAAGTATACTGTAGTGGAGAAGACCTGTGCTGCACTAGTCTGGGTAGTTCAGAAGCTTAAACACTATTTCTTAGCTCATGGGGTCAATCTTATTGCCCGCATCAATCCCATCAAATTCCTTCTGGAGAAAACTGTTCTAACTGATCGTTTAGGTCGTTGGCAGAGCTTCCTCTCACAGTTTGATATCACCTATGTCCCCCAGAAGGCGATTAAGGGCTATGCCATTGCCGAACATCTAGCCCATCACCCTATACCCCTCTTTGACCCGGTCCAATCGGAGCTCCCGGATGACGAACTAATGTTGATCCGATCTTCCCACCTTTGGACATTATATTTTGACGGGGCTCTGAATTCACACGGTAAGGGAATAGGAATCATACTTCTATCACCCGAGGGTGTCACCATTCCACAGGCATTTCAGCTCGACTTTCCAGCAACCAACAATATAGCTGAATACGAAACTTTGCTGGCCGGGCTGGAGGCCGCTCACTTCTATGGTGCCATGGAATTAAGGGTGATAGGTGATAACCAACTAATCCTTCGCCAAGTCCTAACCAAATACCGAACTTCTCATCCAAACCTCAAACCTTACCAAGAACTCACCTCTTGCTACATCAAACTCTTTTCCAAAATCACTTTTGTCCATGTCCCTCGAGCTCAAAACATCCTTGTAGATGCCCTAGCCTCCTTAGCTTCATCCCTATCAATCCCGCTAGGTAGACAGGTGCGGACTATTCATGTCCGAAGAAGGTCGATGCCAGCGATTAAGGATGGGCAATTTCTGAAAGTCAAGGAGAGATTTGGCAGGAAGGAATATTTGGAGCAGAAAGAGGAAGTTTCTCTAATCGAGTTAGAAGAGTTAGATGAGGGTGAGAGGCCTTGGTTTGATGATATCGCAAGGTATTGTCAAGATCAGACATATCCACCTGGATCAAATGCAAAAGAAAAGAAGGCCATCAGGAGAGTATCCCAGAGGTATACCATCCTAGGAGGGGTGCTCTACAAGAGGAGCCTAAGCGAAATTTTATTGAGATGCGTTGATGAAGAAGAGGCAGAATTGGTGCTTAAGGAAGCACATTCCGGGGTTTGTGGGGGCCATGTCAATGCTCAAGCTCTTGCCAAGAAAATCATCAGGCAGGGGTATTATTGGCCAACCCTAGAAGAGGATTGCTCCATCTTTGTCCGGCACTGTCATTCTTGCCAACTTCATGCCGACAAGATCCATTCTCCCGCATCTTCCCTTCATCCGATTCATGCCCCATGGCCCTTCACCATGTGGGCTTTCGATATCATTGGCCCTCTAAGTGATCTTAACTCTGAAATCCGTTCCAAATCGTTCATCCTGACGGCAACAGAGTACTTCACCAAGTGGGCAGAAGCGGAAGCGTTCGTGGAGATCAAGGCATCAACACTGTGCTCCTTCATCAAACGCAACATCATCGCCGGAGTTCGGCATACCCAGCAACATTATCACCGACAACGGACCACAATTTCTCTCTCAAGATCTGCGTGATCTTTGCAACAGGTACCGCATTGCATTGCATCATTCATCTCCTTATTACCCGCAAGGCAATGGTCAAGCAGAAGCCACCAACAAAACTTTGATTAAAATCATTAAGAAAACCTGTAAGTCTAGCAAGTTCGCGAACTGGCCAGACAAGCTTGTAGATGCCCTATGGGCTTATCGTACTTCTGTACAGACCCCCACTGGTCAAACCCCGTATGCTCTTGCATATGGGATGGAAGCGGTGGTCCCGTACGAAGTACTCCTTCCATCACTCCGAGTTCAACTCGATAGGGACATCCGTGTCGATGAGAGACGAGAATCTCTCCTTGCACAACTTGAACTCCTAGATGAAAGAAGGTTGGCCGCTTCCGAGCATGCCCGGACTTATCAGAACCGATTGAAAAGATTTTATCAAAAGAGGGTGGTAGAGAGAAAGTTCGAAATCGGTGAGATGGTAGTCAAACGCATATTCGTTAAGCCGGGTGGTCCCTGCTCCAAGTTGCAACCTAACTGGGAAGGGCCTTTTGTTATAACTGAAAAATATCCAGGCAATGCATATGAGCTAACCAACGCCGATGGAGAAAAATTGAACCATCCATGGAACGGCGTTTACCTCAAAAAATATTTTCCATAGAAGAAAATATGGAGAATTTCTAGTATGATATTAAGTCATCGATCCAAGGGTGTTAGCTAGAAGTCAAGGGTAGACATCACCTTGCACACACAACACCTCGCGATCCCAGAATCTGGATAGCCCAACACTCGAGAGAGGCAAGGCAGAACCCTGAAGGTGGAAAGGAAACCTTACCCTATTCTCTTCTATTCGGTCCAAGATAAGTGAAGGGGACTAGGGGAGGATAGTATCGAAAATGCCCGCCGCCTTAGTAGGAGGCCGTCTCATAGGGTGCGAAAGGGTGCCAAAAGATGGGCAATGAACCCCACAGGTTTAAACAAATATGGGCCTGTCTGAATGAGTACCCGAAAGAATAGAAAATGAAAATAAGGCACCAAAAGATGGGCAATGACCCCACAGGTCAAAGGCTTGTCTAAATAAGTGCCACATGTAGAAAAGACCCGAAGAGGCCGAACCCCAACGGGCAATTTGGGCATGAGTAGAGAAACCCTCCTCAACACCCCCAAATCCTATCAAAGACCTCCTTTATTATTCTTCCATCTTAAAACCCCTAGGGTAGGGTAAACTGTCCAAACTCAGGGGGAATCCAAACCGATCAAGAGAAGAGGGCAAGAAAGATTCTGGGTAAGGAACCTTATTCACACGTGGTGCTTATTACTTGAATCTTGATCAACACTCAAAGATCGATGAATGGTCTCAATACTGGCACATTCTCCACACAAATAAAAAAAATGAATATTTTTCAAAAATCCAAAAAAAAAATCAAATATTTTTAAAAAATCCAAAAAAACAAATATTTTTAAAAATTCAAAAAAATTTGAATATTTTCAAAAAAAATTTGAAAAAAAATCGAATATCTTCAAAAATAAAAAATTGAATACTAAAAAAAATGCATCATCTAACTTGGCATAACCTTGATTTTTGCTTTTGCTAGCATTCATGTTTATCTTTATGTCTTGCATGTTTCATTTCCGCATTGCATATTTACCTTCATTATCACCCCATTAAGAGGGCTCCTCCCTTTGACCTAAGTCAAAGTTGGCCATAATAGGCAAAGGGATGAGTCGTTGTGAAGATCTAATCCTCTTTTATCAAATGGAGAATGTTCTCTCAACGACAGGATTATGAGATCAAGAAGGGAGCGACTCTCACCATAGCAGGTAAGCTCTCTCAACTTTTACCTTGTCTGTCATTTTGTGCATTCTACCCGGTTGATAAGGCTGCCCCCCTTGACATATAAGCAAGGCAAGATACCAATAGGCAAGGGGGTAAGCCATAGAACAGATTTAACCCTTCTATTAAGTATTTCAGAAAAGAAACACAAGTCAAGGAGGGGTGAGAATCTCGCCAACAGGTATGTCTCTTAACCCTACATCTATTACTTATTTTTATTATTTACCATCCCTTAGAAGGCTTCACCCCTTGACAAACCTGCAAGGGGCTAAGCCGAAATGTGATACTAACTACCCTTTCGAGCGATGTCAAGCAGATCAAATAAACACTTAAGCAAACAGGTGAAGATCTGATTATGCCATTAAGTGCTACAACAAAGAAGAAAAGCAGCTACAACATCAGAAAAGCTAAGCCTGCTATAGAAATCAGTGCCTGCTGCTACCCCCTCCAGGAGAATGACCACGTGGAAGAGGCATGGTAGCCGTGTCCGCCAAAGCTGCTGCGGCCGCCTCATTGCGGCGACGCTCTGAAGAAGTAGCCAGGAACGCAGAAGCACCGTGCTCATGGCTCTAGCTCTGGCCACTCTGCCCCTGCTGGCTCTAGGGGTGGGCACGGTTCGGTTTGGTCCGGTTTGGACCATTTTTTTTCCAAACCGAACCAAACCGAATCACTCACCCAAACCGAACCGAACCAAACCGAATCAATTCGGTTTGGTTCGGTTTGGTTCGGTTTAAACCAAAAATAAATAAAAATATTTAAATTAATTATTTTTTACATATATATACTAGTTTTTATGTTAAAAATAATGAAAATAAATATTAATTTTTTATAAAATTTATAAAAATATCATTTTTATTAATACTATAATAGTTTTTTTATATTTTTTTGATTAAATCGGTTTAAACAGTTTGGTTTGGTTTAAATCGGTTTGGAGATTTTCCAAACCGAACCAAACCGAAGGGGGGTCCAAACCGAACCAAACCGAACCGAATGAGCTGGTTCGGTTTGGTTTCTCGGTTTGAACCGTTTTGTGCCCACCCCTAGCTGGCTCCGCCCGTGGTGACCACGACTACGAGCTGTGCCGCCACTCCGGTGCGTACCACTCTGATGGGAGCTGCTCTGATGGGTGCAACTCTGGCTCGGTTGTGGAGGGATGCCCTGGCGGTAAACCTGCAATGTCGCCTCTGCTTCCGACAAACGAACCTGTGCCTGCAGGTGCATCTACTCCAGAGATCGCTTGGCCTGGCTATGTTGGCGCTCCATCTCGCGCATGGCTCTCTCGTGCTGAAGACGGAGATCCGAGACGATCATCTGGGAACAAAGATCGGCGGGGCAGACCGCAATGTCTCCACCTCAGACTCCAAGGACTGGATACGGGAGGACAAGCTACTCTGAAGCTCGGCAACCTAGAAGAAGAGGAAGTATATGAACCAAGAAAAATCAACAACCAGAATAGACAACAATGAAAGATACCTCTGCCTCCTTGGTCGTCAGGGCCTCTCTCGCCTCACTAAGACGCTGGCGGAGCTCAGCCACCTCTTCCCTCGACAGAGAAGGAGGTGAACCCTCAGCACGAGCCTTCCGCTGTGAACAGAAGAAAAAAACACATCAGAGCAAGGCAATCATATGTTGAGGATACAAATGAAGGTCAAAGGCAGTGTCTACCTCAGTCTCCAGCATGCCACGAAGAGTGGCCACCTCCTGCCGAAGGTCAACAACCTCCAGCTGTTGGCGTAGCAGTAGAGCCCGAGCCTCCTGAAATGACATGAAGGTCAGAAGAGAACAACAACATAGAATTAAAGGAAAGTGAGAAGCATTTACCTGACCCTCTGGAACGAACAGGTGGCCGTATGCCTCCGCGTATCGGCGAAGGTAGTCTCGGCTATCCTCTGCCCAGCCAATAACTACCTCGCCGCCTTCATACAACAAAGTGATCGAGGCGTGGTACCTCTCCACCCAGTCCACGGGGAGGAGAAGGCACCTGGGACGAGCACCAACTAGGGGTAGAGGAGGAGGAGGCTCCAACCAGTCCTGCTCAAGACCGAGGGTGCGTGCCAAGAACCGAAGCCACAGTGGCGCCAGCTCATTGACGCACAGAAGATGAAGATCGCGGCCAAAGACACGACCAGCGTGGGCAATCCAGGGCTGGAGATGGTCATTGGTCATGAGATATGGCCTCCAACACACCTGTGGGAAGCAAAATCATGATTATTATTTCAACAGGAGAATATTGATACACAAATTAAACACATACCTCAGTGTGTGGGAAGTGGAGAATCTGTGCACGAATCGAAGCCAACTGGCTGCGATGGCCACCAGTAGGGCGGATAGGCTCCCAACGAGCCATCAGGGGGAGGAGGTCGGGGTAGGACTGCTGTGCCCGACCCAGGGGGAAGTAGAGGTAGCTCCAGACCTGTAAAAGGCACAACTCGTCAGAGCAAAGCAGAGCAATACAAGTGTACAAGAAAGGAAAGCTGCTAAAAGTCACCTGAAGAAAAGGAGAGAAGCCGGAAACCGAAACAGAACCCGCCTCAGGCTGGAGGCCACAGAAAAAATGGGCGAGCATCGCTGCCCCCCACGCGTACGTGCCAACCTGCTCCAGGTCAGCAAGCAAAGGGAGGAACCGCAGATGGATGTGGTCCATCTTCGAGCCCAACAAAAGGCGCCCGAAGAAGAAGAGGAGGAAGCGGCGCAGGTCTACATCCGCCTCCAAAGAGCCAGGTAACCCGGTAAATGCCGCTGCAGCCTGGCCGACCATGCGGCAGAAAAAGCTGTCCTGGCTCTCACCACGGACACGCTCGACATCCACCAAGCCTACCATCTCACCAGCCTCTAGTCTGGCGATGGTGCGTAGGCCATCCTCCGGGTCGAACTCAGGCTCATATGTGAAGAGGGCCCGGAACTCCCGCGAATAGTCGGAAGAGGTGGCACACACCACCGGCCTACCGTAAACGCAAAGACCGGTGATGTGTGCAACATCCTCTAAGGAGGGCACCATGTGCCCTCATGGGAACAGAAACACGAAGGAGTCTGGGTCCCAGGACTCACGGAGGACCTGCACTAGTGGTAGGTCCTCCCAAAAAGGAGTCACCCGGAGGATGGGCCCAAACCCCATCTCCTCTAGTGCTGAAAGTCCGGTAGGCCTAGGTAGGCAGCATGCACCAGGTCCCACTAGATCCGGGATTTTATACGGGCCTGCAATAGAATCATTTCATTAGTTTACTTAATTTTTATTGTCGAAATGCAAAGGAGCTAATCATTAAGTGCAGGAAAAGAAAATGTACCTCTCGGACTGCCGGAAGCTCGGGCTCCTCAGAATCGGAGTCGTGGCGGCGAACACGTCTCGGCATCTGTGCCAAAAGGGAAGTTGATATCAAACATTGCTACATACATTTTTATTTATTTCATTCATAAAAAAAAAATCAGCCGAACGCGTCCTCCCCTCCTTTGGAGAGGGACGGCGCGCTGAGCGCGCCCTCCGTTTGAGGGCGCGCTGAGCGCGCCCTCATATTAGGGGCGCGCAGAGCGCGCCCCTTCTCGGTGAGGGGAGAGAGGGCGTGCAGACCGCGCCCTCCTCTTGGGGGCGCGGTTAACATTTTGCGTTGACCGCACCCTCTCAACTGCTCGATCCTTATTTTCGCGATAACTTCGTCAAATCAACTCAGAATCGCGTGAAACTTGAACCAAATCGAAGAGCATACCCCGATCTACATTTTTTGTGACAGAGGCACTAACCTTTGACGACGTTTCGGGCTCTAGATCTTAGATGTAACTCTGGAGCTTCTGGCGCGAGGAGAGATGGTGTACAAGTGCAAATGAGATATTCTTACCCACAAGGGGTATTTATAAAGAGTAAAAATGTGAAAATGGGATAAATTTGAAAATATCACCCAAGGTTCACAAAATTGAGCTGATCGCAACGCCACTGAAAGAATTTCGATCTGATGCACGGTTTGCTCAAAATAATTTTGTGAAGAAAAATTCTCTTTAAATTCTCACAAAAAATCCCTCTTTTCACATAACTTTGAATGTCTCAATTCCTAAATTAGCTAGACATATTCATGTTTTTTATCATCACTAGCTAACATTTTTCAGAGGTCAGGAAAAAATTCTATACATTTATTAGTCAGAAATGGCTGAAAATGTATTTTTCAGGAACAAAATTGATAAAAATGGTGAAAATTTCAAAAAGTGCCAAGCTATTCAGAAAATCGAGCCGATCAAGGAGTCACCGAAAGAAAATTCATCAGACTCGCGGTTTGCTCTGAAAAATTACCTAAAGAAAAAAGGCATGTTAAAGCCTTTCAAAAATATCTTGTTTCATGTTAAAAAATATTCAAGGTGTTGAAAAATAACAAGGCATATTCATTATAATTGTCAACATCTGTCTTGCAATTTTCTGAAACAAGGTAAATTTCTTTTGAATTTTCACTCAAACTTGCTATAAATAATTCATTGTTTATTTAAAATAAAAACAACATGGCTGACAAGTTAAGGCAGGAAAAGAAGACTCTCAGAAAAGTAGAAGCTTCAACGCAGAGATGTAGCGGCACTTCCGGTCAGAGTCCTCCTCAATCAGGAGGCCTGGGCGGCACACCCGACTCGTCTCCCACAAGGCAATGGCTGAGATCGCCTCCTCCTCGTCATCCGCAGAGCCAAGCTGCCTACCCTTGATAGGTGGCAGGTGGGATAGCTTGGGCAACTCGTACCGAGGCAAGCCGATCTGGGAGTGGCAACGGTGAGCGTTGTACAACACAAAGGCCGAACCTGTAACCAGGCGGAGATCAACGCCAGGCATAAAGCACACCTGGAAGTCCTTCTACATCAGGGCAGCAGAAGAGTGCAAGAAGCTGGAATGGTTCATGGAGGCAAAGTGAGCACGCCACTCTGGCCTCTTCTTCACCGATGCACACCTGTTGGCGACTCTCTCGCCGAAGCCAAGTGCATCGGCATATGGGAACAAGGGGCTACGGCGGAAGAGCTGCGACCTGGTGGCCACCTCACCGTCTAGATCGAACTTAAAGTGAAGATCGGCCCAGCAAGCCAGTAAAAGCGCATTGCCGAAGGGAGGACGGCCCACGCAAGCTGCGGACAGTCCGCAGTACAAGAAGCCCAGAACTGAAGGCCCAACTGCGCACCGCTCCAGATGCCGCGGATGCACGAAAGTTGATCAACCTCTAGGAAACCATCCTCCGCAGGAAAAAAGAACACCGCAGCAAGGCAAGCCGCGAAACCCTTTGCACCACGCAGAATCCGGTCCTCATCCAGACCAGGAGCTGTTAGAAGAGAGATTGTCCAAGCCGCCAACTTGGGAACACTGATTCGCTTGCCGGCTAACAAGGTGCTGATCTGCCGAGCCTCGACAAAATCCTGCAAGAATTCCAAGCAAGAGAGGGGTTCTGAAGGGATGAACATACCTTCGCCTCTCCCTTCTTAGTCCGAGGAAGGCCGAGAAGGAGTTCTGCCTCTTCAAGGAGAACTGTACACTCAAAGCTGCCAAACACGAACGTGTGAGTGTCGGGGTGCCACAACTCAACAAGAGCTCCCATCAAACCGAAGTCAAGGGAGTAGCCTTAATATTGCTTGGCATGGATCAAGAGCCCGGTTAAGCCCCAATCTCGAGGAATCGCTTTGACCGACAAGCTGAGGACGTCAAGCAAGCCGGAAAGCCAGGGAGGAGAGAAATACCGGCGAGGCCCAGGGAAGTTTGGGTAATCCTACACCCAAACAGGAGGTAAGAGAAAAAAAAATTAAGAAAAATAAGAAGAGAGTGGTTGAAAGCTAAAATTGGCAGCGAACTTACCAAGTCGGCACCGATTCTGGCCTTCAGATGACCCGGGACGCTTGAGATACCTCGAACCGAGCCAACACACTGCTTTTTCAAAGGAGGAGCCATCCTGGGTGTTGGTAGGATGATTTGGTCATCCTAAGAGGTGTTTATATAGGAGAAATCGGTCCCGATTTGAACCGGCTTCGGATCTGGTCAAAACAGGAAACTGGGATCGAATGCGCCCCCAAAGTGGGGGTGCGCAGGCCGCGCCCCCCAACCCAGGGCGCTTAGGCCGCGCCCCGAAAGTGGGGGTGCGCAGGTCGCGCCCCTGGTTCGGGGGCGCGTTCGGTCAAATTCTTCCAAAATTCCTCAAAAATCAGAAAAATCAGGAAAAATCAAGAAAAATCAGAAAAATTTCAAGAAATTTTTGCTAAATTAAATTTATTTATGTTTGTCTTTTTTAAAGTCGAGTGGACATCATTGTCCATTCGAATTAACATTTTGATGAAAGACAGGAATTGCTCGCGGAAACAGAAGAATAGACATGGGAAACCCCCATAACTTGCCGACTAGCATATATGTTGCTAGTCGTGTATTATTATCTTATGCATTATTTGTTGAAGACCTTGAGTATGGAGAAGACTTGACCCGGGATCCCCTTCATCAAAATCTACGACGGTCAGGTCATCTCTAATGCTCACGGATAAGCCGAAGTTGTACTATGAGGGACGATGGTTCCCGAATGGGTATCTTGACCTCATAGACAATCTATATCTTCAACTATTTGTTATACAAGTGTTGTTTTTTTTTCTTGAGCCCAACATGCATCATGTAGCATTAATTGCATTACATTTTATTTTGTCATTGCATACATCATTTCCTAAAACTTCACCTTCTCACTCTCTCGATCATTCTAAATCCCACCGTGTTCTCTAATCCCACCATGATCTCTAGTCCCACCAACCTCTCTAATATCCCACCGTGTCTATTAATCCCACCATGTTCGGTAACCACTTTGTGTCCTCAAATCTTTCATTTCTTTTCACCACTGTGGCTATTGCAACTTATTTGCTATTCGTCCCACCATGGCAGCCAATTCATCCCGCCAAGGACCTTCTATTTGATCAGAACTTGCACTGTCACTATCTTCACGGTCTATGCTTAAACATTTGCCTTTCGGAATTTGAGATCATTCCATTCCGAATTGAATCTTGTCTCATGGAAGACTTAAATGAATATGAGAGCCTGAATGTGCTCGATTGGTATTCTTTTACTTTTTCAAACAAATCTCTTTTTAAATTTTAGCACATCACAGTACAGGAACACCGCAAAGATCGGGTTACCGGCTGATGATGAACCTACGAACCCATGTTTCGGGGACTCCCCACCGCGTTGGGGATTGGCTATTCTTCTCTCGTGCCAATGGCACATCTCTTACCAATCGAACATAGGAAGACTAGATGAAACATGGCGGTTAACCAGGAGACTTGAAAAGATTCGTCTTGACGAATTTGGTCGTTGAGCGTGTCTATACCTACACCTTGATATCACCTTTTCAGTCCATCGCCATTTCACTCCACTACATTCCACCACGATCCATCTCGTTTCACAACGCTTTCTCTACGCTTCACTTCGTTCCGCTACATGCCATTCCCATGCAAAGCTGACATCAAGGCGAGGCAAGCTGTAGACACGCCAAATTGTCTTGATTCGGAGCCCCAGACTCTTATTCCATAGGCGATATCCTTTATTTGACCGTTATCTGATCCATATTACCTCGTGAAGATGAGCTAAGGACATTGGTGGAGCCCCTTGTAAGTTGAGAACGGACCAATGATTTCCGGAATATTGCCGTAACCTTCAAGCGAGAGCCACACGTGAACTGTAAAAACACGAAGCCTGCTCGATGACCGACCTTGAATGGTCCATAATTGAAGGTCTCGGGAATCCCGCATGTGTTCCGTAACATTCAGGGTTTTCGAGAAGTCATTTCGGTAGGCGTCGGTCAATGACGGCTTTCGTTACGGCTTTTTCGATCTGTGCTGACACGGCTATCCCGGACCACATATTAGGCCTTTCCGGTCATCACCGGGTCTTTTCAAGTCATCCGGGTCAATTCTAGCCGAATATTTTCATCAACCGGGGTCATATGGCCATTTCGGTCAATTTTAGGGTTTCCCGGCTTTTCCGAGTTTCGGTTCACGTTTACCGGGTTAATATCAATTTTTTCGATGACTTCGGGTTTTCCGGTTGTACCGGACTTGTTCGGTCATCATTTTAAGTCATCCTGAGTTGACCCAAGATTTCTCGATCAGAACCGTGCTCTTTCGGATCTTCGCCCTGGGTTTCGACTTTCCGCGAGAGGGTAAACCGGTAGAAAGCACCGTGCGAACATATCGGGAGTCATTCCAGCTGGTTTACCGACTTTAGGAGGTGCGGTTGAAGGTCCTCTTTCCAACGCGACAAACGGGAGCCGATTCGGACATCTCATTTGCATGATACGGCTCGCGGAACACGCGCGCAGGAGAGAGAGTGTACCATGCCCCCACTCCGCTTGAAAGAGGAGAGCGCGCCCTGCGCGCCCTCAACTCGGGGGCGCGGTCAGTTTCTTTGAAAGGCGGGGGCGCGGTCAGTTTCTTTAAATCACAAATTACCCCGATTAGCAATTTCTAAATCGGATTTTTGGAAGGTTTCCGCGGAGGATTTTCGATCATTTGTACCGCGCCCCCGGTTCGGGGGCGCGTTACGTATGTCAAGTCGATTTTTAGCAATTTTCAGAAGTTTCCGTCGATTTTTAGCAGTGAGACGCGTAACGCGCCCCCGCTTCCTTTGAAACAGGGGGGGGCGCAGACCGCGCCCCCAAACTGGGGGCGCGCCCTGCGCGCCCTCGTCCTCTTTGAAATGCGGGGGCGCGGTAGGTCCAGTTTCTAAATTTTGCACCGGCTTCCTTCCCCTATAAATTGAGGGTCATTCTCAACGACCCAAGGTTAACTCCCGGTGCCTAGCTCGTCCAGAGGTCGTCCAAGCTCTTCTCCAAAGCCGTCCTGATGTCCAAAGGCGATCCGAAGTCAAGAAATCGATCCCGAGGTGAAGGAGAAGGCTCGATCCGGGTGTTCTTCATCAACCATCTTCATAGACTTCTGCAGAAAATCCTGGGTTTCTTATGCAAAAGTCTTAAACATACAAATTGTTCCTCTCTTCGTCCTCTTTCATCTCCAACTGACGTCACTCAATTCCGACTTGCCGTTTGTTCGTGGCGATTGCTACACTGAGGGCGCACATCCAGGTTCTGTTTTCTATATCCGACCACTTTCATAATTTTTACTGACTTATACAGATGGATTTTGGAGAAGTCATCAAAATAGTAACTCTTTATCTCTGAGTCCTCCGTCTACTCCAACAAACGGAACTCGATTTTGACATCGGGGTCTTCCGTAGCATCCTATGCACCGAAGTCGCGCCAGAAGGGTGCAAAGCTACCCGAACCGGCCCTTTTCAACCAACTCGGCTTCAACTCAAGCCGATCCATTCCATAAGCTTTCTCAACTCATTTAACTCAGTTCATTTATTGTTTTAAAGCATATTTCAGTTTATTTTCATCATTTTTACATAATCAAAAAAATACAAAAAAATGGGGTTAAGGCTCACCCCAATCCGGTGAGTTCGATTCCGATTGCTTCTTTCTCATCTTCTTACTACAGTTACTACACCTCCCATAGTTCTAATTATTTTCTTCACTTGGTTTATTTTTCTAGTTGAACAAGCTAGCATTGATTGGAGACTCTTCTTCATCGGACGGCCGAAGAAGAAGAAGGTTGAACCCATATCCCGATCTCCCACGCTAAGGTACACGGTCAATTCAACTCATCTCTTAATTTACATCCCATAAAGCGGAGCCCGCGGCTCCTGGAGACCACTCTTTCATGTTTTAAATTTCATCTTCTCCTCACTCTCCTCCCACATGACCCGAACCATCTCCGGTGCTCGAGCGACGCCGTGAGATGAAAGTTCGGGGATTAATGTGAGTGTGGGACCGAGGTGAGGAGTCTTTACCGCTTTCCGAGTGTCTTACGATTCACCCCCCCTTTTTCCCTCTTCTATCTTTCACCTTCTTATCTTGAGGTGCCGATCCGGAACCCGTTTCTGGAGTCGACAGTGGTGATGGAGGATTTGGAGGTATAAGGTGATTATCGAACACGGTGGGATTAACAGACACGGTGGGATATTAGAAAGGTTGGATGGACTAGAAAACACGGTGGGATTAGAAAACACGGTGGGATTAGAATGATCGGAATTAGGATGAAAGGTTTAAAGATTATGGTGAGAAGGTGAAGATTATGAAATGATGTATGCAATGACAAAACAAAATGTAATGCAACTAATGCTACATGATGCATGCTGGGCTCAAGAAAACAAAACAAAACTTGTATAACAAATAGTTGAAGATATAGATTGTCTATGAGGGCAAGATACCCATTCGGGAACCATCGTCCCTCACAGCACAACTTTGGCTTGTCCGTGAGCATCAGAGATGACCTGACTGTCGTAGATTTTGATGAAGGGGATCTCGGGTCAAGTCTTCTCCGTACTCATGGTCTTCAACAAATCATGCATAAGATAATAATACACGACTAACGACTTATATGTTAGCCGGCAAGAAATGGGGGTTTCCCATGTCCACTCTTCCATTTCTGCGAGCATTTTCTTGGCCACTCCTTCGGAGTATCGCCGGAATGAGGCAGTTGCGGCAGTATTTGTGGACATGGTTTCCATGCCTTCTCCGCGTGGTCGTTCTCCTGGAGTTGGTGGCAACAGACGTTGATATCTGTAGCAGGCTTAATCTTCTTCTGTGTTGTAGCTGCTTTTCTTCCTTGTTATAGCACTTCTTGCTTCAGTATTGTTTTGATCTGCTTGACATTTTTCGAAAGGATTGTTAGTATCACATTTTGGCTTAGCCCCTTGCAAGTTTGTCAAGGGGTGAAGCCTTCTAAGGGATGGCAAATAATAAAAGCAAATAATATATGTAGGGTTAAGAGACATACCTGTTGGCGAGATTCTCACCCCTCCTTGACTTGTGTTTCTTTTCTGAAATACTTAATAGAAGGGTTAAATCTACTCTATGGCTTACTCCCTTGCCTATTGTTGTCTTGCCTTGCTTATATGTCAAGGGGGTAGCTTTATTAACAAGGTAACATGAACAAAATGACTAACAAGATAAGCAAGGTAAAAGTTAAGAGAGCTTACCTGCTATGGCGAGAGTTACTCCCTTCTTGATCTTAGAATCATGAAACACTCAATGAAGAGGATTAAATATTCACCATGGCTTATCTCTTTGCCTATTGTTGTCTGCCTTGACTTATGTCAAAGAGAGGGGCCTTCTTAACAAGGTGTAATAACCTAAATGACCAAAATGAAATGGTTAAGAGAACTTACCTGTCATTGAGAGAACCTTCTCCTCTTATTTTAAAGTCCCTGAAAACACTTGATAAAAGAGGATTATATCTTCACAACGACTCATCCCTTTGCCTATTATGGCCAACTTTGACTTAGGTCAAAGGGAGGAGCCCTCTTAATGGGGTGATAATGAAGGTAAATATGCAATGCAGAAATGAAACATGCAAGACATAAAGATAAACATGAATGCTAGCAAAGGCAAAAATCAAGGTTATGCCAAGTTAGATGATGCATTTCTTTTATTTATGGAAAGTATTCAATTTTTTATTTTTGAAGATATTAGAATTTTGAAAATATTCAATTTTTTTTTGAATTTTTGAAAATATTTGATTTTTTTTAGATTTTTTTTGAAATTTTTTTTTATGGATTTTTGTGGAGAATGTGCCGGTATTGAGACCATTCATCGATCTTTGAGTGTTGATCAAGATTCAAGCAATAAGCACCACGTGTGAATAAGGTTCCTTACCCAGAATCTTTCTTGCCCTCCTCTCTTGATCGGTTTGGATTCCCCCTGAGTTTGGACAGTTTACCCTACCCAAGGGGTTTTAAGATTCAGGAATAATAGAGGAAGTCTTTGATAGGATTTGGGGGTGTTGAGGAGGGTTTCTCTACTCATGCCCAAAATGCCCGTTGGGGTTCGGCCTCTTTGGGTCTTTTCTACATGTGGCACTTACTTAGACAAGTCTTTGACCTGTGGGGTCATTGCCCATCTTTTGATGCCTTTTTTTCATTTTCTATTCTTCCGGGTACTCATTCAGGCATGCCCATATTTGTTTAAACCTGTGGGGTTTATTGCCCATCTTTTGGCACCCTTTTGCATCGTATGAGACGGCCTCCTACTAAGGCGGCGGGCATTTTCGATACTATCCTCCTCTAGTCCCCTTCATCTATCTTAGACCGAATAGAAGAGAATAGGGTAAGGTTTCCTTTCCGCCTTCAGGGTTCTGCCTTGCCTCTCTCGAGTGTTGGACTATCCAGATTCTGGGATCGGGAGGTGTTGTGTGTGCAAGGTGATGTCTACCCTTGACTTCTAGCTAACACCCTTAGATCGATGACTTAATATCATACCAGAAATCCTCCATTTCCTTTTCTATGGAAAATATTTTTTGAGGTAAACGTCGTTCCATGGATGGTTCAATTTTTCTCCATCGGCGTTGGTTAGCTCATATGCATTACCTGGATATTTTTCAGTTATAACAAAAGGCCCTTCCCAGTTAAGTTGCAACTTGGAGAGGGGACCACCCGGCTTAACGAATATACGTTTAACTACCATCTCACCGATTTCGAACTTTCTCTCTACCACCCTCTTTTGATAAAACCTTTTCAATTTGTTCTGATAAGTCCGGGCATGCTCGGAGGAGGCCAACCTTCTTTCATCTAGGAGTTCAAGTTGTGCAAGGAGAGATTCTCGCCTCTCATCGACAGGGATGTCCTTATCGAGTTGAACTCGGAGTGATGGAAGGAGTACATCGTACGGGACCACCGCTTACATCCCATATGCGAAAGCATACGGGGTTTGACCAGTGGGGGTCCGTACAGAAGTACGATAAGCCCATAGGGCATCTACAAGCTTATCTGGCCAGTCTGCGAACTTGCTAGACTTACAGGTTTTCTTAATGATTTTAATCAAAGTTTTGTTGGTGGCTTCTGCTTGACCGTTGCCTTGTGGGTAATAAGGAGATGAATGATGCAATGCAATGCGGTACCTGTTGCAAAGATCACGCAGATCTTGAGAGAGAAATTGCGGTCCGTTGTCGGTGATAATGTCGTTGGGTATCCCGAACTTGGCGATGATGTTGCGTTTGATGAAGGAGCACAGTGTTGATGCCTTGATCTCCACGAACCCTTCCGCTTCTGCCCACTTGGTGAAGTACTCTGTTGCCGTCATGATGAACGATTTGGAACGGATTTCAGAGTTAAGGTCACTTAGAGGGCCAATGATGTCGAAAGCCCACATGGCGAAGGGCCATGGGGCATGAATCGGGTGAAGGGAAGATGCGGGAGAATGGATCTTGTCGGCATGGAGTTGGCAAGAATGACAGTGCCGGACAAAGACGGAGCAATCCTCTTCTAGGGTTGGCCAATAATACCCCTGCCTGATGATTTTCTTGGCAAGAGCTTGAGCATTGACATGGCCCCCACAGACCCCAGAATGTGCTTCCTTTAGCACCAATTCTGCCTCTTCTTCATCAATGCATATCAATAAAATTCCGCTCAGGCTCCTCTTGTAGAGCACCCCTCCTAGGATGGTATACCTCTGAGATACTCTCCTGATGGCCTTCTTTTCTTTTGCATTTGATCTAGGTGGATATGTCTGATCTTGACAATACCTTGCGATCTCATCAAACCAAGGCCTCTCACCTTCATCTAACTCTTCCAACTCGATTAAAGAAACCTCCTCTTTCTGCTCTAAATATTCCTTCCTGCCAAATCTCTCCTTGATCTTTAGAAATCGGCCATCCTTAATCGCCGGCATCGACCTTCTACGGACATGGATAGTCCGCACCTGTCTACCTAGCGGGACTGATAGAGATGAAGCTAAGGAGGCTAGGGCATCATCAAGGATGTTCTAAGCTCGAGGAACATGGACAAAAGTGAGTTTAGAAAAGAGTTTGATGTAGCAAGAGGTGAGTTCTTGGTAAGGTTTGAGGTTAGGATGAGAAGTTCGGTATTTGGTTAGGACTTGGCTAAGGATTAGTTGGCTATTACCTATCACCCTTAATTCCATGGCACCATAGAAATGAGCGGCCTCCAGCCCGGCCAGTAAGGCTTCGTATTCAGCTATATTATTGGTTGCTGGGAAGTCAAGCTGAAATGCCTATGGAATGGTGACACCCTCGGGTGATAGAATGACGATTCCTATTCCCTTACCGTGAGAATTCAGAGCCCCGTCAAAATATAATGTCCAAAGGTGGGAATATCGGATTGACATTAGTTCGTCATCTGGGAGCTCTGACTGGACCGGGTCAAAGAGGGGTATAGGGTGATGGGTTAGATGTTCGGCAATGGCATAGCCCTTAATCGCCTTCTGGGGGACATAGGTGATATCAAACTGGGAAACGAAGCTCTGCCAACAACCTAACCGATCAGTTAGAACAGTTTTCTTGAGAAGGAATTTGATGGGATTGATGCGGGCAATAAGGTTGACCTCATGAGCTAAGAAATAGTATTTAAGCTTCTGAACTACCCAGACTAGTGCAGAATAGGTCTTCTCCACTACAGTGTACTTCTGCTCACAAGGATCAAAGATCTTTGACAAGTAGTAGGTTGCCCTCTCTTTCCCTTCTTCATCCACTTGTGCAAGGACTGCTCCAAGAGAATTCTCCAAAACCGAGATGTATAAAACTAAGGGCTTGCCAGGGACTGGTGGTCTAAGCACAGGGGGACTAGCCAGGTATCTTTTCAATCCATCGAATGCATTTTGGCACTTCGAATCCCATTTGAACTCGGCCCCCGCCTTGGTCAACTCATAGAAAGGTTTACACCTTTGGGAGTGTTGAGAGATGAACCGGCGGACAAACTATAGCCTCCCAATTAATCCTCGAAGTTCCTTTACATTTCATGGAGGAGGCATACCAATGATTGCTTTGACCTTGTTTGGGTTGATCTCTATGCCCCTTATGCTCACTATGAACGCCAACAGTTTTCCTAAGGATACTCCAAACGTGCATTTCTTTGGGTTCATTTTCAATTTTTATTCCCTAGCCATTTGCAAGACCTTTCTCAACACTTCCGGGTGATCTTCTCGGCTTTTGGACTTAACAACTAGGTCGTCCACGTACACCTCTACAAGGTTATGCATCATGTCGTGAAAGATAGCCATCATTGCCCTCTGATAGGTGCACCAGCATTCTTCAGTCCAAATGGCATGACGACATAGCAGTAGGTTCCCCAAGGTGTGGTGAACGAGGTCTTCTCCTGGTCCTCCTCAGCCAACCGGATTTGATTATAACCGGAATAGCCATCCATGAATGATAGCATCTCGAATCCAGCAGTGTTATCATCTAGTACGTCAATATGAGGTAGAGGAAAGTCATCTTTAGGACACGCTCGGTTTAAGTCCCTGAAGTCTATACAGATCCGAACTCGTCCATATTTCTTCATTACAGGGACTATGTTTGCCACCAATTGCGGATAAAGGACAACCTTAATAAATTTTGATTGATGTAACTTGTCGACCTCTTCTTTCATCTTAAGTGCAACATCAGGGTGGAATCTCCTTAATTTTTGTTTGACCGGGGTAACTCCAATTTTCAAAGTTAGACGATGTTCAACTAACGAGTTGTCTAACCCCGGCATGTCTTCGTATGTCCATGCGAACATGTCCTTATATTCTTCCAAAATTTCAATTAAGCTCTGTTCCTCAGTGGGAGTGAGGTTTGCACTTAGAAGGATTGTCTTGGGATCTTCCAGTGTTTCAAGATTTAATTCTTTTGTCAGTTCATCCACCGTGGCTGATGGTTCTTCAAACCTTTTAAGTCCATATGCATACGCATCAGCCAGGTCCTCAATTCCATCCTCGAAATCAGGATCCTTTTCTGAAAAAACATCGTAAGCTCCCAGTGTATGATCTACATTGAATTCATCCTCATACTGGATTTCGTCAAGCTGGATAGCATTTTCCAAAATCCTAGGCAGCCTTGCACATTCCTTGCATTTTTGAGCTAATTGCTGGAGATATCTCTCTGGAACACGTTTACCTCAAATTTTCTTCTTTCCTCCACTAACTACTCCTAAAGAAGACGGAATTGGAAAGGTGGTATCTACAGTGGGTGAAGGATCGAGCAGATCGATCAGTGAGTTGGGGAAGAGGGGTCCCTAGTTGGGAGCACCCTCTGAAACAAGAAGAGACATCTCCTCAACGAAAAATTGGGTTTGCGACAAGACATTTTTTCTTGGGTGTTTTGTGTGTTTTCAATAACAAAAAGTGAATGAGCCGATGGGGCTCGAGCAGAAATAAAAAGCTTAAGAAAATGGAATAAAAATGGGCCCGTGGGCCCGATGATGACAAGAAATGGGCAGATAGGCCCATAGCTAGTGAAAAGATCTAAGGGGCACGTGGGCCCGAATGGTGGGCACGCGTGCCCAAAGCAAGAAAACAAATCTAAAGGGCACGTGGTCCCGACTGGTGGGCACGCGGGCCCAAGGTTGTTGGATTGGAATGGGCATAGAAGCCCAGTGGAGTAAGAAGATTTGAATGGGCTCTCAGGCCCAGTGATCAGTTCAGGTGGCCATTTTGGCCCAGAAGTGGGAATTGGGCTAGATAGCCCATCAAGTGAATCCAAGAGGGATAGAGTGAGGATTTTGAAATACGTGACCGTAGGATACGGCTCACACGGGATGTTGTTTGGAGGTGGGTTCGAGTGGATAAATTGTTTAGAGATGGACTTGCCCTCGACTGGTTCTTCCTCCTCCGTGAACAACCGAGCCAAAGATGAACTTAGGTTGTCCACCTCCTCCTCTTGCTCTGGTGCCTTCTTCCTCTTGACTGGTTCTTCTTCTTCGTCCCCGGCCATCATCATGGTCTCCCCTTTGATAAAGAATTTTTGGAGTCCCATGGCATTTTTTGGCCGGTAGACCATCCTCGAAGTGAAATTGGGCTCGTAGCCAAGCCCGTGTCTCTTTGGTCTTTGTACGGATTTAATGGGGTGCACAACCCCCTGCATCTCCTTTCCCAACCCCTTTTCTGGCTGATAGCCCATCCCTTTCATCATCCGCCATGCAACTGTATCTAAAGGCATCGTTAACATCATGACCTCGGGCAGCTCTGTAGTGGAAACCAACGGTTGGACAAATTTTAATATTGGCAATGCAGAAGAGGGGTCATCCACGTTATTCAGAATGGGGATGTTGGTTACTTTAATCACCTAGCCCTTGTATGGGAACTTCAGACACTGATGATTAGTGGAGGTGATAGCTCCTATTGCCTCAAGGTACGGGCGTCCTAAAATAGTTTTAAACGTAGGGTCCAGTTCTAGAACATGAAACTCGGCGGTGACAGCACACGGTCCGAGCCCTACTTCCAATGTAACCACCCCTCGTGCTGGTTTCCGGGAGTTGTCATAGGCTGTCACTGTGATGGCGAAAGGCTCGATTTCTTCATCAGAGATGCCGCAAAGTTGCAATGTTTCTGGCGGCATGACATTTATAGATGCTCCGGTGTCAATCAAGCAGGACTTAATCTCCATGCCTCTGATGACTACTGCAACGCGCAAGGCGTACTTTCTGATCTCTGGCCGTGCCAACTCCTCTTGTGTAAATGTGAGTGCCGGATGTTCACTCCTCGGGGTCAGGACAGTAATGATCATCTCGGGCGGGAGGTCCTCATTGACCATGACCCGCTGCAGATAATGTTGTAGGATGTCCTGATGGTTCTTTGATCTCTTAATCAGCTCTAGGATTGAAATCCGTGCCGGCATTTTGTCCAGATGCTTCAATAGGTCATATGCCGTGCCGGGCAACGGTTCTTCCACTACCTCCTCTTCTACTTGCTCTTGTGGTTGCATCCCGGCCTGGGGGAAGACCCTTTGGAACATCCTCCCGCTACGAAGTATCGGCGCCAGCATGGTAGGGGGAAGTGGTGGTGATGGTAGGGTTGGTTGGTAGGTTGAGGAGCTCATGGTAGGTAGGGGTGGTGAGGATCGGATGATGATGGGTCGTGGATTGGTAGAGGCCGGTATGTTGGGTGATGTTTGGGGTGTTGGTGGTGATGGTCTAATGATGAGGGATCGTGGAGTGGTAGAGGCCGGTATGTTGGGTGATGGTTGGGGTGTTGGTGGTGATGGTCTAATGATGAGGGGTCGTGGGGTGGCAGCGACTGGTAGGTTAGGTGATGTCTGGGGTGTTGGGGGGGGTCTAATGATTAGACGCCGTGGACGATTGATGGTGGTTGGTGGGTTAGGTTGGGGTGATGGTTGGGGTACTTGGTTGGGAGGCTGGTGGCGGTCTAATGATTAAGCATCGTGGAGGGTTAATGGTTGGTAAGGGTAGTGGTGTTTGGGTTGTTTTTGGGCTGGGGGCAGCTCTCGGTATAAAGAGTATGGTGCGGTTTGTAGGTGGGGTTGGTATGGTGGGCATGGAGGTGATTTGATCCTCAACCTGCCAACATTGGGAATGGTGGGTTGACTCCTCGATGGGGGAGTGAACGAGGCCGAGTCGTTGGTTTGGTGGTGCTGGTGCCGGTGCTTGTATGGGTGCATGTACCGGGAGCCGATCTTGGACTATGCCCAGGCCGGGCTGCTGTTGTGGTTGCTGTCGCCGCGGCTGATTCTAACGTGCCTTCATTGCTTGAATAGATTCTCTCATCTGTGCCCAGTCAATATTCCCTTGATCATTGAGGTCATGGATGTAGTCTTTAAACTGGAAACATACATCCACCGTGTGCCCAGGTTACCGATGATAAGAGTAGTACTTGGTTGTGTCAACATTGGCCGGCCATCCTTCTCTCTCCTTTGGAAGCTCCAACTGTTGTTCCGCCATCAATGCATTAAAGATATCGGTGAGGGGGAATGGCAGTTGAGGATAGTATTCTCTCTTGGGTCCCCCCCTCCAAGGTCGGTTGGCTGGTGGTGGCACTTGGTTGTAGACTTGTTGTTGTGGTTGGGGTCGGTTGTAGACATGTTGTTGTTGAGGCGCTTGGTTGTAGGCATTTGGTTGCTGGGGCACTCGGTTGTAGGTGGGTTGCTGTGGTGGTGCTCGGTTGTATGTAAGTTGCTGCTGGGGCTAAGGAGCTGGTTGAGGAGCTGGGTAGTATTGTTGATTGGGTGGTGGGTTACGGTATTGGCTTTGGCGATACCCACCTTGGTTACCCATGGCATTGATGCTCTCATTGTTTACTACCCCTTCGGTGGTGGGTCCTACAGGTGTAGACTTTCTAGTGTTATGGGGCTTGGTGTCGAATGGGTTGATCATGGATGCGTCCTTAAAGTGGGCTTGGATGTAGCGGGCGCTATCACACAACTCACTCATGGTTGTTGGGCGGTGCATGATCAGGAGGTTGCGAAGGTTGGGCGTGGTGTTCCCGATGAGCATCCTCACCTGCTCCCCCTCTTAGATGGTATCCACTAGCCTCTCAGCCATTCCCCTCCACCGATCAGCAAATATGGCAAAGTCCTCATCCGGCCTCATCTTTTTAGCAATTAAGTCAGTTATCAAGCAGGCTGGTCCCACCCGATCCTTGTACCTCTGTAGAAACTTTGCCTTGATGATGTCGAAATCTACCGCCTCAATGGAATCAAAAGAATAGAACCAGTCCAGGGCGGATCCTTCCAATCACCGACGGAATAGGAAGGCAAGGGCTTTGCAGTCATTTTTCCAGAATGCGGAGTCATAGAGAAAGCTCTTTAGATTGTTGAAAGGATTACCAGTCCCATTGTAACGTTAGAAGACTAGTATCTTTGAAGGAGGAAGGTGTAGAACTGGGAAGGATGGGATAGAAATTTCAGGGATGGCTTTTGAATCAAGGCGGTGCCTCCTTTCTTCAAAGCGCTCATCCATTTGGTTGAGTTTGTTCATTAATGCCTGGGTGAGGCTAGATTCCTGAGCCACGGGAGCAAAGTGTTTAGGTGATTGAGTTGGAAGAGGTAGGTTGGAAACAGGAATTGGGACAGTATTATGTGAATGCCCCATAACGGGGTTAGTGGAGACACGGCAGGGTTGCCCAGGAGAAGTGATGATTTGGGGCCTAACTGCTGATTGAGGTGGTGAGGGGGCTTGATTTCTCTTGACCGGATCTTGATTGGCGGGCATCTTGCCCTTTGTCAAGGATTGCACAAGCGAAAAAGATTCGGGGTCTAGATGAAGAGATAGACCCTTGAGGAGTTGCTCCACGCTAAATGAAGCAGGTTGATGAGTAGGATTTTGAATTTATGGCTCCCTGATGGCGTTGACATGGCCCTCTGGTTGGACCATGGGTTGTTGCAGCTCGTAGTGGCCCGTCTCATACTCCTCTTCTTGGCCGTAGTAGTCCGACATCCCGACGTGTCTTCCGGACCTTAGTGTCATGGGCATCTTGTCAAATTTTCTTACAAAATGGTTGAAAGAAAGCAAATGAAATGTGTAATTGCAAAGAGAATTTAGTTTGGTTATGATTGTTTGTTTGATTTGATTTGGTTTCAATTTGGTTGTTTGGCAAGCAAGTTGAACACAAAAATTAAAAGGATTTTTTTTTTTTTAGGTGTTTTGAAAGAAGGAAAAAAAATTTGGTTATTTTCAATTGTTGTGAGCAAGTAAGTTGTGCAAACAAGGTTTTAAAATGACTACTCGACAATTTTTGGGTTAAAACCTTAGATTAGATAGATTGTTAGCAATTTTTCACTCGACTGGGTATGGTTCTTATTGCTTCAATCTTCAAGACCTAAGGTTATCACTCAATCACCACGAGTAGGTACTTGGGTTCTTCGGGTTTTGGGAAATGGTACAACCGGCCCAATCGTGCGGAGAGGAATACTCCACGGATGGGGACTTACGGAGGCCTTGATGGAAACAACCAAATCAACTAGGAAGGAATATCCCAGAAGAGAGGTTAGAATCCACCAAGAAGGTGTTTGGAGGGTGAGGGTGTGTTGGAAGAGAGAGCCCCCGCCTCGAATGCCCTACGGATCGGAGCAAGTCCGGTACCCGATGCAAAAGCTAATGCAAAAATGAAAAATGGAGGGTAGGAGGAGAAGAAGCAATCAATATGAAAATATGAATGAAAGCTATTAAATAAATCAAGCAAGTAAATGTGATCAAGGCAAGCAATGATAAAGTAAAATAAGTAACTAGCAACTAGCAACTAAAAGGTGGTTCGCGCGGGAACCGGCTTGTGGTGGAGTGTCCAAGTGGTGACAAATCTGAAGTAAAGGTAAAAGGATGGTCCACGCGGGGACTGATTTGAAAATAAAGTGGCTCACACAGGAGTCGAGTTTTGGAAAGGTAGGTGGTTCACGCGGGAACCGGTTTTTTGAAGGAAAAGGGGTGGTTCACGCGGGAACCAGTTTGTTTGATTGGAAAAAGGAAGGGAGGGCCACGTGGGGCCAATCTAATTGGTACAAAGGGGTGGTCCACGCGGGGACCGATCTGAAAGTGAGCTGGTTCACGCGGGAACCGGTTTAGAAAAGGGTTTGGTTCACGCGGAAACCGATTTTAACGAAGAAAGGGGTGGTTCACGCGGAACCGGGAACCAGTTTGTTTGATTGGAAAAAGGAAGGGAGGGCCACGTGGAACCGGTGTAAGAGTTGACAAAATAGAAAGAGGGCCACGTGGGGCCAATATAAAGGTGCTTTAAAGAGGTTGTCCATGCGGGGACCGATCTGAAAATAAGTTGGTTCACGCGGGAACCGAGTTGGAAAAGAAAGGTGGTTCACGCGGGAACCGGTTTATAAGAAGAAAAGTGGTTCACGCGGGAACCGGGTTGAAATTAAAGACAAGCAAATCAAGTCCATATGGGGGACAATCTTAAATGAAGAGTAAATAGCAAGTTTAAAGGTAAATTGACATGGAAGAGGTAAAGGACAAGCCAGTTCACGTGGGAACCAAGTTGGAAAACAACTAGTTGCACGGTTGGATCAAGCTAGCACGGTTGAAGACATTGGTTGTCCCACCATGGTCGCCAAAAAGCTGTCGACTCCGAAAATGGGTTCCGGATCGGCACCTCAAGAGAAGGTGAAAGATGGAATTGGGGAAAAATGGGGAGTGAATTGAAAACATTCGGAAAGCAGTAAAAGGTCCTCACCTCGGTCCCACACTCACATTGATCCCCGAACTTTCATCTCACGGCGTCGCTCGAGCACCGGAGATGGTTCGGGTCATGTGGGAGGAGAGTGAGGAGGAGAATAACTTAGAACATGATAAGAGAAATTGTGGTCGCCAGGAGCCGCGGGCTCCGCTTTATGTAATGGAAAAAGAAAGAAGTTGACCGTGTGTACCATAGCGTGGGAGAAAGGGATGTGAGTTCAACCTTCTTCTTCTTCGGCCAGCCGATGAAGAAGAGTCCACAACCATTGCTAGCTTGGTCAACCTGTGCAACGGATTGGGGCGAGTCCTAACCCCTTTTTTGTGTATTTTTTGATTATGTAAAAATGATGAAAATGAACTGAAATATGCCTTAAAACAGTAAATGAACTGAGTGAAATGAGTTGAGACAGCTTATGGAATGGATCGGCTTGAGTTGAAGCCGAGTTGGTTGAAGAAAGCCAGTTCGGGTAGCTTTTGCACCCTTCTGGCGCGACTTTGGTGCATAGGATGATACGGACGACCCCAATGTCAGAATCGAGTGTCGTTTGTTGGAGTAGACAGAGGACTTAGATAGAAAGAGTTCCTATGTTTATGATTTCTTAGAAACCCTCCTGTAGAAGTCTGTAAAAATTATGAAAGTGGGCGGATGTAGAAAACAGAACCTGGATGCGTGCCCTTGGTGCAGCAATCACCACAAACGAAAGGAAAGTCAGAATAGAGTGCCGTCAGTTGGAGATGAAAGTGAACGAAGAGAGGAACAACTTATATGTTGAAGACTTTTGCAGAAGGAGTCCCTGCTTTTCTGAAGAAGTCGATGAAGTCGGTTGATGCAGAACACCCGGATCGAGCCTTCTCCTTCACTTCGGGATCGATCTCTCAATGTCGGATCGCCTTTGGACGTCGGGACAGCTTTGGAGAAGAGCTTGGACAACCTTTGGATGAGCTAGACACGGGGGATTAACCTTGGGTCGTTGATAATGGCTCTCAATTTATAGGGGAAGGAAGCCGGTGCAAAAAATGGAAGCTGGACCGACCGCGCACTTGCTTTTCAAAGGGGACGAGGGCGCACAGGGAGCGCCCGCAAACCAAGGGCGCGCAGGGCGCGCCCTCACTTTGGGGGCGCGGTCTGCGCGCCCCCCTGTTTCAAAGGGAGCGGGGGCGCATTACGCATCTGATTGCTAAAAATCGACGGAATCTTCCGAAAATTGCTAAAAATCGACTTGACATGCGTAACGCGCCCCCGAACCGGGGGCGCGGTACAAATAATCGAAAATCAGCGCCGGAAACCTTCCAAAAATTAGGTTTAGAAGGTGCTAATCGGGGTAATTTGTGATTTAAAGAAACTGACCATGCCCCCGCTTTTCAAAGGAACCGGGGGCACGCAGGACGTGCCCCCGGTTTGAGGGCGTGCAGGGCGCGCCCCCGAGTTGAGGGCGCGCCCTCCTCTTTCAAAGGGAGTGGGGGCGCGGTACACTCTCTCTCCTACGTGCGTGTTCCGCGAGCCGTATCTTGCAAACGGGATGTCCGATTCGGCTCCCGTTTGTCGCGTTGTAAAGAGGGCCTTCAACCGCACCTCCTCAAGTCGGTAATCCAGCCGGCATGACTCCCGATATGTTCGCACAGGGCTTTCTACCGGTTTACCCTCTCGCGGAAAGCCGAAACCCGTGGCGAAAATCCGAAAGAGCACGGTTCCTATCGAGAAATCTCGGGTCAACTCGAGATGACTTAAAATGATGACCGAACAAGTTCGGTACGATCGGAAAACTCGAAGTCATCGAAAAATCTGAGATTAACCCGGTAAACGTGGACCGAAATTCGGAAAAGCCGCGAAACCCTATAATTGACCGAACCGGATGTATGGCCATGATTGATGAAAATATTCGGCTAGAATCGACCTGGATGTCCCGAAAAGACCCGGTGATGACCGAAAAGGCCTAACGCGTGGTCCGGGATAGCCGTGTCAGTACAAATTGAAAAAGCCGTAACGAAAGCCGTCATTGACTAACGACTATCGAAATGACTTCTCAGAAACCCTAAATATCACGGAACACATGTGGGACCCCCGAGACGTTCAAGTAAGGACTATTCAAGGTCGGTCATCGAGCAAGCTCCATGTTTTCACGGTTCACGCGTGGCTCTCGCTTGAAGGTTACAACATTATTCCGGAAATCATCGGTTTATTCTCAACTCACAAGGGGCTTTGCTCCACCAATGTCCTTAGCTCATCTTCACGAGGTAATCCAGATCAGATAACGGTCAAATAAAAGATATCGCCTATGGAATAAGAGTCTGGGGCTCCGAATCAGGCCAATTTGGCGTGTCTACACCACCAAAGAACCTAAAAGAGCTGAGAGGGTTGATTGGTAGGCTACAATTTGTTCGCCAGTTTATCTCACAACACTCCCAAAGGTGCAAACCTTTCTATGAGTTAACCAAGGCGAAGGCCGAGTTTAGATGGGATTCGAGATGTCAAGAGGCATTCGATGGTTTAAAGAAATATTTGTCAAGCCCACCTTGTCGACTCCGAAAACGGGTTCCGGATCGGCACCTCAAGAGAAGAAGGTGAAAGATAGAAGAGGGGGAAAAAGGGGGGAGTGAATTGAAAACACTCGGAAAGCGGTAAAATGTCCTCACCTCGATCCCACACTCACATTGATCCCCGAACTTTCATCTCACGGCGTCGCTCGAGCACCGGAGACGGTTCGGGTCATGTGGGAGGAGAGTGAGGAGGAAATGAAATTAAAACATGAAAGATGTGGTCGCCAGGAGCCGCGGGCTCCGCTTTATAGAATAAAAACAAGAGATGAGTTGATTTGACCGTGTACCTTAGCGCGGGATATCGGGATATGGGTTCAACCTTCTTCTTCCTCGACCGGCCGATGAAGAAGAGTCTCCAAACGATGCTAGCTTGATAAACTTGTGCAACTAGAACAATAAACCAAGTGAAAGAAAATGATTAGAACTATGGGAAGTGTAGCAACTGTAGAGAGAATATGAGAAAGAAGCAATTGGAATCGAACTCACCGGATTGGGGCGAGTCCTAACCCCTTTTTTGTATTTTTGATTATGTAAAAATGATTTAAATAAACTAAAAGATGCTTTAAAACAATAAATAAACTGAGTTAAGGGAGCTGAGAAGTCTTATGGAATGGATCGGCTTGAGTTGAAGCCGAGTTGGTTTAAGAAGGCCGGTTCGGGTAGCCTTTGCACCCTTCTGGCGCGACTTTGGTGCAGATGATGCTACAGACGACCCCGATGTCAGAATCGAGTGCCGTTTGTTGGAGTAGACAGAGAACTCAAAGAGGAAGAGTTCCTATGTTGATGAATTCTTCTAAATTCTCCTGTATAAATCAGTAAAAATTCTGAAAATTTGAAGATAAATAAAATAGAACCTGGATGCGCGCCCTCAGTGTAGCAATCTCCACGAACAAACGGAAAGTCAGAATTGAGTGACGTCAGTTGGAGATGAAAGAGGACAAAGAGATGAACATCTTATATGTTGAAGACTTTTGCAGAAGGAGTCTCGGATTTTCTTCATAAGTAGATGAAGTTGGATGATGCAGAACACCCGGATAGAGCCTTCTCCTTCACCTCGGGATCGATCTCTTGACTTCGGATCGCCTTTGGACGTCGGGACGGCTTTGGAGAAGAGCTTGGATGACCTCTGGACGAGATAGGCACGGGGGATTCACCTTGGGTCATTGAGAATGGCCCTCAATTTATAGGGGAAGGAAACCGGTGCAAAATTTGGAAACTGGACCGACCGTGCCCCCGCTTTTCAAAGGGGACGAGGGCGCGCAGGGCGCGCCCTCAAACCAAGGGCGCGCAGGGCACACCCCCAGTTCGGGGGCACGGTCTGCGCGCCCCCCTGTTTCAAAGGGAGTGGGGGCGCGTTACGTTAGAGAGGTTGGTGGGACTAGAGATCATGGTGGGATTAGAGAACACGATGGGATTAGAAAACACGGTGGGATTTAGAATGATCGAGAGAGTGAGAAGGTGAAGTTTAGGAAATGATGTATGCAATGACAGAACAAAATGTAATGCAATTAATGCTACATGATGCATGTTGGGCTCAATAAAACAAAACAAAACTTGTATAACAAATAGTTGAAGATATAGATTGTCTATGAGGTCAAGATACCCATTCGGGAACTATCGTCCCTCACAGCACAACTTTGGCTTATCCGTGAGCATTAGAGATAAGCCGACCGTCGTAGATTTTGATGAAGGGGATCTCGGGTCAAGTCTTCTCTGTGCTCATGGTCTTCAACAAAAAATGCATAAGATAACAATACACGACTAGCGACATATATGCTAGTCGGCAAGTTATGGGGGTTTCCCATGTCCATTCTTCCATTTCTGCGAGCATTTTCTTGGCCACTCCTTTGGAGCATCACCGGAACGAGGCGGTTGCGGCGGTATGGTTTCCATGCCTTCTTCACGTGGTCATTCTCCTGGAGTCAGTGGCAATCAGACACTGATATCTGTAGCAGGCTTAATCTTCTTCTGGTGTTGTAGCTGCTTTTCTTCTTTGTTATAGCACTTCTTGCTTCAATGTTGTTTGACCTACTTGACATTTCTCGAAAGGATAATCAGTTTCAAATTCTGGCTTGGCCCCTTGCAAGTTTGTCAAGGGGTGAAGCCTTCTAAGGGATGGCAAATAATAAAAGTAAATAATAGATGTAGGGTTAAGAGACATACCTGTTGGCAAGATTCTCACCCCTCCTTGACTTGTGTTTCTTTTCTGAAATACTTAATAGAAGGGTTAAATCTGCTCTATGGCTTACCCCCTTGCCTATTGTTGTCTTGCCTTGCTTATATGTCAAGGGGGGTAGCCTTATCAACCAGGTAGAATGCACAAAATGACAGACAAGGTAAAAGTTAAGAGTGCTTACCTGCTATGGCGAGAGTCGCTCCCTTCTTGATCTCAGAATCCTGAAACGCTTAATGAAGAGGATTAAATCTTCACCATGGCTTATCTCTTTGCATATTGCTGTCTGCCTTGACTTAGGTCAAAGAGAGGAGCCTTATAAACAAGGTACAAAAATAGACTAGATGACCGAAATGAAATGGTTAAGAGAACTTACATGTCGTTGAGAGAACCTCCCCCTCTTACTTTAAAGTCCCTGAAAATACTTGATAAAAGAGGATCAGATCTTCACAACGACTCATCCCTTTGCCTATTATGTCCAACTTTGACTTAGGTCAAAGGAAGGAGCCCTCTTAATGAGGTGATAATGAAGGTAAATATGCAATGCGAAAATGAAACATGCAAGACATAAAGATAAACATGAATGCTAGCAAAAGCAAAAAATCAAGGTTATACCAAGTTAGATAATGCATTTTTTTAGATTTTTTGGAAAGTATTCAATTTTTTTAAGATATTGGATTTTTGAAAATATTCATTTTTTTGATTTTTTGAAAATATTTGATTTTTTTTGTTTTTTTGAAAACATTCATTTTTTTTTTGGATTTTTGTGAAAAATGTGCCGGTATTGAAACAATTCATCGATCTTTGAGTGTTGATCAAGATTCAAGCAATAAGCACCACGTGTGAATAAGGTTCCTTACCCAGAATCTTTCTTGCCCTCTTCTCTTGATCGGTTTGGATTCCCCCTGAGTTTGGACAGTTTACCCTACCCTAGGGGTTTTAAGATGGAAGAATAATAGAGGAAGTCTTTGATAGGATTTGGGGGTGTTGAGGAGAGTTTCTCTGCTCATGCCCAAATTGCCCGTTGGGGTTCGGCCTCTTTGGGTCTTTTCTACATGTGGCACTTACTTAGACAAGTCTTTGACCTGTGGGGTCATTGCCCATCTTTTGGTGCCTTTTTTTTCATTTTCTATTCTTCCGGGTACTCATTCAGACATGCCCATATTTATTTAAACCTGTGGGGTCATTGCCCATCTTTTGGCACCCTTTTGCACCCAATGAGACGGCCTCCTACTAAGGCGGCGGGCATTTTCGATACTATCCTCCTCTAGTCCCCTTCATCTATCTTAGACCGAATAGAAGAGAATAGGGTAATGTTTCCTTTCCGCCTTCAAGGTTCTGCCTTGCCTCTCTCGAGTGTTGGACTATCCAGATTCTGGGATCGGGAGGTGTTGTGTGTGCAAGGTGATGTCTACCCTTGACTTCTAGCTAACACCCTTGGATCGATGACTTAATATCATACCAGAAATCCTCCATTTTCTTTTCTAAGGAAAATATTTTTTGAGGTAAACGTCGTTCCATGGATGGTTCAATTTTTCTCCATCGGCGTTGGTTAGCTCATATGCATTACCTGGATATTTTTCAGTTATAACAAAAGGCCCTTCCCAGTTAAGTTGCAACTTGGAGCGGGGACCACCCGGCTTAACGAATATACGTTTAACTACCATCTCACTGATTTCGAACTTTCTCTCTACCACCCTCTTTTGATAAAACCTTTTCAATCTGTTCTGATAAGTTCGGGCATGCTCGGAGGAGGCCAACCTTCTTTCATCTAGGAGTTCAAGTTGTGCAAGGAGAGATTCTCGCCTCTCATCGACAGGGATGTCCTTATCGAGTTGAACTCGGAGTGATGGAAGGAGTACTTCGTACGGGACAACCGCTTACATCCCATATGCGAAAGCATACGGGGTTTGACCAGTGGGGGTCCGTACAGAAGTACGATAAGCCCATAGGGCATCTACAAGCTTATCTGGCCAGTCTGCGAACTTGCTAGACTTACAGGTTTTCTTAATGATTTTAATCAAAGTTTTGTTGGTGGCTTCTGCTTGACCATTGCCTTGTGGGTAATAAAAAGATGAATGATGCAATGCAATGCGGTACCTGTTGCAAAGATCACGCAGATCTTGAGAGAGAAATTGTGGACTGTTGTCGGTGATAATGTCGCTGGGTATCCCGAACCTGGCGATGATGTTGCATTTGATGAAGGAGCACAGTGTTGATACCTTGATCTCCACGAATGCTTCCGCTTCTGCCCACTTGGTGAAGTACTCTGTTGCTGTCAGGATGAACGATTTGGAACGGATTTCAGAGTTATGGTCACATAGAGGGCCAATGATGTCGAAAGCCCACATGGCGAAGGGCCATGGGGCATGAATCGGGTGAAGGGAAGATGCGGGAGAATGGATCTTGTCGGCATGGAGTTGGCAAGAATGACAGTGCCGGACAAAGACGGAGCAATCCTCTTCTAGGGTTGGCCAATAATACCCCTACCTGATGATTTTCTTGGCAAGAGCTTGAGCATTGACATGGCCCCCACAGACCCCAGAATGTGCTTCCTTAAGCACCAATTCTGCCTCTTCTTCATCAACGCATCTCAATAAAATTCCGCTCAGGCTCCTCTTGTAGAGCACCCCTCCTAGGATGGTATATCTCTGAGATACTCTCCTGATGGCCTTCTTTTCTTTTGCATTTGATCCAGGTGGATATGTCTGATCTTGACAATACCTTGCGATCTCATCAAACCAAGGCCTCTCACCTTCATCTAACTCTTCCAACTCAATTAGAGAAATCTCCTCTTTCTGCTCTAAATATTCCTTCCTGCCAAATCTCTCCTTGATCTTTAGAAATCTACCATCCTTAATCGCCGGCATCGACCTTCTACGGACATTGATAGTCCGCACCTGTCTACCTAGTGGGACTGATAGAGATGAAGCTAAGGAGGCTAGGGCATCAGCAAGGATGTTCTGAGCTCGAGGAACATGGACAAAAGTGAGTTTAGAAAAGAGTTTGATGTAGCAAGAGGTGAGTTCTTGGTAAGGTTTGAGGTTCGGATGAGAAGTTCGGTATTTGGTTAGGACTTGGCGAAGGATTAGTTGGCTATTACCTATCATCCTTAATTCTGTGGCACCATAGAAATGAGCGGCCTCCAGCCCGGCCAGCAAGGCTTCGTATTCAGCTATATTGTTGGTTGCTGGGAAGTCAAGCTGAAATGTCTGTGGAATGGTGACACCCTCGGGTGATAGAAGGACGATTCCTATTCCCTTACCGTGAGAATTCAGAGCCCCGTCAAAATATAATGTCCAAAGGTGGGAAGATCGGATTGACATTAGTTCGTCATCCGGGAGCTCCGATTGGACCGGGTCAAAGAGGGGTATAGGATGATGGGCTAGATGTTCGGCAATGGCATAGCCCTTAATCGCCTTCTGGAAGACATATGTGATATCAAACTGGGAAAGGAAGCTCTGCCAACGACCTAACCGATCAGTTAGAACAGTTTTCTCTAGAAGGAATTTGATGGGATTGATGCGGGCAATAAGGTTGACCTCATGAGCTAGGAAATAGTGTTTAAGCTTCTGAACTACCCAGACTAGTGTAGCACAGGTCTTCTCCACTACAGTATACTTCTGCACACATGAATCAAAAATATTTGACAAGTAGTAAGTTGCCCTCTCTTTCCCTTCTTCATCCACTTGTGCAAGGACTGCCCCAAGAGAATTCTTCAAAACCGAGATATATAAAACTAAGGGCTTTCCAGGGACTGGTAGTCTAAGCACAGGGGGACTAGCCAGATATCTTTTCAATCCATCGAATGCATCCTGGCACTTCGAATCCCATTTGAACTCGGCCCCCACCTTGGTCAACTCATAGAAAGGTTTACACCTTTGGGAGTGTTGTGAGATGAACTGGCGGACAAACTGTAGCCTCCCAATTAATCCTCGAAGTTCTTTCATATTTCTCGGAGGAGGCATACCAATGATTGCCTTGGCCTTGTTTGGGTCGATCTCTATGCCCCTTTTGCTCACTATGAACCCCAACAGTTTCTTGAGGATACTCCAAACGTGCATTTCTTTGGGTTCATTTTCAATTTATATTCCCTAGCCCTTTGCAAGACCTTTCTCAACACTTCCGGGTGATCTTCTCGGCTTTTGGACTTAACGACCAGGTCATCCACGTACACCTCTATAAGGGTATGCATCATGTCATGGATGATAGCCATCATTGCCCTAAGATAGGTGCACCAGCATTCTTCAGTCCAAAGGGCATGATGACATAGCAGTAGGTTCCCCAAGGTGTGGTGAACGAGGTCTTCTCCTTGTCCTCTTCAGCCAACCGTATTTGATTATAACCGGAATAGCCATCCATGAATGATAGCATCTCGAATCCAGCAGTGTTATCAACCAGTACCTCAATATGAGGTAGAGGAAAGTCATCTTTAGGACACACTCGGTTCAAGTCTATACAAATCCGAACTCGACCATTTTTCTTCATTACAGAGACTATGTTTACCACCCATTGCGGATAAAGGACAACCTTAATAAATTTTGCTTGATGTAACTTGTCGACCTCTTCTTTCATCTTAAGTGAAATATCAGGGTGGAATCTCCTTAATTTTTGTTTGACCGGGGTAGCTCCAGGTTTCAAAGTTAGACGATGTTCAACTAACGAGTTGTCTAACCCCGGCATGTCTTCGTATGTCCATGCAAACGTGTCCTTATATTCATCCAAAATTTCAATTAAACTCTGTTCCTCAGTGGGAGTGAGGTTTTTACTTAGGAGGATTGTCTTGGGATCTTCCAATGTTCCAAGATTTAATTCTTTTGTCAATTCATCTACCGTGGCTGATGGTTCTTCAAACATTTTAAGTCCAGATGCATACGCATCAGCCAAGTCCTCAATTCCAACCTCGAAATCCGGATCCTTTTCTGATAAAACCTCGTAAACTCCCAGTGTATGATCTACATTGAATTCATCCTCATATTGGATTTCGTCAAGCTGGATAGCATTTTCCAAAAACCTTGGCAGCATTGCACATTCCTTGCATTTTTGAGCTATTTGTTGGAGATATCTCTCTGGCACACATTTACCTTGAATTTTCTTCTTTTCTACCCTAACTACTCCTAAAGAAGATGGAATTGAAAAGGTGGTATTTACAATGGGTGAAGGATCGAGCAGATCGATCAGTGAGTTGGAGAAGAGGGGTCCCTGGTTGGGAGCGCCCTCCGAGACAAGTAGACACGTCTCCTCAATGGAAAACTGAGTTTGCGAGAGGATGGTTTTTTTTGGGTATTTTGGGTATTTTCAATAACAAAAAGAGAATGAGCCGATGGGGCTCGAGCAGAAATAGAAAGCTTAAGCAAATGGGAGAAAATTGGGCTCACGGGCCCGATGATGACAAGAAATGGGCAGATAGGCCCAAAGCTAGTGAAAAGATCTAAGGGGCACGTGGGCCCAAATGGTGGGCACGCGGGCCCAAAGCAAGAAAATAAATCTAAAGGGCATGTGGACCCGACTGGTGGGCACACGGGCGCAAGGTTGTTGGATTGGAATGGGCATAGAAGCCCAGTGGAGTAAGAAGATTTGAATGGGCTCTCAGGCCCAGTGATCAGTTCAGGTGGCCATTTTGGCCCAGAAGTGGGATTTGGGCTAGATAGCCCATCAAGTGAATCCAAGAGGGATAGAGTGAGGATTTTGAAATATGTGACCGTAGGGTACGGCTCACGCGGGATGTTGTTTGGAGGTGGGTTCGAGTGGACAAGTTGTTTAGAGATGGACTTGCCCTCGACTGGTTCTTCCTCCTCTGTGAACAACCGAGCCAAAGATGAACTCAGGTTGTCCACCTCCTCCTCTTGCTCTGGTGCCGTCTTCCTCTTGACTGGTTCTTCTTCTTTGTCCCTGGCCATCATCATGGTCTCCCCTTTGATAAAGAATTTTTGGAGTCCCATGGCATTTTTTGGCCGGTAGACCATCCTCGAAGTGCAATTGGGCTCGTAGCCAAGCACGTGTCTCTTTGGTCTTTGTACAGCTTTAATGGGGTGCACAACCCCCTGTAGCTCCTTTCCCAACCCCTTTCCTGGCTGATAGCCCATCCCTTTCATCATCCGCCATGCAACTGAATCTGGAGGCATCGTCAATACCATGACCTCAGGTAGCTCTGTAGTTGAAACCAACGGCTGGACAGATTTTGATATTGGTAGTGCAGAAGAGGGGTCATCCACGTCATTCAGAATGTGGATGTTGGTTACTTTGATCACCTGGCCCTTGTATGGGAACTTCAGACACTGATGATTAGTGGAGGCAACAGCTCCTATTGTCTCAAGGTACGGGCGTCCCGAGATAGCTTTAAACGTAGGGTCCAGTTCTAGAACATGAAACTCGGCGGTGACAGCACACAGCCCGAGCCCCACTTCCAACGTAACCACCCCTCGTGCCGGCTTCCGGGAGTTGTCATAGGCTGTCACCGTGACGGCAGAAGGCTCGATTTCTTCATCAAAGATGCCACAAAGTTGCAATGTTTCTGGCGGCATGACATTTATCGACGCTCCGGTGTCAATCAAGCAAGATTTAATCTCCACGCCTCGAATGGCTACTGCAACGCGCAAGGCATACTTTCTGATCTCTGGCCGTGCCAACTCCTCCTGTGTAAATGTGAGTGCCGGATGTTCACTCCTCGGGGTCAGAACAGTAATGATCTTCTCGGGCGGGAGGTCCTCATTGACCATGACCCGCTGCATATATTGTTGTAGGATGTCCTGATGGTTCTTTGATCTCTTAATCAGCTCTAGGATTGAAATCTGTGCCGGCATTTTGTCCAGATGCTTCAATAGGTCATATGCCGTGCCGGGCAACGGTTCTTCCACTACCTCCTCTTCTACTTGCTCCTGTGGTTGCAACCCGGCCTGGGGGAAGACCCTTTGGAACATCCTCCCGCTACGAAGTACCGATGCCAGCGTGGTAGGGGGAAGTGGTGATGATGGTGATGGTAGGGTTGGTTGGTAGGTTGAGGAGCCCATGGTAGGTAGGGGTGGTGAGGATCGTATGATGAGGGGTCGTGGATTGGTGGAGGCCGGTATGTTGGGTGATGGTTGGGGTGATGGTGGTGATGGTCTAATGATGAGGGGTCGTGGAGTGGTGGAGGCCGGTATGTTGGGTGATGGTTGGGGTGTTGGTGGTGATGGTCTAAAGATGAGGGGTCGTGGGGTGGCGGTGATCGGTAGGTTAGGTGATGTACGGGGTGTTGGTGGCGGTCTAATGATTAGACGCCGCGGAGGATTAATGGTGGTTGGTGGGTTAGGTTGGGGTGATGGTTGGGGTGCTGGTTGGGAGGCTGGTGGCGGTCTAATGATTAAGCGCCGTGGAGGGTTAATGGTTGGTGAGGGTAGTGGTGTTTGGGTAGTTTGTGGGCTGGGGGCAGCTCTCAGTATGGAGAGTATGGTGCGGTTTGTAGGTGGGGTTGGTATGGTGGGCATAGAGGTGATTTGATCCTCGATCTGCCAACCCTGGGAATGGTGGGTTGACTCCTCGATGGCGGAGTGGACGAGGCTGAGTCGTTGGTTTGGTGGTGCTGGTTTCGGTGCTTGTATGGGTGCATGTACCGGGAGCCGATCTTGGACTATGCCCAGGCCGGGCTGCTGTTGTGGTTGTTGTCGCCGCGGCTGATTCTAACGTGCCTTCATTGCTTGAATAGATTCTCCCATCTGTGCCCTGTCAATGTTCCCTTGATCATTGAGGTCATGGATGTAGTCTTTAAACTGGAAACATACATCCACCGTGTGCCCAGGTTACCGATGATAAGAGTAGTACTTGGTTGTGTCAACATTGGCCGGCCATCCTTCTCTCTCCTTTGGATGCTCCAACTGTTGTTCCGCCATCAATGCATTAAGGATATCGGTGAGGGGGAATGGCAGTTGAGGATAGTATTCTCTCTTGGGTCCCCCCCTCCTAGGTCGGTTGGCTGGTGGTGGCACTTGGTTGTAGGCTTGTTGTTGTGGTTGGGGTCGGTTGTAGACATGTTGTTGTTGAGGCTCTTGGTTGTAGGCATTTGGTTGCTGGGGCGCTCGGTTGTAGGTGGGTTGCTGTGGTGGTGCTCGGTTGTATGCAAGTTGCTGCTGGGGCTAAGGAGCTGGTTGAGGAGCTGGGTAGTATTGTTGATTGGGTGATGGGTTACGGTATTGGCTTTGGCGATACCCACCCTGGTTACCCATGGCATTGATGCTCTCATTGTTTACTACCCCTAGTGTTACGGGGCTTGGTGTCGAATGGGTTGATCATGGATGCATCCTTAAAGTGGGCTTGGAGGTAGCGGGCGCTATCACACAACTCACTCATGGTTGTTGGGCGGTGCATGATCAGGAGGTTGCGAAGGTTAGGCATGGTGTTCCCAATGAGCATCCTCACCTGCTCCCCCTCTTAGATGGTATCCACTAGCCTCTCAGCCATTCCCCTCCACCGATCAGCAAATAAGGCAAAGTCCTCATCCGGCCTCATCTTTTTAGCAACTAAGTCAGTTATCAAGCAGGCTGGTCCCACCCGATCCTTGTACCTCTGTAGAAACTTTGCCTTGACAATGTCGAAATCTGCCGCCTCAATGGAATCAAGAGAATAGAACCAGTCCAGGGCGGATCCCTCCAATGACCGACGGAATAGGAAGGCAAGGACTTTGCGGTCATTTTTCCAGAATGCGGAGTTGTAGGGAAAGTTCTTTAGATGGTTGAAAGGATTACCAGTCCCATTGTAACGTTGGAAGACTGGTATCTCTGAAGGAGGAAGGTGTAGAACTGGGATGGATGGGACAGAGATTTCAGAGATGGCTTTAGAATCGAGGCAGTGCCTCATTTCTTAAAAGCGCTCATCCATCTGGTTGAGTTTGTTCATTAATGCCTGGGTGAGGCTGGATTCCTGAGCCACGGGAGCAAAGTGTTTAGGTGACTGAGTTGAAAGAGGTAGGTTGGAAACATGAACTGGAATAGTGTTATGTGAATGCCCCACAACGGGGTGAGTGGAGACACGGCAGGGTTGCCCAGGAGAAGAAATGATTAGGGGCCTGACTGCCGGTTGGGGTGGTGAGGGGGCTTGATTTCTCTCGATCGGAGCTTGATTGGCGGGCATATTGCCCTTAGTGGCAGATTGGATAATTGCAAAGGTCTCAGGATCAAGGTGAAGAGATATATCCTTGAGAACTTGTTCTATACTATGTGAGGCGGATCGGTGAGCGGGATCTTGGACCTCAGGTTCCATCACGGCATTAACATGGCCATCTGGTTGGACCATGGGTTGCTGAAGCTCGTAGTGACCCGTCTCGTACTCCTCTTCTTGGCCGTACTAGTCCGACATCCCGACGTGTCTTCCGGACCTTAGTGTCATCCCGTCAAATTTTCTTACAAAATGGTTGAAAGAAAGCAAATGAAATGTGTAAATGCAAAGAGACTTTTGTTTGGTTATGATTGTTTGTTTGATTTGATTTGGTTTCACTTTGGTTGTTTGGCAAGCAAGTTGAACATAAAAGTTAAAATGGATTTTTTTTTTGTTTTAGGTGTTTTGAAAGAAGAAAAAAATTTTGATTGTTTTCAATTGTTGTGGGCAAGCAGGTTATGCAAACAAGGTTTTAAAATGACTACTCGGCAATTTTTGGGTTAAATCCTTAGATTAGATAGATTGTTAGCAATTGTTCACTCAAGTAGGTATGAGTCCTATTGCTTCATTCTTCAAGACCTAAGGTTATCACTCAATCACCACGAGTAGGTACTTGGGTTCTTCGGATTTTGGGAAGTGGTACAACCGGCCCAATCGTGCGGAGAGGAATACTCCACGGATGGGGACTTACGGAGGTTTTGATGGAAACAACCAAATCAACTAGGAAGGAATATCACAGAAGAGATGTTAGAATCCACCAAGAAGGTGTTTGGAGGGTGAGGGTGTGTTGGGAGAGAGAGCCCCCGCCTCGAATGCCCTACGGATCGGAGCAAGTCCGGTACCCGATGCAAAAGCTAGCAAAAATGAAAAATGGAGGGTAGGAGAAAAAGAAGCAATCAATATGCAAACATGAATGAAAGCTATTAAATAAACCAAGCAAGTGAATGCAAACAAGACAAGCAATGATAAAGTAAAACAAATAACTAGCAACTAGCAACTAAAAAGTGGTTCGCGCGGGAACCGGCTTGTGATGGAGTGTCCAAGTGGGGACAAATCTGAAGTAAAGGTAAAAGGATGGTCCACGTGGGGACCGATTTAAAAATAAAGTGGCTCACGTGGGAGCCGAGTTTTGGAAAGGTAGGTGGTTCACGCGGGAACCGGTTTTTTTTTGAAGGAAAAGGGGTGGTTCACGCGGGAACCGGTTTGTTTGATTGGAAAAAAGGAAAGGAGAGCCACTTGGGGTCAATCTAAAGTGGTGCAAATGGGTGGTCCACGCGGGGACCGATCTTAAGGTGAGTTGGTTCACGCGGGAACCGGTTTAGAAAAGGGTTTGGTTCACGCGGGAACCGATTTTAATGAAGAAAGGGGTGGTTCACGCGAGAACCGATGTAAGAGTTGACAAAATAGAAGGAGGGCCACATGGGGTCAATCTAAAGGTGCTGTAAAGAGGTGGTCCACGCGGGGACCGATCTGAAAATAAGTTGGTTCATGCGGGAACCGAGTTGGAAAAGAAAGGTGGTTCACGCGGGAACCGGTTTATAAGAAGAAAAGTGATTCACGCGGGAACTGGGTTGAAATGAAAGACAAGCAAATTAAGTCCACATGGGGGACAATATTAAAGAAAGAGTAAATAGCAAGTTTAAAGGTAAATTGACATGGAAGATAAAAGACAAGCCGGTTCACGCGGGAACCAAGTTGGAAAACAACTAGTTGCACGGTTGAAGCAAGCTAGCACGGTTGAAGACATTGGTTGTCCCACCGTGGTCGCCAAAAAGTTGTCGACTCCGAAAACGGGTTCCGGATCGTCACCTCAAGAGAAGAAGGTGAAAGATAGAAGACGGGGAGAAAGGGGGAGTGAATTGAAAACAATCGGAAAGCGGTAAAATGTCCTCACCGATCTCACACTCACATTGATCCCCGAACTTTCATCTCACGGCGTCGCTCGAGCACTGGAGATGGTTCGGGTCATGTGGGAGGAGAGTAAGGAGGAAATGAAATTAAAACATGAAAGGTGTGGTCGCCAGGAGCTGCGGGCTCCGCTTTATAGAATAAAAACAAGAGATGAGTTGATTTGACCGTGTACCTTAGCGCGGGAGATCGGGATATGGGTTCAACCTTCTTCTTCCCCGACCAGCCGATGAAGAAGAGTCTCCAATCGATGCTAGCTTGATAAAACTGTGCAACTAGAACAATAAACCAAGTGAAAGAAAATGATTAGAACTATGGGAATTGTAGCAACTGTAGAGAGAATATGAGAAAGAATCAATTGGAATCGAACTCACCGGATTGGGGCGAGTCCTAACCCCTTTTTTTGTATTTTTGATTATGTAAAAATGATGTAAATAAACTAAAATATGATTTAAAACAATAAATAAACTGAGTTAAGGGATGTGAGAAAGCTTATGGAATGGATTGGCTTGAGTTGAAGCCGAGTTGGTTGAAGAAGGCCGGTTCGGGTAGCCTTTGCAACCTTCTGGCGTGACTTTGGTGCAGAGAATTCTACGGACGACCCCGATGTCAGAATCGAGTGCCGTTTGTTGGAGTAGACAGAGAACTCAGATAGAAAGAGTTCCTATGTTTATTACTTCTTCTAAATACTCCTTTATAAATCAGTAAAAATTCTTAAAGTATGCGGATAAAGAAAACAGAACCTGGATGCGCGCCCTCAGTGTAGAAATTGCCACGAACAAACGGAAAGTCGGAATTGAGTGCCGTCAGTTGGAGATGAAAGAGGTAGAAGAGATGAACATCTTATATGTTGAAGAATTTTGCAGAAGGACTCTCAGATTTTCTATATAAGTCTATGAAGTTGTCTAATGCAGAACACCCGGATCGAGCCTTCTCCTTCACCTCGGGATCGATCTCTTGACATTGGATCGCCTTTGGATGTCTGGACGGCTTTAAAGAAGAGCTTGGACGACCTCTGGACGAGCTAGGCATGGGGGATTCACCTTGGGTCGTTGAGGATGGCCCTCAATTTATAGGGGAAGGAAGCCGGTGCAAAATTTGGAAACTGGACCGACCGCGCCCCCGCTTTTCAAAGGGGACAAGGGCGCGCAGGGCGCACCCTCAAACCAAGGGCGCGCAGGGCACGCCCCCAGTTCGGGGGCGCGGTCTGTGCGCCCCCCTGTTTCAAAGGGAGCGGGGGCGCGTTACGCGTCTCACTGCTAAAAATTGACAGAAACATCCAGAAATTGCTAAAAATCGACTTGACATACGTAACGCGCCCCCGAACCGGGGGTGCGGTACAAATAATCGAAAATCAACGCCGGAACCTTCCAAAAATCCAGTTTAGAAGGTGCTAATCGGGGCAATTTCTGATTTAAAGAAACTGACCGCGCCCCCGCTTTTCAAAGGAACCGGGGGTGCGCAGGGTGCGTCCCCGGGTTTAGGGCGCGCAGAGCGCGCCCTCCCCTTTCAAGTGGAGTGGGGGCGCAGTACACTCTCTCTCCTGCGCGCGCGTTCCGCGAGCCGTATCTTGCAAACGGGATGTCCGATTAGGCTCCCGTTTGTTGCGTTGGAAAGAGAAACTTAAGTCACACCTCCTCAAGTCGATGTCCGATTAGGCTTTCTACCGGTTTACCCTTTCCTGGAAAGCCGAAACCCAAGGCGAAGATCCGAAAGAGCACGGTTCCGATCGAGAAATCTCGGGTCAACTTGGGATAACTTAAAATGATGACAGAACAAGTCCGTTACGACCGGAAAACCCGAAGTCATCGAAAAATTTGATATTAACCCGGTAAACGTGAACCGAAACCCGGAAAAGCCGGGAAACCCTAAAATTGACCGAAATGGCCATATGGCCCCGGTTGATGAAAATATTCGGCTAGAATCGACCCGGATGACCTGAAAAGACCCGGTGATGACCGGAAAGGCCTAACATGTGGTCCGGGATAGCCGTGTCAGCACAGATCGAAAAAGCCATAACGAAAGCCGTCATTGACCGACGCCTACCGAAATGACTTCTCGGAAACCCTGAATGTTACGGAATACATGCGGGACTCCCGAGACCTTCAATTATGGACCATTCAAGGTCAGTCATCGAGCAGGCTTCATGTTTTTACAGTTCACGTGCGGCTCTCACTTGAAGGTTACGGCAATATTCCGAAAATCATTGGTCCATTCTCAACTTACAAGGGGCTCCACCAATGTCCTTAGCTCATCTCCATGAGGTAATCCGGATCAGATAACGGTAAAATAAAAGATATCGTTTATGGAATAAGAGTCTAGGGCTCCGAATCAAGCCAATTTGGCGTGTCTACACACCTGTGCTCAAACCTCCGGTTCCCAGCAAACCCTTGATCTTATACATCTCAGTTTTGAAAGGATCCCTGGGAGCAGTATTGGCACAATTAGATGATGAAGGGAAAAAGTGAGCAACATACTATCTATCCAAAATCTTTGATCCTTGTGAGCAGAAGTATACAACCATGGAGAAAACATGTGCCGCCTTGGTTTGGGTGGTCTAGAAGCTTAAACACTACTTTCTGGCCTACGAGGTTAATCTCATTGCTCGCATGAATCCCATCAAATTTCTTCTTGAAAAATCTGTCCTGACTGACCGTTTGGCACGCTGGCAGAGCTTTCTCTCCCAATTTGACATCACCTACACCCAACAGAAGGCAATCAAGGGCTATGCAATTACTGAACACCTTGCCCATCATCCTATCCCAATCTTTGACCCTATCCAATCAGAATTTCCCGATGAAGAATTGATGTCCATTCGATCTTCCAATCTATGGACTTTGTATTTTGACGGGGCATTAAACTCCCAGGTAGAGGGATAGGGATTGTTCTTCTATCACCCGAAGGTGTCACCATTCCACAGGCTTTTCAGCTCTATTTTCCAGCAACAAACAATATAGCTGAATATGAAGCCTTATTGGCCGGACTGGAGGCCGCTCACGTCTATGGTGTCACTAAACTAAGGGTGATCGGTGATAGTCAGTTGATTCTCCGCCAAGTACTGGCCAAATACCGCACATCTCATCCCGGGCTCAAACCATACCAAGAACTCACCACCTGTTACATCAAGCTATTCTCCAAACTCGAATTCATTCATGTTCCTCGTGCTCAAAATATTCTTGCCGATGCTCTCGCTTCTCTGGCATCTTTAATATCTGTCCCGCTAGGCAGACAGGTTAGGACGATCTATGTCCGCCGACGTACCATTCCGGTAGTAGAAGATGCAGGATTCTTGAAGGTTAAAGAAGAGTTTGAAAGGAAAGAGTACATTGAGCAAAAGGAGGAAGTATCTTTGGTTGAGTTGGAAGAATTAGAAGAGGGTGAGAAACCATGGTGTCATGAGATTGCAAATTACTGTCAGGATCAGATATATCCACCAGGATCAACTGCCGAAGAGAAGAAAGCCATAAGAAGGGTCTCCCAGAGATACACCAACTTAGGTGGAGTACTTTATAAAAGGAGCTTGGCCAGTGTTCTATTAAGATGCGTAGATGAAGAAGATGCTGAATTGGTGCTTAAAGAAGCACACTCCGGAGTATGTGGAGGCCATGTAAATGCTCAAGCCCTCGCCAAGAAGATCATCAAGCAAGGGTACTATTGGCCTACTCTGGAAGAAGATTGCTCGATCTTTGTCCGGCACTGCCATCAACGTCAACTTCACGCCGACAAGATTCACTCTCCCGCATCTTCCCTTCACCCGATTCACGCCCCATCGCCCTTCGCTATGTGGGCTTTTGATGTTATCGGACCCCTCGGTGACCCAAACTCCACAAACAAAACCAAATCCTTCATCCTAACGGCAATGGAGTACTTCACCAAGTGGGCCGAGGCGGAAGCATACGCGGAGATCAAGGCATCAACAGTCTACACCTTCATCAAACGCAACATCATTGCCAAGTTCGGGATCCCGGGCGACATCATCACCGACAATGGACCGCAATTCATCTCCCAGGAGCTGCATGACCTTTGCAACAGGTATTGCATCATTCATCTCCATATTATCCTCAAGGCAACGGTCAAGCAGAAGCCACCAATAAAACCCTGATAAAAATCATTAAGAAGACTTGTAAGTCTAGCAAGTTCGCAGACTGGCCAGATAAGTTAGTTGATGCTCTATGGGCCTACCGCACCTCTATTCGAACCCCAACGAGTCAGACCCCCTATGCCTTAGCATTTGGGATGGAGGCGGTAGTTCCATACGAAGTAATCATTCCTTCCCTCCGAGTCTAGATCGTTCGAGATATCCCGATGGATGAACGCCGAGATTCTCTTCTCGCGCAACTCGAACTCTTGGACTAAAGGAGACTGGCCGCTGCCGAACATGCTAGATCTTATCAGAATAGACTTAAAAGATTTTATCAGAAGAGGGTGGTGGAGAGAAAATTTGAAATTGGTGAGGTTGTGCTTAAAAGAATATTCATTAAGCCGGGCGGTCCCCGCTCCAAACTTCAACCTAATTGGGAGGGTCCGTATGTGATTTCGGCTGTTTATCCCGATAATTCATACGAGCTGACTAATGCAGAAGGAGAAGAACTAGCTCATCCCTGGAATGGTGTATACCTCAAAAAATATTTCCCTTAAAACAAGAATCACAAAAATCACAAAAAATTTATAAAATCCAAAGGTGTGAAGAATGATGATAACATCTAACGCTTGCTTGCTCGGTGCACCAACTTGTCACTTAGGGAAATAAGGATAGGCATCATACTGCACACACTACACACCTAGGTTTCGGAATCTGATGATTGAAAGTCAGAGAGAAAGCTAGGCAATGCTTGGTAAAAGAAGGGCAACCCTGTCCCATTCTCTTCTCATTTCGGTCCAGAATAGATGGAAGGGGTTAGAATGAGGAGTATCGAAAGTGCCCATTGCCTTAGTTGGAAAATGCCTCTGATGGTCTGACTTCTTAAAACAGAAGAAAAGGTGCCAAAAGATGGGCAATGACCCCTCAGAAGAAAAGATGCCAAAAGGTGACACCGTCACGCTCAACACGAGATCTCTTCGTCATCTGCATCATTTCAAAGTGTTAGAACGGGCCCAAAATAGCAAAACAAGAAAGACGGGGGCCTGGTGACCAGGTGCCCCATTTATGGGGCGCCTGGACCAGGCGCCCCCTTGATAGGGCGCCTGGCGTCCCCTTGATGGGGCGCTAGGGGGATTGGCCCCCTTCTCTCTCCCCGTTCCAATCCGAAACAACTCCGGATCGGTTCGGTCTCTTCTGCGAAAATAAAGATAACAAAATAAACTACAAGTTTGCAGTTGAAAAAAACTTACTATGGAATCTGCACGGCACGCTGCACACTCCGAGAAGGTCCCGCGCAATAGAAAAGCTAGAAAATGTTAACGGTAAAATGAAGAAAAGGTGCAGGGGTGAAAATATAAAGTGTCATGGTCAAAATTTTCAAAATTTTTAGAACGTGTTTGCAAGCTATATTCTTCATAAAAACACAAATTTGTCAGCAAAACATTGATATTTAATTCCTTTTTGCATATTTTTGCCGGTTGCTAACACTGACAGGACACAGACACGACTAGAAAAGGAACTACACCAAGCAAGCCCCAGACCTACACTGATCAAGTCCTAGACACAACAAAAGCAAACAACATACAACTAGACACAATTGAAAGCAGATACAAGTCATCCACCGCGCAGCTTCCTCAGCTTCGCCACGTATCGGCTCTTCCAGACTTCGTCTTCGTCCATGTAGGCACTCGGCGAGAAACTCTTGCAAATTCCCCAAATGGCAAGGATGCTCTGGCATTCTTCATCGTCAGCCGCCGTGCCCATTTGACGATCCTTGACATACGGAATATGGGAGAGACGAGGAACCTTGAGCCGTGGTTGGCCCAACTGAAGAAGACACCGATGTGGGTTGTAAATGATGAAGGAGGTGCCGGTGATCAACCGATGATCCACCCCAGGAGTGGTAGAGGCACGAACATTCTGGCGCATAACAGCCTCGGTAGGACAGACAAATCCGCCACTGCTCATAGCCGAAAAGTACAAACGCCAGTCAACGCGGGACTTCACCGAAGGGCACTTGTTCATCACTTTGTATTCCATGCAGAGACGGCTAGTGAGAGGCTGGAGGGGGCTCCGAGCAAAAAGCCGGGAAGCCATGGCCGGTCCAAAGCACACATCAAACTTGAAATGCCAGTCAACCCAGCACATGAACAGAAGGATACTGCCGAACATGGGCCTACCAACGCTAGCAGAGGTCATGCCGTCATAGAGATAGCCCAACACCGAGTGGGCTATGCACTCATTAGACCAGATGCCCTGGATACAAGGAAGGCAGGTAGGATCAAGCCACCCTGTCGACTCTAGAAATGGGTTCCGGATCGGCACCTCAAGAGAAGGTAAAATATAGAAGAGGGGAAAAAAGGGAGTGAATTGAAAACACTCGGAAAGCGGTAAAGACTCCTCACCTCGGTCTCACACTCACATTGATCCCCGAACTTTCATCTCACGGTGTCGCTCGAGCACCGGAGATGGTTCGGGTCATGTGGGAGGAGAGTGAGGAGAAGATGAAATTAAAACATGAAAGAGTGTGGTCGCCAGGAGCCGCGGGCTCCGCTTTATGGGATGTAAATTAAGAGATGAGTTGAATTGACCGTGTACCTTAGCGTGGGAGATCGGGATATGGGTTCAACCTTCTTCTTCTTCGGCCGGCCGATGAAGAAGAGTCTCCAATTAATGCTATCTTGTTCAACCTATGCAACTAGAAAAATAAACCAAGTGAAGAAAATAATTAGAACTATGGGAGGTGTAGTAACTGTAGTAAGAAGATGAGAAAGAAGCAATCGGAATCGAACTCACCGGATTGGGATGAGCCTTAACCCCTTATTTTGTATTTTTGATTATGTAAAAATGATGCAAATAAACTGAAATATGCTTTAAAACAGTAAATTAACTGAGTTAAATGAGTTGAGAAAGCTTATGGAATGGATTGGCTTGAGTTGAAGCCGAGTTGGTTGAAAAAGGCCAGTTCGGGTAGCTTTGCACCCTTCTGGTGCGACTTCGGTGCGGAGGATGCTACGGACGACCCCGATGTTAGAATCGAGTGCATTTGTTGGAGAAGACATAGGACTCATAGAGTAAGAGTTCCTATATTTATGACTTCTCCGAAATCCTCCCGTAGAAGTCAGTAAAAATTCTGAAAGTGAGAGGATATAGAAAACAGACCCTGGATGCGTGCCCTTAGTGTAGCAATCGCCACGAACAAACGGCAAGTCAGAATTGAGTGCCATCAGTTTGAGATGAAAGAGGACGAAGATATGAACATCTTCTATGTTGAAGACTTTTGCAGTAGGAGTCTCAGATTTTCTGCATAAGTCGATGAAGATGGTTGATGAAGAACACCCGGATCGAGCCTTCTCCTTCACCTCGGGATCGATTTCTTGACTTCGGATCGCCTTTGGACGTCGGGACGGCTTTGGAGAAGAGCTTGGATGACCTCTGGATGAGCTAGGCACCGGGGATTAACCTTGGGTCATTGAGAATGGCCCTCAATTTATAGGGGAAGGAAGCCGGTGCAAAATTTAAAAACTAGACTAACCGCGCCCCCACGTTTCAAAGAGGAGGAGGGCGCGCCCTCAAAACAAGGGCGTGCAGGGCGCGCCCCCAGTTCGGGGGCGCAGTCTGCGCGCCCCCCTGTTTCAAAGGAAGCGGGAGCGCGTTACGCGTCTCACTGCTAAAAATCGACGGAAACTTCTAGAAATTGCTAAAAATCGACTTGACATACGTAATGCGCCCCCGAACCGGGGGCGCAGTACAAATAATCGAAAATCCTACGCGGAAACCTTCCAAAAATCTGGTTTAGAAGGTGCTAATCGGGGTAATTTGCGATTTAAAGGAACTGACCGCGCCCCTGCCTTTCAAAGGAACCGGTTCTCTTTCAAAGGAAGCGGGGGCGTAGTACACTCTCTATCCTGCGCGCGTGTTTCGCGAGCCGTATCTTGCAAACGAGATGTCCGATTCGGCTCCCGTTTGTTGCGTTGGAAAGAGGGCCTTCAACCGCACCTCCTCAAGTTGGTAAACCAGCCGGCGTGACTCCCGATATGTTCGCACGGGGCTTTCTACCGGTTTACCCTCTCGCGGAAAGCCGAAACCCGGGGCGAAGATCCGAAAGAGCACGGTTCCGATCGAGAAATCTTGGGTCAACTCGGGATGACTTAAAATGATGACCGAACAAGTCCGATACGATCGGAAAATCCGAAGTCATTGAAAAATCTGAGATTAACCCGGTAAACGTGAATCGAAAGCCGTAAAAGCCGTGAAACCCTAAAATTGACCGAACCGGATGTATGGCCCCGGTTGATGAAAATATTCGGCTAGAATCGACCCGGATGACCCAAAAAGACCCGGTGATGACCGGAAAAGCCTAATACGTGGTCCGGGATAGCCGTGTCAGCACAGATCGAAAAAGCCGTAACGAATGCCGTCATTGACCGACGCCTACCGAAATGACTTCTCGAAAACCCTGAATGTTACGGAACACATGCGGGACTCCCGAGACCTTCAATTATGGACCATTCAAGGTCGGTCATCGAGTAGGCTTCGTGTTTTTACAGTTCACGTGCGGCTCTCGCTTGAAGGTTACGGCAATATTCCGGAAATCATTGGTCCATTCTCAACTAACAAGGGGTCTCCACCAATGTCCTTAACTCATCTCCACGAGGTAGTCCGGATCAGATAATGGTCAAATAAAGGATATCGCCTATGGAATAAGAGTCTAGGGCTCCGAATCAAGCCAATTTGGCGGTTCTACACACCCGTCCTCACACGGGTAAAGGAGTACCGAGGCAAGGCAATCAACAACACCTTTGGCCCCGGGCAACAGTAGGTCCTCATTGTCACCGGCGCCTTGAATCACGCCAATGGACCAATCTGCTAGTGCCTCGGTGTAAATACGTCCACCTACCATGATGGACCGAGCCTCTCTGGTGGTCATAAAGCCACGGAGGAAATCCAAACCGGTGACCGGTCCAACAGGAATAAACATGGCCTGGCCGTACTCAGGCATGGCACGGAGCCCCAAGAATAGTTCCACCTCTTCTAAGAGGATGGTACACTCAAAGGAGTCGAAAACAAAGGTGTGAGTGTCAGGATGTCACATCTCGAGAAGCGCACTCGCCAGAGAAAAGTCCCAAAAATATTTGAGAAGGTGGTTGGCGTGGACTAGGATACCGGAGAAGCCCCACCCACTCAGAATAGACCGCACATGGATGTTGATGGCGGCCATCAGTCGAGCTATCCACAGCACCTGACCATAACGGCGAGCGCCGGGGAAGTTTGGAAGATCCTGCAGAATAATCATGTGATCAGAAAAGAGGGTTTTGGAACAAAACAAAAGGGATGCCTAACAAAGCCACTACCACTCCCATGGACACTCGATTCCGGATGTGGCATGGGACTTCAGAAAAACTTTTCATCTCAATTGAACCAGTCGGACGGGAGGAGGAGGATGCCATCAGAGCAATAGGAGGAAAGAGTACTGTAGCTGGTGTGGGGAGAAGAAGGGGGGTCCAGGCGCCCTATAAACAGGGCGCCTGGAGCCTTATATTGGCCATTTTCCTAGCATAGTCTCGCATATATATTGTTGAAGACCTCGGGTCCAAAAGGGCTAAGTCGGAGAACCCCTTCAACAAAATCGATGAAGGATTCAGTCACTTTTTAGGCCCGCGGATAAGCCAAAGTCAAATAAACGGGGACGACGGTGTCTTCACGGATATCCTGACCCGTTACGTTTAAACTATATCTTCAACTATTTTTTTATATTTTTTTATATTTATATTTATTTATATAAACAGGGCACCAGGCGCCCTATATGTACAGGGCGCCTAGCACCAAATCAAATCGATTCGACCGGCTGATTTGACCCCCCGCAGTGACTCATCTTGTCGATCTGACGGACCTCATGATGTTGGCGCCCTATATATAGGGCGCTATGCCGCGTGGCACTGATTTTCGGAAATGGCCAAAGTGCCCTTTTTTGAGCTATAAATAGACCTCCATTTGGAGCTTGGAGAAGGTTCCAAGTCCGTACCACCTTAGAGCCCATCCAAGACTACGTTTTCAAGCCACTCTCACCTCCCATAACCTTCCAAACCGATCCAAAATCGCCCACCAAAAACCCAAAAAAACCTTCTATTTCTGTCACCCAGAAACATGTTTTTTCTCCAACTTTGAGAGCTTCTATCCATCTCTCCTCTTGCATCCAGTATCCAAACCACCCTTCATTAGCTTCATTTGCATATTGTCTACAAGGAGGAGCCCCTACTTCGTCCCGGAAGCCGCCCAGCACTCCGGAGCGCCGTCGCGAAGAGTGGAAAAAATCTGTTCGAGCCAGACTTAGTGCCCCATATACAGGGCGCTTTGACCTTGGTCAACGCGCCCCATAAGGGAGGCACCTGCAGCTAGCGCCCTATATATGGGGCACCAGCAGGGGCAGAAGCTCGTTTTGCCATTTTCGGAGTCCGATCGCCCATTTAATCGAGTTTTTGTCTTCCTTTTTCATCTTAGCATGGTTCATCATGTTGTTTGGCATGCATTAGATCATTTTTTCATCTCATATATGTTTAAAAACCTACCAAAAATAGGGGTTGGGATTCCGTCCCGATCCGGTTAGTTCATTCCCTTTTGCACGATTCAGAGTCTTTATCAAGCATGATGCTATACTCGCGCCAGAGCTAATGATCTTCATTTGTTTTCTTCATGTTTTATGCAGGACATTCTTAGGTAAATTGACCGGAGTGAAGCTTCAATCCGATCGTAGGTGAAAAAACTCCCTAAAGCTCTCCCCTCTCGGCCGGCCGAGAGAGGAGAAGTTAGAACCCAACAATCTCCCCCCTGTTTACATCCCCAAGGTACGGCAGTCAAACTCTTTCTTCTTCTAGTTCATTTGCTTAATACTTAATCACACTTTGGAGCCTTCGGCTCCTAGCGACCACACACTTCACTTTTCACTACACACTCCCCTTCTTCTCCTTCTTCTCTCTCTCTCACCGACACACGCGAGCCGAGCCGGCTCATCCGGGTGCCTACATCGTGCAGATCATCTATCTGTTGAGAAGAGGTTGGAGTAAGGAGTCTTATTGTGCCGGATTGGGTTCATGACACCAATGAGAAAATATAGGTTATTCAACAGAAGCTGCTCACAGCTAAAAATCGCCATAAGAGCTATGTTGACTTGTAGAGGAAAGATGTTTAGTTTGAGAAAGGTGAACATATATTTTTAAAGGTCTCCCTATCCAAGGATGCTATCATATTTGGCCACCATGAAAAATTGAACTTGAGATATATGGGACCATTCCATATTGAAAAGTAAATTGGAGAAGTAGCATACATGTTAGCTTTAACACCAACTATGTCAAGAGTGCACCCGGTATTTCATACTTCTTTGATGTAGAAATATGTGCCAAAACTGACCCATGTTATCACCTTTAAGACATTAAGGTTCAACCCAACTTGACTTTTGAGGAGTGCCCAATTTGGATCACGGATCGGATAATGAAGCAATTAAGGAACTGAGTTATTTTGATGGTAAAGGTCTTATGGATGTTCCATTCTACGGAGGAGTCTACTTGGGAAGTTAAAGATGATACAAGGCAACATCATCCACACCTGTTCGATAAGTCTTAACTAGAAATTTCGAGGTCAAAATTTATTTTAAGTAGGGTAGATTGCGATAGTTAGATTAGTAATATAATCATATTATGATAAAAGAATAGGTGTTAAAAAATTATCTATTCTCTCCCTCCCTTTTTATCCCTATTTATACTCTTGCCACCACTGAATCCTTCCTTTTTCTTACCCTAGCCATATCATCGTTCCCTCTCCCTCTATCTCTATCTTTCTCTCTCTGTCGAAGCTGTTGTCTCACCTCTTGCTTTGTGCTTGCATGACATCCCGCATGTTTGCCTCGATCAGTCATCATTGTTGCTTTGGAGCCTACGCTGATCACTTGTCATGGACCATCCTCCCATCCACCTGCGAGACATAGCCCACCTCCCTACCATGTTGCCCCCACGGCTGTGATGACTATCTCTGCCTTTAATGATCGCCTAACCATATATGCCTATTAATGCTGCTGACCAAGCCCCTTTGCAGTCGCCCCCGCCTCGCCTTGATTGATCACTACGTGATAATCCCTGTGGCCGACACATCCTTTGACCAGTTGACTATTGGTGAGTATCATGTCCCTCTCTCTCCTTTCCTATCAGTCTCTCTCTCCCCCCCAATAGACTATCTCTCATATCATTCTTTCGCTATCACTCTCACCTGATTTCTCCCTCTTATTTCTCTCTTTGTCTCTCTCTCTCTCTCTTACCTTTTCTCTCCTACAGGGGAGAAGGAGATGTCATCCAGTTTGCACACTATCATCGCCATTCGACTTTTTCTATTGTCGAACCATATGTAGTTTTTGAAGCATTGTTCAGTTAGGCATTTTGGACACGTCTATTGTTATTAAATTTAATATTTATTATTCACCAACGACTTGTGTATGTTGATCTAAACGTCATTAAATTTAATGTTTATTCTTTACCATCGACTTGTATATGTTGATCTAGATGTATCAATTTGATGTTAGATGTGGTGATGTTTTTTAGTTAATTGTCTTGTTGAATCTAATAGCTGCATATAATTTAGTTAATGACCTTGGTAGATTTTACCTTATTATAAATTGTGAACTTGATAAACCATTACATGCCTAACTTGAATGGGTCTATTAATATATACTACCGTAGTTAATTAAAGAGTTTTAGATAAATTATTAGCTGTGATTTTTCTTGTAATTCTATCAATATTTCAAATTGTGGTCATCTTAGTTGTTTAGTTATATGTCAACATATCATGTACATGTATGTGTAACAACATTTTTAAACATCATAGATATAGTGTTATTAGCATGGTTATGTTATGTTATGTATAGGTGTTGTATAGGTGTGTCGTAGTTAGATGATTGAATGCATCAATTGTGTATATGTTCAATTTATGTTTGTAAATCTTGCATGAATATGGCTATGGCATGGCATAAGTCAGTATGAATGCATGAGACATTAATTAAACAAGAGACTGAGTTACGCCAGACTATTTAGTCATGTTCTTGGGTAGTGGAGATTATAAAAGTTTAGTGCATCATTCGATCTAAGATACCATAGTTTATATGAAGTGTCACATCTGTGTAAGTGCACAACTGGATTTGGTTTAGTTATATGGTACTTAAATATGCTAGATCTAGTGCAAGTTAATTTAGATTGTAAGATGATGTATTCCTTGAGAATAGGAAAAGTTGTGACATTTTAGTAGAGGATAAGTGTATTAATTTCATGGTATTGTGGATAGAGGTTTTGTGGTGTGCATTAGTTGATCTAATTAGGTTGTGGTGCATTGTATGTGTGGCATGTTTCACTTGTAGTGATTGAATGATACCTCGTGTTTGGTAGATGTGCATGCATGGATTATCTCTTTTGGTCCTATTTAATTTTAGATGAATATATGTGATGGTTGGTTGGTTTACAAGTGCTAGTTAATGTGTATATAAGTGTTGGTTGGTGGTCTAAAACATGTGATTATGTCAGATATTTATCATGTCTAATTTTATATTTGTATACAATGGGTCTAAGTTTGAGTACTTATTTATTTATTATTTTTTGGACTTCTTAAATGTCTAATCTAACAGATGATAGAATATCTACCAAGTCATTAAGACATGTCCTCTGGTTTAGATGTTTTAACAGGTTTTGAAGAAGAGAATCTTGAAATAGTGTTGGAAGAGATGCCAGTGGAGAAATCATATTTTATGGATATGAGACATGTGATATCATTCATTATCGTGATTGAGGTGTTTTATTTAGTGCTCGATAGAGTTAATTTTTAGCATTGTTGTAATTTTCTAGTTTAGTTTTGGACTTAAACTTTGTGGTTGTCTTTTGTTGGACTTGTTAGCATTTTTGGATATGGAGTTATTCTTGATTTAGTATCAATTTAGTTGTAGTTGGACAATATAATTGTATAGTGGATGCGTGTTTCTTATAACTCATATTTTTGTTGTCAAATCTCTTTTAATCTGGGTTTTATCCCCTTGTTATGTTTCTGGAAAAAAAATTTGCTGCATTTTTTATGGACACGACAATACTTTAATCCTAGATAGTATATTGTGATTGTTATCAAAGTCTAGGTGTATCTTCAACTTAACTTACTAAATAATACTACTATATATATGTTAGATTTTGTGCAAGTCTTATACATGTGAATATGTGCTTGGTACTTACTTGACACCGACACATATTCAAGACATGATTACACATCTTCGGGCATGTCTTGATATTTGCTTAACACAAGTTTGAGACATGATCACATATGTTTGATACATGACTTGATAATTGCTTAATATACGTCTGTTGCAAACTTGGTACCTACTTTATAATTTTGCTGAATTCTTGTTTGATGAAAGATGGACTGACATTTAATAAAAATTGGTCGTGTTTTCTTATATATGTTATGATGTAGGTTTGCTTACATGATATTTATTTGAGATGTTTGTATATCTATTCAACTAACGAGCAACCGAAGGGATTAACATTTATTGAGTCTCGTGTGCTCACAGCAGTTATTCTAAATTTTTTTCAAGCATTTGGGTTAGTGTAGCAAAAGTACAGTGTATTAAAATTCATAACTGTGATCTTATTAGTGAAATCATAAATTTGAGCAAAGTACACACTTACATGTTGTGATCATTCGATCTCTAGGTAAATGTCGAAATTCACAAAGAAAATTCAAATCTTTACTGATCAACCAGGAAAACATCTTAACATGCACTAAAGAAGCAGTTGTATTTGTTATTTTAGTCAGATTTTTTGTATGGTTTATCTTTTCTGTATAAAAATCATTATTATGTATGTGCACTTTTGTTATTTGAGGTCACATACTTGGCTAGATTGTCCGTTCCCAAGTAAATTCTTGTTTGATAATTTTCAATTATATTCTCTTATTTTTTTTGGACACAGATGGCCCAACAACTTGAGATTCACCGTGTACGCGAGTGGTGAGCGGTCGAACCCTCTGGATCCTCGCAAATCACCCCCCTTGAGGTGCCGGACTTACAACCGTCGGGAGACAAACTTGGCCCTGCTCCCCCGGAACAGGGTGTTGTCAACCCAGTCATGCTCTGCCAACTAATTATAATCTCTTATTGTATTATATTTGTTTTAAGTGTCAGATGATTGCGAAATATTTACCGCTTGAAAACGTACGGACCTTCGGAAACACCCCACTGCCGCTTCTATTCAAATCTAAAAACATGTCTCCCTCTTCAAGGACGGAATCAGATTATCGGAAGAAACGCCAAAACAATGTCTGATGGCTATCCACGAACCGCCAACGTATAATAATGTTATCCTCCATCAAGCTGCTTGCTTGTTGAACCGGGAGACGCATCGTCCTTCCCATCAGATTAACGTATTTATCAAGGAATAAGAGCTAATAATCCTATCGTTGGAATCCAAGGATCCTTCGTCGCATTGCCCGACAAAAGATTTGACCCTGCATTTGATTGAGATTTTAATCACACAACACATGATCTCATCCCTAGTGCACCTGTCCTTTTTTCTAGCACCTTATCTTTTTCGACCTGTTAGATAGTGTTATTTAGACTAATACTTTCAAGATAGAGAGGGGTAGATTCGTCTTTCGTTTTCTTTCTCGATTTATATATACAAATTATTAAAGAGTCTTTCTGCTCTTATAACAACTGTTCGAAAGGCGTAAATTTTTTTTAATAATTGGTTTGCCAAACATCAAACTTAGCTCGCTGCTGGTTGGACGCCAACGTCAAACAGGTTTGGAAAATTGAATATATACATATATATATCGTGGTTGAATCCATACAGTAACTTTTTACTGTTATTTTGATTTTGTTTTACTTGAGTAAAACTAGATTGTCTGAATTACATATTCTTTTACTTTCTCTTTTGTCACGACCCAGAATTTAAATAACATTATCACAAATACGCAGCGGAAATACACAATGTCGTGACAGTGGGATGAAACCCAATACTTGGATTCCACAACCCAAACTTAAACAATTAATCTCCTAAGATCCATCAAAACAAGATAACAGAATCATACTTCTAAGTCTATCCACACTCTTGTTCAAAAACAAGCAAGATCATCTACCTAAGTAGAGAATACCAAGAATCTCCATGTGCAAATGACTCTGATTCCTTTGGTTCCACCTGATCCTCATCTTCAAGCTCTTAAATCTTCAAAACCTGCTAAAAAAAATTTAACCCACAACGGGGTGAGTCCGGGGACTCCGTAGGATTTACACCCTTCACCCATCAATCGGGTAATTAACATATACACAAGCAATGGTACTTAACATATCTAGATTGAGATGTAATGTAAAAGTATAGAATGTCTTCTATATTAATCTCACAACCCATATCTGAACATAATTATCTTCAAAGAAAAGATTATGCCAAAGCCAATTAATTCTAGACCAATGCACACAAGACCATACAAGCTAGACAAATATCATCTAAATGACCTCAAGACTTAGCTTAACATGACCAATTTAAAACAAGACAAATCTGATTTTCTAACATGACATGGTTTAACATCTATACATGACACACAAGTAACATGTTTCATATCCTTTCCAGAATACATAGCCAAAGAGCAAGGAATTGGTCGTCTTGCTTCACATGTACAAATACTTTCACCAGCTCTAATATATATAGCAGTAACATATAATAAGCTAGCCCAAAGTGCACCTAGGCAGTGGTGACACTAAGGGAAAACCGCGGTAATCCGGGATCTGTGGGAGGGCCGGATTCATCTAAGTTACCCGCTGCCCACGGGTCAATTTACTAACATAGGCTGGTGAAGCCTTCATAGCACGTCATATCAAGAGTTCATAACATAATTTCAAATCATGACATACTTGACCATACCATGCATACATGACATAACCATCCAATTTCATAGCCTTTCATGCCAGACATAGCATTCATAACGAACTTGACAAGACATATGATAACCCGACTTAATTGAACTTATTCTCAATGACAACTTGTACTAATCAAGACCAAATTGACATAACTAACTATGCATAGCATAGCCCATGATCTGAAACCAAATTAAACATATTTCACCATAACTAGACAAGACTTGTACTAACCGACATGGTTAACATATTCTAGTCAAAACTCATATCAAACTTGTCTATTTGAACATAACCTCACCATGCATGACATAATACATAGTCTGAAACCATACTAACCAAAATTTACATAACTTACATACATGAAATGACAAGCCAAACTAGACATACTTAATTACATATGCAAGACATTTAACCTAAATCAAGCTGGGCATAAACTAATCAAATTAAGTTCTGAGGCAAATCAACCACAATCTGACCTTAACAGGTTCTAAAAGGTATGATTTGATGATCCATGATTTTTCCAAATCTACACATAATTATCTTTCAATTCTAGGTCCAATGTAGCATATAATCACATAAACATATACATAATTAACATATGGTCAAGTCTCATGAAAAATAGTTCTACCCATCCATAATCATGCCAAACATGTCCCACAATATTCAAAATATCATTTTCAAAGTTCTGGATTCAAGGATTTTTGAGAAAATTCACTAATCATGAGTCAAAAGTCTAAACTAGTCAAATCAAGGTTCATAAGTTAAATCATGCATATTTTCTAATCAAAATGGGATCAAATACATAGACGAGCTTGAGAAACCTACCTGGAAGCTTCTGCGAATTTTCTAGATTTTTTCTGGATTTTTCTGCTATTTTTCTGGCCTCAAATCTAATTTCTGGATTTATTAAATTCCGAAAATCAGAAAATCCTGAACCGGCGTCGAACCGGGCGGTTCGACCGGCTGAACCGGGCGGCTGGACCGGGCGGAGCTGGACCGGGCGGCTGCTGGCCGGTTCACCTTGGCGGCTCGCGACGGCGGCAACGGCGGTGTCGACGGCGATGGCCCGGCGGTGCTTGTCAGCGACAGCGCTCGAAGACAACCCGGGGGGGTGGGTTGGCGCACGGCGCCGCAGCGCGTGGGAGCGCGGTGGCGCGTCGTCTGCGGCGGTTGGCCGACGCAGCGGCGGAGGTGCGGCTGGACTCACGGCGGCGGGCGGGCGACCGAAGGCGGCGAGGGCTCGGCGGCTGCGGCGCGCGCGCTCACGCGTGAAGCGAGGGTGTGGCCGCGAGCGCGGCGCCGGTGGGCGGTGGCCGAGGAGAGCGATGGGAGGGCAAACATGCGGCCGGAGAGGGTTTGACGGGTGGTGGCGGCACAGCAGGCCGCGGGCGGCGGAAGGTGACGGCTGCGCGGGCGGCGGGCGGCGCGAGGCCGTGGGCGGCGCCGGCGGGCGCGGGTCAACGGGGAAGACGGCGGCGGCGGGTGGGCGCATGGCCGAAGACGGCTGGCGGCGGAGAGAGCACAGGGTGGGGGGGTGGCGATGCTGAGGGAGGCGGCTGGACAATGGAGGGTGCGGGCGGGCGGCCCTGGTGCGGCGGCGTCGCCGATAGGAAGAGAGGGAGAGAGAGCTTCGACGGGGGGGGGGGGGGGTTCTGTAACCGCGAGAGAGAGAGAGAGGACGGGGCGGGCGGGTGTAACCGACGAGAGAGAGAGAGCGGGCGGGGCGGGGTGGGCGGTTACCGTAAATAATTTTTTTTTTTTAAAACCAGGTATTACATTCTTCACCCCTTAAAAAAAAATTTCGTCCTCGAAATTTCAAAATCTTACTATCTAGTCGAAGGGGGAAGTCAAGATGATTCAATTCTCGTGAACTCAAAAAATAAATCCTCAAATCATCATACAACATATATGTGCTAAACTTCTCATCATCCAATAATATTATCCATCTCAAATTTTCTAGACATACACTGTTCCTTCTATATCATATCGTTCATGATAATCTAAATATTGTATCTCAATTTCACAAAGAATTTTCACATTCAGCTCTCTCTAATTTATCATATGTCTATACCATTCCTTCATAATAATTAACTCTCCAATCTCTAACTTTATCTAAAAGGTTGATCTTCAAATATCATCACCAATCATCATTTACAATTCTAATCTCCTTATACATCAATATTCTTTAATCTTCTTATCAATTATAACACTTAAATCTCATCCTTGTTATCATATCTCAAACATGCCATAATTATCATCGAAAATTATCTAAAACAATGGAGATTATATTATCCATATGAGACAAGATTATCAACCTAGTCCTCTTATCCATTTTTTTCCAATGATAATCCCCTAATATCTTCTAAATAATTATCAAGTTTTCACAAAGATCTCTAATCTTTTCTTTCCAATACATTTGGGATCCGTTTGTCATGCATCGCACTTCCTCAACTATCAATTCATTCCAAATCTTAAGGAACCATAACTATTCTATTGTGATTCTTACATACTCATTTAATCTCACCCAATTGGAACTCAATCTCTAAACACTTCGGATGTTAATAAATTTACCAAATTCCAATCACTTTCAAACAATTAACAAGATATCACTAACTCATTCTTTTATCTTTATTTGACTTGAAGATTTTCTCAACTAAACCAAAGTACGAACTAATTATTCATAATCCTCTAACATAATCTATATTTACTCCAAACACAACTCCACTTAAGCTTGACAAATCAGGGATGAGTGGTAACAAGTACTCCTTGATTGGAGATGTTATGTAAAGATGATGGTAGATAGAATAATTCTCAAGTTCATGATTCGAAAAGAATAAGGTTATAATCTTGGATGTCATGCGATATCATCAACTAGATTTTTGATAACTTACAAGTGATCAGAACCCTACTAAAACAAGTACCAATCCTCAAAAACTTATACTACAATATCATATCTCTAATAGCACAAGAATACTACTAATACAATCACACTAAACATTTTAATTCTTCTTCAAGTTTAGATTTATAATCTCATTTCGATATCCAACTCTTCCAATCAAACCTCTTAATCAAGTAATATATCAAAAATTTTCTCACATAGACATAATTGAATAACTCATATTATTCCATAGATTATCCAATGCAATCTTTTTAATGATTCAACAATCTCTCTTATTCATCAATCTATCAGATAATATCCTCCTCATATCATACATATCTACTCATTATCTAAAATAACTAAAATTCCAATATCCTTTCAAAACAAGAATATCAATCCTAAATCATCATTCTTTTTTTTTTAAAGATAAACCTCGACATTATTATTGCTAAACTATCACCAACATTCATTCTCTTATAACTTGGAATCCAGAATCTGGTCTTTGTATTATCTTAAATAATAACCAAATTATTCCCTTGCTTAAAGAGCCACAATTTAATGCCAAAGACATCCAATTCCCTTAAACCTCAACAAGTATATCACGATCTCTAATTACTTTCTCAATAGAAGTTAAATCACAATTTCCAAATTACTCCAAACAACTTAAATAATACTCTTAATACGAATCAAAGTCTTAACAAATCTATATCTAACCAAATTGACCACGATACAAATTTAACTCATAATTATCAAGCTGAATCACCTAGAGCCTATATACTTCCTATGATTTAGAAATTCATGAATCAAAGATTTCAAGTCCTTAGACAAGGATATTGTTTGGTAGAGCAATTACTCAGATTCTAGATCGGCAAATAATAACTAAGATTCTAGATACTATGGTCATAATATAATCTAGATTGTGGTATCATATAGATATCTAATCAAAGCCCCACTTGAACAATCTAATATACATGATCTTCTAGGTATCATCCTCAATTCTTTGATTGACCAATTTCATTCCTTAATTCTTAAATTGGCTGATCTCATACCTTCTAATAATACATGATATTATATCCTTGTATCACAAATTATATCCCAATTATCTTACACCAATAATTCAATTATTCTCATGAAGATCATCCTATAAAATCATTATAAAATCCACTTTATTTCACAATACGAAAAATCTACCAATCTATCTAGCTCTCTATTTACACTTAAATAAAAATCATATCATCATGAGCTCAATCATATTCATTTAATCAATACAATTCACCAGTTACACAAAATTTGAACTTCATCTCACAAAGATGCTAAACCATATGATATCCATCAACTATTAAACATTAAAATTCTCTACACCAATGACAATAAAATCTTGCCTTAATTGATAAATTGATTTCTATCAATCTGAACTTCAAGATCCACCAAATCTAAAAGTTGATTATCATACAGTGATTGATCATCTAATTTAAATCTCTACATATTAAATCATCATCTAATATAAAAATCAAATTGACCCAAATTGATAATCTCCTCCTATTGTCATAAATTGAAGCTTCAAGATTCATCAAAATCTGAAAACTGATTCTCATAAATAGATTCAATCCATTATCCAATCTAGGCATCCAATAATGTAACCTTCAAAGTCTAAAATCAGATCTAATTGATTCAAATAGATAATCCAAGTATCAAATCTAATTCATCCAAATCAATATCAAACACCCGGGCAGGTCAAGATAGACCTTCCGGCCGGGTTAATGCTCTGATACCACTCCTGTCACGACCCAGAATTTAAATAACATTATCACAAATACGCAGCGGAAATACACAATGTCGTGACAGTGGGATGAAACCCAATACTTGGATTCCACAACCCAAACTTAAACAATTAATCTCCTAAGATCCATCAAAACAAGATAACAGAATCATACTTCTAAGTCTATCCACACTCTTGTTCAAAAACAAGCAAGATCATCTACCTAAGTAGAGAATACCAAGAATCTCCATGTGCAAATGACTCTGATTCCTTTGGTTCCACCTGATCCTCATCTTCAAGCTCTTAAATCTTCAAAACCTGCTAAAAAAATTTAACCCACAACGGGGTGAGTCCGGGGACTCCGTAGGATTTACACCCTTCACCCATCAATCGGGTAATTAACATATACACAAGCAATGGTACTTAACATATCTAGATTGAGATGTAATGTAAAAGTATAGAATGTCTTCTATATTAATCTCACAACCCATATACGAACATAATTATCTTCAAAGAAAAGATTATGCCAAAGCCAATTAATTCTAGACCAATGCACACAAGACCATACAAGCTAGACAAATATCATCTAAATGACCTCAAGACTTAGCTTAACATGACCAATTTAAAACAAGACAAATCTGATTTTCTAACATGACATGGTTTAACATCTATACATGACACACAAGTAACATGTTTCATATCCTTTCCAGAATACATAGCCAAAGAGCAAGGAATTGGTCGTCTTGCTTCACATGTACAAATACTTTCACCAGCTCTAATATATATAGCAGTAACATATAATAAGCTAGCCCAAAGTGCACCTAGGCAGTGGTGACACTAAGGGAAAACCGCGGTAATCCGGGATCTGTGGGAGGGCCGGATTCATCTAAGTTACCCGCTGCCCACGGGTCAATTTACTAACATAGGTTGGTGAAGCCTTCATAGCACGTCATATCAAGAGTTCATAACATAATTTCAAATCATGACATACTTGACCATACCATGCATACATGACATAACCATCCAATTTCATAGCCTTTCATGCCAGACATAGCATTCATAACGAACTTGACAAGACATATGATAACCCGACTTAATTGAACTTATTCTCAATGACAACTTGTACTAATCAAGACCAAATTGACATAACTAACTATGCATAGCATAGCCCATGATCTGAAACCAAATTAAACATATTTCACCATAACTAGACAAGACTTGTACTAACCGACATGGTTAACATATTCTAGTCAAAACTCATATCAAACTTGTCTATTTGAACATAACCTCACCATGCATGACATAATACATAGTCTGAAACCATACTAACCAAAATTTACATAACTTACATACATGAAATGACAAGCCAAACTAGACATACTTAATTACATATGCAAGACATTTAACCTAAATCAAGCTGGGCATAAACTAATCAAATTAAGTTCTGAGGCAAATCAACCACAATCTGACCTTAACAGGTTCTAAAAGGTATGATTTGATGATCCATGATTTTTCCAAATCTACACATAATTATCTTTCAATTCTAGGTCCAATGTAGCATATAATCACATAAACATATACATAATTAACATATGGTCAAGTCTCATGAAAAATAGTTCTACCCATCCATAATCATGCCAAACATGTCCCACAATATTCAAAATATCATTTTCAAAGTTCTGGATTCAAGGATTTTTGAGAAAATTCACTAATCATGAGTCAAAAGTCTAAACTAGTCAAATCAAGGTTCATAAGTTAAATCATGCATATTTTCTAATCAAAATGGGATCAAATACATAGACGAGCTTGAGAAACCTACCTGGAAGCTTCTGCGAATTTTCTAGATTTTTCTGGATTTTTCTGCTGTTTTTACGGCCTCAAATCTAATTTCTGGATTTATTAAATTCCGAAAATCAGAAAATCCTGAACCGGCGTCGAACCGGGCGGTTCGACCGGCTGAACCGGGCGGCTGGACCGGGCGGAGCTGGACCGGGCGGCTGCTGGCCGGTTCACCTTGGCGGCTCGCGACGGCGGCAACGGCGGTGTCGACGGCGATGGCCCGGCGGTGCTTGTCAGCGACAGCGCTCGAAGACAACCCGGGGGGGTGGGTTGGCGCACGGCGCCGCAGCGCGTGGGAGCGCGGTGGCGCGTCGTCTGCGGCGGTTGACGCAGCGGCGGAGGTGCGGCTGGACTCACGGCGGCGGGCGGGCGACCGAAGGCGGCGAGGGCTCGGCGGCTGCGCAGCGCGCGCGCTCACGCGTGGCGAGGGGTGTGGCCGCGAGCGCGGCGCCGGTGGGCGGTGGCCGAGGAGAGCGATGGGAGGGCAAACATGCGGCCGGAGAGGGTTTGACGGGTGGTGGCGGCACGGCAGGCCGCGGGCGGCGGAAGGTGACGGCTGCGCGGGCGGCGGCGGCGCAGGCCGTGGGCAGCGCCGGCGGGCGCGGGTCAACAGGGAAGACGGCGCTGGCGGGTGGGCGCATGGCCGAAGACGGCTGGCGGCGGAGAGAGCACAGGGTGGGGGGGTGGCGATGCTGAGGGAGGCGGGTGGACAATGGAGGGGGCGGGGGGGCGGCCACAGTGCGGCGGCGTCGCCGATAGGAAGAGAGGGAGAGAGAGCTTCGACGGGGGGGGGGGGGGGGGGGGGGGGTTCTGTAACCGCGAGAGAGAGAGAGAGGACGGGGCGGGCGGGTGTAACCGACGAGAGAGAGAGAGCGGGCGGGGCGGGGTGGGCGGTTACCGTAAATAATTTTTTTTTTTTAAAACCAGGTATTACATCTTTTCTTTTCTCCTATCGGTTGCCCTCGCAGGTTAATTACGTTTGGTTGGACTTCTTAAAAAGAAATTTCACAATTCAAAAGCCAACTAAATGCACTAAAAAAATATATTTTTTTGGATTCGCTGAGATTTTGAAAAGTTGAAAGAGACCCGACACAAAAAATATGTCATAAAAATCAGCCAAGGTCGTGACACATGTTTTTGAAGACTTTGGTCAAACTGTAGGACCCACAATCCGACCCCCCCCCCATAATTATGGTCTCCTCTCATATATATAATTCTTCACACCCACCATCCAATTCATAACTCTCCATCTCTCTTCCCTTGGAGATATGGTGGGGGGATGAGACGCAGACGACGAGTACTTGGCAAGTACTTCGGGCTGATCAACGAGAACAACCTAGCTATATATCGGACCAGTTTAATATGTTAAATAAATAAATTTAAACAATTTTTTTTTTTTTACTTGTAAACGAATTAACCGGGCATATCTTTGCTCGACTCAATTAATTAAGTTGGTGAGCAACCCATTTCAATACTCGATTGATAAATCAACTTAAAATTTTTTAAAATAATCAAAAATATTTAAAATGATAAAACGTTTGTCGAATTATATATCTAAAAAATCGAAATCAAACATAATCCGGATTTACATTCATGTCCAAACTTTATAAATGAGCTTACTTAAATCGACTTCGTCAAGTTGGAACTTCCTAAACGAATTTAGATCAAGTTTCACAAATAAGTTCGAACTGAGCTCCAACTCAGAACTTGAACCGAGCTCTTGTGTGTTCAAAAGTCAAACTCAGACCCAAAAAAAACGAAGAATAAATCAACGAGTCCAGCTCTTCATCGGTAAAATGCTGTTTGGTACGAGAATAAACTTAGTCTATTCACAAAATATTTTGATACCAAACGGACTCTCGGAGTTTGAACATATACCCAGAACCTCTAGTCCAGCCATACCACCGTCCGAGAACCATCGCGCGGTATCGGTAGAAAGAGACGAGGGAAGAGGAATGAAATCGCGGTAAATGAAGCATCGGTTGGTAGACATCATTGATTAAAATTCGTCGGCGACTTTCCACGCTCGGCATTTATCCGCACCGCCTCCTTCTCCGTTTCATCACCGCCTCTCCTCCCTACCATATCTCCCGGTCCGCCCGCCTCTCGCCGCCATCCCCATCACATCGATCTCTCTCTCTCTGGCTCACCGCCCAAAGCCAAGCGGAGCTGGCTGCTCCGCTGTGGGGGCGCCCTTGGGCTTTGTCGGTCCTGCCTGCCGCAGCGGGCAGCCACGGGCCCACGATCGTCTTTGTACGTACACATACATAACTGGACAACGCGAGCTCCGGTTGCTAGTCTTGAACGACGATCTTGCTCTTTCGAGTCTCCTTTACTCCGATGCAAGATCTAATTTCTTCTTCGACTTTTTTTTAAAATAAATAATGAAAAGACTTCACTTCTAAATTAAGTTCAGATCATCAAAAATGTCTAGAAAATTTTTTTTCAATCTCTAATCAGAAACGATTGTAATCCTTACTCATTTATGTGACGATTCAAAATGAATCGATATAAATTAGTACTTACGTAATGAGTTGCATTATCGTTCGCAATGAATTGTACTGAGATTCGTAACAGAATATACCGTGGTCCATAACGATTCATCCGTTACAAATCACAGTGTAAGTCATTACGAATTATAATGTAACTCGTTACAAACAACAGTGTAACTCGTTACGAAATTTGGTTCGGTGACGATTCATGTCAGTCTATCTTGAACCGTCACTTAAATGATCAGGAGGTTGTGACCGTTTTTGCTTAGGGATTGAAATTGTTCCCTCTTTTGGACGTCTGAGGTGATCCAAACTCTTTAATAATTAGTGTTGTCCAACTTCCGAGTCAACGCTTTGGTAGACTTGCTCTTGGAGCCCGGGGTGCAAACTTGCAACCTATTGTGTTAATGTGAATATGGCCTATTGATATGTTGTTCTAAGTTTAACTTGATTATTTTAGCAGAGATGAAGTTTGATCTTGACTTGTCACGAGTAAATTTGAGTCTGGCTCGAGTGTAATTTATTATTTAGTGGAACACTGAGTTAGACCGAGAATGACAAGTTAACTTGAGTTTATTCTAAACTCGAATGAACTTGAATTAATTTGTAAAACTCATATGAAATTCAATCTAAACCAGAACTTGAATTAAATTTTATTTTACATATTACTAATTAAGTGATATTTTATAATTATTGTTTATTTATATTTAACCAAGTTAAATATTTATAAATATTTAATTGAATAATTAATCATGATTCTTACAAATTTACCAAGTCAAACAATCAGTGCGTTCAAATATGACTCCTTAATTCATTGAGTGTTATTTTTTATTATTAAATTACAATAATTGATTTAACTTAGTTCCCGGCTATTGTGCCCACTGCCCACGTGGATTTCCGGTCCCTCCCCCTTTTTCACGCTCCGATACCGTCGAGTACGGGACCGGATCCTCTGTGCACCTCGGTGTGCACCTCAATGCACACCACTTCTTAAATTCATCTAATTATGTGATCAAATTAATTATTTTAATTATTTTTAAGACCGTGAATATAAATATATATTATGTATTGATAAAAAAGAAGTAATATTAATATTTTTTTCAATTTATACTATTTTGTAAATTAATTATATTTTTAATTTAAATAAATATGTATAAAAATATTTAATGCTGATTTTCATAAAATATAACATCACATATTATATATGTATATTCACGGTCTTAAAAATGATTAAAATAACTAATTTGATCATATAATTAGATAAATTTAAGAAGTGGTGTGCGTTGAGGTGCACACCGATGTGCACAGAGGATCCGGTCCCGTCGAGTACCGCCAGAGTTCGGCCTCCGGCGTCGTCCCCGTCTTGTTAATCCCGCGCGGCGTCAAAGACGTTTTATTCCCGGCAGAGAGACCCGCCTGAGCGAGACCCTCCTCCCTCTTCTTCTTCTATTCCTCTCCGCCGGGGAGGAGGAAGGTTCACATGGTGAGGAAAGAGACGGCACGTTTCCATTTCCACCCTCGACGGCGGGCGGCGGTGGCGGCGGCCGGTCTTCTCGTCTCCCTCCTCCCTCCTCCTGTCTCCGGTTCCTGAACCGCCGCGCGCCGGCGCCGCCTCCCCCGCCTCATCCCTTTGTGCCGACCGGTATGGGTGGTATTCGGTGCATCCCCTCCTTCATCGTCTTGGTCCTGTGCTTCCGGGGCCTGGCCGCCCAGCAGCCCAACACGGACGCCTTCTACCTCAGGGACTTCCTCGAGAAGATGGGCGGCGCGGTGCCTCTGGAAGCGGGCGGCGGCGCCTTGCCGCCGGTCTGCTCGTGGGAAGGCGTTTCCTGCGACGGCGGGGAGGAGGAGGAGAAGGTGGTCGGCCTGGTCGCCTCCGGCGCGCGCCTCTCCGGCACCATCCCGGATAACACCCTCGGCAAGCTAAGTGCGCTGCGGCACCTGGATCTGAGCGGCAACCGCATCGCCGGGCTCTCGTCGGACTTTTGGGGCCTGGGCGGCTCTCTCACGAGCCTCAATCTCTCCGGCAACTGGCTCAACGGGTCGCTGCCCAACAATGTCGGCAACTTCGGCCGGCTCGAGAGCCTCGACCTCTCCCACAACTCGCTCGCCGGCGAAATCCCCGGTGCCGTCGGCTCGCTCTCCCGCCTGAGGCTGCTCAACCTGAGGGGAAACAGCTTCGAGGGGACGATCCCCGGCGGGCTGCTGGGCTGTATTTCCCTGGTCACCCTGGACCTTTCGTCCAACCGGCTGAGCGGGAACATCCCGGAGAGGTTTGGCGCCGCCTTCCGCAACCTCACCGTGTTGGACCTCTCCCGTAACCGGATTTCCGGGCGGCTCCTCGATTTCTCCGGGCTGAAATCCGTCGGCTACCTCAATCTCTCCGGCAATCTGCTCCAGGGCTCTGTGTTCGCAGTGTTCCAATCGTCGCTGCGGGTCATCGACCTGAGCGACAACCAGTTCCAAGGCCACATACCGCCGGTAACTTCCCCCAACTCCGGCTTGGTGTACTTGGACCTGTCGGGGAACGAGCTGAGCGGAGAGCTTTCTTCAACCCTAAGCGCCGCCCGCTCTCTCAAGCATCTCGGCCTCGCCGGCAACAGGTTCTCCCGGCAGAAGTTCCCGAGTATCCTGAACATCACCGGCCTGGAGTATCTTAATCTCTCCGGCGCCGGCCTTGCCGGGAGCATTCCGGCGGCATTCTCGGGGCTCATGAGTTTGAGAACCTTGGATTTGTCGGGGAATCATCTCACGGGGCGCATTCCTGCACTGGGTAGCAGCAACTTGACCGTAATTGACCTCTCCGTTAACAATCTCACCGGCGAAATCCCTTTGCCCCTGCTGCAGAGGCTCCCGAGCATGCAAAGATTCAATTTTTCCTACAACAATCTGACCCTCTGCGCCGCCAGATTGCCGCCGGAAGTTTACGCGGCGGCGTTTCTGGGCGCCCAGAACGACTGCCCCATCGCCGCCAATCCGGACCTCATTCGTCACGCTTCTCAGAAGAAGACGCGCCGCCCCCTCAAGCTCGCGCTCGCAATTGCTCTCTCGGCGTTCTTCCTCGTGGTGGGCCTGGTCTGTCTCGCCGCCGCATGCCGGCGGAGAACCAGGTTGTGGGCGGTAAAGCAGCTATCTTTCAAAGAAGAGACGAACATCTCAGGGCCCTTCTCCTTCCAGACCGACTCCACCACCTGGGTCGCCGACGTGAAGGTCGCCAGCTCGGTCCCCGTCGTCATCTTCGAGAAGCCGCTGCTGAACTTCACCTTCGCAGACCTCCTGTCTGCGACCTCCCACTTCGACAGAGGAACCTTGCTCGCGGAGGGAAGGTTCGGGCCGGTCTACACCGGCGTCCTGCCGGGAGGACTGCACGTTGCCCTGAAGGTTCTGGTCGGCGGGTCGACGTCTTCCGACCAAGACGCCGCCAGAGAATTCGAGCGGCTCGGCCGGATCAAGCACCCGAACCTGGTTCCGTTGACGGGCTACTGCCTGGCCGGCGAGCAGAGGATCGCCATTTACGAGTACATGGAGAACGGAACCCTGCAGAACCTCTTGCACGACCTGCCGTTGGGCATCCAGCAGACGGAGGACTGGAGCGCCGATACCTGGGAGGAAGACAACGACGGCGTCCAGAGCATAACCTCGGAGGGGCAGACGACCTGGAGATTCCGGCATAAGATCGCTCTGGGGACTGCCCGAGCTCTGGCCTACCTCCACCATGGCTGCTTCCCGCAGATCGTCCACAGGGACGTGAAGGCCAGCAGCATCTACCTCGACGCGGCGTTTGAGCCCAGGCTGTCTGATTTCGGGATCGCCAAGATTGTCGGCGGCGGATTGGAGGAGGAGATTTCCCGGGGCTCGCCGGGATACATCCCGCCGGAGTTCTTCGACTCGGAGAACTGCGCCGCCACCCCGAAATCCGACGTCTACGGGTTCGGAGTGGTGCTCTTCGAGCTGCTCACCGGCAAGACGCCGCTGGGCGGCGATTACCCGGGGGAGGAGGCCGGGTTGGTGAGCTGGGTGAGGGGGCTGGTGAAAAGGAACGAGATGTCGGCCGCCGTCGACCCGAAGATCCTGGAAACAGGGTCGGGGGAGCAGATGGAGGAGGCTCTGAGGATCGGGTACCTGTGCACCGCCGAGCTGCCGTCGAAGAGGCCGTCGATGCAGCAGGTTGTTGGCCTCTTGAAGGACATCGAGCCTGTTGCCGATCAGTGAGAGATGTGTGGCACCCCATCGCTGCCGTGTTCCTTCCCCTCCCTCTCTGATCTCTCTCTTCTTTTGCCTTTCTGCAGGAAGGAATTAACTGTATTAACCGCTGATCTTTTTCCTTCCCCTCCGGTTCCTGACTTTCCGTCGTGATCTTCATCTAATATCATTGCAAATATTGAAAAGGGTTGATTTTTGCGTCTCTCCTCCCGCAGCAGGGGGGTGTTCATGGGTATATATATTTATACATTTCACTAGTTTTGCCTTAAAATTTTCTGAAATAAATTTATTGTTATCAGAAAAATAATTATTTTTATTGAATATAAATTAAATTCAAATAATTAATTTAATTTGGGATGTGCGGTTAGTTTATCAGTTATATTTGATTTGAACAGTCTTAAAAATTAAATCAAACTCTTAATTTTACTATTTAGTTATTTATATTTCTTTAGTTTTTTAAATTCTTAAGTGGCGGTTGACTAGGTTTAATTTGAAAAATATAAACTCTTAATTTTATCTCTAACTTCTGAATAAATGGTAAACAAGTGTTGATTTTGATTAAGATATAAATATTTTACGTTGTTTGATAGGAAATCTGAATCATCATTTAATTTTATAAAATAATAAATACTATATATATGAATAAAAAAGCAGAGCTGGAGAAAAGACAATCTGATTTATTTTTTTCAGTCAACTACTTTGCACGCCAGAGAAGCCAGAGAGTTCGTGAAGGGTAATAACATAAAAGACACAAAAAGGCAGCCATCGAATAAGAGAGTTTGATACAACAACATTATTATTATTATTTTTGGATGCAATCACCAGTTAACAAGGATGAACAGCTAATCAGTGTGGTGAAGGTGGAGTGGGGGCGGTGGACAACCGCGTGGAGGAGATTCTAAAGGCCTCCTCACAAAGATCCGCGGTAATTTCTTTTTAGTCGTCACAGATCTGTCTCTTCCACTACAAGAAACTGGGTCATTGGCGACGGGTTATTTGCGACGGCTTTTATAAGCCGTCGCCAATAATGATAAAAGCGACGGCTAAATTAACGCCGTCGCTAATATTTGGTAAATAGCGACGGCTCAATTAAGCCGTCGAAAATAATGGTTTTTGCGACGGTCGAAGCCGTCGCAATACCAGAAAACGACCGTGCGGGTTTTTTCTCGAAAATCACGGCTGATACGCCGTCGCTAATAAGATATAAGCGACGGCTTGCCGTCGCAATACCCGTAAAACGCCCCGTGCGGATTTTTTCCTCGGAAAATTGGCGACGCTTCATACGCCGTCGCTAATAATATTAGTGGGCGACGCGTAAGCCGGCCGCCACTAATCCATGGTGACCGTTGAACGGTCGACTTTTGTTGGCGACGGCGAAAGCCGTCGCCAATGTAACTTATCCTGTTATTGGCGACGGCTTCAAAAGCCGTCGCCAATAAGTTTGGGTTAAAAAGCCCTCGCCGCCCTCCTTTCTTCCCCCCGCCGCGCTCTCTCTCTCTCTCTCTCTCTCTCAACATTCCTCCACAGTGCAACGAGGAACAATGGCATCATATGTGCCATTTATGGAGTCAAGATGATGCTAGAGTAACTCCAAATTTTATTTCCTCTTATAATTAGATCCTATTCTTTTCATTTGCATTTTTTTAATGTTGTTTCATTTTTATATATATATATGTAGGCATTGAGTGAAAAGAATGCCGGTAATAGCGCAATTAACAATGCCGTACGTAAGAGGAAGAACAAATATACATCGTTAGAAAGAGACTTTGTAAGTAGTTAAAACTTAAAATTTCATATTAGTTGATTCTTATTCGTAATCATCTCTTATCTTTATTTTTAATTTTTTGGTAAGGTACGAAAAGAAGGTCGACCTCCAACTCGTCCGGAGGTATTCCAGATGAGTCAAACGCATTTAAGAACTCGATGGAGCAACAATTTGGGATAATGACCAAAGTCGTCTTATGATGGTAATTATTGATTATCATAACCTATTTTTCTTTATAATCCACAATTCATCACGGTGGGATTTTAATTTTTATTCATATTATTTATAGGAAAATATGCAAGGATTGATGAATCCCCAAAGATTCGAATCCCTCTGACAGCCGGGGTATCGCAGCCTCCACTCACCGCGGAGAAGCTTTCGTATCCGTGTTTGGTAGAGATCGACTGAGACGGATCCGATGTGGTGGGCGAGGTGAAACTCGGCCACACTTGGTATGGGGCGAGTCAAGCGTGAGGTGCTTCTAGCTCGACTCAAGAAGTTCGAGAGCTTAGAGATCGTGGCGAGGCAAGGAGAAATCAATGAACGTTATGGCGAAGAACAAATAACTTCATTGAAACAACAATTGGACAACCAACGTAAATCATTTCAAGATAATTTCGATCGCCCAATCCGATCTGAAGGCTTGACTCAAAGGTTCCCGACTCCCGACATGTGCCATCCACATCGGGGCATCCTCCGCCTCAACAAACAGATACGAAATGGCGATGACGACGAGGACTACGAGGATGTCGAGAGAGTGAAGATGATGATGAAGATGAAGATGAAGAAGATGAATAGAAGATGTATTTTTACTCTCTATGAATGTTATTCATATGTATCAAAACATTTCAGGTATTTAATGTTATAACGAATATGGTATGTGAATATGAATTTAAATTTGATGAATTTCAATTTTGGTATGTTAATGTGTGTTGTTTCATCCTAATTCCGTGTCCGTTCCGAAGCTCAAACGAGTAATCCGCACCGAAATTATTAATATAATTCAATTTTTGGATTGGTAGATCCGATTTTAGATCTTTAAAAAGTTTCAGCACGATTGATTTTCCGGATGGATCGTATAATTGATCCAATCCGCCAATCAAATTATTTTTTTTTCGTAAATTGATTATTGGCGACGGCGCGTGTATACTGCTAATAAAGTTATTCGGGACGGCTAAAGTGCCGTCCCTAATATTAAAACAGCCGTCAATACTGCAGGAAAATCCCGGAACCCGGTTTTTTTCTCCGGTATTGCGACGGCCGCTTTTAATATTAAAGGACCGAGCTATGAGCCGCCGCCAATAAAGTTATCGGGCGACGGTATGTACCGCCGCAATACTCGTAGTAAAAATTCCCGCGACGATGGCGTGGGGTTTCGCTACATTTATGCGACGGCTTGCCGCTGGCCGCAAATGATTTATTGGGCGACGGCTCACTAGCCGCCGCCACTAAGATTATTTGCGACGGCTTAACCCGTCCCAAATAACTTCGTCGGCCGTCTAATCTTCTTATCATTTGCGACGGCTTATGCCGTCGCTAGTAAACTTATTGGCGACGGCGTTATTTGCGACGCGTTTGCGACGGCTTTGAAGCCGTCGCTAATATGTATTAGCGACGGCTTTTTGGTTTTTTGGGACGGCTTACAGCCGTCCCTAGTAACCTATTTTCTTGTAGTGTTCCTAGTTGTCACAGATCTTTCGCGAACCACTCTTCCTAGTCGTCGTGAACTGCGAGGTGCGAGCCCCCTTTCAAGATCCCCCACGATCGGCGAGCCCTCTTCACTGTTGCCATGAGCTGCGAGCTCCACTTTCTCTTAATCAAAAGAATAAAAATACTAGATTTAATACGTGAGCTATTCAAATATTTTTATGTTAGTTTAGACCTTAGTTGAGAGATTTTATCGAACAATCTTAAATGTTTAAACTCTGAACGAATTAGAGATAAGAGAATTATTAAGTCTTATCAAACAAGGCCTAAATGTTGATTTCAAAATTTACAAGATGTTGGCAAAACAAGTTAATGATCTAATTATAATTTTTAATTATCTTGCAGACGGACTGGCCCTGTGATATCTCCTGATTTTTCTTGCCACGGAAAATTCTGTGGTCAGACATCAGGGTGGACACTAGCTTTTGTAAGGAATCGTCCATAAAAATTTGGTACAGCGGAAGCGACGATTCCTATGGGTTCCTTTAGAATCCGTCTCAATCAGAACCGAACGACGAAAATCGAAAACCGATCAAATCGGGTTCGAATATACCTGATAGGGATTCATATAATCCTATGAATAGGAAGGAGATGAGCTTCTAAAGCTCTACAAACCGTTCAAGTGTCCGGTCTCCAGCAGTATCCACACGAACTTCATCCACAGCAGGTTCTCCCTTCGCGCCGGCCTCGAGAACTCTTCTCGAACGGAGCTCCATCGACCATGGACACATTCTAGAGAGAGGAGGAGGTAGGGAGGAGGCTTGGGACGTGGTTTTCACCCTTGGCTTGATTAGGTTTGGCTGAAACCATTGGTATTTATAGAGAATTATGGAATTTTTCATAAAAACCCAAAATCTCTATAAATTGCGCCCTTGCCCCTGTACTTGTGGATAAGTCCTTTTGTGTGTGACCCACTAGGCCCAATAACCTATTTGGTTGAGGCCTAAATAAAATAGAACAATTCTATTTAATTTTAATTAAATTCGTTATCCGATAACAGATTAATCGGCCTACCGATCATGAAGGGTACAAGCCACATCCCGTGATCCCAAATGGCTATGGGGATTATCTCATCTCCATTGAGCATTTCCATCATCAGTTACCACATGGATATAAACCCTCATCCATCCAATGTCCCGGTCGGAAAGGAGTACGGCATCGACTGTCAACTCCTTAGTGTACCGACTCTATAGGATCCTGTACTCGGAATTGAATCAATTGGAAAACTCCTTTTCCAATTATCCTATCTACCCTGGCCAGGGATTTAGAGTACTATCCCATAGGACATTCACTCTCACTTACCGAGAGTGGACGATCCCTTGTTGTCCGCTCAATTGCCTCCATCGGATTTTCCTTGTACCCGATCCATCGCTATATAGGACCATCTAAATTGTGATCCATAAGTCAATGGTCAAAGCACAAGTTCCACCCAACAAGGCATCTTTGGCGACTCATGTCAAAGGTCCAACCATGCAACCGTGATGATAGAAAACCCTGATAGACAGTTCGGTAAGATACCATTCAGGGTTTCTAATTCGGTCAGTTTAGTGAACTCATTCAACTAATGAGCACCTGCATGTGTATCTCAGTGTCTCTACACTAATGACCAATGAGATCGGTCGTCCTCATCACATGAGAAGACATCACATACACTAGTCTATCCGGATCCTTGATGTCCCGTCTCAAGTATCCTATGACTAGGAACATTTAGATCAAATACCTCTAGATGATCAATCTCATTATCATGATCTCATCATGATTTAATCATCATTGTATTTGATCAAGGACTTCATTATTATATTCGCATCTAATAAGAGCTTATAATGAAGATTTGCCTAATTAATTGAATGAGATATTTCTAGAAATGTCGAATCATATCATATATGATTGACTTGTAGGGCATACATTTCTATCAGCTTTTATATCTTTCCATGATAAAATGTTATATTAGAAAAAAGAAAGAAAGAAAGAATCATATAAAATAAAAGAAGATGGAGATAAATAAGGTTGGTTCTCTTGTTGTTCAGGATCCGTGAAATATTTTTTTAATAATTGATAATCATATAAATTTATAGCACCAATTAAATTTGTATCATCTAACCGGCCATCAAATTGTTTAATATTGACGGATGTAAATTATAAATATTCGAGTGCAGTTCATCTCAAGTGATCACCGGAGAGAAGAGTTACAGTCACTTATATGTGATTATCGTGATCTTCTCATAAATATATGTGAAAGATCGTGACAATTGTTAATAGACGATTGCAAATCTTTTCTTGAATGATCACCTGAATTGAACCACACTCTAATTAGTTGTTTAACTATTAGTATTGCAAAACAAAATATATTAGGCAATACAAAATATCTAATTATTAATTTTAATATTGATGCTGTCTGTTTACTTGTCGGGTGCTTCGATCGATAATATAGGATTGGGATTCGGTTTCGATATATGTTTATATCTTGTATATAAATTAACGAAATTAAAATCAAACATTACGATAATTCATCCCAACCGAAATCAGAGAGAACCCGTTGGTTCTATATCCATTTATTTGATTTCAAAAAAAATAATATTGTGATAAATAAAAATACACAAATTATTAAAACTACGATACCTAGATGATACCGAAAAGGGTAAATAATTATAATTGTGAACATATTATTTCACAAATTAACATTGAAATAACGTATACTTACTCTAATCCTTTTATAAGGAAAAGTGAACATCATAAAATTTAAAAATATCATCGAATTATTCTGATTCCGACAACGTGATCCAAGTGTCTTGATTTTAAATTTAATCAGGATATGGGAATCGCACAACAAGACCCTCGTGGAAATTGAAATATAAAAGGAGGGGGGTGACGATGCAGTTACCAAACCCGGCAGCCCGGCTGCATATATATATATACACACACACATATATATATATATGCATGTCTTCTTAATCTGACGTCTTCGCCGTGTGCTCCGGTCGGGGAAGATACATAGATTCTCTGCTGGGTGTGTGTATGTATATATATATATATATATGATCGTCCATGGTGGGTGTAGCCGATCGACCTGCTCTCACTGCAGCTGCCCCCCGTCCTTCCCCACAATGAAGAGCTTTCACTGCTCTGCTCGGCGCCACCAACTTCTTCGCATGCATTGACCGGCCGGAAGTAAAAAGTGGCGACAGAGGTATCGAGATCGCCGGTGGCGCGCGCGCGGTGGCAATCTGAAGCAGAGAAGGCTGCCGACGGCGGCGACCGTTTAAGTATACTCGACGACGGTGCCGATGTTCAAGCCGTCTCAAAAAACTAAAAAGTCGTCGCAAACGCGTCACAAATAACGCCGTCGCCAATAATATTAGCGACGGCTATTGTTAAGCCGTCCCTAGTACGTTTATTGGCGACGGCTCATAAGCCGTCGCATAAGTTATTAGCAAAACGACCATTTATTAGGCGGCTTAAGCGGCCGTTAAGCCAATGAATGTAGTGCGACGCCCCGCAACGCCGTCGCAAATGGCTTAAGCGGGAAACCACACCCTGTTGCGGAATTTTTACTGCAGTATTGCGGCCATTTGTATAGCCGTCCAATAAAGTTATGGCGACGGCTCTGCCGTCCCCTAATATTAAAAAGCGACCGTCGCAATACGGAGAAAAAAAACCCGGGTTCGAAATTTTTCGGTATTGTTTTTTTAATAATAGGGACTACTTTAGCCGTCCCAAAAACTTTATTAGCGTCGGCTATATAAAGCGCGTCGCCAATAATAAATTTTTGAAAAAAAAATAATTTGATTGGCCGGATTGGATCAATTATACGATCCAATCCGGAAAATCAATCATTCTTGAAATTTTCATAAAGATCTAAAATCGGATCTACCAATCCAAAAATTGATTTATATTAATAATTTCGGTGCGGATTGCTCGTTTCAAACTCAGGAACGGACACCGAATTAGGATGAAACAACACACATTAACATACCAAAATTGAAATTCACCAAATTTAAATTCATATTCACATACCATATTCAAAATCATATTCATACACAAAATGTTTTGATACATATGAATAACATTCATAGAGAGTAAAAAATACATCTTAATCTATTCATCTTCTTCATCTTCATCTTCATCATCATCTTCACTCTCCTCGGCATCCTCGTAGTCCTCGTCATCATCGCCATTTCTGTTCTCTGTTTGTTGAGGCGGAGGATGCCCGATGTGGATGGCACATCGGGAGTCGGGAACCTTTGAGTCAAGCCTTCAATGATCGGATTGTTGAGGCGATCGAAATTATCTTGGAATGATTTCTACTGGTTGTCCAATTGTTGTATCATAGAAGTATTTTTTTCTTCATAACCTTCATTGATTTCTCCTTGCCTCGCCACCTGATCTCTAACCTCCCACACTTCTTGACTCGAGCTAGACGCACCTCCGCTTGACTCACCATAGCAAGTGTGGCGAGTTTCACCTCGCCCACCACATCGGATCCGTCTGGTCGATCTGCACCAAACACGGATACGAAAGCTTCCTCCGCGGTGAGTGGAGGCCGATACCCCGGCATCCGAGGATTCGAGATCTTTGGGGGATTCATCAATCCTTGTATATTTTCCTATAAATAATATGAATAAAAATTAAAATTCTACGTGATGAATTGTGGATTATAAAGAAAAATAGGTTATGATAATCGAATAATTACCATCATAAGACGACTTTGGTCATTATCCTAAATATTTGCTCCATCGAGTTCTTCATGCGTTTGACTCATACGGAATACCTCCGGACGAGTTGGAGGTCGACCTTCTTTTCGTACCTTACCAAAAAAATTAAAAAAAAAGATAAAGGTTATTACGGAATAAGAATCAACTAATATGAAATTTTATGTTTTGACTACTTACAAAGTCTCTTTCTAAGCGATGTATATTTGTTCTTCCTCTTACGTACGGCATTGTTAATTGCCGCCTATTCTCGGCATTCTTTTCACTCAATGCCTACATATATATATACAAATGAAACAACATTAAAAAAATGCAAATGAAAAGAATAGGATCTAATTATAAGAGGAAATAAAATTTTGAGTTACTCTAGCATCATCTTGACTCCATAAATGGCACATATGATGCCATTGTTCCTCGTTACCTTGTGGAGGAATGTTGGCACGAGCTTCCTCATTTGATCGTCTGTAAAATACGTACCTGACAAATATTGTTAACAAAAAATTGGTTATCTCGAATTTACATTCTAAATTATATTTTACATTTCTTTTCAAATGATTTCTTTGTTTTCTTTGCATATCTCCCATATGCCTTAATATCTGTGCATCCGATTGAGGATTCCGCTCAAAGATAAAATGTTGCTGCATTAATATAAAAATGATTAAAAAGTTCACCAAAATTTAAATAAGATGAAGCTACTTGAATGTTACCTCTAAATCACGGAATATGGCATCCTTTTTCTCCTGCGGTAGAGCCATGTAATTATGCTCCCACAAATCGCAATGAACTCCGAATGTTGAAGACATTTGACCAAATGGATTAAAGCCATCTGAAGCCAATCCAATCCGAATGTTGCGTTTCTCTAACGCAAATTCTGGATAAAGTTCATCCACCCTTTTCCAAGCGGGAGAATCGGCAGGATGACGCATTTCACCTCTCAATTGATATGATCGTGATTGACTGTGGCATGTCATCCGCTAAACAGCCGTATTGGATGATATGAATAAGCAGTGCAAACCTAACTCCTAATGGAAAATAATGTAAACTTTTTTGTGCTATTTTTATTTTGATTTTTAGGATCATTTTTATATACTGGAGGTGTTACAATATGGACAAACATTTTTATCTTTATTCTCTTTCCAAAATAGAATACAATCATTTTTACATGCATGAATTTTCTCATAAGTAAGTCTCAATTCCTTAACTAATTTCTTAAGCTCATACCAATTATCGGGAACACATGCCCATTAGGTAAGACTTCCTTAAATAAAGATAATATCATATCCATACATTTTCTAGTGAGACCATTAATGGACTTAAGTTGAATCAACTTTAATATAAATTTTAATTTAGATACATTTTTAACACCTTAAATATAGAGGTGTTTAGGAATCTTTTAATAATTTGGAATATTGAAAATTATCTTCATTGTGTGTTCTTCCTCATTATGTCGAATAGAAGATTCGTTATTTTGAATATCTTGTAACATTTCCATTACCTCATCATCTACATAATTATCTTGTGGTTCATTTAAAATTGAAATGTCCTCATTTATCATATTGACTTCAATTTCACCATGGCATATCCATTTTTGATAATTTAACCATATACCATTGCATATTAGGTGTTCTTTGACAACATTTCTTTTAAAAATAAATGTATTAAAACATTTTTTACAAGGACAACTGTATTAGATCGTTATGTTGTCCATGTCTAAATTGTATTCTAGAATCGTGAAAAGAATAGTTTAAAAATTCTTGATCCCTTCAATATATCTAGAATCTAATCTATTAGGAATATGCATCCATGATTTGTCTAAGTTACTCATCTTAATTTGTTAAAAGATTGAAATACAATGAAGAAATGTTAATTTAATAAATAAATCAATATATAGCAGAACCTCCACCGCGAAGAAGAAACTCTCGAGTGTATATCTCGATTGAAGTTTCTGAAAAAGAGATAAAATGATCAAAATTAGACTTGTTGTTGGACAATAAATGTTTATACATACCAATTAAATATTTTTATCACAAACGAAGAGTTAGACATGAAAACTAAGAAAAAATTAAGTCATTTTAGGTCATTTTGGTCATTTAATGTCATTTAGGTCATTTAATGTCATTTATGTCATGTAATGTAAACATCTAAGAAAAATTTAACTCATTTTAGGTCATTTAGGTCATTTAGGTCATTTAGGTCATTTAATGTAATCATTTAAAAAAAATAAGTTCTAAGGATATTTCATTAAGTTAAATTAAGTGACAACTAAAAGTTTATATTTTCACATTAAGCCCATAAAAAAATTCTCTTAGTTTTCCTTTTAATATCTAACTTTTTAGCAAAATCGGTATTAAACTTAGTGATAATCTAATTGAAACTCTATGCACATATCTACTTTTGTTCTATCTCCTAAATAATTAAAGTGATCAAGGTGCTACATATTTAGGTTTGGTAAGTCCTAACCTATTAATTTGTTAGGGATCGATGTTTGGCACATATCTATTTCATATATGCTTTGTGATGTATAGGAAAAAAATTAAACAAAAATTCGTTTGTTGAAGATGTATACCTCGAAGGAGGTTCGATTAACCACTAAGTAGAGTTTAAATCCGGCACAAAGGAGGCGGCGGCGGCGGAGCCGGCGACACCGCGGAGGCTTCCTCGTAGCTCTCCCCTCGCGAGGGCGGCGACGAGGGTGCGAAATGCGCGGCGGCGGCGACCGGCGGCGGCGGCGGCGGCACAGCGTGCGAGAGAGAGAGAGAGAGAGAGAGAGCGGGGGGAGTCAGCGGCGGGAGGAAGAAAGGAGGGCGTCGAGGGTTCTTTTAAGCCAAACTTATTGGCGACGGCTTTTAAAGCCGTCGCCAATAACAGGATAAGTTACATTGGCGACGGCTACCGCCGTCGCCAACAAAAGTCGACCGTTCAACGGTCCGCAGGCCGTGGAGTAAGTGGCGGCCGGCAAGCCGTCGCCAATAATGTTATTAGCGACGGCGTATGAAGCCGTCGCCACTTTTCCGAGGAAAAAACCCGCACGGGTCGTTTTACGGGTATTGCGACGGCGCCAAGCCGTCGCCACTAATATTATTAGCGACGGCGTATGGCCGTCGCCGCCACTTTTCCGTGGAAAAAAACCCGCACGGGTCGTTTTCTGGGTATTGCGACGGCTTCGACCGTCGCAATACCAAGAATTTGCGACGGCTATATTTAGCCGTCGCTATTTACCAATTATTAGCGACGGCGTTAATTTAGTCGTCGCTTTTAACATTATTGGCGACGACTTTATAAAGCCGTCGCCAATAACCCGTCGCCAATGACCCAATTTCCTGTAGTGGAAGAAGAAGAGGAGGAGGAGGAGGAGGAGGTCGGGATGATCTGAGCGATGCATTTTCTTGAGCCCAGATCAGTTCAGTTTCTCCACGGAGAGATTAATTTTGGTCTTCAATAAAAAATGATCACAATGTTACAATTTGTATTTTACAATCATTTTTTTCATTTCTCTGTTCATTCAAATTATGTACATTTTACGTTTTATTCACCTGGCAACCGGTTCAGTTAAACCGGCTCCTATATTACACAGGCGGGAAAGTCACGTGTCTTTTCTGTACACCCATATATATATCAATGGAGAAAATAGGACGAGACTCATTCGAGCCATTTTCCGCAATCTGCTATCACTTCACTCCCGTCTTCGTCCGTCTTCTTCGGGATTTGGCTGCAACATTTTTTCTTCCTTTTCTTCACTTGATATTAAATCAGATTGTAGACTTTGTCCTCCGGTAGATTTGTTCCCGTTTTCACTTGATTCTGCCCCATGTGTTCCTATTGTAACTGACGGTGGTGACTGACCGAGAGAGAGAATGTTGAAAGGTATTATCTCATATTGGTCACCGGAGGATAATCCATATATATCTTTATCATAGTCTTGATCCGAGTCTCCTTGGTGCGGACATTTTTGAAATTTCACACACAACTCTTAAATCAATTAAATGATGATTTAATTTTTAATTGAATCGTGATCAAAATTGAACCATAACTCATAATTGAATCGTCACTTAAATGACTATAACATAACCATTACTTATAATTGAACTGTCACTTAATGGCCCGTTTGGTTAGAGTTTCAAATTTGATACTATATCAATATTGATATTGATAAATTTAGAGGTTGGAGTATCAATATCACAATTGATACAAGTTGACACTTGTATTACATAATGTGATTTGTTTTCATTACCATTTTCAAAATTGATACTATTAACCAAACACTTCATAGTGATTACTAGAAATATCAATTTTAAAATTGCTAGTGATAGAGATGTCAAATAGTGTTACCAAACAGGGCCTAAGTGATCACAACTGATTCGTCACTCTTAACGCCCTGTTTGGTAACACTATTAAGTATCTCTATCACTATCAATTTCGAAATTGATATTGATAGGAACCATTGAGAGGTGTTTGATTAATTGTATCAATTTTAAAATTTGTGGTGCAAACAAAGCATATTATGTAATATAAATTTCAACTTGTATTACTTTTGATATTGATACTCTAACATTTGAAAATATTAATATCAATATTGATATAGTATTAAAAATAAAACTCTAACTAAACAGGGCATAAGTGATTTGAGTGTTGTAGTCATACTTTTTTATCAAGGACTAATGCCCTGTTTGGTTAGTGTTTCATTTTTGGTACTATATCAATATTGATATTAATATTTTCAAATGGTAGAGTATCAATATCAAAAGTAATACAAGTTGACACTTGTATTACATAATATGTTTTCTTTGCACTATAAATTTTAAAATTGATACAATTAACCAAACACCTCTTAATGATTCCTATTAATATCAATCTTAAAATTGATAGTGATAGAGATACCTAATAGTGTTACCAAACATGGCATAAGACTGGTCACTTCGCGGGACAATTGAGGTGCATCAGACTTATCTTTCTTTCCTCCATCTAACAATTAAGTCCACTGTTATTCATGCGCACCATCAGCCATGTTTGTTTCGTACCATATTAAAATTGATTTTAATATTTCATAGCGTATCAATAGCGAAAAATAGTATGCATATGTAAATATATATTTTTATTATAATTCATACATTTAAATCTTGAAATGATATACCTTGTTGTGGTTTACAAACAATACTGATTTTAAAGATATTGATAGAAATATTAATATGCTTATATTATAATATTAAATTTATATACTACATTATATTATATTATATAGTATAAATATGATAATATGATTTTTAAATATTTTAATATTAATATATTGAATGCTAATTTATTATTTTATTTTATAAATTTCATAAATATTGTAAGATAACCTATTTAATGTTTTATAGTGTAGAAATGTCATAAAGTAACAAATTATTTATTTGATAAAATAAAATTTTAACGTAACATGTATTTTAATTATTGTGTATTTTTACATTTTATATTATTATAATATTTATTTCTCCGGTTACGAAACATATTACAAGCCAATATGTATTCCCCTTATCTTAGTAATAGGTTAAATGGCTTCCAAATTACTCCCAAACCCGTGCAGAACACGTGAAATAAATTTTTTTTTACCTATTTTACTTATTTCACATCAATTTAATATAACTCCGCACTCAGTAGCTTCCTCCCTCCATGGAAGATTCTTACACGTCATAGATAGAATTTAATTTTATATGATAAATTTAATTTTGTTATAATTTTATATTTTTATTATAAAATTTGTGAGACGAGATGTTTTGAAATTATTATAAATTTTTTTAAAATATTTCATTTAAAAAAAAGTTAAATTATCTTTTTTTATTATCTTCGAGTCCCTCGCAAATACACGGTGCTCATTCCTTTTTGTCATTCACATATCTCACGTGACCATTTTTGGTTGTTCCGGACTCTCCGTCTGGTCAAGGGAGACACCCCGGGTTCGATCCGGGGATCGGCCTGTGTGACCCTCGACCCTACCCTACAACTAGGGTGCAAATGAGTCGAGCCGAGTAGAATAGTGTTCAAGTTCGACTCGTTTATTTTACACTAGTTCAAGTTCGAACTCGTGTTTTAACGAATATGTTGAATTCTTGTTCAAACTTGCTTCATTTATTAATCGAGTTGAGTCGAATTCGAACTCGAGGAGTAACTAGACTAAAATTCAATTCACGTTCAACCTTAAGCTATATACAAACTCATTTATAAAATTTAAAATCAATAAAAAATTATTTGTGAAACTCTAAATTTACCTCATTTCCGAAACTCAATCCAAGTTTAAACTCAAATTTTGAATTATTCAATATATTTAAATGATAACATATAATTATTAATATCTATAATTTATTTTTTAAAAATAAATATATAATATAATATTTGATCTACTTACTCATAAATTTATCGAGCCAAGTAAGAGTTTGTTCAAACTTGACTTGTTTAATGAGCTGAACTTTATTTTTGTTTCCATTTAACATAATAAATAAGTCGTGTTAAATTTTTATAGAATCAAGCATCGAGTTACTTGTCAGTGTATTGATTCGTTTGCACCTCTACCTACGACATGCCACTGATGACAAAAAAAGAGGAAGAATTTTATGTCATTGACCTGGTCAAATTTCATAAAAATTTATTATACAAGAAAAACGTCTTAATAAAATTTTCCTTACTGCCGTGGATGTTCGAAGTCAAAACTGGAGAAGAGACCTCAGAGCACACGTAGCTGTCGTTATAACTCTCCTTGTCTGCTGTGCACTCAAAACGAGAAGTAAATGAAGGGAAAGGTTCTCTGAAGAGTCTCATTGTATGGCCGGAAAATTTAATTTTTTCGGCTGACGTCAGAACGCCGTCTTCAATTTATTGTTTTAACCACGCAATGTCAGAGATTCTTCTCAACAAACAAGGTCCCAAGGTTTGCTATCTTTTACAGCAGTATAAAATATGTCAAACTTCAAAGAACATCCCGAGTAAAATATATCAAGAAATTAAATAAATTAAATATTTTTAAAGTGGAATGCACTTGATTGGGTATGATCTCATGAAGGAGCTAGTCATCGTTTGGGAAAAATTACCGGTTAATATCTTTGTTAAACAAATTAGATAATTCGATTATGACAGTATATATATATTAGAATAGAGTGACCATCCAGTCGAAAGATGAGAGATAGAGTGCCACGTAAGACATCAAAATATAGTAGCTACCTCTTGAAATGTGGGGGGCCCACCACTGGAATCTAAATCAGCCCTAGGTGTCATATGTTTGATTGTTACATTAACCTTTTTATATATAAGGTGATCTTAGCAAGATTGTAGATCTTTTAAAGAATAGATTCTAAGCCAGAACACCTCGAGGAAGAGTACATAAGAGATAAATCAATGGGCTATTAAATATCAGTTTTTTAATCAATATTCAATTAAAAAGAACTCCACAATTGAGCAAACTATATATTGCAAATCCTTCAAGATGGATAGATAACTAGGGAAAACCTCCTTTTATCGAAAGAGCGTTGCAATGGTTTTGTAGCATCATGCTCATAGGAGCCACTAGGGTTTGAAACCCCATCTCCCTATCTGGAGTGAACGGCAAGTGTCGTGGTATCCAACTATGTCATACTCGTGGACTTCACCACGGAAAGTTGTTTAGCTCACTTCTCCTAACAAGGATTCTTTAAAGTAGGTCTTGTGACATGACACAAAAATATGAACATGCTATGATAAAATAGTGGGGTGTTTGACGAGTTTTTGTTATAATTTCATGTTTTTGTAACAAAATTAGTTAAAAGTGATATTTTGCGATCATTACAAATTTATGTTTTTAAAAATAAATTTGGACAAAAAATGTGAGATTCATTGCAAAAAACAAGTTTTTTTAAAGAGATTTCCATTTTGGATAATTTATCATGTTTATAAAATTATATTCCCTACAAAAAAATTATGTTCTTTAGGACTACTTATTGGAGTTGGTTGAAAAAAGCTCTCTTAATAGGAGTAGTTGTGACAGCAAAAAAGAAGCTATCGCAAGTGAACAATCATCGATAATGGCTTTTAAAAACTCTCTTGTTAAAGTATTCGTGATGGTTTCAACCATCGCGAACTCATAATGCCTTTAAACTATAGATATAGGGTGCTTTGAGATTTACATTTATGACTGCTTTTAAAGATTATCACAAATATTTTACTGGTGACAACTAAAGTCTTTGCCAGTGATGTCATGTCGATCGTTGAATGATCAAAGGTCATTGTCGAAGGCTTTACATCTATAGTCATGTTGAACGTTGAGCGGTCAAAAGTCATTGGTATCTAGTGGTCCCCCACCTCTTTTTTTGTCATATATGTCTCACATAGAGCCATTGCCAATGATTATAAACCCTTCAACAATCAACATGTTATTGCTGGTGATGATTTCGTTATCATCAATAAGATATCTGTGTCAACTTTCGCAAATGTAGATCTTGGATCACCCCGTATATATAGTTTTAGGGCCTTTTCTAAGTTCGTGATGGTTCAAGCTTTTGCAAATTTTTTAGCTGGAAACAACTTAAAGAAACCATTCTCGATGTTTGTTCATTTGTGACGACTCCTTTCTAGCTGTCACAACTACATTTATTAGGGATGACTTTTTTCAATCAATGCAAATAAGTCATCCCGGAGAACATATTTTCTTGTAGTGAATATAATTTTATAGACATGATAAATTTTATGAAAAGGAAATTTATTTAAAAGAAGAACATATTTTCCTTTAACTTAAAGCTTGACTAGAATATCATATGGAATAGTTTTATAATGGAACAAGAGTCAAGGAGCTTTTTAAAAAATAGTGACATCTTTGGAATTGGGCTAACTGATAGAGGCCAAAATGTGACACTCTTTTATTATTATTTTTTTGAGTTAGCTTGAGTTGTTTAAGAAAATAAGTTTATTATCATTGGATGCCATTTTTATTTTATATTTTATGTTGTTATTATCTTCTTTTCAAATTTTATTAACACTTATGGGGTGTTTGGTTGCATGATAATTTTTTTTACACTTTCATGATAAAAAAATGCATTAAAATAAAAAGTGAACCAACTCATGATATAAAGTTATCATGTTTGGAGGGATGTGATAACAAAAAAGAGTAACTACTATACATGACCAAACAAAGTGGGGAACCACAAGAAAAAAGAAAGAGGTGAGACTCTCTTTTTTTGTTTAAGAAGAAAATTACTTTCAAAATATAAAATTGTCATGGTTGTCAAACACCCTTTTAATAAGTTTTATTATAATTTTTAAAATTTAAAATAAAAACCTCCATTATCATGCAACCAAACACCCCATTAGAGTTGTTCTTCGATTGACTTTGTTATGTTTGCTTATTTAGTTGAAGTTTTGTTATTTTTTTTGTTTTTAAGTCACATAGCTTTTAAATGTTATTTATCTAGTATGCTTTAACCTAAGTTTATTCAAATAGTTTATTTTAATACTCTTTTTATCAAAAGGACCATGGGTATTAAGCATGTTATAAATATACACAAGCTCATGTCCCTTATAAGGTCATATCTTCTATTATTTATAACATGTTCATCCAAGATGTATCATGTAAAGTATGAGACTAATTACATTGGTTTGATGACTTATGGTCATTTATCCTTCATGTTTCAAGTCTTATTGCATATATATAGACTAATGTGATATATGTAATTTTAACAACATGAGGCCATGGCTCTAGTTAAATTTTTTTGGTATACTTTTTGTTTTGTTTTGTGTTGACCATCAGCCTTATTTGCAATTATTAATGCATCTAGTTGATTAATTTATAGGCATCCAATTACGACATATTATTGTGATACTTATATGATCATAATTATTTTTCAGTTACTAACCATGTACGTATATTATTGATCATGTTATTGTGACATTTTTCTTATCCTATCCGGTTTATTATTCTTGTGGTATTCATTTAACAACCCTCAAAATATATTACTAATCCTCTAGATTATGTAATTGTAAACTCTTTAGATATGTTATCAACACTAAGATTTTCCAGTTACAACTATTTACGTACATTACTAACCCTCCAGATTTCGATTTTTCAATTATTAATCATTTACATATATTATTAACCCTCAAAATAAATCGATATTAACTTCAAAAAAATATTGAGAAACCACATTATTAAATCATGTTCTTATAAATTTTTTCACTCACTAACCCTTTTACATACATTACAACCCTCAAGGTAAATTGATATTGACTCCAAAAAATCTTGAAAAGTCACAAGATTAGTTATTAGTCAATGTTCTCTTAGATTTTCTAGTTACTAAGTTTTTACATTTGTTAATAAATTTTTTCATATATTACAAATCCTCAAGATAAATGGATTTGAACCCCTAAAACCTATAAAAATCACATAATCAGTTATTAACTCATGTTTTATTGGATTTATTAATTTATAACACATATTACATATATTTCTAACCCTCAATATCAATATTAACCTCAAAAGTTAATCCTGAACTATCACATAATTAGTATATCACTCTACTTGGAATGGGCGTAACTATAGTAGTAAACTGAATTGAACCGAACCAACCATTTAGTTGGGTTCAGTTTAGATGTATAATCATTCGATTTTGAGAACCAAATGAAACTGTTATCTTATGAACAATTTGGTTCGGCTTTTCTTTGTCTAAACTGAATCAACCAAACTTAATATTTACAATTTTTCAATATGGTAAATGAAAAAATTTAGTAAGATTTGATAGGCATCTCAGGTGTTTGCATCTCAATTAGGTGGATCCTAAGAAGGATAGGTGAATCATTAACGTTATGAATATTTTTAATATTAAATACATTTTTTTAATTAATTAGGAGATTATTATGATAATTACTCCCTCTTTCAGTTACACCTCCTTCTATTTTCTCTCCTCTCGATTTCCCAAGCGGAACCATCCCTCTCCATCTCCCTCGCGTCCGCTGGCTCCCTCGACGGACGCGTCTCCTTCGACGTCGCTTCGTCGCCGCCGCCCCATCGCCTGCACGTTGATTCTATTACCACCCGCCTGCGACAGTCGCGGCGTCTTCGTCGTCGTCTTCGCCAGCCTCCCTTGCGCCGGCCGTTGACCCCCCTCCTCACGTCGTCCCCACCTGCGCCTGTGCGCGCCCGTGGTGTCGCCGCGTCACCCGCCGCCCCGCCGCCCTCAGTCGCGCAAGCTGCTGCAGCCGCAGCCATCCGCCGCCCCTGCCGCCCGGCGCGGCAGCCGCCGCCGTGCGCCGTCCCGCCGTCCCGCCGTGCATCGTCGCCCGCTCAGCCGCCGGTGCCCCCTTTCGCCGCCGCGGCCGCACCCCCACTAACTCGCCCCCCCGCCCGCCCCCGTCTGTGAGAGCACCGCCGCTCGTTGACTCCCCCGGCCGCCTTGCCTCGCGCGTCCGCGTGAGCCCGCCGCTGCAGCCGCGCGTCTGCCCCACCGTCGTGCCCCGTGCCCGCCATCGCCGGGCGCCCGCCCGCGGCTGAAGTGCCGCCGCCCTCATCCGCACCCCGGCGTCGACTGCGCCCCCCTCCCCCGGCTACTCCTGCAGCAGCCTGCCGCCGCCGCCTGTGGCCACCGTTTGTGCGCCACGGCCATTGCCGCCAAGCACCTTCGCCTGAACACCCTCCGGTGCATCCTCCCTCCACGCCGGTATAACGCTCTCTCTCTCTCTCCTCTCTCATATCATATTGCCTCCTCTCTCTTAATCTCTCTATTCTATATATTTTTTCCTCCTTCCAACAGATCGTCAAGACTGTCTAGTCTGGTTCGATTTTTCGTCGTGACCGCAGCATACTCGCCGTCCAGTCAATCTCTTTGAAATTCCGTGCGCTGTTCGTCGTCGCCGTTAAGGTAGGTGTCTCGGCTATTCTTAGCACTCCTATATATTTGATTAAACCATAAAAGCCTGTTTAGATCATCATGATTAGAATGATTTAATTAGTGGGTTGTTTTAATTTATTGACATGTTTAGATAGAGTTAGATTAGCCTGTTTGAACCATGCATGTTTAGATTAATTTAGTGTTCATGTATATTAGTCGTCATGATAGGTTTTTATATGTTTTAACCTAGTTAGTTTAGCATGTTTGCATCACGATAATCTTAAATATGTATATCCCGATCTGTTAAAAAGCCGATGTAAGGTTTAAGCATAGTGTTTGTCAAAGTATGTGATTGATATGTTTAGGTTGTAGCTTGCATGATCATATTTATATGCATCTTATGATTGAATAGTTCTAGTTTGTGCTAGATTGTGGTGTGGTATGCAAATATGTGGTGCATAGAACCATGAGTGTTCATCTATATATTTCATGTTTGGATTGCCGATTTCATGTTCATGGTTACTGTCTGAGTTATTTATATGCTTGCATTGTGTGAGATGTGGTTAATGCAGTGAGCTGCATTGTGATGGAAGTTTACTTTACCAGACTATGTTAGTGGCCCGTGGGCAGCGGAGATTAGTTGAATCCGGAGCATCCTTCGATCCCGGATACCGCGGTTTATCCTAAGTACTCCCCTGCCTAGGGGTACTATGAGATTTAGTTACTATATGTTACTTCCTACTATATGGTAAATCTGATGCTACTTTTGTGACATGGCTACGTTGTCCAAATGGAGCATGATATCTACTCAGACAAGTGTTTTGTTGTGCATTTTGGCATGTATATTAGTGGTCTAGTGGAGCCTTGGGTTTCATGACAGGTGTATGTGTTGTGAGCATACCTAGAGTAGTTAAATGTGCAGGATGTGTTGGTTTTAGTGCATAGAGTCATATTATCACATGGGTTTGTAGAAAGACATTGTAACTATTTAATTGAAGATATATAATTAGCTTGAACCCTATGTATTATAATCTGAATGTTTAGGCTTAATATATATTTAATATCAATAGAAATCATTATTATAGTAGGGTAGTTCGGGTGTAAGTTCTACTGAGTCTATGGTGACTCACCCCTTCCGTTGTTAATATTTTTAGGATTGCAGGTTTAGCGCAGCAGAAACGTAGTGGTGTTTTGGAAATCCGAGAAGCTAGTGGAGTATTTATGCAATGTTGTTATTTGTTTTGTTTAGATAAGTGTTTGTTTGTGGTGTTAATAAGTTGTAAAGTTTGGAATTGTGATTTTGGATTGTGAGTTTGGCCTTATTTGGTTCCAAACTGATATTCTTCCCCGTTACGTCGTCGGATTATCTTCTGTTGTGCATGTTAAAAATCCGGGTAGTGACAGGTTGGTATAAGAGCATTAACCCTGCCGGAATATCTATTTTGTCATGCCCTGGTTTACGATGTCGGTTTGGATTAGATGAAATTGATATTTGGAAAAAAATGATCTTGGGCAGGAAGAATTATTTAGATTGTCTATTAGATTAAGAATTTTATTGGCATAGAAATTTGATATTATTAGATATCTACATTGGATAATTACAGGTATCATTTTATGATGATTTAATTTTAAGATTTAGTGGATTTTGGAGTTTAGATTTATGATTATGGGATAAGATTATTAATTTGGATTGTTAGATTTTAGTATTGGATGGTAATTTGGGTCATTAGTGCTTTGGATTGAACAATTAAAATGCAATGACCAATTTTCAGATTGGATGGATATTGTAGATTTGTTTGATGAAGAATTATTTTCACTAATCTTAAGACATGATCAAGATATACATATTGGATTATCAAATGTTTGATAGGTGATGGTTGATCATTCTCGTGTTGGTTTATAGTTTGAGGAGGAAATTTCTAGATTTAGTATTTTTTTAGTAATTTAGATTGATGGTGAATTTAATAAGTATGATTAAAATCTTGATAATATCATATGAGTAGTAGATATTGAAATAGACTTGTTAAATAGAAGAGTTAAGAACTTTAGTGAGAATCATTTGCTAATATATGTGATTACAAATTGATATTACCTATAAGATGGATGTTAGAGATAAATTTTTTGATTATAATTTGATAGAAACATCTTTAGACAAAAATATACTATGGTTGATCTAATTGATTAAAGATTGAAGTATTATGGTTTAGGATATGTTAATATTGTCGGAAATAGTAAACTTGTTAGATATATTTTAGAAGTTAGTGATTCGGTTATCTTGGTGACTTAATATAGATAGTATGATGTGATTATATTTGAGATCATAGGTATATGAATGATATAGAGATTAAAATAATTACAGTGATTGGATAAGTGAATTACCAATATGAATTTTGGAATAGATTTATGAAAATATAGATATTATCGTAAGGTTGTAATCTTTTAATATTGAAGATGAGATGTTTAGAAGATTAGATATTAATCTTAGAGGTTAGACAATTATTTAGACAGGCCTATTATTAGTTTATATTTTTGTCAATCTGATTTAGATCATGATCAAATCATCCAAATTATCCTTCATTATCTATCAATCTAGAACTCTAGTATTATTCTTTCTATCCGATATGAATTTGTCTTATCCGTTTGATGGTTCATTCTCTCTTCAAATCGTGATTTGCAATTTTAATTAGGACTAGACTTTGTATGCTTGGATTTATACTTGAGTAGATGGTGATGGAATAATTTTTGGATTGTGATTTGATCTCAACTTATTAGAAATGGTCTTTAGATAAAGGAATAGTTAAAGAATTTTCTATCTTTATTTGTGGATAAGATCAATACCTATAATCCTATGATAATATACATTTAGATTTTTGTGGATCAAGTCATTAGGAGTGATGATCTTTAGATAAGATATTGATCAATTAAATTCGATATTTAGATTATGATTAGATCATCAACTAGATGATTATATTGAGTCATTGATGGCATTTGGTATGTTATGATGTTAAATTTTCGGATTTAGTATATTTGAAATTTTAGATAGTTGATGATCAAGTTTATCAAACTTAGACATGATTATTAAGTTCGTATCATGTAGGGATTATTGGATTATTGAATATTTTTATGAAAAATATTTGATCCATATCATATTGACCTACAAATATACATATATATATTTTTTGATTTGGTATATTGATAATTTGGATTAAGGATCATTAGAGTTAAGGCTCAGAGGTTATTTGATTGGATGACATAGATGTTATATAGATAATTTAGATTGCCTATTAGATTGAAAATCTTACATAGCATTGAAGATTGATATTAGATAGATTAGAATGATATAGATGGATAGATAATAGATAGGTAGATTGATGAATGAGTGGTTAGTCAGTCAATTAGTTAGTTAGTTAGATAGATAGATGTGTTTAGGTAGAGTGGTAGATGGACAGATAGATTAGAAGAGGAGAATAGTTAGATAAATTGAAGGATGCAATTGTTCGGTGAGTTCAGTTGAATTTTCGAGGACGAAAATTTTTGTTAGGAGGGTAGATTGTAACGTTATGAATATTTATAAAATTAAATAATTTTTTTAATTAATTAGTAGATTATTATGATAATTACTCCCTCTTTAAGTTACGCCTCCTTCTATTTTCTATCCTCTAGATTGCCCTAGCGGAACCGTCTCTCTCCATCTCCCTCGCGTCCTCTGGCTCCCTCGACGGACGCGTCTCCTTCGACGTTGCTTCGTCGCCGCCGCCCCATCGCCTGCACGTTGATTCCATCGCCGCCCGCCGGCGGCAGTCGCGGCGTCTCCGTCGCAGTCTTCGCCAGCCTCCCTCGCACCGGCCGTTGACCCCCCTCCTCACGTCATCCCCACCTGCGCTTGTGCGCGCCCGCGGCGTCGCCGTGTCACCCGCCGCCCTCGGCTACGCAAGCCACTGTAGCCGCGGCCATCCGCCGCCCCTACTGCCCAGCACGACAGCCGCCGCCGTGCGCCATCGCCCGCTCAGCCGCCAGCGCCCCCTTTCGCCACCGCGGCCGCACCCCCACTAACTCGCCCCCCCGGCCGCCTCCCTCCGCGAGAGCACCAGCGCCCGTTGACTCCCCCGGCCGCCTTGCCTCGCGCGTCTGCCCCGCCGTCGTGCCCCGCGCCCACCATCACCGCGTACCCGCCCGCGGCTGAAGTGCCGCCGCCCTCAGCCACACCCCGGCGTCGACTGCGCCCCCTCCCCCAGCTGCTCCTGCAGCAGTTTGCCGCCGCCGCCCATGGCCACCATTTGTGCGCCGCGGCCATTGCTGCCGAGCACCTTCGCCTGAACACCTCCGGTGCACCGCCCCTCCACGCCGGTATAACTCTCTCTCTCTCTCTCACTCTCTCTCCTCTCTCATATCATATTGCCTCCTCTCTCTTAATCTCTCTATTCTATTTTTTTTATTCTTAGCACTCCTATATATTTGATTAAACCATAAAAACCTGTTTAGATCACCATGATTAGAATGATTTAATTAGTGGGTTGTTTTAATTTATTGACATGTTTAGATAGAGTTAGATTAGCCTGTTTGAACCATGCATGTTTAGATTAATTTAGTGTTCATGTATATTAGTCGTCATGATAGGTTTTTATATGTTTTAACCTAATTAGTTTAGCATGTTTGCATCACGATAATCTTAAATATGTATATCCCGATCTGTTAAAAAGCCGATGTAAGATTTAAGCATAGTGTTTGTCAAAGTATGTGATTGATATGTTTAGGTTGTAGCTTGCATGATGATATTTATATGCATCTTATGATTGAATGGTTCTAGTTTGTGCTAGATTGTGGTGTGGTATGCAAATATGTGGTGCATAGAACCATGAGTGTTCATCTATGTATTTCATGTTTGGATTGCCAATTTCATGTTCATGGTTACTGTCTGAGTTATTTATATGCTTGCATTGTGTGAGATGTGGTTAATGCAGTGAGCTGCATTGTGATGGAAGTTTACTTTACCAGACTATGTTAGTGGCCCGTGGGCAGCGGAGATTAGTTGAATCCGGAGCATCCTTCGATCCCGGATACCGCGGTTTATCCTAAGTACTCCCCTGCCTAGGGGTACTATGAGATTTAGTTACTATATGTTACTTCCTACTATATGGTAAATCTGGTGCTACTTTTGTGACATGGCTACGTTGTCCAAATGGAGCATGATATCTACTCAGACAAGTGTTTTGTTGTGCATTTTGGCATGTATATTAGTGGTCTAGTGGAGCCTTGGGTTTCATGACAGGTGTATGTGTTGTGAGCATACCTAGAGTAGTTAAATGTGCAGGATGTGTTCGTTTTAGTGCATATAGAGTCATATTATTACATGGGATTGTAGAAAGACATTGTAACTATTTAATTGAAGATATATAATTAGCTTGAACCCTATGTATTATAATCTAAATTTTTAGGCTTAATATATATTTAATATCAATAGAAATCATTATTATAGTAGGGTAGTTCGGGTGTAAGTCCTATTGAGTTTATGGTGACTCACCCCTTCCGTTGTTAATATTTTCAGAATTGCAGGTTTAGCGCAGCAAAAGTGTTATGGTGTTTTGGGAATCCGAGAAGCTAGTGGAGTATTTATGCAATGTTGTTATTTGATTTGTTTAGATAGGTGTTTGTTTGTGGTGTTAATAAGTTGTAAAGTTTGGAATTGTGATTTTGGATTGTGAGTTTGGTCTTATTTGGTTCCAAACCGATATTCTTCCCCGTTACGTGGCCGGATTATCTTCCGCTGTGCATGTTAAAAATCCGGGTCATGACAGAATCTCATTCTCAACAAGGTTTATCTCTGTCTGCTCCATATTTACCGAGTCTTTCTTAGAATATTGATTTTCAATCTCCTCTATCAGTTGGCAGTCCATCTTTGATGACCTCAGATATATTATTGTCATAAATATTTTAAAATCATTATATATAATAGATGATAACTAGAATTTTTAATATTTTTATTATATTTTGTTTCATATATTAAACATGAGAGAGGTTCTGCTCGATCTTATGCGGTGCAAACTCTACCATTTGGAGAGAGCCTTCACATCAATTCGGTCAAAGATCCAGCTATAAGGACGCATAATGAAAAGTTCACTTCATATCTGGGCGTATGCAACATAATGCACTATAATTTATAATTACAATTTAATAACGATAGTTAATATAATAATGTCAATGATTGTTAACATAGTTATTATATGACAACATTTTAGCTTTGAGTGGTTTGCAGCGATAATTGTAAATATTTTAAGACACATGAGAGAAATACAGAGAACATAAATGAATCATTTTAAAAAAGGTAAATAATATAGTTAGGCTTTTAGCAAGTTATATGTTATCTATAAACTATTAGTGTTGGTCACATTTAGTATTTTATAGGACAATCACAGGAGAAGGCAAAGGAGAATGTGCCTCCACAACGTGATTGTGACAGGTGACATCACATTTGTGACTTATGGATGTAAAATACATGTAGATGAAAAACATTTGTTTTTCATGTTTAATGTTCATCATGCTCATTTATCTGTCTTACTGAAGAGGATAAATGAACATTCATCTATTAGAACAAGACTTTGTAAGTAATATTTTCTTATAATAATGTGTTGTTGATTTCATATGCATTATATTAATGTTAAATATTATAAGCATATATAAAAAGGTCACTCTTTTACATGTCCAAAGGTACTACATATAACATAAATTCATGAAGAATTTGATGGATCCAATGTCTGAAGCAAGGAAGAGAGTTGTCAAATGATGGTAAGTGTATAATTTGTTTATGTAAATTGTTGAATATTAGTTACAAGTTGTAATAAAATATCTTCTTTGGGACCATGTGACATAGTTGATGAATGCTCAAACATTCGAGAAGTCAGATGTTAGGATATCTAAATATCTATTCAATCCTTAGAAGGCATTCATCATCGTCTTAGCCAAAGATAGATTGTGATGGATTTGATATGAGAAGTGAAGCCATACTCGCAACATTTGGTATGGTGGAAGTAGTGGAGGCACTACTACTTCCATGGATGCATTAGTCTAGAGTTGATGGATAAGGTGGTGAAGAAAACAACTGAGATTTCTTCTCTTAAGTAGCAAATATCTGATCAACAAAAGAATTTTGAGCAAACAATTGAACGGTTAATTCAAGAAATGTTAGCTAAAATTGATCAAAGACTTCACCTACTAGTTAATCCATCGAGCTCAATGCCACTTTAGAGATAGAGAGAGCTGGATGGAGAACATGGCAACGAGGACGATGTGGACGAAGTGGATGAAGGCTCCTTTGGAGAGGATGAGTGATTGATTTTGAATGTTCATTTTTTTTTATAAATGTTTGATTGTATATAATTGTCCAAATAAATTGAATTTGTTTTAGTTCTTCATTACCTGTGTATGTAAATTTTGGGTTCAATATATCTTTGATATTGTGGTTTGTGTACGTGGTATTTGTTTATTTATGATTTGGGAACAAAGTGTATGAATGATATGTCGATTTACACGATGAAAATGTTTTATGGATGGTTTGTGTATGAAAGTACACAAAGGTGTAACTATTTGTGTAAATTAAAATGTGTATTCACAGATGTTGTACAATCAATGTATGCACGAATTTTTATTTTTTAATACATAAAATATTTTAATCAAACACTATGCCATCACGAATCATTACTATTAACAGCTCCCAATCATCGCCAACTCACCAACACAGATTATCCAGCACTCAAAAATTCTTTTAGAGAAACACTATGCAATAGCTAAGAGTTGTTGCAACCAAGGTACTAGCAATAATTTCTACTGCACAACTGGTTAGGGGCACCATTGGTAATATATTTGTGATGGTAGTAAATCATCGTTAGTACCTTAGTTGCGACAGACTTTGATCTAGCCATCTCAAAATGTCATTGGTGATGGACTTATTTACTATCACTTTTTAGTTGTCACCAAAATATTTTTGCTAGCGTGTTTACATTTTTTATTGTCACCGTTATTATCTTTTCTTGTACCGATTTTTATTGTAACTACTAAATATTTTTTTAACAAAGTTTGTTGCAGGATTTTATTTTTATTGAAAAAATAATTTATTATGAGAGAAAAATGCCCTATAAATTATTGTATTCCAAGAGATGATTGGTCTTAGTCTTCACACTTGAAAAAGACTTGGCTGCACATTTTAAAATGTTACTAATCCCTATAAATTATTTTTGAGTTACTGATCACTCTAAAATGTTAGTAAATCCTTTAGTAACTATATGCATGTTTTAGTAATATTTGAGAAGGGTTAATAACTCAAAAATAATAAATTTAACAATTATATACATCATTTAGTAATTATAAGAACAGTCTTTTAATCACATAAAAAAATTTACTAAGTGACACAGATATACGTGAATCTCTCTTATCGATAATTGCGGGATTTCCATCATCTGAATGTCTGAGGTGATCCACACTCAAGTGACGTTTGTTTTGGCTTAATCTAAAAGTCTAAACTCTTAATTTCACCTCTAACCTCTTAGTTGGTGGTAAAAAAGTGATTGATTTGATTAAGATATAAATGATAAATTTTATTTGATAAAACATCTAAAACAACTTCTAATTTTAATAATCTCACATCTCATCTTGATCACATAAAATATAATTAACATCTATAAACATAGAGTTGAGTATGACCTAGACCCATAGTATTTGGTATAAAAAATTAATATGCACATATTTCTATAAAACATTATGGTAAATAAATTTAAATGTATAGAGAAAATATGCTTTTTCCAAACTATAATTTTAAGTAACGACATAATTTTTACAAATGATTAGTGTTATGTGATAATTTGCACGAATAGACAAATACAGAAACACAAAATTTAAAACGTAAGCATAATATTAAAAAATTATTAAATAATATGATGAAATTTTATACCTTATTTTCTCTACAAAATAAAATCATATTTATTCCTTCCAAAGCACATGTGCCGCAATGCTGATGGTAATCGCCAGGAAAAGATGGAGCATGAAGGTTTGAAAACAAAAAAGTTAAAATCAGATCCATTAAGAGATTTTTAAGAGTTAAGAGCCTTGTTTAGACATTTATTATGATGTTTTACCTAACAAGCACACAAGTCTAACCTCTTTCCGAATAAGAGGTTAGAGATCCATTAAGCTTAATCAAATATGACCTCAAACAACAATGGAACAACTGAAGTAGAATTTCATAACCCCGAAACCCAGGTTTTGAAGTTCGCCTTTCTGAGCCGTCAAAAGAGAGCGCAGTCGCTCTCGAGGGGCCATGACCTACTTTTAGGGCGTGCTCTGACCCTTCGCCCCCGCTATAATGTTTTTTTCCCCTTCTGCGACGTGCCCATGCATGCCATGTTGTAGGAGATCTCAAGTACCGCTCACAAAGGGACCCTTTGTAGCCATCACTGTCCTGTGGAGTCACGCTCACCTCCGCCGACCGGCGGAGGGCCACATCCCTCCCCCGTTCAAGTGATCACTATCTTTTTCTTTTCCTTTTTTTTTTAAGTTACTAATCCCTTATACACAGGAGAAGCTACCCACACTGATTCTATCCACCTTTTGTGAAGAGTTGACTGTACTCATCTTTTGCAAGCTCTTTGGTTGGTGCCTTCGGCAGGAAGTCTTCTTGCTCGAGTGGACTGACAGTCTAGGCGCCTGGCGAGTGTTTCTCGCTCGCCGCCGAGGTCGCGGAGCTCTCTCCGCTGTGAGGGGCCGCTCGCCCTTCCCTTCGCTCCATCGCTGCGGTTGTCCGATTTTGTGTGCAGTGCTTATTTTGGCAGATTTTGTGCTGTTTGCAAAGGGAAGGGACTGTGTTTGGAGGAAGAAAAGTATTTTTTTCTGGATGAGTTTTCTTACTCTTTCGACTAGTCTTGTTTCCGACGAACAAGATAAAATCTTCTTTTTTTTCTCTTTGAATTCCCTCTTTCGAAACTTTCAAAACTCTGCGAACTCTTTGTCTCGAATCCATTTTATCTACCTTCTATCTTTTATGTTTTTATCTAGTTTTTTTTTCTCTCTTAACCTTGTGATCTTTGTTGTTTGGTTTGTTAATCTCACCTCTTTGTCCTCTGTTCGAGATCTTTATTTGTAGTTGGTGAAAAATTTGTCTCGCCTTTATTTTGTCGAGTATATTATCGTGTCTGTTTATTCCTTATCGTTATATTTTCGGGGTCTCTTTTGACTTGATTGTATTGTCATGATCTTATTTGTGAGGCTGTTAGTTTGGGCAACATCCACGTCTTCTAGTTGTGATCATCCGGCCTCTTCACATATGTCAAACTCCCGAAAGATAGTCCTTAATCTTGGACCGTCAAAACATATTTGTGCGCAAGTCTAGTATCCTTCATGACAACTTTCGACGAAGTGGAAGACGAAGTTCCGAAGTCATTCTTCTTTTAGTATTAACATATGTATTCGTTGGTGTCAAAATTTGTTTTATGGGTTCGTTGAATGTGACTCTCTGTTTATGTGATTTAGTCTTTTGTATTTGTGTCGATCTAGCACTACTAATGTAATTTTTTCTTTGTCAAATTAATAGTAAGATGGAGTTAGTTTTCAAAAAAAAAAAGAAAGACAGCTGACGTCCAGAGGGCAGTGAAGGCTCGAGCCCAGCCCGAACCTCACAGTACACCTCCAGTGGGGTGCCTGGCTTTGACGTTGCCAGAAAACGAAACTCTGACCTTGCCCCTCATGCACAAGATTGGTGCCAACGGAGTTAAGCTCGGCCGACAAAAGAAAGACAGTACTCATCTTTTGTGGATCCAATCTGAGCAAATAACTCTGACGTACGTACGAGATGTGAGAGACAAACGTGAGGTCATTCTGGATATTTTATATTTTAATGTATTTTATCGTCCTACTTCCCATTTTAAACATATTTCAAAGATGATTTGCATGTAGTCAAAGGTGTTCCTTCAAAATTTATTTTTCCAGCCATCTTATGAATGCTACTTCTTAAGTCAGATACCAAGATTTCAGCTTTTTTGCTATTTTATCTTAATTAAAATCTTGACTAATATATTATGTCCTGTGAAAAAAACCATTCATAATTTTAACGAAGATTTCAGCTTTTTTTTCTATTTATCTTAATTAAAATCTTGACTAATATATTATGTCGTGTGAAAAAACCCATTCATAATTTTAATATTTTCAATTTTTCAGACCTGATCTCTCTCTCTCTACTTGGGGAATAAATTTAAGTAATGTTTAAGCATATTATGAAATTTATCAAGATTTACGTTAATTATAAAACGTGCGTCTTAAATTAATTATGCAGTTTTAAAGATAATATAAGAGATTAGAAGTAGAGTTAGGATAAGAACTTGTTTATTTTGTTATACTGCTCTTGTTTCGAAATCACTTATTTAAAAATAAGATTGTTTTTGAATTTTGAAATAAGAGTTTTCTTTGGTTATAACTTCGTAAGATGAAAACCAAAGTAAGCAGGAGACCAAATGATAAGATGATTTTACAATTAGCAATAAGTTCTTGTTTTGGTTTTAGTGAAATGAGGGCGGAGGCGTAAAACCGAACAAGAACCGAGGACGAAGCAGAAGACTCAGTTGAGCAGAATACGCTCGGCTGTGTTCACCCATGTGACCCACAGTAATTATATATATGAATTAACACACCAACCAACATACAGATGCCACTTGGCAATAGTGTACAATACATACGTCACCTGGCAGCTATACACTGTGAGTTCGCTAATACTCCCCCTCAAGCTGAAACAAAAAAATTTTGTACCAGCTTGCTCTGTATATGCAAAAATTGATTAACACCCAATGACTTTGTAAAAATATCTGCAAGTTGTTCTGAAGTAGAAACATGGTGTAATGCTATCAACCCACTGTGTAACTTTTCCCTCACTAGATGACAATCGAGCTCAATATGTTTCGTACGTTCATGAAAAACTGGATTGGAGGAGATATGAATAGCTGACAGATTATCACAAAAAACTTGGACTGGTCCACATAAAATTCCGAAATCATGAAGAAGATAAACAAGCCACTGAGCCTCACAGACCCCAGCTGCCAAAGACCTGTATTCTGATTCTGCAGTACTCCTAGAAACAGTATTCTGTTTTTTTGTTCTCCATGACACAGGAGATGTACCTAAAAAGGCAATGTAACCAGTAACAGACCTCCTAGTCAAGGGACATGCTGCCCAGTCAGCATCAGTAAACATCCGTAACTGAACTTTGCTATTTGATGAAAAAAACAGACCTTGTCCAGGAGATGCCTTAAGAAACTTAACCACTCTAAGCGCAGCTTGCCAATGCACTTGTCGTGGATTATGCATAAATTGACTCAGAAGATTAACAGTAAAAGTGATGTCCGGACGGGAAACTGTCAAGTAGATAAGTTTACCAATTAATCTTCTATAAGCCGAGGGATCAAGCAACAGATCAGAACTAGTATCATGCAACTGATGTCTTTGTTCTAATGGCGTAGCAAATGGTTTTGCACCCATTAAACCAGTCTGTGCTAGAAGATCTAAAACATATTTTCTTTGATTCAAGTGAATACCCTCTCGAGATCTAGATATCTCAAGTCCCAAAAAATATTTGGGATCTCCCAAGCATTTAATCTGGAAACTATCAGACAAGAACTTTTTAACTGAATCAATGGCCTCACAACTATTTCCAGCCACCAATATGTCATCAACATACACCAAGATAACAGTAAAAACAGCCCCTTCCTTGTAAGTAAACAAGGAATAATCTACTAAGGACTGTTTAAAACCGGCAGCACAAATGACTTGAGTTAATTTCTGAAACCAGGACCTAGATGCCTGTTTCAACCCATATATAGACTTTTTAAGTCTACAAACAACTTTCTCCCCCTGAACTTCTACACCAGGAGGCACACTCATATACACCTCCTCAATCAAATCTCCATTCAAAAAAGCGTTATTAACATCAAACTGTTTTAAGTACCAACCATGAATGGCTGCTAAAGACAACATAATCCGCAAAGTAGTTAACTTTGCAACTGGTGCAAACGTCTCATTATAATCAACTCCCTCTGTTTGAGAAAAACCCTTGGCAACAAGTCTAGCTTTATACCTTGAAATAGTTCCATCTAAATTAAATTTCAACTTATAAACCCATTTGCAACCAACTGCTTTTTTTCCAGACGGTAATGTAACTAAGTCCCATGTCTTGTTATCAACTAATGCCTTAATTTCAACATCCATAGCTTGTTTCCACTCAAGAAGCTTGGAAGCAACAGAATATGAATCCGGCTCAAAAGATGCATCCAACGAAGAAAGAAAAGCAACATGACTATTACTAAGCCTGTCATAACTCAAGTAATTCTGAATTGGATGTACAACTTGATTGTTTTTAAAAAAACTTGCTGTAAAAGTTGTATAGTAATCCTTCAGATATGCTGGAGTCTTCTTAGTTCGAATCGACAGTCTATTAGGCATTTCAGAACTAACAGAAGGCATGTCATTAACAGGTACTGCAGGACTAACAGAATTTGAAACATCAGCATCTACTGATTCATATACAGTTTCAGCAGACTGAACATCAAAAATATCATTAAGAGGACACTGATTATCACCAACCGCCAGTGGTATCACCTGATTTGTACTGACGGAACTACCTTTAACAGAATTGAAAGGAAAAACATCTTCAAAAAAAACCACATCTCTACTAGTGAAGACACTTCCAGTAGACAATTCATATAACCGATATGCCTTCTGTGTTGTTGGATATCCAAGAAATACACACTTCTTACTTCTGGAATTAAACTTGTCTAAATCTAGATGAGATGTTGACGCAAAACAGAGACAACCAAAAGTCTTTAAACGTTGATAATCAGGAGGTTTATTGAACAACCTCTCATAAGGAATCCCTCCTTGCAAAGGAGCTGAAGACTGTCTATTTATCAAATATACAGCAGTAAGAACACAGTCTCCCCAAAAAACTTTAGGCAAACAGGCCTGAAAAAACAAGCTGCGTGCAACATCTAAAATATGCCTATGTTTCCTTTCTACAACACCATTTTGCTGTGAAGTGGCCACACATGTGTGTTCATGTAAAATACCTTGATCACTAACATACTTCTGAAAAATATTAGAAAAGAACTCAGAACCATTATCGGTTCTGATCCGCTTGACAAACAGCTGAAACTGACGAGAGACATATGAAATAAAATGAGTAAGTATATCCAACACTTGAGACTTGTATTTCATCAAGTAAACCCAAGTGAACCGAGTGAAATCATCAACTATTGTAAGAAAAAAACGTGCTCCTGTTCGGGAAGGCACATGATATGGTCCCCATATGTCTGTGTAACAATTCAAAAGGTGAATTTGTAGCACTAACACTTGAATGAAAAGGCAAACGAGCTTGTTTACCAAGAGGACAAACAGGACATTTAAAATCTGAACTAAATTTGTAAGGTAAATTTTTTTTCAAAGCAACCAGCTTCTCATGTGAAGGATGGCCCAAACGCTTATGCCAAAGCTCAGTTTCCAACGCATCACTCTTGGATAAACTGCAGATTTCTTTGCCCGGACTGAAATAGTACAGACCATCACTTCTAAGGCCCTGCCCAATCGTCTTCTTGGATTGAAGATCCTGAATCAAAAAATTATTCCTGAAAAAAATCACTGAACAGTCCAAATCTTGTACTAACTGCTTAACAGACAACAAGTTATACTTTGACTCCGGCACATAAAGAACATTAGTCAATTTGATATCCTTTGTTAAACAAACGGTCCCAACTCCAGCAACCGAAAGAGAGGTATTATTGGGCAGTAAAATACTCTGATGTACCACTGTTGTACTTGTAAAATTAGGATCAGGAGATATATGAGCAGATGCTCCCGAATCTAAAATCCAGGGAGAAGAAATATCAATGTTAACATTACCTGCCATATTGACTTTATGTTCCACAACATTAGTATTTTTAAGGAGTCTAACAAGCTGTTCATATTGCTCCGTAGACAAAGTATGTCCTGTACCCATATCTTTATTCTGTGTCTGTGAAGATTGACCGCTATTTCTGTCAGAATTCCTGCGATTAAACTTATAATTTGCAGGATATCCAATGATCTTAAAACACTGTTCTCGTGAATGTCCAACTATTTGGCAATGAGAACAAACTTCCTTAGAACGCGGTTTCTTATTTCTGTCATATGCCTTTGACAGCATAGCTTGCTCATCTTGCTGAACAGACACCATAGCATGTGTTTCAGAGGTAATCGGGGTAACAAAAAAATTGCGCTGTGTTTCATCTTGAAGAAGGAGAGAATATGCCCTTCCAACTGTTGGCAAAGGATCAATGAGCAAAATCTGGCTTCGAACATGCGAAAAAACATCATTCAAGCCCATCAAGAATTGAATTAACTGTTTACGATTCTGAACTGTAACCGGCATTTCTGGCTCAAACTGAGCTAATTCATCCCAGTAACCCTTCAAGACTGAAAAATACCTTGTCAAAGAATTATTCCCTTGACGCAAATTTGCAATCGACTGCTCAAGATAGTATATCCTAGGGCCATTCGAAGGAGAAAACCTCTCATGTAGATCATTCCAAACCTGAGTTGCCGTTTCAGCATATAAAACAGACGGCAATAGATCTCTATGAACCGAATTTAATAACCAGGACAACACCATATTATCAACTCTCTTCCATAAATCGAAAGAAGAATCAGCAGTATTTGGCGGACAGATTGAGCCATCAACGAAAGCCAACTTGTTCTTGGCCGAAAGAGCAATAACCATTGCTCGTTTCCATGTGAGAAAATTTTCTCCAACAAGAGGTGAAGAAACTAGAACAATACCAGGATTATCCGAAGGATGCAAAAAAAATGGATCGTGCGCTTCATTTGTCCTCAGACTGTTGACTTGCGAACCTCCAGAAGAAACGCCTGCTCCGGAAGAACCACCTCCATGGAAAGCCATCGAAACCCTTCCTTCGCTCTGATACCAAGTGAAATGAGGGCGGAGGCGTAAAACCGAACAAGAACCGAGGACGAAGCAGAAGACTCAGTTGAGCAGAATACGCTCGGCTGTGTTCACCCATGTGACCCACAGTAATTATATATATGAATTAACACACCAACCAACATACAGATGCCACCTGGCAATAGTGTACAATACATACGTCACCTGGCAGCTATACACTGTGAGTTCGCTAATGGGGTGTTTGGTTGCATGATAATTTTTTGTACACTTTCATGATAAAAAATTGTATTAAAATAAAAAGTAAACCAACTCATGACATAAAATTATCATGTTTGGAGGGATGTGATTACAAAAAATAGTAACCACCGCACATGACCAAATAAAGTGGGGACCACAAGAAAAAAGAAAGAGGTGAGACCCTCTTTTTTTGTTTAAGAAGAAAATCACTTTCAAAACATAAAATTGTCATGGTTGTCAAACATCTCTTTTAACAAGTTTTCTTACAATTTTTAAAAATAAAAATAAAAACCTCAATTATCATGCAACCAAACACCCCATAATGGTTTTCACCTCCCATTCACATGTAAGTTAAAATATAATAGCTATTGTTTCAAAATACAATAGTTTATATTAATTCAAACAATTGAAAATACTATAAAAATAGACCATGTATTACACTCAAACTAAATTTGAATAAGGGTGCAAACGACCAAATATCAGAAACTTGACTCAACAAAAATTTGACTCGATTCATTTATTATGTTAAACAAGTTGATTTGAACAAAAAAAAACTTGATTGGCTAACGCATCGAGTTTGAACAAAACTTATGCTGGATCGATGAGTTTGCGAGCAATTTAATCAAACATTCTATGAATTACTCACTTAAATATTTATTTAAAAAATTAAATGATTATTGTTAATTATTACATAGTGTCCATTAAATATATAAAATAAACTTAAATCAAATGTTATAGATAAACTCAAATTCCAGTTTCACAAATTTTACATTGAGTTTGAGATTTATAAATGAATTCATATCGAGTTTAAACTCAAGTTTAGAGTTCCAGTTCAAACTCGACTCGATTATACATAACCGACTCCAACTCAAACGAGGGTGGACGTTACAGCAATCAAGTTTGATCACCGCAAAATTAAACAGGTTACAACTCTAACGAGCACGCCACAAAAGTCATCATTTGGGAGGTACACAACGCCCGGGGACGTTTTAGCTAGGGCCATAAATGGGTCGAATTCGATAGCAGAATCATCGGAATCTGATTCCGATTCCGATAAGAGTTAAGGAGTTTCGATTTCAATTTCGATAATTTCGGAATCACTATGTTCCGATTCGATCCGATTTTGATTCCGTTATCGAAATCGGATTCGAATATGATAATTTTCAAAATACATATTAAATATTTATTTTTATTCAAAAATAAGTTAATAATTTACATATAATTACCAAAATTATTTTTTATTATTTTTTCAAATTATATAATATATTTTATAATATATTTAAATTTTTTCATTTAATTTTATTTATTTTTTATGAATATCGGATTAACGAAAACAGAATCAACTGATTTTGATTCCGATTCCGATAAAATATACCAGAATGTTCAATTCCGATTCTGATAGTTTATAGGATACAAAAACAAGTTCTAAATCTATTAATTTTTATCAAAATCGAATCAAAATATCAAAATATTAGATTCTATTTACATCCCTAATTTTGGCTCAACATAGTGAGCAGAATCGGAGAATCTAGATTATCCAGTTAATGGGCCTTGCCCGGGCTGACAGAAAACCCAGAAAATATCTGTTCTAGCTTTTAATCCTCTGGGCGTTCGTTTTAACACTGAATAAGCAGATTGTCGACTCAGAAGCGTTTTTAAAGTCTACGAGAATACGGAGCCGAGTATGCTAGGACTCGATTCTGCTGTTATTTTTTTCTCTATTTTCTGAAATTTCTTTTACATATCCATCCTTATCATGCAGCATAATTTAATCTATATCATTACATTAGCAAAATTTTTAAAATGTTTAAAAATTTAGTTAATTTTGTTTGTTGTATTTATGGTTCAGTTTTGTTTTGTTAATTTACAGCATTTTAATTCTAGGTATTTAAAAATTAACTTATGACCCGTTTGGTTAGAATTTCAAATTTGATACTATATCAATATTGATATTAATAGTTTTAGAGGTTGGAGTATCAATATCAAAATTGATACAAGTTGACACTTGTATTACATAATGCGCTTTGTTTTCACTAATAATTTCAAAATTGATACTATTAACCAAACACTTCTGAGTGATTATTAGGAATATCAATTTTAAAATTGATAGTGATAGAGGTGTCAAATAGTGCTACCAAACAGGGCCTTAACTTACAAAGTATTTTTATTTATTTCATATATTTATGCCTTGTTTGGTAACACTATTAGGCACCTCTATCATTATTAATTTTAAAATTGATATTGTTGGTAATCACCTTGAGGTGTTTGGCTAATAATATCAATTTTTAAATTTGTAATGCAAACAACACATGTTATGTAATGCAAGTGTCAACTTGTATCAATTTTGATATTGATACTATATCTTCTAAAAATATCAATATCAATACTAATATAGTATCATTTTTGATACTCTAACCAAACAGGCCATTAAATGATAAAATATAATCATTAATACTCAAAATTAATTTTTTTTTAAAAATAAGCACTCGATCGAATATTTGATTGAGCTACTTGTGAGATTATCGAGTTGGATAGGAATTTGTTCAACCTTGAATCATTTAATGAATAGTGCTTTATTTTTTTAAGTTTGTTTGTTTAATGTAATAAATAAGTTGAGTCAAGTTTTATTGAGCTGATTTTCGAGTTACTTGTTGAGTGTATTGGTTCATTTGCACACCTAGATATTAGATCTAGTAGATGATACCCTATTTGGTTAGAATATTAAAAAAATGATATTATATCAATTTTGATATTGATATTTGAAGGGATGGAATACAACACTTGTATCACATATCATGTTTTATTCACATTAAAAGTTTTTGACTTGGTTAATTAGAGTATAAAAAATGACACTATATCAGTTTTAATATTAATATTTGTACATGTTAGAGTATCAATATTACAATTGATACAAGTAGATATTTATATTACATATCATGTTTTGTTTGCACTAATAATTTCAATACTCATATTGATAGTTTGAATAAATACTGAAGATCATAATCTCTTTCAAAATAGATAGTGATAGATGCGTTTAATACAATTATCAGACGAATCCTTCAATATTGATATTCATTCTCAAACACATGTTGATGATTTCTATTACTAATGGCCTGTTTGGTTAGAGTATCAAAATTGATACAATACCAATTTTGATATTGATATTTCAAGAAGGTGTAATATCAATATCAAAAGTGATAGTATTAAGTTTCTTTAAGCGTTTGGTAATGTTATATCAATATTAAAATTGATATTAGATGTTTGGGGACTCCGGCTGTGGAGGCATCGCCGGGGGAGGGGGCTGGGGTGACGGGGGACTCCGGCTTCTCTCTACGGCCGCGGGGGCGTCTGCCGTGGGGGCGACGCAGCCGCGGGGTGCGGGCGTCCGCCGCCGCAGCCGCGGTAGGCGGGGCGGGGGCGACGGGCGGGGGGAGGGAGGGGGACTCCGGCGGCTTCTCTCCGCGGTCGCGGGGGGGGGGCTCCGACTTCTCTTCGCAGCCGTGGGGCGGGGAGGCGGGGGAGGCGTCTGCAGCAGTTTTAATACAAGTCTTCACCTGTATTATTTATGATACTCTTTCTAACTATTAATCTTAAAATTAATATTAGTATCCAAACACTCACTGATGCAAAATATCAATATCAGTTTTGAAACTGATATCAATACAGGTGCTTGATACTGTAAACAAACAGGCTGTAAGAATCTTAAGATTGATAAAGCTAGAGGTATTTAATAAAGTTACCAAGTATGCCTTAAACAACTGTTTCAAGTGTTGGAAGATAGTATTTTATCAATTTTTGTAATAATATTATACATTAAAATCTAATTTAGGATAACTAGAAATATAAAACTTTCAAGTTTAGTGAGATATGATAATAAGAGGTGTGAAGATTCCATATAACTAAGAATGGTGACGGATCACCCAAAAAAAAGATACGAGAACTTGCTTCATTTTGTCTAAGAAAAAATGTATTATAAAAATATAAATTTATCATGTTTATCGTGTTGGAGAATGACGTATTTAAAAACAACCCAAACTCCATCAAAAACATATACAACACCTAGGGTGACCCACTACTTTCTTCTCTCTAAGGCTCCATTTATTTTGACTTAATTGAAGTCTAATATGTGAATTGGTCAAATATTTGACATTGAAACCTTTGGTAAAGGTCTTAATGCGATAGTAACTTCTGGATAAACTAGTTAATTTTAAGTGGTTCATTATGAAAAAAATTGGAAATGGATAGCTAACGCCCTATTTGGTAACACTATTAGGTATCTCTATCACTATCAATTTTAAAATTGATATTGATAGGAACCATTAAGAGGTGTTTGGTTAATTGTATCAATTTTAAAATTTGTAGTGCAAACAAAGCATATTGTGTAATACAAGTGTCCACTTGTATTACTTTTGATATTGATACTCCAACATTTGAAAATATTAATATCAATATTGATATAATACCAAAAATGAAACTCTAACCAAACAGGGCATAAGGCTTTGTTTCATAACACTATTAAATGTCTCTATCACTATCAATTTTGAAATTGATATTGATAGTAATCACTTAGAAGTGTTTGGCTAATAGTATCAATTTTAAAATTTGTAGAGTAAACAAAACATGTTATGTAATACAAATGTCAACTTGTATCAATTTTGATATTGATACTCCAACTTCTTGAAATATCAACATCAACATCAACATAATATCAATTTTGATTCTCTAACCAAATGGGCCATAAGATTTTGTGTTCCTCGAGACATATTGAGATAAAATTAAGGCTTTATACCCTGTTTGGTTAGAATTTCATTTTCGGTACTATATCAATATTGATATTAATATTTTCAAATATTAGAGTATCAATATCAAAATTAATACAAGTTGACACTTGTATTACATAATATGATTTGTTTGTACTATAAATTTTAAAATTGATATAATTAATCAAACATCTCTTAATGGTTTTTATCAATTTTATTTTTAAAATTGATAGTAATAGAGGTACCTAATAATGTTACCAAATAGGGTGTTAGACATTTTAATAAATCAAATCTAATGCCACATAAGTCCAAATGACAAAAAGTATAACCCTACTTGTGCTTATAAAAAGAGGAGGGACTAGTTCAAGTTTGATTAAGATTACAATTTTACCCATAATTAGGTCTTGAATCTAACAGAAGGTTAGGGCACTTCTATCTTCTAGACCTAATATGACATATATGGGGATGAATAACATAAGTAGATTACATAAAATAATGGATTAACTAAACATTATTTCATTTGATTCATCTTGTTTCAAATACATAAATCTCCTCCCTCTAAAAAAATATATAATTTTTTAAAGTAACTCTGGAAGATTTGATATCAAGCGTCTTGACCTAGATGAGAAAATATGTATGTGTGCACATGATAAAATAGAAAATCATCACATTATCTTTAATAAATAAAACTTGAGTTGTCCGAATTTTAGTAAGTCAAATGATAACGGTCACACTTTATCTTTTAAGTACCATGTGCCACCAATTTTTGTATAATTGAACTTTGAATTTGACTTCCTAAATAAATATAAGCTTATGATTTATTCAATGTTACCACTTAAAGTTTAAAAGTTTATTGCTAAAATATATAAATGAAAAAGCTAGAACATACCATTGATAAGAAAATCAAATATATAGCTTTGTTAAACTTATTTAACATATTGAGAGAAATGATGAGGCCTATCCAAATAGCATGGCTACAAAAGATGATAGACAATCATCTCTTTGAGAGTGGGTCTCTAACTATGATATTTATTTTAATATTGTTTATAGACATTTCTTGATTCTTTACTCAATCTCTAAGAGTATATGTCTAATGTTCTACCACTTTTAGACACCATATTGTTCTAAGAGAATAAAATAGTTGCGAATTATTGTTGTGTATTCTTATAGGTACCAAGTTTAAGTTCACGAAGGTAGATAAATGAATAAATCCCACAATTGAATAGCATAAGCAATAAATTCTGCCGCTATAGTGGAAATAATTATAATACGTTGCTTATCGATGCATCATATATAGATCTTCCTCTTAGAAAAGAAATATTATATGAAATAAACTTTTGTGTATCCAGGCAACTATTATAATCGGCATCAAGATATGTAATAGCCTCTAGCTAATAGTCTTTCAGTCATCTATGACAAAGTTACTCTTATAGTAGTTTCCCTACAATGAAAGCTATATCTTGATGTGTACATACTTAGGTGCATTAGGCTCCATATATAAAATATATTATATTTACTTTCTTCTAAGACATTCTTGGTATGTTTTAATTTACTAAACTTATCACCTTTGAAAATAGAAACCTTTCCGAGTGTGTAAGGAGATACATTGAACTTTTTTTTAAAAACATTTAAGATCTAAGATTTTTTAGAAAAACCTTTTTATCAATTTTTTTGAGAAAACAATCAAGTGCTTGGTGCTCTTTTGGGTTATTTCAATATTCAAGATATAGCATGCTACGCTTAAATATTTTATCTCTAAATTTTTAGATAGAAAAATTTTAGTCATATATAACAAAGCGAGATCTCTATCGATAGACAATGTTGTTGTAAGAAATCATCTTAAAAATTTTGGTGTAGCGGAAGTGATGATTCCTAGGGGTTCATTTTGAACTTGTCTTAATCAGAACCAAATGACAAAAATTGAAAACTGATCGAAACATATTCAAATATACTTAATAGGAATTCATCTAATCCATTGAAAATGAATAAGAAAAACTTCTAATTCTTTTCAAACAATTCAAATGATCGGTCTCTAGTGATATCCATATGAACTTCATCCACAACCGGTTCTCCCTTCGCACTAGTCTCGATAACTCTTCCCGAACAGAGTTCTATCGCCCATGGATGACTTTTAGAGAAAGGAGGAGGTAGGGAGGAGGCTGAGGACATGATTTTCACCCTTGACTTGTTCGGGTTTAGCTAAAATTATTAGTTTTTATAGAGGATTTGAAATTTTTTATAAAAACTCAATCTCTATAAATTACACCATTGCCCTTGTACTTATAGAAAAGTCCTTATGTGTGACCCATTGGGCTGAATAGCCTATTTATTTGAGTCCTAAATAAAATTAAAAAATTCTATTTAATTTAATTAAATCCGTTATCCAATAATAGATTAATCAGCTTACCAATCATGAAGGATACAAGTCACATCTCATGATCTCAAATGGCTACGGAGATAATCTTATCTCTATTAAGCTTTTTCATTGTTAGTTACTACATGGATATAAACATCCTTCGATATCACTAGGATGTTGAAGAGACTATTCGGATCATGTGGGTAAGAAAGGAGTAAATAATGTGGTCATTAGGAACCGTGGGTTCTGATTTGTGCAAAGAAATTACATTAGAAAGTTGACTAATCATGTGTACCTTAGCAAGAGAAGAATGGGTGGGTTCTAGCTACTCCTTCGGCTAGCCGATGAAGAAGAGTCTCCATGCCATGTGTGGTTAATTTCTTGTGAAACTAGAAGAAATAAGTGAAACACAAATTAGAACTAAATGGAGTTAGTAAGTGTAAATAAATGACATGAAAAACAACAATTGGAGAAGAACGGAGTCAAAGCTATCCCTAACTGCTTTTTTAATTTTTTTTCCAATTGAAAAAATGTAAAAAATTTAAAAAACATAAAATATGATGGACAATGACTAAATGATGAGATGAGAAAAATAAAGAATCAAATCTGAACCCATTTGGTGAAGATATGATCAAAACTAGGACTATAGAGAAAGACGAACAGAAACTAGAATCTGCCAGCGCAACTTCGCTTCAGAGCACATCATGACCAGCCACAACTTTGAAATTGAACTCCGCCTATTGCAAATGAAAGATGACTGAGGGAGAAATATCTTTTCTTTACATAGCTTGGGTAGCATATGTCGCCATGCTTCTGTAGAGATCAGAGAAGATGATCCTAGATGGATGTGCATGAACTGACTTTTCTCTCTCTAAACTCACAAAATGCTCTCTCTAAAACTCACTAAAAATTAGTGGGAGAGGGGTTGGATATATTATGGAGCTTAGGTCATCATTTTCCAACTTCTTATGGCCTTTTTATAGAAGTCAGGATGGAGAGTCAGCAATGGCACATGACTCTTGGGTCAAAGATTATCTCCATTGAGAGATAATATCAAATGGAGAAGGAATAGAAGTGATTTCCTATTTTTTAAAGTATTTTCAATGCGAATTTTCCTATTTTTTAGGTGGTGTGTGCACAAGTGAGGCTGATTGGCACACCTGAATGTGCTCTCCCACTCTCCAACTAACTAGGGAAACTAGAGGATCATCCTTAATGGAGATAAGGATAAGATAAGATAAGGGCTGAAGGGGATAAGGATAAGATGGGATAATTCTCAAAAAAGATAAGACTTATCTCAAGAGAGATAAGGATAAGAAGAGATAATCATCAAAGGAGATTAGGCTTGTCTCTTAAGAAGTTTATCCAAGGTAAGGTTTATCCAAGTAGAAGTTTATCCACAGAGAAGTCTATCTGAAGAGACATCTATCCATGGAGGAATTCCATCTGAGAATGAAGAGTGGGCAAGGGTGTGTGTGCACAAGGGTGTGAGGAGAGAGGAATTGATGCATGGATGAGGTGAGGAGATAGGAAAGGTGGCAGCCCATCTCTGGAATCTCATCAAAATGCTCCTGATTTGACAGATGTTAATTTTGGTCGTAGACAATTAAATAAAGCCTGAATTCACCCAGAAAAATCTGAAACTTGCTTTAATGGCCATTGATCTTGCGCTACATCAACATGTGTGGCCAAGATCTCTCATCTTTGATTTTACTGATTTCTCCAATCGGTGAGATCTTGGCTATCGATAATATCAAAAAATGTAATTGAGTGCAATTAAATCATCACACTAGTCAAATTTTATTTCCAATGTATCAATATTTTTTAGACTAAAATCTTGGACTGGGAAATTGTAATTTTTAGCTAGTGGGCTGATCCAGAAACTAATCGGACCATTATGCCTCTAGGGTGACAATGTACAGGCTCCTGTCTAGATTTTATCTTTCTTGAAAAACTTTTTGATCGACAGTTGGATTTTCGATCTATCTCAAGCATTGTCTAGCTCTACCGTAGATCGACATTGTGGTGAAGTTGGACCACTCTGATAAAGTCCCGATCCATTGCTAAGTGTTGGGGGTAAAACGGTCATTTTGGCCTTCTGGTGTTCATTTTCCCTATTTTGGGCACTGTTGAAAAGCTTGTGACTGGAGGCCGTTACAAGCAAACGAGAAGTCAGAATTTGATGTCCTATGTTGCATATGAAAGAGGACTCTCCGAGGAAGCTTTCTTTATAGATGGATCAATCAGCAAACACCCCAATTATCCAAAATTTCATTAAGAAGTTGAAGTAGTGACAAAAATGACCTGACAATGACTGAAAAGCTTTGATAGCAAACAAAAAGATGTGGAATGGCCCAAAATACATTCAATAATTTAAAACTTGATCATAACCTTCAAAACTTTATCATCAAGCATTGATTATTGAACTGCCCTCATGTTTCCATTATTAATGCGTGGCTCTTGCTAGGAAGGTACGACTTTATTCAGAAACCTCTAGAAAACATCCAGCTCCACTCGGTAAAGCTATGAATAAAAGAGAAAGACCAACGATGTCAAAACAATGTAATCACATGTATCACTTTACAAAATAAAAGTTTTATGCTCTAAATTATGCTAATTTTGTGTGTCTATAGTTCTCTCTACCCTAACCAAGGATTTAAAGTACTATCTCATAGAATATTTACTCTCACTTACTGAGAGTGGATGATCTCTTGTTTTTTGCTCAATTGTCTCCATTAAGTTTTCCTTATACTTGATCCATTGCTATACTGGATCATATAAATGGTGATCCATAAGTCAATGGTCGAAGCATAAGTTTCACCTGACAAGGCATCTTTGACGACTCAGGTCAAAGGTTTAACCATGCAACTGTGATGATAGAAAATCTTGATTGACAGTTTGGTAAGATACCATTTAGAATTTATAATTCGGTCAATTCAGTGAACTCATTCAACTAATATGCACTTGTAAGTGTATCTCAATATCTCCACACTAATAACCAATAAGATCGTCCATCTTCATTATATGAGAAGATATCATACATACTAGTCTATCCTGATCCTTAATGTCCTGTCTCAAAGGTACTATGACTATAAATATCTAGATCATATACCTCTAAATGAACAATCTCATTATTATGATCTCATCATGATTCAATCATCATTACATGTGATCAAAAACTTCATTATGATGTACGCATCGAATAAGAGCAAGTAATGAAGATTTGCCTAATTAATTGAATGAGATATTTCTAGAAATATCGAATCAAATCATATATGATTGGCTTGTAAAATATACATTTCTATCAATTATCACATACAAAAACAAGACAATAAACTTACTCTTACTAATATTAGGTATAAACACTACTTAATTGTGTTCTTTTTAAACCAAAAAGACTAAATTATCCCATTAAATTTTAGATACCACTGTTGGAAGACTTTTTTCAAGTCCAGAAATAAATTTATTTAATTTGAATACCAAATATTTTCTCTCTTCGGTATAAAATCTTTAAGGATGCTCCAATATGGAGAAAAGTCATCTTCACATCCAACTGTTATAACTCCCGAAACAAACCACTAGAAATAAGAAAAAAGGATTTATCCCCTTTTGCCTAGGAAGAAATTCATTGTAATGATATAATGCTATCATGATTGTCAAATAGTTTTGTTATCAACTTTTATTATGATTATACACTATTATAGTGAAGACTCATTTTATGATGGAACCAAACACCTTATTAACTTTTAAATGTGGACCTCTTCGATGCACCTTTCTTTTTTTAAAAAAATGTTCTTAAAGAAGATTATACGTTGACCAAGGTGGCATTTGATATCTCTAGTTTTACCTCTTACATCTGATTTGATAAAAGTTTGGCATTTTTAAATTATTTTATTGATTCACTAAACTAACCCAAACCTTTTAAAAGTTAACTTATGATGATTAATCTTTACTTTCTTTTTGGACTAATTTTAACTTTCAAGTAAAAAGTTCAACATAAAATTAATAAGGTGTTTGGTTGCATGATAATTTTTTGTACACTTTCACGATAAAAATTTGTATTAAAATAAAAAGTGAACCAATTCATGACATAAAATTATCATGTTTGGAGGGATGTGATTACAAGAAAGAGTAACTACCACACATGATCAAACAAAGTGGGGGACCACAAGAAAAAAGAAAGAGGTGAGACCCTCTTTTTTTGTTTAAGAAGAAAATCACTTTTAAAACATAAAATTGTCATGGTTACCAAACACCTCTTTTAATAAGTTTTCTTACAATTTTTAAAAATTAAAACAAAAACCTTCATTATCATGCAACCAAACACCCCATAAGAGTTTAGATTTTTTAATCAAGTTCCTATGAAAGATAATTTTGAATGTGCTGCAAGTGTAATCAACCAATTACATAACAACTCGTTATATATCTGCAAACCAAATTATGTTCCTCAACTTGTCTATATGCCGTACTCTTCTACTCTCACACGCTACTCTCTTGCTTGTCATTTGTTTTAGATTTAACTTATGCCTAAAGAACTACCTTGTGACTTTGTCCTATTTTAGGTTTTGTTTAGATTAAGAATATTAATCATAACTATCATATTAGTTTTGATATTAAGTACGGTAAAATCCAATACTTGTTAGGTTAATCCTAATATTAAGTGGTCAAGTTATGTTACTTGACATGGTAAATATACATTAAGTATAGAACATAGATATGGTTTATCAGGCTTAACATTTTATTGGGTTCAAGACTGAAGTATGGTCAAGATGGTAGATCAAAACTCGAACTGATCACTCTTTTCTATACAAGTGTATATAGAACCATGACTCTTCGGATAGTTTCACTATTCAAGTTCAATAGAGGAAAAAAAAGCTAGAGGGATACTTGAAGGGTTATAAACATGGAGTGTCTTGCGTAACTTGATCGGTTTTAACTTGATTGATCTTACCCCATGTTAGATTGTCCAACCCAACAAGCTTGGTTGGCTTGGTCAGACGGGGTCCAGTGGGTTGGATTGGGTCAGTCAACTTGGGTGACTTGAGTCGACGTCTCATGATGTTGGGCGGTGCTTAAGCATCGCAAGGCCCTTGAAGACCTTATGTGAATCCCCAAGGGGCCTTCCTCTTCCGAAACTCTCAATTTCTCGCAAGACTCTTGACACTCTCAAAGCATTATTTTTAAATTAGTCATGTCACTTCGATTCTATTCATTTTATTTATTTTCTATTATCTTTTTTTTAATCTAATGTCAACTGACAACTATAATATCCAAACTACATGCTCAACTTGAAGTGTTCTTTAGGCACATTATAACTTGATAGATACGTAAAGAAAGTGTGATGTAAGAATCGTAACATGATTATGTTCAATAAAAATGTTTCAATTGAAGTATCATAATATTGGAAAGAATGAAGTGTCACTCTATGCACCAAAAATTCATCTAATATAAAAAATTAATTTTCTATTTACCTAATGCCGTGTTTGATAAGAATATTAGACATCTATATCACTAGTATTTTGAAATTGATATTGATATCAATCATCCACGAGTGTTTGACTTATAGTATCAAATTTGAATTTCAAAGTACAACAAAGCATGTTACGTAATGGCCCGTTTGGTTAGAGTTTTAAATTTGATACTATATCAATATTGATATTGATAATTTTAGAAGTTGGAGTATCAATATCAAGATTGATACAAGTTGACACTTGTATTGCATAATGTGCTCTGTTTTCGCTACCAATTTCAAAATTGATATTATTAACCAAACACTTCTTAGTGATTACTAGGAATATTAATTTTAAAATTGATAGTGATAGAGGTGTCAAATAGTGTTACCAAACAGGGCCTAATATAAGTGTTCATTTGTATCAATTTTGATACTATAACCAAACATGTCACAGGATCATTAGAACACTACATCACACAAAAAAATTGTTTAACAATATATTTCTCATCCAAAGTCATGGAATCAATATTTTTAGCACCAGGCAAGAGCACCCTTCAAGTAGTAAAAAACTAAAATTTTGACAATGATATGTTTAATTTAAATAAATAATTAATTTATTCTAACTATATTCTCCTTTTTTTCAGTTGACAAAATGGTACGTGCCATAAAAGCTGGCCACAATTCTTTTGCAAATGAATACATGTATAGATGGACTAAAATGTATATGAGTCGGGGTTAGTAGTGAACAATAATCTAGCACTATGCCTTAACGTGTGATTCCCGATCTCACCAGAGATGATGACCTATGTATAGATACCATTTGATCACTATATTACCTGTGAATGAGAAATACAATCAAGTATCGTTGCGCCAATGAAGAATCTAAAAATTTGCAATGTGAAGATTAGAAGGGTCATTTCAAGATGATTTTCACAATAACATATAGGACAGCATAACAAAACAAATGCGTGGTATTACAATCATATGATTGACATAATTGTGTATATTATTAGACCAACTCAAGAAGAAATTCACCATATATTTACCAATAGAGATGGAAGATATCAGAAAGTATGTGAGCACATTTGAGCACATTTGAGATAAAAGAGGATGTATATTAGTGATCAATGACTAGACAAATATGTTAAATCCTTTGTTATCTTATTAAATTTTGTTGTGCTAATATCTTAATTATCTTAATTTTACAAATGCATGTTCTTTTTCTCAATGAGTATTGCAAAGAGAACCAAAATCAATCTCCCAATTCGTTGTCAATTCGGAACACTTTTCAGAAGTCAGGTGGGTGCATATGGTGATGTGCCGACCGAGCTTAGCTCGGTTGGCGCAACATCCTGCTCCTAGAGGGTAGGGTGTGGGATCGATTCCCGGCTGATCACCACCCCGTGGGGGGTGGTATACTGTGGGGATTGAGTGGCAGCACTCGATCCCTCGCCGGCGCGCTGTGCAGCACGTGCTCGGCCGTTGCGCCATGTGTTCAAAAAAAAAGCATATGGTGATGTGAAAACATCGATTACTTATTTAATTGGCTAGAGGACACCGAGAAAAGATAGCAGAAGACCTTCTTATCCAAGTTGTCATGAACAACATAACTACCTATAAAGTTTACACAAATGTTTGTTAATTAAAAACTATACTTATATTGTGTATCATATTTTGCGTATTTCTTATATCCAGTGCCAAAGAATATTAGTAAAGATACAAAGGTTAACTAAGTAGTTTAAGTGTCATGATTTATATTCTCTTTCATCTGCCACCATAAATTTATATTCGAGATAAAACCAAAGTAAAGAAACCATCACACAAGACCGAAGGGCTATAAACCGTACCCATCCTGGGCCTCCCCGTGAACATCACCATCAGCATCGGCATCCCCGTGAGCACGATGCACTGAAGCGCATCTGGCTAGTGTCGGTCTTATTCGCCACGCCATGACCGCAAGCAAGAGCCCACGCACACATAAAATAGAGCTCTTCCGGAGCAAGCAAGGTCCCCCCCCCTGCTTCTGATCCTCCGCTCGCGGAAAATGCTCACCTGCTCCAAACAGGGCAAACCACCAGCGCTCCCACGCCATTCGGATCAGGCCCATTGGGCCGGTAGCCGTTTCTCTGGCGTGGCGTCCTCCTATTGGGCTTTCGCGGGCAGTCAAGGCGGAGGAGGCCTATCTCGTCCAAAAGCAGACGGCAGTTGCTTATCGTCGACCGCATCCTCACTGGAGGGGCCCCAGCCGGTCGACGGAATTTTTTGACGCACTTTCCTGGTCAGCACTGGTCAAAAGTAGGGGCAACGCTTCCCTTCCTCCCCAGTCCCCACTCCCCCTCCTGGTTGCTCTTCGCCTCCGAGCTCCGAATCCCGGTGCCAGGAACCCCCCCGTGTAGGAATCGCGGTGCCCGAGCGCCGAATCTGAGGCTGCCTCGCCCCTGCGGGCCTTTCCCCGAGCCTTCCGGCCATGGCCGAGGAGCGGTCATCGGTGTCTCCGGCGCAGCTCGTGAGACCTGCGGAAGCGGTGGCGGCGAAGGCGTCTGCCAAGGCTTCGTTACCGTCTCGGAGGGCGAAGCGTAAAGCCGCTTCTTCTGGTGTTGATGCCGGGGGCGCTGCGTCTGGTGATGCTGCTGCCGTGCTCTCCTCGCCCGATCCGGCTGCCACCGTTCCGGGGGTTGTCGCGGCCAAGACGTCTGCGGTTGGAACCCTAGCCATCACCGTTCCGGTTCAAGTGAATTCCTTTGTCCCGCCCGATGGTGGCCGCGCCGGCAGTGAGTGTCGCTCCTTCTCGCAGCTCCTCGCTGGGGCCATGGCGTCACCGGCCGAGAACTCCCGCGCTTCCCCAATCCTAACCGTGCCCGTGGACGGCACCAGGCTGCCTGTTGTTGCTGTCCCGTGCATTATCGCTCCCGCCGCTTTACTCGAGTCTCCTGGGTTTACGGTACCTTCGTAGTTTTGATTTAGCTAGCAACTATTGTTTTGCCAATAATTCTGTTGATTTTTGGATACCTGTTGTTGTTAACGTGATATTTTTATAATTTTTTAGGCCATTTTAAACTTTTTTGAAGTCACGTGTTTAAATTCTTCTGTTTTCATGATCCTGTCTGGAATTCGCTCTTGAAGTAGATATATGGGCTTGTTCTTTTACTTGTCCATTATTTTTTTTTTTAACTTTTCTTCTTGAATTCAGATGAGTTCCTGCCTGTTTTTGACTGTACTTCTTGTTTCTCTTGCTGTGAATTGATTCAAAGTAGTGGTATGTGACCAGTGTTGGAGCTAACCCTTGCCTATTAGGATAGCCAGTCAATTCATGTGGTCAATGATCAAATATTTTATGTGTTTATTTTTCAATTTTCAATTTTATGTCTTATCAGTTGATTGAATTGTTTGCTGAACTATTGCTCCAACATATCTCATCCTTCACTGCTCACTTGTTATGGATTTCTAAAAGGTCTTCTTGTGTACCCCTTGGTTAAAATGTGGTGAGGACACACCAACATATCTCATCCTTCACTCCAACTATTTCTCATACTTTTTCTGTCTTATCAGTTGATTGAATTGTTTGCTCGGGTCTGATTCTATCCGAATTATGTTTATTGACATCGCCGGCATCAATTAGGGTCTATATGGATAGGAGATAATGATTCATTTAGTTTTAGTTTGCTTGTTTTAGGATTTTTCATCTTTTTAGCATTTGATTTGGGATTTCTTGTATTTTCAATTTTTCTCTATTTTAGCAGTATTTTATGAAATTTTGTTCTATAAATAGGATTTCGTACCTTGTAAATGAATGATGATGAAGAATATGAAATAGAGTTGTGATGCGGGACAAACCGGCTAAACCGGGTAAAACGAACCGAAAACGAAACGAACCGGCGCTAATCGTCGCTAAACGACCTAAACTTTTTTTGAACCCAAAATGAGTCGGATCGGACTTGAACCGGTCCAAACAAACCCGAAACGACCCCGAACCGAGTCGAACCGGCTTGAACCGGTCTGAACCGGCTCAAAATGCCCTGAACCGGCCTGAACCGGCCAATTCAGGTGCAGAACCGGGCTGAACCGGACTGAACCAGCTTAAACCAGGTCTGGACCCGGTCGGACCGGTCTGGCCGCCGGTCTGGGCCGCGGACCGGCCAGCCGCTGCCGCGCGAGCCACGCGTGCTCGCTCGCGCGTGGGACGGAGGGGGAGGGGGTCGTGGCACCGTCCCCGCCGTCGCTGCATCCGTCGTCGTGGCGCCATTGCAGGGCACCCACGTCGGTGCGGGCTGCGACAATGGGACGAGGAGTGCGCCTCGCCTGCGCTCGCGTCGTTGTCTCCGTAGGTGTCGCGCGCGACGCCCTTGCCCGACCACGTCGTCTTCGACCGGTGGCGCTCGGTTGCAGGCAGAAGACAGCCGCCGGCGAACTCGCACGCCCACGACGAACCTCCAGTGCCATCTTCGGCCATCTCTCGCACAGACTGCGTAGCCGGGGAGCAGGGGAGCTTCGGCGACAGGGAAGGGAGGCCTCGGAAGAAGCTCGCGACGACAGATAAAATGGGGAGGTCAGGTCTGGGGATCGCCGGATCTACCTCCCCTTCCGCAACTCTTTCTTCTTCTTCTTCCTCTTCTTATTCTTCCCGCATCTGGGATTTGATCGGGGAGGTCTTACGCAGTCGGATCCGGAAGTGGACCTGCTGAGGTTGCTTCGGGGATCGCCGGTTGCAGATCTGCCGGTGGAAACGTTGACGGACAGCAATCCTGAACTGCTCCATGTCGAAGGGGAATCGAGAAGGGGAAGAGGGAAGAACGGCACGGAGGCCGGAGGGTGAGAGGAAGGAGGGAAATGGCCACCTGCCGGAGGGTTGAGGAAGAACGGGGATGGGGGGGGTGAGGAGGAAGAAGACGGGGCTGCAGCCCCGGAGAAAACCACCGAAGGCTCCAAAAATTCTTATATATTCTGTTTCAATATGTACATCGACCCTCCTTAAAGGAGTGGGGAAAATTTAAAGAAAGGACTTCTAAGTAATCTATTTGCAGACTTGTCCTCATATGGACACAAAAATAAAAGAAAAACCCAAAATTATCAAAATATGTCCCCATCATTCTCTCCGACCGGGAGAAAACTCGACCTCGAGTTTTAAAACCAGTTCAGACGTACCCAAGATTCGACTCGTGAGAACGAGTCGATCCCGGGCTCTGTTTGGGTTTTGGTTCTCAATGTTGTTCTCATCAATGCAAAGAGTTCTGTTGGACATTGGGATTTATAATGTCCAGTTTTGCCACATCCAAAACATTGGACCTTGCTTTGGCTGCTCTCAGCCACAGCTGGTTGTTTACTCCTATCATCCCTCCTAGTTGGAACATTGTTGACTAAGGGTTTGTTGGGATGTAAGGGTAAAAATGGCTCCCTATGGGTGTTCTGGAAATTTCTCCTATTCTGAGAGAAAGGAGGTTTAGAAGCCTCATGATTTCTGTTTTGAGGTTGAGAAAACCTTTGGTTAAAGTTTCCTCAGTTGTCATTTGAAGTATTTTGAAGATACTTCGATTTGGGATGTTCAAGGAGGTTCTCAAATTGTTCAAATTGAGACACAACCTCATAGGCATGGTCAAGGGTGGAGACTGACTGCCTATACAATTCCCTCTTGTACTCTTGTCTAAGTCCTTTCCTAAACCTAGACAAGGTCATCAACTCATCTTCTTGAACCCCACATCGAAGAAGATAATCATCAAACTCAACTATGTAGGCTGTGACAGTCCTATTCCCTTGACTGAGGTTCTGCCATTTGTCAACCAACATTTGCCTATAGGTGGAAGACTGGTACTTCTCCCTAAGCTCGGCCTTCATCTCATAACAATTCTGAATTGGTTCTTGATGTCTTTGTCCAAGCAACCTTTCTACATTGTTCCAATGTATTTTGGCCTGTACAAGAAGTTTCATCTTGGTAAATCTAATTTTCCTAGCCTCAGATAGGTCGAACCATTCAAAATAATGGTCCATCCCTAATTCCCAATCAATGTAGTCCTTAGGATCCAAAGACCCTTCGAAACTAGGAGCATCCACCTTGATGTTCCTAAAACATCTCTCTTCAGCCTCTTGGAACTCCCTACCCTGTCTTGGCATTCCCCCTTGATAACTAAATTCTGGTTGAGGATGTGGAGGATAAGCTGGAGGGTATTGATGGACTGGTTGTTGAGGAAAAACAGGTGGTTGATTTTTAAGATAGAATGGTCTAGGATGATATTCACGCTGATTTGGTTGCCTAGGATGGACATTCCTAGGTCCCTGATTCATCCTAATAGGTTCTGGTCGGAATTAGGGTGGTGGGTTCCTTGGCTCTTCCAAATCTAGAGGAGCTTGTCTACCCTCCACAATTGTCACCCTATCTGGCCCATCATTGACAGACATCTCTAATTGAGTGAACCTATCATTTAAATCCCTAATCATACCCTCAAGGGACCCAAATCTATCCAACAGCTGAGAAATTTGCAATTCAATTGAAGATAGTTCACTAGATGATCCAGACATGTTGGATTGGTATGCTGTGCCTCTACGTGTGGTCATGCAACTTAAACAAAATGCCTAAGTGTAGTGAAATGTATGCAAATGATTTGTGAAACTCCCTAGGCCAACTAAGCTCTGATATCAAAATTGATGGGGAACAAGGACCTAGACCTAAGGGATTTACTATGAATCAATGCACAATTAAAGAATTTTAGCAGTTTCATTTCAGAAAAAACAGAAATGACAGAAAACAGGAGCTATGTTCAGTTATAACTAGAAATTGGACCAGCAAACGATCACAATTTAAAGTAATTTTAGGAGTTAGGCATTAAGCAGATGCTATTAAAATAAACCACACTAACAAGATGATTCCAATCAATTAACAAACGGAATATGAAGCAAACAAGAAGGCTACTCTATAACAATGTTAAATGCCAACAACATACGTATTAAGTGGCTAGAATTCCTACCACTCAGGAGCATAGCAAGGTTGATTTAGCATAATAGAAAAAAAAATCAAGTATGCAGGAACAAGACAGATTCAAGATGTACCTTGTCGCTTTAGGAATAGGTAACTTTCACAATAAACTGCCAAATTTTAATATCCAAAATGTGCAATTTGTACCACTTGTCAGGATTGAAAAGAAACAGGTATATTGCAATCCAGGAAATCCAACACAAGAACCAGACCAGCAGTATAAAGCTCAATTAGGCACAAGGCCTAGAATCAAACATTCTTTGTTCTCTTCAAATAAAGTCAGTTGAATGACCAACAATAGAGAACTTTAACATAAACAGGTTCCGGCATCTTGTACATTAAAGACAAGTCACTTGTGCAACCTGGAGGGAAATTGTCATCATCTTCTTTTAAAAAAAACAACAACCAACCGATTTCCAACACTTTCCAGACAGATTCAAATATGTTATAATCACAAATAGAGTTTAATCTATCTCATGTAGATCTGTTTTCAGTTTTCTCAGGAGGTGGTCAAAACCATCTCACACATTCATTTTCTTGTCCAATCATTCAGAAATTTGAGATAAACCATAATCAGCAACATCTATAGAAGCAGGCAAACCCGATCAGTAGACCAATTGGCAATATGCAAACAGAACAAACAGATCTCAATGAGCTGAGCTCATTTCCAAACCGAAATGACCAAAGAGACTGGAGACCGGACCAGTCCTTATATCAGACATATTCATCATCATGTATATTGTCGGAACAGGAGGACAAAAACCACATATTACTCAAATAATCGGACCAAGGACTGGAATAGGACCAATCTTTAGGGATGTACCATCTTTCAGTAGACAAATGAAGATGATTCTATATATAAGCTTCTTCAACAATAAACCGAAATAGAATAACCATGGAAAATGGACTCAAAGGCTACCTTCGGAACCAAATCCGGGCAACTCTCTATAAGAGCTATCAAACGTCAACCAATAGTTGATATGAACTAGTTAACAGTAGCCATATATCTCAGTTCAGCTCATAGATCCACCACTCTACTATTAGGAGACTGAACATAAGCATCGTAAGGTTGGGGTTTACCGATTTAAAGTTGAGAAAATGTTCAAACCGGTTGAAGAAACCTTCACACGAACAGATCGGGGACTCTATTGAACAGAGACAGCACCGGGAACATCAAGGAAGAAGTTCTTCTTCAGATCGCAGGTCGAGGAGGACATTTTCTGAACCGCACCTTCATTTGTAGGGATTTCCGCCATGGAAACCAACTTTAGCTAGAGCTGAGCTGAAGGGGAGGAAGATCCGGCACGGAGGACGCAATAACAGCAACTTCGGTTGCTCGGGAATCCCTTCAATCTTGCTCGAACAGAAGTTTAAGAGAGGGGAAAGATAGATCAGGAGGAGAGGAACATTTTTCTCCAAAGGAACTAACGGATTCGAGCACCGGAGAGAGAGATCGGAGCTGAGATAGAGGAGCTAGGGTTTTGCCATCGTCGGAGGGAGGAAGGAGCTCGACTGTGAAACAACGTCGTCTGTCGGGAGAGAGAGTGAACCGCGGTCGGGTTAGGGGTGAAGAGAGGGGCGGAATCGGGAGAAAGGAACCTTCGCGAAGACCATCTGAAGAGGCAGCAGAGGCAAAAGAGGTAATCGAATACCGATTCAAATTTTCATTCCATCATGCCCAACTATGTACATGTATGCTCCTATTTATAGGAGTAAAGCATCAAAATGGGCAAGAAATACCCATAAAATGGAAAAAACACCAGGAATGCGGTAAAATGCCAAAATACAGGAATTGCATCATAAAATTAAAAGAAAATTACCAAGACATTAGTAATTACTAAACAAATTTACTAAAGTCTCTAAAATTCTAGAAAATTCACAAGATGCTTCTGAAAATTATTTTGTTCATCATATAGTCTCAGAAAAATATTCTCCCAGCCAAATGGACTCCAGTCGGCGTCGTCTACGCCGATAAGTCTTTTCAAATCGGTCTTTATTTCTGGTGTCCTCACCAAGTTGATTCCGGTTCTACCCTAGGAATCCTTCTTTCTATCCCTTTGGTTGCTTTCTTTCCTATTCTACCTTCCTTAAACCCTTGTTTTACTCTCTCTCTCTCTCTCTCTCTCTCTCCATAGAACTCTCCCTCCTCCTACTCGTTTCTTCCCCTCCGTTGCTCCTCTCTTGCCACTCGCGAGTGAAACCCTCCCCCTTTTCTTCTCCGTTGGATATTTCTCTCTCTTTTCTTTCTCCTCCTCTTCTCTCTTCTACGATGTTACTATTGAGGCTCTTCCAGCATTGTGACCGCAAGTTCCTTCCAACTCTCTTTGGGACCACTCGCTGCAGCTCCATTTGGCCTTGCTTCCATCCTTCCCATCATTGCCGATTCTGACTACTCCCGACGTTGCTGCTTTTGGTTACTCCCAACGCTGCTGCTTACGGCTACTCTGTTGCCTACTGCTTCAAGCGGTGCATCGTCCCCTTCAGATCACCGAGGATGATGTTGACGCTACTGCCTTCAGCTTGGTCTTGGCGCATTCTTGAGGTGCTCTAAGGTTCTGGATCTACTTCCCTCCATGGTATTTGAAGCATTAGAGGTCTGTTTAAAGCTGAGTTGCTTAGTCCAATACATGCCAATGGTAGCTTGGCTCGGCAAGATCCATTTCTTTCTGTGCAAGCTCCAGTCACCTCGTCATCTCAGTAGAACTCGATCTGTTTTGATCTGACAATGTTGTGCACTTGTTTATTGTCGTGGTTGGGATTGGCCATTTCAAGTTTGGTTTATTTCTAGAACTTTTACTACTCCGAACAGACTACAACGATCTAGTCGATGTAGGTCAAGCCTCCAGGGCTATGATGACCTTGTTCTAGCTGATCTTAGTCTACCAGACACATTGTTTTCTCATATAAGTGTAAACCAAGTTAACCAGTTTGGAGCCATGACTGAAGTCCCCTTATCAGTGTCTCCAAAAGAACAACAACACTGGTTGGCCATTAAACCCGATCAGATCTGTTGTAAGGATGCCTATAAAGTTTCACATGATGAAGAAGTGGACAAACTAATTGAAATTATGAAGCAACTGTTCGAAAACAGTTTCTTTGAAAATGGTCAATGTTGCAAGCTCCAGAAATGTCATTGGTGCAGTCTTGAGTTCCTAGACTGTTCCCCTTAACTACTTTTTAAGTTATGTTATCCCATTTTGTTTATAGAGAATTTATTGTATAGTCACCTGGCTTCTTCTGATATATTTGGTTAACTTAGTTTTTGTGGATCTCCTGTTGATCGATGATGTAAGTCCATTGGTTCCTATGATCTGGTAGCTCTTGAGGATTGTGAAAAAAATCTCTGAGCCCAATCCACATCCTGCTGATTCCTGTTGACTGATATTTGGGACTTTGGTTTGTGGCTAAGGCTACCTTACTATCAGCTGCTGTGCACTGATAGGATGCTAATTCTCCTTCTCCTGTCCGACTGCTATGTCCTACTTGGTTACCGTTTTCTTGCTCTACTTTAGTGAGTGTTACTCTACGGCGGTGATGCTGCTCTAAGCCAGATCTGTGTCTGGTTGATCCTGCTGTTAGCAGCATTAAGAGTGACCTGTTTGGTCACTGTTCCAGCTTATTGATTGTTACTCCTGTAGCTTCTGATTGATGCTGTGTGGCACCATCTAGCTGAAGATATAAGGTTCAATGATGATGCTTCCTTTTGCACTCGTCAATCTGGACTAAGCATTGTTCTAGTGAGTTGTTGTGGCCTTTTACCACTTTATGAGGTGTGGGCCTTCATTTGGTTCTGTGTAGCTTATAATTCCTTACATTGTATAAGGAACATTGCTTACTCCTAGCTGAGTGGTCTTTCCCATGCCTTGGCGCAGAGGTAAACTCTGGATCCCCATCTTTGCTTCAATTGCTTGTTCTTTTATTATGCTATTTGTGAATGCCATGCCTAAAATGTATGAATTGGTCCTAGCCACATTTCTGTTATAAATGCTATTAATTAACTGGAGAGATCATCTAAGAGAACTTAAGTTTCTGAGCTAATAAAATCTGAAATATTCTTGAAGGGCAAGGATAAAATTGGAAGTAATTTCCAAATCAACAGAGCTGTTTTCTTATCATTAGACATTTCAATGTTCAAATTCAATGGTTTTGATTTCTTAAACAAGAGAACAAATTTTTTAAATTTTGTGAATTTTGAAATCTGTCTAGTAAAGCAAATTACTTTTCTAAAAACTCACAAATTAGCCAACCTCACGTAATCCTAGAACCTCAACCAATCTTGTCCCTCATCAAGTTTGGTATCAGAGCTACCCTAGGTTAGGGTTAGAGTTTGTCTGTCATTGGTTCTCTTTGTCTTGCATTGCTTAGTCTATACGGTTTATGTTCACATGTAGTGGCACTGTGGCACAACATACCAACCAAACCATCAGATGTCTTGGTCTACTAGTGATCTCTCAGCCTTAGAGATGCATTTAGTTTAATTGGCAAACTGGTTTAGCTCTCTAGAAGGGCTGATCTGAGATATGGGCGATCATTTCACCATGAAAGAGAAATTCTTCAACGATCTCATTGATTGGGTCATGTTTAGCGAGGGTAGGTTACCCATTCTTGATCAAGTTAGACCTGTTGAACCAGTTCGGATCAATGTTGAGCTTAGAAATCTACATTTCCAACGTAGGCAGCTGTTGAACCGGTTATTTTTAACAAAAAATAAACCGACAAGCAACACATTTTTTATAAAATAACTCAATGTGCGCATATGTATTCCCTTGCAAATATGTTTGTACAACTTGTTGGAATTTAAATCCGAGGACACAAACCCCTCGAAATTCAGCCAGATTGTGGTCGAAAACAAATGATGACCACTAAATACAATAGAAAAAAAATAAAACAAAAGACGTCGTCACCCTTTCCGATGTCGTCACACTGTCGTTGGGGTTGTCGGTCAAGACGGAACGAATGCACGAAGCACCGTATGACAGTAGAAGACCGCTGCCATTGATACGTCTCCCCAACCGGTGTCGTCACAGGTTGTCGCGACAAGTTCCGCAACCGCACGAACTACCTTCGACGTCGGAGGGACTTCGACGTCGCTGCTAGAAGCCACCGTCAATGGAAACCTGTCAGAAGGTTCCCGCCCACAGAGTCATTGGGGAATAAGGAAAATGAGAAAAGCCCAGGTGGCTGTCTCCGGCTACTGCCGACGTTGACACAAGTGGTGAATATCGCCGAAGAAATCTGATACCTGCAGGTTTGTTGTGCATGGGGACGTCGGGCAGAAAAGAAGAAACTGCCGGAGGAGAGCCGCCGGAAGTCACCGCCGCAAGGCCCTGTTGTAGAAAGCTAGTGCCGCAAAGTTCCCCCATTGGAAACCCTTGCGTGCTCGCGTTTTGAAGGAGGCAAGGAGGAGAAGAAGAGGACGGTGTTGCAGTCACCATCTTCTGCCGTCACCGTCGCTGGGAGTTGTTGCCGCGAAGCCCTGTTGCCGTCGGAAGACCCTGCGTGCGCACACGCCGTCGGCGTCGGGAGCGGGCGTGACCGACCGCATGGGCCGATGCGCCACGCGGGCGCGCAGCGTCGCTGCTGCGCGAGCCCTGGTCAAACCGGGCTCTCCCCGGTTGACCAGGGAGGATTTTCAAAAAAAAAAAAAACAAAGAAGGGGGCGGGGGAGAGAAAATGGGATTAGTGGGGTGACTTTTTAGGACCAAAATACCTCTGAAAATTCTCTATAAATAGGCTTGAAGTGCTGTACGTACATGGGTTGGCATTGGTGAGAAAGAGAGAGTTCAGAAGAAAGAGAAGCTCTACATTTTCACTTCTTAGAAGGTAAGAAATACCTTGATTTTGTGCTACCTTTCTATAAAAAAGGGCTGGTTTTGTGCTACCTTTCCATAAAAAGGGGCCCAAAATAGTGAACCATTTTTGATAGAAAAAAGTCAACCCAACTTCGGTGTAGTCAAAATGCTGCCGAAATTAAGTGGTTTTGCGCTACCTTTCCATTAAAAGGGGCCCAAAATAGTTTGATATTTTGGATAAAAATAGAAAACCCAAGTCGGTTGTGTGAACCTCTTTTTTCTGCGTCTGTTCTTTAGAAAGAAAGACATCTCCGGACTTTTCTAGGAAAATAGGTGATATCCTAAAAATATTAGGTAGTCCGATGATAGTTTAAAAATATTAGAACCGAGGTTCGGGTTCTTTGAAAATTTTATTTTTTGACCTTTATTCGCCGGATGGTGCGAGTATCCGGCGTTAGCTTACATCGAGCAACGGCTCGAACGCCTTTGATTAACCGTCGCGGCAACCTGTTTTCGGAGATATGCACATCCACAAAATAAAGTAAAGAACTCAAAAGGGCAGCGGCCCTTTGGGTCTGATCAGATGCAAACCAATTTGTTCGGGTTTGTTCTATTTTGTTCGTTGGTTGACTTGAAAGTCGATTTTGAGGGGTTTGATTTGGGATTCCGCCGAGCCACAAAGGGGCTGGAGTGAATGGATTAAGGTGGGCCGAAATGGGCCTGCGCAAAGGGCTGATTTGGAATCAGTTCTAGGACCTGAACGTGGGCTGAGCAAGGGCAGCTTCGGACCCTCTTAAGGGGTCTGTTCAGATGGCTTTGAATGGACCGATTGGGGCCTGTGTAGAGGTGTTCTGGATGGGGCTGCAGGGGGGCTGTTTATTGCAGGTTTTAGGAGCAGGTTCTGGGTCTGCTTAGCGGGCCTGCAAGTGGGTCAAATTGGACTGGGCAAGGGCCAGACTTTGGGCCTGATATGTGGGCTCGGACTGGGCCTGTAGGAAGGGCCAACAGGTGGACCGGACAGGGGCTATCCACGGGCCTAGATTGGGGTAGTTGCATGTGGTTTAAACCGGGTCAGATAGGGACCGGATATGGGCTTATAACCTGGGCCTGCAGGTGGGCGGTCATGGGCCTGATGGTAGGTCTAGAAATGGGCCTGTTTGTGGGCCTGGTTGTAGGCTGAACTCAGACCGGTTGTAGGATGTCTGCAGGTGGACCGAGCAGGCCTGTTTTGGGACCTGAGCAGGGGAATGTTTGATGCCTGCAGGTGGGCCCACTCAGGTGGCCGAACGTGAGCTGGTCAGACCTGGATTGGGGGCCGGTTGTGAGCACCTGTAGGTGGGCCAAATAGGGAGTAAGAGAAAGGCCTGCATGAAGGCCTGCAAGTGTGGCAGGGTAATCCCAGTTCAGAGCCTGATTCACTTTGTTTAGTTCCAGGTTGTTTGAAACCAGCTTGCTGTTTGACTTCCAGATTTCTGATTTTTTTTGTTTTGGTTTTCATTATTTTCAGTTTGGCGGTTTGCATCGTCTCCGACCCATCGGGCCACTTTGAATGCCCGGTTTCATACATCAACATAGACATCAAAGTTTCATTCATCGGAAGTTGGAGTACATGGAGTATAATGAGTGGTGATCCTTCCCCCAACTTAGGTTCTTCACCGGTTTAGAAAAATTTCGGCATTACGACGGCGTGTCGACAAGTTTCTAACTTGGTGAAGTTTACCCGTCCAATAAGGCTAGTCGGTGACTTAGCCAAAATTGGGGGAAGGATCGACGGCTACGGGAGCTTGCCCGCGCCCTCGTCCGGATCGACGGCTACGGGAACATGCCCGCGCCCTCGTCCAAGGTGGAGTTCCTTAATTTAAGTATTGCTTTCGCGTTCTGATTTTTATTTATTTATTTTTGAAGGCCACTCCGGGCCAGTCCATGTTTCATCGGCGTTCAAAGCCGGGCTTCAATTTGTAGGGCTCGGGATGCCCATCTTGGTCTTCTTGGGCCGGATGGGCCTGCTGGGCTTGTGTTTGCACCTCCAATGCCTTGATGGTAGGGTAGGGAGAGTGCCCCGGGCGGACGATCGGCCCCGCCACACGAGTTCTGAAAGGGCCCGGGACATCCACCACTACCCACCATTGCTGAAGGTTGACAGGTTCTGCTCCCTGGTTGAGTGCCACGGTGCTGTCCACTTCTGGAGCTTCTTGAGCCGGATGGGCCTGCTGGGCTTGTGTTTGCACCTCCAATGTCTTGATAGTAGGGTAGGGAGACTGCCCCGGGCGGACGATCGGCCCCGCCACACGAGTTCCGAAAGGGCCCGGGACATCCACCACTACCCACCATTGCTGAAGGTTGGCAGGTTCTGCTCCATGGTTGGGTGCCACGGTGCTGCCCATTTCTGGAGCTTCTTGAGCTGCTGTCCTCTCGGTAGGCCACAAGGGGGGCTGCTGAAAGAAGACTTCAAGCATTTTTTCTTGGGAGAGATGACCTGTTTGAGGCCTGTTCGGTTGAGCCAGAAGGGGCTGTTTGGTTCGGGTTTAGGTGGACCGGTATGGGTCTGAGCAAGGGGTAATCCGAGGTCTGTTCTGGAGGACTGATTGGGCCTGCACAAGGGGGGCCGGACAGGGTCTGTCCAGGGGATTCGGTTGGTGCAGAATCTGTTTTTTTTTTTTCTTGAGGGGGGCCCGCAGGGGTTGCAAGGGTCTGCATTGGGCTGGGACGAGCCTGGATTAAGGGGCCGGACAGGGTCCAGTTTGGGCTCTGATTTGGGGCCGCTCAGACAGGTTCAGGTGGACTGGGATAACCCTACGCAAAGGGGGTAGATTGGGGGCTGGTTAGAAGCTCCTAAGTGAGCCAGTCCAATGGCAAAATGAGGGGAACGTGACCTGTTTTGAATGGCTGCACAATGGTCCAGTCGGTGGGACATATGGGAGCTTAGAGGTAGCCAAGGTTGGGTCTGTCGAGAGCCTTGCTTGGATCATAGTTTACTGGTATACATCAGGGGCACGGCTGGGCCATTGGGGAATTGAGGAGAGAAAGAAGGAGAGGTGAAGAAGATACCCGTAGAGGGCTACATATCTACATAATTATGATCACCCACCTGTTTTTTTTTTCTTCTCTTGGCCGCAAGTGGCCTCCTGCAGCAGGCGCGCAAGCTCCAGTTGATGGAGAGGCCGGCTTCTTCCTTTCTTCTCTTCTTCTTCTTCTCCTTCCCTTCCCTTGGCCGCAGGTGATCTTCTGCAGCAGGCGCAGGGCAGAGGGGAGCAGAGGGGGAGCAGCAGGTGCGCAGGTTCCAGCTAGGATGGAGGCAGCCTGTCGGCGTCCAAAGGCAGTCCTCCAGTCCTTGGCGCGCCCTCCTCTTCTTATAGGAGATGGGGGGAGATCAGGGGTCATCTTGAATCCAACATGGGATGGCTCTTGAGCTCTCCCATGCTGTTTTAATGATCTGACCCGTTGGATATCCCCCTGACTTTAATTCCCTGACTGCCTGGGCTTCCCAATGCCATTAACCAGTCAAGGAGGTGACCTGGCAGGTGCGCAGGTGGCTGCTGAGGTGGCAGGAGGGCCAGTGTGGCATGTTCACACTAGGCCGCAGGTAGCCTTGGAGATGGGCTGCGCACAGGCCTCTTTCATGGGCCAAATTTCACTGGTTTATGGGCCTGCTGGAGGCCGCTGGCCCAAACTGCTGTGAGCTGTGCGCTGGACCTGATTTTTGGGATGAAATTTGCCCAATTCAAGGTAGAATCATGGGCTTCTGGTTGGACATACATGGGCCCCCTGATTAGGCCCAATTTGGCTGAACTGTGGGCTGTCCGGCCCGCCCCTAGGCCTGCCCCATTGTCCCCTCTTTTTTATTTTGAAAAAAATAAAATGTACGCCAACATCGGTAAAACCGAAATGTCGGTCGAACCGAACGAGAATTCAAATAGAAAACCCAACTCGGTAAAACCGAAATGTCGGTCAAACCGAACGGGAATTCAAATAGAAAACCCAAATCGATAAAGCCAAAATGCCGGTCCAACCGAACGTGAATTCAAATAGAAAACCCAAGTCGGTGAAACCGAAATGTCGGTCGAACCGAACGGGAATTCTAAATGAAAACCCAAGTCGGTAAAGCCGAAATGCTGGTTAAACCGAGCGAGAATTCTAAATGAAAACTCAAATCGGTAAAACCGAAATGCAGGTCAAACCGAACGGAAATTCTAAATGAAAACCCGGATCGGTAAAGCCGTAATGCTGGCCAAACCGAACACAAGTTATGACATGTATTGAGAAGAAAGGCTTGAATGCCCTCTTATTTGTTGTACTTTTATGTACTCAGATCGACATGAAATGAAATTCGAGTTCGACTGATATGTTGTGTTACTCCAATATGTGATATCAAATCCCCATGGACTTTAAGTTGATGGATAAAACTAAATAAGTTATTTAAATAATTTTCTAACTTAATCAAATAATTAAATTTGATTAAATCAAATCAAATAATTAAATTTGATTAAATAAAATTGAATAATTACTTATTTATTAACAAAAATGCCATCATAATCAAATTAAATTCATGCCATAAAATCATACATAAAAATGACTACAATTAGTTACAAAACATGCTAAGTTTGAATCCGACTTAACCATGAAAAATTAAATCAACCTAAATGGATAATGCTACTTAAGTAAATAAGTATGCATAACAAAAATCAAATCAAATAAATGATCAAAACGTTAATAAAATGTTAACATAAGCCAACCAAAATTATGTCATTAAATAATTCATAAAAAATGTCAACCAATGACTACAAAACAAGTTATGTTATATTAAAATCAACCATGAAAAATTAAAGTGATCAATATTATTAAGAACAAATCTTAACAATAATAAGAAATTCACTTAAATCAAGCAAAAAATGCTAACAAATACACTAAAAAAATTGAAATTAAATTTTAAAAACAAATAAAAATAGGTGATCAACTCAAAATTGTCTAAGTCAACAAATGACCAAAGACACAAGCAAAACAAATCAAATGAAATCTTAAATCAAGAAGAAAATCAATGAACCCAAATTTAAAAGTTTGAATTAAGTTCAACCAAATTCCATCTCATAAGGCCATGGGGATATGTCTTTCAGCTTTGTGTTTATGTGGATGAATGACTTCTGTTCAATATGTTGTTGTGGCGGTCAATCAAGGGTGTTCGAGTGTTCGCTCGATGTAATTAACACCGGAATGTCGCAAGTCCGGTGGAGAGAGGTCAAATTTTATTTTCAAAGAACTCAGATAACCTCATAAATTAAATTGTGGTTCAGATCATCTAAGTGATGGGTGATATCCATGTCGGCACTTAGCAAATCTGTGGAACCATCGGTGTTCCTATAAAATAATACCACATCAAATTAGCTAATACTCCTATGAATACCACATAATTTTTATAGTAGTCAATGCTAGCCTAAAGCAAAATGAATTTTCTAAAAAAGGGAATTCTCATTAAGAGAAAATTCGAGGTTTCAACAGCAGCCCACCTCATTTGATTTCCCATTTCGTGATGACCGCAACCTCCATATCCCGCATATCCAAATCATGATGGCCATGAAATGGGATATAGGAATAGAAGGGACCCAGATGCTGTAGAAGACTAGGTTTTTAAGGAATATTCGGGTAGATGCCCCTAGTTTTGAAGGTTCCCTTGATCCTAAGGTTTACTCCGATTTGGATGTTAGAATGGAGCACTATTTTGAGTGGTATGAACTATCAGAAGCTAAGAAGATTAGATATGCTAAGATGAAGTTGTTAGGTTAGGCCAAAATGAGCCCTTCTTAGACAACGCTAACAAGAGCCAATCCAAATTTGGGACGAGATAAAGGCTAAGTTTGAGAGAGAAATATCATCCTTTAACTTATCGCCAGAGATTAGTTGACGAGTGGTTGGCCAAGGAAATTTGTCTATCTCTACCTACACCGCTAAATTTAATGATCATTTACTCAGATGTAGTGTTAGAGAAGAAAATCTAATGACTGTTTAGATTTAGGAAAGGTTGTAGACTTGGATTTTAGAGAGATTTTTTTATGGCCTGTTTGGTAACTCTATTATGATCCAATATCAATAACAGTTTTAATATTGATACTAATAGAGAGGTTAAAATGATGTTTGACTATCTATACTAGTTTTAAAAATAGTAACGTGAATGTGCCTTGAAAGCAATGCAGGTTTGCACCTGTATTAAAATTGATACCGTCTTTCAATTCGCGCTGCCCTCAGTCTTCTGACCTCCCTCGAAAGGTGAAGAGTTGCTCATGCTCGAAGGAAGAGAAACCCACTCGCTGGAGCATGGAAGCCCCTTGTTGGAGTTTGTGAAGGCATTGTGCCGCTCTTGCAGAAGGTGAAGAAACTTTCTCATCAGAGCTTCGGAAACCCTTGCCGAAGGTTGTGAAGTGTTTTGTTGCTCTTGCCGGAAGGGGAAGAAACCCTCTCGCCAGAGCCTCAAAAGCCCCTTTCTAGAGCTTGTGAAGACGATGTGTTGCTCTTGCCAGAAGGTGAAGTAATCTACTCCCCCTTTCTTCTTCGCATCTTCACTAGTTTCACTAGATCCGCCCAGTCTGGCACTGTCAGCCAAATCAGGCTCCGCTTAGGTTTTGGTGGCTGAATCTTTAAAGAATTGAGCATTGACAGAAATTTCGGTCCAGTGGAGAGATCTTGAGGGAACGGCCTAGAATGAGGTGTGTTTTCAGGGTGAATAGAATCTTTGCATCCGTTCTTAGAGCTGGTGGTGCCATCCAACGAGGTCACGGTGGCAGCCATGGAAGGGGCTCGGGATGGGTGTCGGAAACCACAATACGGTGCTGATAAGGTGGCGAAGGAAGTTGGGGAGGCCAGTGTCATCACGGTCAATTGCCTAGACAAGATTGGCCTCGGGTGCAACCTGTGTAGGATAATCCTCGACTATGGGCTCCACATTACCAAAGGAGGTAAGGCTAGGTTTAATGTGTGCTTGCTTTCTGGAAGATGAAGTAGTTAAACCGTCTTGATTGGTAAGTGCAAACAACATCATTTTTGTTGTTACCCCTTTCTCCTCTTGAAACCTATGTGCCTTTCTCTGATTTAGGTAATGGTGGAGGAGGATGTTGAAGCGATGATTAACTTTAAACAGCTCACTCCATAAAGGGTTCGACTATTTTTCTCTTATATGTTCTTTCATTCAAGTCCTAACCCTTGCTTTGGCTCTTCCTGATTCTGGAAGGTATTTTTGAATTATACAGGGTCACCACGGCGATTAAAACTCTTGTACAAACATAGGATTTTATTTCACTTTCCTGCTACAGATATTGTTCTGTTCTACTTATTTATGAATGCATAAGTAGTTTTCTACGATTTTGAATCCTTGATACTAATTTGTTTCTCTTATCCGGTCGCCCTTCTGATGGGAAGATGTGTCTACCAATGGGAGGTGGTGCTACTTGGTGTTTTGGACTGTTCCACGGAAAGAACTAGAGTTCAGTTAGTAAATTTGAAGAACGGCCTTTCCAGATAGTTATCATGTACTATATTTGGACAAGGAAATAATGGATATACCATATTTTGCTAATTTTCTTTATAACATCACCTTCTGGAGTCATATTCAGGTGACTTCTTATGTTGAGAGACCATACACAATTTGTTTGCCTAGAGATGTATCATAGATAGGCAGACGAAGAAAAGGTCATTCATAGATGATATTTTTTCTATTTCAATTTTTGTTAAGCTACTTGCAAATTCTTATCATTTTTGTTAGATCAACATTAATAATGATGAAATTTATAATTTTTATAATTTTATTATTTTGAATTAGAAGTTATAAACATATCTTTTATTTTTTATAAATATTGTATGAAATTTTATATTTTTATGTTAGTTTAATTAATAAACCTAATACATGTATTGATATTGAAATTGTGTTACCAAATTCCTAATAACAATTTTAATGTTGATATTGTATTACCAAAAACCAAGAAGATTTGATACTATTACTTTTGATATTGAAACTCTAACTTTTGGAAATATCAATATTAAAAGTGATATAGTATTAATTTTGATACTTTAAACAAATGGGCCATTAGATAGGGAGTGACCACTTTGGAGCATGTCTATGAGGTTGCTTTTGAATATTAGGAAAGTTATCATAGGGAATGACCACTTATCTATAGACTCTAAATTAAGAAAAGTCATGCATGCAAGCATGTACAAAGAAAGGATGACGAAGGGAGGAGGGGAGTATGAGGGTCTGTGAGTTGATCCTGGCTTTTATCGATCACAGTCGACACGACCCACATTAAGTTAGGGTATGGGTATGAGAGCAGAAGAGGGAGCATATTGTTGATCTTCTTCGACATGCCTAGCCCCCACACTAGGAGGAGATGAGCATTTGTATAGGAAACAATGTCTCACAGAGGACCATTTGACAAGCAATGAAAGGGGTTAAGCAATAAGAACAGCTGCAAAAGGAGCAATGATACATTGTGAAGTGGTTTTTGCATACATGTATGAATCTTAAGTTTGTTCCCTATTTCATTTGACTATAATTTATTGGGGTTGAAGGTAATAATACTTTTTCTATCTACTTTAATATAGGCATCCTGGCATATGTAGCCACTACTGACTATGGTTGATGTTGTTGCTGAGGCTGGCCCAATATTGCAAGTCTCAACTAGTAGGTTTATTTATGTTAGAGGTCTGTAGGAGGAGGTGGAGGAACTGAAGACACGGATAGATGGGTTCAAGTTAGTGTGGAGGGAGAGAGACTGTACAGTTATGTGTGATGAGTGGACAAGCATCACTAAGAGGATCATGATCAACTTTCTTATTTATTGTTTAAAAGGCATAATTTTTTTAAATCAATTGATGTTTCATGTCAGATTAAGAATGCCAACTACATCTTTTTCTTAATGGATGTTGTTGTAGAGAAGATTGGTGAAGAAAATGTTCAATTAGTGACTGATAATGAACCATCCTACAAGGCAGCATAGAGAAAATTGATGGAAAAGAGACATTATCTTTTCTGGGTACTATGTGCAAACACTTGATTGACCTCATGTTGAAGGATATAGGCAAGAAGTTTTTGGTCTCTACACTAGTGAGGTAGGCCCAGATGATCAGATCATTTATTTATTTACATCCTCATTTATTGCAGATCATGATGGAACATACTGAGGGGAACGATCTAACCAGGCCTGACTCTACTAGATTTGTTACAAATTTTATTACATCAGGGAGTTTGCATCGGTATGGACATGCATTGGTCATGTTCATAAATACAAAAACATATTGTAATTATATGGTTGACAACTTGCATTACAAGGAGGATCAATTAGAAATTCTTGTGAACATGATGAATTTGATCACGGGTAAGAGATTTTAGGACAAAATTACTTACTACTTGTCTATTATTAAGCCACTGGTGGTTATAATGAAGTTAGTTGACTCAAATATCAAGAACTGGATAGGAACTTTTTATGATGCAATAGACTATGCAAAACGAAAAATCAAGAAGAATCCCAATGGATATAAAAAATGGTGAAAAATAATTGATACAAGATAGGATAAGACATTGCATGATGATGCACATGCAGCCGGTATTTGAGTGTTTGTACTTATTTTCTTTTAATTTAAGTATTATATGAAACATTAATTGAATGATTACATGATATTTTTTTAAACTCTCATATCCAATATGAAGGACAAGTGTCCAATAACAATAAAGTGTTGTGTGGTACTCTATTAGTCATACAATGTTTGTCCAGATCTCAGTATGATAGAACAGAAGTTGACAGAGAAGTAAGTGCTTTTTAATTATTTAGACATGTTTTTAATATTTATTTAGGAACACAAATCATTTCATTTTTATCAATTTTTAGATACAAAATTACACAATGAGAGTTGGAGTGTCCTCAGATCAAGATCTGAGATATTCTTGTAACAATATTTCTTCTGGTATGTTTAATATGATATTTGATATTAATATATTCTTGTGACAAGTCCTTAACTTAAAGACTAATCATTTTTCAATGGTTATTTTTTCAATTGAGTGGTGAGTTCAGGTGAACACAAAAAGTGGATGGAATTTATTTGCATCTATTGCTATCAAGATTTTGAGCCAGAGGACTAATTCATCCTATTGTGAAAGAAACTGGAGTACATTAAACTAGATACACACCAAAAGGAGGAATAAGCTGACATCTGATACATTGGAGAAGTTCCTTTTTGGCATTATAACATGATGTTGTCCATAAAGAATATCAAAGATTGCCAACAATTGTCAGAGGAGAGATTTACAAGGTTTGCAATGAAGCATATGAAGAAAAATATAGAACACATGAATCACTTGAAGAGGTTGACATTGTTTACATTTTTCATGATGAACATTCACTTGTTGTTTTGATGGAAGAGGGTAACGATGGTGATGTGGGACCGACCGGGCACCAAGCTAATAGCTAGCTATGAAGGCCTAGCAGCACGTTGACTATGCAATTGACTAGCTAAGAAAACACCTCGGTAGACAATTATATTAAGTTTATCCAACCCGAGAAGCGGTCCCAACTAGGGAGAGGATCGGATACCATGTGGGGTACCGAGATAGGACATTGCCGACTTCCAATGTAACCGATCTAAGTAGCTCGGGACGGGGAACTCCACTCACATTGGACAACGATCGAATGAAAATAGCTAGGAGACCTAATGACTCACGACACGGCAATCAAAGTATAATAAACGAGCAAGTGACTTCGGTTAGGAAATCATACTTCCACGCCTAAGCGTGGGGTGTCGACCACCGTCAGAATCTTCAACGTAGCTGGTCGCGTCGCACGCTCACATGCCATCCATCTTGCCACCACCTCGTAGCTCTTTACGGACTATTTTACCGAGTCACCCGAGTCTCCGGACTGTCCGCGCGCGATGAGGAAAACTTGTCGAAACAAGGAGCCTGTGGCTGGGGGAGTGTTGGCGGGAGGAGGAGGGCTGCAGGAAGGGGAAATGGGACTGGTGACTGGTCTGTCAGGGGAAGGGGGGGAATGGGAGTGATGCTGCTGTAAATAGGGGGCGTACAGGCCTGGGTAGGGGGCTGGACGGGGCTGGGTACCCACTGGGACGGAGGGGGGGGGCTGAGGGGGTGAGGGCAGGTCTGGACGAACTTGTTTGGAAGGCCAAACGTGAGGGGGAAGGCTGGTGGAGGAGGGAGGACTGTCGGAATGGGCTTCCGGTTCTGGTTCGCCGGAATAGGGGAAGCCGGGTAAGGGGTAGAGGGGAGGGGTTCGCAGGGGGGTTGTGGTGCCTGCTGGGGGAAAAGAAAGGTCCGGACGGACCTGCTAGAGGAGCTGGAGGCAGGTGGGAGAGCTGAGGGGAGGTCCGGAAGAAGAACCGGGAGGGGTGGTTCCGGTTGGTGCACAGGCGGAGGAGGACGGGAATGGGGGAAGAAGGGGACCCTACCGGGGTGAAAGAGGTGCAGGTGGCGTCGTTTCCACCAGAGGAAGCTGGGAGGAGCACCAAGGGGGGGCGGCTACTGCTGCTGCCGCCGGAAGGGGGGGAGGGGGCTGCTGTCCGGGCCCGAGCGGGCTGCGTCCGCCGCGCGCCTGAGTGAGGAGGGGGGGAAGGAAGGGAAGCGGGGGGAGGGGAGGTGAGGGAAATCACAAGTTTGCCACTGAACTTTCCATTTCATTTCATCCTCTCAAAAACATACAAGTGTGGGTATAAATAAACTAAGCCCATTACAAGTATACCCTAAAAGACACCTATTTTTCAAATGCCCCCAACTCTAAGTGTAAGGTGTGTGTACACTCAAAATATGTAGAGATTCCCAAAATACATACAAAATGTGTCCCAAAAAAAAAACCCAAAACGAAGTGTGTGCTACACAAATTAAACAAAAAATAGCACCTAATCATCAATCCAAAGTGACACAACCGGTCGTCGACGCCGTCGATAAACTAGGGCGGGGTCGAACCGGTCTCGACCGCGGGTGTCCTCACCAATCCTCCCCGGGTGGGAGGAACTCGACCCCGTCGAGTAGGGGTCGCTGCCACTCTGGTAATGCTCCAAAAGATCTGGGTCTAGACGCTGCAGCTCCGCCCGCGTCGGCCCACGAGTCCTCCGAAGGTGGTCGACCTCTCCGGCGCACAAGGTAGCGGTGATAGGCTCCTTCCCGAGTTGTAATCACCGCTCGTCCATTATACATTGGATATGCTCGTGTCGTGTAGGGAGAGGGGCTGAAGGTGGACACTCCGGTGTAGGCTCACTCGAAGGGAGGGGGTGTAGGTCAGAAATCTCACTAGGAATCGCTGCCGGGTCCCGATAAGCCACTAGATCGGAAACATTGAAAGTAGAGCTAATGCCGTACTCGGCAGGAAAATCCACCACGTAAGCATTGGTCCCCACCCTCTCAATCACTCTGAAAGGACCAGCCCCTCGAGCTTGGAGGTTTCGACGACCCCCGAGGGGAATCGCTCGTGTCTAACCCCGACCATGACATAATCGCCTACCGGAACTCTCGGGCTCGCCTACGCAAGTCGGCGCGTCGCTTATATCGCTCATTACTAGCCTCAACTTGGCGCCTAACACGACCATGCGGACTGCGGATATGCTCTACAAGTGATTCGGCCGAGGCCGACACACGGGTGGCATGGGGCGAGAGGGTGAGATCTAAAGGCCGCCTAGGTCTGCGGCCGCAACTATCTCAAAGGGGCTCAAACCAGTAGACCTATTGACCGAATCATTATATGCAAACTCCGCTAAAGGAAGAACAAGGCCCCATGTGCGAACATAGTCCCCCACTATGCAACGCAAGAGATCACCCAAACTCCTATTGATGACCTCAGTCTGGCCATCCGTCTGGGGGTGGTAAGCTGTGGAAAATTTAAGTTTGGTTCCCAGAAGGTGCCAAAGGGTCTTCCAAAAATAACTGGTAAATCGGATATCACGGTCGGAGACAATCGTCTTGGGCAGCCCCTGGAAGCGCACAAGCTCACCAAAGAAGAGAGAGGCTACCACTGACGCATCAGAAGTTTTCGAGCACGGGATAAAGTGGGCCATCTTGGAGAATCGGTCCACAACAACAAGAATGGAGTCGTGGCGGCGCATGGTGCGCGGTAGCCCAAGGACAAAGTCCATGCTAACATCCTGCCACGGGGACTCTGGAACAGGAAGTGGAGTGTAGAGACAGGTATTCTGCTTCTTCTGTTTAGACGTGGCACAGATGCGGCACTGGGCAACGATGCGGGCCACGTCGCGTTTCAAGCTAGGCCAATAAAATCGATGCTCTACGAGCTCGATCGTCTTGTTCCGGCTGAAATGCCCAGCTAAGCCGCCAGCTTGAAGCTCCCAGACAAGGAAATCACGGACTGAAGTCCGAGGAATGCAAAGTCTAGATCCAAGAAAAAGGTACCCGTCCTGAAGGAGGTACCCGCGAGAATCAGAGGGCTGGTCGGACTCGTGAGCAGCAATGATAGGGCCTAAGTCGGGACAATCAGGGTATTCATCCATGATCCTCTCGAATCCGATCACCTCAATGCCGACGGCCGCGAGTAGGGATACTCGCCGGCTCAAGGCATCGGCCACTCGGTTCTCAACCCCAGCACGGTGTTCGAGAACAAAAGTGAACGATCATCGGCTATGTCGAGGGTTAAGTTTCTTCTGAGAATGGAGGTAGCGGAGGGCCTCATGGTCTGAGTAGAGGACAAACTCCTGGGAAAGAAGGTAATGTCGCCAGTGCCTCAAAGCCTACACGACGGCGTAGAACTCCTTGTCATAAGTGGAGTATCTCAACTTGGCATCCGATAGCTTCTCGCTAAAGAAGGCTACCGGATGACCCTCCTGAGACAAGACTCCACCAATGCCCACCTCCGAGGCATCACATGCAACCTCGAACACCTTGGTGAAATCGGGCAATCGAAGAACAGGTGCTCGGGTCATCATCTCCTTCAGGGTGCCGAAGGCTGAAGCAGCCGACTTGGTCCAAGAAAATGCACCCTTCCGAAGACAATCAGTGATGGGAGCAGTGACAGTACTGAACCCCTTGATGAACCGGCGACAAAAGGCGGCGAGACCAAGGAAACTCCGGACATCGTGAACGCTACACGGCTCGAGCCACTCCGTAATCGCCGGATCTTCTCGGGATCGGCCGAGACGCCGTCCACCGAGACAATGAAACCTAAGAAGGCAACATAAGGGGTCGCGAAAGCGCACTTCCGAGGTTTCCAAACACCGCTCCCGCCTAAGAGTGAGGCACACCTGGTGGAGGTGGCTCAAGTGGTCATCACGGGACCGGCTGTAAACAAGGATGTCATCAAAGTAAACTACCACAAATCGCCCAATGTATGGCCGAAGAACCTGGTTCATCAGCCTCATAAAAGTGCTCGGGGCATTGGATAGCCCGAATGGCATCACCATTCATTCATATCGTTCATCCTTTGTTTTGAAAGCTGTCTTCCATTCGTCACCCGGTCGAATGCGGACCTGGTGATAGCCACTTTTAAGGTCAATCTTGGAGAACAAGGTGGCTCCCGCTAACATATCAAGCATATCATCCAAGCGGGGAATGGGGAACCGGTATTTGACGGTAATCCGGTTAATGGCTCGACTATCAACACACATCCTCCAAGACCCGTCCTTTTTGGGTGCCAAGAGGGCGCACCCGCCGCAAGGACTCAAGCACTCCCGGATAAGTCCTCGCCCCGAGTAATTCCTCGACTTGCCTCCTTAACTCGGCGTGGGAAGAGGGGTCCATGCGATAATGAGGCAAGTTCGGAAGAGTAGATCCGGGACGAGATCGATGGCATCTCGTATGTCCCTCGTCGGAGGGAGATCAAGGAAGCTCATCAGGGAATACATCCTGAAAATCCTGCAAGAGTGCCTCGATCTCGGGAGGGTGGGAGGTCTCCAGGGTCGGAGGGGTCTCACGAGCGACTACCGCCAAGAGGAGGGTTTTTCGGATGCAACGCTCGAGCTCATGATAATCAGCGGTGGGGATCGGCCGAGCGAGGTATGCATCGGGAACAGAAGGATGTGCCACGGGACCCTCTCGACCTCATCGGAGAGTCGAGTCGGTAGAGGATGGAATGACTAGCTTCGCAAGTGTCCACCAACACAAGGGTGACGTCGGTGGGAACAAGAGAAGTAGAGGCCGCAACCGTCGGGAGAAGTCGGAGGTGGTGACTTGGCCGCCGAAGGGAGAGGGAGCGGCAAGCTACCGGCAGATTTGGGAGGAGGAGGGGGAGACGGAGAAAGAGTGATGCGCCGGCCCTGGTACTCAAAGACACACGTGTTAGACCGACCATGGAGGGTCGCATCTACATTAAATAGCCAAGGCCGGCCCAGTATAAGGCTCCCAACCTCCATAGGTAGAACATCGCACCAAATCTCCTCAGAATAGGGAGGGAAGTGGATGGGAACCAAGCATCGGGTGTAAACAGGGATGGAAGTAGAATCCACCCATGACACTCGATAAGGATGAGGGTGGTTGGTCGGAACCAGCCCGAGGCACGATACGAGACGACCAGAAATAGCGTTAATGCAACTCCCGCTATCAATGATAACCTTACATGCCTTGCCCCCAAGTAGAAAATATGTGTGGAAGATAGTAGTCCGGCGCCAATCGTCACTCGGAACGGGCTGGGTGAAAGCACAATGGACTATGCCAAGTGCACTCTCACCTGACTCTGCCTGAGGCACAACAACGAGGGTCAGCCGGGTCTTCATCCTCCAACTGAAACTCAACAGAGAGGCTAGGGTCAGCCACGTACGTGACCTCCTCAAAGGTGTCTGAGGAGGGGTCAAGAGGCTGACCATCAAGGCACAAAGAATATGGGCATTGGGCGCGCATATGCCCGGGTTACCCGCACCCGAAACAGTTGCCCCGAGAGATAGGGCGGGAGGGTTCACCAACAACAGGGGCCTTGCCCTTGTCATACGGTCGAGGGGGAAGAGGGGCGGCCACAGGGGGCCGAGCAGGAGGGGGTAGTAAGGGAAGAGGGGGGGGGTCGCGCTGGCTGACCCGCAACTCTGGCGGGGTAGGGAGCAGCCAGACGAGGAGGGTACTCCGGACCACGGGGCAAAGAAGGGCGGGTCGGAGGGGAGTAAGTAACCCGAGCGTCGCCCTGGGTAGGCGGAATAGCTCTAGTACGAGCATATTGCTCGTACAGAGTCTCAAACTGCTCATACTCGGTGGCTACCTCGTAAGCATGCTCGAGGGTCTCGACCCCTCGGCGGTACAACTCACGCTGATACTCAGGCCGAAGCCCTCTTCTAAATCGGGTGAGTGTCACCGCGCTCTCCTCGCGTACATTGCACTTAAGCATATACTCATCAAACTCGGCTATGTACGCGGAGATAGACCTCTGCCCCTGGGCCAGAGCACGCCAACGGGCGAGAAGGCGCTGACGATATAAAGCAGGCAAGTACTTCTCGCGGAGCTTGGCCTTCATCTCGTCCCAAGTCTGGATGGGCTCTTGTTGACACTGCCTAAGGAGGGCCTCAACATTGCTCCAATGCATCTTGGCTTGCCCCGTGAGTTTCATTTTGGCGAACCTCACCCGCCGGGCGTCCGACATGTCATACCACTCAAAGTAGTGATCCATGCCAGATTCCCAGTCTAGATAGAGGCTCGGATCAAGTGATCCCCCAAACTCAGGAGCATCGACCCTGACATGGCAAAGCATCCGCTCCTCGGCCTCCGCTCGATCGCGGTGATGTCGGTGTCCTGGACCATGATCATGGAAGCCAACATGGGGGGGATGCCGCTCTGGGCGCCCCATAGGGGTAACAAGAGGGGGAATGGGAGGTCGACCTGGAAAGATAGGGGGCCTATGGTCAGGAACAACATAGGCCGGGTCGGCAGGCCTGACAGGGTCAATAGGAGGGGGGTGCCTCTGCAGAGTCGCAACCTGATCGGAAAGCTCGTGCACGGTCTGCTCAAGATAAGTGAACCTATCCCTAAGCTCCCTAACTAGTTCCTTAATGGTATCGACTCGATGTGTCGGCGGCGGTGTGTGGATCCGTGGAGGGCTCGGAAGCTCGGGGTGGGGATCGACATGGGAGACTCCGGGTCATAAACGGTACCACTACGGGTGCGCATGCAAATAGGACCTAGACTCTCAATGGGTGCTAGACCAATGTCCTAACTCAACCCGCTCTGATACCAAACTGATGCGGGACTGACCGGGCACCAAGCTAATAGCTAGCTATGAAGGCCTAGCAGCACGTTGACTATGCAATTGACTAGCTAAGAAAACACCTCGGTAGACAATTATATCAAGTTTATCCAACCCGAGAAGCGGTCCCAACTAGGGAGAGGATTGGATACCATGTGGGGTACCGAGATAGGACATTGCCGACTTCCAATGTAACCGATCTAAGTAGCTCGGGACGGGGAACTCCACTCATATTGGACAGCGATCGAATGAAAATAGCTAGGAGACCTAATGACTCACGACACGGCAATCAAAGTATAATAAACGAGCAAGTGACTTCGGTTAGGAAATCATACTTCCACGCCTAAGCGTGGGGTGTCGACCACCGTCAGAATCTTCAACGTAGCTGGTCGCGTCGCACGCTCACATGCCATCCATCTTGCCACCACCTCGTAGCTCTTTACGGACTATTTTGCCGAGTCACTCGAGTCTCCGGACTGTCCGCGCGCGATGAGGAAAACCTGTCGAAACAAGGAGCCTGTGGCTGGGGGAGTGCTGGCGGGAGGAGGAGGGCTGCAGGAAGGGGAAATGGGACTGGCGACTGGTCTGTCAGGGGAAGGGGGGGAATGGGACTGATGCTGCTGTAAATAGGGGGCGTACAGGCCTGGGTAGGGGGCTGGACGGGGCTGGGTACCCACTGGGACGGAGGGGGGGGGGCGGAGGGGGAGAGGGCAGGGCTGGAGGAACCTGTTTGGAAGGCCAAACGAGAGGGGGAAGGCTGGGGGGGGAGGGAGGATCGTCGGAATGGGCTTCCGGTTCGGTTCGCCGGAATAGGGGAAGCCGGGTAAGGGTAGAGGGGAGGGGTTCGCGGGGGGTTGTGGTGCCCGCTTGGGGAAAAGAAAGGTCCGGACGGACCTGCTGGGGAGGAGCTGGAGGCAGGTGGGAGAGCCGAGGGGAGGTCCGAAGAAGAACCGGGAGGGGGTTCCGGTTGGTGCACAGGCGGAGGAGGACGGGAATGGGGGAAGAAGGGGACCCTACCGGGGTGAAAGAGGTGCAGGTGGCGTCGTTTCCACCAGAGGAAGCTGGGAGGAGCACCAAGGGGGGGCTGCTACTGCTGCTGCCGCCGGAAGGGGGGAAGGGAGCTGCTGTCCGTGCCCTAGCGGACTGCTTCCGCCGCGCGCCTGAGAGAGGAGGGGGGGAAGGAAGAGAATCGGGAGGAGAGGAGGTGAGGGAAATCACAAGTTTGCCACTGAACTTTCCATTTCATTTCATCCTCTCAAAAACATACAAGTGTGGGTATAAATAAACTAAGCCCATTACAAGTATACCCCAAAAGACACCTATTTTCCAAATGCCCCCAACTCTAAGTGTAAGGTGTGTGTACACTCAAAATATGTAGAGATTCCCAAAATACATACAAAATGTGTCCCAAAAAAAACCCAAAACGAAGTGTGTGCTACACAAAATAAACAAAAAATAGCACCTAATCATCAATCCAAAGTGACACAACCGGTTGTCGACGCCATCAATAAACTATGGTGGGGTCAAACCGGTCTCGACCGCGGGTGTCCTCACCAGATGGACTACCCACTAGAGTTTGATCATGAGGATTGTGCATGGGTAGAGGGAGAATTAGTTTTTGTTACTCCTCAACGGGTCCCATCTCTGCCCCAACAACCCTAGATGTAGCTCTAACTCTAGTCCTAGCTCTAGCCCCACCCCACCCCCACTCCCACTCCCACCCGCACCCCCGCTTCACAACCAAATCTCAATCAAATGATGACAAAGACAAAAACAACAACAAGAAAAATGAGACACTTTGCATAGTTGAAGGAAAGTATGGGGGTTTGGGAGTTCATCACATGACACAATAGAAGAAGTCAAGAAAAGAAAGTTGAATAATAGGCAAGATCTTGTGAATCCAATAGACACTAATCAACCACCCTCACACTCTTTAGATGATGACGACGAGGAGTTGGAGGAGGAGGTGGAGGCTCTTCTATCAGTGCACGAACTAGTGGGGTGTTGAAACCTCGCCTTTTTCATCATCTCTCTTTTAAAAGAAGAAAGAAAATTTTTGTTGGGATTAGAATTCCTTTTTGAAATTCTTTTCCTTCCTTCGGCTAGCATTGACTACTATGAAAATATGTTGTATTCATAGGAGTATTAGCTAATTTGATGTGATATTATTTTATAGGAACATCGATGATTATATAGATTTGCTAAGTGTCGACATGGATATCACCCACCACTTAGATGATCTGAACCACAAATTGATTTGTGAGATTTTCCGAGTTCTTTGAAAATAAATTTTGACCTCTCTCCATCGGACTTGCGATATTCCGATGTTAATTACGTCGAGCGAACACTCGAACACCCTTGATTGGACGTCACAGCAACATATTGAACAGAAGTCATTTATTCACATAAACACAAAGTAGGAAGACATATCCCCATGGCCTCATGAGATGGAATTTGGCTGAACTTAATTAAACTTTTTAGTTTAGGTTCATTGATTTTTTTGTCCTTTTTGTTTGGTTTTAAATTTTAATTTGTTTTTTTATGTCTTTGGTCATTTGTTGACTTAGACAATTTTGAGTTGATCTCATTTTCTTTTTATTTTTTTGTAAGAATTAATTTCTAATTTTTTTAGTGTGTTTGTTAGTATTTTTTTGCTTGATTTAAATGAATTTATTATTATTCTTAAGATATTTTTAATAATATTGACCACTTTAATTTTTATGGTTGATTTTAATCCAACATAACTTGTTTTTGTAGTCATTGGTTGACATTTTTTATGCATTATTTAATGACATAATTTTAGTTGGATTATGTTAACATTTTATTAACATTTTGATCATTTATTTGATTTGGATTTTATTATGCACACTTAATTATTTAAGTAGCATTATTCATTTAGGTTGATTTAAATTTTTTTCATAGTTAAGTCGGATTCAAACTTAACATGTTTTGTAACCGTTTATGGTTATTTTTTATGTATGATTTTATGACACGGATTTAATTTGATTGTGATGGCATTTTTGTTAATAAATAAGTCATTATTTGATTTTTATTTAATCAAATTTGATTATTTGATCAAGTTTATAAATTATAATTTCAATGACTTATTTAATTTTTATTCACCTCTCAAAGTCCATGGGATTATGTCATCCTTGTAATGGCACATCAGGTCAATCGAACTTGAATTTATTTCATGTCGATTTGAGCACATGGAAGTACACTAAATGAGGGGACATTCAAGCCTTTGTTCCTCAATACATGTCAAAGTTTGTTCGGTTTGACTAGCACTTCGGCTTTACCGATCTGGGTTTTCTTTGTGAATTTCTGTTCGGTTTAACCTTTATTTCGGCTTTACCGATTTGGGTTTCGGCCTTTCCGGCATTTCAGCTTTACCGATCTGGGTTTTGACTTTTCCGGCATTTCGACTTTACCGAACCAGATTCTCTTCGTATATCCAAGAATGTCTTGATTGCATTTGCTATGCGGCATTTCTAGAGCTTGTTCGGTTTTATCGGCATTTCAACTTTATCGATCTGAGTTTCAGCTTTTTCGGCATTTCAACTTTACCGAACCAGATTTTCTTCATATATCCATGAATGACTTGATTGCATTTGGTATGCGGCATTTCTTGTTTGTTCGGTTTGGCCGGCCTTTCGGCTTTACCGATTTGGTTTTCGACTTTTCTGACATTTCGGCTTTACCGAACCAGATTTTCTTTATATATCCAAGAATGGCTTGATTGCATTTGATATGCGGCATTTCTGGAGCTTGTTTGATTTTGCCGACATTTCGGCTTTTCTGGCTGATGGGAACCGAATCGGGACACAAGAACCGATTCATGTTAATAATTGAATCGGGATGCAAGAACCGATTATTAGAATTCAATTTCGTGTAAATTTTGATTTTAGATTGATTTTAGGTCCATTTGAATAATTTTCTAAGTTTTAAAATTTTTTTCTAAGATGTCTAGTCTTTTTCCCATTATTTTAGGCATTTTAGAGTCATTAGTTTCAATTTCTAGTTTTAAAATGAATTTCTTTTACATTTTAATTGGAGGCAACTGTTCGGCCCTATAAATAGGACCCAAGTCCCTTATGTACATGATATGATATGATGAATACAATTTGATTGCCATGTTAAGTTTCGGTTTCCAAGTTTACCCCTCTCTCTCTCGTTTTTCCCCCCTCCCGAGCGACGCGGGTCTTCTCTCTCCCCGACATCGGTTCGACGCTGAGTCCCTCCCGTCGCGATGGCGTAACCCTAGCGGGCTTTCCCTCTTCGATCCACTTCCTCCCGCGGTGATTTCGACGAGCTTCCGTGGAAGAAGATCTTCCTCCCAGCTTCTTCCTTCTAAGTCTCTTCAATCCGGTCGGCATCGGATCTTCCTCCCGGCGGAATCTTCTTTGTCCGCTGCTGTTTGGGGCAACCATAGTTGCCGATGTGGTGTTCTTCCTCTACGTTCCTGCTATTATCTCCTTCCTACGGCTTCGGATGGTCGATTTTTAGTTGGAGAACCTGGTTCCGGTTGATCCTCACTCCGAAGTGAACTCGTTGGTGACGGAACAGACAGTGAAGTTTCTTATAAGCTTCGATTGGCTCCGGATCCGTTCAGATTCAGTCAGTCCAGCTCCGACAAGTGTTTCTTTCTTCTGGTTCGAACATTGCTGGCGTCCGAATGGTAAACCCTAACTGTTCAACGTCCCTTTTTGTGGTTTCTACCATTCAAACTGATGATGAGGACGTCACGTGAGTATTTGAATACTGTTTGCTCAATTCCGTCTTGAAGTTTTACCGTCATTGGAAGTTCATCTAGCTTCATACGGGAGTTGCCCGGATTTTACTGTTCTGTTGGTAGCCTCTACAGTTCGGGTTGGATTATTTTCCTAAAGCTAGAAGAAGCTTACATTAAATATCTTCATCTGATTGCTACACATGAGATGGAATATATTCGAGACTAGTCCTCTCCAGTCAATTTGGTTCTGGCTGTGGTTGTTCTGTGAAGCTATCTTGATTCCCGTATGAATATTGGTCTGATTTTTCTACGAATATTTTTATCGATTGGAGCCTACAGTAAATGGCATCCTTCAGGCTGTGCCTATATTTCTAAATGAGGAAGAATAATTCTGATGCCGTAAGCGTACTGTGCTGATCAGATCCGGTTGTAGATGACGGAATAAGATCCGTAACTCCCGGATCAACATATCAATAAACTCGATCAGGGATGAGTTCATATCTGAGGTCAAGTTAGGGCAATGATGACTTATACTATGTATTTCTGTGGCCTTGTCCCGCCCAAAGGTTACCATATTGCTGCTGCGACTATTTCATTTGTTGAACTGCATAATTTTCCTGAATTTCAACATTTTGGGTTTATTGTGGACATATACTGCTGATGCTTGTTAGTTTTAACACCTGTTGGTATTTTGGAATTATCGCTGGATTTCTGCTCTTGTTTGGCAATTTATCTGCTGGTTATATCTGGTTATTATTTTCTTTCTGAAACCCTGAAATCATGGGACCCCCGGTCCCGTCCCGCATCACTGGCGTTTTTGACTTTATCGAACCAGATTTTCTTCATATATCCAAGAATGGCTTGATTTGCATTTGATATGCGGCATTTCTGGAGCATGTTTAGTTTTGCCGACATTTTAGCTTTACTAATCTAAGTTTTGGCTTTTCCGGCATTTCGACTTTATCGAACCAGATTTTCTTCATGTATCCAAGAATGGCTTGATTGCATGTGATATGTGGCATTTTTGGAGCTTGTTCAGTTTTGCCGACATTTTGGCTTTACTGATCTGGGTTCTCTTCTTGAATTCCTGTTCGGTTTGACCGGCATTTCGGCTTTACCGACTTGGATTTTCTTTTAGAATTTTCGTTCAGTTTGACAGGCATTTCGGTTTTACCGATTTGGGTTTTCTTTTAGAATTCCCGTTCGGTTTGACCGGCATTTCGATTTTACCGATTTGGATTTTGTTTTAGAATTCCCGTTCGGTTTGACTGGCATTTCGGTTTTACCGATTTGGGTTTTCTTTTAGAATTCTCGTTCGGTTTGACTGATTTCGACTTTACCGATTTGGGATTTCTTTTTCTATCTAAAATAGCAAGCTATTTTGGGCCCCTTTTAATGGAAAGGTAGCGCAAAATCACTTAATTTCGGCAGCATTTCAGTTAGACTGAAGTTGGGTTGGCTTTTTTCTATCCAAAATAGCGAACTATTTTGGGCCCTTTTTTATGGAAAGGTAGCGCAAAACCAGCCATTTTTTTATGGAATGGTAGCACAAAACCAATTTGGAGAGATCATGACTTACTTTGAACTTCGGGCATAATGCCATTAAGGAGACCTTTAGGCTTTCTCTCTCCTGGAATGAAATTCCAAGAGGGCCTGGCTTACAAATCCCTCTCTCTTCTTCACCCCTTTTTCTAACCTCTTCCCAACCTCTTTCCCAACCCCCCTGTACGTATGGCCATATGGGGGTATTTATAGAGATTTTTGGAGGGGTAAAATAGTCATAAAAATCACCCCATTATCTCTATTTTCGCAATAGTGGGGAGGTGATCGGATCCGGGGTGAAATTAACCCCCTTTTGCCTTTTTTCCAAGTTTCTGTTTGACCGGCGGTCAAACTGGGGGTAAGATCACCCGTAGGTGACTATATCTAAGGAGTGGGGCCACTTCTTTGGACGTGGGGATCGTAGGGGAGGCCGGTTGATTGGGTCTCCCCTCTTTTTTCTCCTTTTTTTGTTTTTTGCCCCTGTTTGACCGGTGTTGGCCGGTTTGACCAGAGGGAGCGCGCCCGCAGCCGTGCGTGCATGCGTGAGGCCCGTCGGCGGCCCTCTCTGTTTTTTTTCTAAAGCCCCCCCGGTTTGACCGGGCGGCGGGCTCTTGCCCGCCCGCCGAGTGCGCTCGTCGAGCATGCTCGCCGCGCGGTTCAATGGTCGTATGGCCCTCTTTTTTTTTCTTTTTTTTGTGTCACTGTTCACCCGAGGGGGTGTTTTGTCGCCATTAACCGGGAGTTGACCCCCGGGCACTGTTCACCCGAGCCTCCCTTTCGCGTGACCTTCTCTCCTTCCCTGACGTGACGACGGAAGCGCGACGAAGATGATGCACATTGTTCGTTGCCTATGGGGGTCGGCAGCAGTTGGGGGATGGTCAAACGGCAGCGGCGGCAGTTGTAGGAGGCTGTGTTGGTGGCGGCAACTGCAGCTCCCGCCTCCCCTTCTCTTCCGCTCTCTCCCACCTTTCTCTCTCGCAGCGACGGAAGCACCGCGGCGGTGGTTTTCCTTTGGCCTACAACTATAAACAGGGCCGCGTGGATTTCTTTCTCCTCACGATGGCTCCCTCTTCGGCCGGTCTTTGCGGCGGCGATTGCTTGGGCTGGTGATGACAGCAACAAAGGTTTGTGAAGCAGCGCCAACGCCAGTTTTGAATGGCGGCAGCGGCAAGGGTTTTTTTTCTTTGCTTGGTTTGTCCTCTTTTAGCAATGAGGGCTTCCCTGTGGCTCTCCCTTGCCGAGACAGCGGCAATAGGGGAGGTTTCTGACCAGTTCCCTTTTGACAAAACTTCTTCGATCATTTTTTTTTCTAGGGAAGACTTTGTCCGCCTCTTTTGGAGAGGGGACCGGTCGATTTCAGTAAATCACCGATGGTTTAACCGAGTGAGGTTTGTCCCTTTTCGGATTCAGTTTTGACAAACCAATATCGAATTTGCCAATCGACATGCGCATGTGTTTGGGGTTTGAGATTTTCCGGTTGAACATGGGGCAAATACAAATGATTTGGTCTTGAGACAACTTTAGAGTGGGAGAAATCATAGATGGAATGAATGTTTTTTTTTGATGAGTATGTAACAACTCATTTTCCAAAGCCAATGCCTCAATATGATTTTAAGCTATAATATCCAGCTACATCACTAGTGCATGTGTATCACACTATGATTTTAGCAAGATGATCAATTCACTTTTTTTATATTGATACGAGCTGATAATGACGAGTACATCTCAATGGAGTAGTCAAGAGGTTTAGGAGCAAAAGGATGAAGGTCAATTTCAGTGATATTGGTGAAGAAAAAATATAAAATTGTATTTTATGTCAATGTCTCAATTTTATTGTGTTATATATGTTAATTGAAAGTATTTTGCAATGTTAATCATATTAAATGCTATATTTGTATTTTTAGGATTTTTGGGTGGATTTACAATTTTTATGAGATTTTTCTGATTTTTTGAAGTGAAAAAATAAAAATTAAAAAATAATTTGGACTGATTCTGAATTAGTTTCCCTTCCGAGAAATCGTTTGGAACTGGTCGAATTGGATTGGTACCAAATGATTCCGATTCTGATTTTGGAATCTTTGACTTGAGTGATACTTGAAGGCCCAAGTGCAGAACATCTTCAACATGTATATGCCTTCTCTACCTAGCCTTCCATTTTCAGACACGGGTACTAGGAGTAAAGATGGACAGTGTGGTTCACAAAATGGAAGGCAATTTATAGAGTTGGAAAGGTAGAATGCTGTCTTCTAGCGAGAGATGTGATGCGGGACGAACCGGCTAGTCCGCGCTAAACGGACCGAAAACGACTTAAACCGGCGCTAATCGCCCTAAAAGAACCTAAACGAGCCCAAAATGGAGCAAACCGGCTTTGAACCGGTCCAAACAGGCCCGAACTGGGCTCGAGATGGTCTGAACCGGTTAAAACCGGCTCAGAACACCCTGAACCGGGCTGAACCGGGTTTGGACCCGGTTGAACCGGCCGACTGGTCGGTCTGGGCCGCGAACCGGCGACCGGGCGAGCCGGCGCCGATCGCGAGCGCGAGCGTAACCCGGGGAGGGGGTCGTGGCGCATCCCGGTTGCTGCCGGGGGTGGTCGCGTGGCGTCGTCTCTGCCGTCGCCTTCCCGTCGCCGTGGCGACATCACGGCGGTCCCGTGAAATCGCGAGCCGCGACAAACGCCTCGCAGGCGGGCGAGGGGGAATGGTGTCCGCGTCGTCTCCGGCAGGTGCGCACGGGGTTGGCGATGCAGGGGGGAGCAGGGGGCACACGCCGTCGACGCCTCGCGCCGTTGTCTTCTTCTTCCGGACGCGTCCCCGCGGCGGAGCAGAGGACGGCGTCTTCGCGGTGGAGCTGCAGACGGCGGAGCAAGGGAGGGATCCGGGGATCGCCGGATCCTCTCCTCCCGCAGTCCTGTCTTCTCCGTCTTCTTCACCTCTTCTTCTGCTCTGCGTCGTCTGAAGAGGGGTCCCGCAGGACCTGTCTGCCGTGGGAGGAGACCCGTTGATGGCTGCCGAGTAGAGAGGAAGCGGGAGGCGGAGATTGGGCTGCGGTGCTGTCGCGAATGAAGGAGAACCGAGAAGGGGAGAGTTGGAAGAACGGCGCGGAGGCCGGAGGGAAAGAGAGAAGAAGGAAGAGCCGGCTAGCTACCGGAGGGGTTGGAGAAGAATCGGCGCACCTCGCCGGAAGAGAGAAAGAGAAGAACCGGCCTCACTGCTGGAGGTGGGGAAGGAGAACGGCGCTCATCGCCGGGGTGGGGGAGAAACGGGGGCCGCAGCCCCCTGCGCGGGAGGAACCAGGCCCGTGGGCTTCCAAAAATTCTATCTCACTGTATATTTCCATGTACATCGACCCTCCTTATAAAGGAGTGGGGAAAATTTAAAGGAAGGTCCTCTAAGCAACCTATTTACAGACTTGTCCTCATATGGACACAAAAATAAAAGGGAGACCCAAAATTATCAAAATATGTCCCCATCAAGATGGTTGTTATCCAAAACAATACCGCAGAGTATTTCTTTATACTACTTTATCTTGAAAATACCAAATAAAATTTGCAAGAAGCTGTAAAATATCAGAGCCAGGTTCTTATGGCTTGGTAACAATGACAAAAATGGTCTCCATCTTATTAAATGGAATCATGTTTTTCGGTCTACATGGAAGGAGGTGTGAGCTTTGTCTCATCGGAGGCCATCAACAATGTCCAGTTGTCTAAATGGCTGTGAAAATTAAACTACAATAGAGAAGTACTCTGGAATAGAATAGTCTGCACTAAATATGATATTGGGTTAAATGACTTGTGGATAATAGACTTCAGTGATATTGGTAGAGTTTCTAGTATTTGAAGAGGTATCCTTTCCAACTAAGATTTGTTCAACTCTTCTTCTTTATTAGAGTTGGGTGATGGCAAGAGAACTTTATTCTGGGAGGATAAATGGATGCTGAACGCTTCTTTCACCTCTATGTTTCCTATCTTTACAATTCAAACAACAATCTTGGAATTAAGATTTGTGAAACTTGGGACACTAGAGCTAATTGATGCCTTTCTTTTAAAATAAATCTTAAGGAGTTCTTTGAATTATCAAAACTTTTGACTCTTCTCAAAGATTGTTGGTGTGTTGATAATAAGAGGGACAAACTAGTATGGTTACCCTGCAAGAAAGTATGTTATACTGCAAAATTTGCATTGCACAATTTGACCCTTGTGTGTGTGTGTGGGTGGGTGGGGGGAGTCTGGTGGCATCATGTTGTTTAGAAACAACCCTGTCTATTAAAATCAAGATTTTCTTGTGGAAGATCAGCATTCCACGTTTGCCTACCAAAAGATCTTTCTGGTTACTTTTACTTCATGTGTTCTATATGTCAGTAAAGAAGAAACTATGGATCACTTTTTTTTTCCAGTGCGAGGCTGTTAACTAGTTATGGAACGCTCTGTTCAGGAGTTGGAAGATTCAGTGGGTGGAACCTGGTAGTGTTATTTTACTTATACACGATTGGCCATGCTTGAACAGTCATCAGACGTGCATCTATGGAATTTAACTCTTCCTGCTATGCTTTGATTTATTTGGTGTATCAGAAATAGATGGACATTTAAAGAACATTTTTAAAACCTGGCTTCTATTCTTCACCAAATGTCAACTTATGTGAAAGATTTATCTTTTGCTCACCCTGGCATTCGGGTGGATGCTGTCTGCTTCAGCGATGTGCTTTTTTTCTCAGAGCTGTGTTTTTTGCTTTCAAATTCTTCTAGTTTTTTACCTTCTCCACCATCTTTTTAGCAGACCTCTTTTCCCATTGCATGTGGTTGTTTTGCTGTATTTGTTGCATTTTATTTTGCTTTATAATAGAAAATTTGATCTGTTTGGCCATATTAAAAAAAAACTCACACAAAGCACTCTTGTTGGGCAGATGACATCGGGAGGAAGACAAAGATACACTAGTTGAACCGTTCTCGAGGCCCACTTCTGGACCGGCTTGAGCGACACAAGCGAGCTGCTCCAGTTCAAGAACATCACCTGATGAGGACCACCACTGTTCACGGTTGCAGACCGAAGTCGTGAGAACCGGCCTTGACCTGCCTGGCCCACCGTTTAAGTCTATCTGATCCTTGGGGAGACGAGTCTCGCCCAAACCCAATGCCTGTCCACCTTACCTGCCCAAGTGATGAGCCTTGTGGGGACTGATGGCCACATAATTGGCCTTGACACCCTCTAATTGCCTCAAAAATCATCAATACCACTCCTGAGATTCTGTCAACACTCCTGCAGATTTGAAAAATGCCCCCGATTACTCAACATCGTCTTGTTCGGTGCTGGTAACTCACCATGGAAAGACGAGCAAACATTGTCCGAGAACGACAGAGTTCTGGCATCTCAAGCCATCAACATTCACTACCAAATTCTTCACCAGCCATGCACGCACTGAGCAATTCGCTAAACAGAAACTCTCCCTCTAGTAGGCTATAACAGAGACCTTCGATCAATAGGGCACACTGCCCGAGAGACCTAAAAATGGCTGCGATCAGTTTAGAGGACCCAGCAAAGGCTGGCAAACCAGCGATCTCCACCCACTTTCTTGCCGGATGAACTTGGTTCACTTATAGTTCCAGGGACCAACGTCTAAACCAATAAGTTGCTCTCCCCATCTTCAAACATAGTCCTGCCACTCACCATCGCTCTTCAATCATCATAAGAAGCACATCTCACTAAAAAACCACCACATGACGTTGATTTAATTCACCAAGAAGATAATTGCGGCCATTGTGTCTCGAGGAATCGGTGGAGGCAGTACCTTTTGGTGATTAGGCCAAGCGATGAAAAAATCAGAAAGTCACCTACTAGAGCAAATAGAGCCAACGGCTTCCTCCGACCTCAGTCGGAACATTAGAAAATTCATCGACTAAAACATCCCTTGGTCTGATATCCCTAACAACCTCTTCGCCAACCCCCTGCCAACCTTTGTTGGGCATCACATGCTATTGCGGGTAGGGGTGCAAACGAACCAATACACTCGACAAGTAACTCGAAGCTCGGCTCGATAAAAACTCGACTCGGCTCGTTTATTATGTTAAATGAACAAACTTGAACAAAAAATAAGGCTCGACTCATTAAACGAGCCGAGCTTGAACAGACTCCTGCTCGACTCGATAAGCTCGCGAGCAACTCGATTAAATATTATATTATATATTTATTTTTAAAAATTAAATTTTAAGTATTAATATTTATATATTGTCACTTAAATATATTAAATAATTCAAAAATTAAGTTTAAACTTAGATTGAGTTTCATAAATGAGTTAAATCTAAAATTTCACAAATGACTTTTCATTAATTTTGGGTTTATAATGGAGTTTGTATATAGCTTAAGTTTGAATATGAATTGAATTTTAGTCTAACTACTACTCGAGTTCGAGCTCGACTCGGCTCGATTAATAAACGAACCAAGCTTGAACAAGGGTTCCATATACTCGTTAAAACTCGAGCTCGAACTCGAACTCGTGTAAAATAAATGAGCCGAGCTTGAACACCATACTACTCGACTCGGCTCGGCTCGTTTGCACCCCTAATTGCGGGCATGAAAAACATAGCAAAAAAGGAACAGAGTTGGTCATCGGATCAATTAGGTTCAATCTAATTTGATCCGGATTCTGGACCGATTCTACGGGAGAAATATTGATTTGGAATTAGTTTGTATTAGTATTTTTTAATTTTTTAATTTTTTAAAAATATAAAAATCATGATAAATTTCAACAAATGAGAGTATTTATAAAATATAAAAATTTAAAAGTAATATGTAACACATTTATGTGACTATCATTTTCTATGACACTTGTCACGATATGTTTGATGTAAAACATCATTGATATGAATTCCAACAAGTATACAAAAATTGTATAATTCTTATGGTATTATACTTTCTCATCATCTTTATCTGCGATCTGGCCTTATCAACTTCTTCCCTATAGCCTTATAAGAAGTTTCATTGTCCGTGACAAATTGAACAATGTTGTCTTTACTTATTTCTTCAACAACATCGTTCATGAGACCAAACAAGTAATTTACATTCTTAATTTGACCAGATGTATTGACAAATTTCAAAAAGCAAGTGCTCTCAGAATAGTAAATGAGAAAATTTATCATACTTTTTTGTGATTCTGGTCCATTCATCACACATTAGAGTGCAAGACCGGTCCTTCAATATTGTCTTAAATTCATCTACCTATTTGGTCAACTCATTGACCTATGAATCCAACCCATCCTCATAGATATATTTAAAATTTAGGGTTTTTAATTTCTATCCAACCTCTTCAATAGCATCGCCATCAATGATTGTTTAAAAATATATATTCTTGGTCTCATGTACAAGGATATCTACGTCAAGTAAATATAATGTTGTTAACATTCACTTTAAATTTTAATAACATAAAAGGATATACCTACATTGTATTTACATTTGAATACAAAAATTATTTACATATGTGCTTAACGACCTTCTTTGTTGTCTCCGTTAAAGCTTTAACTCCTTTCAAGGCTTGTTTAATATCCCTTTGGTCACTTTGCTTATACATGGTAGTGTTTGTCAGTGGCCGAATTAACTACGACCGACGTAACTGACTCTCCCGGCCCACCTACGGTGTAGGGCAAGTGGATAGATCCACATTTGAAAATCTGGTGGTAGATCCTTCTACCCTCTTCTCTTCTCATCTTCGCGGGCCTGAGCCCTACTTGCATGCATAACTCTTCTTATCTGTACATCTTTTTCATTGGAACTTAAAGGAGACATCTCAACGTGCGCGTCCAACTTCTATTTTTTCCTACTTTCTTCTACGAGATTTGTGTCTCGCTGCCCGAGCAACTCATCATGCAATTCTTATCTTTACTCAATTCAGAGCTCCTTTTGTGATGTCCGACCAGTTAAATGTGCCCTCATTTCTTTTCTAATCTCCATCGATACTTTGTCACATTTCTTCATGTTTCCAGCCATGCCATTTATGTGTTGTTTGAGGCAATAGACATCTTCATTTGTTTCTTTTCTATACCATTTACATTGTACTCTGATGTAACCTCAAAAATCAAAAGATTTTATGTTTTTAGTTTTGGAAATTCATTTTCCATTTGAATTTGGATTAGATTGGATTAGACCTTAGTATTGACTTCTTAGGAAAATAGATGGTATTCCATAAAAGTACTAACTAGGGTCAAAATTATATGTCGAGGTTGTTAGGTTCTTTGAAAATTTGTTTTGACCTCTCCCCGTCGGATAGTGCGAAGATCCGACGTTAATTACATCGAGATAACTCGAATACCCTTGATTAAACATCATAGCAGTCCATGGAAATAGAAGACATTCATCCACAAAAATAAGCATTCACACATAGGAGAAAACAATCCCATGAACTTAATGGAAGGCAAACACTTAATGTGTTTTTTGAATTTAAGTTTGGTTTGAATTAAATTGATTTGAATTGAATTGGTTTGATTAAATTTGAATTGTTTTGGATTTAGTTTAAGTTGAATTGAATTGGTTTGAATTGAATTTCGATCTGTTTGAATCTGTCTGTTGATTTCTTTTGGTTTGGGTTGAAGTTAGATCTGTTCATTGAATTAATTTAATTTGTTTGAGTTGCTTATCGATTTAACTTTGATTCAATTTGGATTTGTTGAATTTAGATTGACTTAGATTTAATTTGGAAAGTTTGATTTGTATTTGAGTTGATTAATTGATCTAAGTTTGTTTGGAATGAATTTGTTTTGAATTTGTTTGATTTATTTGAATTTAATTTGAGAGATTTATTTGGTTGACTTTGACTGATTTGAATTTGATTAAAATTGAGTTTGATTTGAGTTTAATTTAAGAGTTGGAATTGAATTTGATTAGTGTTTCTGAATTTCAGATTTCTTGATTTGATATTCTGCAGATTATTACAGTTTTCGGTTTCTTGTTTTAGATGTGAAGTTCAGATTTCAGTATGATTCAAACAGGTTTATTTTGACTGAGTTTGATTTGAACATGATGGGATTCTTTTATGTTCAGTGAATTGATTCACTATTTTCAGATTTCTGCAAAGCTGGCAGATCATGATTGATTATGATTTATTAACCTTGAATTCAATTTGCTTGTGGATGTCAGTTCGGCTTGCTTAAGTTAAATTTGTTCAATTAAAGTTAACTTGTTTTAAGATCTGATTTAGGAGTTTTTCTGGGATTTGGTTTGAGAAATTGGTTTTGAATTAATTGAAATGCATTGGTTATTTGTTATCTTCTGATTTAATTTCAGTTTGGAATTAATGTTTGACAGGATAAATATTTGTCTTTGGATTAGTGATTTTATTAAAGTTTGTTAGGAAATTTGATTCGGTGAGTTTTAAGAAGTTGGGTTTTGCTTATGGGTTGTCATTTTAATCATTTGGTTAAAGTTGATTTACATGTGTTGAACAGATTGGTTTACAGGTTCAATTTGATTTTGTTTGAATTGAATTTGTTTGAAGTTATTTGAATTTATTTAGTTGAAATTGAATTGAATTTGGTGCTTGACAGATTGTTTAAATTTGGAATTTTGTTTGACAGATCTGTTATCAAGTTTGGTTTAATGTTTTGTTTTTGAGATTTATTTGGATTTGTGGTTTGCTTTATTGAATTTATTTGGTTAAGTTAATCAATTTGGTCTGAGAGATTTAATTTTGAATTTGACTTGAGAAGTATGATTTGTTTTACGGATTTTGTTTAAAGGTTTCAATTTCAGATTTTGGATTTTATGCTCTACCTTCTGATTTTCAGGTTTGTTTCAAATTCCAATTTCAGATTTGGGTGTTTAGATTTTCAGATTTCGGACCTCAGCTCCCATATTTCAAAGTTTTCAGCTTTCGAGTCCAGATTATGCACCACTTCCAGATCTGCAGATTTTTACAGATTTCAGATTTTTGTTCCAGATTTTCAGATTTGTACATATTGTTAGATTTCAGTCTCCGGAGCCCAGATTCTGTATTTCAAAGATTTTCAGATGGGGAGCTTTCGAAATTTTGTTGCAGGTTTTATGGATGACAATTTATGGACTTTCAGAGTTTACAGTTTATGGATTTTTGTGCATGTTGCAGATTTTATGTGTTTTAATTTCAGAGATTTTTAAGTTCGGTTTCAGATTTCACAGTATTCACATTTTCTTTTGTCTTGCCTTCCAGGAGTTTCATGTGATTGTCCTCTCCTTGTAACATAAACATGTGCACCGAACATGAGCTCTTCATTATTTCTCCCAATATGAGACATGATTTACGGTCATGACCAGAAACTGATCCTTGAATCCTTGATGGATTTGTCAATTCATGGGCGGCATGTACCTGGTCTTGATAGACTTATGGGCACCCCCCACTATTTTGAGATTGAATACACCCGGCTTTTGATAAGCTTGTGGGGACTCATCTAACTGATTTGAGATTGAGCACACCCGGCTTTTGATAAGCTTGTGGGGACTCATCTCATGATTGATGAACCTCATTAGCTCATAGTTCGGCATATCGGCATGTTGATCATGCACAACCTTCCCATGGCATAATGGGTAAGTAACTTCCTCTTGGGGCATGGTAAGACATTGGGGTCTTTTTTAATAGACCTTTGTATGTCTACCTTAAAGGGTCAAGGGGCGTGCTTAAAGCCGGCTCATTGCATTCCCTATTTGTTTTGAATTCTTTTAAATTAAGCCAAGACCATGAGGCGGGTTTTTAGCCGGCCGGATACTCGTCTCGGTTTGTTGAATTAATTAATGGATTTTTATTTAATTTCTGTTTATTGTTTGTTTTATTTTATTTTTTGAATTATGGGTCAAGAGGCGTGCTTAAAGCCGGCCTATTGCTTTCCCATTTGTTTTGATTCTTTTAGATTAAGCCGAGACCATGTGGCGGGTTTTTAGCCGGCCAGATGCTCGCCTCGGTTTGTTGAATTAATTAATAAATTTTTATTTAAATTTCAATTAAGGGTGTCTTTTAAGAAGAATTAATCTCCATTGGGCCCTCTTCGGGCCATATTTCATCAGGCCGGTTAGGCCTCTGCCGGGGCCCGGCCCAGCGCCTGCAGTCGCACCCCGCGGGACTCCGTCTTGCCAACTCCCTTTTTATTTTTTTTTGATCACTTCATTTGGGTGGGCCCCACCCATATTTGACCCGTTGGTCAATGACCCTGCTGCAGCGGCTCGATCATTTTTTTTTTCCTTGGCTGACCCCGAGTGTGCACACGCGCGAACAACGCGGTGCCTTTTCCTTCCCCTTTTTTTTGATCTCCTCTGCACGTGGGCCCCACCAGAAGTTGACCCGCGGGTCCTCCTCACGCGCGCGGCTGCTCGCGACGGCCCGTCTCCCTTTTTTTTTTGTTCTCCTCCCGGCCAGACGACGGTGTTGCAGAGACACCGAGCGGCCGGCGTGCGGCTCCCATCTCCTTCGACGGAAGAAGGCAGCGGCTTTGGAGGCTCTTGACACTTCCGGCGACAGCGATTCAAGGCCCGGCGGCGCCGTTCGACGGAGAAACGGAGCTCGACGGCACTGCTCGGGGAAGAAGAAGAATAACGAAGGCGTGAGAGGCTCGCGGCGGCTACCGCTACCTCCGGAGGGGGTAGCGACGGCGACGACGAGCTCCGGAGGAGGTCCCGGCTGCAACGGCTTCCACAAGGGCTTCCGGCAACTTCAGAGGTTCTCGGCGACTGCGGCAACTCCAAGCGGGGCTCCGGCGGCTTCCGCAAGGCTTCGGTTTGCCCTCTTTCTCTATTTTCTCTCGCTCTCCCGGTTGCTCTCCGCCTCTCCTGCTCTCGGCGGGAGGAATCCTCTTTTCTGCCCCCCTCCCAAGTTCAACCCCACATGGTAGTTATATAGGACTCGGGTGCCTTCTGCCCTTGGAGATCTTCCGGATCTATGTCCATCTTCAAAAATATACGGGATCAATGTCCCTCTTTTCCACGGCTCCCCTTCCTTATCCGGACAGTTTTGGTAGCCAACGGATAAGCAAGAAACTTGCTCGGCTTTTGCGGAGCCCGCATCACTTTCCGTGTTTTTTTTTCTCTTCTTTTAAGGACAGTTAGAGTCCTCTTTGTATGCCGCCTCTATGCATTGGAGACAGTTGGCACCTTCCCCACTTAGATGGTCGTACCAAACAGGTTGTTATGTGGGCTTTTATCGGGACTAAGATAGCCCCAATTGGGGAGTTAACAATTATAACCCAATAAACATGGAAAACATGGGCTATGAACCTTATTGACGCTGAGGAAACGTGCTTCATACATGAAACATAGCTCAGCCAGCTTACAAACAGAACATGCCGCAAAGTCAACTGGGCATTGGGTTATTCTTAGTGGGTAATTATAGAAGTAATCTCAATCATTGCAGAATTTGGGTGCCAACATACTCACTTCTTGTCGACATCTAACACATGCTCGTGTTGTCATCAAAAGAATTTTTACTGCACAAAAAAATAGATCATAATAAAAAAAGATAAAGAAGACAATTGTCCTCACCCCCCTTTCAGTCCCTCACCCCCTCCGAGGGACTGTTCAGGGGGTGGGAGGCCACCCCATCTTGCTCCACCTTACCCCCTCAACCCCATCACTCCTTCTCACCCCCTTTCGGGTAATTGTTCGGGAGGTGGAAGGAGGCTCCCTCTCATCCCTCCTCACCCCCTTCGGGTGACTGGTCAGGGATGGAAGGACTTCGTCCCCTCCTGGTTCCCCCTCACCTCCCCTCACCCCCCTCTTCGGTGAGGGAGTACCTCACGTGTGGAGGGGGGGCATCCCACCGTGAAGACTTAAGGAAAGAGAGGAGGGGAGAGGGAAGGGGAAACATATCTCAAATAAGGGAGAAATAAGGTTTGCCGGAGGGGGGAGGAGGAGCCCTAGAATCGGCCAAGGGGGTGGGAATTGGGGTGGGGAGGGAGAATCATATTGGGAATCGGGTCCAAAGTCAGCTTGGATCGGCCAATTCTCAATCAGATTCATGAGAATCAGCCGATTCTCACAATCCAGATCAATTCCTAGAGGAATCGATTTTGGATCGGTGGTCCCAGCAGAGAATTGGATCGGTAACGACTGATTTGATCCAAGAATCAGCCGATTTTGATATGGATCAGCCGATTCTACCATCCATGATGAAAAACTCTAATGACCAACAGCCCAACACACTCTGCCCCACACTCATCCCTGCAATTGGATGCTTGATGATCACCACCATAGCAACACCCATAGTGCTTAATGAGGCTAACTAAGTCGGGCATCCACCGAGGAGGTCTAAAGTGCTACCACAAATCCTCTCCCGAGACTACCATCTGAGCATAGGACCGATGATGAGATCCAGAGGAGCTGTTCTGGCGAGGGCAGCCTTCCCGGTAAAGTATGCCTGGATTCTCACCCCAACCTCACCGGAGTCTGGAGTCGAAGACATCCTCAACCTTTGTCAGAGCCCCCCAATAAAAAGACACATCCCAAAAGTTTTTGACTAGATCCTATACAATCAGAATTCAATGTGTAGGCTTCTGCATTGGGATACACATTGGAAATATGTTACATTACATCTATAACATTCTTCATTAGGGAAGCATTTTTCATGTTTCTTTTTGTCCTTTTAAAAATGATTAATGCTTAATTATTCATTGTTTGAGCATGCTTTCTATGACTTCAATCTTGTCTATAATGCAAAGTTGACAATGAAGTGTGGAAATTGTTTACAGTATGTGTTAGCTTCATTTCTTTATGGGCGTTGTCCATGTCTTATACATCTCTTTTGTAACATTTCTCTTAGTTTGTTGTCTTAGCTTTTTATCTATCGTTTATAAGAAAATGAGTTTTCATATTACAAAGCATAGCATACTTCACATTTTCTGACGTATGGCATAGAAAATGACAAGACAGTCTCTAGGCAGAAATTACCTTACTGTTTGCATGCCATCAGTTGATGATACTATTGTTGAAGCATCTTGGTCTTTTTAGGGTCAATTTGCTATGACACATCAAGCGGTATTGGCAACTGTCACTGCTCAGGCACAGATGCAACTGCAGTCAGGATGTACACAACCAGCCATCCTACCTAGTCATGTTCCCATACAGCAAAGATCACTCTTGACATCTAGCGACAAGACCTCTTCCTCTGCAGCAGAACAATCACCTTCCCTAGGTCAGAAACTTCACATTGATCAAGTTGTTCCGAAGACAATTTCAACTGATGGATATAATTGGAGGAAATATGGCCAAAAGCAAGTGAAAAGTGGTGATAACTTCCGGAGTTACTATAAGTGCACCCAAGCCGGTTGTTTTGCAAAAAAGAAGGTTGAACGTTCTCAAGTTGGTCATGTGGTAGAAGTAATATATAGAGGTGAGCACAACCATGATCCACCTGAAAGGACTAAATGCTCAAGGGAGAGAGGGCCTCAGCCTAACATGCCATCTGGAGATAATGAAACCCCCACCATGGCAAGTGCTTATGTGTTTGGTGAATTTGGGCTTTCTCCAGCTAAGATAAGTAATGGGTGTGAAGACAATAAGTATGCACCTAAAGCAGCTGGATACCCAATGGAGAGAGGACCTCCATCTGGCAGCCCTCCCAGAGACAAAGAAATGTCATCTCCTGCAAGTGCAGATGAAAATGGAGCAGATGTTTCACCTAAGATGGACCAGAAACATGCCAGTGATGTACCTGATTGTCAGCTTCAGAACCTAAATGATTGCAAGAGTTTAATTAACAAAAAATGTGATGACCACCACGTTTCTAGACCTGATCCCAAGCAAAGGCATGCAACTTATTGATACTAGTGCCTTAATTTAATTTGATATTGTTTCTTGAACATGTCTTTTCAGTCTTATTTTTGTTTATTTACTTTTGTGTAGACAAATAGAAAGCTCATTACCTAGTCCATCCTCCTTCGTTAAAAGTGTTAAGGAGACAAAAGTTGTTGTACAGATGGCTTCAGAAATGGGGCTGGTAAGTGATGGCTACAGATGGAGAAAGTACGGGCAGAAAATTGTGAAGGGAAATCCGAACCCTAGGTGCGTGGCTTTCTCTTTTTGCTTAATTGTGGTTCTATTGTTCTTCACTTTTATGGTCTTAAATTACAATTTTTCCTATGCATGATTTTTTTGGTTAATTTTTATATATGTGATATGGGACAATGATGATGAGTGGACAACATGTGTCCAGGGTTGTGTCCGTGGCTAGATCCTGGTGTTTGTTTGACTGTAAGGTTCAATCTTGGTTCTTGCGAATTGATCAGGATCATAATTGTCATGGTGTCCACCAAGGTGTTTTTTTCTAAGTGTAGGCTCGAGTGCCTTTCTTGGGGGTCATGCCTAGGCGCCTAGATGACCAAGCCTCACACCTTGGTGTCCCTAACCCTCAACATGATTAAAATTTTTTTTCTTCCGAGGGTGTTGCACCCCAAATATCCTTGACAAGGGACGCTGCCCTCTTGAGCCTCTCATCTTGACCGTGTAGGTTGATTTATGAATCATGTCTGTCCATTTAATAATAGATAAATCATATTGAAATCTTTTGCCATCAATTATATTATTAAATATATTTAATATATTTAATTATAAATATGTACTTTAATTTGTTGAAGTTCTCTCTTAAGCTCCTTTCCTCTCCCCTCTTACTTGGTTACGAAGATTATCACTTTTCCAAGAAATATACACCCACACACATAATTACATACATAAAACACATCTACATACATGAACACATAATACACATATTCAATTATTATATACAAATATATATATGATTATATGTAAAATTCTCTTACACCTAAAATTTCTGACTCTATATTTTTTATTTTATATATATATTATGTCTATATGTATATTATATGTACATATATTTATGTATATCTATGTAATATTGGCATATAATTTTTATCACTTAGGAGATGCTAAAGTGGCTGCATTGTCACCAAGCAGAAATTTACCTCTAAATGCCTTGGCGACTTATCGCTTTGACAACTATGAGCTGCATCATTTTGGATGAACCAATTTGGGCTTGCTTGATTCGGTCATAACAGTTGGTTAGTGCTGCCAATGCACCATGGAGGTCCATGGCTATTTCAGGGGGAGGGGGGCTGTAGTGGTTGGAGACAACCCACCATAGATTGTAGAATCAATCAATCCATATTAGAATTAGCCGATTCTTGTATTGGATTGACCTTTGTTGATCCAATTCAGTTGCTGGACAATCAATCCAAGATTGATTCCGGGAGAAATAGGTTTGGATTGAGAGAATCGGCCCTATATTGGCCGATTCTCCTAGATCAAATTGAGAATTGAGAAATATTTTAGACTCGATTTTCTTGAAGATTAGGTTTTCCCCTATTTTCCTCCTTATTCTCTTCTTCCTTACCCAGAATTGGTTGAATCAAATCGGAATCGATCGATTCCTGAATCGGATATGCCAATATCAATCCGATTTTGGTTTGCAGCATCGATCAAGGCACGACTCTGGCGAAATCTGTCTGAATCGGTGGAATTAGTAGAGTTGGCTGATTTTTTGAATTAATGTTGAATTGGCCGATTCAATCAATTTCTCCAAAACAACTTAAGTCCCGAATTGTTAACAATATTGAGCCTGATTTGGGCTCAATATCACCAGTTTAAGGATGATATCGGGTCATAATTGCACTGTTTTTCATCCACTTGAAGCACTGTTGGCGTCAATATTTTTTAGAAAAAAAATAGAAGAAAGGAGGCCAGCAAGGGCCGAGCCTGGGAGTAAGAGGGGCAGCCCATATTTGAGTCAAGTCAGGCCCAATTGGGTACCCCAATATGTGTTCTTGTCGGCCAGCCCATGAGCCCATTTAAATCAAATAAAACCCAGCCCATATGGAAGCTGGTGCACAGCCCAGCAGGCGGAAGACTTGGCTGGGCCGCGGCTGCCCAAAGCAGGCCCATTTCGGCCCTCACTAGGCTGCCAGCCCACCTGCCAGCCCGCAACCCACCTGCAGCCCTGCCACCTCACTCGCCAGTTCACACCATGTCCAATTGATGGTGTGGGGAAACCAAAGGGACTGGTCAGATGGGAAACTCAAGGGTCAGTCAAGAAGTAAAGCCTTGGGGAATTCAAGAAGTCCAGTTCATTAAAACAACATGGGTGAACTCAAGGGTCATCTTACATTGACTCTAGAGACGACTCTTGCCATCCCCCCACTCCCCATAAGAGAGGAGGGCGTGCCAAGCAGAAAGAGAGAGAAGAGGATGCCGACAGGCTGCTGGAGCTCCCACTGCCCCTGTGCATCTGCTGCCTCCTGCTGACCCCCTTGTGCACCTGCTCCAAGCTCCTGCCCACGGCCAGAAGAAGAGAAGGAGAAGAAGAAGAGGAAGCCCACTTGCTGCCGCCTCCCCCTTCGTGGAGGGACAATTTCGGGTGGCACTCCTCAGCTCCCTATTGCATCCAACATCAAGATCAGGTGGGTGAAAACAATTATATGGATATGTAGCCCTCTAAGGGCACCCCCCCTCACCTCTTCTAAATTCTCTTCTCAACCTCTCTCATGGCCTAAACCGGTCTTCATCGTCATCGGCAACCCATGACCTTAAGCAAAACCCTTTGCCAACCTCAGTTTGGCCCACCGAGATTGCCCTTAAGCAGGTCATAATCTCCTCTTGTTCTGCCATTGGTTCGGCCCACTTATAGGCACCCAATCAGGCCCTGAAATGCCTCCAAGATTCAGACCCGAACAGGTCCTGTAGGAGGGCTATTTCCAGCCCTGTCCGGTCCCCAAATCAGGCCCCTAGCAGGTCCCATTCCGGTCTTCCAATCAGGTCCCAATCTGGTCTCCATTTCGGTCTAATAAGCAGACCTCTGCAGGTCCCCCCTTGGCCTATTAATCCGGCCCCGTTTAGCCCCTCCCCAGGTCTCATTACAGCCCATTGAGCAGGCCCTAAACAGCCCCTGTGTGGGTTCCTGTTCGGCCCACTTGGAGGTCCCCCCTAAACAGGTCACACCCTCCTCATTTAAGCCATTCTCGGCCTGCCAAAAACTCCCCAAATCTGACCCCAATCAGGTCCACTTGCAGTCCAGCCGAATGCCCCTTGTGCAGACCCATTTCGGCCCACTTAAAGACACCTGAACAGACCTCAAAGCAGGTCCCAAATCAGACCCTTTCCAGCCCCCTCATTGGTCAATCGATTAGACCCATAAGCTGGTCCCTATTCAACCTATTTCGGTCACCTGTCGGCCCACCTAAAGGCACCTAAAACAGACCCCAATCAGGTCCCCATTTCGGTCCAGCCAGGTCCCCCTTTGTGCAGGCCCATTCTGGCCCATCTAGTCCACCTGAACAGCCCCTTTATGGCAAAACCAAGCAGCCCCCTTGTGGCAAAACTGAGCAGCCCTCTAACAGGACCTGTTCACCCCCCCTTAAAAAAAGAGAATCGAGGCCCCCTTTGATAGCCCCCATTGCGGCCTCCAAAAGAGGACAACAGCAGCTCCACTTCAAGCAAACAAAAGGGGAAGCAAGAACAGTACATTGCAGCTCTACAAGTGCAAAAACCTACCATTTTTTCAGCATTGGTGGGTAGGGGTGATGTCCCGGACCCTTTCGGAATCCGTACGACGGGCCGATCGTTTGTCCGGGCGGGCCCTTGCCCTACCACCAAGGCAATTGAAAGCGAACAAGTGCAAGACCAGCAGGCCCTTCCGGCCCAAAACAGTCCAAGATGGGCCCTCCGAGCCCTACAAGACTGAAGGCTGGCTAGAGATGCCGATGGAACTCAAAACTGGCCTAAACGGCCTTGACATAAAAAAATACAAATAACAAAAATCAGAAATGCGAATTGCCAAAATAAATTAAGGAGTGAAACACTCTTTCACGGGTACTCTACCTCTTGGACGGCTCCCCCGGGTATGTCCCGGAATGATGATCCGGATGTCGGCGCGGGCACTCTCCTATATACCGATGATTCTTCCCCCAACGTGGCTAAGTCATGGCTGGCCATATTGGATGGGTAAACTTCACCAAGTTAGAAAAATGATCGGCATGTCGTTGTAATGCCAAAATTTTTCTAAGTCAGTGGGGAACCTATGTTGGGGGAAGGATCACCTATCATTTACATCAATGTACTCTATCTTCAATGAAATGAAATGACCTCCAATGTCGACTTGGAATGCATGAAATCGGACATTGAATGATAGCCCGATGGGCCGGATGTGATGTAAACTGCCCAAAATAAAAAAAAGCAAAAAAAAAAAACAACAAACAACATAACAATTAATAAAACAACATGAACAAGTTTGAAAATTTAATAAAAAACAGAAAAAAATTAGGATTGAAATAAATATGAAAGTTCATCCAAAACTCACCCTAAAAGACATTGAACTTGAGCTTAGAACAAACAAACTAGCTTCAAGCAATCTGGAAATTTCATAAAAAAATAATAACTAAATCAGGTCCTGAAATGGGACTCTTTTGCCACGTTTTCAGACCTTTACACTGGTCATCTCCAATCCTCACTCCGACCCCTATGCAGGTCCTAGAAAAGCATGTCGTCCCGACCTATATCTGAAGTTCCAAAACATGCTATGTTCACACCCATGCACACCTCCTTAAACCGGCTTCAAAATGGTCCCCAAAACAGGTTATGTTCGCCCCTTTCATAGCCACAATTCCGGTCTCTAAAGTCTAAACAGACCTATAATGTCATCCCAATCAGGCCCCAAATCCTGATTCCCCAAACAGACCTTACTTTGGTCCCCTAAACAGGCCTCTGAGCAAGCCCGCTTCACCCAAAAAGACAACCCCTGTGCAGGTCCATTTCGACCCATCCAAACTCCCTCAAACAAGCCCTTTTGCGGCTGATTTCCTTGCTTTCTCTCGCGACCACACTTCAGCCCCTTCGTGGCTCGGCAGAATCCCAAATTAGTCCATAAATGAGAAAAGACAGATTTAAAATACATCCTAAAATTCATTTCAAATCATCTAAGTTCAATAAGAATTAAACCATAACTAAGAAATACTTAAAGATCAAACCCCAAAACCAAAAAAATCAGATTGCTAACCAAATCTGAAACTTCAAAAACAAAAATCAATCAAACCAAAACCCCGCAATGTTTTAAAACACTTCAAACTCATCAAGATTGAAATCAAAACAACTCAAACCAATCAAACGCAATTTAAAACATGGTAAAAATCAAACCGAAACAAAAAATAACAAAATTAAACAAATTCATTTAAAACTCAAATCCATAAAATTGACGTTGAGTCAATAAAAAAATGAAGCAACAAACAAATAAAATCAACCCGAACAAATTGGTTTGTATTTCATTGGGCCCAAAAGGCCGCTGTCTTTTTGAGTTCATTATTTTTTGTGGATGTGCACATTCTTCTAAAATAGGTTGCCGTGATGGTTAGTCAAAGACATTCGAGTCATTGCTCGATGTTAGTTAACACCGAATACTCGCACCATCCGGCGGAGAAGGGTAAAATATTAAAGTTTTCAAAGAACTCGAACCTCAGTTCTATTTTTTTTAAACTATTACCGGGCTACCTAATATTTTTAAGGTATCATCTACTTTGCTAGATAAGTCTGGGGTATTGACATAAAATTTTTTTTTCTCAAGAAAGGACGTAAAAACAGAGAGGTTCACACAAGCACCTAGGCATCGGCGATTGCGGCAGCAATTCCGGCAATTTTAGTGATCCAATGGCAATTCGGCTTCGACCGCTCCACATTCCCACAATCTTCACGCAATTCCCCTATCCCTTCTCTCGATTCCAGGCAATTCTGTCAATTCCCCTTCGTCTTATAGGGCTCTTCCGTCTCCCCCTCCCTTATCCCCTGATCGACCTGAAACAATCACCAAGTGATTGTTCAATCCACCCCAACCCTGATAGTCACCTCTTAGTGATTTTTATGAATTTTGTACAACAAAAAAATAATTGAAAATTGACTGATTTGGACCGATTTTGAATTAGTTTTTCTTCCAAGGAATCGGCCAATTCCGACCGAATCAATCTGATTCGGTGCCCTCTGATTCTGATTCCAATTTATTCATCCATGCTTTTATTCTTCTTTCTTTGGATTCTCCTCCCCCCAGGCTGGTTGGCCGTAAACCTAGGGGGAGTGATTTTCCCTTGATTTGGGGTTCCCCTTAGGGGAATTTGCCAGCCCCCTTCAAGGGGGGGGGGAGGGGGAATTAGTCACCCCAAGGGGCTGAGGGTGATAATTGTACAACCACTCAAAAGGGGTGACTTGTTCGGTTTCTTCCTTCTTGTAGTCGATTTTTAGGAGTTGAAATTGGATCCTCGTCTAGACCATCTGCTTTGTTGTCTCTTTGTTGTCAGATATATTTATTTAATATAAACTATATATTTTTTTGTCTAGGTAGGAAAATTGTTGGATGAGGGGTGTGGTGTCCATGCACATCGTGACATTAGATGGCAACACAAAGACATGTTAGATTTTGACAAGAAGAGGGTAAAGTGTAAGTGATGTGGAAAAGAATGAAAAGAGGTGTGTACTGTCTTAAACAATGAAACAACTTCTTGGTGGGGTGAGTGGGAATGTCAAGAAATGTCACAAAACACCGGCAAAGTTAAGAGAAGAGATGAGAGCATATTTAATTGGGAAAGTATCATGGAAGGAGATATAAATTGAGTAGAGTGTCGACCTACACGAAGAGTTGCTTGGATGTCAAGACACAAATCTTATGTCCAAAAGTAGAAACAAAGAAAATCATGTTGAGGTGTCTTTGTCAAGTTTAGATAATTAAGAAGTAACTTAAGTAAGAAGAGCAATACATACAAGTAGAATTCAGGCACGCCAAGATGAGGAGAAGAGAAGGGGGCAGGAGGATTTATCTATTGCCAGATGGTCAGATGTGAAATACATTTGCCTTACACCTATCTCTGGCCTAGAGAGTGAGTTCCATCGGTTGCAATCACTTTGGCCCATAGTTTTAAGGTGACCAAAGTGAAATACTACCCCACCTTACTGCTTAGGTGACATGGCGAGATGTTAGGCGATGTTAGACATGAGTTGTGAGTCTATTAAGACATCTTGTTTTTATAGTGCACTTCAAATATTCCTTACATCAGCTATACATTTGTGAACCACTTTTGATTACCAATATACGTGCGAAAGAAGATTCCATAATGATTTCAATATTATGCAAGTTGTGTTTTAGTTCAATATACTATTTGATGACCAATATACACCTACACCTAGTATATTTTATGAGGTGCACCTACAAATTTAAACTAAAAATCATAAAAATAAACTGAAAATTTATAATGTGCTAAAAATAAATTGAAAAAGATAGAAAAAACATTTATTTAAGAATGAGTAATTACTTGAAGTTGTCAAGAAAGAGGAAGAATAAGATGATGAACCTAAAATACTAATTATGTAACATAAGAAATTCAAATGATTGCCAAAATCAATAGGTCAGTAATAAATCTACTAACAATGAAAAGGAAAATAACAAGATTTTAGTTAATTGACCAAACCAACAAGTTATCAAACAATAGTGCCATATGATATGCCCATTGTCTCAACATTAAAAAGAGAACTATAAGCAAGTATCTAAATTCTAATGTCAAAACCAACATTCTCACTAAGAGAAGTCCTTGCAATTGGATTCCCATGATTTCTTTCTCCATCATCATTGTTGTTGTTGTTGTCATCATTCTCAATATCAACTTCATCATCATCTCAATGTCATCCTCAAAGTCAACCAAATCTTCTTTTTTAATCTTTTCCTTGTTTCTAACTCATCCACTTGCATTGTAGAACTTTGAGTTACAACAGTACTTGTCCCACTTCGATGTACTTTGGACATTCTATCTCGATTTAGACTTGTAATAATATTTGATGCTCCGAATGCAATATCTACATCAACCCATGTAAGATCATCAATGCTTTGCACTAATTCATCTTGTAGTGATGTACTTTGGCTCATATTTCTCGGGACACATCTACCTTTCCATAAACTTTCTTCAAGCACTGATTATACTGAACATAAATAAGATCATTTAACCTCTTTAGCTTGAGCCTCTTTCTCTTCTTTGTGTGAGTCTGAAATTTTATTGAATTAAATCAGAAAATGCACTTTATAAAATAAGAACTAGATAATATATCTTACTAATGCCATACTTACAAATTCAAATGTACTATAGTTTTGTTCGCGCATCGAAGAACTACAGCAAAGACCAACAATACTAAATGCTAATACATAAGGTGTTTCGACATAATAAGTATGTCACTATTCAACTAATAATTTAAAATTGTAATGAGTGAACTACGTAAATGTTAGGAGTTTAACAAGCTTGTAAAATAAAAGTTAGACAACATAGCTCTATGGTTGTTTTGTATCTTGATTTCTCTTAGCTAAAGGACTCTCAAACAATTCTTTGCAATCCATATATAAACAATTCCCCGCTTATCTTGTTTTGTACTTAATGATGTCTAATCATTTTCTGAAGACAATCAAGAAATGCCAACTCAAATTTTACAACCATTTTTGAATCTTCCCCTTTTGCAGAATAGTATTTAGTTGGATTGAGAAAAAATCCCTGGTGCATGTAATAGACGATGCATCTGTTCCTCAATGCCTATCAATGTTGGCAATAATAGGTTTGTATTCCCGTTTTTTACTGTCAAAGTTGTCAATGATTTTTTCTCATACTTTTTCCATTGTCGTATAAATTTTCCTATTGTAGAAAATTTATCTCTATCAATTAATCTCAACACTTGGACTAAAGGTTAAGATGTCCTCAAAGAATCTTAAACCCTATGTCAAAACTCTACTACAAAAATAATATTTACTATTTTCTTCTGATTTTGCTTTGACTAAATGCTAATGTTCCAACTATTAGGTATAATTAATTGCTTCAATTTTTCTATAGAGGTATATAAACTTTGAAAAGTAAGAAAACAGAGACAAAGCTATTTACACCACACCTAACAATATCTCTTCTATTAGTTACCTTTCTCATCATCTAAAGCAAACATGAATGATTGTGGACAAACGATGTGATCGCCTTAGCTTAAGAGATTGTTTTCTTATATTTGTTCAATTTACATTAGTCTTTTAACATCAAATCGAAGCGGCGAGTTACACAAGGAGAACAATATAATGAATTTCTTTTCTTTATTAGTAAGTTATCTGCACCACACCATCTAAACAACATCATAAGAATATAACATACCCACAACAAAAATAATTAATTACAAAAAATTTAACATACCCGTAACAATATTAGCAGATACATTATTTGTAATAACTTGAACCACAAATTCTTCTCCAATCTCTTCAATATGTTTGTAAAGTAATTGAAATATTAATTGTGCATCTTCTCTTTCCTTTATAGCATTAAATGAGTCTATAAAAAGTACCATAAGGGTAATTAACAAGAAAATTCACTAAATGCTTGCATCACTTATCTGTCCACCCATTAGAAATCAATGTACATTCACAAGTCTTTCATGATGTCTTGTACTTATCATACAATGCATTTTACTCTTCATTTTATTGTTGAAGAGAGGCTTTATTAACTTATGAATACTTGGAGGATTGTATCCAAGCCCGAAGTGTTCAATAGCTTTTACCATCACCTCGAATGATTTCAATTTTGCTGCGTTAAAAAGTATCTCGGCCATATAGAGCCATCTTGCGACATATTGATCTTCCTTCTGTCGATCTTTTTTATATTGATTTTCTATTGATGTTTGATGTTGTGAATATTTTCTTCTCATATTTTACCACTTTTTTGGATTTTATCTTACAAAAGAATCAATAGGGGTCTTGGATATGTTATTTTTTCTTCTTACTCAATTCAATTAATTTTGCTAATTTTTTACTTTGATCTTACTTTTTATCACTTACATCTTCTATTTTCTTTTCCTTTGCATCTAGCAAGTTAGCTTAAGGATTTTTTTTCTTGTTTGTCTTCATATGATTATGTAAATTTGTAGCAATGGATGAGTTAGTTTTGGCACATTTCGTAACATCTCCAAATTCTCCAATCAAATGTTTTTGTCTTTAAGTTTATTTTTAGAAATAAATCTACACATCACGCGTTGCATATTATTCTTATAATTTGGATCTGGCCAAAAGGCATATTTCCATACGGGTCATTTGATTTTGCATTTAGCTTCACTTAAACTTTGACTTGCACATTCATTTGGCTAATAAATTGTGACATTGACATTGGAGATAATCTGATATATTGTAGAAGAAAAACATTACACAGATGGTATTCATAGTAAATTATTGTTAATATTAATAATGAGTAAAACTAAAGAGTAAAGAACAATTAAATGTTAATTGTTTGAACAACATGTTTGATAACTGAATATTATATTAACTTAAATAACTTAGCATCACATTAGTTAACATCAATCACTAACTTAAATAATAAAGTTAAATAAAATTCGATTAATTTAAGTTAAATAACCAACTTTGTCAAACATAAGCTAACTTAAATAACCAATTTAGGTAAAATTTGATTAATTTAAATAACCAACTTAGATAATATTTGATTAACTTAAATAGCCAACCTAAATAAACTTAGATAAGATTAGATTAACTTAAGTTAAATAACCATAAATGAACTTAAATAACCAAACTTAGATAAACTTAGATATGATCAGATTAGTGTAAGTTAAATATCCAACTTAGTTAAACTCAAGTTAAGTTAAATAACCAACTTCTTCTATAAAATTTGATTAACTTAAATAACAAACTTAGATTAGATTAACTTAAGTTAAATAAGTTCAGATTAACATCAATCACTTTAGTTAGCTTAGGTTAACACTAAATGTCAATATTGATATGTCAATAAATTTTCTTGTTGATGGTCAATTGCTCCCAAAGACAAGCGTAAAACATGGGAAAACAGAGCATCTTACCAACTTGCAAAGGTGTGCCAGAAACGAAGCAATCCGCAGTTCACTGTCCGTGTCGCGGAAGAGCCCCGAAGTCGGAGGTGTCACAGAAGAGCCACAAAGCAGTCCGTAGTCGGAACTGGAAGCTAAGACGAAGAAGAAGAGTATTATTGTTTGGCCCAAGGAAGGCGGGGTCGGGACTGGGTCGATCAGGTCTAAAATTGACCCAAGTCAGTTGGGGTCGCGACCTGGGTTGGATCGGGTCGGGAAAATAATAATAAAAAATTTATTTAAATATATTAACTGGGTCAGGCTCGCGGGGCCAAGTCGGGGTCGATCGGCCCAAAAACTTGCCGGGTCGGCCGACCCGACCGACCGGGTCGCCAACCCCGTACATCATGGTTTGGCCCATCAGGGAGAGGAGAAGGCACCAGGGAGAGCAGAAGAAGGCATTGTAGGAGAAGATTAAGAAGAAGAGTATCATCGTTGTGTTTTATATTGGAATTAATTTCATTTTTGTTGTCTAAGGCCCATTGGGTTAGTTCGTGTCATCATGCCCATTTGGCCGACTTCACATCTTCATTGCCCAGTTGGGCTGACTTGTGCTTTCTTGGACCCGGATGGTCTACTTGTACCCTGATGATAGAGATCCACTTTGGTCCATTTTAAGTTTATTTTCATTTTCGTCTTTTTGAACCTATTTGTAAATATTTAAAATTTCTTTTAAGTTATTTTCTTTAATTTTCTGCGCATGAGAGGATATGTTAGTAAAATTATGTTTTGACGGTTTTTTTTTGTAATGCGGCACCTCTATATAAGAGGGAGCCTCCCCTTATGTGAATAACAACGCAAGTGAAGAACTTTTGAAGAAGTTGCCTGTGAGTAAGGGGTTTTTCCACCCCCTTCTGGTTGAGGTTAGTCTCAGTCCATTTCTAGTGTCAGCTGGTTCTAACATTTCCCTTTCTTCTTTCGGGCCTCCGTGCCGTTTCCCTTCATCTTCTCGCTTCCCTAGTTACCATTACTCTTTGTGTTGGCCAGACATGGGAGCATATAGGCTGTAGTTTGTTGACCTTTATCATCAGCACCAACATTGTTGATGTCATCTACTCTAGCCCCCAAGATTAGCTAGGCAATACCTGAACCAAGGATCGTGTGATCAGAATCAGTCCTTGAATCGGTTGGGATCTAGATCGGTCCGATCCTAGGCAATCCGTTGGAAGGCATACTAATTCAGAATTGGTTTGGATCATTTTTTTATTTTTTTCTTTTAGGAAAATTCTAAAAAAAATACCAAAAAATTCTAAAAATTTCATAAAATTTTAAAAAAAGTGAAAAATTATAGGAAAGAAAACATGAGTAAAATTTCCAACCTTGGACATTTTCACACAACTTTAATATTGACTAAATGACATATATACATCAACACAAATGGTTATAAAATATAAATTGTATCATACAATCAGTCAATCATACAATACAAAGTGTACGTAAAATTCATATTACATTCCATTAAATAAAAGAAACAAATACAACTGCTATCATAAATGACTCATCATGTCATCATTACTGACTATGAAAATGTCCCAGATCCCTGTCCTACTCATCCTGATCTTCTTCAACTCTCCACTGACTTTGATCAGTCATAATTGGCCCATACCCATAAGAAAATAAAGATTGGGTCATTTGGCTAAAATCATAAACTCCACCCTCAGTCGGAGCTAGAGCTGGAGGAGATGGTGGATAACAAGGCTCAATGTCTGAAGTAGGATGTGGACAGGAAGATGCGAACTTGTCGAATACACTCATCCTCGTCCAGCGTCCTCTGCTTCTTCCACTTTAACATGAATGCCTTTTGTCACTCAAATCATCTGGACTTGCTCTATTCGTACGTGCAAGGATTCCAGAATTGGAATTCCGATTCCCAGGAATCGGTCAGAATCGGCCGATTCCTAGGAAGGGAATCGATCCAGGAATCGGCTTAATTTTTTGATTTTTTTCATCAAAAAAATTCAAAAAAATCTTAAAAAATTCTTAAAAATAGGAAATGATTTAGAAAAAATTATAAAAATAATATTAGTATGTATCCACATTGAATAATTCCTAATAAACATGAAATGAAGTTAAGTACATATTCAAATGCAAAAATCAATTAATTGATACAGTATGAAAACATAAAAAATAGAAATATATACGATATCAATCTAATACCAATATCCATGATATGGATATTGGCCTTCCTCCTCTTCCTGTTGCTATCGATGCTTCTAAGTTGTGCCCAGTCTTCTATATTGTCTGGGGCCATGTCCATATGAAAATAATGCCAATGCCATGCTATCAAAGTCGTAGGCATCGGACTGCAGGACAAGGAACTAGAGTACATTCAACTCGAAACATACAAAGAGGAGGAACAGGTTGACCTTAGATCAGTTGAAGAAGCTGGTCTTCTGCCATTACAATATGAGGCTGCGCATCAAGAATATCAAGGATCGACAGAAGATCAGTGAGGAGCGATTTGCACGGTTCGCAGGTGGTCCATACGAGCAGAGGCATACCTCTGCCACACCACCACCTAAGGATGTGGACATGGATGAGATATTCCAGGAGGAGCATACATTTGCCTCTTAAATAGAGGAGAGGGCAGCCAAGGATCATCTAACTGAGTTTGATGTCGATGACCGTACATGGGCTGAAGGAGAGTTTGATGGTATTGAAGCCGAGAAGGATGCTCCAGCTTCAGCTCCACCTACTTCTCAGGCTCAGGCCATCGTATAATACGGCTTTGACCGTCGTAAATCAGGTGACCGGGTTGCTGATGGCTGCGTCGCTGGTATGCACTCCTCATCATCATCAACTGAGGAGTGAGAAGGAGCCTGCGTGCTGTCGTCTGGGCTCACAGGACGCCTGATCTCTAGCTTCCTTCTCTTCACCTCTTTAACAATCTCTGAAGTTCCACCACAACCTAAAGATTTTTTTAGCTTTGCAAATCCGCCCATTTTTTGTGTAATCTCTTTTGTTTTCATTTTCCCTGGACTACGAATAGGCTGAGTAGCAGCGGCTGAGGCTGGAGCTGGGGCTAAAGTTGGAGGTAATGAGAGGAACTAGTACTCTGGCTGAGTATCCTGATACCAATGGCAACAAGTGGATTCTATCCACTCTTGGTGTTCACCTGAACCCACCATTCAGCTGTAAAAAAAAAGAGAAAAGGCAAACAGTCAGCTCATCATCTTCAATAACTTATAAGATAAGAAAATAAAATCTTTATCATAAATAAGTATACCAGGTGACACTTTATCACACGAATATCTTATATCAGCATCTGAGTATGTCCCGACCCTCATCTTATACTTTTGCATCTGAAAAAAAATTTAAAATTTTTTTCATTAGTTGTCTAATAATTAGTTACTCCAAAGTATTGAATAAACTCCAACTTACTTCTATCTCAGCCTCTATCCTGTCCTGTTGAGATAGGCAGAGACGCTGAATAACAGCTAGTGTAACCCGCATCACCTCGTTGTCGTTTACCACCTGTCCTCTATATTGGATGCGGAGGTTCAAAAAATATCTTGTAAGAATTTAATAATTAACATTATGAATAAGACAATTATTGATTAAACTTAAAGTAGGTAAGCATAAATATTTTTTGAACCTACTAACCTGCAGCACGGATATCGTGGTGTAAAGTCTTGTCCCATCGATCATCTATGATGTTCCACCACTTTTTGTAACCTCTGGAATTCTTCTCTTTTATTTTTAATTTTGCTCGGTCTATGGCATCGTACAGCGTGCCCATTTGGTTCCTGTCATATGAATCTATCAACCTCTAGACAACTACCAGTGGCTTAATAACTGCCAAGTAGTAAGCAATTCTCTCACAAAATCTCTTGTCAGTGATCTGCTTCTTAAACCTGACAAGAATTTTCAGTTGATCTTGTTTGTTATACATGTGGTCCACCATATAATTATAGTATTTCTCGGACTGTGTGAACCTAACCGATATATGCCTGTGCCGGTTTAAACTCTCCAGTGCAATGAAGTTCGTGGCAAACCATTTAGGACTGGGTTTGACAAGATTGCGCCCCCTGTGTGTGATCTCGTAATATGTAGCAGACAGGGATGCAAATAAATAAATGACGTGATCGTCTACACTTGCCTGACAAGGGTGGATACACTCTCCTCCTTGTCTATAACCTCTAGTGTGAGATCAATAGAATGTGCCGCACAGGGCACCCAGAACATGTGCCGTCTCTTCTCCATCAACTTCTTCCCAGCCGCCTTATATGAAGGTTCATTGTCTGTGACAACCTGAATCACATTATCCTTCTCAATCTTCTCCACCACCGCATCCATCAAAGAAAAAATGAAGTCGGCATTTTTAATCTTCTCAGAAGCACCCACCGACTTCAAGAACGTGGTCCCCTCAGAACAATACACCAAGAAGTTTATCATAGTCCTCTTGGTGATACCTGTCCACCCGTCATACATAATCGTGCAACCCCTCTCCTTCCACACCAATTTGAATTCATTCATCCACTCTCTCAACTCATGCACCTCCTCATCTAGCCCAGCACCATATATATGCCTGTTGGTCGAGACTTGCATTCCCAATCCAACCTCACTCACGGTATCCACCATCGACTAGAAGTACAGGCTGGTGGTTGTATGTGCTGAGATGCCTACATCAAGTTAAAAAAAAAATTAGATCAGGCAAAAATTAAGTTTAACTAAATAAAACACACATAAATGTCATTTTAAAAGTGATACCTGCATGCAAAAATCACTTCACATTGTGGCGAACGGTTTTCTTTGCAGCCGTTCTTGTTGCCTTCACCCCTTTCATAGTTTGTTTGATCCCCAACACTCTGTTTTCTAAATAAATACTCATTACTCTGCGTAAACCACGTACTGACAGAATGGAAGTATGGCTCTTTTTTCCATCCCTTAGTCTCCTGGTCCCGGGTAGGGCGAGCCGATGTTGATCGGCCAAGAGTTGGGTCAACTCTGGACCCTGACCCTCCTGCTCCCCTCCTCCTGTCCTCCTTTGCAGCAGATGCATGCTTGCTAGTGTGCGTAACATGTCTAAGCTCGGAGTTCATGGAGTCATCCTCACTCTCTGGCTCCGGCTCGGCGGGTGCCTTCCTCTTGTCTTTTTATTGATTACAGAATCGGTGGAATCGGACCGATTCCGACCAATTCTGGAATCGGATCGGTGGATTCCATACGGAAGGACCGATTCCGACATGAATTTCGTGGAATCAGTCGGAATCGGTCGGAATCGATCCGATTCCGGCGATTCCTTGTGGAATCGGTCGATCCATCGAAAGACCGAAATCCTTGGTCCGGTTCGATTCTGGACCGGGAATCGAACCGATTCCGGCCCCTTTAGGGCCGGAATCGACCGCCGCGGTCGATTCCGGCGATCCCGCGGCGGCTACCTTCGATTCCGGCGATTTCCAGGGCGATCTGAAGCTTGGAATCGACGATTCCGGCGATTCCATCGTCGATCCCAGTTGCCAGCACCGATTCCGCGGCGATTCCAGCTCTGCCAGCACCGATTCCGGCGATTCTGGCGGCGATTCCAGCGATTCCGGCGATTCCAAGCTACTTCTTCAAGGGATTCTGCCAATCCAAGCTCCGATCGGCTTCGATTTAACCTCTTCTTCAATCTTTAGTAGGTTATTGGTAAGATTTCTTCGCCGAAAACTTCGTATGTCCATTCTTACGCATTTCTGACGAGTCCGAGCGTTGTTAAACTTTGTGATTTCCGACCGAACAAGTCTGTTTAAGTTCTGAGCTATTCGATTGGATATTGTTTGCACGGGAAAAATTACGGATATCTCGTACGCCTATTTTTACGCGTTTCCGACGACTCCGAGCGTGGTTAAAGTCGGTGATTTTTTATCAAACAACTCCGCTCAAGTTGTTTGAACATCGATTGGATGTTCTTTGTATGGGAAAAATTTCGGATACCCCGTACGTTGATTTACGACCATTTCCGGCAAATACGTAACCCTTTAAACGTACCGAATAGTGTGTTACTTGGGCTGTCTGCTTCCCGATCAGCGCCTAAAGCAATTTTTATGTTATCTAATCATTTTTAGTGCATTGTTTACAATTTTTGCAAGTATAAGCAATGGCCAATCAAGGTGATACAGCACCAGCACGTGCTTCTGACGTGGGTTGGGAACACGGGCACATGGTAGACCCAGTCAGAAAGAGGGTACAATGCAAATAGTGTGGGAAGGAGATGAACGGGGGAGTGTTCCGGCTGAAACAATATATTACTGGAATAGGTGGAAATGTAAAGAAATGTGACAAGGTACCGAGGGAGAAGAGTGAGGAGATGAGAGGCTACATGACAGGTAGAGCCTCTCAACGGGCTGTTAGGATTGAGCAGAGGGAGGAGTTGCACGACGAGCTACTCCAGAGGAGGAGGGACCGCGATTTGCCTACCTCGAAAGAAAAAGGCAAGGGGAAGGCACCAGCTGAGCCGGAGCTAGAGAGCGAGGAAGAGTCCACAGACTCCGAGCTTAGACGTGCTAGGCACGCTAGCAAACGTGCATTTGCTGAGGAGGAGAACAGGAGGGGAGCAGGAGGGTCTGGGTCCAGAGTTGACCCAGCTTTGGATCGATCAGCATCGGCTCGCCCTATCCGGGACCGAGAGACTGACCCCAGGAGACAGGAGCCATACCACCGTTCTACTTCTACCAGTACTTGATTTACGCCGAGTGATGAGTATTTATTTAGGAAACAAAGTGTTGGGCAGATGGGGATTAAACAAGCAATGAAAGGGGTGAAGGCAACAAGAACGGCTGCAAAGAGAGTCGTTCGCCACATTGTGAAGTGATTTTTGCATGCAGATATCACTTTTAAATTGGCATTTATATGTTTTTTATTTACTTAACCTTAATTTTAGCCTGATCTAATTTTTTTTTAACTTGATGTAGGCATCTCAGCCATGGATTGCAGAATCGGCCGATCCCGTGGGATCGGCCGATTCTTGGATCGGACCGATTCCCCCTTTCCACCCCTCATTCTCACTTCCCCCCTCCCCTTCATTATCTAGGGCTCCCCCTAGACCCCTTCCCCCAACAATTCACCTTAAACATTGGCCGATCCCCCCCTAAACAGGTAAATTTAGGGGGATCCGGGAATCGGTCGATCCGCGACTACTCTGCGTCCCGGCGGAGATTACGGAATCGGTGGAATCGGACCGATTCCGGAATCGGATCGGTGGATTCCGATCCGATTCCTGGCGGAAGGACCGATTCCGGGAATAATTCCGCGGAATTGGTATGAATCGACTGGAATCGGTCGGAATCGATCCGATTCCGACCGATTCCTTGTGGAATCGGTCGATCCGACCGATTCCGATGGAAGACCGGTCGGACCGGCCCCGGTTCGTTCCCCGGTTCGATTTTGGCCCGGGAATCGAACGGGTTCCGGCCCTAAAAGGGCCGGATTCGACCGCCGCGGTCGATTCCTTCGATCCCGCGGCGGTAGGGCTCGTCTCCGGCGATTCCGCGGCGATTCCTCAGCGATTCCGGCATCGATCCGGCGATCCAGGCGTCGATCCGAGCGATTCAGTGACGATCCGTCGATCCGGAGCGATTCAAGACCGATTCCGGCGATTTCGCCGATTCCCCGGGCGATTCCGGCGATTCCGGCGATTCCAAGCGATTCCTTCAGCCGATTCCGCCGATCCAAGCTCCGATCCGCCTTGAATCAACGTCTTCTTCGATCTTCGACCGCTTTGGTAAGATTTCTTCGCCGAAAACTTCGTACGTCCATTCTTACGCGTTTCCGACGAGTCCGAGCGTCGTTAAACGTTGCGATTTCCGACCGAATAAGTCCGTCCAAGTTTTAAACTATCCGTTTAAGTTCATTTTGCACGAAAAATTCCGGATATCCCGTACGTTAATTTGCGACGATTTCCGCAACTACGTAACCCTTTAAACATACCGAATGGTGTGTTACTTGGGTTGTTCGCTTCCCGAACAACATCTAATTCATTTTTTATGTTATCTAATCATTTTTAGTGCATTGTTTACAATTTTTGCAGATACAAGCAATGGCCGATCAAGGTGGCGCAAAGACCAAAGACGTGCTTCCGACGTGGGTTGGGAACACGGGCAAATGGTAGACCTAGTCGGGAAGAGGGTGCAGCGAAGTGGTGCGGGAAGGAGATGAACGGGGGTGTTCCGCCGAAACAACATATCGTCGAACAAAGGTGGGAATGTAAAGAAATGCGACAAGGTGCCCAGGGGAGAAGAGTGAGGAGACGAGAGGATACACGACGGTAGAACCTCTCAACGGGTCGTTCGGATCGAGCGAGAGGGAGGAGTTGCGGGACGAGCTACTCGAGAGGAGGAGGGACCGCGATTCGCCTACCTCCAAAGGGAAAGGCAAGGGGAAGGCAGCAGCTCAGCCGGAGCCAGAGAGCGGGGACGAGTCCACGGACTCCGAGCTGAGACGTGCTAGGCACGCTAGCAAGCGCGCATCGGGCCGAGGAGGAGGACGGGAGGAGGGGAGGAGGAGGGTCCGGGTCCGTAGTTGACCCGCCTTTGGGCCGATCGGCATCGGCTCGCCCTACTCGGGACCGAGAGCTCGACCTCAGGAGACAGAGCCGTACCGCCGTTCCACTTCTACCGCACTCGATTTACACCGAGTGACGAGTTTTTATTTAGGAAACAAAGTCTTTGGGCGGATGGGGATAAAGCAGTAACGAAAGGGGTGAAGGCTACAGAACGGCCGCAAAGAGAGCCGTTCGCCACATTGTCAAATGGTTTTTACGTACGCAGTATCACTTTTTAAATTAAATTTGACATTATGCCTCGTTTTATTTACTAACACTTAATTTTACCCCGATCCTATTTTTTTAACTCGATGTAGGCATCCCAAGACACGCGTACCACCCACCCCTACTTCCGTACGATGGTGGATGCCGTGGCGAGGCCGGGACCGGGTTTGCAAGCCCCGTGCGACAGACACATATACGGCGCCGGCCTGGACGAGGAGGTCCAGGAGTCGAGGGAGTGGACGGACGGGTTCAAGTTGGTGTGGAAGGAGAGGGGTTGCACAATCACGTGCGATGGGTGGACAGTATCACCAAGAGGAGTATGATAAACTTCGGTGTATCGTTCGAGGGGACTCCATTGTTGAAGTCGGTTGATGCTTCTGGGAAGATTAAAAATGCGGACTTCATTTTTTCTCTGATGGATGGAGTGGTGGAGGAGACGGGGGAGGAGAATGTGGTTCGTGTTGTCACCGACAACGAACCATCATATAAGGCGGTTTGGGAGGAAGTTGATGGAGAAGAGGAAGCACATCTTCTCGGGTGCCCCGTGCAAAGACATTCCATAGATCTCATTTTAAAGGATATAGGCAAGGAGTGAGGGTGTATCTACACTTGTCGTGTGCGCAGACCATCGGTTCCTTTATTTATTCGCATCCCCGCCTCCTACATATCACGAGATCTCACACAGAGGGCACGATCTTGTCGGGCCCGGTCCGACACGATTTGCCACGAACTTCATTGCGGCTGGAGAGTTTACACCGGCACGTACATGCATTGGTTAGGTTCACACCCCGAGGAGTATTACAACTATACGGTGGACAACCCGTACGACAAAAAGAGCAAGTTGGAGATTCTTGTCGTGTCCGAGAAGCGCATCACCGACAAGAGGTTTTGGGAGAGGATTGCCTACTATTCGGCAATCATCGAGCCACCGGTAGTTGTCTCGAGGTTGGTAGACTCGGATGACGGGGACCGTACGGGCACACCGTATGATGCTATGGACCGGCAAAGCCGAAAATTAAAGAAAAAAATCTCGCAGGTTACAAAAAGTGGTGGAAAATCATCGATGACCGATGGGACAAGACTTCGCACCACGATGTCCACGCTGCAGTAACTTGGTTCTAAAATTATTTTTGATGTATAATTATCTTATACGCACGTTGTTAACTAATAAAATCTTGCAGGATACTTTTTGAACCCCCGCATCCAATATGGAGGACAGGTGGTGAACGACAACGAGGTGATGCGGGGTACACTTGCAGTTATCCAGCGGCTGTGCCGATCTCAGCAGGACAGGATAGAGGCTGAGATAGAAGTAAGTTAGAGTTCATTAAATACCTTGGACTAGCATTACTAGGCAACTAATTTTTTATTTAAATGTTTCGTACGTGTAAGTACAAGATGAGGGTCGGTGTATACTCGGATGTCGACTGAAATATTCAGTTGTCAAAGTGTCACCTGGAATAGTAATAGTTTGTTGTGCAATTTCTTTTCTTTTCATACAAGTTAATCTTGATGATGAGCTAATTGTTTTCCTTTTCTCTTCTTGTGTTTTTCTTGCGGTGAGTGGTGGGTTCGAGGTGAACACCGGGAGTGGATGGAATCCACTGCGGCCATCGGTATCGGGATTCGAGTTGCAGCACCGCTCCTCCCACCGCGAGAGGAATCGGAGTACATTCAACCCGATACATACCAAAAGGAGGAACAAAGTTGACCTCGTACCGGCCGAGAAGCCGGTCTTCTCGTCATTATAATACGAGGTTGCGCATAAAGAACATCGAGGATCGGCGAAGATCGCCGAGGAGCGATTTCGCACGGTTCGCAGGTGGCCCGTACGAGCAGAGGCATTCCTCCGCCACACCACCACCCGAGGAGGTGGACACGGACCGCATTTTCCAGAGGAGCACGCACTTGCCTCCCGGATAGAGGAGAGGGAAGCCGGGGATCACGCACCGAGTTTGATCCCGATGACCGCGTACGGGCGAAGGAGAGTTGGATGGTGTTGAAGCCGAGGAGGATGCTCGGCCTCCACCTCCATCTACTACCACGACTCGGGCGGGGCCTTCTTCTCGCCGGCGGTATGGGGCAACCACCGTAGCTTTAGCCCCGCCTCTCCCGACGTCCCCAGCCCGCTACCGGCCCCATTCGCGGTCCGGGAGAACGAAAACAAAGGTGACTGCACGGAGAATGGGAGGATTTGCAAAGTTGAAAAAAACTTTGGGTTCCGGACTTTCTGGTAGTTCAGAGATGGCTGAAGAGGTAAAGAGAAGGAAGTTAGAGGTCAGGCGTCTGTCGGCCCGGATGACGACAAGACGCAGCTCCTTCTCACTCCTCGGTGATGACGACGAGGAGTGTATACCGCCGACGCAGCCCATCGCCAGAGTCGAGTCACCCGATTCACGGTTTCCAAAGCCGTATTACACGCCGGACGAGCGTACACCGCAATCTTATATTATGGAACCACAAGATTCAAAGATTTGGCCGAGTTGACCGGCGGTGGATTACACCACCAGCCTCCACCATCCTCTCGCTACGTCCCGGTCGTCCCGCGTCCGATCCATACGACCTCGATGGCATGGCATCGGCATTATTTTCATACGGATATGGTCCCGGACAAGATTCAAGACCGAGCACGAGGGAGGAGCGTCACGAGCAAATAGGGAGAGGAGGACGACCCACATCTTTATCCTAGATATTGGTAGTAGATTGATACGATGTAATTTTTTTGATGACGTATCAACTCTTCGATATTCGAATAAATGGAATTGGAATACGTACTTAACTTTCAAGTCTTCAAGTCTTCAATTGGTGTTCATTAGTATTTGTATGATGTGGTTTTGTGGATATCATGCATTGGTGATTTTTTAAAATTTTTCTAACTCATTTCCTATTTTTTTAGAATTTTTTCTGAATTTTTTGAATTTTTTTGACGAAAAAAAAAATCCAAAAAAAAAACCGATTCCGACCGATTCCGGAATCGATTCCCTTCCCAGGAATCGGCCGATTCCGGCCGATTCTGGGAATCGGAATCGGAATCGGTCCCAACCGATTCCGATTCCGATTCCGATTCCGGAATCCTTGCGTCCCGCTGATGATAGTGTAAACATATTAATATATTTCACTATCACTTATACTATCACATATATAGAAGATTCATAATCATAAATATATATTATATACTTAAATTTACATAAAGATCTATTTTAACTCTCTTTTCTCTCTCTTTTATATAATAATTTATACTTATATGATAGTTTCTTGAAAGAAACTTACGTTGTATGACATTATTTAATAGAATGTCATCCACATTGTTTTTTATTTTTTAAATTTAATTTTTATTCTTCTGATTTTTTCTGATTTTTTTAGGATTTTTATGATTTAAAAAAATTAAAAAAATTTGTCCGATTCGGACCGATCCAGGACGCCCTTTCTTCCGGAGGATCGGCCGATCCGGACCGATCCAATCCCGATCCGGATCGGATCGGTGGTCACCGATCCCGATCCCGATCCCACGATCCTTGATCTCAGCACATGCAGCCACCAGCCCCTACTTCCAGACGATGGTGGATGCTGTGGGTGAGGCTGGACCGGGTTTGCAAGCCCCGGGCAGCAGACATATACGGCGCTGGCCTGGATGAGGAGGTCCAAGAGTTGAAGGAGTGGATGGATGGATTTAAATTGGTGTGGAAGGAGAGGGGTTGCACAATTATGTGCGACGGGTGGACATGTATCACCAAGAGGAGTATGATAAACTTCTTGGTGTATTGTTCCGAGGGGACCACATTCTTGAAGTCGGTAGATGCTTCTTGGAAGATAAAAAATGCCGACTTCTTTTTTTCTCTGATGGATGCGGTGGTGGAGGAGATCGGGGAGGATAATGTGGTTCAGGTTGTCGCTGACAACGAACTTTCATATAAGGCGGCTGGGAGAAAGTTGACAGAGAAGAGGAAGCACATGTTCTGGGTGCCCTGTGCGGCACATTCTGTTGATCTCATATTAGAGGATATAGGCAAGGAGGAGAGTGTATCCACCCTTGTCAGGTGCGCGTACGATCACATCATTTATTTATTCGCATCCCCATCTGCTACATATTACGAGATCACACACAGGAGGGCACGATCTTGTTAGGTCCGGGTCCGACTCGTTTTGCTACGAATTTCATTGCACGGGAGAGTCTATACCGGCACAAGTACGTATTAGTTAAGTTCACACGCCGAGGAGTATTATAACTATATGGTGGACAACCTGCATGACAAGAAAGATCAGTTGGAAATTCTTGTCAGGTCTGAGAAGCAGATCACTGACAAGAGGTTTTGGGAGAGGATTGCCTACTACTTGGCAATCATTGAGCCACTAATAGTTGTTTTGAGGTTGGTAGACTCAGATGACAAGGACCAGATGGGCACGTTGTACGATGCCATGGACCGTGCAAAATTGAAAATAAAAGAAAAAAATCTCAGAGGTTAAAAAGTGGTGGAAAATCATAGATGACCGATGGGACAAGACTTTGCACCACGATGTCCATGCTGCAGGTTAGTTGGCTAAAAAATATTTTTGTTGAATAATTGTCTTATTCATAATGTTAACTATTAAATTCTTGCAGGATATTTTTTGAACCCCCGCATCCAATATGGAGGACAGGTGGTGAACGACAACGAGGTGATGCGGGGTACACTAGCTGTTATTCAGCGTCTCTGCCGATCTCAGCAGGACAGGATAGAGGCTGAGATAGAAGTAAGTTAGAGTTTATTCAATACTTTGGAGTAGCCTTACCAGGTAACTAATGTTTTTTTTTTAAATTTTTTCAGATGCAGAAGTATAAGATGAAGGTCGGCATATACTCAGATGCAGATTAGAAATATTCAGTTGACAAAGTGTCACATGGTATAGTAATAGTTTGATGAAGATTTTATTTTATTTTCATATAAGTTATAGAAGATGATGGGCTAATTATTTACCTTTTCTTTTTTTTTTCTTGCAGCTGAGTGGTGGGTTCAGGTGAACACCAGGAGTGGATAGAATCTACTTGCTGCCATCGATATCAGGATACTCAGCCAGAGCACCAGTTCATCCCATTGTGAGAGGAACTGGAGTACATTCAACCTGATACATATGAAAAGGAGGAACAGGTTGACCTCAGACCGGCTGGAGAAGCTGGTCTTCTCGTCATTACACCACGAGGCCGCACATCAAGAATATCAAGGATCGACGAAGATCGCCGAGGAGCGATTTGCACGATTTGCGGGTGGTCCATACGAGCAGAGGCATTCCTCCGCCACACCACCACCTCGAGGAGGTGGACGTGGATCAGATATTCCAGGAGGAGCATGCACTTGCCTCCTGGATAGAGGAGAGGGAAGCCAGGGATCATGCTGCTGAGTTTGATCCCGATGACCATGCATGGGCTGAAGGAGAGTTGGATGGTGTTGAAGCCGAGGAGGATGCTCCAGCTCCACTTCCACCTACTTCTCAGGGTCAGGCAGGGCCTTTTTTTGCCCCAGCAGCTATGGAGCAGCCACCTGCAGCTTTAACCCCAGCTTCAGTCCCAGCCGCCGCTACCTAGCCCATTCGTAGTCCAAGGAAAACGAAAACAAAAGTGACTGCACGAAAAATGGGAGGATTTGCAAAGTTTAAAAAATCTTTGGGTTCTGGTACTTCAGAGATGGCTGAAGAGGTGAAGAGAAGGAAGCTAGAGGTCAGGCGTCCTGTGAGCCTAGATGACAGCACGTAGGCTCCTTCTCACTCCTCAGTTGATAATGATGAGGAGTGCATACCAGCGACGCAGCTATTAGCAGCAACCCAGTTTCCTAATTCACGGCATCCAAAGTCGTATTACACGCTGCATGAGCAGACACCGCATTCTTATATTATGGAGCCACAATATCCAGCATTTGGCCAGGCTCACCAGTAGTGGATTACACCACTAGCTCTACCAGAGTCTGCTTACGTCCCGATCATCCCCCAGTCCGATCCATACGACCTTGATAGCATGGCATCGGCATTATTTTTATATGGATATGATCCCGGACAGTATACAAGACTGAGCACAAGGGAGGAGCATCGACAGCAGTAGGGATAGGAGGAAGACCAATATCTATATCCTAGATATTGGTAGTAGATTGATATGATGTAAATGTATTTTTTTTTATGATGTATCAACTCTTTGATTTTTGAATCAATGGAATATGTACTTAACTTCAAGTGGAGTTCATTAGTAATTATTCGATGTGGTCCTGTGGATGAATGTTAATCTTATTTTTAAAATTTTTTCTAACTCATTTCCTTTTTTTTAAAATTTTTTCTGAACTTTTTGAACTTTTTTGATGAAGAAAAAAATTCAAAAAAAATCGATTCCACCGATTCCCTTCCCAGGAATCGGCCGATTCCGATCGATTCCTGGAATGATTCCGATTCTGATTCTAGAATCCTTGTGTCTTTCCCTTTCCAGGTAGGCAAATCTCGGTCCCTCCTCCTTTCAAGTAGCTCATCGTGCAACTCCTCTCTCTGCTCAATCCTAATAACCCATTAAGAGATTCTACCTGTCATGTAGCCTCTCATCTCCTCACTTTTCTCTCTCGACACCTCATCACATTTTTTTACATTTTCGTCTGTTCGGATAATATGTTGTTTCAGTCGGAACAACCTCCCGTTCATCTCCTTTCCACACCACTTGCATTGTACTCTCTTTCTGACCAGGTCTACCATATGCCCGTGTTCCCAACCCACGTCAGAAGGACGTGCTGGTGCTGCATCACCCTGATCGGCCATTGCTTATACTTGCAAAAATTGTAAACAATGCATGAAAAATTATTAGACAACATAAAAATTGCTTTAGGGGCTATTTGGGAAGCAGATAGCCCGTCGAACACACTATTCGGTATGTTTAGAGGGTTATGTATTTGTCGAAAATAGTCGTAAATCAACGTACATGGTATCCAGAATTTTTCCCGTACAAAGAACATCCAGTCGATGTTCTTCCAACTTGAATGGAGTTATTCGATTAAAAATCACCGAGTTTAACCATGCTCGGAGTCGTCAGAAACGCGTAAAAATAGGCGTACAGGGTATCCAGAATTTTTTCCGTACAAAGAACAACCAATCGATTAGTTTAGAACTTAAACGGAGTTGTTCGGTCGGAAATCACCGAGTTTAACCACGCTCAAAGTTGTCGGAAACGCGTAAGAATGGGTGTACGGGGTTTTCGGCGAAAAAATCTTAATAATAATCTTCTAAGGATCGAAGAAAAGGTTGAGTCGAGGCCGATCGGAGCTTGGTTCAGCGGAATCCTTTGAAGGAATCGGTCAGAATCACCGGAGTTGTTGGAATCGCTGCCGGAATCGTCGGCATCGTTGCTAGAATCGTTGGAATCGCGTCGGAATCAGCACAGGAAGCTGGGATCGAGCTTGGAATCACTGGAATTCTCGATTCCGAGGGTTGATCGAACTCAGAATCGTTGACTGAAGACGCCGCCGTTGTTGGATCGTAGGAATCGACCAGCAGTGGTCAATTCCGGCCCTAAAAGGGCTAGAATCGGTTCGAATTTCGAATCAAATCGGTCAGACCGGTCTCTGACGGAATCGGTTGGATCGACCGATTCCAAGCCAAATCACTGGAATCGTTTCGATTTCGACTGATTCCGACCGATTCCAGCGGAATTCCCCCTAGAATTGGCCCTTCCGCATGGCTACCAATCCGATTCCGAAATCGGCTGATTCCAATCCGATTCCGGTGATTTTGTAATCAATGCGTATGTGTACTACTATTAGAGCCACCATCGCCTGAGGCTCCACTTATGCCTCCACCCCACCTCCACCTCCACCCCCCGTACGTTGTTGTTGTATGAGTGGAACAAATTCTTCCTCATCTTCATCTGACGAAGGTGGTTGAATGGTCTCAATATCAAAGAGATGATGTCGGCATTTGATTATCTTATTCCTCTTTAATGTATCTGCTCCTTGACTACTTTGCTGTGTAGGCAAACAAATTTTCTTTAAAGTCTTGAAATAAGCCATCATTCTTCTTGGTGGTGGTGGTAGTTAAAACTGCAACTGGAATTTGAGTTGGAGCTGTAGTGAGAGCTGGATGTCACTTTAAAGAAGCTATAGCCCAGGGTGGATCAAGAAGTGGAGTTGTGCATGGAACTTGATTTTTTTTCTCCTCTCTGCATTTGTTCGTCCTCACTAGGGACGCTGTCAAACTCACCTTCAGCCCATGATCTATCATTTGGGTCGAACTCTAGCTCTCTCTTAGCATCATTGTCTTCCACCCATGCTGTAAGTGAATTTTCTTTTTAGAATAGGTATTCCAAGTTGACATTCCCTTGTGACAAGCCCTGAGTGGCTTGAGCTTGAGCTCTTTCTTGGTACAATCCACTTGCAAAATGTGCAAATCTTTGCTTGGTTGTCCTCTGCCTATCTTTGATATTCTTGATCTTTAGTCTCATATTATAATGGTAGTAGACAAGCTTCTTCAATCTTGCGGTCTTCAACCTATTTTTTCTCTTCATGTGAATGAGGTTGAAGGTGCTCTAATTCCTCTCTTATTGGGATGAGGAAGTGTTATGACTTAGCAATCGAATTGCAATGGATGCCAGTGGATCCCAACCTGTTCTGTTTGTCACTATAATCCACCACTCAGTTGTAAAGAAGACAAGAAATACAAGTATTAGTAACTTATTAAGAAATTCTAACAACAATCTTCATCAAGTTTAAATTTATATCCATGAGTTGGCTTAACTAGGTGGAACTCTGTCATGTGAGTATTGCAAATCAGGATCCTCATACACTCCAATGCCTGTATAAAGTCATTTGAAAATCTAAAATAAAGAAGTTAAGTCCATTGCTTTTATAAAGTTAAAGCTTACTAAGATGATAAGAAGTACTCACTTCAACATCAACGGATGTTCTGTCCTCCTGAGTCTTACAAAGCCGCTTAATAACTAATAGTGTGTCTGGTAGTACCTCACCATCATTGCACACTTGCCCGCCATACTATATTCTCGTGTTCAAGAAGTATCATGTAACGGCGTTAACACTAACTTAGTATGAAAGATTGAAAGTGGAAAAGAATACAAGTTCTTATATACAACAAATTAAAGTGTACCTATAGCATGAATATCGTGGTGTAGTGTTTTATCCCATCTATTGTCTATCACCTTCCAACACTTTTTATAACTTTTAGGATACTTTTCTTTAATCTTCAATTATGCTTTATCCATAGCACCGTACAGGTGCTCCATCTAATTTTTATTATTTGAATCCACCAACCTAAGTACATGTACTAAGGGTTCTATGACAGACAGGTAGTATTGCACCTTCTCTCACCATTTGTTGTCCTCTATCAACTGCTCCATCTTCAGCAATACTTCATATTGATCTATAGAGCTCTTGTAAGTATCTATGTAGTCTTGATAAGCAGTGAAAAGGATGAACCTCTTTAGATTTGTCTTGTATCTATAAAGACTCTCTAATGCAATAAAATAGGTGGCAAATCTGGTGGGACCCGGTATGATCAAATTATGACCATTAATATGCTGTCTCATGATATGTAATAGTCTTGGATGACTATAAATGAAGGAGGTGATCAGTTGTCTTTAATTGACTAAGGACTTGATATTAGGATCCTTACCAATGCTCTACAACATCAAATCAATAGAATGTGTCGCACAGGATACCTAAAACAAGTGTGGTCTAGCCTCCATGAGTTTCTTCTCTGCAGCCTTATAAGATGCCTAGTTGTCAGTCACAAACTACACAATGTTCTCTTCTCCTATCTCCTCCACCGCACCGTTCATCAAACCAAATGGGTAATTTGCATTCTTGACCTGACCTGATGTGTCAATAGACTTCAGGAATATGGTACCTTCAAAATAATACACAAGGAAGTTTATAAGCGACCTTCTTGTGATTCTAGTCCACCCATCGCACATTGCAGTGCACCCCCTCTCCTTCCAGATAGATTTGAATACATCTATCCAAGAGGTCAACTCATTGACCTCCTTATCCAAGCTTGTCTCATATATATACTTTGATGTGGGAGTTTTCAACCTCGGATCAGTGTCACCAATAGTATCTACTATTGTCTGGAAATAAGGATTCGTGGCTGCATGCATCAGGATACCTACATAAATCAAAACAAAAGAAGAAGACATCTTTGTTAACACAAATCTCATAAAGATTATATGCAAGTGTTGGCACTCAAAATTTCTAGATGAAATATAAGCATATGTAAATATAGGGAATGAAAATATTTAATTCCCTATGGCCGACCAATTAAGAAGGGCCTAAGGTCATATGCCTAAGACCGGCCAAATATGGCATATGAAGAAATGGAGCTCCCCTCCATATGATGAATATGTTCCCCTAAATCAGGACCTCCCAATGTAATCCATCATGCCTAAGGCATGCTACCGATGGAAATTTGGGAGAGGAAAGGCCAGGTATAACTTTCAGAAGCTAATTCAGCCCCTTCTAGAAGGCTTCGGATATGCATGGTCAGCTGCACTTAGACTTGTGGGATATAGGAGGACATGCTCCCAACAAAAATCTGAAGAGAGGAGGGCTGGAAATCACAAAACAGAAACCAAGTTGGACAGACCCGGCTATAATCACTTAGGTGATTTGCTGTCAATAGAGGGCTCATAGCCGGATAATGTATGAAAAGAGAGGGGGGCATGCCAGTGGATCCCATTCAAAAGGGCCCAATCCAGCCCAAGAAGAGGCCGGGTCCTCAAGTATAGTCATCGGACATATCTCCTATCTAGCCAAGAAGTAGGGGAGGTCAGAGGCAGCCTGCACAAGCCATATTGGCTTTTATTTGAGGGCCTCGGAGATGCTCGTAGAGGGACATGTTTATAGTTGAGCATATGGCATCCGAACAGACCCATCCTAAAGGACCCAATCCAGCACATTAAAGGGCCGGGTCCCCAAATCCATGCAACATGTCTCCTGTCACCAGCAGAATTCTAAAAAAAAAAAAGAGAGAAGGCCGGATATAGCAAACAGAGGTCAGATGGGCTCCTGTTTAGAAGACCCGGCCATAATGGTTCAAAGAATAGGTTGTCAAATGGGATGCTCACAGCCGGATATGTATAAGAAAGAAGAGAGGGCAGCCATCTAGCCCGGAAGTTGGAAGGAGGCCCAATTCTATAGATTGAAGAGATGGGTCCTCACACATATGCTCAAATCAGCACAAAAAAAAACAGATGAGAGGGGGGGGGCAATCAATAAACCTACTCAATGGGATTCAATTCAGCATGAGAAGAGGCCGAGTCCTCAAGGATATCCATATATGCATATGCTTGAGAAATATAAGGGATAATTGATGAAGATCCGACTGAAAATGATACATGAAAGAAGCCGGATTTTATACATAAATCAGGAGGATGCACACATAGGCACATCCTCATATAGCCGACCATCTATCTATATGCTGAATGCAAACATAATAGAGAGCAATTGAGGCACTGCCGATAGATGATTGAAGAAGAGAAGTTGGAATTTTATACACATCCATCACATATGCTCACCCGGGGACAGCTTGAGTGATGTTCACCTCCTCGGCCTGACCCCAAGTAGAAGAAGAGAACACCCGGAAGCTCCAACCAGCAGGATTAATGCTCTCTCTTGGCAGGATTCAAGCTGCAGCAGACCTGTGGAAAGAAGGTGGTGCGATAGAGAAAGATGAAAAGGCCAGCTAGAAGAAGGCCTCGCGGGTGGAGAGTTTATCTCCAACTAGGATACTTAACAAGAAAACTGATAGGAGGAGGATCCGGGGGAGAAAAGGCAGGCTGCGCAATTCAAAATCAGACCCGGGAGGGAAGCCAAAGTCATCCAATGGCCGGGGTTAATTGATTGGATCTTAATCCATATCGGTTCATTAAGAAGGCCTCCCGGACCCTTAATGGGATAATATCCAATGGATCCACCTTAATGGGGTATCCGATGGACAAGTCATTAACAAATGTGATTACCGGATTGTCAAGTCATCCCGGATCCTTAACAGGATTAATGTCCAATAAGGGGGATCGATGGCTTGGATTAAGTGGGGCCTTCATCAACCGGATGGACCATATATCCAATGGAGGGCTGAGATGAAAAGGACATGCATCCAAGGGTCAGATTTGGCTGTCGGATGACTTAATTGGATTCATCATGTTCTAGATCCCCGACAGCATAGTTAAGATGGTTTAATTGGATCCTTGATAGGATAATACCCACCGGATCCATCCTTAATTGAATGTTTGATTGAATGAGTTAATTCCCTTCTCGGATGCAACAAAGCCTAGCTCCAATTAATTTATGCATAAGATATGTGGAGGGCTTGGATTGGGCTATCAAGAGAGGACCCGGGACACTCAATCAAGGGCCATGATTTATGTTTAAATGTGAGATGGATCCGATGCCAATTGAGGGCCGGGATCATCCAAAGACTTGGTCAAGCCCCACTCTCCCCACGATTGGAGAACATGGCCCCACTCCCTCCACCCGCACACTCCCTTGCAGCCCACTCCTCCTTGGGTGAACAGCACCCATCCAAGAGCCTATAAATAGGGCCAGCTCCGCACATGAAAAAAGGTCGGAGGGAGCAAGAGCAGAAGAAGAATAGAGAGGTGCTGTCATAATCATTCCAGCAACAAGGGTCGGGTATATTTCCGGAGCATCAAGAAGGAGGAGCAATTCAAGGGCTTGCGGCTATTGTCATACAAAAGGATAGGTGCAGGGCCCGAAGAACACAAGGTAGGGCACCATGTCCATCACCCTACCTGTCCCCTTCTAAATATCATGCCCATGGACATGCCAATATCTGTCCCTCTACCCGACCATTCCCGGATCCTATATCCTTTGGCTAATCAATGCCTATAATCCCCTCTCAACATGGTTAGAATATCACCTAGATTGGGTCGGGAATAGTTGGACAAATGTTGAAGTCCCGCAGGCTCATTGAATTACCCTCTTTGACATGAAGTCCACCTTCACCTTCCTATATATACCAAGAGATAGCTAGGGATTAGTGGCTTAGACAGATTTACTTGGTCACTGTCTCGGACATACATAAGCTGTATCCTAATCTTTTGATTGACCCTCATGGTGGGGTCCATTCTACCCCTTCCCTCGGAGCTTCTCCCGGCCTTGGAATTGTAGACATGAAGTTTCAGAATCTTGTAATTACAGCAGAGGATGAAGGGCAGTTAACAGTTTCAAGATAAAGTGGGGTTATACCCGGTCTATTTGGAACCCACATGATGGACCAAATATCCCCCGGGTAGCCTTGGACATGGGAAGAAGATGGCCAGCCGGGCCTTGACAAGATCATGGTATCCGACCATAGAAATATGCAAGATGTGAAGGATCCTCCTCTGATCATAAAATCAGAGGGCCGAGGATATAATTGGAGCCCAAATGTGGGGCCTAGCCCCTTGAGCAGGTCTTGGACAGGACTGGAGGCATACATACAGTCCTTTTGGCCTATCTCTATATATACTCCCTAGAAGGGAAGGATAGTCTCAACATAGTGAGGCAATGATTATATGTATACATCACCATATGAGGATGTGTAAATTGCCATATGACATGATTAATATATATATGTTGATATTCATAGAAATATGGGCAAGAACAGTGCATACCTATATATCCCGGTCATGAGAACCATATGCTCATAACAGGTCATTAGGGAGGCATAATATTGGGCCTAGTTCTAGGCTAGATCATGCATAGCCTTTTGGCTTTTCTCATTTTAGAGAAGGCCGGTCATGAGGCAGATCTATATAAGAAGTGGGAGAGATGACTTCAGTATGGTGAAATTGAAGTCAGACTCCTAACATGGCATCAATCAAGTATATATGATTGTTGGAAGAGCAGGCTGAGCATTGACCTGCCAGGCCTTCCCACAGTTTGGAGACCTGATTTTTGAACTTGGATATCCAAGTTCTCATCCGTCTGCTCAAGCTACATAAGGGAATGGAGGGCTGGACATGTTAATATCAGCCTAAAAAGGAGAAGAGGATGAAATCTCAAGATAAAACAGATTGCAAGCCCGAACATAATCATGCAAAAAAAAAATTTCTCACATATACTTTCCGATATTGGAAGACAAAGTCTGTTTCTTAAAAAAATAAGAAGTTAATAGGACTCTGAAATATAATATGCACCAACACATGCATCACATTAAGGCCAGATTATGATCGGATGAAGTATGGCTCACCACACCCCTTCTGGACAGAAATTGGGACAATATACCCATTTCTTCTCACTTCATCCCATAGGGGAGGAAGCACTTGAGCTCGGCTCATGGAAGGAATAAACTTATCTTATAAAGAGGGGATCAATTATGGATCGAACCCCCATGTTGATGGAAGACCCTTTTTCTGTAATAAAGGGATCATACCATTGGATCTACACATATAGGATATCCGATTGGTTGGAGGCGTTGGGTCCGACTATGCCCATATGTCCTGGGTAAGAGCCGAAGCCACATAATCACTCCCTAGGTCCATCTCCCAATGGAGAGGGAACTGATAGGCTTAATTACCAAGAAGGGAGGGTGTTTCCCATCTATGTCTGGAATTCAGAGATTTCTAGTATGTAGAAATCAATATATTGGGCCTCCGGCCCTGGTTCCAACTTGCCTAAAGCAAGGGCAAAAGAGGGGCTCTTAATTTGGATTGGGTAGAGGGCCGAGAGGGGTATCTCATAATCTTATATAAGATTGGTATGGCAGAAGCATAATCGGACTCAGCTGTCTCAATGTTATATATATTTCAGGTTCATAATAGCCTGATCTTTGTAGGGGAGTCATAGAACTTACCTTATAATAGGATTTTAAATCCGGATATATATGAACCTGCCATCTTCAAAGTCTGATCGAGGCATGCCCCATGTGATATGATCCTCATCAAACATAGGAAAATAAAAGGAGCCAATCCAGGACCTTATATGTGCCTCGCCTAGAAATTATTCACTACTCTGTCTTGAATTAAGCCAAACTCCGGAGCTTGATCAAACATATAATCAAGCTACCAAAAGAGCTATAAGATTGAGTTTGAGAATTTCAACTTTGGCAATAGGACCTCCACATGAACAGCCCGGCCCTGAGCCATCTAGTTAGAGGATTTTTTCAGCTAGACTTAGACTTGGACCATAATCAGATCATTAAAAATGTTCCATAGCCTAAGTAAAGGATTTGCATGATAGATTTCTGATGGTCCTGTTGGAGTTATATCCTAACTATATAATCGACTGAATGAGACTCTCATGATATGAGTCAGCCCCCGATTTTTGACCATAATTCCAGCCGGACTATAAGGTATAAGGAAAGGGAGTATTGGTTGATTTTTTTTAACCGACCTTGACCTAGATATGATCAGGGCATTAAGATTCATGTAGGAGGGCTAAACTAAATATCTTATGGCTTACATATTTGCAGGTTCTGTACAGCAGACCTAGAGCCGGATTTAGCCATTCTAGCATATACATCTCGGGCCAGATTTTTGTTGAATACCAATCTCCAACCATAAATCTATCATAATGACACCCATGATTCCATTAACAGGACTCAAAGATCTTTCCCCTTCCCGAAACCTACATTTCTGGGATTTTGATTCTGACTTATAGATCCAGCTCCATGGATTCTAACCTCAGACCCCATTCATCCAAGGGGTGTATAGAGAGAGGAATTCACATAGATATGGATCTGAAAATGATCAGATCAGTAAGTAACTTAAGCAGGATGCTAAAGTGAGGGCTTGTATGGTGAACCTGTAGCCGGACATAAGTGGTTTGGGTAGTAGGCAGTGCAGGATCAGAAAGGCCCCATTTCGGGCCCCATCATAGGGTTGGTTTGACGTTTATCATATAATAGATCCTAATACCGGATCCAAGGGGATAGTAACCAATCCAAGGCCTGCCTTAAATAGAGATCTTGGGTGTCTAGGGGAGGAACTGACTTATGAGCTTAAATTCAGGATTCAAAAATCTGAAAAAATGCTTTCGATAAGTAGACATATGCATGTGGTACCCAGGGGACATATTTCTTATTATATTTGGAATCTAATGTCAATATCATTATCAGGATCCATCTCCGGCTGGGGTAAGATAGAGCCTAGAGGAAGAGATAATGATATTTGCTCCGTGACATGTCAAACTCTAGGCCCAGTCTCATATACAGGGTGATTGGCTTTAGGCGCATATACCATTTTACTAATTTTACTAAGTCGAAGATATCTAGACTTAAAATTAGAGAATGTCTAATTACCTAAGCCGAGGGTATAATCGATAAATACTTGTCTTCATCCTTAATATAAGATGATAGACTTTGATGAGTCCATATGTGGGACTAGATTTCATATATATATGAATGAAATCAATATAGATTTTGATCTGAATATGCTCGGATCTTGCTCAGTCTCAATAATTCAACCGATGTCTTAATATAAGACATTAGGTCGAGAGACTAACCTATTTGAAAGGTATGATTAAAATCCTTGCCCATACCCTCAAGCCTAGATATTAAGTTCTGGCATTGGCATTTATCCTTATATGGTCAGTATACTGTCAGATTTGACATTAAATCTGCATTCCACTGTTTTTATGGGTTATGATCCCCAGATACTGATATTTCGTGGATGAATATTTTCTTTCATATGCGAATTACTACGACAGTTAATCAAGGGTGCCCGAGAGTCTCGGTGTAATTAACATCGGAAATTCGCAACTTCCGATGGAGAGAGGTCCAAAGACAAATTTTATGAACCCTAACATCGACATATATATTCTATATGCATACCATATATTTTGGCTAATATTTTCTATGAAATATCATATACTTTCATAGTAGCCAAAGACGAGATAACGAAAGTTCATTTTCCAAATAAACGGAAGTCAAATAAATTTTCAAACCATGTCATAAGGCCTATATCTATATTTTTATTTTTATATGTAAAATCTTCGAGGTTTCACAGCAAGTTATATCAATAATAAAAGACTACCAACATCTTCATCAAACATTTATCTGCATGTAGAAAGAACTTCACCATGTGCTTTAGGGCTTTCTTCGCAGCCCCAGTTGAGGTCTTCATTCCTTTAAATGCTTGTTTTATATTTTTTGGCCTTTGCCACTCTACCTATACATGACAGTTTTCGTCATTGGCCAAACTAAATGTGTCCGACGGAATTTAGCTTCACGAATAGGGTGTGTGCCCGTCCCCACATCAGAACGTCTACCAAAAGCATCCGAACCTCCTGCTCCTCGTCTTCTTTCCTCATTCTCTTGGGATTGATCCCTACTCTCATCTATGGCTCTTGTCACCTGAGCCTTTTCTTCATCTTTTGAAGAGGATGAATCAAGTTGGACTTGGACATGTGCTGATCCTTTTCCTTTCTTACTCTTTCCAGACATAAGATCGGGTATCTCTCCAACTTAGCAACTTGTCATGTAGCTCTTGTCTGTATCTTATTATCACCTCCCTTTGTGAAGCTCTTCCTGCTAAATAACCCTTCATCTCTTCCCTAAGCTCAGTCGATACCTTATCGCACTTCTTGACATTGCCACCCGTATCGACTATATGTTGCTTCAGCCGATATACACCTCCATTTATATCTTTCTGACATCACTTGCATCTAACTCTCTTCTTCTTTAAATCAAGGAGATGGCCATGTTGTCATCCAATGTCTCCACCCGTACCGACTATATGTTGCTTCAGCCGATATACACCTTCATTCATATCTTTCTGACATCACTTGCATCTAACTCTCTTCTTCTCTAAATCAAGGAGATGGCCATGTTGTCATCCAATGTCGCGATATTCCACGGCACCATGCTTTTCGTCCGACATGTTATCTACATCACATCAAGTCATATAAAAAAATAAATACATTAACAACTTAATCAAAATCAAACTATTAAATGAATTAAACAACTCCCCCCCCAGCATGGGTTATTAGCACCATTAGCACCCCTTCGGGGGTGCAATTTCTCACCCTCAAACAGGCAAGCACCCCCTCGGGGGGGGGGGTAATGGTCACCCCTTCGGATGACCCTGTTGAAGGTGTAAGGCACCCCCCTTAGGGTTGTTGTGGAGGGGGAAGGGGGGATCAGATGTCCCCCCTAACTTACCTGTTGTAGGGGTGGATCGGTCCAAAACTTCCAAGGATCACCTTGGATATAGAGGATCACCAGGGTTTGAAGCCCTAGATCTCCCAAGGGGAGGGGGAGGAGGGTTGAAGGGGGCAGAGGCTTTTGGAATCCGTCTGATCTCCTCCAATTTAAATATCTCCATAATCGATTCCAAAATCAGATCGATTTTGGAAGTTCCGATTTTTCGAGAATTGGTCTGGATCGATCGATTCCCAGATCGATCCACCTAGATCGGTCAAGGATCGACTGATCTAGTCGATTCCGATTGATCCAGCTAGGACTCCCGGCTAGATCAGTAATTCTATGTGGAATCAGATTAGTGGGTATCGATCCGATCTAGATCGGCCGATTCTGCAAACGATGACCCGAACAAGTCTGAGTATCCTCACAATAGAGGCACCCTTCAATGATTCCAACTATGCACGATGACAATCCAACAGCACAGAGAGGGTTCAGCGATCCTTGGATCCCACCCGAGCTTCCTCCCAACGGCTTCGACTTCCATAGCATTAGAACCAACCCCCGTTTCCTTCTCGTGCACCCTTTTTCTTTACCATCAGAAGAAGCTCGCCACCACTCCCTTCTCCACCTCTGCCCTTCTTGAAACCGACAAAGATGGAGTAGACGAAGGAAGAGGAGGCAAGGTTGACTCAGCCCTCACGCGAGAACTCCACAACATCTCCCACCCTACCCAACCTTCGTCATCGCTGCCTACTTTGCGGTGCCCTACTGCTTCTGCCGAACAACACTAAGGAGACGCGAGGACGGAAGAACCCCAATGGGGATTTTGTTGGGACTGGACACACCGTCTTTGGCAATCGGGCACCCTACGAGCGGCCATGCCACCTAGCCCGAGCACTACGACAAGGCGCCACGATCCCTCCATCCCAGCAATTGCACGGCCGACTCCAGAGCACACTACGTACCCCGCTGTTGGTTACGTTACCCGGGCTAATGTAGCATAGCGCTGTGGCGAGCTTTGCAGAAGACCTTCCCGCAAACTTGAGCAGGTTTAGCAGGATGACTGGCCAGTTCACATCGGTCCGGTGGCGGTTTGACCGGTTCGACACCTAAACTGGCCTCTTCAGCTTGGTTCACCCCGGTTCAAGCTGGTTTAGGGCTCCTAAACCTGGTTCACGGCGGTTCAGTGCCCAAATCAGCCAGTTCAAGCATTATAAGGCCAGTTCAACCCTTTTTTTTTGGGCTGGTTCAGCACTTCTTCAGCCAAAATAGGGAGGGTCTAGTGATTCCTGGATCCCTCCTGAGCTTCTTCCTGATGGCTTCAACTTCCACGGCACCGAAACCACCCCCTTTACTCCTCACATGCCCCCTTTTCTTTGTCATCACCTCTTCTGTCATCAGAAGCAGCTCACCGCCATTCTCTTCTCCACCTCCGCCCTTTCTGAAGCCGACAAAGACGAAGGAGTAGATGGAGGAGAAGGAGGCCGAGAAGGACAACGATAGAAGGAGATGAGGTCGACTCAGCCCTCGCGCAAGAACTCCATAGTGTCTACCAAGGAAGGTGGGGTCGGGAGTCGGGACCGGGTCGGTTTGGCCCTAAACCAACCCGGGTCGGCCGGGGTCGCGACCCGGGTCGGGACGGGGTCGGCCCGGGTCGCGAAAAATAATAATAATAAATTAAAAATGGGGTCGGGGTCTTGGGGTCGCGACCGGGTCGGTCGACCCGAAACCCGACCAGGTCGGGTCCGGGTCGCGACCCGGGTAGCGACCTGGCGAACCATGGTGTCTACCACCCTGTGCAACCTCTGCCATCGCCGCCTATTCCACGGTGCCCTACTGTGCTTGCCGAACGATGCAAGGACAAAAGAACCCTGTCGGGCTTTTGTCGGGACTGGATGCACTGCCTTGGGCGATCAGGCACCCCTTAGGCGGTCATGCCACCCAGCCAGAGCGCTGCGATGAGGCACCAGGATCCCTCCATCCTGGCGTTCACGTGGCCAGCTCCCGAGCACACCATGTACTGCACTGCTGGGTACGTCACCCCCGGCTGATGCAGCGCAGCACTGCTGCCGGCTCCATAGCAGTCCAGCCCACAGACCTGACACCGGTTCAGCCAGACGACCGGCCGGTTCAACCCCTTTTTGGGCCGGTTCAGCTCCCCTTCAGCCAAAACAGGTCCATTCTGGTCATTTCGGTGCACTTCGTGGTCGGTTTGGCAGCTTCTAGTTCAGTTCAGCGAGTTTTTAGTTCGATTTTAGCTTGACCACCCATCTTGGGCCTGATCAGTTACATTTCAGACCATAGTTGTCAAGGCGCCCGCCTAGGCGGCAAGGCGCTTTTCCAAGGGCGCCTTGTCAGGGCACCTTGTTTGGGGCCAAAAAGGCGCCCAAGGTGCCCGCCTAGGCGCCCAAGGCGCCCAGACAAGGCGCTTTGGGTATTTTTACATCATTAAAAAAGTAATTTTGAGGGGTTTTTTCCCCTTGATACCCTCTCACAAGGGACACTTATTTAATGATAATTTGAATATACTAATATATTGCATTATCACTTATACTATCATACATATTTAAGATTTATGATTATAAACATATATTATATACTTAATTAAGTTTCTTTTCAGTTCTTTCTTCACTCTCTCTCTGTCTCACTTATACTATTACATACTTTTTTTGGTTCGAGTTTCATTTTTGGTATTATATCAATATTGATATTAATATTTTCAAATGTTGGAGTATCAATATCAAAAGTAATACAAGTTGTCACTTCACTTGTATTACATAACGCCCTGTTTGGTAACACTATTTGATACTTCTATCACTATCAATTTTAAAATTGATATTCCAAGCAATCACTAAGAAGTGTTTGGTTAGTAATATCAATTTTAAAATTGGTAGTGAAAACAAAGCACATTATGTAATACAAGTGTCAACTTGTATCAATTTTGATATTGATACTCTAACCTCTAAAATGATCAATATCAATATTGATATAGTATCAAATTTAAAACTCTAACCAAACGGGCCATAATATACTTTGTTTGCACTATAAATTTTAAAATTGATACAAGTAACCAAACACCTCTTAATGATTCCTAATAGGTGTTTGTCTAATAGTATCAATTTTAAAATTGGTAGTGGACACAAAGCAAGTTATGTAATACAAAGTGTCAAACTTGTATCAATTTTGATATTGAGACTCCAACCTTTAAAAATATCAGTATCATTATTAGTATCAATTTTGAAACTCTAACCAAACAGGCCATTAACCAAACACGGCATTATATTAGTGTGAGTAATGATAATTATGGATAAATTTAAAGAAAAGAATTTGAGATTGTTTGGATAGACTAAACATATATATATATAAGGAAGCTTCAGTTAGTAAAATATAGTGTGAGTAACGGTAATTATGAATAAATTAAAATAAAAGAATTTGAGATTGTTTGGATATACTAAACATATATATAAGGAAGCTTCAGTTACTAAAACAGAAAATATCAAAATAATAAACTCAAAAAGGACATAATAGACATTAGCTAAATTAGAAAAGGGTTATTCATTATAATTTGAATGATTTAAATATATTTGAAGAAATAACTCAAAATGGACTTGATTGGAGAAAAAGTATACACTATACATATAGTTGACTTCAATTAAGTTGGGATTAAGACTTGAGTTGAGTGTCCACAAACATTGACCAGTATTCATAAAATGTATTTTGTAGGGAAAATCTAATTTTATCGTACAACCAAAGTTTCACATTAATCTTCTATACACTCTCTTGATAAAATTTTATATTAAAATAAAATCTTATGCCCTGTTAAGTAACACTATTAAACATCTCTATCATTATTAATTTTAAAATTGATATTGATGGTAATCATCTTGAGGTGTTTGGCTAATAATATCAATTTTAAAATTTGCAGTGTAAACAACACATGTTATGTAATACAAGTGTCAACTTGTATAAATTTTAATATTGATACTCCATCTTCTAAAAATATCAATATCAAAATTAATGTAGTATCATATTTGATACTCTAATCAAACAGGCCATTAGATAGCTTAAGACAAAATTATCATGTTTGGTGAGATATGATGATACAAAGAATAGGGACCATGTATAAGTCTATAACTATAAAAGATGGGGGCCAAAAGAAAAAATGGCCACTTTTTTGTCTAAGAAAGAAATCTCTATAGAAACATATGATTGCTAAACTCCCATGTTAACAAGTTTTGTTTCCAAAGTATATTTTTGTAACAAAAACTCAATTGGTCAGACAACCAAGCAACCCATTGACATTTAGGTATGGTGGGAGGGAGGGATTTTTAGGCTTGTCTCGGCGTATTGTTCACTTTTACTCTTGGATAAATGTAACAAGTGGCTTCTTTTCTAATTGTTGTTAGGACTCTCGTCTGCTGCAGGGGGTGGGGGTTAGCTCTTCCTTGATGCTTTTGTATAGGGAGGTTTCCTTTTGTGGGGCTAAAATGCCCAAGCTTGTCAAAAATTTCCATTCATTTCATGACAGTTAGCATCTTGATTTTTTTTACTATGATATATCAAAACTCTCTCTCTATATATGGTGTTAAATAGTTACACGCTTCACTGGCTTGTGGCATACTGGGTTTATTCTTTGTCACGACATTTTGTTTTGTTCCCCTTCAGAAGCTACTATCGGTGTACTCAAATAGGTTGTCTCGTTCGTAAGCACGTTGAAAGGGATTCAACAGATGCAAGAGCTCTCATTATAACATACGAGGGCAAACATAACCATGAGCTTCCTACACCGAAGAATGAAGGTGACATCCCTGCCCTGCTTTCCCCTGCTGCAGCTGATAGAGAGGCAAAAGCAGCCAGTTCTTCAGCAGATCAGCATTCAAGGGATGAACCTTCACAGGCACCAGACGAGAAAATGACGGATTCTGCAGGTGACAAGACACTAGAATCAGCGGAAACACTTTTGAGCATGTCTGTGGCCAAAGAAGGTGACGAAGAAAGGAAAAACTCGGATGCTATTCAGCGCCCACAAAATTGTGCACCCGTTCCGGTCTAAAAATTCATGAATGCCTTCATGATTCAACCGCAGTTCGAGTCCTCTGTAACGTTAACTGATGAAACTGTTGTATTCGCTTTTGTACAGCTTTTTATTTGTGGAGCAGCATGCTGTGTAAGATCAAAAACCTTTCTTAGGTAGAACAGCAACCGTTCCTTCAGTCGTGAAGCCCGCTTTTGTTCCTTTAGTCATTCTATGCATCTTTCTGTTGTATGTAGGTACACGCCCAAGTAATCAGAGCTTCTCCTTCTCGTCAAGCTCGGTTGAAGTCGTCGGGCTGCCAGGTTGTTTCAAACTTTTAATAATTACCTTGTTAGTTGTCAAATGAGCATTGTGTTAAAGCGAATGGATTTCCGTGGCCCGCCTGGTGTTAATGGCGGTGATTTGACGCCACACGGAGATGAAGCAGGAGTTGCTTTGGTACAGCGATCTTGTGAAGTGAACGATTAATCCTGGCAGGCTGGCTGGTCTGAGGATGTTTAACGTTCTCTGCGAAATTCGTGGACGAGAATCGAGATTGTAGGGTTTTACCTCCAGTTTCCAATGGGGTGGTAGTTTGCCTGTATCTCGTGCTCGAGATCCACACCTCTAGGGGGAGGATGCTTGACTAGGTTGGTCTGGTCACTGTGGGGCTGAGATCCACTTCTTGGGAGGCCAGCCGAGATCCCATCAATAATAATGGGTCATCTTTGGACTGCCGGTGCCTTTGTCTGATTTCGCACGAGGAGTTGTTCAGGTTATGCAGGATGCAGATCATTTAGCATTATTGTTCAACCATGGTGATGCTCAATGGGTTCGTGAAGAGAAAGGAGTATGCTATAAGTTCTTGCTTACTGTAATTTGCAGCAGTTGGGTCTGATCAGTTGCATCGGGGTTTTGGCTCTTGATCCAAAGACCGGCAGTTCCAAATAGCAGACTGGTTTGTTTTTATTATTTAGTATGTTTTTTGTTGCAAATGACTTACTGATCAGGAGTTATTTTCTACTTCATCCTTTTTCATATAATCATTTTTACAAGTTTCAAGTTGACTTTAGTTCAAATAATCTGTTTTCGTTCATTTGGGTTCATCTTCGGTCTCGGATGTTTGGACAGTATTATCTTCTTCGTTTGGTCTCAGAAAAAAAATGACTAGCTATTTTACTTTTGGCTTTATTACATAGACATTCTAAAATACCTATTTGCATTTATGCCACGCCGTTCATCACTATAAGCATGAAAATAAAAGTTAAAGGATCGTAAAATACATCTAATGGTGCCATTTTTCTAAAAGAAACTCATTGTACTTTTTCGTAAACATGGAAAATTTTAATTGCATGTTGGATATCAAAACCATTCGATAATAAACAGTTACCTGCACACAAAAGAGGGGCAAAATTAATAATTTATCAAAGAGAGCATATCAGCTCAATTCTCGGGTAGAAAGAGTATCTTCAGTCTTCAAAGAAAAAAAGATCATGATATCAATCACTTAAGCGATGGGTAATGAGTTGATAAGACGTCAGTAACGTTTCAACTCTGTCAGTAACGAGTTAATGAATTACTGAACTGTTATTAAATTACTAATGACATCTTACAAATTCACTATCGATCTTAATATAACTCGTTACTGATAGATAGTGAGTTGGTAAGACGTCAACAGTGATTTAGTCTGTTTCGATAATGTTCACCAAAATTTTTATTTGAATCATCACTTAAGTAACATTGAGTGGTGGTAATTTTTTATTAGAGATTGAGAGTACTCCTTCTACCGGAGATCTGAGATGATTCGAACATTTTATCAAACGGGGCACTGATTTGTAAAACAATATTTTAGCCCGTGGGTAGGACAACGCACGTGCTTGCCACTCTCCACCGGGTGCGGCCGAGTGGTAAGGGCTTTCTGTTTCCAAAAAAAATATAGTAAGGGCTTTCCATCGACCATACTACGGGGCCCAGTGCCACCGTCTGATGCCAGATCCTCCGACGAGGGGCGCCGGCGACCGTGGGTCGTGTCGGAGACGACTGCGGCATCTCTTACGGCGTACGCAGCCACGCACGGCGCCTTCCGTCCGCGGCAAGTCTCCCCACTCTGCTTCGCCTTCCTCACCTCCTAGTGGTGACGGGAGAGATCAGCGTCTTGCCCTGGTTCTTTCTGTGATCTTAACTGGATTGCTGGATCTGCGCGTAAGAGGGAAGAGGACGATGAGCTTGTCCGTCACCGTGATGACGCTGAACCTGTATGAGGGGGAGCTGGCTCGGGACAGCCCCAACCGCTGGGAGAAGAGGAGGGACATCTGCGTCAGTGTCATCACCAGCTACTCTCCCACCATCGTATGCACCCAGCAAGGTGCGTGGCCATGTCCGTCCTGATGGAGTGGAGAAACGTTGTAATCCGGCATGGAGCTTCTGATTTCTAACTAGCCTATCTGTTTTGAGGTACTGTGGTGCTATCGTTGTCTTTGATTCTGAAGATTGGATGCTGCAGGTGTTGAATCGCAGCTGGAATTCCTTCAGCAGTGTCTGCCGGGTGAGTTATTTTATTCGATCTTCGAGATTATATCTTCTTGTATAATGTTCTTTAGTACTAGTATATGCTTTGGATCCGGTTTGTATATTTCGTCAACGTTTAGATAATTCTGCCCCAGATTGTTTTACAATATTCGCGCTTTGTGGTTTGTAGTGTATTTACCCTTTCTGTGGATATCGGTGATCCTGGATCACGGGAATGCGGCAAGTTCAAAGGCGCTCGTTCTATATGTTGGAGAAATGATCGTGCCGAGTTCTATTTGTTTTGTATCTATTCCTTCTTTCTATATCTTATTCATGTCGAATTAACCTTGAGCTGAATTTCGAATAGCTAGAAGCTAAGTTCTATTTTTTACTTTCTGGTTTAAATGTACTTTTCCACTTCTGTACTTAGACTTCTCATCTAATTCTGTATGCTTTCTTGTTAGTCATGCATGGTCTTCTTAGTTTGCTAAACTAGTCTCTACTGAGATTATGGTGCAACCTTTACCCAAGGTTATGATCAGTTTGGCATATCGAGGAAAGGAGCTCAAGACTCCTCCGATGAACATTGCACCATTTTTTTTGACAAGGAAAAGGTAATATTTCTTGTCGATATTTACCTTGTTGATTCTAATATGAGTGTTAATCAGTAGAAATTACTTCATGAAGATCTGGGGCTTTCACTTTCAAGAAGAAAAAACTTTATGAAGAATATGGGCTAATTCTTCTTTTATCTAATGAAGGTTGAATTACTTGAAGGTGGAACATTTTGGTTGTCAGAATCTCCTTCTGTTCCTGGAAGCACTTCATGGGGATCAACAGTTCCATGTATAGCTACATGGGCAATATCCTTCAGTCAGAAGATTTATTAACCATTACTGCTCCTCATTTTTTCCTCCTTTTTTTCTTTTTTCTTTTTTTCCCATTGTCACTTCATTACTTCCTTGACATTATTTCTACACATTTCAACTTAAAAGAGTTGAGCCACCAGGTTTCAACTTCCAAGTTGTAAATACAAACATGGATGAATTCAGTCCTCGTGCTCGAAGACGAAGTGCTTTGCTCACATGGCAACATATTGCATCCTTGCCACCTAATTTATCGGTTGTATATTGTGGAGGGTTTAATACTCCGAAGGAATCAACAACCGGGCGTTTTTTACTTGGCAGATCTAGGTACAACCTAATAGAACTTCCAATGTTCACTTGTTTGCGAAGTACTGTCTAGACATTAATCTATATAATGGTCAATCTTAACAGAGGTCTAATGTGGTATTATTGGTGAGGACACCCATGCACGTGACCAATTTGATTCAGCATTCGTTTACCAATGACTTGGCATCTAATGACATCTCTATGGATATATGAATAGTGGGCACATTGCTCCATTTTACTAGCACATGACACATTTTGGGTTTATTTTAGGATTTATTTTGTACATAGAATGGTTATACACACATCTATTTGATTCACACACTATATACTTGGGAATTGGGCATACAGAGATAGACATCCTTTTGGGTTTATTTGTCATTTGTCCTTGGCCTATATAAAGGTCCACTATATGTACATACACATATGATGAAATGAAATGAAAACATTGCTTTGATCGCAACCCCTTTTGGTCTCTCTCTCTCACTCCCTTCCTATTAGGCCACTGTTTAAGAGGCATGAACTGTGGTGGCAGAATCCCGAAACTCGTGATGGTGATAGCCTCCCTGCAATCCCCTTGGCATCCGGCAACAAGAGTTCCTCTAGAGCTTTCCCTTTACCACCGGTAAGGACCGGCTTGCTCACCACCCCTTTCATTATGGAGGTCTTATTTACCTCCAGAATCATCCGGTCGTCTTCGCCTCTTCACCACCGGTAGGAGGCCAGGTTTCTTGTATCTTGTCACCTATCCCTCACCTCTGGTGATGGTCCTGCCCGCCATCACAAGTTCTTCCCTCTGGTAAGATCCTCTCATCCTTGGCCTTCCATCCCTACAGCTGTCACCTATCACCCCCTCACTTCAATCAATCTTTTATCTACGAGCCATCCCTCTTAATCCCAGCGACCCTTCTCCCCTTTGTCAGTTGCCACCGCCGTAGACCTGTGCTAGGTTTCCAGCCCGTACTCCCCCCCCTCCCATCACCTTACCTCACTTCCCCATCGACACTCCATGCAAGCATCACCTCCCTCAATCCCCTGTTCCGCTATTCTGGAAGACATCTTCTTGACACCCTGGCTCTATCAACCAGGTACCCTCACCACTCTGGTCACAGGTTCTCCTCCCTCCCATATGCCCCAACACCCTCGCCAACCTCACTGTCCTATTGAATCCCCCTCGTCGGCGATGTCTCCACCCTCCCTCACCTCTGCAATGCTATAGTGCCACAAGATGAAGGATTGCAAGGGCTCTTTATGGAGCTACAATGGCCATCCAAGGAGCTTGCATGCGATGCTCACCTGCCGTGACCCCCTTGCCTTGTTGGATGCTGCTGAAGAGCTCCACGACCCCCACAAGCACATTGCCAGAAGGTCCAGATGACTCCTCATATGTTGGTGCCTTCACACACCAGTCAAAGATTTTCTGAGCTACTGCAACACCCGCTGGCCCCCTCGTGGGTTGTCTCCAATCAGCCCCGAGGAGCTCCTCTCCAGTTAGCCACGATACCCCATCGGAGTGAACCTCAAGGCTGAGCCCTCTGCAGAAACTGAGGAACTACAAAACCAACTGATTATGAAACCCCAACATAAATGATGACCGTGAGCCAATAGTGCCTCCTGCCATCCAAAACAGGGAAGTAAACAATGGAGCTTCGGATGGAGGGCTTGTGGTTGTCATCTCTGACGTCAAGGCACGGAGGTACATTTCTTGCCTAACTCATTAAATTGTTTTTGTGTGTGCACTGAATGCCATGTTGATTGTGGGAGTAGGACACCTAGCTTGCTTATTTGCGTTGCTGGTTTACTTAAGTTACCTACTTCGGGCCATTTTAATTGACTTCATTGATTGAGAGTATGTTAACTTATTAGCATTCCTGTGTAGCTGGTTCACCCACTTCAAGGGTCTACTTCTCAGGTTTACTTCTATTAGCACGTAGTTGTTATTTGGGACCACTTAGCTTGATCCTAGCACTTTGTCGCATTGTTATTCTTGTTCGTTGCTAGTGAAAGTTTGGTGCCCTGTCGGCCCCGCACCAATTATTCTGGGCATGATGCCCTATGGTGTTATTACATATGAGGTCCTTGAATTCTGATCTGTTACACAGTTGTATATTGATATTTGTTTTCCATGGCATTAACATTCTTATTCTTAAATTTCATGAAATATATGCAGTGTCTCCAGCTCGTTGTTGGATATATAGTCAGATTTGTAATCTTATCACCCTGTCTCAAACCTGCGGAGGCCGATTTGCCACCTAGGCTGTTAGCCTACTCTGTAGAAGGTCTATTGATTCAGATTGCTTAGTCAGTTTTAAACCATTGAATTTACTGCAGTTTGTCAAGTGTTTGACTGCATTTTTCTTCTTTTATTGTAAGCTTGGGTTGTCTCCTTATTGCTGTACTTTCTATAGATACTGCTGGTAGAACCTACTACACTTCTTCCTCTTTTACCTGCTTACACGTGAATCTTTTATTTATAGTGTGATTTATAGCCTCCTTTGGAGTCACCTTCAAAAGAGGGAGTGTTGAACTTTTTTTTTATTGATCTTAATTGCTCAGATGAGATAGAATTTACCATAATTAGCATTCATAGATCTCTTGAAGGCAAAAGTATAAAATTTAGCATCCTATTGATAATCTATTGTTGTCTGTATGTTCGTTACACCCAAGGCATTCTTGGTTTTTGGATAAATATTGCAAAATAGGGTTGCCTCGTTTGGTGTTCCCAATCTCAATTTGACCGGAAGGGTCTCATAAAGCTCAACTTATATCAATTTGCTTATTGTTTTCTAAGTTTAAACTTGTGGTACGTGATAATCTTTTGTATTCCTCCAGAAAAGTAGATGATAGCCAACACTTACCGTGTAATTCTTTGATCCATGTTCTTGATGTGGTGCCCGTTTGCTATTTTACTTGAGCACAGAGAACATGGAGTAGTAGGTGACATGAGAGATGCATGGCCTAATGCTCGGGTGAGGAAGAATGTCTCTCTTATACGAACATATCATGGTTTCAGGGGTATGCATCTGCCAGTGAAGAATTAACACTAGTGTTTTGCATTTGCTACTTTGATAAATGTAAATTGTTGGATGTTGTTGGAGCTTTGGTATTTATCTCATATGGTTATGCGTCATTCAGGTGACAAGCAGGGAGCACTTGAGTCCCTGAAATTGATATTTAGAGCTCTCTGTCTCTGCTGGGATCGTCAAACGCAGGATTTGCACATTGATTGGATTTTATTCCGCGGCCGGTCTCTGGTTCCAGTTTCCTGTGAAGTAATAAATGATAACATCGATGGCTTCTACCCATCCTCTCACTATCCTGTATTTGCTGACTTTATGCTCCCCCGCTCTGTAAGGCTTATCGAGACACCTGCATGACAAAATGGTGCGCAGGTTTATGCCCTTCTTGACTTTTAAACCAATTTTCTGTTGCAGTGGATACTTACATCCTTGGAACTATTTATGAATTATAGTGAATCTTTGAATGTGTGAACTGGCTGAGCTGGGCCTTGGAGCCTATACTTGAAGATCATTTATGGAACTTGAACTGGCAGTCGTTTTCTCCACAGTTTGATTGGTTGAATTGTGTTTCTGCCATCTGATCTTTACCGGCCGCTTCTCTGACATTTTGAACCTTGTAGTTTATCCGATGCAGCTCTGTGAGCACAAACTTGATCGACCTTTGAAGCTGGCTTAAGCCTAGGTGCCAACAACCCCAATCAGGACAGTTTTCTGACGGCTCTCATTGTGGAACCCCGGTTGAACCACAGCCTAACAAAAGCAGATGGTGAGCATTTGATGCCAGAAAAGCCAGGGCGTCGGTGTTCCACCAGCGCTCATGAATCGAGGGTAAGATCTCACTTAGTTTCTTGTTCTGATAATTTCTGTCCACGTTCGTCGGTGGTAAGGCTGTGAACCGTCTTTGTTGACTTCATTGTAGTTTTACTTTGTGAAATTGAGAAATTTCATTTAGGGCGAACTATGATAGCATGCAGCTTAAGAATCTTAGGCGTTAAGGTCATTGTGTCTAGACCTGTAAAAGGTTGGGTTTGCTGAAGCACGAATGGATCTCCATCCGAAACTAATAACATAACTCGGATCCAAATTAAGTATATTAGTGCATTTAGATCCAAAATTTTAGTTTGGATCTAGTTATTTTCAAAACCTGTTAACTAGAACAAATGGTAGTAGTATAATTTTTAATTGAAACGAATGGTAATACAATTGATTGGTAATACAATTGAAAATTGAAGCTAGTGATAATACAATTGTTAAAACTCTCTGCCTCGCATCTCTCATTATTTTATTTGCAAGGTTTTCGAACTCTTCATTTTGTTCAAGCTTTTTTTCAACCGAAAGAAAAATGCTGCATCAATTTAGGCTGGAGAAAGAGTTCCGGTCAGCACAAAGAGTGTCCTGAATTTTTCGACATTTAATTTCCATTAATCGTTGTGTACTAAGGTGGTGTTTGATTAGACTTAATCTGAAAATTTTAACTCTTAATTTTATCTCTAGTCTCTTAATCAGTGACAAAAAGTGTTGAATTTAATTAAGATGTAAATGTTTGAATTTTGTTTGTTAAAACATCTTAATCTAATAACATTTGACGGAGTGGTGGAGGATGATCTCACTTGGCATCATCTCAGCCGGGTTACTGAGCACGGGGGCCTCGTGATAGGCCGACAAGAGCGTATGCATGCGCCTTGTGCATCCGGCCCTAGGTGAGATTGATCTTGGACAGGACAGCGATGGCGTAGAGGAAGTAGCCAAGGTGGTATTGATGACCATCGTAGACGTCGAAGCTGCCATCAACGGCGCCTTGTTGGTGATGAGGCTGCCCCATTTGGGATCATACTGGAAGGCATTTCTGAAGAGGTTCCCGTCCAGCCACGAATTCATGGCGGTCTTCGTGAACCCCTACACTGCTGGAACCATGGGGAGTCGGAGGGGGAGGGCGAGGGGACCATGGGAGAGGGTGGGAGGGGGGAGAGCGTGCCAGAGATGCTTTGAGGAGAAGGGGAGAAGTCGGAGGAGGGACCGAGGGGGTATGCCAAAGGGGGCCGAGAGGGTATGTTGGAGGGGCGAGAAGGGTTTCACTGGGAGAGGCGATGGGTTCCACTGCAGGCGCCTGCCAGGACATGATCGACAAACTAGCGCCGTAGCTCTCGTCTTTCAACCCCAGAATGGAGTGCTAGGAGATGAGGACGGGGTTTGCCTTGAGTACTCAATAGCGGCCGGCCAACTCCACCAGCTCGCCGTTGATGCTGTGGTACTGGAAGCCCCTCAGTATCACGCGCGGCTCTACATTTGCCTTCCACGAGTATCACTAGGTGGAGAGGGTGACCAAGGAGGAGGAGATCCGCCATTCCCCCTCATCTCCCACTTATATTTGATACAGAAGGTCGGGTGAGTTCTGCCTCGTCGGAAACTGGGTAGCAGCTGCTATAGTGCTCAAGGATATCCTGGTAATGGGGATTGGGGAAGTAGGCAAATCGAAGAAGTCTGATGTAAATGACGGCGGTGGCGAGCATGGAGAGGGAGGAGTGTGTGAGGTGGAGTTGAGAAGGGTGAAGCTCTAGAAGAAGCTATTGGTGGGGAGAGGGCCGGGGAGGAGGTGATTGGTGAAGAAGACAGAGGCTTCCGGCAACACCATCGACTAGTCTCCGGGAGGTGGAAGCAGGAAGGACGTAGATAGGGAGGTGGCATCTGAAAGAAAAAAAAGCTACACGGTGGATCTGAGCCGATAAGAGCTTTTTCAGAGTTCAGACATCCGGTTAGATGTGGATTCAGACTTTTTAACAAACATGGTGAAATATCTAACCTCTGAGCGAATCAGAGGTTAGAGCTTCGGTAAATGTAATCAAACGGAGCCTAAGAAAACACCAAGAATCTGAACTCAGCTGAAAGGAAGCATAATTTTGCATCTGTTTTTTTTTTCTGGCAGTCAATTAATCTTCTCTGAGAAGAGAATATAACAATAGTACTTTCAGCACGCAACCAAATCGATGCCGAAAATAAATAAATAAATAAATAAAATAGTTTCTCTTTTATATTCTGTCCCTATTATACAATAGAAAATATTCAGTAAGCTAGCTTTTATCACGTAAACCAAAATAGACATGGCAAACAAATAAAAGATTAGAAAATGATGACGCCTAGCTTCGTTTCCGCTAATGTGATTTGTTTTCTAAAATCTTGTTCAATACAAAAAGCAAACCCAATCAAGTATCATCAAATTTACAATTCCTATGAGGATTATCTGGTTATCTCTACTGTCTCTTGCCAAAAGTGTTGTAGCTGCCCGAGGTTCTGATACCAACAATTATATAATTTGATCTACCCACAGTCATAAAATATGCAGCTTTCTTTTTAAGACAAACAAATGGACCCATAGTGGAATTAAGAAAAGGTTTAGCTAAGAACCTGTCTGGTAATTTTGAAATTGATGTTAATTTTAATTGTCCTGACTCAAGAGGTGTTTGTTTAATAATGGCAATTTTAAAATTTATAGTGCCCATAAGCATGCTATGGAATATAACTTGTATTAATTTTGATATTAATACTCAACATCTAAAATATCAATATAAAAATTGGCATGGTATCATTTTTTTTTCTTCTAATCAATCAGGGCATAAAATAACATTTATAAAGTTTATAACCAGGCCTTTTCTATAAGGTCATGGTTATGAACTAGGGGTGTAAACGGAATCCGATATTCCGATATTTTGATTCGATTTCGATAAAAATTAACGGGTTTAGAACTTGTTTTTTATCCTATAAGCTATCGGAAACGGAATTGGATATTCCGGTAGTTTATCAGAATCGGAATCGGAATCAGTTGGTTCCGTTTCCGTTAATCCGATTTTGATAAAAAATAATTATATATAAATAAAATTAAATAAAATAAAGTTAAATAAATTATAAAATATAATATATAAATTGATAAAATAATAAAAATAAAATTTTAAGAAGATTATATCAAATTTTAATAATTATATGTAAATTATTGACTCACTTTTGAATAAAAATTAATATTTAATATACATTTCGGATTTTATCGGATTCAGTTTCGATTTCGATAACGGAATCAAAATCGAATCGAAATCGGAACATAGTGATTCCGAAATTATCGGAATCGGAATCGAAACCCCTTAACCCTTATCGGAATCGGAATCGGATTCTGGTGAATCTGCTACCGAATCTGACCCGTTTACAGCCCTTTTATGAACTGAGTTCTCTATCTTAACTAGTTGGAAAATTCTCATTTTTGTCTATATGACTTTTGGCCAAAGTGTGTATGATTAGGTCAGCAAATAGAATGGAAAGAAATGTCTTTCAACTGCTTATTCCACACATATGACATATTTTTAAGTTTTCATATGCATCATTAAATACACTATCAAACTTCACTCGTATCAGTTTTTGAAATACTTTTTTGAAACCGCAAATGTTAATCATAGCAAAATATAGTTAATTGGATCCACCTAAAATTATGCTCATAAAAGAAAAGATATAGAATAAAATATAAAATGTGCAGAACTAGAATACTATCTGTGATCTAGGATGCCTTATTTTGTGCGTCTATATTCTGCGACGTGAATACATCTGAATATATAAAAAAATCGCCACTTAGGGATGCTTATGGTAAGCAACTTTATCATATATCTATCCTGTTTCTTTAGTTAATGAACAAGTATAGGATAACTTGATAACTTCTTATAATTTAACAATATGGGTATTGAATAACACATTAATTTAACATAAACAAAAATAAATACACTTCAAATTGAACTCGTTATTCGATAATCATATATGTTGATCAAATTCGATCATTAGAAGGCTCATATTCTAAGGTAATCCAACATCCAGCATCTAAATTGCTTTTAAGATGAAAACTCAGTAATGTCGTTATTTTTTTGTTTATCTTACGTTTAAAGAAATTTATGATGAAGATGTAACTAGGAACTGTTTTCTTAATTCCAAACTATATTTTTCAATATACATAAATACATATGTTTTAATTCTGTCACTTATGTTATTTTTTTAATATATTATATTTTGGATATATTAATTTTTTACATATTCATTAATCATTCACATCGTTAACTATTTCTTATAAGTAGTTAACACAAAGCAGCCCATGAATATATCTATTGTCAATTATTAATAAATAGTAAATGAACTTATGACGCATTTGGTTAGGGTTTCAAAAATGTTACTAAATCAATATTAATATTAAGATTTCTTAGAGTATCAATATCAAAATTGATACAAATTGACATTTGTATTTCATAACATGTTTTATGTGTAATAAAATTTTAAAAATAAATATTATTAGTCAAACATCTCTTATTGATTGTTATCAATATCAATTATATAATTGTTAGTAATAAATTATCTAATAATATTATCAAACAGGGCCTTAACAAAAACATTTGACTTGTTCTTGACCTAAATTTGCCTTTCGTTGACAAAGAGCGTCTCTCATGCCACACAGGAAAAGGGTCAAGGTAAATGGAAGTATAGGGCGTAAAATGGCTCGCGCATATATATACACTAGTCAAAATAACGTGCTTCGCACGTGTATGGTTAAATTAAAATTTTTAAGTAATTATACAAATATAATAAATAAGAATTAGAAAGTCATTAAAATGTGACAAAATTCTTGCCAAACAAAATATAATTGCTATCAAATTAATTAACAACAAATGTATAAAACTTAATCAGTATAACGCTCAGCTCATTTTGTTTGCAAATCTATACTCACCACTTAGATGACACCAACAATCATCTCCAACTCTCTTCCCACCTCCAACGATGAACAACCTCCACCACCCACATCCCTTATTCTTAGTTGAAGAAGAATAAAAAGATGTATTTATGTCTAGGTCTTTTACAGTCATTAAAGACATTTTCAATCATGACAAAGATTAAATATCATTTTTTTAAATTCTTAATCAAGCAAGGCAAAAATTAATTTTAATGACATTCAAATTTCCGAAAATTTTTGACAAAAATGACCAAGAAATCGTGAAGGGAGAAGAATTGCGAAAGTCGTAGAATGGGGATCGATCAAACGGTAAAAAAATAAGAGGGTGAAAAATCGGACGGCTAAAAATAGGAGGACAAAGAAAATGGATCGCCGCTTCTCATAAACCATAAAGTAGCTATATTTTTAACAATTTGACATCCCATAAAAAAATAAAAAATAAATGTGCATAATAACATGCTTGAGGATAACATACTTTGTTGGACAGTTACTTCACGACCAGCCGTCTGTCACTTAATGACTTCATGCAACTCCAGCCGGTGTACCAGTCCCTTGGTGAGCTTCCAAGTTGACCGGGTCTAGCCTATCCCTTCTCTCGTCTATTGGCAATTGGGCAAATACAATGCTAGTATTGACATCTCTTAAACGAGGAATGATCATTAAAAACTTCAAGGTGAAGAAAATGACTTATCACCTTGTTGACATTCGTGAAAGACCACTTGCTTCTACCTCATCATTAAGTTCATGTTTCTTCGTAAAGCCACTACGTACCCTTTACATACCCCCTGAGAAAGAGCGAACATTAAATCCCAAGAACATCAAATGATGCAGCTAAAGAAGCGAATGTTGTCTGTAAGAACCATAAAATGACCTATACAGAGTAATCAACAAAGCATAGACGGTAGAGTTCTTCTGTGGTACATATCGTTTGGGACCCCTGGTTTTCTTTCCTGCAGAAGAACAAGGACATAGAAATTAGAAACCAAGTGACGTGCACCCTGACACAATTATGATTTACCCTTTTCAGCGACTTTCTCAGACTTCTGAGTATAGTTCTTCCGGAAAGGCCCCTTGCATGAGCCGGAGGACCCATTTTCCAACACCCCTGTGAGAATAAACACAAACAAATACATGTTTAGTTTTCCCTAAAGTATCTATATTTTTAAGTGACAAATTCCAAGAGCCAAGAAACGTGCATTATGTGTGGAGCTCTTCAATGATTGTTTAATACCCATCACTGGGTACATATAAATAAACACTAACATCATAGTTTATTCTTGAATCACACATGCAACCAAGTAATTAAAAGTTGAGAACATAGAAACATATAAAAAAAGGGCTGACGTTTTAAAGAAATAATAGAGAAATATTTGCATTCTCTTCATACGTGAAAACCCGAGGAACTCCTGCACAATGGAGATACCATTACATTCTTTAATGCATTTAAGGTCACATTCTGCATCTCAAGAGTTAAGTATGTGAATTAGATCATAAGACAGTTTTAAATTCACAAGGCAAAAAAACATGAACTACATCTTCATGATATATTGGCCGATCATTCATAAATTTTTAAAACTCAAGGGTTCAAATAAAGAAGGATCTGATAATTCTGCAAAGAAAAAAAATAATCAAGAGCTCCTGATCAAGAAAAATAAATTTTGTCAAAGGTGGTACTTCAAAGCATCCCCTTGTATTACTTCTCCATGTTGAAGATCCCCAAATGTGTTCGCAGGAAAGTTGGACAGTATTAGAGATTTTTTTTTTTTGGACAGGAAAAGGATGAAAGAAAAAGTAGGCTTATTTGGCAGGAAAAGGGAGGAGGAAAAGGTTTTCATTTGATTGGACCTTCATAGTGACCAAAAAAATGTGTGGTAACTATGACCGCCATTTTTTGACCTTATTTTATTTGGAATAAATTGTATTTTCCCAAATGGCAGAAAATTCCAAAACCCCAAATGAAAATGGCAAGTATAAGAATTTGGCAAGTCGAAAATTCTGGAAAAAAACAAATTAGAAATCAGGAGGATTCATAAAACACTGAAAAACCTGAAATTTCAATAATCAGGCATCCAGAGAAAAAGTAAAAATCTAAAAATATAAAAGTTGTTGTAAGTCTAAAATCCAAAAATCTTAAGATCAAAACTCTAAAATTTGAAAACTCTGGGGAGTTCAGAAACCTGAAAATTTACAAATCAGTCCATCTAAAAAAAAAACAAATCAGAAAACCAAATGTAGAAAGTTTGATATCTAAACAATCCAAAGGGTTCAAAATGCTAATGGGGTGTTTGGTTGCATGATAATAAAGGTTTTTATTTTAATTTTTAAAAATTGTAAGAAAACTTGTTAAAAGAGATGTTTGGTAACCATGACAATTTTATGTTTTAAAAGTGATTCTCTTCTTAAACAAAAAAAAGAAGGTCTCACCTCTTTCTTTTTTCTTGTGGTCCCCCACTTTGTTTGGTCATGTGTGGTAGTTACTCTTTTTTGTAATCACATCCCTCCAAACATGATAATTTTATGTAATGAGTTGGTTCACTTTTTATTTTAATACAATTTTTTATCATGAAAGTGTACAAAAATTTATTATGCAACCAAACACTTCATAATCATTTAAAAACTCAAAATCCGAAAGTTCAAACCACAAAATTCAAAATAAAAAACTAAAATCAAAGGGAAGCCAAATCTGAAACTTTTAGCAAAAAGATCTCAGACCTAAGAAACCCAAGATCCGCAAGTAACCAAATCTGAAAGATGGAAACATAAAAAGCCAAATCCAAAAGTTGTCAATTCACATTGCAAATTTCAAGACCTAAAAATTGAAACCAAAAGAAATTTTAAATCTGAAACTTAGCCAAATATTTTAATCCAAAGGTCCTCAAAATAAAATTCTCAAACATGAAATTCGATTATGAAATTATAAAATATGAAATACAGATCCAAGTTAACATGAAATCCATATCCCAAAAATAAAAAAACTGTAATTAACTATATTATAAAGCATCCTAAGCTACCCGATGAAAGACTATATATAAGGCAAGCTCAAATCCTAATTGAGATTTCAAATCCCACTACACTTTGTATAATATGTCCTATTCCAATGGGAATCTCATTCTAATTAGGATTCCATACAAGGTTGATAAGTATCAAGACTTAGCATATGTTTGGCCAAACCAAATAGCCCCCGGGCAAGCTTGGCTTGCTGGCTGAGGTTTGGTCTCATATAGCTTGGTCATCTCATGTTCAAATACCCAACTCATAGGCAATCGAATCAGCCCCTAGGCAAGTTCATCTTGCTAGATGAAATCCAACAAAACCAAGGCCATATTCATCTTAAAACCTACCTATACAGCCAACTGTTTAACCTTATATGAACCTCCTATCATGCTACATGGTTACATTCATCGGAATTCGAAGGACAGGCCATGTTGGGACCTGTTTTGATCCCATGTTGAAGGCATAAAATTTTAGTTTGACTAAACATTCAACAGGAGAGTAAAAAGAAGGGCAGCATAGAAGAGATTATGTAGCGGATGACAGCTGGAAGACCCCCAATCAGTGGGGTGGCAGATTTTGACAAAGGCTTGTGGGCCTAAACGAACATTGACTCGGCTCTCAATAGCCATAAGGAACATGTATTTAACAAGAGAGAACAATGATCTTAAGGATGGTACAAATGAGTTGAACCTTTGTTAATGAGGAGAGCCTTGATGTCATTTCACACTACCTTTTGAATTACAAGGATGGTACACATGGGTCGAACCCTTGTAAAGGAGGAGAGCCCTAATGTCATACCACTCTATCCCCATATGCTTATCAAAGGCCAGGTTGGTTTCTTGTAGAAACTCCGGGACAATCTCAAAGCGCCTATCAAAGAATGTAAATGATGTAGTACCAAATCAGTTTCAGGGTAGTCTCTAATGTCTATCAAAGATCAAAGATGACTTAGTACCAAATCAATTCAATGATAAATTTCTTAATGCTTATTAAAGTCTACGTGGAATTTAATCCTAATTCATAGGAATTATGACTTGCATGCCTTCCCTCCATGTATATATATATCTCCAATTAAGCAAGCAATTAATGTACGTGTACGTGCTTTGCATTTGTGTGACTGGTATACCATATATATTTCAAAAATAATGTATTAATGCAAATATATATAATAGAATTTAACTAAATAAACCAACATTGCTTGATTACACATCTGAATATAAAGTCTAAATTGACTAAGATAATTTGATAGGTATAAATTACATCAAATTGTAAGGGTTGTATACAATAAATATTATTTAATAATTATGAAGTAACACCTAAATATCTAATCAACACCAGCAACGCTGTTACATACGTGCTCTGCAAATAGAGAAAAACATATATGTATTATTCATATAATTCAATTATAAAATAATATAGTTGGTTAATAAAAAATAATTGCAATAATTACCATTCCATCAACTCAACGTATAAGCACATAGCGTGGCCCGTTGGGCCTCAACGTCACCCGTCCCCTTGACATTTCTTTACTAACATCCCACCACCACACAGCTCAGAGGACAACTGTTCATTCCTAAGTGAGTATTCCCACACTGAACCGTTCACATGACAATATCTGAAAATTATCAAGCAGACTGAATGATAGAAGGTCTGACTGAATAAGAGTAAGTGGCTAGTAAACCCAGTCAAACAGGCCCTCAGCTATTTCTTATTTATCCTGTGCATTTGCCATAAATTAATTGGTTTCTGGATAGAAATTTCTTCTTCTTAGTGATATATATATATTCAAATTTCTTGCATGCTATCAACACTCCTATTTAATCATGACTGTAAACAGTTAAACAAAACAGTTAACACTCCTATCAATTTTGTTATTCATATACTACCCTCTAGAAACAGCAAAATTGAAATTGATACGGTATCACATTTCCTTTAGTCATGGTTTGATATGTTTAGACTCGATTTGGTGATTACACGATGATCCGAAGAACGGATGATCTCTCGTAATATGTGATGTCCCGGCCATCTTGTTTTGAATAAGGGGGCCCAGAACATCCAGAATCGCACAGGGGGTGATCGCCGTGAAAGTGTGGACGTTCCCTCCGGTTGTTGGGTAAAGAACAGAGGTGTCGCAAGGTGCTGTGAAATCAGAATCCACCACCAATCTAGCCAGTCTCTCTGCAAATTGAGCAAATAAATTAGATGGGCACATAGATTTTGCAAAAGCTAAACCAGATGTTCTGCACAAACATACGATGAGAGGGCATCGTGGTGTCATTCGGTTCATCGGACTTCACAAAATCGTACAATTTTATATGCATCAATCCAAGAAGAAGCTTGCTGAAAACAGTCATTCCGGGGTGGTTGTGGAGTGGGATAACAGTCGTTGGAGGCAGAAAGAATATGCACATCTGCAGAGAAACAAACAAGAGATTAATGTGAAAATTGTTCAAGTCTAGGGTTCCAAAATTGTGGGCTTTGATTTTATCTCCTAAAGCAACAATATCAGGAACCGATCAAATCAATCGCAACTGCACTACAATGCTGCTCAATCTGAAGGTTAGAACATATCTAATTGCCCCCAAAATGAGTCTCCCGTCAGAGGCCATACAAGATTCATTTTATCTATGCAACTTCTTGATCTCCCCTGTTGAGTTTATCTTGGAACTCAGACTAACGGGATTTACCAAAAAGAAGTATATGTAGTTGATAACAACAAATGTATACATGCCCATCAAGATTGTATGTTAATTTTCAGGTGCGTCTACATGGTTGCTTAGCTGCACAAGTTACAGAAATGGCAAGACTAATACTTAAGCTTATCGAGAAATGTTTGCACTGATATCAACGAGTAGCTAATTCTTGGAGCTCCTCTACCAGCACTCCTAGCCCTGAAGAAAGGTAGATCTGCACTTAGTTCCACATCCTCTGGTCTCATGTCATCTGTCATTCATGGTGAGCTAATCAACTTCTGACTGTAGCAAGCTAATGAAGCATACAACAATATCGCCGAAAAATCAATGTGCCAGCCATACAGAAGCAGAATGACAAACAATTTTTAAGCAGATGCATAGATACCCCCAATCAGATGAAACTATAAATTCATACTGCAACTGAGAACAGGCTAAAAATATATCCTGTGAAAACAATAAGCTTTATATTATCAGTCAAACATTTCGAAGTGGTCTTTCTATATTTTAAAAAATAAACCTTCAGTAGCAAGGGAACCAGTCAGCAAGAAAAATTGGCGGAAAGTTCTTAAATAGGTGGGAAAAAAAACTAACTTTGAAACTACAGCAGCTTGGATTAAATTCCTTATGCGAGCAGAGACCACAGCTTCCATTTACTCATAAGAAACACTTCTTGAAACGTTATTGATAGATGGAGCAAAGGTTCCCTCGTACGAAGGCTCCTCAAGGATCTGCTTGGAAAGGCACAACAGCGGGGGCGATGAGCAAGCCGCCCCCTTTCAGCTTGGACAAGCAGCGGAACGAGCAGCTTTCGTGGCGGAAGCACGTGTGCGTGCAGGGAGGGAGATTTCGTGGCTCCATGGCAGCCTATTCCCCTTCATCCATCTCCTTCTAGAGTTTGCCCCATTGTTCTTCTTCGACTGCGCGGCTTCTACGGTTCTGGTGCACAGGCCGGAGTGGAGACGGCGGTGGGCGTCGGCTATCGCGGATGCCTCATGGCCGGTGTGCCGCCGGAGGAACAATCGAGATGGGGTTCGGGGGTGCTGTGCGGGGAGTGGCAGAGGTGGAAACGGCTTCAGAAGATGAGGCGAAGATGGCGCCCGCGGTGGAGACGGAAAATTAATCTAACCATTGTCAATGGATGCCGCGGGTGGAGGCAGAAAATCGGACGAGATAGGTCTGTTGGCGGAAGAACGGAAGGCGGAGGATGCGGAGGAGAGGATTGATCACGCGGGGGTTTGGCCGAAAGAGCGGAGAGGAAGAATCGCGAAGCGGGAAGCGGTCACGAGAGATGCCGTTACATCCGACGGTGGTAAACAAAATACAGATTATGAACGGATGGTCAAAAATGGAAGGACGAAAAAATGACACTCGCGCTTCTTATATTAAGTTAGATATATATATATAACGGCGGCATATTCGTAGTTTTTATTTATTTTTTCATATATCAAAAAGAGTCTTAATGTGCATGTACATGCTTTTAACCCATGAAAGAAAAGTAGTGAAACAAGCGATTGCCTAATTTGAAACCTAAAAACATGCTTTTTAACCCATTATCTATATATTTAATTAGTTATAATGGTTCATTGAGAAACCTAAGACAATGCAAGTTTTAATACATGTGCATATAATCAAGGAGCATCATGGCCTTAGGAGTGCCGCTCACCTCACTCATACGTTCCATGCAACGTGTCCACATAAGGTGGGTCCCACTGGTTTTTTTTATATAGATTCAATCATATTTAATATCTTGGTGACGTCCACCTCATGTGAGGATGTTTCAAAAAAAATCTCTCCAACGCCTAACTGGGGTGAGCAGTTTACTCATGAAAGCCTTTTAACTAATTACTTGTGACGGGAAAATGTAATTAACTGAGTAAATAATTAAAGGATTTTCACATATCATAGTCATTTGTATTTTCTGATATTCTTCATGAAACCTACATGATAAAACAAGAATTCCCGAAATTCTTACGCCGAAAAATAAGTCTCTCCAACTAAAAATCACCCAAAAAATCGCCAGCCAACCCTGATTTATTCTTTTTAGTAACAATGCTTTTTTCTAGAGAGAGAATGGGGGGGTGAAAGGAAGGTATGATATATACATTTTATTAGTATGAGCGTGTACATGTATCTATAGTGCATGTGATAGAGTTGAAACTATATCAAAGGTGAAATTATGTCTTGGAATAGTCATATCTACACGGTGAATGATCCGTTAATTAGATCATATATGTATAGTAGATTCATTTAAAATTGCTAATAAATTTAAAATTTTATATTGATGGACTCCAAATTAGGATTTCTATTAAACGAGGTGACCCTTTATGAGGTGGCTCACATGCTTTTTTGATGAAAACCATATTTTACAATAAAATTTAACAGAGCCAAGATGACTTTTGTAATACCCCGGTTATTTAAATAAAAAAAATATAGTTAATAAATATTTTATTATTATTTTCTTCCCTCCTTCCCCTATTTATTCTCTTTTTCCCCCTCGGTACCTCCCCCGTACGCACCCCCAGCGGCGCCCCTTTTTCTCCCCTCCCAAAACCCTATTTTCTTCCTCCTTTTTCCCCTCCTCAGTCGCCCGCCTGCGCGCAGCCCTTGGCCGCCCGCCGCCCACGTCGACCACCGCGCTCGCGCGATGCAGCCGTCGTCGCCATGTGCGCCCGCCTCCCCGCCCTCGAGAAGCCGCCCGCCGCGCGACCGTCCCATGTGGCTGCGACCGCACTCACAGCCCGCCGTCGCCACGTGCCCGCGCGCCCGCCCGCCGCGCGTCGCCATCGTCGCCTTGGCCGCCGCCGTGCAACCGCGTCGCCACCTCGGCCGCCCGCCGCCCGCCCTCGGTCCCCACCTCCTCGTACCCTCGGCCGCCGCGTCGTCGCCGCCGCCTCGGGTGACCGCGCAGCCGGCGCCGCCCCGCGCCGACAACCCCGTTGGCCGCCTCGGCCCCGCGCGCTCGCCTCGGCCGCGCAGCCCCCGGGTGACGGCCGTCTCCCGCCGCGTCGGCGCCGCCCGCCGCCGGCACCCGTTGACTCTCCCCCCCGCCCCGCCGTTGACGCAGTCCGCCCGCCCGTGTGCGCCCGCCTGCGCCGGCCGAACGCCACCGCGCAGCCCTGTGCGCCGCCGTGCGCCGCGCCCTCCGCGCGGTACTCTCCTTTCTCTCTCCTATTCTCTCTCTCCTATCATCCTCTATTAAACTCTCTAGTTTATGATTCCTTTTCTACCAACAGATTTTTAGAACACCTACCCGGCTCGATTTTTCGTCGCCGACGCAACCGCGGAAGTTTCATCACATGATTCAATTTTCTTGGAATTCCGTGCTCCGTTCGCCGTCGCCGTTAAGGTAGGCGTCTCGGCTATTCTTAGCACTCTAATATACTTGATTAAATCGTAAAAATATGTTTAGATGACCATGATTAGAATGATATAATTAATGGGCTGTTTTTGATTTATTAGCATGATTAGATAGAGTTAGATTAGTCTATTTGAACCATGCATGTTTAGATTAATTTAGTGTTCATGTATATTAGTTGTCATGATAGATTCTGATAGGTTTTTATATGTTTTAACCTAGTTAGTTTAGATGATTACATCGCGATAATCTTTAATATGTATATCCCGATTTGTTAAAAAGCCGATGTAAGATTTAGGCATAATGTTGGTAGAGTTTAGTTTATTTATCTTTTATGTAATAGGTAGTTCTGTTTAAGCATGTAATTGTCATGTTTAGGTTGTAAATTGCATGATCCTATTCATATGCATTAGTTTGTGTTAGACTGTGGTGTGGTATACAAATATGTGGTGCATAGAACCATGGGTGTTCATCTATGTATTTCATGTTTGATTTGCCAATTAGATATTCATGTTTACTGTCTGAGTTAATTATATGCTTGCATGGTGTGGAATGTGGTTAGTGCAGTGAGCTGCATTGTGATGGAAATGTACTTCACCAGACTATAATTCGGTCCTGTGGGCAGCAGATGAATTAGAACAATCTGGAGCATCCTTCGATCCCAGATACCGCGGTTTATCCTAAGTACTCCCCTGCCTATGGGGTACTATGGGATTTAGCTTACTATATGTTACTTCCTACTATATGGTAAATCTGGTGCTAGTTTTGTGATGTGACTACATTTATCAGATGGAGCATGGTATTTACTCAGACAGGTGTCTAGTTGTGTATTTTGGCATAGATGTTAGTGTGCTAGATGTGTCCTTGGTTTTATGTCAGGTTAGGTGTGTTATGAGCATACCTAGAGTAGCCTAATGTGTAGGTTATGTCGGTTTTAATGCATTTAGAGTCATGTTATCATATGGGGTAGTAGAATGATCTTGTAATCACTTAATTGAAGATATATAATTAGCTTAATCTTATGTATGATAATTTGATTTTTAGGCTTAATATGTATTGTATACCACTAGAATCATTATTATAGTGGGGTAGTTCGGGTGTAAGTTCTACTGAGTCTGTGGTGACTCACCCCTTTCGTTGTTAATATTTTCAGGATTGCAGGTTTAACGCAGCAGAAGCGTAGTGATATTTTGGAATTCGAGGAGCTAGTGATTCAATTGTTCAATGTTAGTATTTAATTTGTTTAGATAGGTGTTTGTTTATGGTGTTAATATGTTGTAAAGTTTGTAATTATTTATTAGATTTCGATATTAATTTTGTTTTGCTCCAAACCGATATATGTCAAGGGTTATGGTGCCGGATTATCTTCCGCTGTGCATGTTAAAATCCGGGTCGTGACAACTTTTTAACTTGCGGATAGATGCATGAGAATGCAATGTTTAGTGCCTTCTTCACTCAGCTTAGATTCATGTTAGAGGGCCCAAGAAATTCAACATATTCAATTTTAATTTTTGGAGGAGCGTATGCTAGGGTTTGCTGAGTCCAAGTTTTCTTAACTTAATTTATAGCTTAATTTTGTCAATCTAAGCTTGGATGAAAGACAGAAATATTGACCATGATCGAGCAACAGTCACCATAATCTATAACATAGGCCTTGTACACAAAAGTAATGCAGAACATACGAAGGCTTTAAAATATTATTTTTGGGCACTAGAACGTACGGTTCATTTCATGTCATGTTTCATAAATGATCTCGATAGTTATGGATGTTGAGGCATATATATATGTCCTTTACTTAATTTTGACAGTCATTGCAATTGACTTATGATCAAAGGCGTCTGCAGCTTCTATTAGAGTTTGGTTAGTCTGTGTCGTTTGGTTTGCCATGCCATCCGAGAGTTCGCTCATCCGTTATGCTTACGCATTCCGGAGGCGGTTCGGAGGGCTTCCTCCGGAAGCTTCGCCGGAAGCTCTGTGGTATCATCGCTGTTTCTCAACGATGGAACGAGGGCTTCTCCTTCGAGGCGGTTCGGAGAGCTTCCGCCGGAAGCTTCGCCGGAAGCTCGGCGGCATTATCGCCGTTTCTCAGCGGCGGACGAAGCATCGACCTCAGCGGGTTCGTGAAGGACGTCGTCGCGGAGGAGCAACCCTTGGCTAATTCTGGTGGCGATTAAAGTGGTTACAGTGAAGATTACGGACTAGTTTCATCCCGTGGTGATTTTGTTCAGTGTTTATTTTGATTTGCCTCTTGTTTTGGGGAGGGAGGAATACCCATCGTTGATCTTCCTCCCTCCCACAAAATCTCTCCTCCACTCTTACGTTGTGGCAAAATATAGTGATTAATATTTTGCCTTCTGGTTATGTAGGAGTGGAGTTGATAGGTTTATTATGTTGTGTGTTTCTTTAAGTCTTATTTCTGGTCGAGTCTTAGTTGTCTTACTTTGCTATGTTACGCTGTCTTTTATGATCTATGTAGCCACAAATCTACCTGTGAAATCGATAGTCTGGGCGTTCTCCACACCGATATGGTGTGATTATCCGATCTCCGGGCAAACATTAAACTCTTTGAGAGTTTTAATCTTTGCTTCTCGGCCATTATCGCACTTGATTGTGCTGGTCATCTTACCGACATGGCTGTTCTTGAGGAGTTTAATGCAGATCTGGTATCTTGTTCCTACGTGTTATCGAGTTTTCTTGTTTGGGGTCTGTAAATTTTACTTGGTGTTGTACTCTTAGTTTCTTAATATGAAGGAAGTAGTTTTTGTGTTCAAAAAAAAAAGTTCGCTCATCCGTTACTATTTTTATTTGCGACGGTATTTTAAAACTGTCCCCAATAATATATTTTTCTGTAGCTGGTTGATTCCTTTCTGGTAGATGTATTTGCAGGCTCTACTTTGACAACATCTCCCCGAGCCAAGGCCTCAATTTCACTTCTTCAAGGTGTTTTGCCTTGTCTCCTTTTTGGAATTTGGTAGAGTGAGCTTCTCTTTTGTAAAAATTAATAATAAAAAAAATCAACATATCTACTTCCCCTTCAATATACGTCAGCCTCATAATATATTACTATCTAGGACAAGAAAATTTCTCTCCTACTCTCTTTTTTTTGAACAACAACACCTCCTAATTCATATATAATATAAAAGACTACAAAGATGATAATACAACAACAGACTCAAATACAAAGGACACATATAGACCAACAAGAGAAGAGTTCCAAAAGAACTAAACTTTTCGAAGTGACTCAAACATAGCCAAAAATCGACCGGCACAAAAGAGTGCTTATAAGGTCGAACAGCAGGAAAAGGGACTCCATCAGAGGAGTTTAACCACTGCCAGGAGATCGGAAGATCACACCAGAAAGGTGTGGATATTGCCCAGACTATCGATCTCGGAATAAGAAAAGTGACTACGAAGATAACCAGAAAAGAGAACATAGAGGAACTCGACTCCACGACAACAAACAAAAACAAAGAACCTAATAAAACAACGCAACATAAATAAGCCGGACTCCACAATTCCAGCGCACAAAAGGAGACAAAAAAACCTAAAAACAGGTTTAGGCGGAGCGCTGGAAAGGGAGTATGGGAGGAATGTCCTCCCTCTCAAATCAAAAACGACTACAAAATAGCGAAACAGAACTTTCGCAACGAGACCTCCGCCTACACTGGCGGAGGGTGCAGAGTGAGGGTGCAGCCGAAGAGGAGCTTCGGGATCTGCCGAAGCTTCCGCAACACGTTGAAGCTCCGCGGGCAAAGGGGGAACAGTAGTCACACGAGGGCACGCTGGGATTGGGTGTTCCCTCCACTGGCAGGAAAGCTACTCGTCCGTGAAATGGCCGCCGGGAGAACTCGGCGAGAAGGCCGCCAGGAGGGATCCGCCGGCACGGGCTCCGCGGCGAGGGTTTCGCAGTGAGGGCTCCGCGAGATGGCCGCCGGGAGGACTCGGCGAGAAGGCCGCCGGGAGGGATCCGCCGGCACGGGCTCCGCCGGGAGGTGTTCCACGGCGAGGGTTCCACTGCGAGGGCTCCGCCAACCAACCCCGGATCCGCCGACGAGGGCTCCATGGCGAGGTTCTCTCCTACTCTCATGATGGAAAAGTTGGCTTATGGAACGGCCGGAAGCATATATATATACATATTCCAAATCATGAGAACCTTGTGATACTTTATTTTTTCCTGAAGAACGAAAGAAAGAGCAATATACATGGTACTTGCTGCCTGATTAGCTCGACCATAACGGCGACCAAAATGTGTTAGTGGCGGCGCCATCATCAACCCCGTGATCAGACAGCAGAGACACCTTCAGCTTCTGGAAAAGAGGCTTGGCTTTTCCCATATTAGACCACGACTGCGCGATGCCCGCTGGATTTGCTTTTCCCGGTTCGGCTACGAAAGAGTTCTCCTGACAGAAAAGTTGGAAAAGAGAAAGGAGGATGAGAAGAAGAACACGCCCAACCACCTAATTGGTGGAAGTGGTGGACTTCCTTTAAAAACAAAAAAAGGCTTTAGAGTATTTGTTCTTGCAGTGCCCTCCATACATAATATATATATTGATCATATGCGGGATACAAGCAGATGCAGAGAAGATGGCAGATAGATGTCTTCATTACATCGTTGTTAAGCGCGTAGTGCTGTTGGTGTGGAGGATGGCGTGAGGTTGGCGGCAGCAATGTTGAATTAGGAAGCCTACTCTTTTCGCATGGTCAGCCGTGGAAGATGGTTGGTACATGAAGAAAAAGTTCACTCTATTTTCTGTGGTTATTAATTAACTCAAAACGATGACTTTATTGTTCCAAAAGCTAAGCATCCTTCAATTCGAATATATATATATATATGTTTAACACCATGGTCGATGAGGTCGGATGTTTGACAAATATATACACATGAACATAGTTGTGTTGAAAAAGGATAAATTTATTGAATATTCTTCTATCGATAGCTTAAAACAATGGCTTATTCAAAGTTATTCTTCTATGTGTTGAAAGGGGAGAAAGGTTCATTCAATCTTTTTCCGCAACACTCGAAAATTTGCAAAAAGAGCATGAACAAGTAATTGTCTATCCTACAATTCACATATATATATATATTTATATTTATGTCCACACGGCAAAGCGGGGATGCCCGGTTTACCTAACCTTGAACATTCTACGTTGAAAGATTAGGTTGAAATATAACCTTGAAATGTAAAGCTTAGTGTTATATACATCTCTCCTTCGTCCGTCCGACAAGTCTGTGACATACTTGCATGTGAGAAGGGAGCGCTTAATCTGAATGATGTGGACACCCATCCATGCGAGTACTTCGGCCATGCACAGTGACGGACGTGCATATCAAAGCTTCGCATATCCAAAAAACATGGATAAGCACATTGGGACACTTATCCTCATCCTAGTTTGGATCACCTCTAGAGGAGGGAACTCCGAGATGTGGATAACGTGGATTAGTAAGTATTTTTATTTGTTATTGAACCGCTCGTATAGTTACTAATATTAAATCACTCATATTTTTATTATTTCTCAACTTACTCATGCAGGCATATAGTTACGTTACTACTCATGTGGTTGCTAACCTCTCCATTTACTAAACTGTTTATATAGTTATTGAGGGGGACATAAGCTTACTAAGATAGACATATACTTACTCAGCCCCCCTTAGTAACTATATTTTTCTCTCAATAACTAAATTTCACACCTCAATAAATATATGCCCCTTTCAATAACTATATATCTCCTCAGTAATTATATATCCTGCTTTAGTACCTATATGTCCCCTTAATAACTATATGCTCTCTTAGTAACTATATGACACGCTTCAGTAACTATAAGGCCCCTTAGTAACTAGATTCCCCCGGTAACTATATGTCCCACCTCATTAACTATATGTTCCTCCTCAGTAACTATATGCCCTCAGTAACCATACACTCTCCTCTGTAACTATATGTACCTCTCAATAACTTATGCCATGTCTTCAATAACTATTCGAGTCCCCCTCAATAACTATACACCCCCTTAATTAGTAATTCCTCACCTTAGTAACTATATGTCCCTCTCAATAAATATAAGTCATGCCTCAATAACTATATGGCCCCCTCAGTAACATGTTAACATTTACGAGGATGTGATAGTATTTATGAGGAGCTAACAACATTTTTGACCAACCATTTCTTCTCCTCCTCACTTTTGAGATTCTACAAAGCATCTTAAGTGTGCTGTGTCAGGTGGCTCCTTTTGGTTGGAGACAGAGGGAGTTCCCTCCTCTAAACATCTGAGAAGATCCGAATAAGAATGTCGAGACATGGTTAAACTTCTACTTACATTAGTAAACAAAAGGGTTCTCTACTATTTTCATCACGCCATGAGCTTCAAGAAATCCATGCATGGGTGTTGAGAGAGAGAGAGAAATTATCCTTATTATTTGAAAACTTTGGGAAAGAAGATTTGTTTCTCTCGCAGAGTGTGTGTCTACTCATTGTGTTTATTCTCCTTATTTAACCAGTAAAGTTTTCAATTGATGTCGCTCACAAATGTTTGAAAACATATCACTTTACTAAATCATGTTAAATCTCTATCTTTTTGTTGTGTGCTTGCTCCTTATTTTACCTCCGTTCTCAAGTTAATATCCTCTACTATATTTGTTGCATTGTTGCAACACTTAGAATGGTTGAAATGTAAAGCTTAGAATACTTCCAAGTGATGAATATGTACCTTCTCTTTTAGTTTGTTCTACTCTATCTAAATTTTTTATTTTAATAATATTACATAAAAGCACAAGATTTTGTGTAAAAGTGCTTAAAATTTACCAACTAAAATGTAATTTGTATAAAAACAATCTTAATAACACTAGGATCGATATCTAATTTTATAGAAATGTAAACCATTTTGTACCTACCAAATGACGGACCATACTTTTATTTTCGTTGGAAAAGCGATTACGTTATCGAACTTTTCATCTGATTTTGTTTTTGCATGCAACCAAAGAAACCCTAAAAAAATATCAGATGTTCTTCTGAGCTGAACGAGGACTTATTCAAGTTGTCTAATATTCTTTGAAGTTACTCTTCTTATAGAGAGAGAAGTGGACAATTCAAAAATTAACTTGGCATTTAAGTCATGATAGATACCGAATATTTGTGTGTTGGACAGCGAGTAGTTCAAGGATTCAAGGCCCGCGGGTCGGAGGAGCCGTAAATGACAAGAAAGCTCACGGGAGATTTGAAACATGGCTGCTGTACGTCCGTCACCTTGAAAAGTAAACCTTAGAAGGTTGACTACTTTTCAGTGTCAACGCCGGGGTGGTGAGTTCCTTCCTGCCCGCGCCCGTACAAGAAAATTAATGGAGCAAGACGACGGTATGTTCATACCGACCAAAATTCTCACCACCGTCCTAATTACCCCGACCCAAACGGCATGCGTAACTGAACTAGCTAGAAATCCCGGGGGTCCAAGAAGATGACCTCCGTGGATGACTGCGATTTGACCCAATCGCCGCCGCGGCCGCCGCCGTCGGGGACGACGGCGGACTCGGAGAGTCTCTTGGCGCACCAGACGTCCTCTTCCCAGGACAGCCTCCGCCAATGCGGGATGCCGGCACGGACCGGGTCGGACCTGCCGACCTCCGCCACGACGGCGGCGCAGCCGGGATCCCGCATCGCCATGTTGTGCGCCAACCGACAGAGGCAGCGCACCAGCTCCGCCCCGGCGCTCCCTTCCGCGTGGAGCCCGTACATCAGGTACACCCCGAAGGGGCGGAAGATATCCGGCATCGACGGGATCCCCATCCACGGCATCCGCTGGTCGGCGGCGCGAGACAGGCGGACGAGCGCCTTCACGGCGGCGGACGCGCCGCTCACGTGCATGCTGTACACCTTCTTGCTGTTCCAGAGGCTCATCAGAGCGAAGGTAGGTGGAAGCCGCCCCCGGGCGGCGTCCCCTCGACGGAGGTCCCAGCCGGCGCCGGAAGAGTAAGCGGAAGGGATTGCCATGAAGGTCCCAAGGGTGAGGGGGTTGGAGAGGACGGCGTTGATGTCCTCGGGGAAGAACTCGGAAGAGGTGGAGAAGAGGCGGCGGTAGAGGGCTTCCGAGAGCGGCGGGGCGAGGCGCAGAATGGTCGGCGGCGATGGGAGGGCGCCGGCGGGATGCAGGTTGAGCGGGTGAGCGTGGACGGGGTGGACGAGGACGCAGGGGAAACGGAAGGGCGTGTAGGAGAACTTGACGGTGAAGAGGTTGAGGGAGGCGGCGTTGGTGCGCTCGGTGGCCATGTACGCATACTCGGCGCCCTCTTTCCGGCACCACTCTTCCGCGGCTTCAACCAGCTGAGTCGCAACGCCCATCCGCCTGCATGTCCACCACAAAAAAACCCTCAATATGTTAAAATTAGTGGATATATTATTAATAATTTCCGTTAATTATATATATTTTTAGAAATATTTAATCTGGAAAAGAGCCTTTAAAATTAATTAAAGAGTACGGAAAGCCACGTGAACCTCCCTCAATAGTCCTTCTAAGGGGAAGGAGCGAAGAGGGAAGTCTCGAAAACCCTTCTTAAATTCTCCGCTTTCAAAATTACTCAATAGTCCTTCTAAGGGGAAGGAGCGAAGAGGGAAGTCTCGAAAACCCTTCTTAAATTCTCCGCTTTCAAAATTAAATATACTTTATTGGAAGTAATCTCAAAATAAGTTCGAGTAGATTATTAATAGCTAATTTGATATCAAAACATACATATCCTAATGTCTGTGTGTTGTGATATTTCATCGGAACCAACGTCAATTTTTTAAAAAGAGTAAACCCTCAGCACATCATATTTGTAAGTAAGTTGAGAATGTTTTCAAAAGTTAAGTTAAAAGAACTCTAAAATTTAATGTATTTTGTTGAGAATAATGGGAGGCTATATAATTAATGAGTTGTCGAAGAACACAATTTATATATGAGTTTTTTTTTTTGAAATAACCCATTGTCAATTTTCAATAGTCAAACTACAGGCTAAACGATAAAATTAGTGAAAGATTTGGGTAAAGTTGGACATAGCAAACTCAAAAAATAGAAGTCGGATTTCTTCACCCAAAATCTTAAAGTCAGCTGATTTTTTTATTCCGACTCTCAACCGAAATATTAAAATCTGAATTTGGTCTCAAAGCTTCCTTGATTTTTTTTTCTAGGACAAACGACAAAACTAAAGTTGAACTCAAGAAATCCAACTTCACCCAATGGATTCAAGTCCGATTCAGACTATTTTGGGTGCAAGTCGACTTGTCATGTCCGACTTCACTCAAATCATACTATTTCACGTATTTTATTTTCACGTAACTATCTTGATGACAAATCTAAAAACAACAAACAAACGTTGTTTCAAAAAAAGAAACCTAATTTTGCACTGCGAAACAAAATTCAATGGCCCGTTCTCCGTCGGTAGTCTCTATCGGAACTTCAAGAGAACATCGACATGCTAGGGTTCGTCTCCTTTCATCTCTCCCGCCGCGTCGCCGTGGCCCGCCACTCCGGCCGGTACCCAACGCCGGCCAGGCCCGCCGCTCTCTCATCTGACATAACATAACAACTACTTACTGCCGCCGATCTATCTTGAGTTCCCCTTAATGTCCGGTTCGTCTCTCTCATTCGATCGACACCGTCCCTTTCCACACACACACACACGTACGTACATTATTATTCTTACCGCACTTACCGCCGCTATAGTATGCGAAAAGAGAGCTCGTCGGAATGTCGAAAAGCCAAACTACATATATATATATAGCTAGGTGACATCAGTCTAGGAAACCAGAATATATGGCAGGCTTCTTTTGTTGATCCTGATCCCGGCCGCCTCTCATCTATGCATATGGCAAAAGATGTGCATGTTTTACCGTGCAGGTCGGAATGACGGGCTTGGGATCATAGTATTGTCTTCTTTCATGTAATTAAGAAAGCAGAGAAGGAAACTTGCAGCCTTTTTTTTTACGTTACAAGGCTAGATATATATGTAGCGACCTATATAGGGAAAACCATGCACATATATATATAGAGAGAGAGAGAGGGGGAGGGGGGAAGAACCTGTGTCTTGGAGAGACTCTTAAGCCGAGAATATAAGCGACCTTGGAATAAAATGGAGAGCCATCACGGTCTTTTCTCCCTCTGGTAACAGTCTTGATGCTGGCCCTTATCGCCCCCACCATCTCCTCCCCGTTCTCCGCCACCTATACACGGCCGGCAGAAGCACCAAAAGAATGGCAGATGCGTCAAGTAATTAATCTTGTGAACTCCAAAATTATATATGGTGTCCATTGAAAGGCCCCCGAGGTCTATAAATAACTAAAATTTGATGTATTACCATCGATGCAGGATAATACTCACATTTTAACATTCTTCTCAACGAGAACTAATTAAGGTGATGAAAAATTAATTACGGTAGAGTCAGTGTCTTGCTAATTCTCTTTCGGTGTCGAAGTCGAATGACCTAATTAAAATCTATATATGCGGCGTCATCAATGTGAGACGATACCCATCGATCGTCGAGAGTTACATCTATATATATTTGATCGAAGGGGGGGAGGGGGAGGAGGATAAGATTTAATTTCGTGCATGTCATCGAGATGTGTTTACCAGCATGACGTGATCGGGGCAGTGTCGGACCCTGCAGAGGGGATCACCCAGGTCATCGCAACAGAGCGACGGTTGCTGTTTTATTTTCTTCTTCCCGCCGCCGGCAGCGGCGGCGGCGGCGCCGGGGCAGGAGTCGCACTGCCGTTCCATCTCCGCCACGGCTGCAGTGTCTCTCCCCGCCTCGAACTCCCTCACCGTGATCGAACGACGGCCCTCTCGCCGCCCCATCCCCCTTCCTCTCCCGCCCTTCCTCCCTTCCTCTGCCATACTCGGCGTGCTACCTCAAGATTATCTCTTTCTTTTGAAGCCCTCGCGTACCTTCTCAGCTTCTCCGGGGTCACAGGTGAGCACAGCATCTTATATAGGGCTTTTGGGCGGGGTTTTGTTACCAGCCCTCGGCTGTATATATCGATCGATTCCAGAGAGAGGCTGGGTTGGGTTGGGTTGGGTGGGAGAGATTCTTGTCTAAAATCTTTCTAAATTACAACAATAAGCTGGATATGTTGAGAAAAATCGATCAATTAAACTTGTGTCGGAAAAATCACTCGAAGCTCATATTTATTAATTGTTTTTAGTGATTTTAGCAGGATCATCATGAGGTTCACTGTGCTAACGGCCCAAAGAAACGAAACCTTAGTTTGTAAGGGTGGATATATAAAAGCAAATATGGCATCCTGCTTCTTTAGGCTCCTATACATTCCACCCCTGGTTTTCCTCCACTAAATATCATGGGCAATATATGTACGTGTGGAAGTATGAGAACAAAATGGTCATGGGTCCACCTGCCCTGGTTCCATCCACATCGCCTGAGGATAAAGATGATCGGAAAGGATGGTGCTGATAATTCAATGGGCATTACAAATTTTCTCTTGGATGCGTGCTTACCGAGGGGCTAGCTTGTGTTTCTTCTTATATTTTTTTTTTGCCTCAAATTCACTTATCGAAGAATAAGTCGGTTCGGTATTTAAAACAAGAATTCTTATTTGATTAACTTTAATTGTAAACTACAAAAAAAGAGATCAGTAGATGACCACATGATTAATTGAGAGAGAAGTTCACATGTTAAATTTTCTCTCTCTCTCTCTCTCTCATCATATAATTCAAAAGAGTAACTTTTATTTTGTCACAACCCGGATTTTTAACATGCACATGCACAGCGGAAGATAATCCGGCGACGTAATGGGGAAGGATATCAGTTCGGAACCAAATAAGACTAAAAATCATAATCCAAATTCATAATTCCAAACTTTACAACTTAATAACATAATAATCAAACATCTATCTAACAAATTAAATACCAACATTGAATGAGTACTCCACTAGCTCCTCGGACTTCAAAACACCACTACGCTTCTGCTGCGCTAAACCTGCACTCCTGAAAATATTAACAACGGAAGTGGTGAGTCACCACAGACTCAGTAGGACTTACACCCGAACTACCCCACTATATATAATAATGATTTCTAATGGTATAATAGATAATAAGCCTAAAAATACAGATTATAATATATGGTTTAAACTAATTCTATATCTTCAATTAAACTAATTAAAGAGCTTTCCTACTACCCCATGAATTGACATGATTCAATGAACAATAAACTTGACATAACCTGAGCTTTAAGAAGTCTAGGTATGCATGCATTACATAAACTTATCATAACAAAATGACCATTCTAAACCACTATCATACATGCCAAAATGCATAATAAATCATCTGTCTGAGTAAGTTATATGCTCCACTTGGACATTGTAGCAAATGTCACAAAACTAACGCCAGATCTACCATATATAAAAGTAACATATAGTAAGCTAAATCCCATAGTACCCCATAGGCAAGGGAGTACTTAGGATAAACTGCGGTATCCGGGATCGACGGATGCTCCGGATTGTTCTAATTCATCTGCTGCCCACATGACCGAATTATAGTCTGGTGAAGTAGAATTCCATTACAATGCAGCCCTCTGCGTACTACATCTCTCAAGATGCAAGCACATAATTAACTCAGACAACAAACCATTTAACTAGCATGCCAAAAGATAACCTAACCATGGGTTACATCTATGGACAACCATAGATCAATACACCACAAACATGCATACCACATACTATTTGATACAACTAGAACCAATTAACCACATTATGTATCTAAATGACAATCAAGATATGAAGTACATAGAATAACAACTATGGCTCTATATACTACATATATGCATGTCAAACCACAATCTAACACAAACTAGAACTAGACATCAACATGATGCACTTAATGCAATCTAGCAAGATGAACATACTACATGCATACTAGGTTGTGATTAACTAATCTAATAACAATTATCAAGGTGACACAACTATTCTAAAATCATGCAACCCTACACCATAATTCTAAGTAAATGTTATACCTCACAACATACATGCTAAACTACACAACTACACATGACCACATCAATAACCTCAATAGATATACCCTAAGATCATGCAATATATGGACCTAACATGCTATTCAAGTTGCAAATCAATCATATTAAATGCATGCAATGACAACCATTACTATCTACTCTATATGAAACCAAACCACATTCTAATAACACTATACTTAACTCCTCACATCGGCTTTTTAACAAATCATAATATATATTAAAGATTATCGTGATGCAACTATACTAAACTAACTGGATTAAAACATAGAAAAACCTATCATGCCGACTAACATACATGGATAAATAAATCAACCTAAACTTGCACAGTTGAACCAGCTAATCTAACTTTATCTAATCATGCTAATAAAAAAAAAACAACCCACTAATTAAATCATTCTAATTATGATGATCTAAATATATTTTAATGGTTTAATCCATCATATAAAAATGCTAAGAATAGCCGAGACGTCTACCTTAACGGCGAAGACGAACGGTCACGACGGCGATGAGAAATCGAATCGAACGGTATCTTGACAATATGCTAGAAAGAGTAGAATAACATAAAATAGAAGAAAAGAGAGAGGAGTGATCGGATTGGAGAGAGAGAGAAAATGATAGGAGAGAGAGAGTGATATGAGAGAGGAGAGAGAGAGGGAGATACCTGCCGGCGGGGGCCGGGTTGGCGCACGGCGCGCGGGCAGGCGGTGGGCGGCGGGCACCGCCGCGGGTGGGCGGCGGGTGACAGCGGGGTCAACGCCGATGGCACGGAGGGCGGCGAGGCGCCGCGGCGGTGGCCGGCGGGCGCGGAGGACGGCGCCGCGCGGGGAGGCGGCGGTGACCGAGCGCGGGCGGGTGGCGGCAACGTGCGGCGGACACGCGGCGTAGGCGGCGAGGTCAACGGAGAGGGGGTCGCGCCGGGGCGGCGCCGCCGCGGTCGACGGCGGGGTTGGCGGTGGGCGACGGCCGGGGGGTGCAACGCGGGTGTAGGCGGGCGGAGTACGCAGCGCCGGGGGGAGAGGGTGGGCGGCGACGGAAGGTGGCTGGTGACGGCGGTTCGCGCGGCCCGGTGGCGGCGACGGCGGCGGACGGGCGGCGCCGGAGGGCGGAGGACACGCGCGGCGGCAGCTAGGCGGGCGGCGGTGGCGACGCGCACAGGCGCGTGGGGAGGCGGCGGGGCCGCGGGTGCAGCGAGGTCAACTGGGGGGAGCGCGGCGATGGCGTCCGCGGGCAGGATGGAGAGCTCGCGTGTGGGGACCCGGATGGCGCGAAAGGGGGGGGCAGGAGGCTGGCAGGGTGCTGGCGAGCGCTGCGCGCGAACGGGAGAGAAGAAGAAGTAGGAAGGCGGCGCGGGACGGAATATACGCATATAGAGAGGGAGGGAGAGTTCGACCGGGACTGGGGGAGAGGAGAAATAGAGTTCGATCCGGGAAGGAGGCGACGGTTCAGGAGGATTATCCGGAGGGAGAGAAAATTGGAAAGGATAAAAGAAGAAAGTAGATTAATATAAATAAAACTCATAATAAATATAATAACTATTTTTTTATTTATTTAAATATCCTGGTTATTACAATTTCTAGATACAATATTTTGGGTTAACCCAAACAATGGAAAATACAAAGCAAAATAAATATGTTATTTTACGAAATTTTACATTCAAATAAATAAACTAACCCCCCCCCCCCTCCCTCTTTCTGCCGGCCACAGGAGACATCTCTCTTTTTGACTCATGTGAAGGGCAGGTGCCCTCTGCATGTGTGCGCGCAGGGAGGACATACTACAATCCGGTGGGTTTACATATTCGCCAGCTTGCCACCAGCCATGGACCGGAGGATTAGACGGGTGTAATCGCCGGTGCGAGGTCCAAGGATCGAGCGGCGACAACAGCCACTGGGAGAGAACATTTGACCGCTCGGCGCCCCCGATGGGGCCGCAGCAACCAAGGGGCGAGGATGGCTGAGGAGGGGCCGCGCCATGGCGGGATGTGCAGAGCAGTGGCAGTCCGCCGGCCGGGTAGGGCTCCGCGGCAGGCGTTGTCACGCATCACATCACCAGAGGCGCCCAAGGGAAGGGAAGGAGTGGCGGGGGAGAAGCGGCTGCCGCTCTTGGAACTCGTGGCTTCTTCCGCGGTGAGACCGGACGCGCTTTTCAACTCTTCGTTGCGCCGTCTGCTTTCCTTTGTGCTGGTGTGGTTGGCCATGGTGTTCACAGGATCCTTCCTCCCTGTCTGACAGATAGACCGACGGATGTGGTCTAGTGGGATATGTTTGCAGCTTCCATCGTTCTCGTCGTCCATCTTTAGCTGATCTTTCTACATATATATATTCATTTGAGTTGAGCAGACCATGAGAAAGTGTACCAGACAAGTTAGGGTTTTTCACTAAACGGTTCAAACTCTTAAACAAAGTTATTTGTTTTGATTTTGTGTACATGATCTTTTAAACGAGTTATGACCCGAATCGAACATGATATAAGGTAAATCGATTAGGTTTAGATTGCCATCTTCCTAAGCCCAACCCTACAAGATAACCCCAAAATAATCATATCCTCACTTCTTCTATCCTTCCTTTTCATCCTTGAAAAAATCCATCAGCCTCCATTACCAACACAAGCTTTCGTGGCTCTGATTCGACTATTACACTCCATAGCTCTACCTCCTCATAATTTGAATCTCTCTCTCTCTCTCTCTCTCTCTCTCTCTCTCTCTCTCTCTCTCTCTCTCTCTCCATGGCAACTACTATATCTTCTTCTCCCAACATTTTTATTGTTGTTGTCGCATCTTTGGATCTTAGTGGCTACGACGGCAGGTTAGTATATTACCTTCTCCCTTTTATCTTATATAACTTTTACTCATTTCTTTAATTCTTACCCTGTGCCTCCCTCCTCACAAAACACTTACTTCCTACTTTAGTGCTTCCTCCTCTCCTTCTTTGGCCCTCTTCCCCTTTCGGTCTCCTTCGATAACAATGTTAGAATTGATCTAGGATATGACCTGGACCAATCAAGCTTCTACATTTGTGAGTTGTTTGTTCACATGTAGTCCATCTATATCCTAATGTACATGTCAATATATTTCAGTATAAAAGGTATTTCAGAGGAGTGCGAACCTCAATAGAGGATTAAATTTTCACTCTCTTTTTCATTCAGTTCATTCTATTTCTACTATATATTTGCCTCTTTATTCTATAAGTAGGAGATCATCTTCAGTGAAAGTGATCCGTAATTCAGACTCGTATCTTCACAACACAAATCTAGCTTCTTAAGTTAGTAGCAGAGGCTACAATTTTTTCTGGAGCATAGAAGATTCATTAAATATTTTTTCACCAATTTTTGTGGTACATAAATGGCTATTTGCCATGGCATCTTCTTCTCTTATTAGTTCAATTCTAAATATCTCCCACTATGTGTCAATTAAACTTACTGGAGAGAATTATATGATCCAGAGAGATTAGGTTTTGCCATTTCTTAACACATTTGATTCATTGGAATTCGTAAATGAATCAATTCTATGTCTGCCTATGCTGATTTTTTGACTCTAGTGATGCTTTGAGGATGATACCTAATCCTAATTTTCAAATTTGAAAGAAGTTTGACAGTTTAGTCATTACATTCTTAATTTCTTCAATTAGTGATACAACTCTTCTGTTAATTGTTGGATAAGATACAACATTTGAAATTTGAAATACTATAGTCCGCACTTTTTCTTCTACTTCTCAATCAAAACTTCATCAATTAAAGTCTTAATTACAATAGTTAAAGAAAGGTTCTACGAAAGTAGCTGTGTATTTACAAAAAATAAAAACTATAGCAAATTCTTTAGCTATGGTTTTAGAATCTATTGCCCCTATAGATATGTTATTATACATATTAGGAAGGTTAGGATCGGAGTGTGAATCATTTGTCACTTCCATTAATACTAGGATTGATACTGCTAATCATACTATTGATGATCTACAAGGCATACTTATTAATCATAACATGTTTTTACAAAAATATCTTCAATCAATTTCTAAATTATCTGCAAAATTGGCTTACACTAATTCCAACAACAACCAACAACAACAAAATAATTCATTCAAAGGTAAAGGTAGAGAAAGGGGTAGGATTTCATGAAGGATTTTTTGTGGAGATTTTAATAATTCTGGAAGTGGACATCCTCAATATAGTTAGTAGTTTTCTTTAAACAATAAAGAAAATTTTAGTTCATATTCTCAGAAGGCAAAAATTGTCACAAATTTTTTCTGTATATTGTCAATTATGTGAAAAAGAGAAGTCATACAGTTCATTAATATTTTAGGAGATATAATCTCCATTTTAGAAATTTTGACATCAGTAGTGGAAATCAGACAATTCAACTAAATTTTTATCAGCCCCATTTTGCCGTTAATGTTACTTTGGTAAATTTTAATTTTAGTCAAGGTAATCCCAATGCATCAGAATATGTGTTTGATAATAAATGGTACCCATATTCTGAGGTAAATAATCACATGATTTTAAATATTCATTCATTTAACAATCCAACTTCATATAGTAGTCAAGACATTAACAAAGTAGGAAGTGGAGAAGCTCTTAATATCACTCACATTGGCAATTCATGTTTTAACTCATTTCAACTAAAAGATGTTCTTCACGTTCCTTCTCTTGCTAGTAATTTATTGTTTGTCTCACTGTTTTGTAAAGAAAATGGTATGTTCTTTGAATTTTTTGTGGATCATTGTCATCAAGGATATCTGGACTCGGTAGCCTCTTGATCAAGGCAACAATTCTAATGGTTTATACTACTTGGATCCTACCAAAGCTGGAGTTCTCATTGTATTAGCAGCAATAGTTGGTACTTGGCACAAGTGATTGGGATATCTTGTGTTCAAAATAGTTAATCATGTTCTTCATAGTTTGGGTGAAAATTTCAATTCCAGTAATATGCTTTTTATGTTCACATTGTGCTATTGCTAAGAGTCATAGACAACATTTCCCTTCATCTTGTTATGTTTCGAAGTTTCCTTTAAAAATCATTGTCTTTGATGTGTGGGGACTCTCACCTCATGTTAGTATCAATGGAAACATATTTTATGTCACTTTTATTGATTTTTACAGTACATATGGTTAGTTGTATCCGATTGCATCAAAGAGTGATGTGTAGGATTCTTACATTTCGAAAGTCAAATGAAAAATTTATTTTCATGAAAAATCAAGTACTTTTAAAGTGATTAAGGAGGAGAATTTCGCTCACTTTCTCAATTCTTTTCCAAATGTGGAATAGTACAAGGGGTTGCTTATCCTCATACTTATAATCAAAATAGAATTTATGAGAGAAAGTATAAGCATATCATAGAGACTACTTTGGCTTTATCAAGTCATGCTAATTTGTCATATGAGTTTTAGGATGAAGCGGCAAGTTGTGCCATACATCTTATAAACAAATTGCCTACTTTTGTCCTTGGCAACATCATTATCAAAATCTTTTTGTTAAAAAGTCCATATTATAGTTTTAAAAGGTTTTCAATTGTGCTTGCTATGCTTTTCTCCGACCTTATAATTCACATAGTTCAATTTTTGGTTTGATTGTTGTGTTTTTCTTGGGTATAGCAAGAATCATAAAGGATATAAATGTTATTTACCTGTAGACACGCAAATTTTGCCTATTTGAGGAGCGTAAGATCCATGTTTTCTTAGAAGGTATTCGAGTTTTCCGATAAACAAATCGGATCACCAAGAAAACGGCCCAAAAATGAACTCTGGGGGCGTAGGTGACCCGCTTACCGGGTCGCCCAGGCGACCCGTTTGCCGGGTCGCCCAGGCGACCCCCCTGCCGGGTCGCCCAGGCGACCCGTCAGACGGGTCATCTGCCAAATCGTCCGTTCTGACGGTGGTAGGTGAAACGTCGAATCTGGTCAGGTACGGCAGGCGACCCGGCCAGCGGGTCGCCTGCCAAAATAGTGTACGGACTGGGCGAAGTGACCCGTGAGCGGCACACGCTCGTCCGGATGGTCGGAGTCGACTAGCCGCAGGCGACCCGTCTGACGGGTCGCCTGCCACTGTAGCAGACCTCGGACGGCGGTCGCTCAGCTATCGGCGCACGCGCATTTAATGGCATTTATAGTTCCGCAGGCGACCCGCCAGACGGGTCACCTGCGGATTCCGAAAAGTGATTTTTATGCCTGAAATGCCCCTGAGACCCTTTTGCCTATAAAAAGGGACCCCCTAACCACTTTCAAAGGGTTGGAAGAGTGTTAGAAGAGAGAGAACGTCCCAAGCTCCCAAGAGAGAGCCTTAGAGAGTTCCAAACCTCTTCCATCCCCCCAATTCTCATTGTCTAAGAGATTGAGAGCTTCCCACTTCCATCCACCTCCGTAAATCGACGTTCTTCATCCCGTTTCTTCATCGGCATCCATTTCAAAGTTTCTCAAGCTCCTACATCAAAGGGGGAATCATCATCCACGTCTCAGGAGCTCCCGAGAGTCGTCATCAAGCTTCTAAAGCCATCCGAAAGCGTCGCGGGAGTATCCGGGAGTAAACCAAATTCTGGTGCAGGAGGCGACCCGTTTGCCAGGTCGCCCAGGCGACCCGTTCTCCAGGTCGCCCAGGCGACCCCCCTGCCAAGTCGCCCAGGCGACCCGTTTGCCAGGTCGCCCAGGCGACCCCCCTGCCGGGTCGCCTGGGACTCCAGATTACCCTTTTTGGAGCCGAAACTCGTTTTTCTTCCACAACCTTCTAGCATTACTTTGTTCCTATGTTTTCCATCATAGATCATCATATTTACATGCATATTTAACTTAGTGACATTATATATCATTATCCAAAAACACATAAAAAGGGGGGTTGGGAGTTATTCCCAATCCGGTTAGTCTATCTCCATTTGTGATTTTAGTTCATTCCTTTTGCAAGATGCTCCACTATCTTAGTTCTAATCCACTTTCACTTGTCTTCGTGGCTTACTTGTTTTTGTAGGAACAACTAAAGTGCTTCAACCTCTTTCTTCTCGGCCGGCCGAAAAGGAAGAAGATGGAACCCATAATCTCCCTAACACGATCTCCCCGCTTAGGTACGTTTGGTCATTTTCTTTAAGACTCACATCGTTTCTTGTCTCTTACTCTTGGAACCCGCGGTTCCTGGCGACCACAACCCTACACCACCGACGAAACCGAAAGGAGGAGCGGCGCTCATCGCTCCGACCCCGGGGAAAGAGAGGAGAAGGAACCAGGTCCGGATCGGGGGTTCCACATCTTTTGGCGACCACGGTGGGACCATCTCATGCTTGAAGCAAACTTAGTTGTTCTCTCATTTCCGAGTAAGCCCCTTCTCACCATCACTATCTTCATATTGTCCTCCGTTTCTTTTATCTAGTCGATCCCCGCGTGGATCTCCTTCCGGTTTGAGGAAACAAGTTCCGGAAGTGTTCTGTTTTCGCAAATGACCCCTCTGCTGGGTCATCTCCTGTTTTTATGATTTAGAGCTTTCCATTTCCTTAGGTCCCTACGTGGACCCGCTTGCTTTTCCATTTACTGTTATTGCTAAGCATCTTACCCTTAGTTTACTTTCAAATCCATGCTATTTCGGTCCCCGCGGGACCCCGGTTATTAAGTGCTTTCCTTCGGCTCTGTTTTCTGTTTTCCGCAGGTGACCCCCCTGCCGGGTCGCCTGCCAGACCAGTAGATGACCCGTCTGCCGGGTCATCTACGCTTCTAGAAACTCTTTTCCTGTTGTAGTCTTTAGTTTTACTTGCTCTTGCTCATTTCTCTTGAATCAAACTTGCAAAAATCAATATTTTCTAGCATCTTTGACTTGTTTAGTTATTGTCCTTGATAGTTTAATCATCATCCTAGTTGTTATTTGTTGATCGTTGCATTGTTTTTCTTTCTTATTGTATGCCATCTCATCCTTGTTAAATTCTTGCATTAGATTGCATTGAGTACCGGGTTCGCCCGACTCATTAGGTCATTCGAGACGGGAGGCTCACCCACCTCCCAAAAGACATCTCCATCCCACCCGCGTCTCTTGGTGGATTCCGATCTCTCTTCCGGGGATTCCCTCTCGGTTGATTAGATTGGTTTTCACTAAGGCCTCCGTAAGTCCCCAAAAGTGAAGGATTCCCTCTTCACCGATCGGGCTGGTTGTACCTTTTACCCCAAAAACCCGGTGTCACCTATCACCCAATCGTTGTGAGAATAGTGTTAATCCTAGATCGCTCGGCGTCGGGAGAGCATAAGGTCCAACCTATCATTGAGAGGACAATATTCTCTTAAAAAGTTCACTAATCTAAGTATTAAACAAAAAAAATTGCGTTTAATCATTTCAAGTCTTTGCTTTAACTTGTTTGCGCAACAAAAGCAAAACACAAAAACAAAAAAAAGAGAGGGGCAACTCTCTCACGAAAAATCTTTAAAAGTCTCAAAAAAAAATTTTTTTTGCTTGAGGTAATACTTGCTTTCCTCACAAAAATCAAAACCAAAAAAATATCAAAACAAACATAATCAAAAAGAAGTCTTTGCTTGAGGTAAGTACTTTTTTTTCCAACAAAAATTCAAAACCTAAAAAAAAAGCCCTTACAAGAACACAAAATTTTTTTTCTTCTTTTGCATAACGTCATGTCGGTGTCTTCAAAGTCAAGCAGGATGATCGACACGGCAAGCTACTACACTGCCAATGGGTTCGAGATGCAACATGGAGGCACACAACATCATACATATGATTTTAGCCATATCTTAGGACCCCATGCCTCCAGTGTCACTCTAGATCAGCTTTTGACTGCCGTTCATACCGTCATGGGTAGAAAGTCATCTACCAGCCATGTTCCTACCAGTCATAGCCAACCTATATCTACTCCCGGATCAATGGCTCATCAACCCGGTGTGCCCCAACTCGATCATTCCTACACCGGGTATGCTACCACATTTTCTCCTTCCTATTCGGGTACAAACCCAACCAGTCCAGACTCGACCCACTCCAGTCCTTCAAGGCCATTCGCCTACACACCTGCTTTCCCTCACTCTCCTCGTTCTTATTCAAGGACAAACACACCTAGCTCAAACTCAGCTCGTTCTAGCCCCTCTCGGCCTTTGAGCCATATCTCTAGTCCGACCCCTTTTGCCCAGCCTCCGCTTTGCTCACGGGTGGATCCCACTCGCTTAGCTACACCGTCTTACCTTAATCCTGTTCGGGCACCTCCTACACATCTCCCGGTGCAACCACCCTCTAATGTTGTCTGGGAACCCTCAGTCAACCAAGCCATGACTAATGAGTTCAACCAACCGAGAGAAGAATACAAAGAACTCAAACGCTTGATAGATCCCTGTGCAACCCCCGAAATTTCTATTCCCTCTCTCCCATACATCCCTCCTTCTCAAACACCGGTCTATCGTCGCTATGATGGCACCGGTAATCCATTTATTCATGTCCAAGATTTTATGTATGAATCGTCTCAATGGAAAAATGATCGGAAGGCCCTAGCCTTCCTCTTTAGACGGTCATTAGATGGGGCGGCCCTAGAATGGTTTTATTCACTTGACCCGATGGAGGCAGGAGATTTTGATATAGTTAGAAAGAAATTTTTACAAAGATATAAGGATCGCATTGACCCGGCCTATTCACTCACTGATCTAATGGCCGAGAAAATGAGAGAGAATGAGGACTTTACACAATATGCAGATAGATGGAGGTTGATGGCCGAGAAGCTTGCATATACAATTTCTGAGCCGGAATTAGTCAAGATGATCATTGCTAATACCGTACCAGCTTTGAAGAATATTTTGGCCTTGCATTATCCCACGAATATGCATGATTTGTATGAAAGGGCAAGATACATTCAAACTCAACTTAAGGATACACCAATCATGGAGCTATACAATCCAAAATATCAAGCCCTTAATGAAAGTGGGAGTGCTAATGTTGTAGGGAACCCAATAGAAAACCCTAGGCACCGACCTAGGAGCACTACACAACATAGGGTTATCTCTCAACAACTCCGTCAAACTCATCAAAATCCTCCTCCTCAATTGATTGCTCAAGCCATGGCTCCTTTGCCTCGACCAATTCCTCAGCCCCAACCAGTTGGACGATTCATGGATCATCCTCCTCAATCGGTTGCACAACAAACCTTGGCTCCTCAGCCTCAATTAATCATTCAACCACCGACTCTTCAACCAATTACATCTCAACCTCAGCCGGTTGCACAACCCATTATTTTTCAAAAATATTCACAACCATCTAAGCATAATCAAACTCTTTCACAAGTTTGTGCCCCTACCCCAAAATTAGAGATGGCTCCCCTTATTTGCCAACCGGTCATGACAATCTTGACCGAGTCTCAAGAGCCAACCAATAATGAACCGAGATCAGCGGTGGGGGAATCTCGAGCTTGAAATCAATAATTCTGCGATATCCGACTCTCAACCTACCACTTTATTGCCCCTTGAGCCTGATTTATCCTCCATTCTTGAACAAACTCAAGAAGAAGTCAAGCAAGAACAGGATCTACATGTAGAAGAATGCGAAATCAAAATCTATGATGATCCTCCTGAATCTAATGCTTTATCAATTATCTCCATCCCTCAGGAACCCTTAGAACAAGGCACACTCTCCATCATTGAACAACCTAGGGAGAAGCTGACACTTAACAACCTTGGGTGGAGAATTATGGAGATGCTTGGATATCAAGCTAGCAAGGGCCTAGGCAAAGAATTACAAGGGATAGCACGACCAGTGCAAACCCTATTTTCAGTCACAAGGCCAAGACTAGGATTTTATGAATTAGCTCCTAAGTCTCAAAAGGGGAAGGCAAGGTTAACCATCACAATTGGAAGTTTGAGTGATCATTTTACAAAGGAGGAACAATTTGAAGAAAAGGATTATAGCCCACGATCGATTCCCCGACCCTTGAGAATATCGGGGCCACCCACGAGGCAACCCATAAAGAAGGTTGAAGAGAAGAGAAAATCCAATCGCAAGTTGGCTAAGGCTAGAGGCAAAAGAATTCCAGGACCCCCACCAACTGGGCATTCATTTATATGGCAACCTGTTAGGGCCGAGTTAGTCAACAATCAATCAAGTAGAGGGATCCAGGGGAATAGATCATTAGGACCACCTCTAACTAGGCAATCCCCCTGCTCAACTTCTTTCTCAAGGTCATCTCAACCTTCTAAACTGGGCCCTAGAGCCCATTTAGGTCAATCGAGCCACAAAGCCCATTGTCAATGCTCGAGTTTACAAGCCCTCTCCCAATCTCCTAAACTGGATTCTCAAATCCTCAATCATTTTCTGAAACCGGGCCCAAGTGCCCAATGCTCCTCTATATTGGGCCCATATGCCCATCATCCTTCCAAATCGGGCCCTTGTGCCCAACCCGCTTCTAAATTGGGCAAACGTGCCCATCGTCCTTCCAAATCGGGCCCACGTGCCCATCATCCTTCCAAATCGGGCCCACGTGCCCATCATCTTTCTAAATCGGGCCTGTGTGTCTATCCTTTAGAATCAAGTCTGTGTCTACCCTTCTAAATTGGGCCCATGTGCCCATTCTTCCAAATTGGGCCAACATGCTTATCATCTTCCTAAATCGGGCCCATATGCCCATCTTCTAGAATCAAGCCCCTATGCCTTCCCTCCTAAATTGGGCCCTTGTACCCAACCCCTTTCTAAATTAGGCCCAAGTGCCCATCATCCTCCCAAGTCAAGCCCTCGTGTGCATCATCTTTCTCAACCAGACCCACGTGCCTCTCCCTCAACACTCCCATCAATTCTTGGGCCATGGCCCTCACCCCACCTTTCCCAATCGGGCCCACATTCCCACCAATTGGGCCCATGTGCCCACCCTTATGAATCAGGCCCAAGTGCCCGACACTTCTCTACATTCGGCCCTCGCGCCCAACATTCTCTTACATCGGGCCCACAAGCCCACACTCCCAAATTAGGTCCATGCACCCATCATCAATTTCAGTCGGATTCATATACCCCTCTTTCTACCTCATCATCCATTCTCGGGCCACGGCCCCCACTTCATCTTTCTCAACCAGGCCCACGTGCCTCTCCCTCAACACTACCATCAATTCTTGGGCCATGGCCCTCACCTCACCTTTCTCAGTCAGGCCAACGTGCCTACTAATTGGACCCATGTTCCCATCATTACAAATCGGGCCCTAGTGCCCGACACTTATCTACATTCGACCCTTGTCTTCTTACATCGAGCCCACATGCCCGTCATCCTTCCAAATCGGGCCCTCGTGACCGTCATCATTTTCAATCAGGCCCATGTATCCCTCCTTCAATTCTTGGGCCATGGCCCCCACACTATCCATTTCAATTAGGCACATGCCCCGATCAACCCCACCAGTTGGGCCCACGAGCCCATCGTCTTCCCAAGATAGGCCCACATGCCCACTCTTCCATATCAAGCCCACGAGCCCCTCCTCCTAAATCAGGCCCATGTGCCCATCCTCAATCACCAGGCCCAAGCGTCCATGTCTCTAAATTGGGCCCACGAGCCCAACTCTCTCTATTATGTACCCTATTCCTTTGACTAGGCACACGAACCCAATCAATTCCTCCTTTGCCGGTCCCACGTGCCCCATTTCTTCCATCAGGCTCGCATGTCCGTTCTTATTCTTTCAATCGGTCCCACGTGCCCAACTCCACTACTAAATCAGGTCGTCATGCCCACATCTTCAATTAGGTTGACACCCCCATGTTTTAATGATTTTATTTTTTTCAATTCGGCCATTGTGTCCATTTTTCAAATTGGGTCATAGCACCCCTATTTTCAATTATGCTTTTTTAATCGGGCCTTCGCGTCCTTGGTTTATTCATGCTTTTCAATCGGGCCCTAGCGCCCATGTTTTCAATCAGGCCGTTGTGCCTTTATTTTAATTATGCATTTTCAATTGGGCCTTAGTGCCCCTATTTTCAATCAGGCCATTGCGCCTTTATTTTAATTATGCTTTGTGCCCATGTTCTTAATTATGCTTTTTCAATCGGGCCATCTCGCCCCTCATGTCTCCAGATCGGGCTATCATGCCCCTTATCTTTTAATCAAGTCATCACGTCCCTCAACATTCTAAATCAACTCATCATCCCCCTTTTCATCTTTCAATTGGGTTATCGTGCCCCTTTTCGTCCAAATTGGGTCATCATGCCCCGCCTCCTTTTGTCGGCCCCACGGGCTCACCCCTTTTATTAGGCTCCCAAGCCTATTTGTTGTCTCATTCCTTTCAATCTAGGCAACAACCATTTATTCCAACAAAGTAAAAATGTTCCATGATGGTATCTCAAACCTTGCTCAACATCATCATCAAATGCCAACCCTTGCAAACTTTATACATCTCCCCATCATCGTGTTACCGAATGGGAAAAAGTGGAAGTAGCAAGGTAGGTCAAGGCATGAACAAGCGCCAACTACACCGTCCTGGCAGCGCCGTCACCAACAACGAAGTTCATCCTCTCTCAGGTACTACATGCATGTATTCATCATTATCATGTTATCCTCGAGGCATTCATTTCAAAAGCATTTGCGAGTATAATCATAACATGTCTTAAAAATACTTTGCGTAGAGATGATAACTGAGAGAATTTGATGATGTTCAAGTACGTTTTCAACCAGGATGAAAATATTGGAAATATAATGAGTGATGCAAGGCAAGGCATAGTGAATCATCCATGGAATCATCTCTTCTTGAAAATGTTTTTTAGTAAAAGTTACAAAAAAATCATAAATACTCAAAATTGAGAGGATGGCTATCATAAGCCAAATTCCACTAGTTCTTGGGTGCCCTAACTTGTTATTTAGGAATTAAGAGTAGGCACCATGCTTCACACACCACATGCCTAGATTTCGGAATCCTGATGACTAGACACTGGAAAGAAAGCTAAGCAAAGTACCGGAGAAGGAAGGATTGCCCTATCCTATTCTCTTCTTATTTCGGTCTAAAGTGGATGTAGGGGACTAGAAGGAGGAGTATCGAAAGTGCCCACCGCCTTAGTAGGAGGTCGTCTCAGAAGGTCCAACTTCTCAAAAAGAAAAATGGTGCCAAAAGATGGGCAATGACCCCTCAGTTCAACAAAAGAAAAGACTTGTCTGAATGAGTACCCCAAAAATAGCCCAAGAAAAGAAAATAAAAAGCTCCAAAAGATGGGCAATGAACCCCTCAGGTCAAATCAAAGAAAAAATATACAAGACCTGTCTGAATGTGGGCTACCAAAGAATATGGGCAAATCAATAAAAGAAGGAAGGACCCGAAGAGGTTGAACCCCAATGGGAAAGTGGGCATTAGTAGAGAAACAAATTCAAAATCCCTGAAGTCTACCGAAGACTTTCCCCGAGTATTCTTCCTTCTTTAACCCCCATGGGTAAGGCAAACCAACCCGATCTAGGCATAACCTAGCTAATTAATGGTCGAAGGTCAAAAGGATTCCGAATGAAAGGCCCCACTCATCACGAGGTCTATGCTCTTGCTTTTCAAAGAACAATTGGGGACACCCATTCCAAGTGAATCAAGGCAAATGACAACCATCCTCTCTATAAAAATTAGAAATTTAGAAAAGAAAAACAAACTGAAAAGTCTTAAAACTCAAAAAAAAATTTCAAAAAATTTCAAAACTAAAACATTTTTCAAATGCTTTTCACATTTAGTCTTGCATGCACCGAAATTTTAGAACTCAAACAAACTTGAAATTTTTTAAAACAAAATCATTTTAATTGCATGCCCTTTGCATTTAGTTTCAATTTGGCATTCATCAAGTTCTCAAAATTCAAACAAATCAAAACATTTTCAATCATATGCTTTTACATCCGCATTTAATTTTGGTCTTGCACAAGTCAAAAAATCTAAAACCCAAACAAATTTAAAAATGTTCAAAACCCAAGAAACATTTTCAGTTATACATGCACATTTAATTCCAGTCTTGCATGTCTATTTTATGCGATGCATATTTAATTTCTTCTTGTTATCACTTTTGTCTTTCATAAAGGCTTACATATCTTGACAAAGGATCAAGGCAACTTCAGCCCTCCTCATGCAAGGGAACTAAGCCACAATAAAGTTCTAATCATCTTTGTTCAAGTTAATGCAGGAAATGAAGACCCTATACAAGGGAGCTCACGCATCAACTCTCTTCCTCAAGCACTTGAATTAGAGATGACAAAACAACAACAAAATTAGAAAATAGAAAAATCAAGAAAGAGGGTTTCCCCAACCCCTATTAGGACTTGCATTTTAGTATTGCATCTATCAAAATAATAGTATTTGAAATGTTGAAGACCTCAAGTCTAGAGGGAGCTGAGCCTGAGAACCCCCTCAACAAAATCAGTGACGGCTCGGTCACTCACTCGACTTGCGGATAAGCCAAAGTTGTATGTACGGGGACGATGGTTCCTTTTGAGGTATCTTGACCCGTCACATGCAACATATATCTTCAACTATTTTCTTATGCTAATTTGCATTTTTTTAAACCTTCCATGCATTATTTCATGCATCATTTTCATGACATATTGTGTTCTAAGCCATCCTAAGGTCTGTCCAACTTTCTAAATGTCACTCCATCTTGGGCTTGGCATCCCATCATAAAGTCCTGCCATGTCATCATCCCAATGTTGTCACATTTTTTTATCCCACTACGAACTTGTCCCACATCTCACTATGTTTTATCTCACCGTGTTCCGGCCCCCACAAGGATCATCACATTCTAGTTCTCATCATGGTGCTCTCCACTTCCCGGTCCCCATGCAAACCATCTACATTTCCATCTAGGCATATCCCCTGTAAACCCCACCATTTTCGGCCCCATGCGATGCAATCATGAATTTTTTCGAACAATCAGTTTCTTAGCGAGCTTCAATGATGATTTTCTATAAAATATGAGGTTATTCTAATCTGAGCTAAGCCAGTGCTCTTGAGAAAACCCTAATGAACCTGAAGACCCAACCCTGGTCGATTGGAATTTTTGCTTAAGCACACCACACAGTTCGGGTGCCAGCCAATGGCGATTTCCCCACCATGCGGGATGTCATTTATTCTCCCATCACATGTGGTGTGTCTTTTAGTTTACTATTGTTTGTGCCCATGGCACATCCTTCTTAACCAATCGACCAAGGAGAAGGTTTGGAAGGAACAAGTGGGTGATCTCAGAATACGGCAATACTCAATTTGCTCAACTAGGTCTTTGTGAGTGTGTCTAAATTAACATCTCAGCATCAGTCTACTATGCCTCATTTTACTAGACTCCAAGCTTGCCTAGTTGAGAGCTTAAAACTCATGTTTTCATAAATAACATTCTAGACCATCCGGGATTGATTTTTGCTAGTATGCTTAATGTGCCCTTGGAGGATGACCTTCATTGGTTAAATGAAATCCAATTGAAAGGACCTCTTCCCCGGCCAAATATCTTCCGTTTGCGACAAACGGGAAGTTAATCTAATTTCCCATTTGGTCGTATCAAGCATTGGAAGAGAATTGCACTTTACAACACTTGCTTGTCTTTATAAGCTTATATAGGGTATGCTACTCATCTTTTGTCCAATATAACTATTGGATGATCTTCCTTAGCCTGTTAGCTTTCATACGCAACAAACGGAAGTAAAATCCGAGCTCCCGTTTGTCCGTAGCAACCTCCAGAAGAAAGTCGCGCAGAAGGAAGGGCCCAGGCGTCCCCCCACCCGGGTCGCCCAGGTGACCCGATGCCGGGTCGCCCAGGCGACCCTGCAGACGGGTCGCCTACTTAGGTGACCCGATGCCGGGTCGCCCAGGCGACCCGGCAGACGGGTCGCCTGCCCAGGTGACCCGGCAGACGGGTCGCCTAGGCAGTTTGGGCACCCAATAGACCGTCGGAACACTCTCATACCATATATATCTAATTGAACGTTGAAGACCTCGAGTTCAGAGACAGTTGAGCTTGAGAACCCCCTCAATAAAAACAATGATGGATCAACTGTTTCTAGACTCGCGGATAGGCAAAAGTCTTATGTACGGGGACGACGGTTCTCCTCAAGAGTATCCTGACCCGTTAAATATAGGACTTATATCTTCAACTATTTGCCTATTTTTAGTTTGTTTTTTTACTTTACCCCTAACAAAAAAATTATAAATCATGCATCATGCATCGCATACTCTCTAGACATTTCGAACGAGCTGTATTCCGGTGTTCCGAAAAGTTTATCGCTTAATTCAGTAAATCCTAAAAGAACATGGAGTCATTCCACTCCGGACAAAATCGGTACCCTTGCAAGAACCAAATGAACTCGGAAGGCATAACCCCGAATTGATTGGATGATTCCCCTTTGTTTTCATTAGTTTAGCCCTTCTCGGTACAAGCACACCACAGAGCTGGGCCGCTAACCGAGATGAACTCACGAGCCACGACTCGGGGGTCCCCCACGCTGGGGGGCAGGCTTCTCCGCGGCACTGCATCCATCCAGTCAATGACGGGAATGATCCGAAGAGGACAAATGGGAACGGCAAAGGACCGGTAATGTCCGCCCATTGCCCAATTAGGCAGTAGCCTGCGTGTCTAAATCTACACCTTGGTGCCACCTTTTCAGTCCGCACCATTGCACGCCGCTACGCCTCATTACATTCATCTACGCTTCATTCCATATCGCTCCCCTAGAAAGTCGACACCAAGGCGAGGCAAGCTGTAGACACGCAAATTTTGCCTATTTGAGGAGCATAAGATCCATGTTTTCTTAGAAGGTATTCGATTTTTCCGATAAACAAACCGGATCACCAAGAAAATGGCCCAAAAATGAACTCTGGGGGCGTAGGTGACCCGCTTACCGGGTCGCCCAGGCGACCCGTTTGCCGGGTCGCCCAGGCGACCCCCCTGCCGGGTCGCCCAGGCGACCCGTCAGACGGGTCATCAGCCAAATCGTCCGTTCTGACGGTGGTAGGTGAAACGTCGAATCTGGTCAGGTACGGCAGGCGACCCGGCCAGCGGGTCGCCTGCCAAAACAGTGTACGGACTGGGCGAAGTGACCCGTGAGCGGCGCACGCTCGTCCGGATGGTCGGAGTCGACTGGGCGCAGGCGACCCGTCTGACGGGTCGCCTGCCACTGTAGCAGACCTCGGACGGCGGTCGCTCAGCTTTCGGCGCACGCGCATTTAATGGCATTTATAGTTCCGCAGGCGACCCGCCAGACGGGTCGCCCAGGCGACCCGGCCAGCGGGTCACCTGCGGATTCCAAAAAGTGATTTTTATGCCTGAAATGCCCTTGGGACCCTTTTGCCTATAAAAAGGGACCCCCTAACCACTTTCAAAGGGTTGGAAGAGTGTTAGAAGAGAGAGAACGTCTCAAGCTCCCAAGAGAGAGCCTTAGAGAGTTCCAAACCTCTTCCATCCCCCCCAATTCTCATTGTCTAAGAGATTGAGAGCTTCCCACTTCCATCCACCTCCGTAAATCGACGTTCTTCATCTCGTTTCTTCATCGGCATCCATTTCAAAGTTTCTCAAGCTCCTACATCAAAGGGGGAATCATCATCCACGTCCCAGGAGCTCCCGAGAGTCGTCATCAAGCTTCTAAAGCCATCCGAAAGCGTCGCGGGAGTATCCGGGAGTAAACCAAATTCTGGTGCAGGAGGCGACCCGTTTGCCAGGTCGCCCAGGCGACCCGTTCTCCAGGTCGCCCAGGCGACCCCCCTGCCAGGTCGCCCAGGCGACCCGTTTGCCAGGTCGCCCAGGCGACCCCCCTGCCGGGTCGCCTGGGACTCCAGATTACCGTTTTTGGAGCCGAAACTCGTTTTTCTTCCACAACCTTCTAGCATTACTTTGTTCCTATGTTTTCTATCATAGATCATCATATTTACATGCATATTTAACTTAGTAACATCATATATCATTATCCAAAAACACATAAAAAGGGGGGTTGGGAGTTATTCCCAATCCGGTTAGTCTATCTCCATTTGTGATTTTAGTTCATTCCTTTTGCAAGATGCTCCACTATCTTAGTTCTAATCCACTTTCACTTGTCTTCGTGGCTTACTTGTTTTTGTAGGAACAACTAAAGTGCTTCAAGCTCTTTCTTCTCGGCCGGCCGAAAAGGAAGAAGATGGAACCCATAATCTCCTTAACACGATCTCCCCGCTTAGGTACGTTTGGTCATTTTCTTTAAGACTCACATCGTTTCTTGTCTCTTACTCTTGGAACCCGCGGTTCCTGGCGACCACAACCCTACACCACCGACGAAACCGAAAGGAGGAGCGGCGCTCATCGCTCCGACCCCGGGGAAAGAGAGGAGAAGGAACCAGGTCCGGATCGGGGGTTCAACATATTTACCAAGCACAAAGAGATTGTATATAGCAAGGAATGCTATATTTGATGAAAATACTTTTCCATATAAAGTGTTAACTCAGTAAAACTCAATTCAAAATTTTTTTGTTGTTGTTAGCATGCCAAGACAAAGTATTGTTAATATTGCCAATAACAAATCTATTACTATGAAACAAAATTAATCTTCTGTTCCATAAAGACTTCATTCAGTTGCTATGAAGTATACATCTTATACTAATAATTCATAGAGGATAACTAGTCATACTAGCCTACACATTCTACTACTTATGACACTCTTAGTGATTGTTCGGACAAAAATAATTTTGCTCTTGTCAGGTCAATTTCTCATATTGATCATCAGCAGAATGTCTCTTATAGTGGATTCTCCTGATGCTAATTCACCTGAGACACATGAGTCTCTTGATAATATTTTTGACAGTCCACTTGTGCATTCTGTTTTGAATAATAGCTGTGACAACATACCAAAAAATTCAGATCTGTTAATCAAATTATGCAACAGATAACACTTAAAAAGGTCATCTCTAAGCATGCTCTTTCTGCCATCACTCAAACTATTTCAGAACCACCTCATTTTACTGAGGCAAAACAACTGGCTTGTTGGAGAAATGCTACGTACAAAGAATTTTTAGTATTACAAAGGAATAGAACTTGGATTTTGGATTCTCCTCCTCACCAAAGTAACATATATATAATTGGGTGTAAGTGGATATACACAATTAAAAGAAATTTAGATGGAATAGTTTCTAGGTATAAAGCTTGCCTTGTGGCTAAAGGGTTCACCCAAGAATATAGATTAGATTACAAAGAGACATTTAGCCCTGTGGTAAAACCATCAACAATTTGTTTGATTCTATATGTGGCAATTTCTTCTAATTAGATGTTAAGACAATTAGATATCAATAATGCATTTCTTCATGTCATTTTAGAAGAAAACATATATATTTATATATGAGTCAACCTCAAGGTTTTGTAGATCCTATCAATCCTTATTTTGTATGCAAACTACAAAAATCACTATACGGTTTAAAACAAGCTTCTCAAGTTTTGTTCTTTCGGCTCTCTACACATCTTTTGTATCTTGGCTTCAAAGCTTCCATATGTGATCCGTGACTCTTTCTTTTTAAAGAGAATAAGGTTATCATTTATCTTCTAGTTTATGTAGATGACATTATACTTACAGGAAATGATTATAAGTTGTCAATGCCTTGATTTAGAATCTTGTAGCCAAGTTTTCTTTGAAAAAATTGGGTGAATGGATTATTTCTTAGGAATTCAAGTTACTAGAACTAGTTCTAGTATATTTATGAACCAACAACACTACATAGTCAAGCTTCTTCAAAAATCCAATCTCATTGATTCAAAACATTTTATGACTCTGATAGTCATAAGGAGTGTTCCTTATCAAAGTGATGGAAAATTATTGGATGTTCAACTTTTTACAAGAGCATTGTTGGTTCCTTTCAATACATAATCGTGACTAGATGCCGCTTTTGACATAAATAAGGTTTGTTAGTTTTTATGTGAACCCACTAATTTTTATTTTGCTTTAATCAAGAGAATTCTTAGATATCTCAAGGCTACATATGATTACAACTTTTTAATTCAACCATCACATTTCATTCTTCATGTGCTTTTTCAATGCTAATCGAGCTGGATGCTCAAATGATAGAAGGTCTAAAACTGGCTTTGGGATCTTTATGGGAGTTGATCTTATCAATTGGACAACCAAAAATCAAAAGACCATTGCTTGGTCTAGCAAAGCTGAAATGCGTGCCATGGCTATGGCTATGACAAAATTAATTTGGACATTACAGTTAATTCAGGAATTAAAGTTACCATGTATAAGGTACCTACAATTTGGTGTGACAATGTTTTTGCAATTTATCTAACTACCAAAGCAGTTTTAAAGCACGAACTAGACATGTGGAAGTAGATTTCCACTTTGTTAGGCAATGGGTACAAGAGAAAACAATTGCTATTCAACACATTTCAAGTAGAGATCAAGTAGCCGATGGTTTTACAAAACCTCTTGCCATTCAACAAGTTGAATTTTTCAGATATAAGTTAAATGATGTTCTCTCATTAAACTTGAGGGGGGAGTTAAAGTACAAAGAATTGATCAAGGATGACTTAGACCAATCAAGTTTCTACATTTGTGAGTTGTTTGCACATGTGTAGTTCATCTACATCCTAATGTACATGACAACCCATATTTCAGTATAAAAGGTATTCCAAAAGAGTGTGGACCTCAATTGAGGATTAATTTCCTACTCTCTCCTTTTCATTTAGTGATAGAAATGTATGCCCTACAAGCCAATCATATATGATATGATTCAACATTTCTAGGAACATCTCATTCAATTAAATAGGCAAAACTTCGTTACTAGCTTTTATTAGAAGCATATATCGTAATAAACTTCTTGATCACATGCAATGATGATTGAATCATGACGAGCATGATAATGAGATCGATCATCTAGAGGTATGTGATCTAAATGTTCTTAGTCATAGGATCCTTGAGACGGGACATCAAGAATCCGGATAGACTAGTGTGTGTGATGTCTTCTCATGTGATGAGAATGATCGATCTCATTGGTCATCAGTGTGGGGACACTGAGATACACACATAGGTGCTCATTAGTGGAATGAGTTCACTGAACTGACCAATTTAGGAAAATCTGATCGGTATCTTACCGAACTGTCTATCAGTTTATTCTTACTTCTCAATAGCATAGTTGGATCTTTGACCAAGTCACCAAATATGTATTATCGGATGTATCTTTTACTTTTATTATTGACTTATGGATCACCATCTTGATGGTCCAGTATAGTTGATGTATTGGGTGCAAGAGAAACCCGGTGGAGGCAATTGAGTGGACAACAAGGGATCGTTCACCCTCGGTAGGAGAGAGAGAATGTCCTATGGGATAGTACTCAAAATTCTTGGCCAAGTTACTTAGGATAATTGGAAAAGGAGTTTTCTAATTGATCCAAATCTGAGTACATGATCCCATAGAGTTGGAATATTTAGGGGTTGACAGTTAGTGCCGAACCCTTGACCGACCGGGACATTGTATGAACGAGGATTTAAATCCGTGTGGTAATTGATGATGGAAAGGCTCAATGGATGTTATTTAACTCCCCAAAGTCATTTGGGATCATAGGATGTGGCTTGTACCCTTTATGATCAGAAAGCCGTAAAAACTATCATCGGATAACGATTTTGATTTAATTTAAAGGAATTTTTTTTTCAAATTAATTAAGGCTTCAACCAAATTGACTATTGGTCCTAGTGGGTCACACACAATAGATATGGTCAATAAGATGAGGGCACAGACGTAATTTTATAGAAGTTTTGGATTTTGTGAAATATTTCATCTTCTATATATAAATGGCTTATGAAGCCAAACCCTAACAAGTCATAGGGCTGGAGCACGTCCCAAGCATCCTCTCTCCTCTAGAATGTGATCTCCCACAGTCAAGCTTAGATCTGGAAGGTTTCTAGAGGCCCAAAGGAAGGGAGAACTCATTTATTGAAGTAGATCGTGTGGATACCGCTAGAGACCGGACACTTGAACGGATTTCAGCAAGGAGGAATGTCCTCTCTTCATCCATTGTGAGGGATTTTAGAAATCCCATGAGGTACTCTCGTTCTACTTCATATTCGGTTCCCGATTTTACTCATCCGGCATCGACCAAGACAAAGATCATGGTTTTATGGAATCAAATATTTTCCGCTATCATGTATTGATTCCTTACATTTAATTCATTCTATTTTTGCTCTATGTTTGCCTCTTTTTTCTACAGGTAGTAGATCATCTTCAATGAAAGTGATATGCAACTCAAATCTGTATCTTCACAAGACAAATCTAGTTTCTCAAGTTTCCTTGACCATGAAGTCCTCCCCCTCTAGGTTTTAGAAATTTAGCCTTGCGATGATGACACTAATGCAGCTTGTGCCTCCCTCTCTGTCTCAATGTGGTGCTCCTCCTCTAGGATGCTGACTCTGATAGAAATGTATGCCCTACAAGCCAATCATATATGATATGATTAAATATTTCTAGGAACATCTCATTCAATTAAATAGTCAAAACTTCGTTACTAGCTTTTATTAGAAGCATATATCGTAATGAGGTCCTTGATCACATGCAATGATGATTGAATCATGATGAGAGCATGATAATGAGATCGATCATTTATAGGTATGCGATGCGATCTAAATGTTCCTAGTCATAGGATCCTTGAGACAGGACATCAAGAATCCGAATAGACTAGTGTGTGTGATGTCTTCTCATGTGATGAGAATGACCAATCTCATTGGTCATCAGTGTGGGGACACTGAGATACACACATAGGTGCTCATTAGTGGAATGAGTTCACTAAACTGACCAATTTAGGAAAACCTAATCGGTATCTTACCGAACTATCTATCAGGTTATTCTTACATCTCAATAGCACGGTTGGATTTTTGACCTTAGTCACCAAAGATGTCTTATCGGATATATCTTGTACTTTAATTATTGACTTATCAATCACCATCTTGATGGTCCAGTATAGTTGATGTATTGGGTGCAAGAGAAACCCGGTGGAGGTAATTGAGCGGACAACAAGGGATCGCTCACTCTCGGTAGGAGAGAGAGAATGTCTTGTGGGATAGTACTCTAAATCCTTGGCCAAGGTACTTAGGATAATTGTAAAATAAGTTTTCCAATTGATTTGAACCTGAGTACAAGATCTCATAGAGTTGGAGTATTTAGGGGTTGACAGTCAGTGCCGAACCCCTGACCAACCGGAACATTGTATGAATAAGGATTTAAATCCATGTGGTAATTGATGATGGAAAGTCTCAATGAATGTTATTTTTTTAATGAACCGTCCATTAAAATTTGGTGCAGTGGAAGCGACGATTCCTATGGGTTCCTTTTGAATGTGTCTCAATCGGTCCCGAACGATGAAACCCTGAAAACCGATCAAATAGGGTTGGAATATACCTGATAGGGATTCATATAATCCCATGGAGAGGAAAGAGATGAGCTTCTCAAGATCTTCAAACCGTTCAAGTGTCTGATTTCTAGCAGTATCCACACGAACTTCATCCACAGCAGGTTCTCCCTTCGCGCCGGCCTCGAGAACTCTTCCCGAACGGAGCTCCATTGACCATGGACACCTTATAGAGATAGGAGGGGGTAGGGAGGAGGCTAGGGACGTGGTTTTCACCCTTGGCTTGATAGGGTTTGGCTGAAACCATTAGTATTTATAAAGAATTTTGGAATTTTTCATAAATTACGCCTTTGCCCTTATACTTGTAGATAAGTCCTTTCGTGTGTGACCCACTAGGCCCAATAGCCTATTTGGTTGAAACCTAAATAAAATAAATTAATTCTATTTAATTTAAATAAATCTATTATCCAATAACAAATTAATCTGCCTACCGATCATGAAAAATACAAGCCACATCCTACGATCCCAAATGGTTATGGGGATAATCTAATATCCATTGAATCTTTCCATCATCAGTTACCGCATGTATATAAACCCTCATCCATTCAATGTTCTGGTCGGAAAGGAATAAGGCATTGACTGTCAACTCCTTAGTGTACCGACTCTATAAGATCATGTACTTGAATTTGGATCAATTGGAAAACTCCTTTTTCAATTATCCTATCTACCCTGGCCAGGGATTTAGAGTACTATCCCATAATGCATTCTCACTTACCGAGATTGGACGATCCCTTGTTGTCCGCTCAATTACCTCTATTGGGTTTTCCTTATACCCGATCCATCGCTATACTGGACCATTTAAAAGGTGATTCATAAGTCAATGGTCAAAGAAAAAGTTCCACCCAACAAGGTATATTTGGCAACTCAGGTCAAAGGTCCAACTATGCAACCGTGATGATAGAAAATCCTAACTGACAGTTCGGTAAGATACCATTCAGGGTTTCTAATTCGGTCAATTCAGTGAACTCATTCAACTAATGAGCACATGTATGTGTATCTCAGTGTCTCCACACTAATGACCAATGAGATCAGTCATCCTCATCACATGAGAAGATATCACATACATTAGTCTATCTGGATCCTTAATGTCCTATCTCAAGTATCCTATGACTAGGAACATTTAGATCAAATACCTCTAGATGATCAATCCCATTATCATGATCTCATCATGATTTAATCATCATTTGATTTGATCAAGGACTTCATTATGATATTCGCATATAATAAGAGCTTATAATGAAGATTTGTTTAATTAATTGAATAAGATATATCTAGAAATGTCGAATCATAACATATATGATTGGCTTGTAGGGCATACATTTCTATCAATTTCACTTCCCAAAGTCATTTGGGATCATAGGATGTGACTTGTACCATTTATGATCAAAAAATCGTAAAAACTATTATTGGATAACGATTTTGATTTAATTTAAAGGAATTGTTCTTTTAAATTAATTAAGGCTTCAATCAAATTGACTATTGGGCCTAGTGGGCCACACACATTAGATCTGGTCAATAAGATGAGGGCATGGATGTAATTTTATAGAAGTTTTGGGTTTTTGTGAAAAATTCCATCTTCTATATATAAATGGCATATGAAGTCAAACCCTAACAAGCCATAGGGATAGAGCATGTCCCAAGCAGCCTCTCTCTCTCTCCTTTTTTCTCTAGAAGGCGATCTCCCATTGTCAAGCTTGGATCTGGACAGTTTCTGGAGGCCGAAGGAAGAGAGAACTCGTCTATTGAAGCAGATCGTGTGGATACCACTAGAGACTGGACACATGAATAGTTTTCAGCAAGGAGGAATGTCCTCTCTTCATCCTTGGTGAGGGCTTTTGGAAATCCTATGTGGTACTCTCGTTCTACTTCATATTTGGTTCCCGATTTTACTTGTTCGACATCGACCAAGGCAAAAATCATAGTTTTATGGAATCAAAATTTTTACACTAGCATGTTATGATTTCTTACAATGGTATCAGATCTTGATTGAAGCCTTGGTCGAAGTTGAATTGAAATTGGCTTGATTTCATATGATTTCTTGCTTTCCCAAAACTTTATACAGAGCAGTTTTGATTTGATCAACACAGTTCGTCTGTGTGTGGTTAGTTTCAATTTATTCTCGTGGATAAGATCTTTTCAATGTCGCAAACTTCATGAATTGTGGCCATCCGGAGAGTTCGAAAAGTTGTCAAGATCATCATATCCGAAAATCCAACCGAATTTAGGGGAGTTGATGAACTTACCTATTTCGACTTAAATACATCTGTCTAATGATGTGGAAAGGTATAAAATTAAGTTTTCTAGAGTTTTCATAAGTTATTGGACACTTAACGGCCCTTGGAGGTGCCAGATTTGAGAGGTATTTGCTATTAGGGTTAATTGCGGCTGTGACAACTTCCTCCGTGAACTACATGTTGTATAGAATTTTTCATGATATGAAACTTCTTTCAACAGAATCCTTATTCTTTAAGGATTCCAACACATATTTTTACGGATTTTTTTGGACTCCATTGGTCCCCCCAAATAAGGCCCGAAAGTTGGCACTTTTCTAGGGTTTCCAGGTGCTACAATGTCGCCCCGACCTTATCGGGCGAAGAAGAAGGTGTGTCCGGATAGGATCCGGACCTGCGAGTGCACGAGGGTATGCGGCGGAAGTGCAGGGCGCTCGGATGGGGTACGTGGCTGCACCGGGTTGGCTTCGGTGGCGCACGACGGCGCACGCGGGCACGCGGAAAGCTGCGCAGTGCCGTCGACTTCTTGGCACAGCCGTGGGGGGTACGCGGCATAGCTGCGGTGAGCCCGCCAGTGCCGTGGCAAGCACAGATTGGTCAGCACCATGCGCTGCAAGTTAATATAATTCAAAATGATTTTAAATTATATAAAGTTTATTTTTGATTCGAAAAATTGCTAGAAATTAATGAAATTAATGATTATATAAGTTTCGATAAATTATTTAACAGGTTTATAAAATGTTTATGAACCTGTTAGATATTTTTGGACTTTGGTTACCACAGAATCATTTTACAAATGATTTTAAAATTGTTTTAAAATATTTATTGATTAAATTAGTGTTCAAATAAATTCTTAAAAATATAATTTTGAAGAATTGTGATTTGGACATTAATTTAATGCTCTGAGAAATTTTGGAAAAGCATGAATCGTTTGAATGTTTTATATTGCTTGTCTTATGCATGTAAATTGTTTATATGTACATTTTATGTTATTTATTTCATGAAAATTTGACAAACATGAAATTTGGAATTTCACAATTACATTGTATAATTTTATGATGGTATATATGATATATCTCATATAATTATCACGTATGCACTCTATGTTCATGTGATGAATGTTGGTGTGTGTATGGAGGTGATCATAGACTTAAATATGCTTTGCTTATGATTGCTTGGTTAATTAAGTTGGTTATGTTATTAAATGGGGCCTATGTGTGCCTCCTCTCTCTCTCTATACAATCTGATTGTACATTCTACCCGCCCCCCCCATTTGTGTACTCCCCTTGGTTAAAACCAAGGTTTCTTATTATGATTTGTACATTTGTGGGTCTATGTACCCTTTAGCCGCTTGTAATGGTTAGAAGCCGGCTCATGGAAGAATTGAGAGCGGGACCACTTGGAGAAGCACCTTTCTGAAGTGGGAGAATGCCAACTCAAGCTTCTGAAGCATCGGTTTGCACCTATAGGGGTGCCTTAGGTGTATGCTTAGGGTTAAGTCCATGATCACCTATGTTTTAACGCATATTTGATATGTGGTTGTGTGCTGCAATTATACCTTAAATATATAATATTTAAAAATGTATATTAATATTTATATGTAGCACCAATGTTGATGAGACTAAAATAAAATCCCTCTTTGTTCTAATTAGGTCGATAAACGTGAGACATTAAGAATGACTCATGTAGCATTCCGTTGTTATGGTCTTGATGAGCCAATCTTAAATTGGATGGGTTTATTGTGTTTCCCACAAGACTCATTCAGCAAGGGATTGGTGTTCATGGCTAAGGCATTTGTCGAACTTTGGGGTGAACCATTGCATCGCCTTGTTGTGTTTCCCACAAGGGCTATGTTAAGAATCTATTCTCATAACGTAACAAGCGGATTTGACTTAACTAGAGTATATAGCTTGTTGTGTTTCCCACAAGATTATAACTCTAGAGACTGAATGACTAAGAATTGCATGGATTGCAATTGGTAAAAGTTACCTACCTATTAAGTGTGGGATGACTTGTTGTGTTTCCCACAAGGTCATCACCATAAAGTTAGTAGGGTCTTGGTCCCCACTAAAATGTTATCGTGATATTCCGTATTTGCATAATGAGGGTTATGCAAATTCGTCGAAAATTAGCGAGAGTATACATTAGGATAAAAGACCATATCTTAATTTTAATGAACATCTGTAATGTTGATGTAATTATATCTCAATTGTAGAATATAATAAATCACTTTTAGTCTAGCATGCTAGATGCTAAGCAGTTTAATGGCTCACACTTCTTATATAAGTTTAGAACTAAGAGAATAGTTCTCATAGTTGACCTACTAACTATCCTACTTGAGAAGTAGGTATCTCCTACACTATCTAATGATGTGAGAGAAGATAAGATCTTATCTCATTGAAAAGATGTATTGATTGCCTTATATCAGATGTTAGTCTCTATCAGATAAAAATAGTAGTGGCAACATGGATAGATGGATATGATATCCATCATGGCTCACGGTGATGAGCTAATTAAAGGTAAATAAGAATAATACATCTCGAATACTTCTTATTGGTGAGACTAATAGAAAGAAGTAAAATCATTAGATAGAGATAGAAGGTGATAGTTAAAAGTCAAAGAAGTAAGTCAAGGTAATATAACCCGAATTTGACATAGCATTCTTCTACTATCATGATGATGGTAAGTAGAAGATGAAGAGCAAAGTGTATTCCACATTATGCAAAAGTGGAGCTTGAGAAGTTTCATGTATCTATGTCATTAATATCCACTTGTCTTAAATACACATTCGATAGTATAAGATACTATATATGTGTATTCTAGTATAAAATACTAAGGATGCATATAATAGTATGAGATACCAGATATGCATCATATATCTACAATGAATTGTAGATAATAGCAAGTAAATGAAGGTTTACAGAAGATTGTTGACCTTCATATGAAATGGTACAAAATGTTACATCATTACTGGTGGGAGATACAAATTTTCTCTAGCTTTCTAGAGTTGTCTTAATTATTCTTACATAAGAACATTGTTTTCATTTCCTAGTTGAATAAATGATGATTGATTCTAAGGTATGGAAATGATAATTATTTTATAATAGCTGGTAAAGTGTTTACCAGTGGGAGAATAATAAAGAGTTTATTCATATTAGATATGTATGCTCTTATAATATGTGTGAATAATCCTCATTAGGTGAAGTAGATTGATATTGATCAATCTATAGTTTAGTAGTACGGTCATATTTATAAGAAAAGACTTAAGGAGTACTATTCGGATAGAAACATATAGGTAAATGACTTGGAATCATTAACTATATGTAAGTCTTATCTTATTAAGCAAAATGACCAACTCTCCATTTGTTAGACATAGAGAGAGGGCTAATGAGTTTATAGAACTCATTCATCTAGATTCATGTTAGCCCATATCTATTAAAGATAGAGGATAATATTTCAACTTCATTAATTTTCAAAGATGACTTCTCTAGGTATGGACATATGTACTCTATGAAGTACAAATCCATAATCTTTGAGAAATTATTTGAGATTAAAAATGAAGTGAAAATATTAATGAAAGGAGTATTAGAACTCTTTGATGAGATCAAAGAAGGGATACTTAAGTAATAATTCACACATAAATGAAGGATAGTAGAATATAATTTTGATGGGACACCTCTTATACATTTTAGCTTAATTGAGCAGCTAAAATGAGAAGCTATATTGTGTAGGACATAATATGGACAATGACAACCTTTGTAAAATTCTTCTTTGTCTATATTTAGGGGTTAGCACTCAATATAGGCACTTGATCTTAAATTGGTACCTTCCAAGTATATTCAAATTATTCCATATCAAATACGGAAAGGGGTTAAAGGTTGACCTTAAGCAAGTTAAGGTTTCAGAATGTCTGGCCTGGTAAAGAAATATAACCCTATCAAGTTAAGATATAAGACTATAAAATGTTGGCTTATGGGATATCCTAAGAAAACTTAGGGATATTAATGCCACCCTTAGGGAGAAGGGTATAAGTTGCTCATCTCACCATATTACTAGAGGAAGTGTCCCTCCTTCAGAAAGATGGTGGGAGCAAGGTATAAATGGAAGGTGTTCCAGTCCCACAATCCATGGACACTTTTATTAAGGAACTAGTTGATAATTACACAAGGCAAAATCATAGATATTTTAATATGTCCAATCAACGTAAGAGATATGTGGGACTTATCTTTGATGATAGAAATGAAACATAAGATAAAAGGATAATGATCCTAAGATCTATATTGAAGCAATATGAGATATTGATTCATAATGGGAAGAAATAATAAAATCTGATATAAACTCTATCTATTCTAATCAAGTTCAGAACTTGATTAATCTACCTAAAGATTTAGTATATACAGGGTATAAATGGATCACTAAAGAATAGATTGAAGTAGATTAAAAGGTAGAAACCTTCAAAGTAAGGATAGTTAAAAGGGATATCATTTAAGTCAAATAGTTGACTATGATAAGATCTTTTACCTATCCCATGGAATTAATCCATTCGAATTTTGATTGTTACACACTATGACTATAGGATATGTCAAATGGATGTTAAGATAGTGTTTCTCTATGTTATTTTGAGAAACAAGTGTATATGATACAACATTTAGGAATCAAGTTCTAAAACATCCAAATAGTGTGTGCATAAGGTCCATTTATGGACTAAAGTAAAACTTCTCATAGATGGTAGATAAGGTTTAATGAGATTAAATCTTATGACTTCATTGAGAACGAAGATGTGCCTTGTGTATTCATATAAGATAAGTGGGTGTGCTATTATCTTCTTGACATGACATATGCATGACTTATTACTCATTAAAAATGAAGTAATTATATTATCATAAGTGAGCCTAGTTATCAAACTTATGTACATAGTTACCATTATCAAAGGGTTTGACATGGTGAACTCTAAAATAAGTTTCTTACCTATGTAGTGTGGAGTTGATCTTTTTAAAGAGATATCATTGTAGACTTCTTGAGAGATAAATAGATCACATTAGTATAGCCCTTATGCTATTATCTTTGTAGGCCTATCACATTTGTAATGCTAAGTACATGACTTCATTAATGCTCTAAGTGTTATGAGCATTCATCAAGTAAATCTATGTGAGACTCACAGGATAATTTAGAGATGTGTCCTTGAGTACTTGAGAAGCACTAAGGATATATATCTAATGTATAGAGGATAAGACTTGAAGTCTTGTAGTTTTATGTACACAAACTTCTAGTCAAATCATGTCTGATAATAAGTTAATATAATGGTGGTGTAGTGAGCTGGAAGAGTTCCATGCAAGAGAACACTGCTAATTCTACAACTAATCTAAAGTACATTGCATAATAACTGTATATTACTTGAGAAGCTAACTAGATGAAGATATTCATCTAGCTTATGGAATTGTCCCAACCTTCTCTGAAAGTGTATCATTGTTTTGGGAAAATAATGGGGTAGAGCTAAAGTCTCATTAGAAGCTTCAAACTTTTATGGCAATACCATAGAATCAGAGAGAATGCAGCTGATAGGGATATAATTAAAGATAGAGTATCTTCTGCTAAATAACATTACAGATTCACTAACTGAAGCAGTTACTTAAAGAGTGTTTGAGCTTCACCTTGAGCTGATAAAGATCAGCCAGATGGGTGATTGGCTTTAGTGCAAGTGGGAGATTGATAGAAATGTATGCCCTACAAGCTAATCATATATGATATGATTAAATATTTCTAGGAACATCTCATTCAATTAAATAGGCGAAACTTCGTTACTAGCTTTTATTAGAAGCATATATCGTAATAAACTTCTTGATCACATGCAATGATGATTGAATCATGACGAGCATGATAATGAGATCGATCATCTAGAGGTATGTGATCTAAATGTTCTTAGTCATAGGATCCTTGAGACGGGACATCAAGAATCCGGATAGACTAGTGTGTGTGATGTCTTCTCATGTGATGAGAATGATCGATCTCATTGGTCATCAGTGTGGGGACACTGAGATACACACATAGGTGCTCATTAGTGGAATGAGTCCACTAAACTGACCAATTTAGGAAAACCTGATCAGTATCTTACCAAACTATCTATTAAGTTATTCTTACATCTCAATTGCACGGTTGAATCTTTGACCTGAGTCACCAAAGATGTCTTACCGAATATATCTTGTACTTTGATTATTGACTTATGGATCACCATCTTGATGGTCCAGTATAGTTGATGTATTGGGTGCAAGAGAAACTCGGTAGAGGTAATTGAGCGAACAACAAGGGATCGTTCACTCTCGGTAGAAGAGAGAGAATGTCCTATGGGATAGTAATCTAAATCCTTGGCCAAGGTACTTAGGATAATTGGTAAATGAATTTTCCAATTGATCTGAACTTGAGTACAGGATCCCATAGAGTTGGAATATTTAGGGGTTGACAGTCAGTGCCGAACCCCTGACCGACTAGGACATTGTATGAATGAGGATTTAAATCTGTGTGGTAATTGATGATGGAAAGGCTCAATGGATGTTATTTCACTTCCCAAAGTCATTTGGGATCATAAGATGTGACTTGTACCTTTTATAATCAGAAAGACGTAAAAATTATTATCAGATAACGGTTTTGATTTAATTTAAAAAAATTATTCTTTTAAATTAATTAAGACTTCAACCAAATTGACTATTGGGCCTAGTGGATCACACACAATAGATCTGGTCAATAAGATGAGGGCATGGATGTAATTTTATAGAAGTTTTGGGTTTTTATAATTCCATCTTCTATATATAAATGGCTTATAAAGCCAAACCCTAACAAGCCATAGAGATGGAGCACGTCCCAAGCAGCCTCTCTCTCTCTCTCTCCTTTTTTCTCTATAAGGCGATCTCCCATGGTCAAGCTTGGATCTGGAAGGTTTCTGGAGGCCGAAGGAAGGGAGAACTCGTCTATTGAAGCAGATCGTGTAGATACCGCTAGAGACCGAACACTTGAACTGCTTTCAACAAGGAGGAATGTCCTCTCTTCATCCATGGTGAGGGATTTTGGAAATCCTATGAGGTATTCTCGTTCTACTTCATATTCGGTTCCCAGTTTTACTCATTCGGTATCGACCAAGGCAAAAATCATGGTTTTATGGAATCAAAAATTTTCCGCTATCATGTTATGATTTCTTACAGACTCAACTTCCAACATGGTCTCCACTCATATCCGTCTTCGATAGTTGCTCCCCCTCTGTCATAGAAATGAAAATGTGGCCTCCAATCAACCTCATTATTGCCTTGTATGTGAGTTCCTCCCCCCTTTAGTGTTGCTATGTTGTCGTGTTAACACGACCACTACCTCCCTCTCACTTGATTTAAAGTACTATCATCTATAGACACAATTTTAGTCTAGTTGAAAAGCTTAAATTTTTGTTTTCATGAAGTACATTTGAGTATCCTTCCAACAGAACCGAATTTTCTGGAAAAATAGAACTTTCCGCACATTTTCAGCATACGATACCTAGTGCCTCATTAATTGGGTGCTTTGACCATGCCAACAGGGCATTGGGCACCCTATTGTTAGGGCATTATGTGCCCTATCAATGATGTAAGGGCACTTGCACCCTGGGTCAACATCAATTTTATAGTCAATTTGACACCATGTCAGGGGGTCTTGTTGATCTTATGGTCCTCATGATGTTAGCATGGGGTGCTTTGCCATGCGAGAATGCTTTCTGTATTTTTTGAAATGACTCTCCTTCTGGCTATAAAAAGACCACCTCCCTCACCATTTTCAAGGCTCCAAGCTCTCCCCCACATCTTCTTAGTTACCACTCTACATTTAGCACTTCCACTCATTCATCCAAGCCCTTAAACCATCCCAAATCTCTCCCCGAGAATCCCAAAAATCCAAAAATTCCCTTTTCTAAACAAAATTCTCTTCAAATTTAGGAGACCCTATAAATACATCCCATCTTTACCAAGGCCAAATATTTCATTCAATAGCTTCCTTGGAGTATTGACTACCTCTAGGAATGTTATGGACATTTTGGAGACTAGTTGACACTCCGAGGTGCGGCCAGGAAGAAGAGGTGAAAATCTACCAGAACCAGACCTAGTACCCCATTAGGGGGAGCTAGGGGGTAGTGCCCTATTAGTGGGGCGCTAAGGGCAGTGCCCCATCAAGGGGGCACCTACAATGTTATACTTCATTTTAGGATTTTTTTGGGTTTTTCACCCCCTTTATATCCTTTGCTATTCTCTTTAATTCTAACATTCATTAGTATGTTGTTTAGCATATACATTAGACTAATCATTTGCATTATCATGCATCTTTAAACCTATCAAAATAGGAGTTGGGATGTAGTCCCAATTCAGTTAGTTTCTTTTCCTTTTGCATGTTTATGTTAAAATTTGAGCATGATGCTATAATTTTCTCTGGATCTTATGTTGCTTTCACTTGTTCTTATGTTTTCTTATGGACATCCTTATGTTAATCTAGCTGAGTTGAAGCTTTAATCAGATTAAAGAAGAGGTACTTATTAAAGCTCTTATCTTTTGGCTGTCTGAGAGAGAAGAAGTCGAAATTCTACAATATCTTTGCTTCCAAATGTACGTTTGTCATCTCCACCCTCATTACCTTTCAATATATTCTATTTTGGAGTCTCCAGCTCTTGTGACCACCACTACAAACTCCACCTTCAAAGTCACCACAAGGAGTAGTTTCAGTTTCTTCTGGGTACCTACATCATCCACTCATAACTTATAGCTTGTTAAACAATGGATGAGCTTGAGCGATCGATATTGAACTCTGATAGCTTTGATTTTTCAATGGCATTTGAGCCTATATATTGTGAAAGAACTAGATAATGAGAAAAGAAGGATAGAATAGTCCCAAAGTGACAATAAAGCCACAATATCAGCATTGTAGTAAGGGTCTGAAGTGTTTGGTGAAATTGGTATACCTCATCGACTGAACGAACAGAAATAGATATTTGCTTTCCACACTAGATTTGTGTATATCTATATTAGCACCACACTAAATTGGCTTGTTTTAGAAATTATTTTATATAAATATATATATATCTATTTTAATTTTTATGGGTTGAGAAGTAAAAGGTTCTATATTTTAGTTACTTTAGCTACTTTTATAAGATATGTAAGTCTTATGTCATTTATCAATATGTTACTCTATATATTTGTGCTTATGATTTATGGATAGCATATGTGATGTGGTTTATATGCTTATCATTTCATCGATGTCTCATTCAAATGATAACCTAATTCTAATAACCATGGATTCTACGAGGTTTGATCCAAATAATTCAAATCAAACAAATGTTGAATAATCAAAGTTGAGTTTAAAATCATTGTTTTCAAGGCTCACCTAGATGACAAGATGCTGTAGCTCAACCAAGGAGCCCACAAGCCCAGGCAAGTGCAGAAGAAAGGTGGGTGCTTGGCTTGGCTTGCCATCGCTCAAGCCACCTTGCAACACCTGGCCCACCTAGGCATCGAATTGAATTTCTATCAATGTCATGCTGACCAGTTCGATGGTGAACCATATCACTTATTTAGTATAAATCTCTCCACAAAGTTGAAAGTCATTGATGCTTTGAGTTCTTGATCAACAAGGTTGTTCGGTGTGGCCGATTGTAAGGAGGAGATGGACAAATTTTGCTGTCTTGGAGTGGAGGATGATAGCAAGGAAACGATATTGACAATGAAACAATAGTGCCTTCTTCTTTTGACCTTCTAGAAAGGCTTCTTTTTCAAAAACTTCACATCACCCAAGTCCTTCTCCTCCTCTTCCCGACTATGGATGGCCCTACCTAAATGATTATTCTCTTCTCCTCTACCCGACAGCCAATGCCTACATTCCTAGTCTTAGCCTCAGGCGGTGTAAGGCCTATGGCCCATGGCTCTCTATGATGTGTTTGTCTGGTCAGTTGAACTTCACTCTAGTCTCCAACACCTACGCAAGTACTTGCCGATAGCTATCTTTGGCACAAAGGGAGGCATGAAGCCTGACAACAACTAGGGACAAGCATTTCAGGCATTGGGCATTGATGTTTTGTTTTTCTTTCCTATTTTAGTAGGTTTGTGTATTGTAATTTGTCGACCGGTGGATTTGCCTGCCTATTTTATTAAGTTTGTACTTTATACTTTGTTAGATTAACATCAATGCAATCAATTAGTTAATCTATTTTAAGTTAACTTATTAAGTTTGTCCTTTATACTTAATATAATTTATTTAAGTTTACTTAAGCTAATATTTAATATAATTTATTTAACTTAACTAAATTGATTTAAGTTTACTTAAGCTATTACTAATTTTTAAATTAATCTATGTTTATTTAAGTTTACTTAAGTTAATAATTAATATAATTTATTTAACTTAATCTAAGTTTATTTAAGCTTACTTAAGTAAGTGCTTAATATAATTGGAAAAAACTTAAACCTAAGTTTATTTAAGTTTACAAGTTTATGTTAATCTTAGCTAGTTACCTAACTCAGATGTTGTTGTTAATCTAAGTAAATCTACTTTGATGTTTTATTATAAATTAACTACCTAAGTTATTCTAAATTAATTTAGGTTTACTTAACTTGATATATTTTGATAAATTAACTACCTTAATGTAAGTTGGGTAACTTATTTAAGTAATAGATTTACACTAGAGTTAGATACTTAGATCAAAGTCATATTTGATATTTTAATGTTGATGTTAAAATAATTAACTTGTATTTATCTACCTTACTTAATTGGTGGAAAATTTACAATCAATATCATAATAATCATGTGTTATATTTTATTTCTATGATGTACCAGATTTTCTACAAAGTCACAATCTATTAGTGAAAATATGCTAAAAGAATGTGCAAGTACAGTCAAATAAAGTTGATGGCAAAATCAATTGACACTAGTGTAGACATGCAATTTTGATCTAGTTGAAGAGCTTACATTCTTATTTTTATAAATAATATTTGAGTAACCTTTTAAGGGAATCGAGTTTTCCGGAAAAAATCAAGTTTTCGGCACATTTCAAAGAAGATCGATAGAGCGTTGACCAGAGTCAAAGTGCCCTATATATAGGGCACCTGGCGCCCTGTTTATGGGGCACTTGGCACCCCATTTATAGGGCACATGGCACCTGGTCGAATCGACTCGACCGGCTGATTTGACCACTTACAGGGACTCGTCTTATCAATTTGATATTGCTCGTGATGCTAGCGCCCTATATATAGGGTGCTTTGCCGCATGGAACTATTTTTCGGAATTGACCAAAGTGCCCTCTTTTGGGCTATAAATAGGCACTCATTTGAAGCTTAGGGGATGTTCCAACTTCGTGCCACCCTAGGACTCATCCAATACCACGTTCCTAAGCCCTTTGCATCTCCCATAAGCCTTGAAACCGATCCAAATTCCCCCTCCCAAAAGCTCAAAAACTTGTTGTTTCTACCATCCTCAACTTTAAAGATCTCTACACATTTCTCCTCTTCCATCCAGTATACAAATCTCTTACCATTAGCTTCATTTGCATATTAGCTACAAGGAGGAGCCTCTACTTCCTCCCAGAAGCCATCCAGCACTCTAGAGCGACATCGCAAAGAGAGAAATAAAATATGCCCGAGCCAGACTTAGTGCCCCATATACAGGGCGCTTTGACCTTGATCAACGCTCCCTATAAAGGGGGAACCTGCAGTTGGCACCCTATATATAGGGCACCAGCAGGGGCAGAAGCCGGTTTTGCAATTTTCGGAGTCCGATCTCCCGTCTGATCGGATTTTTGTTCTTCGTTTTCATTTTTAAACCTTTCATCACTTCATTTGGCATGCATTAGGACATTTTGCACTTTTCATATATTTAAAAACCTACCAAAAATAGGGGTTAGGATTCTGTCCCAATCCGGTTAGTTTATCCCCTTTTACATTTCAATATCCATACCAAGTATGATGCTATACTCTCGCTAGAGTTAATGATCTTTTACTTGCCTTCGTGTTTTTCGCAGGACATTCTTAGGTGAACCTAACCGAGGCGAAGCATCGACCCGATCAAAAACAAAGAGCTCACTAAAGCTCTCTTCTTTCAGCCGGCCGAGGTCAAGCTTGCTAACAATCTCCCCCCCCATTCCAAGAAGGTACGACGGTCAAGCTTGCTTTTCATTCCATTTACTATATATCTAATCACATTTTGGAGTCTTCGGCTCCTGGCGACCACACACACATGCCACTAAACTCTTCGCTCCAAGAAAGAGGGCGAAGAACCACCACCACCGTTTTCAGGTGCTTACAACTAGATGAATGTATGTCTTTTGAATAGATCTAAATGATAAGAATAAGATGCAATATGAGTTATGTGGATTTGTCTCTAAGGGAGGAATTAAAAGACCAAAATAATATTTGATTTGAGGGTTTGGAGATGTTGCAAAATGTGTCAAAACTAACACAACCATTGCTACATAATTACATAATCATATGATGTCAAGCAAGAAAAAAAATCTCAACTTGACTTGCTATATGCAGAGGAAAAGGTATTCATCTATAGGTTTATTCACTTAAGTGGAAAATGTCAGTTTGCACTATTTTTCCCCCAACAAGTGGTATCAAAGCCATGTTTGACAAATTTTGGTAGATTCTTCAAATTTGATGGATTTAATCAAGTGAAGCAAACTAAATGCAATAGTTGACAGGATGATTTCACTCAATGAAAATAATTTGGTGATTTGAAAGTAAAGATGGAAGACATCCTTTATTGTAGAGATTTTTATTTATTGATTGAGGGATATGAGTTAGAGTTAAAAAACATGATAGAAGCTACATGAAAGATGTTAGATCAAAAAGAAATTGACACGATTCGACAGTGGTTAGATGACAATGTATTCCATTATGTGTCCGATGAGATAACAACAAAATTATTGTGATAAAAATTACATGATCTTTATAAGAGGAAGACTGCAATGAACAAAGCCTTCTTGATTAGACAGCTAGTGAACCTCAAGCTTAAGGAGGCAAGTTTAGTTGCAATACATCTGAATAAAGTGTAAAGCATTATAAATCAATTGTCATGTATGAAGATGGTGCTAGATGATGAGTTCTAAGCATTATTGTTACTCAATTCCTTACCAGATTGTTGGGAGACACTTGTAATCTCTGAGTAATTTTGCTCTAGATGATGTGCTTACAATGAATCATGTTACTATTAGTCTCTTGAATGAGGAGACTAGGAGAAAATTGTTGGGTGCATCAAGATTGTAGATTTTGACAATAGAAAACTGTGGATAACAAGGATAAAAATCACAGGAGGTCAAAATCAACATCAAAGTTCAAATTTAAATTCAGCGGCAAATGTTACAACTATGGTATTCCTAGAAGACTGATTTCAAAAAATTAAAATAAGAAAAAGAGCAAAAGAAAAGGCCACATGATAGTAAGAAAGACAAGGAAATTGTAGACATTGTTGTCCTTCTGTCAGATGGTGAAAATTGTCTAACAATAAAGAATGGTGGCATTGTGTGGAAAGTAGACTTTGGAGGATCTTATCATGTTGCACCTTGCATGGATATGTTCTTGACTTATAGAACTTATGATTATGGCATTGTCCATATGGGCAACCATGATATCTCAAGGATTTGGGAATAAGAGATGTCAATGTTGAGAGTGGTACAAAATGTCAACTTATTCTTAAAGATATCAGACATGTTCTATATCTCAAGATGAACCTAATTTTAGTAGATAAATTTGGTGAGAATGGCTGTTGCATTGCATTTGCTTAGAATGGTTGGAAATTGACAAAAGGAGTACTTGTCTTGGCTTGAGGAGGCATGTATGGTAGTCTAGAAAGCATGAGGACATGGGTCAGTAAGGATGAGGTTAACACTATGGCAGATAGTTCCTTGCTAGATTTGTGACATAAAAGACTAGGTCACGTGAGTCATAAATGAATGGATTTACTTGTAAAAGGAAAGTTCTTTCCTGAAATGAATGTTATGCATTTGAGCCCCTACGACCATTATTTGGTAGCAAGCATTGTAAAGTTTCTTTTAAAAAAATAGCTTAAAGAGAGCAACATACCTCTTAAAATTTGTTTATTCGGATGTTTATGGTCTGATAAATGTGCAATCAAAAGGTGGCACTTTATATTTTGTTATTTTCATAAATGATCGATCTAGAAAGGTGTGAGGTTTTTTAATGAGAAATAAAAGTAAAGTCAGCAACATTTTCAAGGCTTTTCATGTTGTAGTTGAGCGAGAAATAAGAAAATGCTTAAAGACTTTATTGATAGAAGATGGTGGTGAGTACAAAACTTAGTCACTTAAGAAATACTGTATGAGGCATGAAATTTTGCATTGGAAGACTATTCCATACATTCTACGGTAAAAGGGAGTGGCAAAGATGATGAACATGACAATTGTAGAGAAGAACAAGAGTATGCTCTATGGTTACAAATTATCAAAGTTTTTGTGGGGAGAGGCTATGCGTACTATAGTGTACTTGATTAACAAGCCTCCTTCTATATAAATTTAGAGGGAGATATTCTAGAGAGGGTATGGTTAGTTAATGATGTGACATAAGAGCATTTAAAGGTATTTGGTTGAAAGGTATTTATGCATGTACAAAAGAAGCAAAAAACCAAACTAGATGACAAAACAGTGCCACATGTCTTTATTGGCTAAGAAAATGAGGAGTTTGTCTATAGATTGTGGGATCCAAAAATAGATGTAGTGCACAAAAGCTCTGATTTGTCTTTAGGAAGGATTTTACAATTGAGGACTTGGAGAAATCTTCAAAGCCAAATAGTGCAGCAGGTGACGTGTCTTTACTTGTGATAGTGTAGTCTCATATACAACCATATACTCAAGATGAATTTGAGCACAATGTTGAGGAAGATGATGCAAACATAGAAGAATAAATATTAGATGACTTTCCTATGAAAGATAAAGCTAAGCAAGGACATGATTTAGAGGGGGAGCAACCTTATCATGTGGAGTCTATAGATGATGAGCAATTTGGAAAAGGAAAAGAATTCGAGTTCCTTCTACCAGGTATCTTTCAAATGAATATGTTATACTCACGGACAGTGGTTCACCATAGAGTTTTGTAGAGGTGTAGATTGATGCTCAAAGAGATATGTGAATTGAAGATATGCAAGAAGTGATATAATCTTTGCATAAAATCACACTTATGATTTGTTAAAATTGCCAAAAGAAAAAAAATCTACAAATTAAGTGGGTTTACAAATTAAAGAATGAAGGCCAGGACAAAATGACATACAATGCTATATTAGTGGTCAAAGGCTACAGGCAACAAAAGAGTATTGACTTTTATGAAATATTTTATCATGTAGTTAAAGTGTAATCTATTAGGGTGATATTGGATTTGGTTGCTTCTCTTGATTTAGAGTTAGAATAGTTGGATGTTAAAACTATCTTCCTTCATGGTGATTTGGAGGAAGAGAACTACATGACACAACTATAACGTTTTAAAGTTACGAAAAAAGAAGAAACAAATGGCTTGTAGGCTGAGAAAGAGTTTGTATGGACTTAAGTAAGCCATAAGTTTGATTCATTTATGAAGAGTCAAGGGTACTAGTGGTCAGCAATAGATGATTGTGTTTATGTCAAGAGTTTTCTTGGAGTTAATTTTATTATTCTTCTATTATATGTAGATGATATACTGATTGTTGAATAGAATAGTCACATAATTGATGGATTGAAAAAATGCTATGAGTAAGTTCTTTGATATGAAGAATTTGGGTCTAGCTAACAGATTTTAGACATCAAGATATCTCATGTTAGAAAATCTAAGAAGCTCTAGTTATCTCAAGAAAAGTATGTTAAAAAGATACTTGATAAATACAAATGACAAGCTAGTTGCCACTCCACATGCATGTCACTTTAGGTTGAGTAGTGAGCAAGGACCATCATTTGTAGATGAGCAGAAGAACATGGAGAAGGTGTAATATGCCTCAGTAGTTGGTAGTCTCATATATGTTATGGTATGCACACATCCAAATTTGACTTATGCAATTGGCATAGTGAACATATATATTTGTCTAATTTAGGCAAAGAATATTGGGTGGTAGTGAAATAGATACTTAAGTATCTTAAAGGTATTGTAAAGTATTATTTGTGTTTTGGTAGCTCAAAAGCACATATAGAAGGATTTGCATATGCATAGATGGCAGCGGATTTGAACTCTAGAAAGTCCATATTAGGTTATGGGTTTACATTTGCAAGGGGAGTTGTTTCATGATAGTCTAAATTGCAAAATGTGTTGTCTCGTCTACTATAAAAGTTTAGTACATTGCAACTACAAATGCTTGCAAAGAAATGTTATGGATGGATAATTTTCTCTAGTACATTGGTTGTAGCTAGAAGACTTAAGTGTTGCATTGTGATTGCCAGAGTGCTATATATTTAGCAAATAATTCAACTTATCATTCTAGAACAACATATTCACTGGATCCTTGATGTGCCAAGGAAAAAGTTTATGCAATTGGAGAAGATTCACACTGACCGAAATCTTGCTTACATGATGACAAAGACTCTACCAAAGGAGAAGCACTTAAGATGTAGCGCCTTGATAGGGATGGTTTCTACTTAAGCATATTAGAGTACAAGATTTACTAGCATGATCCTCTTGTGAGTCAAGAGGAGATTGTTGTGTAGCTAGCCAAGTGATGGCTATTATGTTAAAAAGGAAAACAAAGGGAAACAGTGCCTAGCATCACATAGAAACATAAAAGAGCAACATGGAGGAGTCTTCACAGGTGCACAACAACGAGAAGTAGGGTCTTGTGGTGGAGAGAGAGAGAGAAAGAGAGAGAGAGAGGGAGGGAGAAGAAGGGAGAAGGGTGACAACATCTCTAGGCACTCTTGATATCAATTCTTGATATTTTGTCTCCTACATCTTTTATAGAAATTTTCTTCTAGAAACACGTGTGATTTTCATTATTTTTGTAAAGATTGTGTTTTTCAAATTATTGATTGAGAGTGGTTGTTATTGTATTTGTTGATTACTTAGTGAATTGGACTTGTTCCACGGCTTTTCTTCGATTTTGAGTTTTTTCATGTGAATCTGGTGTGTTGTCTCTTGTCTTATTTCTAATTCATTCAATTCCTTTTGTTTGTGTGGGTGTCGTATTCATCCATAGTTTTTTCTTTTACTTAGGTTGAAAAGGTTAGTTTGCACCGATGCTTTCCTAAACAACTAGGAGGTTAGAATCAATAAGTCATAATCTATCTTTTAAATCCAATAGTATGCATGTGTCAAGTCTAGAGAAAAAGACAAATATTAATTGAGATCCAACTAACACAAGGTTAATAGGGTGTTTGGTTGCACAATAAATTTTTATACAATTTTATAATAAAAACTTGTATTAAAATAAAATATGATGTAATCAATGGCATAAAATTATCATGTTTGAAAAGATATAATAACAAAAAAGAGTGGATATCATATATGACTAAACAAAGTGGAGATCACAAGATAAAAAAGAGGTGACACCCTCTTTTTTTGTTCAAAAAAGAATTTTTTTTAAAAAAACTAAAATTGTAATGTTATCAAACGCTTCTTTTAACAAGTTTTATTACAAAAACATAAAATTATAATAAAATCTCAATTTATCACGTAACCAAACACCCCATAAAGAACTTTTATTTCACTTCAAAACGTGATAAGTTTTACTCATGTCTAATTTTCATTTCCAGCGAAAGTATTTATTTTTATTGTAATTAATTTTTAACCAATAAATCGGGATGTGAATAGATCTAGACCGATACTATGACAGAAACGGAGGCTAGAAATTAGTCAATTAAAAATTAACTCAAGCAACCCTGAACTAGCAATAAGATGTCAGTTTCATTGTACGACGAAAGCGATCACGTCCAAGGCTTAACCAAACATCAACATAGATAGGATGTATGCGGTTTAGAAACATGGTTTGCTTGTCAACTCAACGCTCGTCTAAGGGCTTGTTTGTTTTATTATAGTTATCTTATTTTAAAATCATTTAGCTTGAAATAAAATAAATATATTACTTTGTTAAATCTTACAATCAAACAAACGCCAAGTGGGCGGAATTCGGAGCTGTGATACATATCGCACAACGATCCAGATCAACAAATTGATATAACAAGTATATGCGCTATTTTTTGTAGTCTTCAAAACTCCTGGCCTCCCACTTGTTCATTGTTGATGGCCCCTATCTTATCTTCCTAATTGCACCCGTCTTGGCCACCCTTCTCTACCGACATTGGCCCCCCTTTCTTATCTTCCCATCTTCTTAGCTGCCTCTTGGCCACCCTGTATCACCTGATCTCACCCCCTTCGGTTATCTTCCTTGTTGCATCCCTCTCCTTCCTGCCATATGTTAACATCTGATGGTCCCCTTTTCTTGATTGCCCCATTGCACCTACTTCACATTCTTCCCTTCTCGATGATGAATGAAGCTTTTATTGATTGATATTTTATCATGTTTTGAGTCATGCGGTTGATTTGCACCTTGTGCAAATTGTTGTTGCATCTATAGATGCTTCGTGTTCAAGCTTGGGTTTAGTTAAGATGTCAAAATGGTTAATTGGGTTTTACTTGGGTTAGGGTTGAAGGATAATGGGGTGTTTGGTTACATGATAAATTGATTTTTTTTTTACAATTTTATGTTTTTGTAATAAAATTGGTTAAAAGAGGTGTCTGACGATTATTACAATTTTGTATTTTTAAAATGATTTCCTTCCAAGACAAAAGTGAGGGTATCACCACTTTTTTTTTAATCTTATGGTCCCCCATTTTGTTTGATCATATATGGTGCCTACTCTTTTTTTTATTATGACATCCCTCTAAATATGATAATTTTATGTTAGTTCATATTTTATCTTAATACATTTTTTATCATGAAAGTGCATAAAACTTAATTGTGCAACCAACACTACAAGAAATCTGTGTTTTACCTACCAAAACATTGCCCGTAGATAAGAATTAGCAGGTAAAAATAACTTTTACTTACCCCTTATTCCTACTAAATCAAGACTCCGTAGGTAAATCTATCAATACCTATTAACTACCTACAGATTCACTTCGGTAGGTAAGAATAATGTTAAATTGATCAATCTCAACCGTCCAATCAAATAGATCAATGGTTATCATTAGTCCATCGTGTAGTAATAAAAATAAATAACATAATAATATACATAACATAATATAATAATGTATAGTTTATTAATAATTCAATAATATAATATAAAAATATAAATATTTTAAATAATATATTACATTACAATAATATAAAAATAATATTAAAATGCATTATAAAAATTACATATTTTTAAAATTATAAATATATTAATAAAAATGCATTATAATGTATAATAATGAAATAATAAGATTAGTATATGAATAATAGTTCTAATATACAAAATATATTAATAAATATATCACTATTTTAAAAATAATATATTAATATATAATTTAATAATGATGTTACTATATATTACTATTAATATAATATAATAAATTAAATTAAATATATAAATATTAAATAAAATACAAAATTTATAAAATAAATTTACAAATATTAAAATATTTCTAAGTTATTTCTAGTTGATCTCCAACCTAATCACTCACTATAGGAAAACATTTTTAGCTACTACAGACTTACCTCAATGGATAAATATAATGTTATTAGGGGTGTAAATAGTTCAGTCTAATTTTGAACCATTCTTTTCAAAATCGAAATTGAATCGAACTAGTTCCATTGAACCCTAAACCGATTAATAATCAAACTAATATGTCTTGTCAATTTAATATATATTTAAATAAATTAAATAAAAATAAAATAAAATTTAAGTTAAAATAATTAATTAAGGTTAAAATGAAGATTAATACTTTGTTTATAATATATAATTATTTTTTATATTAATTAACCTAAATTTATAATAATATATAATTAAATTTAATATAATATATATTTAAAATTTATACAATGAATAAATAATGTGAGTCAAACCAGGCCACTCAGTATATCGATCAGGTTTGGTTTGGGAAGGTGCCAAATCGAATCAAATCGATAAAAAATTATGAGTTGGTCCGGTTCAATAAATCGAACAAACAACTTTTCAAACTTATGTTTTACTAGATTTTATTAAACACCTCTATGTTAAGTAGATAAATTTCAACTGTCTAATTAATTAATTACTATAGTTAATCCATCATATATTATTAAAATAAAATAAAAATATAAAAAATATAAAAAATATTATATTAATAAATTAATATATTAATAATAAATTTAATAATGTTACTAATATAAAAGATTGATATATTATTTTAGAATTTATATTAAAATTAAAAAAAATAAAATACTTTAAATTCATCTCAGTGCGAAATCCCTACTCCTCCTGTGACTCTTCTTCGCTCCGTTGTGAAATCTAGCCCCAACTCAAAAATTTATCTCCCTCTGAATTCCCCCCCTCCCGCCCTTCTTTCCTCTTCCCCCGTGAAACCTAGCCCCGCTCCTCTCCCATGGAGATGGGGACTACCAGGTGACAGACGCGGCGACAGCGGTGATACCCCCCCGGATTTCTCTCTCTCTTGGTTTCCCCCGTAGCCCCCCCTCCTCGGTTCTACCTCTGCTGCGCAGTGCCCAGCCCCCCTGGCCGCCCAGCCCCCTGCCGCCCAGCGCGCAGTGGCCAGCTGCCCCCCTCCGCCCTCGACCCACCCCCTCGGTTCTGCCTCAGCCAGCCAGCCGCGCAGCGCTCAGTTGCGCAGCGCCCAACCCCCGGCCGCCCAGTCCCCCCTCTTTGCGTGCCCCTGTGTGCCGAGCCGCACAACAACCTCCCCCCCCTCCGCGGTGCCTTTCCCCCTTGCGCGCTTGAGCCCGCGCACAGCTGCGCACTGTGGCGCCGTTCGTCCTGCCCTGTTGGGTACACATTGGGTCTACATACCTCATATACATGGTTGACGGATTCAGCTCGTGTTGGGTCTGTAGACCTGATGCATGTCACCTTTCCACCCAATTAGGGCAGGGAAGTTGCAGACAACGGCTATCGCTAAAAGCGGCCACCCTAGCCCTTCACTTCGGTGGGCTGGTTTGATCAATTTTTTGGCCTTTCTAAATTTCTTTTGAAGGACCGCTCCAGGCCAGTCTGAATCGGTTTTACTTCTAGAATTCCTTGGTGTTAACTATCTGCAGATAGGTGACATGTTCTTGGCAATAGACCTGTTCGTTGTCGTTTATATTTATGTTTGTAATGTAATTTTATCTATTTGGAAGAAATAGTTTTAGTAGATTTTTGTTTGAAGGCGGCATAGTTCCGGGGTCACTTTATTTGCTGTACAGAGTGCTTTTATTATTTTCAAGTAGGAATATCCACATGAATTTTGATAGAAAAGAGGTTACATTCACGATGAAAAGAAAATTAGGTTACACTAGTGACAAATAGGAAACCAACTTTGCTTTATATTTTAGCGGCTTATATATTTTTTTGTATATACTTGGTATTGAATATTTGCTTTGTCTTGGGCATATTGTATTGAGTTCACCGATAATTTTTTTGATACCCGCTTTGTGTTATGCTATGCTGCACCCGATGGGATAATGTCTTAGGCACTCTTCTTGGAAACAATGACATTCGTGGATGCATTGCCTGCCTTCAAGATAAAGCAATGGCGTGCTGTGGTTCTCCTTTTTATTGATGGTCTCTCGGTGCATAGGATTCCATCAGTTACTCCACAGATGTCCACTTGCAGCCTTTTGTTGGAAAAGGTGATAGCTGCATGAAATATTTCTCTATTGGTGCAATTTTGAACATTCTTCCATTTAACATAACACCATGTTCCTTTCGTCCTTTTTTAAAGATTTTATGCTTTTTACATAATTCAATTATACATTTTGCAATTTATTCCTTTTCTATAACAGGCTTGCTACATAGAGGGTAATGGCAAGTTTTGATCACTAGATTAACGCATCAAAGGATAATTACAGTATCTATAGGCTGGGTAAAGATTGAGGGTGAAAATCTTTGTTTAGCCGGTCCATGCTTTGTGTTAACTCCGAATCGATTTGTCGACGTCATTCTGGTAGGCATCTCGGACATGTCTAATATCCTTAAATTTAATATTTAATATTCTTCAATGATCTGTAAGACTTAATTTAAATGTTTTAGATTTGATATTGGACGTTGTGATTACTCGTAGTTATATGAATCTTTCTGGAACCACCACAGTTTAAATAACTATCATCTCAATCTAACAAGAATAATGTTTTAGGTAATGGGGTATTTAAAGATTTTTTTAAAATATCATTTTTTTGTTCATTTGTTGGATGAAAGGGGCTATAGTTTTGGATTTATTTTTGATAGATACTTCTTATCTCTTGTGCATGATCAATTCAAGTAATACTTCCTCCTACGATGCTAACAAAGTGACAATGATCTCTTTATTTTTTTAGAAAATAATATGACGTGGTTGAATTGTTGATGACCACACAGTGGCTCCTATTTTTAATCTTTTTTCATGTATTAATCCATTTTGGTCAGCCATAGTGGAGAGTGTGTAGGTGATAAGCTATTTAATCCATGCCTAGGCCTTTCAACAGCTAGTTTTCATAAAAGTTGATATTAAGTAGGAATTTCTTATTTACAAAATTTTTACATATCTTACTGTTGAATGAAGAGAACCTCCAACATTTGATCTTCCTTTCCATTTACTACTTTACAAATAAATGGGCATAAAGAGGTTTATTCAGTTCCTGGAAGCCAGGAAGGTTGGATTGGAATTGGGATTAGAGTTGTCAACTTGGCCGATGTGACAATAGAAGCTTAGATTGGACCTTATTTAATGTGACAATAGAATATGTAAGTTATCTTTAGTTGTATACTTATATATTGTTTAATTACTTTCTTAGCTTGTCATTGCAGGTTACCTTTGTTGGCATATGATTAATGAAGATTCTCAATGGTTGATAAAATATTCTGTTTCAGAGTGTATACATGGATTTGTTCAATGTAATTTTTCTGGTCGTCATGTAGTTGATACTCTTAAAATTTTTTTATTTTAGTTTCATGGTTGAAGTTTGAAAATTTTTAACTCACTGTGTTGTATGTTTATAAAACAAGTTACTTTTTAAATTGTATGTTTTTGTGCAGTCAAACTGTCGATTGTCTTTGTAAGTTTAATATTTGTTAAAAAAAATCGTTCTTGAATTGTATATTTACTTTACATCTTTAAATTAGTTATAATCATTGGATGTTATGTATTTTGATTAATTCCTATCTTCCAATTGCAGGTAGTTATAGAAGATAAATGAATGAAGATTCTAGATGGGTTGTTCAATTTCTTTTCATCTTCTCGTTGGGTTGTTCAATTGCTTGTGGTGAGATCTTTGTTTGTGGTGAGAAATAGATGATCTTTTCATTGTGGTTGTGGCTGGAAGCCTGAAACAATTGAAAACTTTGTATATTTAACATCTTATTCATTACTGTATGTTAATTGTAAAATGTTTTATGTTAACATGTCATATTTTATGTTTGTGGACAGAGTAAATTTAATGCTTAATGAATGTCTTTGTGATGCTATTTTTGTTGTATGTGTAGATGTGGATTGTTGTGACTGTCTAACAGGTTCATTGACATGGGTTGTTGTGAGTCCAACAAGTGTACGAATTGAATGTATGTCTTGAATTAATTGCACAGCCAGATTTGAGAGTTAGTTATGTATGGTGTGGATTGTTGATTCCAAGAATTGTGAATGTATTGTTGATTGTATGGATGGGTAAATGTTTGTGCCCAAACTGTAAATGAAAGAGACGTTGTAATAGTAAACATTTACCTACGACTAAACATCCGTAGGTAAATGTAACTCGTGATATATTACAATATTTTTTTTAGATATGTAACATTTACCTACGGGAGCCCCCGTAGGTATAAATCTGGCATGAGGAGCCAGTTTCATTCGTATGATTTATATGTACCTACAGGTCGGTTTGTTGGTAAAAGTCGGTACTATACCTACGGGACATGACCGTAGGTAATACATTTCCCTACTTGTACTAGGCTTACGGACCCCCCTACGGGATGGTCCGTAGGTAAATCTATTTGCTTACGGAAAAATGACATATTCCTACGATTTTTAGCGTAGGTAAAAAACGATTTTCTTGTAGTGCAAGCGTGATTGAGTGAGTTTCTAATTGTGGAATTAAGAAACAAAAGTAGCAAATTGTGGGTTCCTTAGACACAATTAAGTCTACTAAAAGTTTGATTTGCAGTAATAAGTGCTAAAAATTTTACTCTAAGTTATAAAAAATTTAAATGATATTTTTACCTATGTATTGAAAGAATTTGTGCCTAATTCAAAGACATAAAATAAACGAAAACCCAACTTTTACCATATATATACAAAAGTCACATTTTTATCTATTTGTCAAGATTTCGTAATAAGAAGTTTCCAAGTGAGTTGAAATTAACTTTCTTGAATTATTAAGTTTTACTCAATCTTTAAAAATCTTTACTTGATTGAATCTTTCATTATCAACTACTAATATAGTTGATTAGTGGACACAATAAGGTGGAGAAACAACAAAGTTAAATACTCTTCTTGAAGATCTTAGAACTTATTGTAACAATTTTTTGTTGTGAATTTACTTGGAGCACATTTGAGTTTGTAAATATCCAACTATGGTCTTTAGTTTTTTTAACTCGTAGGTTATACATAGTAAGTTATGTTTTAACCCATTTATTTTAATTCATAACTAGATTAGTGCACAAAAGATTAAACGATATGTTATATATATAATATAATCATCGTGTTTGTAAAAAACAAAAAAACAAAAATGAATTTTAAAAAATATGATATCATTTTTTTAACCAAATTAATTTAAAATTCTAGTTTACTTTACGAGAGTAATGATCATACTTGAAAGGATGTGGATAATATTATTGGAGATTCATAAGCAATAGCTCAACAAGTTATTGAAAAATCTAGACCAAGCATAATAGTTCCCCAAAGAGAAGAAAATTATAACCAAGGAATAGTCGGGGGTCGGCCCCGGGTCGGTCGGCCCCAAAACCGACCCGGGTCGGTTGGGGTCGTGATCCGGGTCGGGTCGGGGTCGGGTCGGGGTCGGGAAAAAATATAAAAAAAAATTCAATTTAAAATAATAGCCGGGTAGGGGGGTCGGGGCCGGGTCGGGGTCGGTCGGCCCAAAAAGCGACCGGGTCGGGCGACCCGGCCGACCGGGTCGCCGACCCGGCGAACCATGATTATAACAACGAAGAATAATAATAATAATAAGACAAGGATGACGACGATAACGATAATACATTGTAAGAATCAAATAGCGAGGATAATAAAAATATACTAAAGTAGATTCAATTTTAAAGTCATTTATATTTAAACTTAGAATTTAGGAACTTCGTTGAGTCCATTTATACTTTTTTTCCACTTGAATTTACCGTGCTTATTTGTTAGTCAGGCTTTGTACTAGCTTACACTCTTGGTACCATCGAACGTATCAGTGTTATTTTCTCTTATATTTTGATACTGGGAAAAATAGATTGCACGTTATAAGTTATAGATTTTTTTTGTAGATTTTTTTTAAAAAGGAAATCAAAGCATTCAAGAAGTCGTTTTCTCTTCTTTTAGTTTATTTATTGTGTGAATAAAAATTTATTGTATTTAAATATTCTCTAGTGTTATAACTTTTTTGGTTATATGACCTCAATAGCTTTATCACTTGAGCGCCTCTTAAGCCAACTTTGCCGTGACAACCATGGTTAGAATGAAAATCTTACGAGAAATTTGAGTTAAAATATTAAAAATAAGACCAACAAAACTCACACACTCGCTGGTTTAAAACTGGTACGTTCTTTGTGCTGAAAGAACAACCAACCTGATATACATATATGTGCTCAATATTTGGTGTCCAGATCACATCCACTCCGCTTCACCAACTCCATAACTTATATACGACCTGAGGTAGAGGTGGAAAACTAGACCAAATCATCATGTCGGTCACCATTTAGAAAAGGTTTCTCTCAGCTACTAAGGAAAATGAGCTTAGTGATTAGGTTTTCTTTCTCTTTTAGGTATTATTTTTTATTTTAATTTCAAAAAAAATTTAATAGATATTAATAATATCATTCGTGAACACATTGAGCGGTATAATAGAATAATAAGTGGACATGTGGTTCGTAAAATGTGGAAGTTTAAAAAGATGAATAAGAGTTAGTAAAATATAAAAGTAATGTAGATAGAAACTATTAAAATATATTGTAACCTAGTCATACATGAATATATCATTTAGAGTTAATTATGACATATAAGAGCGGCGCAAGTGAGAAAATTTTCTCCAAAATCCTGGCGGGCAATCCGGACTTAGCGGCTTCTTTTTTTGGGCCAAAAAGATAGTTTACTTCGTATTAATAATAAACAACAGTGCAACACCCACATTGGAAAATATCAAGACACCTAAACTAAACCCAAAGAGAAACAAATAACACACAACCATAATGTTTGAGATCTTCATCAAAGCACCTGAAAATAACGACATAGAAAGGATGACCAGCACGACCAGATATATATATTGATGGTTGAGACGTAAAGACTTGAACTTTCGAAAAATTCAATATTTGAATGACCACAGGATATCGATCGTCCAGATTATCAATCTCACAAATAAAATTGCAACTAAATAGATAGCTCGCGAACACGACAAGACAGGCCATAATGGCAAGACCGAGAAATGACAACAAATAACACACAAAGAGAAAAATATAACGTAATAAATCGAACACCATCATTTGAGTTCCCACAACAAGTGAAATGTCCCCGCAAAAAATATTTGGACATACAGCCGCACGGAAGGAGAGAATTTTGGGAGGGAGAAAATTTCACGCCGGATCTTCCTCCCTCCCAAATCACGAATACACCCCCAAAGGAAAAAAATGGACGAAATATTTTGTCTTCCAGAGTTCCGCCGTAGCCAGTCCCTACGGGCGATGAGATTTCCACCTCCGCGGCGAGCAGTTTTCACTTGGATCTCTACCTTGTTCCTCACGATCTTCCGGAAAAAAAAATAATCTCCTTACGGTTTCGAGAAAGAAGAAAAAAATCTCACATGCTTCCGCGAAGACTCCCGCTATTTCTGGCTTTGTTGGGACTCCGCGCGAGGTCGCGAGGGTTCCGGTGTGCGCGGGCACCCTAAAATTAATTAATTAGTGGCAAAACAACTATACAGAACATTCGACCTTCGACCATGTTCCAAACAACTAAAAACTCGTTCAAGCCTTATAAAACTCCACCATATTTGCTTGTCACCGGCCAGTTTCAAATTTATGCGGAACTGACGTCAACAGGTGAGATTTATAGACAAGTACATCTCTTTGACCCCGATATCAGCGGGTGCTGTTCTTCTTAAATGTGATCATCTGACCAAACATTATCCCACTCAAACAAAACAGATTAGTCCGAGTCTATCGCCGCTGTTTTAGATCTTACTCGGTAGTCACATTTAACAGCTCTTAATGTAATATTGAAACAGTATAAATATTAATATCACAATTTTTAATGTACCTGTATCAATTTTAACATTGACTGATACCTCTCATCGATATAAAAATTGATGGAGCATGTTTTCCATACCCTAACAAAACAAGGCACTAACCACGACTGACCCGTCGACGTACGAACGGACAGCGGACGACAAGAAACCCTAGCCTCAAGCAAGATCAGCGTGTAATGCGTGGTACTGAAGACCTGAGCGCGAAACATTGTCACCTCACTTGGAAATGTCATTTCGTGATGAAATGTACACTGAGGTACATGCACGCGGCTCGTCCGCAGGCCGATGAGGTTTGTCCCCGGTGAAGAGGACGCCGGGCACAAGCTTTGGTCGACGCAGAGCCGTCGGCGGGCGATGTGACGAGACAACACCCTGTTTCAGCAGCCTGCTCGTCGTTTGGGCTCCCAAGACGACCATGTTCGATCGTGCAACAGGCAAGAGCTTCGACGTCGGCAGCTACTTCGTCACGAGGGGTTAGCGGCAACAAGGAAACAAAACTCCAGGCGGACCCAGCCAGGGCACACAGATACGCTTCCTGCTGTTCATCGTCTGCATGCCGGGAGGATAAGATGTTGGGCTTTCCAGCTTGCCGAAGAGGAGTCCCAGTCCGAAGTGACGGGTGTCATTAATCACTGCTGTCTTCTAGTACGAAATTAAGTGTGTGATACGGATTTCAATCCTTCGCTAAAAGCTGTTTCTTCAAGTTTAATATCTCAATCCCATAGGAAGCAAGCTTCTCCTTCAGCCTAGCAGATGCCGCTTCGAATTTCTTATCCATTAATTCCATTTCATCCACTGCTTGTATGTATCTGCCTTGAAAGGCTTCCAACTTTGCTTGCGTAGACATTAGCCTCATCCTGAGCTTTGTCTTCTCTATGTGATGGGTAAGTGCATCCTGTAGAACCGTGCCAGAGATGATTAGGATAGATGACTAGGGCAGTAGAGGAGGTTAAGCATAGCCTCTCTAGCATCTTATTGTTTAATGAGAACGGATCACCTTGGTCACCTAGAGGAGGGAGTTTCCACGGTCACTAACCTGCCGGAGCCACGATTCCTCCCCTCCCCCACTTGGTAATTTAGTAACAACGTTGCTACTAAGTTATCAAGGGATGTAATATGTTACTAAATTGTGCATATAGTTATTGAACTCTTATTTTTTTGTTACTAACCACTACAATATATTATTAACTCTTTAGTAATATTCATTAACATATAAGTAATATAGAGATTAGTAACATATTGCAGGAGTTAGTAACTAAAAAATAAAAATTTAGAAACTATATGCACCATAATATATTGCACATCTTAGTAACTTAATAACAATGTCGTTACCTTGGGCCTTATTTGGTAATACTATTAAATATCATTACCACTATCAATTTTAAAATTGATATTGATAACAATCACTAAGACCCCACTTGGTTACACTATCAGTATCAGACACCTCTATCACTATCAATTTTAAATTTGATATTAATAACAATTACCAAGAGATATTTAACTAATAGTATCGCTTTTGAAATTTGTAATAGAAACAAAACATGTTTTGTGATACAAGTGTCAACTTATATCAATTTTGATATTGATCTTCCAAGCTCCAGAAATATCAATATCAATATTGATGTAGTATTATTTTGAAACTCCAAGCAAACAGGCTATTAAGTGGGAGGGGAGGGATGCTTCCGGCAAGTGAGGTGACGCATTCTCAACCAGTTCACTAATGTTCTCTCTAACTAGTTACCAGTCAACCAGAATGAAGTCAGTACCAAAGAATAGATACCAAAATCAGTCATTAAGATAAATCAAGTTGAAGAAGCATGGATGTGACAGAACTGATAAGGCACAAAAACTTAAAATCGTATAAAGATGAGGCCCTAGCGACCGCTTGTACGCTCCATACTTCAGGATGAAATGGTAGTAGGGAAAATTCCAGCAAAATGTTTATTGAAACCAAGGTGAGATTTGTGCCAATTCCTCCTACCAAGAACTTGATAATTATTGAGTGATGGGAACACTATGGCATGGAATGTCAGGTCGGAATTCAGTCCCCAGCTGGCCCGAACTGATTGATTTTTGCGCCGACTGACCCGGACCCCGACTCAGTGGATATTTTAAAATTAATGTTTTATTACGACTCCCGCCAACTTGGGCCAGTTCGGGCATAACCAACCCACTCCCAACCCCCAACCATGCCTACCTTGTACCAAGGAAGGCGGGGTCGGGGGTCGGGACCAGGTCGGTCGGGCCTAAAACAGACCCAAGTCAGTTGGGGTTGTGACCCGGGTTGGGTTGGGGTTGGGAAAAAAAAATTTATTTAAATATATTAACCGAGTCGGGGTCACGGGGCCGGGTCGGAGTTGGTCGGCCCAAAAACCGGCTGGGTCGGCCGACCCGGCCGACCGGGTAGCCAACCCCGCACACCATGCCTTGTACTATGGGGCCCTGTAGCAAGTATTTACCACAACACATTATCATTTCATTTGTGGTCAAGTAATGCAAGTCTTGGTTCACTCGCGGTAAAGGGAAAAACAATGACCACACCATGCTGGATCAGTTCAGATGATCTAATATGAGGTACCATCCATTATGAACCCCATGCTATGATGCATGGCAGCAACAACAAGATCTTAGATCAGACAAAGCCAATCTGTTATACCAGGTGATACGGGGAGTGGGGCAAAAAGTGGAAGCAGGACATGATGGTATGTAATGGTGGCTATGACTGCGCAGATGGTGCTAGAAAGTCTCATCTATGGAAAGCAGGGGGCAGGCATACGGGACTGCAGACTGCAAGGGTCTGCAGAGCATTATTGTTGAGGTTAGGAATGGGGGGCGATGATGGGGGATGGAGTAGAGCAGATAGAATCAAAGGCATAACTGGAGTTGAAGTTGCATGGATGGTAAGAATGGAGCAAGAACATTGATAATGCTATAATACTGGGAAAGATGGTGAAGAACCCCAAGCCTGGCTCTTGGGAGTATATAAATATCAACCCTGGTATAAAACCTGGTGTACCTTGACAGCATAGCAATCAAGGCAACAAAAGGGCCATTTCAGCTTTAGATGATATGGCAGCCACTTAGTCATCACCTAAGCAGTGCAGCTAGGCATCCTACTTTCAAAGGAGTCATTTTAACTTAGGTGATTCAACAGCTGCTTAGGCTGCCCACAGGTTTCTTTCCTCTCCCCAAGTCTCCTTTCAACCCCCTGCCCTCCTCTCCTCTTCTTCCCCTACCTCCCCCTCTCCCCAACGTGATAAGTATGTTAGGGTGAGCCTCTGCCCTAGTTTGTCACACAGTCCAAAAGACAGCCATAGACAGCACAAATGCCGTTGCCTAAGAGTGTCAACTGGGCGGGCCTGGGCTGGCCCGGCCCAAGCCCGTCCCAACCCATTGTTGATACAGCCTGGCCCAAGCCCATGGTATTTTTAGCGTCATTTCATGGGTTTATAACCACAAGGATTATTAAAAGCCCACGAACCCATTGACGTCCCATTCCTCTCGTGATTTTTTATTAAAGATATTTTTATTAATGACGTTATTATCTTTATCTACATGACGTACGGGATCAAAAAAATTCGGTCAAAATTGTTAAATGCAGAAATTAAGAAATGGGGGCGTTTCAGTAAGATATCCATCTTCCCACCTCACATTTCTGAGGGAAACCCAAACAGCATCAGAGGTGGCGACGGATAGACGGTTGCTCCTGACATGCTGTGCAAGCCAGCAGCCTTCAGGGGGTTCCTCGCTGGCTGAAGAGTGAAGACACAAGTGGCCTACGCAGACGGGCTTTTCACGGGCCGATGGGCTTAGATCGACAAGCTTTGCTGATTTGCCTAAATTAAGAAATGGGCCTTAGTGATCATTTATTTTAGCCCTCTTAAATTTTTTAAGGGCCTAAGCCCAACCCGCAATGGGCCTTTTTACGGGCTAACGGGCTCAACCCGTCTGTTTGACATCCCTACCGCTGCCGGTAGTCCTCTAGCTTCACCTCCTGCCATCTACTGGTGTTGTCATGTATTATCCACAAGCAAGCTTCTTTCCCCTTCCTAAGTTTCCTTTCAACCCCTCAGCCCTCCTCCACCCACCCCTAACCTCTTCCCTCCCTTGCCCCCCCCCCACACACAGCAGACTCCCCCTTAGAGACCCAGCCCTACCAGTGCAAATGGATTCTCGCAAAAATTAACAAATTCACAGTTTTTTTGGTATCATATAAGCTATTGTAATAGGAATCAAATATTCTAATACTTTATCGAAATCAGATTCAGAGAGTAAATTCCATATCTGTATATCCAATTTCAATAAAAAAATTAATATATATTTTAAAACTAATATTACAATCAATTAAATATATAAAAATATTTAATTTATAATATATAAATGCCAAAATAAGATAAAAGTAAAACTTAAAACATTATGTCAAAAACCTAATAGAAAAATAAGATTTCAGATTATTTTAATCCAATAATGGAATAAAAATCACTTAGCATTTATCAGAATAGGAAATAGGTATTACCTCTACTAAATTCGACACGTTTGCAACCCCCTGATGTGGGACGAGGAGGGATGGATCGGCGACGTGGTGCTGCAAGAGGCCGTCAGGGAGCTCAAAAGACCTAAAAATGCAGGAAATAAACAAAACCGGACTTAAACCGGTCAAATGGGCCCCAAAACATGTTGAACCAGGCCCAAACCACTCAAAACGGGCCTGAACCGGCCCCAAAAGCTGCTGAACCGGCCTGAATTGGTCTGAAATGACCTGAACCGGCTTCTGGACCATTAAACCGGCGGTCGAACCCGGTTTGGGCGCTAAACCGACGGCTTGGCCCGTTGGCGGGCGAACCATCACTGGGCCGGCCGGCGAAGATGAATCGGCACCGGCTCGGTCAGCGCCACTTAACGCTGCGGGGGTCATGGCCGCCCGTGGATGGCCGCGGGGGCAGGAGACGCGGCCGGCGCCCCTTGATGCCGCATACCCCAGGGGGGGCGTCTTCGACCTCGCGCTCGCAAGGGTTTCACGCGGGCTCGTCCATGGCGGCCGCACGGGTGGAAGGAGCAGCATCGGAAGTGGCGCCGGGCGTCGCCTTCGCCGCCGCCGGAGGGGAAGAGGGCCTCCAACGGCGCCATCAGTGCAGTCTTCGTCTGGTGCTGAAGTCGCGAAAGGGGGGGATGCCGAGAAGGGAGCCGCCGATCGCCAGAGCCCTAGCCAGGGGGTTGCGCACAGACCCATTATCGCAGCTTCCTCCCCTTCCTACTTCTCCATCTGACAGGAGGTCCGGAGGTGGGTGGAGGTACTCCAGGGATCGACGGAGGTGGGGTGAGCGGGGTGGAGGTGGTTGACGACGTCGGGGATGTTGAAACAAATGGAGACAGAGGTGAATGGTGTCGATAGGGTTCAAACTCGAATCGGTGAAGGGGGAAGGGGAAAGAATGGCTCGGAGGCCGCTGGACGGAGGAGAATGAGAAGACACCCACGCCAGAAGGTTGCGAAGAACCAGTCCTCACCGGAGGTGGAGCTGGATGACCTCCCTCGAGGAGGGGGTGAAGGAGAAAGGGACAGCGCCCCTGCACAAGGGACCAATCCTTAGGGTTCCAAAAATTCCACTAACTTCTCTCTCATTCCAACAAGTGAGCCCTCTTAAATAAGGCATCCTAAATGACTATTTACATACATGTCCTCTTGAGGACCCAAATAAAAAGAAAAGACCACAAATAAAACTCAAATATTTACAAACATGTCCAAATGGACGTAAATATAAATAAACCTCAAAATGGACTGGATCGGGTCCTCATCACCCCCCAATCAGACTCCCAGACTCCTTATGCCCTGTCTCCCTTCAGCCAAAGCCCCAACCTCAGCCTGAGACCCATCTACCCTCCCCTCTCAGCCTTGTCCCCCACTCCCCCTCAGATCAAGCTTCCTTATCCTTGTCCCCCTCGGCGCCCCTTTGCCCAAGCACACTGCCTGCCCAATCCCCGCCCTCACCCCCTCTGCCCAAGGATCACAGGGTGCCAATTCTGATCCCAATCCAGATCGGATTGGGAAAACCACCAGATCCAACAAGAGAAAAGCTGATCCGGAATTGGTTCTTTGAAACACAATAAAAGTTTAGAACATCGCAAAATTGTTTCCTAAATCAGATTCCGGTCTGATGCAACCCTTTTTGGGCTGGAATCAGCACTGAAACGAAGCTTGTGGCAGTATATGGATCAAATAAGTAAAAGAGAGGGATAATCTCCTTAAGCAGGAGTATATGGATTCTCTAGAGACAAATTCTGAAAATCAAATTGTTAATGACCCGTTCTTTATACCTCAATGGATGAAAGGTCCTATGAACCACTGCACATTTAATCCTGAAGAGTCTTAAGGCAAATTCGTGAAAAATAATAAACATTTAAAAGAAGAAAATGTACGATCATTCTAGACATTCTTCAAGGGATGTATTAAGCATGTATTTCTTTTAACATGGAGTGGTTGAATAGATTTCAAATTATGTTGGAGGTGTCAATTTGGTCTAGTTTTGAAAGATCCAAATGAAATTAAAGAGACATTTCCAGCAAAAGAGATTGAAACAACCCAATAGTTGGTGGAGAAAGTGGAGAAAGAAAAAGAGTTTTGAGTGAAATTTGCCACAGATAGAAAGAAGAGAAAATTAATTTTTCTAGTCAACACTGCACAATGTTTCCCAGATCTATGGATGTTAGATCAGAAGTAGATGTGTAATTGTTGGCCAATCAACTAAATAATGTAGAATATTTACTACAAATTGTGATTGATAATGAACCTAGTTATGTGACAGCAGAAAAATTGTTAATGTCAACATATCCACATTTGTTTGACATCAGGCGTTTCACACTGCATTAATTTATATTAGAAGACATTTCTAAATTGTCTCTAATTAACATACATTTGACATGTCAAATATGTGAAAGCGTTTATTTATGGCATGCTAAAGTTCTTACTAAGATGAGACAAATTACAAATAATAGAAATATTGTTAGAACAGTTGTCCCACGTTTTGCCACAGACTAACTCAATTTGGGAAAAAACAATCATGTGAAATCATTTTGAAAACCACTTTTGAAATGGAGTTACTTATGCCCTAAAGATTTTCAACCTATTATTCTTGTTTTATATTTAGTAGATGGAGAAAAACTAGCCATGAGATACATTTATAAAAGTAAAATTATGGATTATACAAAAGAAGACATTGAATGAGAAGTTGAAAATGTATAATGCAATTTTGGATGATAATCGATAGGTGTTGGGATTTTTAGCTTTATCGTCTTTTACATGCAGTGAGGCATTATCTGAATCTCCAATTTCATTAATGCAATCCCATTATTGAAGGTGGCCTTGAGATAAAGCTAGACTTATATGATTGCAATGAAAGACTATCACCATCAATTGAAGAAAAAGCTTTGATTTTTAAACAATTGACAGTGTATAGGAATATCCAGATTTCTTTGAGAGAGAGATGACTAATAAGACAGCGCAAGACACCAACTCATGACTAGTATATTTTAATTGAATTGTATACTAAACTAATGCATTTTTAATGATTGACAAAGTTTTTCTATTGTATAGCAAATTGGTAGATAGATTATAGAAGTAATGTTTTTCAATTACAAAGATTGATTAGTCAAATCTTGAACTTTACATGCTTCAAGTTGTAAACATAACTACTAAAGCATATTAGATAACACCGTAACTTTTCCAACATTTTGACGATAGAGTTTCCTCAACTAGCATTTCAATTCTAAAACCATGGAAGAACTATAACCTTAGGAGCCTAACGGTCATCTATTTCTCTGTGACCTGAGAGAGGATAAATCTATCTTAAGGTCATAAACAAAGACCATTAAGTGAAAGATAAGATGCATATGGATATGATGTGAGTCACCACTAAATGAGGTAATAATGCTAAATGGTCAAATTAGATAACAAGCTTTTCCTGCTAAAATCAATTCATTAAGGGAGATAGCTCAAGGGAATATACAAAACAAGCCAACTTGATTTATAGGTGTGCAAGAGATGCAATGTATAGAATAGACTAAAAAAGGATCACTTACAGTTACAAATTAGTTCTCTTCATTGGTCATCTCAAATTTAGAAATATCAAGTTTTCCAATAGTGTGCTATGTAGTAATGGTGTGAGGCGCTCGAGGAGAGGAAGGGGTATTCTCTCCTGTCACCTTTCGACTGCGTTAGGTGGTAGATGTGAAGGAAGAGGGATAAGGATTTTCCGTGGGTATACACATTGATAGTGGAGGGTTGTTGGAGGTGAAAACCAAGCTGGAGGGCCTGCTCCCACCACATTTTGGTGATCAATTAGGGTGTGGAAAATGTTACTGGGTCCCATAGACCTGACGGGCCGGCAGGGGTCCAACTAGGTGGCTCAGTGAAATATATGGATCATGCGGGTGGTGACAGCTCTTGAGGACATGCAATGCACTCATAATTGTCAAGGCGCCTAAGACGTTGAAAGGTACCAATTCCGCTTATATGACAAGACAACCACTTAGGCGTCGCCTAGGCGGTCAAGACGATATTCAAAGAAAGCTGGGTCAAAAATCGTTATACATAAAAGTATGCATAAATATAATTATATTTTTACGTTATAATTGAATATGAGTGTTTTATCTATGTATATAAGTAAATATGATGAGTGTGTGAAACAGAAAAAAGTTAAATATATTTTTAAAAAATTTAAGTATATAACACATTTATGATTATAAAATTTATATATGTGCAATAGTATAAGTGATAGTGAAATATTGTTATAATATTATTAAATAGGGGGCACAGAATAGTCGCGGATCGAAAAAAGTATGTAATAGTATAAGTGATTTTATATATGTAATTATGAAAGTGTGGGTGTTTATTTTTGGAAAAGTAGTTAATCTTGATAAATTAAGAGAGATAGAGAGAGGGAGAAGAAAGAGCTGAAAGAGAACTTAATTAAGTATATAATAAATGTTTATAATCATAAATCTTAAATATGTATAATAGTATAAGTGATAGTGAAATATATTAATATATTCAAAATATCATTAAATAGGTGTCCCTTGTGAGGGGTATCAAGGGGGCAAAACTCCTCAAAATTAATTTTTTAATCATGTAAAAATACCAAGAGCGTCTTGCCTGGGGGCCTTGGGTGCCTAGGCGGGAGCCTTGGACACCTTGGGCGCATAGGCTGACGCATTGGATGCCTTTTTGGCCCCAGACAAGGTGTCCTGGCAAGGCACTGTTGGAAAAGCGCCTTGCCGTCTAGGCGAGCGCTTTGACAACTATGAATGCACTGGAGCCATTCAAGGCATAGGGGCCGCCTCACCCTCACCCAGCCACCACAAGTTCCTCCTTTGATAACAGAGGTAGAAGACTCAAAAGCTCAAGGGCATGGGATAAAGTTAAACCTGATAATTAAAACTGTAAGCAAAATATCAGAACAATTGACTTATTTGGCATTTAAATCACTGCAAATCACATCCCATGTGTCATCTAGTGTCATATTTAAATTTTAAATTTTGATCTGATGTTCCAAGTTTGTATAATATCCTTTGCAATCAGAAAGTGGAAGTATACTTTCTCTAGAAATCATAAATCCAAACAGAATCTTTTCTCAACAGGTTTCTTAATGAAAAACATATTGTTGAATCCAATTGCTATAGTTAGGACTTGAAATTCCATTAACTGTTTGTGAAAACCTCAAAAAATATAATAATAAATTAGAAATTATTTTTCAAGTGAAGTTATCAAGTGTTATATGGTGTAAAAATTAAAATGACCTCTATCCACAATGCGAATTTGGGGTCAATTACACTGGCCATACAACCAAACAACCATGGATTAAATACCGTAGCACTGTACGTATATGGATAGTATGACTAGGTGTAAATGAATGGACATCTCTGTTATGGATATATTTCCTTATTTGAACATTGCCACTTAAATGGATATTGTTATTTTTAATTAAAATTTTATAATTATATAAAATAATCAAAATAGAATTAGAAGGTACCAATTCAAGATCAAGTGCCTATATTAAATACTAATCCCTAAATAGACAAAGAAGAATTTCGAAAAGGTTGTCTTTGTCCATATTATGTCTTACACAATATAGCTTCTCATTTTAACTACTCAAATATGGCTTCTCATTTTAACTACTCAATTAAGCTAAAATATGTAAATAGATGTTCATAAAATTAGATTCTACTATCTGTAGACATGTCAATTTGGCCAGATTCGAAGCCCCAAACTCCTATTTCATTGAAAGTATCCTTTATTTGACTATTATTTGATCCGGATCACTTTGTGGAGATGAGCTAAGGACGTTGGTGAAAACCCCCGTAAGTTGGGAATGGACCAATGATTTCCGGAGTAATGCTGTAACTTTTAAACAAGAGTCACGCGTTAATCGTGAAAACATGAAGCTTGCTCAATGACCAACCTTAAATGGTCCATAATTGAAGGTCTCGGATGTACCGCATGAGTTTTGCAACATTCGGGGTTTCCGACAAGTCATTTCGGTAGGCGTCGATCTATAACGACTTTTCGTTACGATTTTTGGATCCGTGTTGACACGGCTATCCCGAACCACGTGTTAGGCCTTTCCGGTCATCACCGGGCCTTTTCGGGTCGTTGGAGTCGATCCTACCCATACATTGTCCTCCACCAGGGCCACACTGTCGTTTCAGTCGATTTTAGAATTTCTTGGTTATTCTCGATTTTTTCTGAGGATTGTCTCACGTTTACCGGTTAAGCTCGGATATTTCGATGATTTTAAGTTTTCCAATCGTACCGGACTTGTTCAGTTATCATTTTAAGTCATCCCAAATTGACCCGAAATTCCTCGACCGAAACCGTGCCTTTTCTTAATAAGTGAGCATTCTTATTGATTTTTATTTTATTTTTATTATTATCAATTTACTTTTCTTAAGCATTCATTTATTTCTCTTATAATACTTATTATTTATTATATGCTTTTGTTTATCATTGTCATCTTTGCTTAAAAGAAGATATTTTATCTTACATTATTTGGTCAGCCTTACTATTATTTATTTCATTTGTTCATGTTATATAATAAACTATTCACCACTAAGTTTATCATTTTCTTTTCAACATATACCCGCTGGTTCTTAAATGTGGGAGTGGGTTAATTTCTCTCCTTGGAGACAATAACACATGCCAAACATCATACCTGAAAAGTACAAATGGACTAGAGCATAACTTGTGTACTAGAATGACCAAACTCCTCCACTACTGTGTAGGCTAGAAGGATAACGTTTCTATACTTTGTGCAGATGTTTGGTGGACGTGTATTTTGCTTAAAAAAGTAAAAACCTGAAAGTTGGTCATATGCCAAAGCAACCACAGAATATTCCCTACAAGGTGCGAATCAAGCAATTGAATTGTGGACACATGTTGCATAATAATTTGCAGGCATAAGGATCCTAAGCACTGAAATTTGATACTAAAACAACGATTTTGTAGTAAACAATACAGACGGTTGAAAGGAAAGTAAATAAGATATAAGATGAAGCAAAGAATTAAACTATAATAGAAAAATAAAGCCAAGTATTTGAGAAACAATCTGTTAACGTGGTTGGCCAGTTAACAGAATTGTCATGGTGGATCCTAATTTGGCCTGGTAGAATAGATCCTTTGCAGATTCTGGTCAGAAAGTCTGGGCTCAGCAAGATCAGTCAAGGATTTCATGTTGGGATCGGCCATCTCAGCCAATCAACTGGAAGAAAAGTCGGTCCATGATCAGCTTCCATTGGCTCTTCAAATTTTGAAAAGCAAAAAAAAATCATGAATATAATCAAGGGTAAAGGAGTGACAGTTCCCATTGAAAACTGGAGCATAAAAGGGCACTAAGCATAGCTAATATATTAAAGTTACCAGATCTGATCATACCAGACACAGCACTCAACACAATCATCTTTCTCACCCATTAGGGCATGGAAGATACAAGGGTGTCTATGCCACCACCTTCAGCATTGATCCGGCCCCAATTGGGGTGGGATTGGCTGATCCAGCTGCTCAGAACTCAACCCAGAAGGAAACCCCTTCAAGGATTGGGCTCCCCACCCCACCCGGGATCAGGTCAGCAGGTGCTGATCTTGCAAACCAAGGGATTAGCCATCCTATGCCAGGATCAGCTGATGTGAGTAGTAATCAGCCAATCCAATTATACTGCTCAACTCCTGGGCTGACCATTTCACAGCCAATCCATGTTCAATCAGGTAATTTTGGCCAACCCATGACTGGTACTTGGTTCCATCCAATGGGCTAATCAAATCGATGATTCAGGTTTGGTACTGATCTTGCCTCAGTCAAATCAGCAAATGTGGCCAATTTGTTCACATTGGATTCTGATAGGCTTTCATCCGTCCAGGACTCCATCCCGCCTTCTTTCTCTGGTAAAGGACATTGATGGTGAATTCTTAAAAACACTAAACATAGTTTAAGGCATCTGAAAAGCATTTGACTAGAATATATAAGGGGAACGGAACTTTTCAGATAGTTCTGCATTTTTTCTTGCCTTAGATAAATGTACCTGGAGACCATAAAATTTGGAAAAGTCAAAGCACAAACAGTCAAACAACAAATAGATTAGTTGAATATTAGACGTAGGCCAGTCCCTGATGCACAGTAACTCCAGAGCATATGTTACATAAAGAAAAGCAGCTGAAGGAGGTACCTTATAGATCTCTCATGCAAATGCAAACACATGTATTCAATTCTAACCAGTGCTTATATCAGTATATGCATGGCAAACCTTAGTTTCCTGTGCCTGATCTGATAAGCTACCCATCTTCGATTGCAAACACGATCTTTCCTTTTCTTGCAAAACATCCAATTTTCTTTGAAGGATTTTTAATTGCTCACAAGCATAATAATGTTCAGAAGACAACTCCTTGACTTTTGACTTGAGAACCTAAGACAAAAGGCATGTTAAACAAACTTAGTAGCATATGTTCAAAGTTTAGTATGGCATAACTGTGATGGTAAACTCAGTTCTGATGATCTTACATCTTCACAAACAATTCTGCTGATTTCCAACAGTTCAAGATCATCCCTCAGATGAGTGATCTCCATTGAATTTGCTATGCTGCGGCAAAAATTAAAATTTTATTAAAAACACCTTTTTTTTGTTGACACCAAAATTTGCCACAAAAAATTGTAGATATCCGAGTCCACCTCAAATTCGGACGTCCAATTCCTACTTGAAGTTGGACATCCGAATTCTACTCAATTTGGTATACCCGCATCCTACTCAAATTTGTATGTCCAAATCCTACTGTAAGTCGGACATCGGAATCATATTCAAGTTCAGACATCTGAATCCTACTCAAACACATGCTAGAATCCTACTCAAGATCGAACATCCAAATACAACTTGAAATGAGATATCCAAGTCCTACTCAATTTCGGATCCCAGATTTTGTTTGAATTTGGATTCCGGATCCCAGAGGAACCGGGTTCCCGCATTCTATCAAGTCCGGATGTTAGTTCCAAGACAAATCCGGATCTCACTTCCATTTCGGATAAATTCCAGACCCGAGGAAAGAAGGAATCAATTTTCAAATTTACAAAGATAGAGGTGACTGTCAAAAAATGAATGAAAGAAGTGCTCCGAAGTCTTGTTTTTGGAACCCCATTACGACCCACTTTCGGAGCCAAGCCTGGGGAATTTTCAGAGCTCCCTTTGGACCATTGTTTAGTTATTTGCGGGACTTAAATCAGCCTATTTTCGTAGCTCACCAATGGGCCTATTTGTGGGCCACTTAAAAGGACAAAATGAACTGATTATCGGCCTTAAATGGGGCCACCCCACAGCATATCAAGAAAGAGATGAAAATTAATCTTAATCTCTTGATTTGACATGTAAGAGAATGAAACGCATGGGTTTCCAATTTTAGATCCTTGAGATAGCAACTCAATCAATGCTCATTAATGCCCAATCTCCCCCTCCCCCCTCTCTCTCTCTCCTGTGAAAGACAGAAGACCAAGAAGAAAGCATCAGCTCCTGCTGTTGCGCCCTTCCTTGTTGCTGCTGATGTGCTAGAAAGAGAGAAAGGAGAAGAGCATCTGCGACTACGACAGGTAAGAAGAAGAAGAAGGGAGGAGGAGGAGCACCACCCCTTCTTTTACTGGGGTGTAGCACCAAGAAACCACAAGAAAAGAAAAAAAGAAAGTAATGGAAAGGGGATGGTTCCCCACTGATGTGGAACCGAATGAGCACCAAGCCTTAGCTAGCAAGTCAAACAATATGCCAAGAAGTATTTAACAAGTTAGGTAACTACTACATCAAACGGAAGGAGCCTGAGGGACAATCCCACTAGGTGGGAGGACAGAACTAGGTCATCACAAAACGATCAACATAACTGATCAACATAACTGATCTACGTATCAGCAGTGATAAATGAACTAGCTAGGAATCCTACTCACCGTTCAACATGGCGAACGGAGTATAATAAGTGAGCAAGTATATTTAATCAGGCTAGGAAATCATACCTCCATGCCTCGGCATGGGCATCGACTGCTTACGAAGTCCTGGATCCAACTAAGGGTGTGGAAATGCACGATCACCGACATGTATGCCGCTGCCTCAATATTCTATGCCGTACTGCTTGCCAGTTGGAGTCATGGGTTGCACCACTGGGCCGTTGTGTGTCTACTACAAGACGGAGCATTTATCGTACAAGAGGGGGTGCAGCCTAAGGGAGGAGTGCCATTGAGGCTAACGGTGGAACGGAAGGGTGCTCAGGTCGGAAAGGAGAAACTGGGTGTGAGGGGGGCTGGATGGGGGTGCTGTTGGGGTGACGCAAGTCATGGGGAAGGGGTGGAGTTCTCTTAGGGAGGAAGGGGGCTGGGATGAGGAAGGGGGATCCAGATAGGCCCTAAACAAGGGCAGGGGTGATGGAAGGGGGGCAGAAGTGAAGGGGAAAGGGGGCTTGTTGGCGTACATTTTTTTTCAAAAAAAAGGGAAGAAGACAAATGGGCCAACAAGAACCAAACCTGAAGCAGGGGGAAAGAGCCCATAATTGAGTCAAATCAGGCCCAATTGGGAACCCCAATTTGTGCCCAATTGACCAGACTATGAGCCAATGTAAATCAAAAAAAATACAGCCCATAAGGAAGCTGGCGTACAGCCCAGCAGGAGCAGGGCGTGGCTGGGCCACGGTTGCCCACTGCAGGCCCAAATCAGGCCCAGCCCACTTCAGCTCCGGTGTGAACAGGCCCAGCCACGCCACCTGCCACCTCAGCCCATTCATTAGTCAGTTTATGGAGGGGGGAAACCGAAGAGGCCAGAGGGAGATCAAGGGACAGCCAGTCAATCAATGGGATTAAATGGAGTAACCTCCATGGGGGAGGCCAAGGGTCACCAACGTACACATACCTGCTGGCTATTCATCTGCCCCCCACTCTCTATAAAAGGAGGAGGGGCGCACCAGCCAGAGGGGGGGGCTTCTTCAGACGCCGATAGGCTGCCGGTTTGTCCACTGCACCTGCTGCCCACTGCGCCATGGATTGCAGAATCGGTCGATCCGGATCGGGATCGACCGATTCTTGGATCGGATCGGTACCTACCGATCCGATTCCTATCGGAATTAGCGATCCAGCCGGGAGTCCCGGCTGGATCGGCCGGAATCGATAGGATCGGTCGATCCCGGACCGATCCACCCGGATCGATCCCAAAATCGGTCGATCCGGACCGATTCGCCGGAAAACCGGAAGACCCGGAATCGAACCGATTCCGAGATCGATCCGGTCCTGTTTTAAGGTCCGATCACCCCCTATTTGGGGTCGATCCGGACCGATTCTCCCCCCACTTGCCCCCTTCGGCTTCTTCTCCTTCCCCCCAAGGCGCCTTGGAGATCTAGGGCTTCAGCATCCGGCGATCCAGCATTTGGAGGGGCGATCCAGCCTATTTAAGGCTTAGGGAGGGGCGATTCACCTTGGGGAGGGGCGATCCACCCTAAACAGCACAAGGTTTGTAAGGGGGGGGGTTTCAATCTCCTTTCCCCTCCCCCCCCCGGGCCTTGGCCCCTGGCCGGCTGCAGCATGGGATCCCCCATTGGGGGGGGTTATTTCACCCCCCAAAGGGGGGGGAATTGCACCCCCCAAGGGGGGATTAGCACCCCTTCGGGGGGGGTGAACGATCACCCCGAGGGGGTGATCGTTTTTTACGATCCCCCCTAGGTGGGGGGGCTGCAAGATAAAATCCCCCCCATCGGGGGGATTATTTCACCCCCAACGGGGTGGAATTGCACCCCCGAAGGGGTGATTAGCACCCCTTCGGGGGTGTTCAACGATCACCCCTCGGGGTGGCGGCCTACGATCCCCCCCCAGGTGGGGGGGGGCTGCGGCATAAAATTTCCCCATTGGGGGGGATTATTTCACCCCCAATGGGGGTGGAATTGCACCCCCGAAGGGGTGATTAGCACCCCTTCGGGGGTGTTCAACAGTCACCCCCGAAGGGGTGACTGTTTTAGGGTTCCCCCCCTAGGTGGGGGGGGGCTGGAATTGCTTGGCCTAATATTGTGTATGGTTTTGTGTTGTAGATAAGATATCGGACGAGGAGCATGGCACCGGACCCGCAGAATTTCATGACATTGGATGGCAACATGGCCATCTCCTTGATTCAGATAAGAAGAGAGTTAGATGCAAGTGGTGCCAAAAAGAGATGAATGGAGGTGTGTATCGGCTCAAGCAATATATAGCCGGGACGGGTGGCAATGTAAAGAAGTGTGATAAAGTACCGGGCCGAGCCGAGGGAGGAGATGAGGGCATATATAATCGGAAGGGCATCACGAGGGAGGTGAGAATTGGTCGAGACAAGACCTACACGACGAGTTGCTAGGTCGGAGAGACGCCGATCTTATGGCCGGAAAGAGCAAGAAAGGGAAAGGGCCGGCACGTGAAAAGGGTCCAAGTTGATTCTTCATCTTCATCGGATGAGGAAGAGGCCCGTGTTAGGAGAGTCGTTCACGATAGTAGGGCTCGTGCCCGTGAGGATGAGGAACGAAGACGAGGAGCAGGAGGTTCGGCTTCTAGACGATCTGATGTGGGGGCGGGGACACGCCCTGTTCGAGAGCCTGAAATTCGGAGGACACATTCTGTTCGACCGATGCCGACTGGAGACACTGCCATGTATAGGGACAGTGGCAGAGGTCAGAGGGGTATAATACAAGCATTTAAAGGGGTGAAGGCATCGACTGGGGCAGCAGAGAAAGGCCTTAAGCATATGGTCAAGTTCTTTCTACATGCAGGTAAAGATTTGTTGAAGTTGTGGTTAGCATTTGCTTGTCGATATGAATTTCTTATTAGCTTAGCTATTATTAACAACCCTCTCTTTTCCCTTATTTTGTTTTTGAATTTGTAGGTGTCCCGGCACGTACGACCACCGATCCATATTTCCAGACTATGGTTGATGCGATTGGTGAGGCCGAGCCGGGGTTGAAAGCCCCTACATCAAAGTATATATATGAAACAGGCTTGGATGAGGAGGTCGATGAGTTGACGTCATGGATAGATGGATTCAAAACCATCTGGAAGGAGAGGGGGTGCACTGTAATGTGCGATGGATGGACTGGATTCACAAGGAGGTCACTTATAAACTTCCTTGTGTATTGTTCTGAGGGCACCGTATTTCTGAAGTCGGTTGATGCATCAGGCCAGGTGAAAAATGCAGATTAGCTATTTGGCTTGATGAACAATGTGGTGGATGAGATAGAGGAGGCCAACATTGTGCAGTTTGTCACAGACAATGAGGCATCATATAAGGCTGCAGGAAAGAAGCTAATGGAGGCTCGACCTCACTTATTTTGGGTGCCCTGTGCGGCACATTCTATTGACCTGATGTTAGAAGATATTGGTAGGGATGCTAATGTCAAGTCCTTGGTCAACCAAGGACAACTTATCACCTCATTTATCTATGGCCATCCACAACTTTTACATATTATGAGGCATCACACTGATGGTCATGATTTGATCAGACCGGGTCCCACAAGATTTGCCACTCATTTTATTGCATTAGAGAGCCTATACAGGTACAAAGCTAGTTTAAAAAGGTTCATTCTCTCCACTGCTTATCAGGAGTACATGGATACATACAGGAGCTCCTTGGATCAGTATGAGATACTGCTAAAGATGGAGCGGTGATAGAAGATAACGGTGGTGGGAGAAGGTGCGGTACTATTTGTACGTCATAGAACCTTTGGTGCAGTACTTAAGTTGGTGGATTCAAATGACAAAAATCGGATGGGGTAAATTGTATGATGCTATGGATAAAGCTAAGTTGAAAATTAAAGATAAGCATCCCAAGTGGTTACAAAAGTGGTGGAAGGTGATTGACAACGGATGGACAAAACCCTACACCACGACATTCAAATCTTTGCAGTATAATTTAGTAGTGTAATATGCTAATGATTACAAGTTATATTTTGTGTATTACCCCCACTGTCTTTAAACTAATGGAGTAATAATGTTGTTACGGGGTACTTAGAACCCAAGGATACAGTATGGTGGTCAAGTATGTAATGATGGTGAAGTATTATCAGGCACACTATCTGTAATTAAACGACTATGTAAGACCCAAGAAGACAGAACGTGCGATGAGGTTGAAGTAAGTAATACGTTTCATATTAATTAAACTTTTAACTTTATCTCAAGAAGAGAAGATAATTGTTTTAGTTTGTGTTTTCAGATGACTTCATACAGGCACAAGATTGGGGTGTACGAGAATCCAGATTTGCAGTACTCACATGATAGGGTCCCCCCTAGTAATATGCTTACCCGAATTAATGACTCTTTGGTTAATTGATTTTTTTTTACATAACGTTACTGATGCATGTAATTGTCTTCTTTACAATTACAGCTGAGTGGTGGATTATGGTGACAAACAGAACTGGATGGAATCCACTCGCTGCCGTTGCAATTCGGGTGCTAAGTCAGAGCACATCGTCATCCCAGTGCGAGAGAAATTGGAGCACCTTCAACCTTATTCATACGAAGAGGAGAAATAGGTTGAAGACAGAAAGATTGGAGAAGCTTGTCTACTGCCATTACAATATGAGGCTGAGGATAAAGAATATCAAAGATAGGCAGAAGACATCGGAGCAGAGATTTGCACAGTTTGCAGGTGGATTGTACTAAGAAAGAGCACAGGCCCAAGCTACTCAGGGCTTGTCCCAGGCGGATGTGGACTTGGAATATCTATTCCAAGAAGAACATCCACTTGCGGCGTGGGTGGAAGACAAGGATGCCGAGGGAGAGCCGAGTTCGACCCGAACGACGGATCACGGGCCGAAGGAGAGCTTGACGGCGTTGTTGGTCGGGATGAAGACATGCAGGAAGTTGAAGAAAGTCAAGTTCCGTGCACGGCTCCACTTCCCGATCCACCCCGACTACGCCTTCTCCAAAGAGACATCCGGCCTCCGCCCCGGCCGCGCGCCTCTGCTCGGATTCCAGTTTCGGGTCCTTCTACCACCACCACCACCAAGAAGACTGGTGGATTATTTAGGGCTTTAAAGAAAGTATGCTTACCTTCACAGCAGGCAAGTCAAGGAGATCCTACATTGAAGAGGAAGAAGATAAGTATCAAACGGCGACATCATCTCCTTGACACCGAGACCACTCAGCCACCTTCCTCATATGAGGATGAAGAAGAATTTGTGCCACCCACACAACAACAGCGTAGGGGGGGTGGAGGTGGAGGTGGGGGTGGCGGGAGCATAGGTGGAGGCGGGGCCTCAGCCTCAGGGGGAGGTGAGGGTGGGTCGACTAGTAGTGCTCGGACGAGTGGAGCAGGTCCAGATGATTTGAGTGATAAAAGACACTCATGTTCGAGTGGCAGGGGCAGCGGACGGTGGACGAGGTTGAATGTTTTTGACGATTTTGCATCTTCCTATCCAGAGCCTGCCTCAGATAGTGAGCCTGGCTATCCACCTCCACCATCTTTTTTACCTCCACCTCCGACTGATCAGGGAGTTTATGAGTTTACCGACATGGCCCAGTCTTTATTTTCTTATGGATACGGGCCAATTATGACTGGCCCTAATCAATGGAGATTTGCAGAAAATCAGAATGACCAGGACAGAGATCCAGATCCAGATCCATCCTACTCCGGACATTACCATAGTTGGTGGTGATGCATATGTATAATGTATTTCTTTGTTTATTTCACGCAATGTAATATGAGTGGTAAGAAGAATATGTGTTGTACAATTTGTGGAGTTGGGTATGATTGTTTGTTTGGTAAAAACATGTATCTTATTTGATGCATGATGTGTTCTATTGTGTGATTGGATATGATATGTGTTCTATATGATTGATTGTTAATTTGTTATATGAATGAGTGTTCCCTATATTTTTTCACATTTTTCCTGAGTCCTATGTATTTTTATTGATTTTTTGGCGATTTTTCCATATTTTTTCGAAAAGCCAAAAAAAAAAAAACCGATCCAGACCGATTCGGCTCCAAGAGAATCGGCCTGGATCGGTCCGATCCGATCCGATCCGGATCGGATCGGACCCCACCGATCCAGGATCCGATCCCGATCCGGCGATCCTTGCACTGCGCTCCTGCTACCCACTGCACCTGCTGCCTGCCGCCAAGAGGAAGAAAAGGAAGAAGAGAAGAAGACAAGGTAGGAAGGAGTAATACGTACTAGCTATGTAGCCCTCTAAGGGCACTCTTTTCAACCTGTTCTAGCAGCCCTCTCCTACCTCTTATTCATCTGCAGAAAATGCCTCATCTCGGCCAAGGATTGTCATCTCGGATCTCGGTTTCATCTCGGAAGCGTGAAAGAGAAGAGATCTCGTGAGATATGCAAAGATCCTTAAATAAATAAGGTAGTTAAGTTAACCCAGTTTATTTCTTCTTTTATTTACAACTATAACTTCGTACCTAACCTTACGAGAGAACATACCAAGGGCTGAAAGTTGTTATGGCCTGATGCAATCCAATTTGCCTCCCACTATATTTCGCTAAAAAGTTTGTTGAGTCAAATGAGACCTCTAACTTAGATGGTAATATCACTGGGATGAGGTACTTGGATAGCTAAATGTAGTCCTTCGGATAAGAGAAAAAAGAGAAAAGTAGAGGACATAATAAAGAGTGGAGATTTGTGGAAGATTGTAAAGAAAACCTTAAACATCGTCCAACTCATAGTGAAGATACTTAGGATAGTTGACGGAGATAGAAAAATAGACATGAGGTGTTTATATGATGCAATTGAGAGAGCAAAAGAAGAAATCTTAAAGACAGTGTCCGACTTCGCCAAATGATGGGACATCATAAATCGTCATTGAAAACGTATATTACATCAACCCATACATGCAACAAGTATATTTTCTTAGTCATTTACTTACTGTCTTTATATTTTAAATACACATAAGTTGTCTACTAATATTACTTTGTTTGTAGGTTACTTTTTCAACCCACGATATTACTATCGTCCACATTTTAAAGTAACGAACGAGTTGTTAGATGACATGAACTGTGTCATCCGACGAATGCTCGATGACGACAACCGGGCTATTATCGCCTACAACAAGATGTACGATTACAAAATGCGGGCATTTCACTTTGAAACGAGTAGAGTGGAATGAGTTGTGATGCTACAAAGTCCAGGTACATAACATTCTTTTTCATCAGTTACTTAGTTAATCAAAATGTACAATATACTTTTGTAACACATTCAATTTATGCAGTTGATTGGTGGATGGAACATGGTAAAGCATTAGGATACGAAAACTTGGTGGATGTAGCCATCAGCGTCCTAAGACAAACCACTTCGGCTTCAGACTAAAAGAGAAACTGGTCTACATTTAGCTTGATTCATATGAAACAAAGGAACAAGTTGATATCACAGAGACTTGAAGACCACGTGTATCGTTATTACAATATGAGGTTAAAGTTCAATAATTTAAAGAGCATGAAGAAAAACTAGATAGAACAAAAAACTGGATATCACAAGCGATGGGACGTCAGATGGAGTAGCTACTAATTGAAGAAGGTGACAACAATTTGGATCAAATATTTTACGAGAAGAATTCCTTTAAAGCTTGGGTCAACGACTGAGAAGAGTTGGGAGAACCGAATCTCAACCCGGAAGACCGATAATGGGCTGAAGGAGTGATCGACGATGTCCCTCTGGCCGAAGAATTCCAAATCCCTCCCTCCTTAGCAAAGCGACAGAGAACTAGAGAAGGAACTAGTCGAGATACACAAAGTAAAAGAAAAGGTAAACAAGTTATAACTGATCCTCTTGATATTGCAAATGCTGATACAGTTGAAGACAATCGAGAGGACACGTTCGAGCCGAACATCTAAGTACATTACCAAACTTCCGAGAATTCTTCTTCAAAGAGTAATAACGACGATGAAGTTGGATACGAGGGTGGTCATGGATTGTAGAATTAACTAATCTGTATTGGGATTGGCCGATTCCTAGATCAGATCAACACCTACCGATCTGGCTTGGACTTCCGGCCAGATCGGTCGATCCCAACCAATCCCCTACAACCCAGAAAGGTCCAAAATCGGATTGATTCAGGACCCGATTTCAGATCATTTTTCGATCCAATCCCCCTAATAAGGGAGAGATCAGATCGATTCCCTCTTCCCACCCCTCATTCTCACTTCCCCCTCCCCTTCATCGTCTAGGGCTCCCCCTAGACCTCTCCCCCGAACGATCCAACTTGAGCAGTGGCCGATCCCACCCTAAACAGGGGGGGGGCTTCCCTTTATCACCATAAAAAAATTATTTTTCTTCGGGAGGCATTGCCCCCCTGATACCTCCCACAAGGGGCGCTACCCCCTTGACCCCCGCAACCTGACCCCTAATCCGCGACTACTCTGCACACCGCATATGATAGTGTAAACATATTAATATATTTTACTATCACTTATACTATCACATATATAGAAAATTCATAATCATAAATATATGTTATGTACTTAAATTTTATAAAGATCTATTTTAATTATCTTACCTCTCTTATATGATAGTTTCTTGAAAGGAACTTACTTTGTATGGCATTGTTTGATAGAATGTCATCCACATTGTTTTTAAATTTTTTATTTATTTCTATGATTTTCCAAATTTTTTCTCATTTTTTGAAAATTTTTGTGATTTAGAAAAATAAAAAAATTGATCGATCCAGGATCACCCTTTCTTCCGAAGGATTGGCCAATCCGATCTGGATCAGATCCAAATCGGATCGGTGGTCACCGATCCCGATCTCGATCTTGATCCGCGATCCTTCAGGGTGGCATTGTTTCACAAAGACAAGGGTCCTAGAAGTTGGGTATATTTCCTACAATTAAAACAGCTCAACGCTTTACCAGCAAAGAGCAATACACCCATGCGACCCAAGACAGCGATCATGGTGTAAGGCCGCAACATGGATGAGGTCAACATACGCAACGAGCTGGAAGACAATACCACGATGCCTCTAATAATGCAAATGATTCATCCCAAGCCTCTTGATTCCCTACATATGGCCAAAAACATTACGGAATGAATTATGTGGATTTATCAGACACTTCGATTCGATCGACCTATAGTTACGATAGCTATGATGATTTTTTTGGATCCAATCTTAGGAAGGTATTTCGAAGGAGTGGTGAATATAATCGTCATGCATATATGTACCAAACTATGTACTCAACCTAAATGTGATGGGAAGAGTACATAAACTACATAGAAAATGTAGATCTTGTCATATTGGAATAAAGTTGATGAATTACGTATTTAAATTATGTCACTTATTTTTTGTGAATTTTTATATTTTTTCAGTTTTTTCGCATTTTTCTTGGATTTTTTTGAATGTTTCAAAAAAATGAAAAATTCTAGGTCGCGACCCAAGTTGCAACCTGGTTGGACCGAGTCGGTCTGGGGGCCGACCGACCCGGTTGCAATCTCCGACCCCACCAACCTTGGATACAAGTACAAAGTTCTCAATAGAGTTATATTTCATAAGGACTAAACGAACTAAGGAAAGAGGGTGATAAGGGGAATAGCAGCCTGTCTCAGTGCTAATATTCATACTGGTAGTTTCTTACATTTTTGTGTTTGGTTTCATGTTTTTCGCACACTACCTTTCTTTTGTACAAAACTAAGTTCCTAATTCAAGCCAGAAACCAGAGAGAAATTAGGTGGTTAGATTAATTAATGAATATTCTTCACTTTCATGCATATATATCCTATATTCAAGAATTGTCTTTACCCAATATCATCAATTATTTAAATATCCAAGGATCTGCCTGCAATTCTGAACATACAATCCATGCAAAAGAACGTTTCTTTCCAAGAATGGCTGATGCTTGGTAAAGGATCATATTGGAAGCCAATGTGTAAGAACGGGATTCAAGAAACAATAATTTTAATGTTTTTGCAAACATAACAAAGCACAGCCAACAAGAGCAAAAGAGAAAAAATAAGATAGATATGATAATCTCCTACCTGCAATTTCTTGCTGCTGCTGCATCTTTCTCTGAAATAGACAACTTTTTCTGGAGGTCCTTGCATAATCTTTGCCAAGATTCCAGTTCACTATTCACCTGCATTGCCATGGATCCTTTTCAGATTTACAAAATAATGTGTACAAATAAAAGCACACATTTTGCATTAAGAAGAAAAAAACAAATATACAGGAAGCACAGGTCAAGATAAAGGGTGGAAGAATGTGTCAGATTGGATTGGCTTGGGTCAACTGATCCAATCAGTTTTTACACCAACCAATCACTTGAAACATCGATAATGAGTGCATATTTTGCATTAAGAATAAAAAACACAGGCCAGGATAGAGTTGTATATAGGACCAAGTAAGAACACATTGAATCAGACACTGTATTGACCAATTGATCAGTTTTAGGGCTAACTGAATCTGAGATGGTTCAGCCTATCTTTTCCAGCCTTCCAGGAGACAACTGGGACCAGGATCTGCCTGTAGTGGGGCCGGAGTGGCCATAGTGACCAACCTTGCCCACTTCAGCCCCAATCCCGACTAGGCCAACTTCATTTCTTAAATTTTTATATTTTTATTATTTTTAGTTACTTTAATAATTTTAATTTTTTATTTTAAGCACCATAGATAAGTCCATAGAATGCAATCTCTCGAGGATCTTTATCTCTCTCTGTCTCCAAGAAATGAGATTAATATAAATATCTATTATCTTTTAATTTCCACCATATGTTGATGACTCCAACTTTAAAACTTCATATTAATGAAAATTGTCTATATCATTCATATTATCTCTTATTTTTCTTCTTCTTTCTTTGACAAAGCCACAATTTTATTGATAATGCTAAAATTGATTACAATAAAAATGAAAACCGAAAAGAAAAGAAGTAGAAGGGAGAAAAGAAGAGAACTACTAAGATGGAAATAGACTCAAGTAGAAATAAATGTAAAAAAGCTTCCACGTGAGGAGAAAATCATCATAGGGTCTCCAATCTTTGACAAGTTGGCACATCCAGTGACAACCAAAGAAGGATTCCCAAAATATTCCTTGAAGATAGAGCACTCCAAATAGATCATAACATAGCAGGAGAATAAAGTTCCATAATCTCCGCTCTTTTCCCCAAAGGAAATCCATATTGAAGCTTCATTTCTTTTTCTTATTATTAAACATTAATTCAGTTAGGGGACTTCACAAAGTTTTCACCGTTAACAATTCTATTGTTGCATTTATCCAAAATCTTATCTAGATGTTGTAGAATTATTTATACTATAAGTTATAAATTAAGATGTCTATCTATGCTATCAGAGGTGTGAGGTGCCCAAGGCAAAATTGTTTTGAAGAAGTTCACACCCGGTCTTACTCAAAGAGGTGCCTTAAATGCACAGTCACATGTCAAAAATTGTATAGCATCAGGATCCTCTTTATCGAAAAGTTATAACTCTAGCCCCAATCTTCACTCTTCCCGTTACTATGGTTTTAAGAGGAGGTAATTTGACAACTTTACCCCCTCCCCTCTTACTAGAAGACATCAGATGGCTGCTGGAGTCAATGGCTTTCCTAATGCTAAGGAATAAATTCCACAATTTCTTGATGGCTTGTCAAGAGCAAATGTACCTCCTTCAATGCACGTCGTCGGATGGCTTGACAGATCAAATTTCTGAATTATCTCTTTGAAATTTCTCATGGAAAGTATACAGAACACTGGGATCAAATTTCTCAGAGGAAAATTGAAATTCTGGAAGAGTAATGCTATGCAGTATGAACACAATCGGCAACCACTGTGATAACCACAAGAGAAAAGTACCGGGCTCCTTTAACAGGCAACCACCGCACTCCTTGAACAAGCAACCAGAAGAGGCAACCACTGCAAACACCGTGCTGACCACAAGAAGCAACCACCGCAATCCTTGAACAGACAACCAAAAGAGGCAACCCACTGTAGTCCTTTCTGAAATCAACTAGGGTTTCACCAAGACAAGAAGGGAAGAACGGGGGAACGCAGAGAAGAGGTGAAAGGTGTGAAGACTAGAGCACCGATATCTCTTCAGAGATCTGTGTGAGAGCGATCACCAGGCAGACCTAGGTTTTCGTTGAAGAGGAGGCAAAACGGGGAGTGAACATAGAGAGAGGAAGAGAAGAGACAAAAAGGGGCGATCATGGGATAAGGATTTTGACTCTGTCAGTGTCAACTGTCAAGGGTAAGTTTGACATTAAAAAAATAAAATGGAGGGGAGACAGATGTCGATGGAGTGGACTGGAGGCAATGTTCGTAAAGTCTTAAGGCGGTCGTGAGGCGGTTTGTCGAAGCCTCACAAGGCGTAAGCCTCAAAACTTATTGAGGCGTAAGTCTTATCAAGTTTAGGAAAAAAATATTTGATGGTTAAAACTATGAAAGTTGCGGGGAAGAATAAAATAATATTCAAACATAATATGAAAAGTGTGAAACTCACTCATGCAAAAGATTGAAACTAGAAATAGGTTAGTGTAGAGGTCCACAAAAAGAAATAACGGTTGGTGCAATTGACACTAAAAACTCTATTAGTTCATATCTCCATTGTTAGAGCAAATCTTAATTCTCAAAACTCAAAACAACTTAAAAAGAAGCTAAATATGTAAACAGCTGATCAAAATAAATTATATATGTCTTCATTCTCGCTCTGGTCTGAGTCATCCATTGAGTCATCCATATATCTAACAACACGATCCTCGTTGTCTTCAATTTCATTTGTGCCAATCTCATCATCTTCATCATTATCCAAATGTTCTTCTATCATCAGATTTATCACTTCTTTATCTTTATCTATAAAAAAAATAAAATTATTACATTGTAAACATTGTAGCATTAACAACACACTTGAGAAGTGATAACTTACTAGTACTAGTACTTTCTCCTTGTTTCCTTTTTCTAGAATTCTTTTCACGTGTTTCCATTCCAAACTCTTCTAAGTCATCTTCATGAATTGGTGGATTAAGAATATCAATTTCATCATACCCCTCCCCCCCTGTCAACTATTCATCATCTGAATCCATCTCATTCCCCTCAAGATATAAGGGATTTTCCATTGCCTTCTTTTTTGCAGCTCTTTCTTTCAATTTCAGGTTGAACATAACAAAGACCAAATCATTTAATCTTTGTTGTGACAACCTATTTCTTCTTTTTGTATGTACCTAAAAACATAAGACATTTTACTCGCATGCCACAAAACAATTAGTTACTTGCTACTTGCTGAAAAGTAAATTGTAAATATAAGATGTAATTACCTGGTTAAAAGCACTCCAATTGCGTTCACAACCAGATGCACTACATGTCAGACTCAAAACTCGGATAGCAAAATGTTTTAACTCTGGAGTTTCATCACCATATGCTAACCACCAATCAGCTGAGAAAATAAAATAAACAAATTATAAAATACACTTCAAAATTTAACTAATAACTAATTAAGTACTACTGAATATGTAGAAGTACAGTACCTGGACTTCTCATCTTTCTTGATATTGTAGCTAATCTATCTCCAAACATCCCTCTTGCATTAATAAAAGTATCAAGTTGTAAATTTGCTTTTAATTTGGCATCCTCATCCTTAATCATTCTATCCATACAACTGTACAAGCCAAGTTTGACTTTAGGATGTTGTGAAAATGAAGATTCATACTGCAATTGTGGATTTAAGAAGTAGCATGCTGCATGTAATCGTTGGTGCAATTGACACTCCCACCTTTTATCAATTATTTTCCAAACTGTTTCATACTTTTCTTTTTTTCCATCCATGGCTTCAGCAATTTTTTCTTTAGCTTTGTCCATTGCCTCATATATAAAACCCATTGGAGGATATTTCTCACCATCTACCATTCGTAGTACACTCACTAATGGCTTTATAGATACAACTACAAAAGCAACACCTCTCCAAAAGTGTTTGTTTTTTATGATGATATTTTTAACAGACTTTCCAATCGGTTTCTTTGCATAAGTACTTTGTGTGAATTTTCTACAAGCAAACATCTCTTGAAGTCCTTCTTTTGAACCAAGAATACTATTTAAAGTAAGAAATGCAGTGGCAAATCGAGTTGTAGCTGGTCTAAGAAGTTCTTTTCCAAGTTTTTGTTTCATAAAAGCTTTCAACCATGCATGAGCATAAATAAAATTGATAACCATTTTTACCTTTTTGAATATTGCTGCATACAATGGCAACTCAAACAAATCTTCTAAAATTAAGTCAAGACAATGTGCTGCACATGGTGTCCAATACAACCTTTTCCTTTTCTCCATCAATTTTTTCCAGCTAATTTGTAATTTGATGCATTGTCTGTAACTATTTGCACAACATTATCTTCACCAATTTCTTCTATAACACCGTCAATAAGAGTAAACAATAAAGTTGCATCCTTCACCTCCATTGTAGCATCAACCGATTTAAGAAACCAAGTGCCTTTTGGATTATTCACTAAAAAATTTATCAATGTCCTTTGACTAACATAAGTCCAACCATCTGTCATTATTGTGCAACCAGTCATCTTGCATGATGCCCTAAAGTCATCCATTAATCTATTAATAGTCTTCACATCTTCTTGTAAAATCCATGTTCTCAACTCATACATCGACGGAGGCTTCAAACCTCTACCGTATTGACCAATATGCTCAATCATTCTTTTAAATGATGGGTTGTTAGCAACATTAAATGCAATGCCATTGTCAAAGAAAAATCTTCCAATAGATAGACAAACTCTACTTCTTTCTTCTTTCTTCCAATGTGCATTTAAAGTAGTTTGTGGTTTCTCCATAGCTCCTAATCCAACAAATGTATCCATCGGACCTCTATGTTGTTTTCCTTTCATTCCTTCTGAAGCACCGACAAGTGACATCTCGTGCTTTCAATGGGTAAAGAATCATCATTATTCATATATGAGCCTATGTTACAAATATTGTCCAATCTTTCTGCTGCTAACTTCTTCTTGTCTCGAAGGAGCCTTAATATACCTTTGATCTCTTCCTCAACCTCTTTGGGCACTTTTGTACATGCAGATACATTGTGATGTGTTTTTGCCAAATGATCTTTCAATCTTTTCACACCACCAGTAATTTTCTTCGCACAAAATTTACATTTCAAGTAAACATAACTTTTACCTTCTTTTGGAACTTCTATTTGTTCTCCATATTTCCAAGCAGCATCAGTCCTATTGCCTGTTTGTTTGACCTTCCCTTGATCATCACGGCTGCCACTTCCAATATTGTCTTCGGTACTCATATTGAATTCCTATTTAGAAAAAAACATTATTGTGAACAACATATTAACAAGAGCGTGACTGGTTCATAATAAAAAAATAATAAAAGAACTATTTAGTGTACTGTTTAGTATACTGTTTAGTGTTTATTTACGCATACTGTTTAGTGTTTACACTTTACAGTCTGTTTACATATATTGTTTACAGTCTGTTTACGTATACTGTTTGTTAATAAAAGAACTATTTACAGTATACTATTTACAGTTTACACATACCGTTTAGTGTTTACGTAAATTAAACACATGTAATTTCAGTATTTCACATACAGTATACGCATGTAGTTAACTATGTAATTAAGTTATACAGTTTACACATGTAATTAAACACAGTTTACGCATACAGTTAACTATGTAATTTCACATTAATTATGTTAACTAATATTTAGTGATAAGTGATAACCGGTAAGTTAACGTAAAATTATTTTTCAAAGTTTTGTACATGTTAAACAATTAAACTAACTTTTACTTAATGATGTAAAACATAATTTAATTTAACTAAGTTTGTTATTAAATTATCGGCTATTAGTTTCACTAAGTTAACTATTAAATTAAGTTATCTATTAGTTTAACTAAGTTAACTAAGTTTGTTAGCGTGTTGTTAAATACCTTACGTAAGTTATTATCAGCTATTATTTTAACCAACTTAACTATTAAATTAACTAACAAATTATTAAGCTACTTAATTTAACAATGATATCATAGAGGATTAAGAAATCTACAGAAAACTTTTTTTAAAAAAAAACGACGGTTGCACAATAGTTTTACTCGTACCGAACGGAGGGGATGGACCTGGAGAATGGAGGGTCGAGACGTATAATATAAACATTAATAAAAATAAGTAAACATTAAATAAATACTTACGCTAATTGCTATCAGCCAGCGGCCCACGCGAAGACTACCAGCCGGTCACGCTCACGGCTCGCTCGCCCAGCCTTCACTTCACCCGGTCACGCTCACGGCTCACGCGCTCACGATGTCACGATGGGACGAGTATTGGCGTCGTAGCGATGAGGCGAAGACTCCAGTCCGGTGACGGTCACCAAACGACGACAAAGCCGGAAGCCCTAGCGCTGCGAGCCTGCAACCCTGCGACGCCGACGCGACGACCTCGCCACCCGACGTCCCCTTCTTGATTCTGTGGCCCGCGAGCGATCGCCGGAAGGAGCTTGGGTCCTCCGCACTTCGAGCACCGACGGAAGGAGTCGACCACGCCACGCCCGCCACCGCAAAGACCGCCAAGCGGAAGGTGTCGACAAAGAAGTTGAAGAGGCTCGTGGTTCTTCCGGCCGCACAAGAAGGTGAATGAACTTGCCATTTATATTTTAAACTTTTCATGCAAAAAATGGAAGGCCAACGGACGCGAACCAGGCTTCCTCTTCTCTTACGGAAGTGTCCTTCCGCCTTTCTCCCGCCTCAGCGCTTCGACGCCTCGCGACGTCTTTGTTTGAACAAGGCGTACGCCTCAGGAAGACGCCGAAAGGCGTACGTTTTGGTGCTACTTTGCACCGCCTCGCCTCAAGACGTACGTTTTGACGTCTTGAGGCGTAGTTTTTTTAAACCTTGACTGGAGGTTAAAGGAATTTGGAAAGATGAACTTAACGTTTTACATATTTAGTCAACGCCAACGGACTAATTACAATGTTGAGTTGTTGACTTTCTTATTTGAACCATAAATTAATTTTCTCATTGTTTCATATATTTATTATATATCAATTTTAATACTACATACAGTTATTATCAAAATATGAAAAAAACTACTGAAAATAATTGTAAAAATTGAAATGAATGCACCAAGTTGATAACTATGTTTCCAAACAAAACCATAAAAAGACGACATGCAAAATATAACATAAAAGATATGACAACATTAAATAAATATCAAGTAACATATCAATAGCACCGAAAAAAAGACCAATAGTATTGAAGTAAAGTTTGAAACAAATGAAGTTGGAACAAGTTAATAACTAACAATCGTAAATAACTAAATAATGTCAAGTATCAACTATCAACAACATAAACTAACTCTCTGTGTCCATCTCAACAACATAAAATAACTCTCCATGTCCATCTCAACAACATAAAATAAGTATCATCAATCAGTGTCAGAATCATTAATTTGAATTTCTTTCTCCTCATCTTCGGTGTCATCTTGTTCAATGGCCGCCAACCGTTTTCCCTGGTCGCTCTCTGCCTTTTAGAAGCTGCTGCCCTGATGCTTGGACCTTCTTCTTCATCAATTCCAACAACTAATTCCACATCCCCCCATGCAAAGTCCTCGTTTTCATGCCCAATAACATCATCCTCTATAGCTATCCACTCATCAGCCTCATCAATGTCATCCAAAGATATTGAATCAAGAATCAATTTCTCCATCCTAAAATGCCAATCTCAAAATCTCTAATTATATTGAACATGAACAAAATTATTTAGCTATTTTTGCTCAAACATATTTCTTTTCTTCAAGTGCACCAATAAGAAAAAAAATACAAAAGTTGAATGCATAAGAGTTATAAGAACTATAAAGGAAAGAAGATTTCAGAATTGTCTAACATAAATGTTCGAATGGGCCCCGATTACACTCACAAGTAGATGCATAAGACACCACATTCATATGGTCATCTTTTATAATTGAGGAACTTTACTTCCTTAATTTTTTCACCAATTTGTTATAAGAAAAAATAGATTATTGAGTTTATAAAACACGTCATATTTCAAACATAGAATTAAAAAAATAAAAAAACTAACATGGACTAAATGTTTTTTGTTGTCTCATTGTCATATCTCTGCCAAACAACCACCAAGAATCTACATACATTGTAAATTTCTTGAAGATCAAATCTTGCTCTGGATTCAATTATCTTATCAATATAATCATATAATCCTTAATTTATTTCATCATCACTTTTAGGATTAAAATAATGGAATTGAGGATTAAGATAATACGCTGTTGTATGCAATGGACGATGAAGTTGAAAATCCAACCACCTATCAATGATGTACCAATTCAGTCCACAACTTTTCAACTTGTCTTCTAAGATATTCTTAATGTCTTCCTTCACATGGTCCATTACTTCATAAATGTAGACCATAGTAGGTCTCTCACCATCAACTAAATGCAAAGCAAACACAATGTTGGCACCTAAAGATTCCACTTTGTTGGATTGGGTCGGGGATTTAGTCAAATACCGATCAAGGATATAAGGGTAAAGGCAAGAGATGGACCTGATTTGTCTTACATTTAGGCTCAATGGGCTAGGGTAGGCCTATAAGTCTTATTGGGTCCAATTTACTGGGAGCTGACCCGACAAAATTGACAGCCGCATAGGATCCGTTAAGCTTGGCACCAATGAATGCCAAAGTTGGATCGAACATCTAACCCATATCTAGCAAGTTACGCCCAAAGAATCAAATTTTGAGTCATACAATGAAAGGAAATTCAAGTGCCCGTGTCAATGTTGAAATGGAGCACTCGAATGCTATCCTAATGGACTTGATAAGATGTAAACCAGAACAACATCAATAAGACAAAAACAACATAAAAGATACTTCATTAAATCTGAAAAATACTTAAAAACAAATCGTCAAATCTGAAAATTCACTTCTAAGTCACCTAATCCGTGCAATTGAATCATCAACCAAGTGACAATTAAAATAACTTCGATAAAACCAAATAAAAAACATCTTAAATACTCAAAACACCTAAAATCAGTCATCTAAAACTAAAATCAGATATAAAACAAAAGAGGAATCCAAGCTCCTAACCTTACATACACCATAAACATTCAAACCAAAACTTAAAGTTAAACAAACCAAAAACGACATCAAACATGCAAACTGACACATGTCATAAGAAAGGCAATAAAAACATCATAAAATCTCAAACATCCAACCTAAACATTTCAATCTCTAATCAATTGATTTAATGTTAAATTTTTTTTTGAAATGGTAAAACATTTCAATTCCAATTTCTAAAACTAAAACAATACTAATTCCAACATGTGTGAACAACTTTTTTTACGTCGTTTCTTTAGAAAGAAAGACATCCCCAGACTTATCTAGGAAAATAGATGATACCTAAAATATTAGGTAGTCCAATGATAGTTTAAAAAATATTAGAACCGAGGTTGGGGTTCTTTGAAAATTTTGATTTTTGACCCTTCTCCGCCAGCTGGTGCGAGTATCCGGCGTTAGCTTACATCGAGCAACGGCTCGAACGCCTTTGATTAACCATTGCGACAACCTGTTTTCGGAGACATGCACATCCACAAAAAGGTAAAGAACTCAAAAAGGCAGCAGCCTTTTGGGTCCGATGAGATGCAAACCGAAAGTCGGTTTTGTTGATTTTTTGGGTTTTGAATCAATTTGTTTGATTGATTTGTTTGTTGTTTATTTTTTGTTTCGGTTTGGCTTTTTTATTTGCGTTTGACCCGTTTGGGTTGTTTTCATTTCAATTTTGATGTGTTTGAAGTGTATTAAAACATTGTGAGGTTTTGGTTTGATTGATTTCTTTTGTTGTTAACAATCTGAATTCTGGATTTTTTTTTTGTTTTTTACGTTGGTTTTGATCCACTTGGATTTTCAAAGTGGTGTTTATTCGATTTCTTTTGGGAAGAAGTTCAGTGGATTTTAAGTGGATTTTCATATTGCTAAAATCAGATTTTGAAGTTGGTTAGAATCTGTTTTGGTAGATTGCTTAAATCTGATTTTTTTATGTTGACAGATTTAATTGAAATCTGATTTTTTATTTTGGCAGATTTTGATTGAAATGTGACTTCAGTTTGATGTGCTTCAAAACCGGTTCGGTTGTTGGATTAGATCGAGATAAGTTCAAGTTGAATTTCAGATTTCTTTTAATTCTGATTTTTTTGTTTTGACTTGCAGATTTTGTTTAGTTCTGTTTTTTGTTTGAATTTTCAGATTTGGTCTTCTATTTTGATTTTATTTTTTGGTTTGGCGGTTTGTATCGCCTCCGACCCATTGGGTCACTATTGGGTGCCCGGTTCATGCATCTCAATGTTGACATCAAAGTTTCATTTTATTGGAAAATGGAGTACATTGGAGTACAATGAGTGGTGATCCTTCCCCTAACTTTGGTTCTCCACCGGTTTAGAAAATTTTGGCATTACAATGACATGCCAACTAGTTTCTAACTCGGTGAAGTTTACCCATCCAACAAGGCTAGCCAATGACTTAGCCAAAATTGGGGGAAGGATCGACGGCTACGGTAGCTTGCCCGCACCCTCGTCCAGATCGACAGCTACGGGAACGTGCCCGCACCCTCGTCCAAGATGGAGTTCCCCGCTAGGGGTGAAGCTCCTTAATTTAAATATTGCTTTCGCATTCTGATTTTTTTATTAATTTTTTTTTAAGGCCACTCCGGGCCGGTTTATGTTCCATCGGCGTTCAAAGCCGGGCTTCAATTTGTAGGGATCGGGATGCCCATCTTGGTCTTCTTGGACCGGAAGGGCCTGCTGGATTTATGCCTGCACCTCCACTGTCTTGATGGTAGGGTAGCGGCCCGCCTGGACAAACGATCGGCCCGTTGTACGGATTCCGAAAGGGTCCGGGACATCCACTTCTACCCACCATTGCTGAAAAATGGCAGATTCTGCTCCCTGGTTGAGTGCTATAGTGCTGCCCACTTCTGGAGCTTCATGGATTGGTCCTTCTTCTTGGAAAAGCCACAAGGGGGCTGCTGGAAGGGACCTCGAGTTTGCTTCTTTTTATTTGATTGAACAGGACCTGTTAGAGGTCTGTCCGGCTAAGCCACAGAGGGGCTGGAGTTTGGCCACAAAGGGGACTGTTCGGATGGGCCGAGAATGGGCCAGAGTGATGTCTGAAATGGGACCGGTTCTGAGGTCTCGGCATAGGCTGAACAAGAGCAGTCTATTGACCAGTGAAGAGGTGTCCGTTCAAGTGGTTTTAAAGGGGCAAAAATGGGTCTGCACAAGGGGCATTTCATGGGCTAGTTAGGGTGTTTGTGGAATGCATTTAACTAAAAGAGTAAGTAAGAGAAAGAACTCCTCCATGAGCCGTCACATCTATAAGCCAACAAGAGGACTCAAGCCCTTCTCAGCCCCAAGGATGCTTGGCCAAACAAAGGAGTAGTGCAAATGGGTAGTTTCTTCCAACACTAAGATCAAGCAAGTGACAGAAAGGAAGTCATGCACAGGCAATTCCACAATTTTCCATCCGTACAAGCAGCGAATGATAGAAAGGGAGTAGATATAGTTCTACATAAACAATTTCAAGATTTCTAGTCATTTAGCAATAAGCAAGTGACAGAAAGAAAAGTATTCAGATATATGTGCACAGTCAAATTCCAAGGTTCAGCAGAACAATTGAAGAAAGAAAAATGGCACAATTATGTTAGCACGGGCTATTCCCCGACGACTTCCGTCTCTGAGAAATCACCCGTGGGGGGCATTTGTTGACACCTAAAATTTGCAAAAAAAAAGAAGGAAAAAGAAGTGATTTGAATGAGCAGTAGGAGTACAATTGGCCTAATTAAATCCTTCACCTTCAATCCTCGGCCAGAGTCTCATGGTTGGAGCCCACTATAAGTTCAATTTATTGATTAAGATGGGTTGTGTTTATTTTTGGAGCATAAACTGACCTGTTTTGGTTAAAAAAATTGCAATACGGAATGTGACTCACAAGTAGCCACGAGACCCATTGGGTTTGGTTTTGTTTTCCACTTAAGAAGTCCATAGCATCAAGCCACTGGCCCGGTTTAATCTAGACTTAAAGGAGGACATTTCAAATGGAAAAGAAAATTGAGAAAAATCTGGCACTCGGCAGTCCTGCATAAGGCAAGGTTGTTGTCAGGAGAGACAGCTTTCTATTCAGACTCCCTCCCATGGGGGACTTTCTTATACGGTTCCTATGGAGCCGCGAACAAAGTAGGATATGATCCCGAATATCATGGACCTCTCCGAGTCCATCTCAAGGCCGGATTTTCCCTGTTCGGCAAGTTTCCCATCGGATGAGGGGAAGTTGGGGGACTATAAAACCCATACCAAGGCCATCATGCACAAGGACAGAGACCGCAAGAGCAACCGAGAGCTGAGAAAGGATTCGGAAGCAAGAGGGAGAAAGAGAGAAGAGGGTACCTTCTTCTCCTTCCCACAGCGTAGGCGGGTCGATCGTCTTCTCCGAGCGAAGCCGTCGTCCCCTCCGGAAGCCGTCGTTGCCGAAGCCACCCCCTCCGGAAGCTGCCGTCGCCGTCGTCGGAATCTCTTGAATCTGTTGTCGCCGCTGTCCCCTCCGAAGGTTGCCGTCGCCGAGGCCGGAACCCTCTCCCCCTCCGGAGGCTGCCGTCACCGAGGATCCCCTCAGGAAGCTGCCATCGCCGAAGCCCTCTCCCAGAGCCGCCGTTGCCACCGCGAGCTCCTCGCGACCCCCCGCCGTAAGAGCCCCTTGCAGCCGGGTGAACAGTGCCAGTCGGGGGGATTTTTCCCCCAACTTATGTCCATCGTGGACATGTCGTAGGGCCCGCCAGGGAGAAGGATTTTAAAAAAAAAAAGAAGAAAACAGGCTGCCGGGAGGAGCCGTGGGGAGGCGCCGGTCGTGTGAGCCGCGCGCGTGGAGCTGTGCGTGAGGGCTGTTGACCCTTGGGTCAACAGGATGGTGGGGCCCACAAGAAAATTGTGACAAAAAAAAGGGAGGAAAAGAAGAAGCAGCCCGCCGGACAGGCCAGCGGGTGCAAGAAGATGGGCCTGGGCCGATTACGCAAAAGCCGCAAGACCTGCAATAGCAAAAAAGAAAAAAATTTAATTTCTAACTTTTAAAATACACAATAAACATAAAATTTAAATAAAAATCTACTAATTAAGTAAACAAACCGAGGCGAGCATCCGGCCGGCTAAAAACCCGTCTCATGGTCTCGACATAACTTAAAAGAATCAAAACAAATGGAAAAACAATAGGCCGGCTTCAAGCACACCTTTTGACCCATAATTTAAAAAATAAAATAAAACAAACAATCAATTTAAATTGAATAAGAATCTACTTAATTAATTCACAAACCGAGATGAGCATCCAGCCGGCTAAAAACCCGCCTCACGGTCTTGACTTAATCTAAAAGAATTCAAAATAAGTAGGGAAAGCAATGGGCCGACTTTAAGCATGCCCCTTGACCCTTTAAGGTAGACATACAAAGGTCTATTTAAAAATACCCCAATGTCTTACCATCAAGCTATGAGGCCGTGCATGGTCAACATGCCGCTAAGCCAATTATATGCTGAAAAAAAAAATTTAGTGGAAGAATACCCATATGTCTATCAAAGACCGGGTACCTTCCATTCAAACAAAAAAAAAGAAAAGGGGAAAAATTGACAAGTCATTTCACGACCATCAAGGGTCCAAAGGGGACTGTCATCAAGTTTGTAAAGCTCGTGGAATTTGAAGCTTCAGAATCATATGTTTTGAATGGCAGATAATGTCCTATGCATACTCACCATGTAGGAGAATGAACAATTTCATGGAATTCATGGGATGCAAACAAAAAAAAATGAAATAAAAGATCCTGCAAAAGAAGAAGAGAATCTGAAAATCTGATAACATAATCTGAAATTCAAATAAATCTGAAAATTCTAAACCTGTAAAATCTGAAGTTCAAGTAAAAATCTGAAAAATCTGAAAATCGTCAAATCTAAGGGTGCATTTGGATCCATGTAAAAGTTTTTACGATTGAAAATATTTTACACGTAGCCATTTTTCCATGGAAAAGGAAAACCAAATATCCTATTTGGTATCCAGGAAAATGATTTTCATGAAAATATTTTTAACATTTTGATTATTTGTAAACTATTTTCAGGATATTTATTGTTTAACTTTTAGAAAATATTTTATATATTATGACCAAAATTTTATTTCTTACAAATTCTTTTTCTTGAAACATGAGTTAATCATGTATTAGAAATATGTTTTAATAATAGTAAAAATCATAATATATTAGGTCGATGATCAAATTTTATAGATTTTTTAACTTACTTTGTAAACTATTCTGCTATGTTTTTAGCCTCTTCTACTAAAATTGTATTTAGTTGAAAATAAAAAATAAAATAAAAAAATTATTTTATATTATGTAATTTAATAATAATAATTTAAATTAATTTTTTATTTAAATACATCATAAATAAAGATGCCTAGATAGTTCAGTATATAATTTTATATTTTAATTATACTTATTTTAATAATGTTTTTGTAAAAAATATTTAATTTAATTTATAATTATTTTTATTTTTATAAATATATATAGTTTATCATATATATAATAACTTATATTTTAACCTACTTTTTCTATTCAATAAAACTTTGTATATTAATATACATTTAAATTTTAAACAAAAATATTATTAAATATCTAATACTCCATTTGCAATATGCGTACAGTGAGACATTGTTTTGCAAAATTTACTGTGCATCGGAAAACGGCATCCGCTTAAATTTTGCGGATGCCAAAATCCTGATTGCTTGATAGTCAAAGTAAAATGTTTTACATTGACTTGATATTTACATGCAACCAAACAAACCTATGTAATGATTAATCGGGAAAACATGCTGCGTGCAGCATATTTTACGGTGAAACAAACAGACCCTAAGCTTGTGAAACCTGTAAAGTTCGAAATCTATAGAGTCTGAAATAAAAATCTGAATTTGTAATAATCTGTAATCCATAAAAATCTGAAATTCAAGTAAACTCGAACCTATAAAAATTTGTAAGAGCCTGAAACATACAAAATCTGAAATCTAAAAATCTGCAACCTGTATAAACAAGAACATCCTCAAACAAATTAGAACTAAACCCAAACCGGATCACATGAATCTGAAACCTGCAAGCCAAATCAAACTCAACCCAATTCAATAACACAACCTTTAACAAATTGAACAATTCAAACCATAAAATCTATGTTCCGACCAAAATCTGAAAGGCATGTTGACAATCTGAGGTTTACAGAAATCTAAGCATTTAAAACTTGAACTCAAAATAAAATCAGAAAACCATAAATCAACCCATTAAAAAAAGGACCCTCAACCTTTTCAAATCAATTTGAATCAAACCATAACAGGGCCCAAATCTAAAAATCTGAGTTTAAAATACGGAAACGTGCAGAATCTGGAAAGTCTGAACTCTAAATTTCTGAAATCAAAACTGCCATCACGAAACTCCCAACCCATATAATACCCAACCTGTTCAACATCAAGATAAAACAAAATGAACTAAGCCCAGTTCATCAGTTAAATAAATTCTGCTCAACTTTAACAAAATCAAATGATAAGCCAATCTGCTTCAATCAAATCCAAATGAATCAAACAAACTAAATTCAATCTCCCAAACCAAATTGAATAAAAATCAATCAATAAGAGGTTCAGATTAATCAAATAAACCAGAGAATTAAATCAATCAAATTCAACTTAAATTAAATCAATCCAAATTAAAATAAATCATAAGGTAAACTCACAATGATCACCTGTCAAACTCAAATTAAAACCTAAGATCTGCAACTTAAATCCTTGTATAAATCAAAACACTCTAAAATTAATTAAACCCATAAACAGAATCTGAACCAAGCCATAAAGCAAACCACAAATCCAAATAAATCTCAAAACAGAACAGTAAACCAAACTTGATAACAGATCTGCCAAACAAAACTCCAAATTTAAACAATCTGTCAAGCACCAAATTCAATTCAATTTCAACTAAATAAATTCAAATGGATTCTAATGAAATAAATTCAATTCAAACAAAATCAAATTGAACCTGTAAACCAATCTGTTCAACATATGCAAGTCAATTTTAACCAAGCGAACAAAATAATAACCCATAAGCAAAACCCATTTTCTTAAAAAATAAACTAAATCAGATTTCCAAACAAACCATATTCTATAAGCTAAGCCCATATCCCATTCAAAATCAAACAATAAACAAACTGTCTCAAACTCAAACCAAGTTTAAATCAACAAATAAATTCAAATTGAATCAAACTTAAATCAATAAGCAACTCAAACAAATTAATTTAATTAAGATGAACAGATCTAACTTTAACCCAAACCAAAAGTAATTAACAAATCAAATTCAACCAATCAAGTTTAACTCAAACTAAATTCAAAGCAATTCAACTTAAATTCAAACCAAATTCAAAACAAGTCAACGGTTTGCATTCCATCAAGTTCATGGGGTTGTTTTCTCCTATGTGTTTGTGTAAATGTTTATTTGTGGTTGCATGTCTTCTATTTCCATGGATTGCTATGACAATAATCAAGGGTATTCAAGTAATCTTGATGTAATTAACGTCGGATCTTCGCACCATCCGATGGGGAGAGGTCAAAATCAATTTCAAAGAACCTAACAACCTCAAATTATAATTTTATACATATCATTGACCTAGTTAGTACTTTTATGAAATATCATCTATTTTCTAAGAAGTCAATGCTAAGGTCTAATTCAAATTCAAATGAAAAATGAATTTCCAAAATCAAAATCTTTAAATTTAGAGATTTTTGAGGTTACATCAGCTACATATTTATATAATCCTTTACCCACCTGTTTTGATCTCCGGTGTTGGATAAAGAAGAGTGAAGATGGCCACCGAGGGAGCCTTCCACCCAAGGGGGAGGTTGCAACAGCTTCTTCTTCTCCTTCCCTTCTTCTAGCCGCAGGCAAGCTTCCTGCAGCAGGTGCACAGCAGAGGGCAGCAGAGGGGCAGCAGGCAGCAAGGGGGCAGCAAGGGCTCCAGCAGCCTGTCGGCATCTCCTTCCTCCCCCCCAAATGCTGGCGCATCCCCTCCTCTCTATAGATGCTGGGGGGTCAGATGAAGAGGCAGCAGGTGTGTACGTAGATGGCCTTTGGCCTTCCCCATGGAGGTTACTCCATTTAACTCCAAATTATGGCCTGACTGTCCCTTGGCCTTCCCGCTTCACGAAACTGTCCAGATTGATGGGGAGACAGATGGCAGGTGCGGCTGGGCTGCTGAGGTGGCAGGCCAGTGCGGCCTGTTCACACAGGGCCTGCAGATGGGCCTGGCCGCGGCTAACTGACTGGTGGGCTGGACCTGCAGATGGGCTGGCAGTGCTGATGTGACCTGGATTGGGCCCTATTTGGCTGACCACAGCCCACTTCTCCTTTCCTCTTAATGAGCTGTACGTAATGGGCTTCAAGGGTTAAAATCAGTCAATTAAATTAAGAAAGACTAGGCCAGCTAGAATTTGTGCCACTAGGCCCAATTTAGGACCTGTTTTGAGTCTGACTGGACTTAATTTCACCCAATTGAGGGGCGATCTAGCTGGCAGTTGACCTGGACCAATTCTTCTATTTTTTTTATTTTTTGCTGTGCTGCCTCTCCTCTTTTTCTTTTTCTGAAAAATCTGGCGCCAACACAACATAACTAAAATCCGAATTCAATTGATTTTTAATAATTTCCTGAAGTTTTTACAATGAAAAAATGATTGAACCAGACCGAATCCAGCTCGATTTTCATCCAAAAAATTCAGTTGATTCCAACCAATTCGATTCAATCCGGATTGGTACCCACCAATCTTTGAAACAATTCCTATCCAGCAATCTATGATATATATGCATATATATATACATGCATATATATATACTAATATACAACACAATACTACCACCTAGGCAACGCCTAAGCAACCTCCTTGTCATCTAAGCAGAAATTTCATCCAACAACACCTTAGGCACCTTGTCACCTTGACAACTATGCTTCAGACTAATTTTCAACTATTTTTTAGTTGAAAGTGACAAAAAGTGCCCTATAAGGTTAATGTATTGCCTTCATTACGTAGACAGAAGCATTTCAAAGGCTTAAACTAAGCAATTAGCTGTGACGAACACTACAAATGTGTTCACTTCAGGCTTATGTTAGATCTGCAGAAGGTGAAAATGGAGCTCACAACAGAAAATAGCTAAGGGAACTACGAAACTAGCTGGTAATGATACAAAAAGGGGCAAACCTCAACAGTATGGTGGCTCACCTTTGAAAGATCTTCCAACAGAATGGCAACCATGCTACTGGAATTTTCATCAGATTGCACCAAATGCTTTTCTTTGGTTAACCATGTCGATTTTGCAGCCTCAAACTCTAGAAGAGCATCAGTAAGTTGCTGGAGCAACAAAAAAAAGATGTAATTCGCCCAAGATAAAAAAAAAAGAATTTATCTATTACTGCATGCACTATTCACGGTAATTATAATTACCATTTCCATGTCTTCTTTCTCCTTCAATATTAAGTCATGGGAGGCTTTTGTTCTTTGGCAAAGATATTCAGATTCATCCAATTTGCAGGACTGATTTATCATAGAAACTTGGCACGTAAAAACACAAACAAATAAAACAAACGTAAGAAAAGAGATGGCAATAATATACCAAGCTAGCAATTTCCTCCCTCATCAGAAGCAACTCTGAGTTAGCAGTGTTGCACTTGTTGAACATATCTTCCAATTCTGTTTCCAAAATTGTGTATCTTGTAACTACATCTTCCTTTTCACAAATTGAAGCAACCAATTTTCCTTCCAAAGACGCAATCTCAGCTTCCATCTCAAATATACAAATTTCAAACTTCTCGTAGTCACCCTGAATAATCAAAATCTATAACAGTTAAGAGTCTTCTACTTGATGGCAAATAAGACAGCAAAAGAAGAAAAAGACTGTTGATATACATTAAAGAAAAAGAACTTGTTGTGTTCATCATTCAGAAAATTTCATGTATACGTCTTGCAGCAGCCTGTTGTCAAGTCCTATATGTCATCGATTGACAGCTACCGTCAAGGAATTAAGTATCATAAAGAAAGCACTGATATAACCATCTGGAGTTCTTCCAGAGAGACCCGGCTATGCACTGTTAAGTCCTTAAAGAATACAAATTAAAGCCACAGGCAAAGGGATGCAACAACGTGGATCAGGAATCTGTTCGTGGCCAATTTGGATCAGCCCATGTGGTTTATACAGGTATGACATAGTAATAATATGGACCCACACCGGATCTAATCTTAAATTGCTCATTTTTATGCAAAAAATGAAACAGTGAACACATTTGTTACTATTTTCAAATATACTACTAAAATAATATATTTGGTGTGGTTTCTGTATATGCGCTTAGTCTAATAGAAGGTACGAGGGAAAAGGGACAAAGGGAATTGTATTTTAGTTTATATACATATTATTGTTTTACATATATTTTAAGACTTTTTAAAATCAATTAACTAATTTATTACATGGACTCTCTTAAATCAAAATGGGCACTTCAAAAAAAATCAAAAATTATAAGAAAAATTTTCATGTAAAAAGAAGGATGGTATGTAAGTGTAAAATTTTATAGACCTTAACATTGGGAGGTCTTGGAAGATGATCAGCCACTGCCAGATCTGACCAGTTGACAGATACCGATCCAACTTTCTTGCCATAGACTGCTAACAAGCATGATTACAGCAATGTAGAATTGCGTTATATTTCTAAATGGTATCTACGTCACAAATTATTTTTTCAAAATAATGTCAAAATAGAAGTAAAATAACTATCTCCATCGTAGTCATCCAGATTTCCAGCTCGCCCCTTGCCTTCATAATAGATGCCACGGTGGCCTTAAGCTTTCCTTGTAATTAGAGCTGAGTTCTCTCACATACTTTCTGATGATCTCTCATTCAGGCTTCAGTGCTCTCAAGTCTCCCCCTCCCCATTCAAGCTCCCTCTCTCTTCCTCCACCAGTCTCTCCCTGCCTCTTCCCTCTTTCAATCAATCACAGTTTTGCATAATTGGCCCATTTGGATTGGAATCGGCTGATTGTTAGATAAGGTTGGCTTTTGTCGATCCAATCCATGGAATGGACAACTTATCGAAGATCGATTCCCGTCGGAATCGCCATAGATTGTAAGGCCGATTCTCTAGAATTGAATCAAGAATAGGCCAACTCCGGAAGTCTATACATCACGAATCTTTCCAGAATCGAGTCAGATTTTGGACCCAATTCTCCCCATCAAGGAAAATCAACCCCAATGTTCACCCCACCCAAATTCCCCTCCCCCCCTCCAGCCTGCCAATTCTAGGGCTCCCAGTTCCCCTCCAGTGATTCCCCTCCCCTCACCCTCTGACAGTCCCCACCAGCAAAGGCTTCCATCCCTCTTTTGAGAAATGTTTTCTCCCCTCCCTCCTCTTCCTCCCATAAAATTCACAAGGAGGATGAGGATGCCCCCATGTGCTTGCTACCCCTTCCCCCACCTGCAATCCTCATTTGAGGGTACTCCCCCTCCCCAAATGAGCATGAATGATCTGCCCTTAGGGGAGAAATCATTCACCCGAAGTGGTGAGGGGGAACTGAGAGGGGGTGGGAGTCCTACTGTGAGACCGTGGGAGGAGTCCAATTGTCGGATATATTTTTTAGATTCTGATCTAATTTTATTGCATGTGCAGGAAAAACGTCAAACGAATAGCAATGTGCCCCAGCACATCGTTACAATAGATGGCAACACAAACATATATTAGATGTGGACAAGAATAGAGTTACATATAAATGGTGTGAGAAGGAGATGAATAAAGGTGTCTATTACTTCAAACAACACATAGGTGGCATGCACAGAAACATGAAGAAATGTGACAAAGCAGCAGTGAAGCTCAGACAGAAATAAGTGCATACTCAACCAGTCAAACATCATAAAAAGAGAACCAAATTGAGCAAAGATAGAAATTGTACAATGAGTTGCTCAGGCGGTGAGACACAAATCTCATGGAAGGAAGCAGGAAAAAAGGAAAGTTAACCGCACAGGTTGAGGTGTCTTCGTTAACTTTCAATGATAAAAAGACATAAATGAGAAGAGCTATGCATACAAGTAGGACTTAGGCCCAGGAAGATAAGAGGAGAAAGGGGCAGGAGGATCTTCAGCTAGACATTCAGATGTGGATCCTAGCACTCGCCCTACACCTCAGATGAGCCGAGAGAGTGAATTCTATCAGTCATAGTCAGTTCAACCACCGATGGATACTACCATGTATAGGCAGAGTCAAGGAAGGTCGGATCGGAGGTCGGCCCTGAGTCCGTAGGCCCCAAAACCGATCGGGTCGCGATCAGGGTCGGATGGGGTCGGATTTATTTATTTGTTTAAAACTATAAAAATTGTATGAAAATAAAAAATATAAAGAATAAACTTTTATACTATATATTTACATATACATAAATATAATGTTATAATTGAATATGAGTGTTTATCTATGAATATAAGTAAATATGATTTATTTGTGATTATGTTGTATTAGTATATATTAGGAAAGAGTTAATCTCACATGAGAGAAAAAGATATTTAAGAAACAATTTAATAAATTTTAAGTATGTATCATATATTTATAATCATAAATCTTAACCATATGTAATAATATAAGTGATAGTGAAATATTGTTATACTATTAATAAATCAAACGCAGAGTAGTAGCGGAGTTGCCCCGGCCGAGTTGGGGCAGGACTGGTGGGCACGAAAACTGGCCGGGTTGCCCGACCCGGGGCAACCCGACGAACTATGGGCAGAGTGACTAAGGGCAAAAAGGTATCAAGCAAGTCTTCGAAGGAGTTAATGCTTCAAAGATGGCTGCAAAGAAGACAGTGAAACACATATGTGAATGATTTTTACACATAGGTATGTATACAATAATATAATTCACCTTTATTGAATTCCCTTGATGTTATTGAAAATTTAAAAACTATTAACAACATTATTTTTTGTTGACTTGATATAGGTATCCCTGCATACAAGGCCAAGACTGCATGTTTTCAAGCGATGGTAGATGCTATTAAAGAGGTTGGACTGGGATCAAAAGTCTTGAGGGTAGGTTGAATGATGAAGTCGATGAGTTGACCTCGTGGATAAATGAGCTCAAAGTAATATAGAAGAATAATTCTCATATATTGCTTTGAAGACACCGCATTTTTGAAATTTGTTGATGTATCTGGGCAAATCAAGAATGCACAGGACTTGTTTGGTCTTATAAATGATGTTGTCAAGAAAATAAGTGAAGACAACATTGTTTAATTTGTCACTGACAATAAAACTTCTTATAAGGTTGCAGGGAAAAAGCTAATAGAGACGACCACACTTGTTTTGAGTGCCCTTTGCTGCATATTCCATCTACTTGATGTTGGAGGACATTGAGAAGAAGTCATCTATCAAAACCTTGGTGACTCAAAGATAGTTGATGAATAATTCATATATGAGCATTCTAAACTCCTACATATCATAAGAGAACAAATAGATAGTTAAGATCTAGTACGACTTGGTTCAACAAAGTTTGTCACACACTTTCTTACATTAGAGAGCATGTTGAGACATCAACATGATCTGAAAAGATTTATACTTTCATCAACATATATTGATTACATGGCTTACCTTTATAGCAGAATGGAATAGCTTGATATTCTCGTAAAGATGGAACACATTATTGAGAACAATAGGTGGTGGGAAAGAGTGCAGTATTACTTGTCTAGAACATAACCCCTAGCACATTAGCACAGATTGATGAATTCAAAAGACAAAAACCAAATGGGGAACTTACATGATACAATGGACAAAGTCAAAATGAAAATCAAAGAGAAACATCTAAAAAATTACAAGAAATTGGAAATATAATAGTTAATAGGTGGGATAAGACACTCCAACACGATATCTATGTTGCAAGTATTTGTTTTTTGTGTTATATTTCATACATTTCATTGTGATTAATGTGTAAAATATCATTAATAGTTGTCTTCCCTTTTGCCAACATAGTTCTTGAACCCAAAGAATACAATATGGTAGACAAGTATCCAATGACTCAAACATTATACGAGACACATCAGTGATACAACATTTATGTCGAACACTACTCAAGATAAAACAAAAGCGAAAATTGAAATGAGTGATTATACGTAATTGAGTTTTGAATATAATCAATAAATTAATTTTTATTTCATATCGTATTTCGGAAGACATCATATAAGCAACGTATTAGATTCTACGGAGATCTTGATTTACAATACTCACATGATAAGGTTTCTCCTAGTATGTTTACTTCTATTTAGGTTATGTTAGTAATTTTTTTGCTGAGACTACACACTTACCATACTATCAACATTTTTTTGTAGTTGAGTGGTGGATCCAAGTATCCAACAAAGGTGGATGAAATCCACTCGCCACCAGTGTTATACAAGTGTTAAGTCAAAGCACTAGCTCTTTCAAAGTGTGAGAGAAACTTGAACACTTTCAACCTAATACACAAAAAAGGAACATACTTAGTGAGAGATTGGACAAATTACTATTTTGCCATTACAATATGCGGTTAAGAATCAAGACCATTATGGACGAACAAAAAATTTCTGAAGAATAGTTTGCAAGATTTGCAATGGTCCTTATGTGCAAAGGCACAATACAAGAGGTCAGGGACTATCACAAGGGGATGTTGACTTGGAATACTTATTTCAAGAAGAACATCCACTATCAGCATGGATGCAAAATAAGAATGTCAAACTAGCTCCTGAGTTTGACCTTAATGATCCAGCATGGGCAAAAGGAGAGCTTAACAATGTACTTGGTGAGGATGACGATAAACAAATGTAGGAACAAGGAGATACTCAAGTTCCTTGTACAACTCCAATCCAACAGGATCCACCTCACACCACAGCTCCAGAGCCTTCAGCCATAACTTTAGGTCATTCTACTATCTAAAAGAGAATACAAAGGTAAGAAAATTTTAAAGAATTCAATACGTTGAAAAAAATGTACCAACACAAAATATCGGATAGGGTGTGCAAGAAGAGGAAGCGGGAAAGAGGAGGAAACAACTTGTTCGCCGAAGACATGCAAGTCCTGATGATAGTACTCAAACACCCTTCTCAAATAATAAGAATAAAGAGTTCATTCCACCTACACAACATGAAAATCAAGGTGGTTCAGGTAGAGATGGAGGTTAAGGTGAAGGTGGAGGAGGAATAGAAGGTGGTTCTGGATCCAGCAACGCACGTATGAGTAAAACAAGGCCTAATGATCTAGGTCACAGCCAACTTTCAAGTGAAAGAATTCAACGTTGGAATCAAATAGGTTTCGTTGATGAGCTTTAAGTGGCAAATTATATGTAACCCACTTCAGACTTTGATCCATGCTATCCATCTTTACCGTCACCTCTAGCATCAAACAATATATTGATTTTAGTCAAATGACGAGTAATTATTTTCATATGGGTACGAGCTAATCATGACTAACCATTTTCAATAGAGTATTCAAGAAAACCAAAATAATGAAGACTATGAGAGTCAATACCGTAGATGGTGGTGATGGGAAGGTACTCTTATGAATTCTATCATTTTCTGTATTTATTTGAATTCAGGTTGTTGTTTTATATTTACATGTCATAATATGTTCCAAAGAGAGTGATAGTCACATAAATGTGTGTTACATGTCATTTTAAATTTTAAAATTGTTTACAAGTGCTCTCATATTTTTAAGGGATTTAGCATGATTTTTCCTGATTTTTTTAAAATAAAAAATATTAAAAATTGATCCAAGCCGATTCTAGATTGGGAGTCCTCTCGGAGAATCAGTCTGGATCGAGTCAAGATTAGCCAATCCTGGGGTCCGATTCTGATTCGACAATCTTTACAACTAATCTCTCTCCAAAAGTATGCCCCATCTATCAAGGTCTCTATCTCCAAAATTTGTTTCGGTTCACTTTCACATTCTTGACTTATGAGCAAACTCTATTCCTCTCTCACCCTATCAAGCTCACATTCCCTATCAAGCAAGGATGGCAAAATCAAAATTGGAGAATAGATCAGCTAGTGCCTATTCCGATCCAATATGGATCAAATCGGCAGAATTGGCCAATTCAAGTGGAGGAAAATCAAATGATAATCAACAGGGTTGATCCTTCAAAAAAAATATAAGGCAATAAAGATACATTCCTAAGTGGATTCCGGTTCGATCTAAACATTTTATGGTTCAATCATCTCCGGATTGGCCGTGGCAGTGCCTGGACCCAATATCTTCATATCAGATGGAGAAGTCGCAACGACACAATAGTTTGATAGGAGGTGTCACTCTATTAACCCCCCAGGGCCTCACTCTTACTCTTATTGTTTATTTTAAAACATCCGAAACCCACCAATAATATCATGGTTTCAAGGTGATCAAGGCGACCAAGGTGACACGGTACCACCATGACACTTATGTGATAAAGTGAGTTATTAGGTGACACTTTTTATAGTAAAATTGATAAAATAACAAATATATGGATGACAAATAAAATAAAATAGCTATGACACTATGTAAAACAATTAATAATGTGCAAGTGCACAGTTACATAAACTAAATAACTTAAATATAAGTTAATTTTAGTACTTAATTGGTATTAACTATCAATAAGCATTCATGAGATTATTTAATTCTAGTTATGATTCCATCAAATGTCTATTTATAATCAAATTAACTATTAAAACTAATTATTTTTACTTCAAAACCAATCAAATAAGTGAAATTGACACTTAATTAGTATTATTTATTCTTAAATAATGCCAAAATAACCTTAAATTGACAAGGGGGCATCCTGTTCATTAGTGTTGCCTAAAACCATGAGCAGCATAATAGCATTCAAACAACCATCTGGAAGTTAAAGATAACTTGGAGGATTACTTGCTACAATCTATCTTATCTGAGGCACGAGGCTTCTAAGGCAACGAGGACCTTGCCTCGCCTCTAAGTAAAGATCACGGGATCAGAATTGAGATCTAGATTGGCAAGTCCCGATCCAATCAAATTTGATCTAGATCAGATAGGACAATCTAGGCAGATCTCAGGAAATAATATTGATCCATAATCAACAAATTAAAAAATAATAATAAATAGCTGATTCAAATCAGATTCAAATATGATGCAAGCCAAACCGATCCTAACCGATCCGATTGTGATAGCAAAAAGAATTGATTTGATTCCAATCCCGATCAACTTCTAACCGATCAAGCCGATCCCAGCCGATTCAACCAGAACTTTTTCACAGATCAAACTTCTAGCCGAGAATCGGACCAACAATGGCCGATCCGATCCAAAAATCAGCCAACCCCAATCTGGATCAGCCGATTCCATAATTTATGCCTCTAAGTGCTTGAGATAAAGTAAATTAAATATATGTGTTATTATTTTACATATACATCTATGCATTAGTAATAACATAATAAATTTAAAACTAATACAAAATGTAAGAAAAATAAAAATGTGCAAAACATTTTTATTAAAAAGAAAGAAAGTTTAGGGGTCAATAAAAAAGTATGATAAGCAGAGGGGTCATGACTAGGGCGAAGCCAAGGAAGAAAGAAGGCACAGCAGGTCAGAACTCGGAAAGTGCTGAGGGAGAGAGAGTGAGGAGATAGAGAGTATGAGAGACTTTGTGTGTGTTGGGGGGAGGGGGAGAGCATGGTTTATGGAATCAACCGATTCCAGAATTGAATCGGCTGATCATACCAGCTTGGTATCAATCCAATTACCACTGGAAAGCTGAATCAAGGAATTGGTTTGAAACAGTCGAGAATTGGCTGAATCGGATCGAAATCAGAATCGTGATTGTTTTAGTTTTTTTTTAAAGAATCAGCCAAATCAGTCAGAAGTATAATAAAATCAGAATTGTAAATCAAAATCAGATTTTTTTTAAATTTTTTAAATCCTGATTATGAATCAGTTTTCTTGCCAAAAATCAGCCAATTCCAACCAATTCGATCCAAATCGGATCGAATTGGTACCCACCAATTCCGATTCTAATTTTCCTATCCACGGGGGACAGAGATAGAGAGAGAGTTAGAGGGGACTAAAAGGGAGAAAGAAGCTATAGGAACTGTACACAACTGGACAAAGCTGAGGCAGAGTTATTAATCCATGTTTCTTACCTGGTTCAATTTTGGTCAGGTTTTTAACTCGGACACAGCTCGAAGGTGAATAAGGCAGACAAGGTACGCTAAGCAACATCCAGGCAGATTAGGTGACAAAGATGATTGCCTCAAGTAATCACGGAGAAGGCAAGGTGCTCAACCATTACTTCGCCTCATCGTCCAAGCAACTGAGGCAATAGCCTTTGATAACATAAACTGCAACAAAACAAAGAATGAGAGATTGGCCGATCCAGGTCGGGATATGCAGTTTCTGTGCTCCGGGTATAGGTTTGAACCTTGGCCATTTCCAACAGGGATCGACCAGAAATTAAATGTTGCTTGCAGGAATTCGCCAAGGTCTGATCTTTCCAGTCAGGGATCAGCCAAGCCAGACGAGGATAAGTCAATCCAGAAGCAGCAACTAAGGCTGGCCCAGGATCTGCCAGAAGTGGATCCCAGAATAAACCCAGAATCAGAGTTATAGAATTTTTTGTTTGATCAAAACATACATCAAGTTTGAATTAACCCAAAACCGGCAGTGATTCCCAGAACCATCAAGGAAAGTAAGTTTGTCCTAAGATTGTAAGTCCATATTTCTACTCCTACCTAATGTATGAACCAACCATTCTAATTAAAGCACATACATTGAGATTCATTCCAGAGGATAATGCTCCTGATGTTACCTGTTGATTTTGACTAATTGATCCATGGCCTCTTGACTTGCTGAAATCATATGCTTTTGATTCACGCCTAGCAAGTGAGTCCCGCTTGCTAACATCACGTTCAAGAATGGTCTTTTGATTGTGTAGACGTTTTACCTCTCGTTCTGTATGTGCTTTTTCACTCTGACCAAAGAAGAAAAGATATCTTAGAAAAGTGCAGAAAAAACACAGGTTGATTCATATGCAAATAGAAACGTATCTGTAAAACTGAAAAATGTACAAGGGAATAATTGAATAACAAAAACCGCAACCTCAAGTCTGACTTTATCCTGAATGGCATTCTTAAGCTTGGCTTCAGCATCTTTCAACTTGCTCTTAATCTTTTCATGTTCCTTTCTCAAAGTTTCATTTTCTTTTGATAATAAAGAAGATGACAGGCATGAAACTTCTTTCTGCAGAGCAAGAATTTGCCGGCAGAGTTCATCCTTCTCTGATTCATGCTGATGTGTGACTTCCTATCACATGAAAGAAATGTTCAGGATGAAACGTAGCTATACATGGAGAAATATACAATTAAGTACACTTACAGAAATCATCTTTTCTGTTTCTTGTGCCTCAGCCTTGAGCTTCAGGTTTTGATTTTCCAGATCTATAGTCTGTTGAAGCAAATTTTTCTGCATTTATGAACAATGGCATTGAATCAGACTTATGTAATTGTTTGAAGCAAAATTTCAGTTTGTCTCATATCATACTGCACCTTTTCCTTCTCTAGTTCATCACATTTCCTTTTCAAAAGACTGTACACTTTAGAATGGCCACTAGCAATGAACTTGAGATGTTTTATATCCTGCGAAGCAAATGTTTTCATCTCCTGCATTAACAAAATAATGCAATGTTGGCACCTTAAAATCTCACAAAGAAAAAAATTAATTGAAAGGACGTCTGTAGAAGACAGTTTGTTTCAATTGTTGGGTCTTAATGCGCAGGGGAGCTAAAAAAAGGAAAAAAAGAGAGAAAAGAGAAGAGAAGAAAAGAGAGAAGGGAGCTGGCGGACATGGCCCAATGAAGCTAAGCCATCCACGGATATAACCCAATACTAGCCCATTCACGCCCATCCCTTCTGACTGGCCCATTCAAGAGGTTTAAAAAAAAGAAAAAAAAGGGGGAAGAGAAGCTGTCGGATTAGGGAAGGAAACCGACTCCCGTCGGATTCTCCCCCGGAGCCAGTGCTAGAGATGGCAGGGGACTGCCGTAAGAAGGCATGCGAAGATAAGAAGGGAAGGAGGGGTGTCGATCCCATAAAATCCGGGATTGCTTCGAGCCCTTCTCGGGGCCGCAATCTCCATTGCGGGAAGTCTCCCGACGGAGGAAGGATACGGCGGAGCCTATAAAAGCCCAGCATCCCCCTGCGTGCAAGAGGACCCGAGAAAGAGATCGATCGAGAGAAGAAGAAGAAACGGAAGGCTTACCGGCGTCGTTTTCCCCACACCGCTGATCGAAGCCCCTCCGTGAAATTCCCCTGTCCGGAAGCTCCTCCCATAGGTGCCACAGCCGCCGGAAGCCCCTCCCGTAGGTGCTACACTCGCCGGAAGTCCCTCCCGATAGCCGGAAGCCCGCCGGAGGAATCCTTGGAGTCGAGCCGACCGTTGGCCAGTCGAAGCTCCTCTGCAGAAGCTCCCTCCGCCGAAGTCCCTTGCCGTAAGCCCCTTTCTCCGTAAGCTGTCCTTGCCAAAGTCTCTTCTGCCGTCGGAGGAGCCCGGAGCCCCCTGCGCCTTCGCCTGCCACCGCCGGAGAGGCACGTAGCGCCGTCGTCTGGTCGGGGGAGAAAGAGGCTGCCGTTTTTTATTTTTGCCAGGACTTACGTCCATCTGGCGCATGAACAGGAGAAGGGCGGGGGCGTAAAGCCAGCTCGGACTCAATTTTGACCGGTCAAAATTGGAGTGGGGCCCACAGGGAAGAAAAGAAGCAAAAAAAAAGAAAAGGCCGCGGCCAGGCGCCGCGCGCGCGTGAGGCGCTCGCAGGAGAGGTTGACCCGAGGTCAACTTATGGTGTGGGGCCCACCTTGTGAAGGGGTTTAAAAAAAAAAGGAGAAAAGAAGGGGAAGAAGAAGATGGGTTGTGCGTCCGAAGGCCAGAGGCCCATTAGCTCTCGATGACCAGTGAAAAAAAAAAGATTTTAAAAGACACAATCAAGTGAAAAATTAAATAAAAATGCACCTAATTAATTAAACAAACCGAGGCGAGCATCCGGCCGGCTAAAAACCCGCCTCATGGTCTCGGCATAACTTAAAAGAATCAAAATAAATGGGAAAGCAATAGGCCGGCTTTAAGCACATCTATTGACCCATAATTCAAAACAAAATAAAATAAACAATAAACAGAAATTAAATAACAATCTACTTAATTAATCAACAAACCGAGACGAGCATCCGGCCGGCTAAAAACCCGCCTCATGGTCTTAGCTTAATTTAAAAGAATTCAAAACAGAGAGGGAAAGCAATGGGCCGGCTTTAAGCACGCCTCTTGACCCTTTAAGGTGGACATACAAAGGTCTAGTTAAAGACCCCAATGTCTTACCATGCCCCAAGAGAGAGTTGTTTTGCCCATTATGCCATGGGGAGGCTGTGCATGATCAACATGCCAATACGCCCAAACCATAGGCTAATGAGGTAGACCAACCATGGGATGAGTGCCCACAAGCTTTTCAAAAGCCGGGTATGCTCAACCTTGAACCGGTTGGGAGAAGACTCCATATGCCTATCAAAGGCAGGACCATGCTCAAATTTCTGAGATGACAAGACAGAATTTCCAGATGCCTATCAAAGGCTGGAATGAGTTCAAGACTACACTCAAGACTGACATATACTTGATCCCGAATTGAAGGGATGTCACAGTTGTTTGTAAAAGAGAGGAAGCAGGAGGACTTGTGAACCTCAAACAATGAAGAATTCAATGTTCAATGCAAGGAGAAAACAGTCCCTGCCGGAATGAATGAATGCAAGCATATTAAAAAACTGAAATTAAATCTGAAATTTCAATAAAATGAAAACCAAAACATTTAAGAAATCTGAAAATCATGTTAAGAAATCATGCTGAGGACCTGCCTGGCTCAAATCAGAACCGGAAACTGAATTTTTCTGAAATCTGAAGTCACCTCTAAATCCAAAGATTAAAATCTGAATCTGAACTCAACTCCTTTAAAAATCCGAAATCTGAAGATGGGAGGTGCAGAATCCGCAGCAGAATCTGAAATCTGCAGGGAATCTGGACTGAAAATCTGCAATTAAGAATCCTGGAGTTTGAAGGGTTGAAAATCTGTTTTGGTGCAGAAACCAGTCTGAAAAATATTCAGAATCCGAAAATCAGAAATCTGAACTTTGCAGGATCCGAAATCTGAAAATCTGTACATTTCAAGTCCGAATTCCAGGAGTCTGTAGGTAAAACTGAAATCTGAGTTCAATCCATCCGAAGCCTGAGAGCCTGCAATGTGCAGAATTTGTAAGAAACCTGAAATTCAGATTAGATCCGAAATTTGAAGAGTAGAATTTGAACTTAAAAAATCTGAAGCATGGTCAACTTGAAACCTGGGAGGTGCTTAATTCTTAAAGAATCTGATCTCTGAAACCAAACTTGAAAAATCTGAAATCTAAAATCTAAAACATGCAAATCTGAAATCTAAAAGAAATCTGAGAGCCTGAAATCTGAAACATCCGAAGCAGACCTGAAATTTGAAGTAGACCTGAAAATTGAAAATCTGAACTTAAACCCACATAACAAATCTGCAATCTGAAAATTGAAGCATACAACAAAACTGAAATCTGGGGTCTCAAAATCTGAGCAGAGGTCTGAAATCTGAAGCCTGGAAACTGAAATTTTGAAACGTAAAATCTGCAATTAAAATCCAGAAGACTTAAAATCTGGAGGCCCCCCCTGAAATCTGAAATTTGAAATCAGCAACTTGAAGTCTGTAAATAAAGGAAGTCTGGAGTTTGATATTTGAAGAAGCCGGAAATCTGAACTTTGTGGCTGAGGTCCGAGATTTGAAATAAATCTGGGAACCCCAAATCTGAAATGGGAAGTGCAGAATTTGAACTCCGAATCTGAAATCTAGGCCAACTTACAAATTTAAATCTGAGAACGAAACAAACTTTAAGATGGCAAGCCTAAACCTGTAAAATTGCAGAATCCAGAATCTGAAAATTTTAAGAATCTGCAGAATTTGAAATCTAAAATCTGTCAAGTCTGAAATCAGATCACTTAAATCTGAAACTTGAAATCTGAAGATAATTCACTGAAATCCCAACCTGTTCAAATTAAATTCGGTAAAAACAAACAAATCTGCCCAAATCAAATTGAATCAAACCATAATTGGATTCCGAACCTGAAATCTTAACAGAAAAATTAAGTCTGAAATATAACATCAAATTTTAATTCCGATCAACCCAACTCAAAACACAGAAGCTCTCAAGTAGAATTCAACCGGAAGATCACATAAATAAATCACCTGAACTAAATTTAATCTGTGAACCCGTAAAAAAAAATCAACACAGTTCAAGAATCTGTAATTTAATCCAACTCACAATGATCACCTGTCAAACTCAAATTAAAACCCAAAATCTGCATCAAACACACTCAAGCAAAACACAAACTCAAGTAAAATAAAAACAGAATTTGAACTGAGTCATATAACAAATCACAAATTCAATAAATCTCAAAACAGAATCAATCTTAACTAAACCAAACTTGATAATTCAATGAAACAAACCAAATCCAACATGACCCAAATTTCCCAAAGCCAAACCCATTCCAGCAAACCATAGTCCATAGGTTAAGCCCAAATCCCATTAAGGATCAATCCATAAGCAAACTGTCTAAAACTCAAACCAAGCTTAAAATCAAACAACAAATTCAATTTGAACCAAACTTAGATCAATAAGCAACTCAATAAATAAACAAATCAAACTTCAACCCAAACCAAAAGCAATTCAACCCATTGAATTCAACTCAAACTAAATTCAAACAAATTCAAATTAATCAATCAAATTAAAATTCAAACCAACAAATTTGATTAAACCAATTCGATTCAAATCAAAACTGAGTGCTTGCATTCTATCAAACTCATGGGGCTGTTTTCCTATGTCCATATGTGTGTGAATGCTTATTTTTTTATGGATGCATGTTTTCTATTTTCATGGATTGCTATGACGCTTAATCAAGGGTATTCGAGTTATCTCGATGTAATTAACGTCGGATCTTCGCACCATCCGACGGGGAGAGGTCAAAACAAATTTCAAAGAACCTAACAACCTCAACATATAATTTTGACCCTAGCTAGTATTTTTATGGAATACCATCTATTTTCCTAAGAAATCAATGCTAAGGTCTAATCAAATCTAAATCCAAATTCAAAAGGAAAATGAATTTCCAAAACAAAAAGAATAAAATCTTTTTTAGATTTTGAGGTTACATCATGCAACTAACCACTTTTAATATGGAAGAAATTAGAGAAATTTCTTGGTAATTAAGAATGCCACCGACTTCTATGAATCAGTTGCAGAAAGTCAAATAATGAAAAAAGAGACTGCTTACTGCCATTGCACTTCAACTTGGAGGGAGAGTCAATATAAGATGATCATGAAGGAATAAACTAAACAACACATAACATGCATATACTAGGAAGAGCAAGGAGAATCCTGCACGTATAAATTCAAACTTAATGCCTAAATATTGTGTCATTGTGTGAGAACCTTGAATTTCAAAAGACTTAAAATTTATAGTTTGCTTGTAGCTTATATATGAGTTATTTGATTTGACATTAAAAACATGGCTCCTTCACACCCAATGGATTGGTTGTTAACTATATGTTGACTATAGTATCAAAGATACTTGATTTACCACCACAGCAACACAGTTAAGTATTTTATAACATTTGACACTTGGCCCATAGTTTTGGTGGTTTCATATTTTTCTGATTTTCCTAGCCTTGTTTCTTCACTTTCAAATTTATATATCAATTTTCAAGTTTTACTTCTACGTTGCTCTCATACAAATTTGTTCCGTTTAACTTTTATCACATTTGACTTTGATTGGATATAAATTATAACCTAAGTGGTAGCAAATTTCTAAATTTCATTGACTTATTTCCTTTTTTTAGGCAGTTGTGACCAAGCCCGAAGATTTTGCTTGCTTGGTGTTTGATTTTTGATGTGTCAGTGTGTATGTGTGTCTGATAATCTTGACTAGGACACCAAGTCTTCAAGGGAGGTAGATTGTAATTCTTCAAACTAAGAACACATTAAGAGATTAAATGAATAAAATATTAACAATTGTGGTTAACTATTTTCTAGAGATAGAGATAAAAAGAGATAGAGATAAAAAGAACAATGAAGTTAAGCACACTCGGTTAATAGTAGTCCTAGTATGGGTAACTTTCATAGGAAAGCTACAATTAGCATGCTCGTTAGGCCAACCAATTGAACAGAAGTTGGCACATAAGTTTCCATAAAAAAATCAAAAAAGATAAAAACGGAGGTGTTCTTATGCCAAAAATAACGAAGGACAAGGTAACTTGGCATATAAGAGAATTTGGATGAGGATGGATATCAAAACTTAGCCTAATTCCCATTTGATCAAAACAAACCTTGGGCCACCCCCACATTGTCCTCGTTGCATTAGGATTAAATCTAATCCAATCCCCGATTGGTACATGATGTTCAATTTTGAAATCTGACCCGGCTGTTGAAGCCCACTTCAACTCTAATCCAATTAGAAAATGGCACAAAGTTAAAACCCACTTTTTTTTGCAGCCCATCATTCAAACATTTATTGGGCTCAATTTCAACGCCCATCCGGGCCAAATTGGATGTCAATTCTGACCCATAACAGCATGTGCACAGCCACCCCTAATCCTGCCAAAACTATGCATCCACGGCGGCAGAAAAAATCCCAAATTCTGTGCAAGATGCCAGCAAAAAAAAGGCAGTTATTACCTTAGCCTTGATATTCAAATTCCAACATTGAATTTGATGGAGAGATTAATCAAGGATTGTTTGACTGCATTGAGACACAAGTGCAAGCAACCAAAGAACAAGATTCAATGGTCAAACTATAGAGAAGTTCAAGCCAAGGGCTATTTAGAAAAGAGTTGTCATGAGACGTTGCAACACATCCTATACTCTTCACTGCAGAGGTTAAATATTTGAATTATAAGCATTACTTGCGATGCACCAAATCATGACCAGAAATGTAGCATATTTGAATATTAATATATCTTAAAGACAAAGGGATATATTTTCTTTTCAAAGTCGCTAGAAAAAAATTTTAAATTATCCTTGTAGTTTATACAAAGAAAATGAACAGGTTGGAGGAAAAAACTTTAACAATACAGTACAATCACATACTTAGATATTGTCAAATAATGATGAAGAAATATAACATTGATCTAATCTGTTTAGATGACATTAGTAAGTTTAATGAGTTAATTACTCACGAAGATAAATATATTATGCATGAAAATGAGGCTATAACATAGAGTGAGGTGGAAATTGTTATAGAGATTGATAAAACTGAAGCTTCAAGCACAAGATCTTCTATGAAAAAATGTTGAATTGCTAAGAAGTGGATAGAAGCAAATGATCAGCACAATGCCAACTCACATGAGACATCCAAGCATAGTTGTCTATGGGAGCCTCATTTTTAATATTTAAAATAAGATTTTTAGTATCTCTCTTGGACTACTTAAGACAATAGGTGATATCTTATAAATGTATTAAATATTCCGACGATACATTTAAAAATATTAGAATCGAGGTTCGGATTCTATAAAAATTTAATTTTGACCTCCCTACGTCGGATGGTGCGAATAGCCGACATTAACGTATATCGAGTAACTACTCGAATGCCCTTGATTAACTGCCATAGCAAACTGTTTGATAAAGTGTGCACATCCACACAAAATAATAACTTGAAAGTCATAACCATGTGGGCGCGATAAGATACAAACGAGTTGGTTTAGATTTGTTAGAAGTGAGTATTATTTGAATGTAAGTTAAATTTTATGTTCAATTTGATTATTGTGATTTGAATTTGAATTCAATTTGTTGAAATCTCTTGTTTGATTGGCTTTAATTAAAGTTATGTTGTTTTTATTTGGATTTGAATGAATTAAATGTTTTGGGATTTACTTTCATTTGATATCATCATGTTAATTTAATTGTCTCTTTCTTATGTCAGTTTGATTGTTTGATTTTTTTTGATATCATTTGGATGTTTTTAATAGGTTTTAACTATTTGGATATGTTTTGGAGAATTTTTTATTAGAATCTTTGATTTACTTATGATTTGATTTTTAAAGTTACAGGCGGTTGTTTTGATGATTTTTTTAAAATATTTTAAATATTTTTTATTTAATTCTCTTTGTAGTTATTTATTTATCACTTAATTAGGAATTAAATTTCAATGAATTAGTTGAATTTTAAGTGAATTTTCAAATTATTAAAAAAATCTGTTTTTTGTGTGTTTTCATATTTAATGAATATATTTTAGATTTATTTTATCTTATTTATTTTAATTCGGTTTGCATCTCATCCGATCTATCGGGCTAGCATCAATGGTTGGTTTGTAATTGTCTATATCGACAGTTGAATTGTTCATTTCACTTCATTCCATGTTGGGGTACATCATGTCGGTCCATATTAAAGTATAAGTGAAATTTGAATGTAGTCATTTTTCTTCTTCTGAGGTAATTTTTCATAAGATTCAGAGATGAAATCGGTATTACGACAGCATGCCGACCCATTCTCATTCAAATGGATTCTTACCCACCGACATGGCTAAGTTTTTCGACTAGCCATATTGGGGGAAGGATTTGTCTACAGTGGGAACGTGTCCCATGCCAACGCCCAGGTCGACAAACCGGAATTTGGTCCGACTAGCTGCCCAATTGTGAAATGCCCACAATGTGATGCTAACTCATTTAATTTTGCTTTCGCATTTCAAAATTTATTTAAGTTTATTTTTGGTCCAAGGCCCAATGAGCCAGCTGCATGTCTCATAGCCTAGTAAGGCCGACTTCATGTCTTCAACACTCAATTGGCCTATTTTCAATTCCTTGGACCCTAGTGGCCAATTTTGTCTCATGTTTAGACCAGAATTGAGGGCCGCCCTTTCAGCCCTTTACCCGTCATGTAGGCCAAGGGGGCTGGACCGTCGCCCCCAACCCAATCATCACAAGGACCTATTTGTAGCACCGCGCCGCGGCCTGTTTTCTAACCGAACCAACACCTGCTTTGACATTGATCTGGTACCTATTTTGGGACTGAACCCAGCACATGTTTTCACATCAATCTGGTACCTATTTCGGGACCAAACCAGCACCTGTTTTGGGGTGTTTTCAGGGCTGTGACAGCAGGTTGAAGTGGGCCAAATTAGGCTGTTTTGGAAGCCGGTTTCAGGGGCTGATATGGGGACAGATTCAGGACTTGAAATGGGTTACTCAGGGGGCTGCTTTGGGCGGGCTATGCTAGGCTGCGAGGGGTTATTTGAGATTTTTTCTGAGTTGAATCAAGAACTCAGGGTAGAGAACAGAGGCCCATTTGAGGGTTCCTCGACCCATCTTGTGGGCAAGGGATCTAAATGTCGACCCTCTTCTTATCCCTCTAGCAAAGTAGGACAAAGAGGGTGCTTTGTAGATATTTTTGGGGGACAACAAAGGCTGTTTTAAGACATGCTTCAGACCTGTTTAGGGGTCTGTTGGCAAGGCTGAACCAGAAGATTTTCGGCCTGATTGGGGTGCCACGCAAGGGGCTATTTGAGGGGCCAGAATGAAGGCCGGATAGGGGCAAACAGGGATGGTTAAGTTCTGATTTTTTACCCTTTTAGAGGTCGAAATGTTGACCAACCAGGGGGACTTTTAAGGGACAGGTGGGGGCTAATTTACAACATGTTTAAGGGTATGTGTGCAGGGGCTTCTGGCCATGGGAGGTCTGGCCGATGGAAAAAGAAAGCCAGGAGTGACTCAAGGAGAGGTCACGGTTGAAATCAAGGGTGAGAAAAGAAAGGGGAAGGCAGTGGCTACATGGTGACTTACTTTCCTCTTGTTCTTCTCTTTTTTCTTTTCTGACAAATGATGTAGCATAGGATTTCTTTTTTTATTATATTGACGGGCTGCTAGCGTTAGGCCGCAAAGCTGTGGAGCTTGGACCTCTGTTGTTGGCGTGGGCTGCAGAGCTGACCTTCCCTCTCTTCTCTTGTTGTTGACGTTGGAGGCCGGATGTCTTCCTCTTCTTCTGCAGGTGCTGGCTGGAGGAGAATGTGGGCAGCCGCCTCCTTCTGTTGACAGTGTGATGGGGACAATTTTCAGAGCTTTAGAAATTTTAGTCATTTCTTTACTGTTTAGTCATTTTTTTTAAATAACCAAATTAGTTGGGTCTTTTTGTAAATAGATATGACTCCTTATATAAGGAGGGGCCTCATGTACGCACAACACAGATTGGAATTAAAATTTTTGGAGCATTTCGGTCTCTCCCGTGTGTGAAGGGCTGCGGCCCGGTTCCCCCTCTTTCTTCTCCGATCGACCAGCAGGGTCTTCTTCTTCCACCTTCCAGAACCCGGCAGGTGTCCGGTCTACCCCCTTCCCCTCATCCTCGGGCCTCCGAGCCCTTCATCCTTCCTTCCCTTCTCGGTTCCTCTTCTTTTCGGTCCCTCATTCACAGGTGCGCAACAGCAGCGATGATCTTCAGATCTGGACAGTGGTGGAGTTGGAGTTTCAGATCTGAAACGAGGGAGACAGCATCCGGCGATCCCCGGAGCCCTTCCCCCCCCTGCGGCCTCCTCTCACGGCGACGGCGAGCTCCGAGAAGGAGCCGCCGGAGAAGACGACAGCGTCGGGCGGCCTTGGTTCCGTCGGACGGGGTGAAGACGAGGGCGACGCCCTTCCTCCGCCAGCGTCCCCTCCGCCGGCTGGACGACGCCGAGGCGTCGCCTCCATCACCTGCGCCCTTCCCCCCTGCTCCGCTCCGCCTGCACCTGCCGGACAGCGATGACGGCGTTGCCGAAGACGACGCGGTCACCGCCCGACCTCGCCCGCCTGCAAGCCGCGCACACCGCGAAGTCCCCCCCCCCCGCGAAGACGACGCCCGCGCTCGACCGCCGCTTTCGTTTTGTCGCGGCCCGCGCTCACGCGGCCGCCCGAGATGCTGCCACGCGGTCCCTGCGTCGACGGCCCACGTTTGGCCACGCGACCGCCCGGGCGGTCTCCTCTCCATGCGCCACGACCCCTCCGTCGGGGTACGCTCGCGCCCGCGAGCGCGGGCAACGCACGCGACCGGTCGCCGGTTCGTGGCCCAGACCGCCGGTTCGACCGGGTTCTGTCCCGGTTCAGACCGGTTCAGGCCGGTTCAGAGCCTGAACCGCTCGGTTCAAGCCAGTTCAGGCCATCTTGAGCCGGTTTAGACCGGTTCAGCTTGGTTCGACCCGGTCCGGACCCGGTTCGGGACTGTTTTGGACCGGTTCGGGCCGGTTTAGCCTATTTTGGGCTCGATTAGGTCTTTTAGCGGCGATTAGCGCCGGTTTAAGTCGCTTTCGGTCCGTCTAGCCCGGTCTGCCGGTTTGTCCCGCATCAGTTTGGTATCAGAGCCCGGATCGACTCGTTCTTACGAGTCGAGTCTTGGGTGTTCCCGACCGTATATAAATAAACCGGAGTTAAAACTCGAGGTCGAGTTTTTTCCTGGTCGGAGAGAATGATAGGGACAATTTTCAGAGCTTTAGAAATTTTAGTCATTTCTTTACTGTTTAGTCATTTTTTTTAAATAACCAAATTAGTTGGGTCTTTTTGTAAATAGATATGACTCCTTATATAAGGAGGGGCCTCATGTACACACAACACAGATTGGAATTAAAATTTTTGGAGCATTTCGGTCTCTCCCGTGTGTGAAGGGCTGCGGCCCGGTTCCCCCTCTTTCTTCTCCGATCGACCAGCAGGGTCTTCTTCTTCCACCTTCCAGAACCCGGCAGGTGTCCGGTCTACCCCCTTCCCCTCATCCTCGGGCCTCCGAGCCCTTCATCCTTCCTTCCCTTCTCGGTTCCTCTTCTTTTCGGTCCCTCATTCACAGGTGCGCAACAGCAGCGACGATCTTCAGATCTGGACAGTGGTGGAGTTGGAGTTTCAGATCTGAAACGAGGGAGACAGCATCCGGCGATCCCCGGAGCCCTTCCCCCCCCCTGCGGCCTCCTCTCACGGCGACGGCGAGCTCCGAGAAGGAGCCGCCGGAGAAGACGAAAGCGTCGGGCGGCCTCGGTTCCGTCCGGACGGGGTGAAGACGAGGGCGACGCCCTTCCTCCGCCAGCGTCCCCTCCGCCGGCTGGACGACGCCGAGGCGTCGCCTCCATCGCCTGCGCCCTTCCCCCCTGCTCCGCTCCGCCTGCACCTGCCGGACAGCGACGATGGCGTTGCCGAAGAAGACACGGTCACCGCCCGACCTCGCCCGCCTGCAAGCTGCGCACGCCGCGAAGTCCCCCCCCCCCCCGCGAAGACGACGCCCGCGCTCGACCGCCGCTTTAGTTTTGTCGCGGCCCGCGCTCACGCGGCCGCCCGAGATGCTGCCACGCGGTCCCTGCGTCGACGGCCCACGTTTGGCCACGCGACCGCCCGGGCGGTCTCCTCTCCACGCGCCACGACCCCTCCGTCGGGGTACGCTCGCGCCCGCGAGCGCGGGCAACACACGCGCCCGGTCGCCGGCTCGCCCGGTCGCCGGTTCGTGGCCCAGACCGCCGGTTCGACCGGGTACTGTCCCGGTTCAGACCGGTTCAGGCCGGTTCAGGCCATCTTGAGCCGGTTTAGACCGGTTCAGCTTGGTTCGACCCGGTCCGGACCCGGTTCGGGACTGTTTTGGACCGGTTCGGGCCGGTTTAGCCTATTTTGGAATCGATTAGGTCTTTTAGCGGCAATTAGCGCCGGTTTAAGTCGTTTTCAGTCCGTCTAGCCCGGTCTGCCGGTTTGTCCCGCATCACAATGGCAACAGCGTCGGATGCAAAGCCCATGGGAGGGGAAGGGGTCCGCGCAGTCTTCTTTGCTCTCCCTCCTCTCTCCCTTCTGTTGATCGCTGAATGCAACCACCAGGAAGGCAGAGACCGTCACCCCTGCCTTTGTTCGCCGGATCTCCACTCTTGTCTTTCCTTTTTTTCTCTCTTTTTTCTATATATTTGATAGATGACTGCGTGCAGGATTTGTGTCCGTTGGCAACTGTGAGACCTTTCGGGGAAGGCCATTGTGGGCAGATTTCCAAGAAATGGAAAACAGAGAGGGGGGAAGAGAAGCCAGTTGCGTGGGGAAAAGTGGCAGCATCCCTCCTATTTTTTCTCTTCTTTCTTTTATTGTTTTAAAATCATATCATAGAAGATAAAAAGGAGATAAATGTTCCACTAAATATAACCTAGATTATAAGAGCTAAACATGAGAGAAAAGATGCATTGATCGGAGATAGAATCGGGGCGGCTGGCCTTCATAGGTCATATTTGACCTAATTTCAATCAAGATGACTCCGATCCGACGGTCAACATTAATTTCGGGTGGAATTAATTAAATTAACTATAAATTTGACCAAAATTATCCGTAAAATACTCCGATGGTCGTAGATCTTGTGCTCCATCAGATCTACGGTCGAGGGTCTTCAATTTACCCAAAGATCACCGATTTGATGGATTTTTCCAATCGGTGCGATCTCGGCCTTCAAAATTTTAAAAAATTACACCCAAAATGCAATTAAATTTTTATATGCCCTGATTTTGGTGTTTGACATATGTAATGTTGACTGCGAGTTGTTTGGACAAAATTGCCCCTGCTTCGAAGTGCATGCCAACCCCATAATCTTTTGAAATCCGTCCACAACTTCCCTGATATGGATCGAATTGATGATCTGACTTTAACATTGCTCTAATGAATGTCGAACGGACATTTTTGAGATGTCAGATGTTAATGGACCTGTATGGATTTATCTAAGCCCAATAGGTAAAAAATAGTCATTTTTCCGTCTGGAGTCGGATTCCGACATTCAAGGTATCGTTGCGAAGCTTATGACAAAGACTACACCATGGGCCCACCTGCTCAGTCATTTGGACCTACCTTGCAAAGACTGCTTGAAAGTCCATTTAACTGTTTTCATCATATCTTGTCAGATATGAGTCAAATTTCTAATCCAACTTCAATGTTGCTCTAATTGGAGTTAGGTGTACCTAGTGATACAACAATATGTTATCGAATCTGTTATGAATTGTTTGAACTCACCAAGGGTAAAAGAGGTCATTCTACCATTCGGAGTCCATTCAAAATCGGATTCTGACGTTTGGGATACCATTGCGAAGGTCTCGACTAGTACAATTCCATGGACCCACTTGTTTTGTCTTTTAGGCCCAATATGCCCCGATAAGGTTGCCTGAAAATTGACTTTCAATATTTTCTCTGTAACTTTCCAAATATGGATTGGATTTCCGATCTGACTTTGGCATTGTTCATCTGAAAGTCAAGTGGACCTTCTGGTGGTGTCTGATCGTTATTGGACAGATTTTTGGTCAGTCAAACACAATAGGGGCAAACTGGTCATTTTACCACTTGGAGTCGAATTTTAGCATTTAAGGCATCATTGTAAAGTTCTTGACCAGTACAATATTATGGACCCGCTTGTTTTATCATTTGGACACATTAAGCCTTCCAAAAGACAATCAAAATTCTGTTTTCAATATTTCGCCCGTAACTTGTCGAATATAAGTCAGATTTTTTATCCAACTTCGGCGTTACTCAAGTTTGAGTCAAGCAGCACAGATGGTAGTGTCTTATCGTTATCAGGTCATCATCCAGTCGGTCGAGTCCAATAGGGCTTATTGGGCATGTTCGACCCATTGGCCCTAAATACAATGAAAAGTGGATCCAACTTATCTGTTCGATTTTATTTCATGTATTTTACCCGAAAGTTTCCATTTTTAGGTGTCATGACATTTTAGGTGCCAACATTGTCAAAACGGTCACTTAGCACTAAAGCAATTTGGGCACTATCGAGCACCCAACCACATTTTTATGCACTAATAAAGCACTTGCTTAGGGAGCTTAAGTGTGAAAGTGCCCCTCAGATTCACATAATGGGAAGGACATGCATATTTAGTTCCTATTTATACCTATGTTGCTATTCTACTTAGACTTCATGGTCACTTTGTCAGACTTGTTTTGTTCTAGTCACCCTTTTTATGTATCTATAAAACCTTATTTTTCTCATACCGAAAAAATATATATTTGAAAATTCATTTGGCTTCCATTCATTTGAGAAAAGAATTTTCATTATCTTCTGTTAACATAAATTATTATAAGAAAACATGTGATACCTCATAAGAGTATTAACCGAAGTACACGGTAAGCATAAATATATATATATATATCAAAGTTTTAAGTTCATTGAGTTATGTCACTGTACCTCTCTCCATCGGAGGTTAAGAATTCCCATTGCTAATTATATCGAGACATTCGAAATACTCTTAATTATCATAACAAATCATAGAAAAAGAAACATACATCCACAAAACTCAGACAGGAGCTATAAACCCATAACTCAACAAAATACAAACGTAGTATATTAAGTTTGGTTTAAGCTTCATTTATATTTTATGGAAGTGAATTTTAAGATTCCAACATGTTCCTAATATGTTCCTTGGTAGATTCATAACATATTTGATATGTTCCAACATGTTCAGATCAAATTTCATTATGGAATTATATATTTGGATCTTATGATCTTCATTCCAATTTCATTTTTTAATCTAAATCTTGCATTTTTTTAGACTTAATAAGATTTACTCAAATCATACTTTTATTGCATCCAATTACAGCTTTGTTCATTATCACTTCGCTCAACATTAGACTTAAAAAAGTTAAGAGGATCCAAAACTACCGTATCAAAAATTGGATTTAGTATTTAAATTAGATGGTTCTAGGCATGACTATGGCCTAGGACTTAAAACATGTAAAGTCCTCATGTTAACCATCCTCCCATTCTAATTTCAGCTCCAACCATAGAGGTTATCCCATCATCAAGCTTCCTAGCTAACTATAAGCATGTTTTGGATTTTAACACCCCCCTCCCGAACATTCACATCTAAAGGCTTCATCCTTGCTCAGAACTTAGACTAATGCACTATGATTTCTCATGGACCTTTGGATTCAGGAAGTCAATTTTTATAGCTATTTGAAACATCCTTGGACCCTATGCATCCTGACCATGACCCATGTATAAGTTTTCAACACTTTTGGACTTGGCATCCCTATCTATAAGATCATATTCTGATAACTGCTCAAATCTGAAATTAAAATAAGCATTTAAATCCAAATTTATTAAGATTCCATTAAACTTTCATGTTCGCATTATGGTGCGATATCTTTAAGATCAAACAGTGTTAAGTCCAAAAACTGACGTTTTTTATTCTCAAGACTGGTTTCAAATTTGGTTATTTAGATTGTGTATTTCTTATATTTGCATCACATATAAGACATGTGGGTTATATAATGCTCCTCAACCATAGATATGTACACATTGGACATATAAATGCCATTCATATAACATGAGATACATTCAATTACGTCAATGTGGGGAGGCTTACAGTATCTCCTCAAAATTATATCATGTGAGATTATCTTCATAGCCTTATGTAGACATGAAATATATCTATTCCTTCCTTAGATTTAAAGGTTGGTTAGATGGCATGCATGATCTCCCATTAAATCAAATGGGAATCCTCCCTTAGTAGGTGGTGTATGTACTCTCCCTACATCAAGAATATGCATGGTAGGGGTATGCCCATATACCCATCCAGGATACACACAATTATAAGGGGGCCTACTGAATAGACTTAGTCTCTTAAATATTTTTCATATGTACAAATATTTAAAAGATCCATTTATTATAGTCGTCTTGGCCATTTCGACCCATTATCATTGTCATGAAGTCATTGTCAACCTCACATGGCCCGTTAACAACATCTAGGCCTCATACGGCTTATAACATGCCATCTCTGGCATCATACGACCTGTTTTGCACCATCTTGGCTCGGATGGCCCATCCATCTTCATATCATCATGAGCCTCATTATTTCAGTCCATCTTAACATGCCCGATCTTGCAAACTTGCTGATTTCCAGACCCATGCAATCGTTTTGTCCATTTCTGCCATGCATGTAGGCCGTGGAAGGGGACCAGGACAGGTTTATGTCAAGGAAGAATAGGCCAAGGGAGGTTTATATATGCATGATACTAAGGCTACCTGGGCAACTCTTTAGCTCAACATATTAAGCACAAGAGGACCAGGTATGGCCTGGTTTCTGTAGATCTAGGTGTATGAGCATGGGGGCTAATATATGGAGTATGAAGAGAGCATCGAACATTAGTGCAAGGCACTGTCATATGACCTAAACATGGAAGTTGGACAGGTATAAGAACTGTTATGCATACATATAGGGAACTGCTATGTGCGCATGGGAGGGACAGTATGCTATAGGGGTGTCATACCACTCGCCATGTAACCATGGAAAGGGGTTAAGCATGAGCATGTATGGGGCTGTTATGCGGCTATTAGGGGAAGCCGAACAACAAGTGCAGGATGGTTGTGCATGAGAGGTCTTTCAACCATGTAGGATGAGCAGAAAATGGCTAATTCATATGGGATTACAGTCATTAGACATGGGCATAGCATGGCTATGTATATGAGGGTTATTTTATGGCCATGAGAAGGAGCTGAATATGGGATGTGTCAGTGTGTAGGGACTGAATGAGCTTATGCATGGAGCTCGGTTATGGGCATGAGGAGAGGTAGCCAATGGGATCCATGTGCATATAGAGAGAGAAGGGACTGAACATGGGCTTTAGAGATTGCATGGCTCACCTTTTCCTCTTCCCTTCTCCTCGGCCTTCTTCACCTGTGCAGGTGACAGCAAAAGGAACAGCAGCATCAACACTTTTAGCACCTCCTCTCTCTTGCTAATCTCCGGACCTTTTAACAGGTGGCTGCAGACATTTTATAGGATGCCTGAAGAGAGCCAATCCGGGCTAGGACTTCTTTTCCTTGTGCACGCAAAGAAGTGGGGGGAGGAAGTCCTGGTCAGATCTTCTGCTTTCTGGCCTATACCATAGCCCATTTGAATATCCTCACATAGGTGGACTTCTCCCATCGGTGACGGGCTCCTTCAAGACCAAGTCAAGCTTGAAGTGGAGGGGAAGATGTGCCGGATCTACTGCCCACTCTTCCTACATTGTAGAAGCATCCAATGGAAGCTTTCTCTTGAATACATGTGAGACCGAGGAAAGCCTGCCAAGTGGATTATAGGTTCCTACTATATACGACCTTTGGCAGCTACTACTCCTAACCTAGGATCTTATTAAATAGTGCATGATCCAATGGTCATGAAAGACTATCAGACCCAAGAAGTAAGAATCATTAAAATGATATTTAAATGGCCATGATATGAATTGGAATTAAACAAGATATAGGCCTAATTTCATGCATCTTCATAACCCATCAACAAGAATATATAAATTGCATCAGAATCATAGCAAATTGATTTAACTTTCATCATCAAATATCAACCCTTGGAACTTACAAAATTTGCATCTTCTATGGTTGACATACAATTTATCTCATTCATGCATGGAACATCTGATTAAATGACCACATTGGTAAATAATTCTCCAATTGATCCATATAGGCATGAAATATCATTATGACCCATTATGATCACCATTTGATCCTCACATGCTTGTTCATAGTTATTGAGCTTTTCATTTAACCATGTTCATTGAAAACTAGAAAAATGTCAATATTTAACCTTTTATGTATGTCAGACGGTGCATCATCTGAATTTTCACATCGAGTTTGGCTTTCATCAATATCAGCTCATTTGAACTATGTGCTATTATCAGACAAGAATTGGGCCTGATTTATGTTATCCGGGAGTCATTAAGCATGGAACATGAAATTTTCGTAGGTCACCCCCGAAGGGGGTGACTGTTTTTTACAGTCCCCCCCCTAGGTGGGGGGGGGCTGCAGCATAAAATCCCCCCATTGGGGGGGATTATTTCACCCCCAATGGGGGTGGAATTGCACCCCCGAAGGGGTGATTAGCACCCCTTCGGGGGTGTTCAACAGTCACCCCCTCGGGGGTGACTGTTTTTTACAGTCCCCCCCCCTAGGTGGGGGGGGAGCTGCAGCATAAAATACCCCCATTGGGGGGATTATTTCACCCCCAATGGGGGGTGGAATTGCACCCCCGAAGGGGTGATTAGCACCCCTTCGCGGGTGTTCAACAGTCACCCCCGAAGGGGGTGACTGTTTTTTACAGTCCCCCCCCCTAGGTGGGGGGGGGGCTGCAGCATAAAATCCCCCCATTGGGGGGGATTATTTCACCCCCAATGGGGGTGGAATTGCACCCCCGAAGGGGTGATTAGCACCCCTTCGGGGGTGAGTCACCCCCGAAGGGGGTGACTGTTTTTTACAGTCCCCCCCCCCCCCCCCCCCCGGGGGGGGGGGGGGGCTGCAGCATAAAATCCCCCCATTGGGGGGCCCCCGAAGGGGTGATTAGCACCCCTTCGGGGGTGTTCAACAGTCACCCCCGAAGGGGTGACTGTTTTTTACAGTCCCCCCCCCCTAGGTGGGGGGGGCTGGAATTGCTTGGCCTAATATTGTGTATGGTTTTGTGTTGTAGATAAGATGTCGGACGAGGAGCATGGCACCGGACCCGCAGAATTTCGTGACATTGGATGGCAACATGGCCATCTCCTTAATTCAGATAAGAAGAGAGTTAGATGCAAGTGGTGCCAAAAAGAGATGAATGGAGATGTGTATCGGCTCAAGCAACATATAGCCGGGACGGGTGGCAATGTAAAGAAGTGTGATAAAGTACCGGCTGAGCTGAGGGAGGAGATGAGGGCTTATATAACTGGAAGGGCATCACAGAGGGAGGTGAGAATTGGTCAGAGACAAGACCTACATGACGAGTTGCTAGGTCGGAGAGACGCCGATCTTATGGCCGGAAAGGGCAAGAAAGGGAAAGGGCCAGCACATGAAAGGGTCCAAGTTGATTCTCCATCTTCATCAGATGAGGAAGATGCCCAGGTTAGGAGAGCTGTTCATGAGAGTAGGGCTCAGGCCCGTGAGGATGAGGAACGAAGACGAGGAGCAGGAGGTTCGGCTTCTAGACGATCTGATGTGGGGGCGGGGACAAGGCCTGTTCGAGAGCCTGAAATTCGGAGGACACATTCTGTTCGACCGATGCCGACAGGAGACACTGCCATGTATAGGGAGAGTGGCAGAGGTCAGAGGGGTATAAGACAAGCATTTAAAGGGGTGAAGGCATCGACTGGGGCAGCAAAGAAAGCCCTTAAGCATATGGTCAAGTTCTTTCTACATGCAGGTAAAGATTTGTTGAAGTTGTGGTTAGCATTTGCTTGTCGATATGAATTTCTTATTAGCTTAGCTATTATTAACAACCCTCTCTTTTCCCTTATCTTGTTTTTGAATTTGTAGGTGTCCCGACACATGCAGCCACCAGTCCATATTTCCAGACTATGGTTGATGCGATTGGTGAGGCCGGGCCGGGGTTGAAAGCCCTACATCAAAGTATATCTATGAAACAGGCTTGTATGAGGAGATCGATGAGTTGACCTAATGGATAGAAAGATTCAAAACCATCTGGAAGGAGAGGGGGTGCACTGTAATGTGCGATGGATGGACTGGAATCACAAGGAGGTCACTTATAAACTTCCTTGTGTATTGTTCTGAGGGCACCGTATTTCTGAAGTCGGTTGATGCATCGGGCCGGTGAAAAATGCAGATTAGCTATTTGGCTTGATGAACAATGTGGTGGATGAGATAGGGAGGCCAACATTGTGCGGTTTGTCACAGACAATGAGGCCTCATATAAGGCTGCAGGAAAGAAGCTAATGGAGGCTCGACCTCACTTATTTTGGGTGCCCTGTGCGGCACATTCTATTGACCTGATGTTAGAAGATATTGGTAGGGATGTTAATGTCAAGTCCTTGGTCAACCAAGGACAACTTATCACCTCATTTATCTATGGCCATCCACGACTTTTACATATGTAGGCAAGACACCGATGGTCATGATTTGATCGACCGGGTCCCACAAGATTTGCCACTCATTTTATTGCATTAGAGAGCCTATACAGGTACAAGGCTAGTTTAAAAAGGTTCATTCTCTCCTCTGCTTATCAGGAGTACATGGATACATACAGGAGCTCCTTGGATCAGTATGAGATACTGCTAAAGATGGAGCGGTGATAGAAGATAACGAGGTGGTGGGAGAAGGTGCGGTACTATTTGTACGTCATAGAACCTTTGGTGCGATTACTTAGGTTGGTGGATTCAAATGACAAAAATCAGATGGGGTACCTGTATGATACTATGGATAAAGCTAAGTTGAAAATTAAAGAGAAGCATCCCAAGGGTTACAAAAAGTGGTGGAAGGTGATTGACAATAGATGGGACAAAACCCTACACCACGACATTCATGCTGCAGGTATAATTTAGTAGTGTAATATGCTAATGATTACAAGTTATATTTTGTGTATTACCCCCATTGTCTTTAAACTAATGGAGTAATAATGTTGTTACAGGGTACTTGAACCCAAGGATACAGTATGGTGGCCAAGTATGTAATGATTGTGAAGTATTATCAGGCACACTATCTGTAATTAAACGACTATGTAAGACCCAAGAAGACAGAACGTGCGCTGAGGTTGAAGTAAGTAATACGTTTCATATTAATTAAACTTTTAACTTTATCTCATATTAGAGAAGATAAAAGTTTTAGTGTGTGTTTTCAGATGACTTCATACAGGCATAAGATTGGGGTGTACGGGGATCCAGATTTGCAGTACTCACATGATAGGGTCCCCCTAGTAATATGCTTACCCGAATTAATGACTCTTTGGTTAATTGATTTTTTTACATAACGTTATCGATGCATGTAATTGTCTTCTTTACAATTACGGTGAGTGGTGGATTATGGTGACAAACGAATCGGATGGAATCCACTCGCCGCCGTTGCAATTCGGGTGCTAAGTCGAGCACATCGTCATCCCTGCGAGAGAAATTGGAGCACCTTCAACCTTATTCATACGAAGAGGAGAAATAGGTTGAAGACAGAAAGATTGGAGAAGCTTGTCTACTGCCATTACAATATGAGGCTGAGGATAAAGAATATCAAAGATAGGCAGAAGATATCGGAGCAGACATTTGCACAGTTTGCAGGTGGATTGTACCAAGAAAGAGCACAGGCCCAAGCTACTCAGGGCTTGTCCCAGGCGGATGTGGACTTGGAATATCTATTCCAAGAAGAACATCCACTTGCAGCAAGGGTGGAAGACAAGGATGCTGAGGGAGAGCCAGAGTTCGACCCGAACGACAGATCATGGGCCGAAGGAGAGCTTGACAGCGTTGTTGTTGAGGATGAAGACATGCAGGAAGTTGAAGAAAGTCAAGTTCCGTGCACAGCTCCACTTCCTGATCCACCCCGGACTACAGCTTCTCCAGAGAGACATCCAGCTCCGCCCCCGGCCGCTACAACTCCTGCTCGGATTCCAGTTTCGGGTCCTTCTACCACCACCACCACCAAGAAGACTGGTGGATTATTTAGGGCTTTAAAGAAAGCATGCTTACCTTCACAGCAAGCAAGTCAAGGAGATCCTACATTGAAGAGGAAGAAGATAAGTATCAAACGGCGACATCATCTCCTCGACACCGAGACCACTCAGCCACCTTCATCAGATGAGGATGAAGAAGAATTTGTGCCACCCACACAACAACAGCGTACAGGGGGTGGAGGTGGAGGTGGGGGTGGAGGTGGAGGTGGGGGTGGCGGAGGTGAGGGTGGCTCTACTAGTAGTGCTCGGACGAGTGGAGCAGGTCCAGATGATTTGAGTGATAAAAGACACTCATGTTCGAGTGGCAGGGGCAGCGGACGGTGGACGAGGTTGAATGTTTTTGACGAGTTTGCATCTTCCTATCCAGAGCCTGCCTCAGACAGTGAGCCTGGCTATCCACCTCCACCATCTTTTTTACCTCCACCTCCGACTGATCAGGGAGTTTATGAGTTTAACGACATGGCCCAGTCTTTATTTTCTTATGGATACGGGCCAATTATGACTGACCCTAATCAATGGAGATTTGCAGAAAATCAGAATGACCAGGATAGAGATCCAGATCCAGATCCATCCTACTCCGGACGTTACCATAGTTGGTGGTGATGCATATGTATAATGTATTTCTTTGTTTATTTCACGCAATGTAATATGAGTGGTAAGAAGAATATGTGTTGTACAATTTGTGGAGTTGGGTATGATTGTTTGTTTGGTAAAAACATGTATCTTATTTGATGCATGATGTGTTCTATTGTGTGATTGGATATGATATGTGTTCTATATGATTGATTGTTAATTTGTTATATGAATGAGTGTTCCCTATATTTCTTTCACATTTTTCCTGAGTTCTATGTATTTTTATTGATTTTTTGGCGATTTTTCCATATTTTTTCGAAAAGCAAAAAAAAAAAAAAACGATCCAGACTGATTCTGGATCGGTCTGGCTCCATTGGAATCGGCCTGGATCGGTCCGATCCGATCCGATCTGATCCGGATCGGATCGGACCCCACCGATCCAGGATCCGATCCCGATCCGGCGATCCTTGAGCCCAATAAACATAAATTATGCCGCATCTGACATCCTATCCCATTTTTTACCATCTGTGGCCCAAGAAATATGAAATAAGCCAATTTTTTCGTCTAGGCCAACTTTATGTCATTTTTGGACCAATAAATATAAAATATAGCGAACATGGAATACGGGCCCATTTTCTAACATCTGTGGTCCAATAAACATGAAACATAAATGCATCAGCCATCTGGGCCCATTTTGCATCATTTGTGATTCAGTATTCATGAAATTTGCGATAAATGTCATCAAGTCCCGCATTGATCATATTGGGCCCATTAAATTTATTGGGCCTCATCATAGGCAAAAATGCCCGTTAAGGAGCCGGCCCTCAGCCACCTCCACTTAATTGTCCTTGGAGCAGTATCCATTCAAATATCATTAATCCAATTAAGGACCTAGAGAAGTGGATGGCACCCATTATAGATAAAAGTAAGATCTAGTCAGATTAAGGACCTAATGACAATAGAATCCATAACTTAAGTCATTGACATATCCTAACCCATGGATCATGCGCCATCATCATCTCATCATCTTATTTATTTAAATAGCATCCCATCATAGCCAACCATCATTTAAGTAGGATCCAAATCCCATTAAAGACCCATTAAGACCATGATCCATAAATAATTGAAGATCACAGCTCTTGGATATTGCGCCATCCTCATTTCATCATCTCTTATCCAATTAAAGTTTAAGTATATGGATCCTACTAAGAGCCCATTAAGGATAAGATCCATAATTTAAATCATTAGCACATCATGGCGGCTAGATCTTGTGTCAATCACAAAGATTATGGAATTAGAATTAGAATTGAAATCGATCAGTACTGATTCGATTCAAATCGGCCAAAATCGACCAATTTCAAGAAAGGAAAACCGATTCCGGAATCGGTTTATGTTTGTAATTTTTTCTTCAAACAAATAAAAAAATCAGGAAAAATGTCATAAAATTAGGAAATCCACTAAAAATTTTCTAAAAAAATGACATTTAACCTGTTTTAAAAAGAAATAAAATGTTATCCATTGTACATGATAATAATTGTAACATGATAACATGATAAACAAATGTAACACGATAACATAATAATATGATAGTAATTATACATTTCATGTTCATCAATATCTATGATATTGACTTTCATCCTCTTTCTTCTACTCTTAAATTTTTCATTGTCTTCTTGTCAATGCGAGCGCATATCGATATGAAAAACATGCATCGACAATCACACTGAAGTCATAAACATCGGGCTATGGCACATAATTGAGCTACGTAGGTGGAATCCATGGTTGAGCTATCTCATCAGGAATAAGAGAATTTGGCTCTGCATAATGTGGTGCCTTCTCATCAAAGAAGTAGGGATGCTATGAACTAGATAAGTCTCAATCTACTGCACCTACATCTTCTACATGTACATCCCTTTATCCTCCTCCTCTTGGTTGGGTGGTTGGTATGCATTCCTCATCATCATCACCTGAGAAGGGTGTTTGTGTGCTATCATCTGAACTCCCAAGATGTCGCCTAGTATTTAGCTTCCTTCTCTTTACTTCTTCTACAATGTCATGTGATAACCCACAACCCACAAATTTTTTTAACTATGCAAAACGTCATATTTTTCTTGATGTCACTTTTGTCTTTGTCCTCGCTGCACCAGAAATGGGATGCATAAATGGGGGTGGGGGTGGGGGTGGGGGTGGAGCTAGGGCTAAGACTGGAGGTGGTTGTAAAGCTATTGGGGCAAAAAAATGAGACTAGTTGAGGAGTAGGTGGAACATGCTCAACCTCAACATCATTTAATCCTCCTTCTGCCCATGCACGATCCTCAGAATCAAAGTCAGCAAGACAGAGAATGGACTCATAAAAAAAAGAGGAGGAACCAGGTTGAGTCCTAGCTAGTCCAACCCGTAATTGGGCCAAAAAAAACAAGTCATAGATTGGCCCATTAGTGCAAGTACCAGCTGGCACAGCCCCTATTTCTTTTGAAAAAAAAAATTTATTTCCCCAGCTCCCTTTGAAGCCCATTGCACACAACCCATTAAGAGAAAGAGAGAGTGGGTTGCGGTCAAATTTAGGTGGCCTGGTCAACTGGCCACATCAGCGGCCATGTCAGTAGGCCAAGTCAGCTGCCATATCACCCTTGCCCTATTAATTATATTGCAGAACTCAAGGGACAGGTCAACAATTGATGACACGGAGAAACCCAAAGGGTAAGTAAGTCAAATATTTAATATCCTAGAAGAATTCAAGGAGTCAAGACCAATTAATGCAATCTAGGAGAAATCAAAGGTCATTTTACAATTAATCCTAGCATGTCCCTTCATCTCCTCCTCATTTCTATAAAAGGAGAAGGGTGCCCACAAGCCAGAGGATCGCCAACACTACGCCGGCAGGCTGTTGCACCACCGGCTGCTGTCCCCTGCGCACGCCTGCCTGCCACTGTCCACGACCAAGAGAAGAAGAAGGAGGAGTAGGAGGGAGCTCCCTCGCGGCTCCCTTTGGCAAGCCAATCCCCTTGGTGTTGGGGTGCTCAGCCCCTTCCTTCATTCTCTATTGCATCCGAAGCAAAAAAGGTAGGGAAAATACATTAATTATGTAGCCCTTTAAGGCACCTCCCCTATCTCTTCTAAATTCTCTTCTCAATCCCTCTTATGGTCTAAACCAGCCTTCATCAACATCAGCAACCCAAAGAGACACTTCAAGTCCTGGTTGACCCTATCCAAGTCACCCTCGAGCAGGGCACTTAAAGACCCTCTGAACAGTCCCTGTTCTGGCCATTTGTGCACCCCTCTGATCAGGTCATTTTCACCTCCAATTTGATCTCCGTTCAGCCCACCTGAAATCCCTCCTAACAGGCCCCATTTAGACCCCCATGTAGGTCCTAAAAACAGGTCATTCGGACCCATTTTTAGATCCTTAAATGGGTCACTTTCTGGCCCTTCGCAAAGCCCCCTTAAACAAGTCATCCTATCTTATTGTCAGCACCTGTTTAGTCCACCCAAATCTTCCTTGATAGAGTCAAGTTTAGACTCCTGAAACAGGACCTGTTCGGCCATTGTCAGGTCCCCTATAGCAGGTCCTTTTTCTTGCTCCCAATCATGCACCAAAAAGCCTCCAACATAGGCCCTCTTCGGCCCCCTCAAACAACCACTTGTTTGACCCCTTTAAACACCCCCCCTGTCGCCTCAATAAACAGTCGCTTCACAGGCCTTTCCTGAACATCAAAAGAACCCCAATTGGACCTCTTCGGTAGCCCCATTTCAGTCCCCCAAACAGGCCCCTGTTCGGTCACTTAAACAGCCCACTGTTCGCCACTGTTCGGCTCCTTAAGCAGCCTACTGTTTGCCCCTTGAAACAGGCCCTTTATGGACACCAATCGGACGTCCAAGATAGTCCCATTTTAGTCCCCAAACAGCCACCTAGCCGGCCTATCAAAATAGTCCCATGTCAGCTCCTCCAAGTGGTTTTAAACAGGCCCAACTAGTTTCTAAAACATTCCCAGCGTATCTCCTTTAGAGCCCTAGGTGAGGGTGATGACCCGAGATTCTTGGAATCTGTCCAACAGGCCAAGTCTACTCCTGGCGGGCTCTCAACTTCCAACCTAAACATCCCCTGTGCGGCTCCCACTCAAAAAAATCCCATTTTAGCCCCTTTGCGGCTCCCCTTAAAATTCCACCTTAGCCCCCTTTGGGGCATCCCCAAAAAAAATCATGTTTCCTACCCTTTGAGCAGTCTCAAAACAGGCCAAAAATCTGCCCCTTGTGCACGACCCCTAACCAACCTCCATCAGACCTATTTTTGGCCCATTCTCGGCCTACACACCTTGTTGCAAAAGCAAAAAAAACACCTCAAAATAGGTTCTGCAAGGAAAAAAACAGCAGCCCCTTGTGAGGATCGGCTTGAGGGTGACAGCCCGGCACCCCTTAGAAATCGTCCAATGGGCCAAGGGCATAGCCAGATGGACTTCAAAGTCGGTTTAAACCAGGATTCTGCAGCAAAGCACCAGCTCCTAAACAAACCCTTCCAGCTCAAAAGAGTCCAAGACGGGCACACTGAGCCCAAGAAGACGAAAGGCCAGCTAGTAACGCCGATGGAACTCAAGCCGGCCCAAGTGATTTTGACAGAAAAAATTAAATAAAAATCAGAAATGTAAAAAGCAAAATTAAAATAAGGAGTGAAACACCCTTTCACGAGTACTCCACTTTTGGATGGCTCTCCCGGGTTCACCCTGGAATGTTGAACCGGATGACAATGTGGGCCTGTTCCCGTAACCAACGATCCATCCCCCAATATGACGAGTAAAAAAAACGTGTTATCATGGATGGGTAAATTCCATATCAGTTGGAATAAGCCAGCATGCCGTCGTAATGCCAAATTTTTCTGACCTTACGAAAATCTACATCGATGGAAGGAATGCCAGTTCTTCCAGCCAATGTTATTTCACACAATCATTTGTACACCGACAAATGAAATGAAAAGATTTTCAAAAACCAACTCAGAATGCATGAAATCGGGCACCAAACGGCACCCAATGGACCAGATGAGATGTGAATACAAATTGAACAAGCCATAAACTAACACAAAACACAACCAATTTAATCTAAAAAATACATGAAAAATCAGATTTACAACAATCTACAAATTCAACAAAAAACTCACCTAATCTAACCAAATTGAACCCTTAAACCAAGTGACAATTAAATAAAACCATAAATAACATGTAAGAAATCGAAGAGGCATTAAAATCAATCTTAAAAACAAAAAAAAGATCAGTTTGTAAAATAATCCGAAAACCCTAAAAAAAAGAGAAAGAAGTCAAACCAAACCCAAAAAATTGCTTAAAGCATTCCAAACACACTAAAACCCAAAAAAAAACTAATCAAAACTAAATCAAAATAAAAAATTAATTAACCAAACCGAGCTGAAAAAAAATCAAACCAAAATAGCAAACTACCAAAACTTAAATCTGAAACTTTCAAAAAAATTAACTAAAACATAACCTTGTGGTTCACATCTCATCGGGCCCAAAAGGTTGTTACCCTTTTGACTATATTATGTTATGTGGATGCACATGTTCCCCGAAACAGATTGCTACAATGATTAATAAAAGACGTTCGAGCAATCACTCAATGTAAGTCAACGTCAGATATTTGCACCATCCAGCATAAAAGGGTCAAAAATCAAAAATTTTCAAAGAACCCGAACCTCGATTATATATTTTTAGAAATATCATTGGACTACTAAATAGGTTATCACCAATTTTCCTAAACAGTCTAGACATGGTATTTCTCTTTAAAACATTTAAAACTTGAAAAAAAATGAGGTTCACGCAAATCCCTGGAAGCCCTCTCTTCTATCCAAGAGACAAGTGAGTGCTCTTCTTGAAAAACGTGGTCCATGTCAACCTCTTCAAGTGGTTCTTATATTGTCTGTCCTTGCTCGTATGATCCACCTGCAAACCGTGTAAATCTCTCCTCTGAGATCTTCTGTCAATCTTTGATATTCTTGATGAACAATCCCATGTTATAATGACAAAATACAAGCTTTTCAGCCTACCAGATGTCAACATGTTCTGCCTCTTTGTTTATATCAGGCTAAATGTACTCCAGTTCCTCTCACAATGAGAAGAATTAATACTCTGGCTCAATATTTTGATAACAACAACTACTAGTGAATTTCATCTACTTCCGACATTGATCTGAACCCATCACTCAACTGAAATTAACTAATGAACAATCAGCCCTCTCTAGGCAATCAGAATCAATCAAGTTCTAAAATAAGGTAATAAAAACACAATTTTGAACATAACAAGAGAAACTTTGTCACATGAATATTTCAAATTAACATTTGAGTATACTTCAACCCTCATCCTATAGTGTTGCATCTGAAAATTGATAAATACAAAATGATTAGTGTTCTCAATTATTTCTTCATCCCCAATTATTAATGCTACTTTCACTTACTTTTAACTCAGCATTTGTCCTATCCTGCTAAAATTGACATAGCCGCTGAATGACTGAGAGAGTATCCCACAACACCTCATTGTCATTGGACACCTATTCTTCATATTAGACGCGGGGGTTCAAGAAATATCATGCAATCATTCAAGCATATTTCATTATCAACAAATCAAATATTGACTAAGTAGAAAATAAATAAGCACAAACACGGATTTTAACTAACCTACAGCATGTACATCACGATGCAATGTCATATCTCATCTGTCATCAATGATCTTCCACCATTTCTTGTACCCTCTGAGATTCTTCTCTTTGATTTTCAAATTTACACGGTTCATTGCATCATACAAAGTGCACATCTAGTTCCTGACATCTGAGTCAACCAACTTCAAAACAACTACTAGTGGCTCAATAATTGTCAAGTAATAAACAATCCTCTCCCAAAATCTCGTCTGTGATATGTCATTCAGCCTTGACAAAAATCTCCAAATGATCCTCCTTGTTATGCAGGTGGTCTACCATATACTTATAATACTCCTTGGACTAAGTGAACCTAACTAGTGCATGTCTGTAGAGATGCAAGCTCTCTAATGCAATGAAGTTCATGGCAAACCTAGAAGGGCCTGGCATGACAAGATCACGCCCTACAGTATACTCTCTCGTGGTGTGCAGCAAACGAAAATGTGAATAAATGAAAGAAGTAATAACCTACGCTTATCTCAGAAGTGTAAAAATTGTAGTTTCCCTACCTATATCCTCTAAGATGAGGTCAATGAAGTGCACTGTGCATGGTCCAGAAGAGATGTTGTATCTTCTCCATCAATTTCCTCCCTACCACCTTGTAGAAAACTTCATTGTCAGTCACGAAATAAACAACAATGTATTCCTCAATCTCCTCCACTATATCATCCATCAATGAAAAAATGTAATCGACGTTCTTGAATTGACCCGAAACATTAACCGACTTCAAGAAAGTTGTACCCTCTAAACAATACACTAAAAAGTTGATCATGCTCCTCTTGATGATGCATGTTCACCCATCACTTATAATTTTGCAACCTCTCTCATTCAGACTAACTTGAAATCTTTTATCCATCTCTCAACTCCTATTACCTCTTCATCTAGCCCACTAGCATAGACATGTTTGCTAGTAGAGACTTGCATTCCCGGTCTAACCTCAGCATGATAGCAACGGCATCAATCATAGTCTGAAAGTAGGGACTAGAGACTACATGTGCTAGGATGTTTACATTAAGGTAAAAAACTCCATCAGCCATAAACAATGTTAATGAAATGAAACATACATACATATATACATATTAAGATTTATACGTACATGTAAAAACCACTTCACAATGTGCCTCACTACTCTCTTTGCAGTTATTCCTGTTGCCTTCATCCCTTTCACTGTTTATTTAATATTCCTCTGCGAGGCACTCTACTACCTAAATAAATACTCACTTGTTGGTGTACCCTCAATGTTGCTAGGTCGGGCTGATGTTAATTGGTCAAAAATAGGGTCACTCCAGACCCTCCTGCTCCCCGCCTCCTCTCTTCCTCCAATGCACATGCATGCTTTCTTGCATACTTAGTTTTCCTTAATTCAGAGTCCATGAATGAGTCCTAACTCTTCGGCTCCGATTAGTCTCTTGCTTTGCCTTTTTCTTTCCCTTTGTGAGTTGGAACCTCTCTTCCTCCTCTTTATGAGCTCATAATACAATTGTTCCCATTGTTCAATCCTAATCTTACCTTGTAAGGTTCTTCCTGTAAAATAGCCTCACATCTCTTCACTCATTTCTCCAGACGTCTTGTCACATTTCTTAACATTGCCACTTACTTCGGTAATATATTGTTTCAAACGATAAACACCCCAGCTCATCTCCTTACTACACCACTTGCATTGAACCTTTTTTTTTACATCGACCATATGTCCATGAACCCAACCAACATTGCATCTTGTTGCCAATACATTGCCTTCGTCATGGTCGACCATTGATTGTAACTACAACGCACATAAACAATTAAACACGGATGTTAAAGACGAATAATACTAGTTTGTTTAGGAAGAGAGTAAGGGTTGTTCGGTATGTTTAAACCCTTACAAAGTCAGCAAACAAACAAAGGTAGGGAAACCTAGGCAAATAAACCTTACAAAAAAGATGAAATGATGAATCGTCAAGGAAGGAACGCAACTAAATGGCTGGTATCGCCAACTAGATCACCAAAATCCAAGAAGGATCACGGAATCGCAAGCCGGATCGCTAGAATCACCGTCAGAATCAAGCAAGAATCACCGGAATCACTGAAGGAATCAACCGCTTCAACGCCGAAATTGCCAAAGGATCATTGGAATCGCCGCAGACCGTGAACCCTAGAAGCTTCCTCCCAAAATCGGTCAACAAGGGTGTTAATCGACCTGAATTGGATTAATACCGGATCTGCATTGAGCTCGGCATCGATCCACCGTCAAGACTTAAGTTGTAGTGAATGATCGATCCTAACCAATTCCTCCGGAATTGGATCAAAATCAACATATTCGATTCAAGAATCGGTTGATTCCAATCTACTTCCACCGATTCCATAATCCATGGTCAATCATTATCTTCCATCATTTAAATGTTATACAATCCTACTTCAAGTAGGACTGATTCATGGTGGCACAACACTCATTGGGTTTGACATAGAATCAAACCTTACCTTGCCCCTAAGTCATATTCAACGATGGATTATGACATTTAAGGTTGTCCCTTGAAGTTTACGGTTCAAGAACACCTCAACGGCCTGCTACTTCTCATCTCCTTCTCCTCCCTTCACCGCAGCATCCTTCATCTACTAATAGACCCATTGGGGTTCTTCGCTACCATTTAGGGTGTGCAGTCAAGCCGAATTGAAAGAGACATATTCTCCTATTGTTTCAAGCCTCCCTCGCGATCACCTGGTGTGCATATCTTGTTTTCTTCATTCCCTCCATCTGTGGCGGTGACATGTTTCTGCAAGAAGCACCATCCAATTCCATATCTGCTAGTATGGGTATTCAATTGGGCACCTGCCAAAGCTTACTTTCGAGGAGAAACATCCCATGCGGCCCTGGCTAGCTGCTGAGATCATCAGGTTCATGTTTTATCTCTTTCGTCCCCTCCCTTGTTTCCAATTCGTGCTCAGATCATGAAAAGATATTACTATCTGATCTGGATATGGGAATTCCCTCGTTGCAGGACCTGTTTGCTCATCTGTTGGGGTCATAAGAAGGAATATATCATCTCCTTCAATCTTATTGGCAATATCCAGAGCAGTACCCTTCCTCAGATCTTAGTACAGTCATCTGTTTTCTGCTTTTCGGCATTGGCAGTGGCCAGCAAGCCCACATTTCCCCTATACCCTGCTATCAAGACTTCGGGGAATATATGAGCTATGTTGTCGAAGGCACGAGGCATCCGAGGTGAGTCATCCCTCGCCTCGCCTCATGTGCTTGAGGCAGGCGCCTCAAGAGCCTCAGACAACATTTTTTATTTTTAATATATTTATTATATATTAATTATAACATTATATATAGTTGTTATCTAAAAATTAAAATTTATAAAAAATTCTTCCAAAATTAAAATGAATGGACCAACTTGAAAACTATGTTTGCAATAAAAAACATAAAGACAACAACATAAAAAAATGGTAACCAGAAAAATGAAACATTCTCCGGCAAGAACAACTTCTCCATCGAATTCTGACGAAAAGGAACAAACAGGTTCCTTTAAAAAGATTGATATATTAAAATAAGAACGAAAATTGAAAGGAAAAAGAATAAACCGAGAAAAGGAAAAATGTATCTTCTCCAATGAAAATGACTTCTCCGGTGAATGCCGACACAGAGGAACAAATTGGTCCCTTCAATAAAAATAATGTATTAGAACAACAATGAAAACAAAAAAATGAAAAGAAATGAAAAACTGAAAAAAATAGAAAAGCTCACCTTCACTGCTTCTCCGCCAAAGGGAGACTTCTCTGGCAGCCGCAAGCTCTTCTCCGTGACCAATGGTGGCGGCTCCTCCAACTAGGTCTCTGAAGAAGGGGGCGAAGGGCTCCTGTGCGTTGCCACTTGTCAGGTTCGTTAGGGGAGAGCAACAAGGGAGATAGATAGAGAGAGAGAGAAGCCCTTGAGAGGGGCTTAATTTCGTGGAACTGGGCCCTTATCGAGTCCGGATCTGGGCCTGAGAAGAGCAAGGCAATCACCTTTCCATGGCCTCCTTGGCGGCAAAGATGCAGCGGCAATCGCTGGCGAAGTGAGACAGGGAGGCATCGCCCTTTTGTATATATATATAGGCCCAAAGGGAAATTTAAGTGAAATTGGACCTATTTCGAAGCTCTTATGAGATTTGGAGCCTCCTAAAATAATAAGAAAATATGTTTTGCATAGAATCACTTATCATACTTTTAGCCCAATTACAAGGATATGGCCTATTTAATGTAACTAAGGCTTCTTTGCTAAACTTCATCCCCTTTTGAGAAAACTTGGGCCGACTAAAATTATTGGTCTGATTAATGGGTCTAAGAGGCTGGTGGGTCTATTTTAATAAAAGTTCGACTCATGTTCTGTTTGAAAGATGTTTTCTACTTTTCACTCTCCTTTTGATCTCTCTCTCTCTCCTCACTTTCCTTTCTTTTTTTTTTCATCTTTTCTTCATTTACTCTCTTTTTTCTGTTTTCCACACTTCTGTTTCTTCCTCCCTTTCTTTTTTTTTCATTACTATTATCCTCTCTTTTCATTCTTTCCCTCACAATTTTCATCTTCTTCATCTCCTTTTTTCTTCCCCCATTTTTCCTCCCCCTCCCTCCCCCCCTCTCTCTCTCTCTCTCTCAAAGCTGCATTCTTTATTAATTTTAGGTCTTCCTTCTCTTCTTTCCCTTTTTAATTGGCTAACATATTTACATTTATTGGTTGCCTTTCATTTTCTTCTGCTTCTCTTTCTTTTTGTATTGCTATTCTAAATAGATTTTTTTAGCATTTCAGTGTGTATTTTGCTGGTTTTATTGTTCTTATCCTTCTTCGTTTTTTTATATATTTACTCCCTTTTGGTTTTTTTTAATTCTAACTTAAGTTCTCTCTCTTTCTTTTATTGGCATTTTCAGTTTGCATTTTTTATTGCTGTCATTTTGGTGTTATTATTTTTTAAAACTTTTATGTTCCTATTATTTACCACTATTTTTATTCATCATTTTATAGAAATTTTATTTAATTTTTTATTTCTTCCCCTTTTGTCACGTATTCACTATTTTTTGTTTTTTATTGTCCTTTAACTTGATTTTTATGTTCTTTTTCTTTATTTTTTATTTATGCCCTTCTTTTTTATTTTATTTTTTTACTCATTCTTTTTTAACTCATTTAGTAATTTATTTATATAATATTTTGTATTATTTATCATTTAATTTTTAATTTTTATTTATATATTTCGTTGTATTGTTTTTGACAAATTAATTCTGTAAACAAATTATTATCTTCTACCCTTTTTACTTCTTTTCTATCTTTGTTTTTTTGTTTTAAAATTATTCCCCTTTTTTCCTGTTGACAGGAGTCAACTAACAGGCCCCAACTAATTATTTATATACAAATTTCATCCGTCAATATATCACATTAAAACTAAGTTTTGTATATTTATTTTTCAAGTGAAATACCAAAATTGGTGTTTATATATTTCCCTTGATAAGATTTTTTGTTTCATATGAACCCACTAGTATTACTGCTTAAGCAGCTTAAGCAGTTGGTCTCTTAGTCACCTTGGTCATTTGTCGCCTTGACAACCATGTATCCAAGGAAGAACAAAAGCTTCCACTAAATGATGATTATGATAGTTATTAAGTGATGTTTCTTTATGTATTCAACTTGGACTTGAGATTATGTTGTTTGTACAGGTGTGCAAGTCTTTTGATGTTTATTTCCTGCTTAGGTTTGATGAGAACTAATTGTAACACGTAAGAAAGTGATGCCTTGTTTAACCGTTTTTGCTGATCAATTGTCTCTACTTGTTTTCTTCAGTAAGAGATCTAGCTATTTTGTTGTTGCATTTCTAATTGATGCTATTTAGTTGCTGCAATTTTTCAAATTTTTTTAAACAAAAGTCAGTTGCATTTTAATAACTATGAGTTTAAATTTTTGTTTTTAAATTTATGAAGTTAATAGTCATTCATTAATAGTTAACTGGCTCTACTTGTTTTTCAGAAAACAGATCTAATTATTCTCTTCCTGCATTTTAAATTTATGTTATTTGATTGCTGCAATTTTTTCAGTTTCTTTGGTACAAAAGTTTATCACATTTTTATATTTCTGACATTTTGTATTTCACTTCTAAATTTAAGACATTGCTGGTAATTAAGGGGGTAAACAGATTCAGATATTCCAAATTTTTGATTCAATTTTGAAAAAAGTTTAACGGATATAGAACAGATAAATATATCCTATAAACTATCAGAATGAAATATACGATAGCTTATCCATTGATTCTATTTTTTTCAATTTCAATAAACTTTTAAACATATATCACTAGAAATAAAATTAAAACATAATAAAATATATAAACAATTAAAATATGATATCTATAAAATAATAAGGAAAGTACAAATAAACTTTTAAAAGGATTAGATCAAATTTTAGTCACTATAAGTAATTCATTAAATTATTTAAAAATAACAATTAATCGGGGGGTTTTACATCTGTCCATATATATTCCAAGTATGTCTCTTTAATCTTGATAAACATTTAAAACTCCCTGAAATTTTACTCCGCTCAAAAATTAGTAGTTCTGACTTGACTTAACCCAAAATATTTTTACTATCGTATCTGATGCGGGACAAACCGGCTAATCCGGCTAAACCGAACGAAAACGAGACAAACCGGCGCTAATCGCCCTAAATAGACCCTAACGAACCCAAAATGAAATGACCCGGACTCGAACCGGTCCAAACAGACCCGAAACGACACCGAACCGAGTCGAACCGGCTTGAACCGGCCTTGAACCCGGTTGGACCGGGTCTGGACCGGTCTGGACCGCGGACCGGGCCGGCCGGCCGGTTGCGAGCGCCGCCAGCGCTCGCGGGCGCGAGCGCACCCCGACGGGGGTCGTGGCGGTTTCCTGGAAACCGCGGGGTGGTCGCGTGGCGGACATCCCGCCGTCGCCGGTCGTCTCCGTGGCGGTGTCTCCAGGTGTCCACGTGGCCCGAGACGCGACAAAAGCCGAGGAGCACGGCTCGCGTCGTCCTCGTCCATCCGTTCGCGTCGACTTCGCCATCCGGACGGATGCCGAGCGCATCGCCATCGTCGTCGTCCAGTGGGCGCAGGCTGAACGCGGAGCAGGGGGGAAGGGCGCAGGCGATGGAGGTTGGTCCCGACGCCTCGGCGTTGTCCGGCCGGCGGAGGGGACGTTGGCAGAGGCTGCTGTCGCCGTGGGAGGAAGGACGCGGGGAAAAGGAACTGCGGAGGGAGGGAGGCAGAACCGGGGATCGCCGGACCGCCCCCTCCCGCAGCTCCCTCTTCTTCACCTTCCGCTTCTTCTTCTGCTTCACGGTGCGTCTTCGACGGCACCAAAGGTGGACGGGGAGGAAGTCGAGGTCGGGGCTCCATGGGCGTGTGTGGGAGACGGCATTGGATGCCGCACGTAGACGAAATGGAGGAGGCGACGGTGGAGTGCCCTTCCGGGGATCGCTAGAAGCTCTTCCATGGAGGACGATGGGTCGGCAGAAGGGGGCTCGGTGCAGTCGAAGGGGAGGAAGAAGAACCGAGAAGGGAAAGAATAGATGAATGGCGCGGAGGCCAGAGGATGAGGAGGAGGATAGAATCGGCTCCCTGCCGTATTCGGAGGATGGAGAGAAGGCCGGCCTTACGCCGGAGGTGGAAGAAGGGGACGGCCCTCACTGGCCGGGGTGGGGGAGGATGGGGCCGCAGCCCCTATGTGGGAGGAACCAGCGCTCAAGGCGTTCCAAAAATTCTTCTATTGATTGATTAATATGTACATCGGACCCCTCTTTATATAGAGGATGGACAAATTTAAAGAAAGGACCTCTAAGCAACCTATTTACAGACTTGTCCTCATATGGACACAACAATAAAAGAAAAAACCAAAATATCAAAAATATGTCCCCATCAGTATCACTCTCTGTCAACCACATCATGAGATACTACGTCTGCCCGTGGAGTGCCATGCCCAAGTAAGAAGACATGGCTTACTCCCATTTCAGCAGTAGTCATTACTTCTGCTTCAAAGTCTCATATGTGCTCCCATTACAGGTCTCCAGAGGTACAGCAAGAGCTGCAGGCTGTGGTACATTAACCACCTGTGGCCAGATCGCAAGAGTGCCATTTCGCAACAGGAGGATTTGTTCCACAGCATCCACTAGGTGCAGGGAAACAGGTGTTGATCCCAAGCTGGGCAGAAAGTTCTCTCCAAGTCCTGTTTAAGGCTGCGCCCATCAGTGATCATGTTGTGCAGGTGCATATGCTGGAAGAAAGAGAGATTATCAGGGTCATCCCTTTTTCCCGAAAAAAAAGTGGGCAATCAAGGGTTTTCTCCCCCCCCCCCCCCCCCAAAAAAAAGCAGAAATCAAAATAGTTTACATAATTTATTTGCAAAATAATGCTATTTTCAATACATATAGAGAGAATGAATTGTATCTGAATATGCAGAAATGCTGCCAAATTTTTCAAAAAATAGCTATACATATTTAAATATGTAATGATGCTATGTATACGACGAGTTTGAGCAATGCATGTTCAATATGCTAATAAGCTCATATCTTATCAAAGGAAAAGTAATATATTAACGGGTATATACCTTATATATCATATAAATTCATATTTAAATGGGATCATGGCACATTTATGCCTCCCGTTTTGATGTAAATTGTATGGTTTAGATATTCATGAAAATTAATTCTATCTACCAACGTGTTACTTATGAGGATGATGACTTCTTTATGCTGCCTCATCTCGTACGTACTTGGATGTACTCCATATTTAAATTAAAATGAAGTGATGTTTTCCTCTCATGATATTAATCACATTACATTGTGTGGTGACATAGTTACACATCGTTTTCTAAAGAGATACACGGATAATTTAAATAAACTTATAATTAACTCAATCAAACAAGTAAACACAACAAAATCCAAACTAAATAGCAACTTAAACATTAATAAAATGAGAATATACTCAAATAAAAAAATCAATTAATTAATACATAAAAAATGACTACAAATGATAATAAAAAAATGATAAGTTAAATCAAATTTGATCATTAAGATAAGTAAATGATGATAATAATAAGGATAATAAAATTTAGATCATAATAAAGCACACAATACAACACTACAATAACGATAAAACACTCAAAAAAAACACACCCAAAAAAACGTAAATAAACACAATTAAACAAAAGCAAAAAAATATGATTAAATATATTATAAAATAATAATGAATCAAATAAAAACGGAAAAAAACTTGTAATAAAATAAATTTAAAATCTCAATAAACTTAAATCACTTAAGTTAAATAAATGATAAAAAATAAAATCTAATAAACCAAATAAACATCTAAAAAATATGAAAAAATAAATAATTTCAACAAAATTAAACTCAAACCAAAAAAGCCATGATAATAAAAATAAATAAAACTTCACACATTATTCAAAAAAATGAAACAATCAAAATCCAAATCAAAACAAAAATTGACAATTCAATGTTTCCATCAAGATGACTACAAACTTAAAACAGAAGAAGTCATAACCCAAATCTCATAAAGCCATGGGGCTTCAAAAATCAAAGAGTTGTTGTGACGGTTAATCAAGGGTATTCGAGACAATGCTAGATGTAATCAACATGGGAATATCGCAAATCCAGTGGGAAGAGGCCGAAAGGATTTTTACTACACATTATAACCTCAAATATTAAAAAAATGTGTGCATATGGATCTTCCACGTTATAAGGATTTCCCTATTTTAATACTAATAAGAATTTAGAACTCAATTATACGTTCACCTATATATACCACACCATATTAATCTATATATTCATATCAAATCTCACATCATCTATTTTCAAATGATGATAAATAAAAACTAATATTTTTACATAATAAAAAATAAGGTTTATACACCTCTCTCTCTCTCCCCCTCTCCCCCTCTCTACAGTCTTTTGCAAAGAAGATACTGCCACAACGGCACCCCAGTGGCTGTTTAAGCGGCACCTCCCACCACAGACAGCCAAGACAACCTTGTTGCCAAGGTTTGTCAGGAGGGGAGGTGGAAATGTGGGGGTAATGGTGACAGTGGAAGGAGGGGCAATGAAAGTACGATGCAGCAGAGGCAGACAGTGAAAAAGGGTAGGGGTAATGGAAGCAGTGGAAGGAGAAACAATGGAAGGGGATGTGGCAGCAGCAGGTGCAGGCAGTAGAAAGTGAAGGGGCAGCAGTGGTGGTGGAAAGGGTGGATGTGGAAGGGGGATGTGTGGCAGTGGACGGTGCAAAACAGTGATGGTGATAGCAGGGAGCAGCAAGCACTTGAAACAGTACTCATTGGGTAGGCTAGTCATTTAGTTTAGAGTCGAGTTTAGTTAGCTCATGGTTGATGAAAAGCTGTTGTGTATTGACGGATGGACTAATTTTTGAATGAGACAAGATTTCAGGAATTATTCAAACAATTTTTAAAATATAGAACTATATTTGAAATGAAGATAAATTGTAGGAAAAATCATTAAGCAAACTCTATTAAGTTTCCATCAAAGTGAATAGGTTTTCCACTCATGAAGGTTTACCATTTCCCTTATTTTACCAATAGTCATCTAGTTGGGCTCTTCATCCATCCGCTGGTTGCATAAATCAGGTGATTGAGTGGTGTTCTTGCCCATAACTTCATTTCTACTTTTCTCCCATTATGACAGGCAGAACATAGATTGGGTACTTGCAATGGAAGGTATTTGATAACACTATTCATTTCTTGCAACGAAAAAAGTGACCAGTATCCATAGAATCATTAAGCATATTAAACACTTACCAGGAACATTTTGGAAATGTTAGAGAAGCTACACAAGAGATCTGCTACAACAGAAGATATCCCTTCAAAATTATTGCTCGAGTTTTGAAATTCAGCTGCTATATTCTCGATTTCAATTTTCATCTTCATACAACAAGCAATCATATCTCCCTGGAAAATACAGATTAAATCAACGCTCGATAGAGATATCACCAAGTGTAGAAAACTAAATATAACAATAGCTTGGAATTAGCTGAACAAAGAAATTGGTTCTTATTCTTCTGAAAGAAACATGTATACAAAAACCAGTAACCTAAACTGAGTATCTAGGTTTTGCATCAATCTTGAAACAGAAACATCGGCAAAATAACACCAACACCCTGGATAAAGTATAAAAAATGAGTACACGAAGATTAGAACTCATCAGGCAGAAAAACTACAATACCAATGTTCCTTATAAAACAGATGCATGCGTCAACGGAGTCATTAAAATTTTCGGTGGTAAAGTAAACGTTCTATTTCTACGTAATGACCTTAATCACCACTAATACAAAAGAGCACAGAATCGAAATTGGGACCAAGATCGGTAGGTGCCAATTTCGATCCAATCTGGATTGCATCGGCCCAATTGGCCGATTTAAAAAAAAAGATCCAAAATTGGTATAAATCAGTTCTTTAAAAATTTTAAAAAATACTATTAAATAAGCAGCTAGCTCGGATTCTGGTCAAATTTAGCTATTTTGGGGCTAGGGTCGAAGTGGCCATTGTGTCGGCAACCTGCTGCCGCAGTGTGGCCGGATCCTGTCGTAAGACCCGATATGGCAAATCTGTTGGACCCGATATGGCTGGGGGATCACAGCCTTAAGAATTCTTCAGCCACTGCTGCCACCACTGTTGGACTGATTCCGGCCATGAATTGCCAAAATCAGTCCTGATCCAGTCCGATTTGACCAATTTTGGTCGATTCTAGAGGGAATCCATCTTGGATCAGGGCTCCAAGCCAAAATCGGATGAATGGGTGCTGATCGGATTGGCCAATTATGCGAACATTGATTGATACAGAAATGAACAATTCAAAGGCCCTATTTCCAGAATTACAATTTCTCACCCTTCCTTGCTCCATGAACAGGCTGCCAACCTGCATTGTGAAGAAGACTAGAATTGGATATTTGAAGGGGTGGCAATTCAACAGATGAGTTAGGATTGGAAGGAGGCATGATGCTAGTGGGATGGTCATTCAGCTTCAACAGAAACCTGTTAAGAATAGAATAACCCAAGTATTGGGGGGCCGGGGCTGACAGCCACTATTAACCAAATTAATCTACAAAGACATGAAAGGGATAGAAGGTGGTGGCTGTAGAACAGTAGTGGGCAGCTTTCATCTAGATTAAACAAAGGGGGGTGCTACAGTGAATTGAACGAATAACATTTGGAAGAAAAAAAAATCCATTAAAAATGCAAATCTTCGTGTAGAAAGTGCAGTTGGGAAGGCTTCCTCCAGCTAATAAATTAAAGTGGACTGGACAGACTAGCAAAAAAGTATGATATTTTTTGTTGCCTTTTAATGGAAGACACGTTGAACAAGTCATTTCATTGAACACACATGTCTTCATGATGAGAACAATGAGGGGCATGAATATGCATACATGTGTACATGCATTTCATCCCATTGTTATCAAATAACTCATTTTTGAGTGAGGGTGTTAGCATTATCCCCATTGAGTTATGTATATAAAAGTATGTGTATACACAAACACATACTCATGTACCAGTGCCTACACAACTGATCAGAGGACGATATGAGCATCCCCAATGGGAAGAACCCCTGTTGAGTCCCTCAAGAGACAGCAAATGACCTTCTAAAGACCTGATCCCTGAAAGAATAAATCTCTGTTGAGTCTCTTAAGAGATGATAAATGATCATTTAGAGACATAATCCTGAGAGGATAAACTCTTGTTGAGACCCTCAAGAGATGGCAATGACCTTTAAAAGGTATAATCTTACAGGGACGAAACCCCTGTTGTATCTTCAAATGAAGTATCAACAGGCTGATTCACAGGAAAAATCAGAATCGACAAACATTGAAAAATAAAACCTTTTAAAAAATCAGTAAAACTTATCTGAAGAGAGAAAACGACCAACACTACAATCGGAAACGAAGAGGGGACATCTATGATATCACCATTTTTGGCCACTGTCACTGCAACCAAGGGCCACAATTGTTGCAAGGAAAAGGAAGCATCTCCGAAAAATGTGTCACTCCATCTTCGACTGGTGTAGCAACAATCAAGGGCTATAGCCCTCACTGCGGTCACCAAGAAAAAAAGTAGACTGCCACAAAAGTTGTCGCCACCCCTGCAGCCATCACCATTAAGAGTTACTGTCATCATCAGTTATCACCTCTATCTCCAGGTCTGACCAAAGAAGAAGAAGAGATGCATAGAGGCCGCTGCTGCCACCATCGTTGCAACTTGCAACTGGCCGCTGGTGCTGCCTTCCTCACCGCACTGTCAAGGAAGAGAGGGGAAGGAAAGGAGGGCTTAATGCCCCTGATGCTGCAATCATGGCCTCCCGAAACCAGCACTATCTCTGCTGCCATCTCGGCCGCCATTGTCACCACCAAGAGCCACAGCCAATCTCATTTGATCCAGCCAAAGTGTTTCCAAAATTTTGAAAGTTTATATAGAAATAACAAGCATATTTAATTATGGAAAAAATTATTTATATATGTGAGCAACGCATAACAAAAATGTGCATACAAGCTCAATTATAGTTCATGGATGGAAACCAATTCCACTTAATGAGGGCTATGGTTTTTAAGTCTCATCATTCATTATGTACTAATATGTACTATGTATTTAAGTTGAAATGAAGCAAAAAAGCTCAAGTTCATTTATCATGATGCGTTGTTGCAAAATTGACATTGAATCACCTTAGACTTTGATGAGATGAATAAAGTTAAATAAGTCCTATAAATGAATTAAATAAAACATTTTATTTAACTAAATAACTAAACACGACAAAATTTAAACCAAATAACAATTTAATCATTAAAAAATTTTAACATAATCAAACCAAAGTAATCTCATAAAATAATATGTAAAAAATGACCACCTAAAGTTACAAAATACATTAACTTGGATCAAACTTGCTATTAAATTAAGTGGACAACATTAATTAAATAGGTAACCATAATAAAATTCAAATCAGATAACAACTTAAACAATAATAAAACGTTAACATAATCAAACCAACTTCACCCAGATAAAAAATGTTCAGCAAAGGTTATAAAGCATGTTAAGTTATATCAAATTTAACCATTCAATTAAGGTGAGAATGTTAATAAGAAAAATCTTAACATAAAAAATCACGTAAATCATAATAAAATAACAATAAAACATATAAAAAGGAAGATAATTCACATTATCAAAAAACAAACAAATAAAAAAGATAATAAATAAATCTGATAGCACACAGAGTTAACAGGTAAACACAAAAATGACAAAAAAAAACAAATAATCACAAAACCTCTCAATCCAAATTATCTAAGTCAAATTAATGGAAAAAGACATTAAAAAATCAATCAAATGAACAAATCAAACAAAAAATTTCGAACAACTTCCATAATCAAAGACACCACAAAAACATACAGGTGACATCTTAATGATTCTGTTAAGAAGATCTTTAAACTCAAACAAATCCAATCACAAAATTGAATCTCATAGGGCCATAGGGAATGTCCATCAGTCTATTTATTGCTTTATGTGGATAAATTACTTTCAATCAATGTGTTGGTATGATGGTTAATCAAGGGTGTTCAAGTAGTTGTTAGATGTAATTAACACCAGAATATCAAAGGTTCGATGGAGAGAAATCAAAATTTTCAAAGAGCTCAGATAGCCTCAATAAAACAATGTGGTTCAGATTGTCTAAGTGATAGGTAATCCCCATATCAACATTTAGAAGATCTGTGGAACCCTCCGTGTGTTCCTATATATGAATACCACACAAAATCAGCTAATACTTCTATGAATATCATATATTTTCATAGTCATCCATGCTTGAATCAAACAAAAACACAACTTTTCCATAAAATTGTTCTTACGTAAATATTTAAAAATCTTAAATTCCTTGAGGTTTCAACAAGACACAAGCAACTTATTTCTACAATGAAAGAAAATCTAGGAAATCTGCTGGTTGTGGAGATGGATGCTATAACTCTTTCAGAACTGGAAACCGAAGAAACCGGCTCAGGTCAATCGATCAGTTTGGATCACTCTCCTTCGGTGACATTATGTCTGATTAGAGGACCCTAACTGCCATCTATGCAGTGACAAATTCATGCCCATACATGATATCACTTGGCATGCTGAAAACTTCCTGCTATATTAGAGCTGGGCAGCTGGGGGGAGGCTAAGCTGCTGGGCAAGTCAACTAGTTGAATAAGCGAGCCAGAATGTTGAAGTAATTGTTACGTACAGCTGGTCTTCAGCGTCTTCTTGGTCTTTGATGTAACCTCAAAAATCTAAAAAGATTTATTTTGTTTTGGAAATTCATTTTCCTTTTGAATTTGAATTAGATTTGATTAGACCTTAGCATTGACTTTTTAAAAAAATAGATGGTATTCCATAAAAGTACTAACTAGGGTCAATGATATTATAAAATTATAATTTGAGGTTGTTAGGTTCTTTGAAAATTAATTTTGACCTCTCCCCGTCGGATGGTGCGAAGATCCGACGTTAATTACATCGAGATTACTCGAATACCCTTGATTAAGCGTCATAGCAATCCATGAAAATAGAAAACAATGCATCCACAATGGACATAGGAGAAAACAATCCCATAAACTTGATGGAATGCAAGCATTTGATTTGTTTGAATCTTGATTTGATTAAATTTGTTGGTTTGAATTTTGTTTGAGTTGATTTTAATTTGTTGATTGCTTGATGAATTTGGATCTGTTTTATTAAACTTGACTTGAATTTGATTGGTTGAACTTAATTGCTTTTGGTTTAGGTTGAAGTTAGGTCTGTTCATCTTAATTGAATCAATTTATTTAAGTTGTTTATTGATTTAAATTTGGTTCAATTTGAATTTGTTTGTTGATTGATTTTAAACTTGATTTGGGTTTAAGACAGTTTGTTTATGGATTGATTTTTAATGGGATTTGGGCTTAACCTATGGACTATGGACTATGGTTTGCTGGAATGGGTTTGACTTGAAAATTTTGAGTTACATTGAATTTGGTTTGAGTTTGTTTCATTGAATTTTTTAAAATTCAGTTGAATTTTGTTTGATTTGGGGAATTCAATTTGAATTGGGTTGATTCATTTGAGTTACGAGATTTGTTTGATTAAAGTTAATCTGTTTGAATTGATTGATTTGTTCAAGTCAGATTTGGCTTGAAATGAAGTTTGTTTGGATTAATTCTGTTTGATTTTAATTGAATTTGGTTGGTGTTTCCGAATTTCAGAATTCTGCAGATCTACAGTTTTCGGTTCCTTGTTTTAATGTGAGGTTCAAATTTTAATTGATTCAAACAGGTTTATCTTGACTGAAATTAATTTGAATATGCTGGGATGAATTAATTCATTATTTCAGATTTCTGCAAAGTTGACAGACTCCATTCGGTGCATGCATTTTCTGATTCAGATTTCAAATTTCAGATTTAAATGATCTGATTTTGAATTTCACACTTGGCAGACTTTAGATTTCAAATTCTGCAGATTTCAGATTTGTCCAGATTATGGATTCTGCAATTTTACAGGTTTCAGCTTGCTATCTTCAAGTTTGTTCAGATTTCAGATTTCAAATTGCAAGTTTGCTTGGATTTCAGATTTTGGAGTTCAGATTCTGCACTTCCCATTTTCAAATTTGGAGCTTCCAGATTTGTTTCAAATCCCAGACCTCAGTTGCAAGTTTGAATTTCCGGCTTCTTACAAATTCTGTACATTGCAGACCTCTTCTCTTTAATTTCTGATTTTTTAGCTGCAGGCCTCATGAGCTTCAAACTTTCAGATTTAAAATTCTGCACTCTTATAGCCTTCCGTTCCTTGTTTTAAATGCAAAGTTCAGATTTTTGATCTTTTCAAATTTCAGACTCCATACTTCTTACAGATTCTGCATTTTAATTGATTTCCAGATTGCAGGTTTTTTAAATGGGTTTCTGCACAAATTCAGATTTCAGATTTTATGGTGTATTCAGATTTTTAATTCTTGTTTCCAAATGTTTTACTTGCAGATTTTATGTTCCAACATTTCATTTTCCAGACTCCAGATTTTAGGCTTTGAATTTCAGAGGTGATTTCAGATTTTGAAATGAGTTCCGCGCATAAATTCAGATTTCAGAGATTTTATGTTCCAGACTTCAGATTTTCAGACTTCTGTTTTCTGGATTCACAGATGCGGCCTGACTTCCAGATTCCCAGATTTTGCGTTTTCTCAGATTTTCTGCACGCTTCAAATCTCAGAATTTCAATTTCAGATCCTTCACGGAATGTGTGATTTGTGGGGTTAAATTTCTGTTTGTGAATCCGAACTGGATTGGACAGAATTTGATTCCAGGTCCAATTACAGATTTGTGTTCTGTTTTCTCTCTTCCCTTCTTTTTTTTTAAGTGCTTGGCATCCCATCGGATCGATGAGATTATTAACTCCTTTCAATGATATATTCAAAAGTACAGTCTCCTGAATGTCTGTCTTGGACGTTCACAGTCCAGAAAATACAACTTGTTTTGAGAATATCCTTGCTCAACTCTTGATGAGTATGGTGTCTGTCAATCCTTTGAAAGGAATACACCCGGTCTGACATAGACTTATGGGTATTTCCCTCCACTTGTTCATGAGACAATTTATAACTTGACTGGAAATTCAGTCTCTTGAGTCCTTGATGGACTTATCGATTCATGGGCGGCATGTACCCGGTCTTGATAGACTTATGGGCATCCCCCACTATTTTTTTTGATGATTTCACTAGCATATGACCGGCATGACAGCATATTGATTATGCTTGAGCCTTACATAGCTTGGTGAACTTGGTAAGACATTGGGGTCTTTTATAGACCTTTGTATGTCTACCTTAAGGACGTAGGGACGGATGGTTAGTCGACTCCCCAACTAATCCAAATTTTGGATTCTCTTAAGTTAAGCCGAGACGTAGGGGCGGATGGTTAGTCGACCCCCCAACTAGTCCGGTTTGTTGAATTAAATGTATTTTTTATTTAATTTTCACTGTTTTGTTTGTTTTAAAAAAAAATCTTTTTTTTCTGTTGAAGGCCTGCGCTGTGCAGGTTCTGCTTCAGCCGAAGGGGGGGGGCCTGGCACTGTTTGGACCGGCCGGACTGTTGTCCCGGACCGGCGGTCCAACCCCTCTTCGGCACCCGACGGCAGCTCAGCATCCTCCGGCGGCTTCCGGCTTTGTTCGACGGCGACAGCGCCGGCAGAGGGAAGAGAGGAGGACGTCGGCCCTAGGGGAAGAGGGGGAGGCTCTCACCGGCAGCAACAGGAGGAGCTTCTGGCTTCTACGGCACCCGCAGCGACTTGCTGCGGAGGCTGCGGTGTCCGGCTGTAACAGAAGCCGGCGGAAAAAGAAGGAGACGGTGGGAGAAGAGGAAGACGGAGCCATATAGCTCCAACCAGGTTGTGGAAGGACCGGTAATCCCCTTTACTCCTCTCTCTCTCGCTCTGCCCTTCCGCCCCGTCCGCGTCTGTCTCCTGTTCTCTATCCCTCCCTTGCGCGGCGGCACCGGCTGTTGTTTATATGCATCGGGAGGGCTCCGTGCCCGGCTAGGAAGGTAGTTCCGGGTCCGAGAGGGTCTCAGAACCTCCCATACTCTCGGCCCCATATCTTGGGAGGAAATCGGGATCTTTTTGAACAGGGATAGCCTCCGTCGACCGCTGCCTCAATCGTTTCCGAATAGGACTCGGAACTGCCATAGAATCGGATATCGACCGGGACTCAACAGCTCATCAACACCTCCGCAGCTCTTCCTCTCTTGCCTTGTTCCAAAATCTCCTCCTATTTTCTGTCGAGCCCACCCTTGGGCAGACCCGCGGGTTGACTCCTTGGCTTATTTGGAAGATTGCCCGGCCCGCTTTGAGCAAGCCTGCGGAGTAGATGACGATGCCCTGTTTTGGGGCATCCTAGGTGGGCCGCAAATGGGCCTTTCAGCAGGCTGAATTGGACCGATCGGGGTCCTGTTCTGGGCTTTGTCGATAGGCATTGCAGGTGGACTGAATTGGGCCGATCAGGGTCCTGTTATGGGGTCTGTACAGCAGGCCAATATGGAACCGGCTATGGGCCTGGACAGGGACCTGTTCGGTGTACAGAACTGGGCCTGTGTTTTTTTTTGGGCCTGTTTAGGAGTCGATTATGGACCTGTAGATGGACCGCTCACAGACCAGATTTTGGGGAGACCGGTCATGTCATTTTTTCCCTTTCTTTCTTTCTTCTCTTCTTTTCCTCCTTTTTTTTTCAGAAATCGACTTCATTTTGTTCATGTTCTTTTCTTCCACAAATTTGGGTGTCAACAATCTTCAAGACCCCATTTCTTCTTTTTCTTGTCTTGATGATGTGCTGTTTGTGTATTGTAGCTCTATCCTCTGGATAGAGTGGTAATTTCATATCTTTGTACCCTTATTTGTATTTTAGCACTTTTATCAATGAATTGCCTACTCTTGAGAGCCTTCTAAAGAACAGTATGGTTAAACAGTTAGACTGTAGTGAATATGCTGCCAAAGATCTAGGTAACGTGTCCAAACCTAAGTCCAAAAGAAACACATGGTAGCATGATTAGATACCTGTATCAAACATTATGAAAGAGAATTCAAAAACAAAGATTTTTCATACATACTTGTTTGAACATTAACAAGTAACAATTTTAAGCTTAGATCATCTTCTTCGCATCAAATTACAGAGATCAAACAATACTTCATTCTTTTGTGCACAAGTATAAATGAATTTATGCATATCTACATACCTCCTGTCCCAAAACCTGTTTTTAATTTTCTTGGAAAAGAACATGTTCATTTCAATTTCAACACCACAATTCTTGTGCCAATCACAGAACAATAATAAAATAAAAAACAAGTAGTGCAATAGTCATAGATAAAGATAATAAGCCTGAATCATGCTTAACAGTACATGAATTTGAACCTGCTCCTTAAGTAGCTTGACCAAAGAAATTGCATCTGATTCTCTTATAGCGGCATTTTTATCTGTGCCGAAGGCTCTTATTTGACCTTCAACAGCACCTCCCTTCTTCAAAGAGCACTCCAAATTCTTTTCTAGCATCCCTTCAGCTTCAGCAGTTGCCTTGACTTGGATGCACTCTAGTTTTGCTACGTTTTCAGAGTAAGTTTGCATTTCTTCTCCCTATAAAAAATTATCACCATACATCCTTATTGTAAGCAATCGCTATTACTCTAAAAAGGAAACACTTTTATATTGTTGATTCTAACCTACCACAAATTCGCATCAAACATTTTACTTTCGTTCTCTTAATAATTCATAAAATAATCAGTCATGATTATTGCAAAAAAATGCTAGATCCTTTCCAAACAAATAAATGGAACATACCATTGGCAAATTTCCTTTCCTGCGGTGAACTTTCCTGCGACTAGTAACATGTAAGAGGGCATGTGGATCGGGAAGAGTACAATCATCTCCCAATTCCATGTTCTCAATTATCAAAAATTCGTGGGGTCTCTCATCTAGCATGGAAGATTCATTCTCTCGCAACAAATCTATAAATGGAGGTGGTATATTCACAATTTCCTCCTCTGTGCCAAGCTCCATTTGAGCAATCGTAAGACTGGAACCAAGCATCTGAAGAGTTGAAAAGCTCAACGTGAGTGATCATGATATATTTTATCATTCTTGAACAGCATTTAAGATAAATGTCAAGATACCGAACAAGATAGTAAAGATGCAACAAATAGTATAAACCAGATGAAGTGAAATTCTAGCACATATTTGCTACATTCATGAGAATATAGACTGTCCATTTAACCATGAAATTTCTAAGATGACCACTTCTTTGGAAAGTTCACCAAAACATCACATCACAGTGTACTAAAATTGTAAAAAGAAAATGCTACAAAACATTTATCAGGATGGTACAAAGAAAGAAAAAAGAAACAACACTAAGCCATAATAAACCAATGCTAAAATAACCCACAAAAATGCCCACTCACACGCAACCCAACTCAGCAAACCTTATTTCCAAATTAATTTTTCTCACATATATGATAACCTCTATTCACTTTCCACTATCTCTTAAGAGAGATTTCAAGCTTACAAGTCAAACTGAATTAACCTTTTACGCGTAAATCTCTAAGCCATCAAAAGCGGATGTCTAAGGTCACCTAGATGATGACGCAAGGCAAGGCAGTAACTGGCCACCTCAACTAATGTGAGATCGCGTGAGGCAATTGCTTTGCTTAGCAGGCCCATCTAGGCAGTCACGGCCTCAGCCACTTCATACCCAGTCAAATGGAGGCAGATTCTGCCTGAAGCTAATAGAGAACCAGGTTGGGCAAGTAAAACCCTCTAATCTGGAAATTAACTAGACAGTAGACCCCTGGTTATTCTCACCATCTCTTCGAGTCCCCAACTTCATCACCTCTCTTACATATATAAGTTGCCTCAAGTGCCTGAGGCGAAGTGAGGCTTTAACATGACATACGCAATGTGCTTCAGGCAACAAAGGATAATCTAGATCTATCCATCTTCTATTCCTTCTATCTTAACATGGTCCACCTTGCTAATTGCAGCTTCAAAAGTCAAAATTGAATATTACCAAACTATCTGGTATTCTTAATTTGTCATCAATTGACAATACTACCACTTGTATGATAACCTAAGAAAACACTTGGTTAACAGTAGTACGTTGGTATGGTTACCATAGCATTCTTATATTATTCTGGAAGACCGGTGCATCATCATTCCTTCACACTAACTAACCAACAACATTTTGGATTTTTTCTGATGTAAGAGAATCTTTCAACTCCCATAAAATTTTATAATCGCAAATGATTTCTAGCCAATCCTGACTTGAACCATGATGCATTGATCCCATTGCAATCCTTTTGGATGATTAAATCAAGATACTTGAGAAAAATGCTTTAAGACTCATCTCTGTCTTGTTCATCTTCATTAAACTTATAATGAACATATCTTACCGTAGTTCCACTTAGATGGAAGCCTTAGGTAGCATTTAATTGACTTAAATGGAACAATTAAAGTTTTATTTTCATCTCTAGTATCATATCTTGTGAAAAGGAATCTTGCGTAAACTATTTTAAATTTTATTTACATTAAATAAAATAAAAAATTTAAATCAAAATATTTAAAACTAGATGATGTAACCTCAATTTTTGAAAATCTCTTACATTTTTGAAAAAAGACTTTTAATTTTGTTCAGCTTTAACAACTATGAAAATATGTGGTATTCCATAGAAATATTAGCTAATTCATTATACATATAAAGTATGTATTGAGGTTATTGGATTCTTTGAAAATATTTTATTTTGACATCTCCACATCGGACTTGTGAAGTACCGATGTTAATTATATCGAATAATCATTCAAACACCCTTGATTAACTGGCATAACAATTCATGAGCAAAAAACATACATCCATAATATAAAAATAGTTGCAACAGCCCCATGAACTTGATAGAACACAAATACTTAGTGTTTTCAAATTAGTTTGATTTTTTTAGCTTGTTTGGGAGTTTGATTTGTTTAGGAATTGAGATTTGTCGTCATTTATATTTGAGCTCATCATGGATTTAATTTGAATTGATTAAAGTTCATTTAGGAACTTGATTTGTTTTGGGTTAAGACTTGATGTCTCTTATTATATTATTGGTTGAGGTATAATATGTTTCATATGGTCTTTGTTTTAGGGTATTTGAAAAGTTTCATTTTGACTTTTTAGGCCCTTAGTGGATGTGAGAACCTCGTCCACAGATTTCAAAAAAGGTATCGATGTCTAAACCTTTAAAAAATTAGGTGATATCCAACAAGAATATTAGATAGTCCGGTGATACTTGTAAAGAATATAGAACCGAGGTTTAGGTTATGTAAAAATTTGATTTTTTGTCCCCTCTTCATCAGATGGTGCGAATATCCGGCGTTAACTTACATCGAGTAACTGTTCGAATGCCCTTAATTAATCATCATAGCAACCTATTTTCATATAACATGTGCATCCACATAAGATAGTAAACTCAGGTGGTAGTAGCCTTGCAGGTTAGATGAGATGCAAACACGTTGAATTATGTTTGGTTGATGTTGATTTTATTTGATTTGAAGTGTAGTTTTCAGATTTGGTTTTAATTGGTTGTTTTTACTTTGCTATTTGAATGTTAATGATTTGATCTAATTTGTTTGAGTTGATTTGTTAAAAATTACTTCATTTTTTAATTGATTTTTTAATAAGTGGATTAGATGTTTTATGTTTTGATTCCACTTGATTGACAAGCTGGTTGAGATGTTTTAATTATTTCTCTCATATGTTGATTTATGTTTTGGAGCCAGTTTATGTATATTTGACATGTTTTGATTAGATTCTTAGAATGTGTTTTGAAATTATGGTTTGATTTTTGACATATTTCATGGTCCAATTTTTATATTTAAAGATTGATTTCGGTGTCTTTTAAGTGTTTTGAAAGTTAATTATTTAACTCACTTGATTAAGAAATTGTTTTCATGAGATTAAATAATTTTAAGTGAATTTCCAAATTGCTTAAATATGATTTTTTTGAATTTTTAAATTGATTTAAGTCTGATTTTTATCAGTTTTAGGTTGTTAAATCAACGGATTTTGGTTTTTTTTCAGATTTGATGAATGTGTTTTAAGTTTGTCTTATCTTGTTTATTTAATTTGAGTTTGCATCTCATATGGTTTTTCAAGTTATCGTTTGGTGCCCGATTTGCAATTGCTCACATCAACACTTGAATGACATTTCATTGCACTTCATGTCGATGTACATCAAGTTGGTGTCAAGTCCTTGATCTTTTAAGATATTCCTTCCCCAGAGTATATTTCCACAATAACTAAGGAAAAATCGGCATTTGGATGACATACCGACCTATCCTTGATCAGATGAAATGTTCCTCCAATATGGCTAAGTCTTTAGAGTTGCCACACCATGAAAAGGATTCGTCGACAATGGGAGTTAGCTCGTGCCCACGTCCAAGTACGACACTCTGGGGCAAACCCAGGATAGCCATACAAGGGTGGAGAGCTCAAGAAATGAGCTAACTCCTTATTTTAGTGTTCATTTCATGTTCTAAAGTTTTTATTATTTCATTTTATGTCCAATGGGCCCAATGGGTCAGCTTTATGCATAGTTGTCAAGGCGACAAGGTGCCCAAGGCGTTGAAGGGTACCGATTCCGCTTAGGCGACAAGGCGGCCGCTTAGGCGTCGCCTAGGCGGTTAAGGCGGTATTCAAGGAAGGCTGAGTCGGGAGGTTGTTATATATAAAAAAAACATAAATATAATTATATATTGTTGTGTTATAATTGAATATGAGTGTTTTATCACTGCACATAAGTAAATATGATGTGTGTGTGAAAGAGAAGAAAGTTAAATAAATATTTATAAATTTTAAGTATATAACTCATTTATGATTATAAAATTTTATATATGTGCAATAGTATAAGTGATGATAAAATATTGTTATAATATTATTAAATGGGGGGGCGCAGAGTTGTCAGGGGGGCGAAGCCCCCCGAACCCAAAAAAGTATGTAATAGTATAAGTGAGACAAAGAGAGAGAGAGGAAAGAGTTGAAAAAGAACTTAATTAAGTATATAATATATGTTTATAATCATAAATCTTAAATATGTATGATAGTATAAGTGATAATACAATATATTAATATATTCAAGCTATCATTAAATAAGTGTCCCTTGTGAGGGGTATCAAGGGAGAAAAATCCCTCAAAAACTTTTTTTAATGATGTAAAAATACTCAAGGCGCCTTGCTTGGGCGCCTTGGGCGCCTAGGCTGGCGCCTTAGGCGCCTTGGGCGCCTTGGCGGACGCCTTGGGCGCCTTTTTGGCCCCAGACAAGGCGCCCTTGGAAGGGCGCCTTGCCGCCTAGGCGGGCGCCTTGACAACTATGGCTTTATGTCTCATGGCCCAATAAGGCCGCCTTCATCACTTTGTGGGCCCAGTTGTCCGCCTTGAGTTTCTTAGGCCCGATGGGCCTGCTTTGATAATAATAGTCAGCTGCCATACCCCTACTTGAACCGGAATTCAAGGCCACCAAGCTATGCCCTTGGCCCGTCGAACCGCTTCCAAGGGATGTCAGGCCGTCACCCTCAACCTGATCCTTGCAAAGAGGCTGTTTTTGAGCTCTGCAGAACCTGTTTTGGGGCCAACTTTTGTAAATTGCAATGGTGGGATATGTGGGCCGAAGATGGTTGAAAGTGGACCTGCTAGGAGACCAGTTGGGAGGACTGCACACGGGGTAGATTTCGGACCTGTTTGGGGTTGCTCAGAGGGTAGAAAAACAGGGGGTTTTGGTGCCACAAAGGGGCTGAAATGGCACTGTTTAAGGGTAGGCTGGGGGCGGATTGTGTGACAATTTACGGACTGTTTAAGGTGCTGTTCGGGTAGGGAATTGAGAGCCCACCTGGGGAAGACTTAACCCGTTGGACAGATTCCAAGAAGCTTCAAGACATAACCCTTACCTAAGGCCCTAAAAAAGGGTGAGAACATGGTATTTAGGAGCCAGCCAATGACCTGTTTTAGGGGTAGCACAAAGGGGGCAGGACAAGGAACTGTTTGGGTAGACTGGCAAGGGACTTAAAGTGGCGCTGTGTCCTGTTTGAGGGAGCCAAAGGGGTCAGCAGCAGGGAACCTTAATGTTAAGGGGCTGCTGGGCAGGGGTGCAACCGGGCCTTGCTAAGGGGCTGTTGGCAGGGGGTCATAGTGTAGACTGAAAGGGTCTGCTGCAGCGGCCAAAAATGGGAGTTCAAGCCTTCAAGGGGCTGTCCAGGTGGGCCGACAGGGATCTGCAGATGGGAACTGATAGGGATCTGCAGCTGGGGCATCAGCTAGCTGTTAAGAGGTCAAAATGGGACTGTTTAAGAGGTGATTGGAGGGTGTCTTGGAGGGCCTAGGGATGGAACCAGATCTGCACAAAAACAGACCCCCGTCGGGGCTGTTTTGGCAGACCCAATGGCCTGTATGTGGGCTGTTAGGTGTGCCGGCTGGAAGAGAGAAAGGTGATGCCAGGTTCGTCAGAAGAGAGGGTGAAGGAGGAGGAAGGAGAGGGGAAGAAGTGCTGACTAGGGGATACCTTACCTTTCCTTCTTCTCCTTCATTTCTTTTTCTTATTCTTTTCTCCTTGGCATTGGGTGCTGCAGATGGCCGCAGCTGGAGCTGATGGTGCCAAGGTCTGATGGGGAGCTCATGGCGCGCAGGGGACGGTCAGGAGTTGATGGCATCAACCACATTCCCTTGGCTGGTCACCCTTTTTTTATAAGGAGGGAGATGAAAGGGTATGGAAAGATTGTGTAGTGTCTCTTCATTCTCCCATGTCTCTTTCTTCTACCTTGTCTCTTCATTTTCCTAGGTCACTTTTAAGATCCACCATAAAGACTTGACCTTATACATCCCCGATGCCATCTCATTAATAGAATAAGGTGAGGTGGCAGCCGATGTGGTGACGGAGGTTGGCCGGGCCATCTTTAAACATTGACCCCAGCCCAATAAGCTTATACTCAATGGGTCATGCAATTGGACCAAGTAAAATGGGCTAGAATTGACACCCGATCGCCCTTTATGAGAATAGGCTATCTTTTGGTCAATTGAGGACCAGACCGGATTGATCCTTGATCCGGTTTTAAAAAAAATTGGCACCAACAGTGGATTTTTAGGTTTGGAAGCCTAGAACCTAAGCTTCAATTCCAAGTTCAAGGAGATGTTTAGCGTTTAACTTTTTTTTTAGTTCTGAGTTTTCATCTTTTAAGTTCCGGGGATGGTGATTTTAAGGTTTAAAATCCTTTTGATTTAACTTCAAGGTCTCTTTTGTTTCAGTTTTGGGGATTTGGATTTGAGTTTTCATATTGGAATCACGGGATTCATGATCTCTTGAAATCTGGCATTTATGGTTTATGTTTTAAACTTTGTTATTGGTTTCTTTTATCTTTTTCTGGTTTCATAATTTGCAGTTTTTAATGCTTAAGTTTGAATGCCACTCTTTGAGTAAAGGTCCTGTTCTTTAATGGTTTAGGTTTTAGATTTGAAAGCTTTGGCATTTGAACTTTCAGTTTTAAGGTGTGGATTTGGACTTGGAAACTTGCACTCTCCTTTTTTTGGGTTTGGGATTCAAGACTTGAGGGATTCAGTGCTAAGGAGGTTTGAGTTATGAGTTCATATTTGGGGAGTTTCTAGAATCTGAATTTTTTTTCATCTGGATTTCAGAATTAAGTTTTTGAAACTTTTTGGTTTAAATTTCAGATTAGAACTTTTGATTTGATTGAGATTTTTTATTTGGAATTAGGATTTGAAGGATTTGAAGGATCTGGGACACAAGACTCCAAGCTTAAGTTTAAATTTAAATTTTAAGTTGAGTGTGTTTGTTTTCTTTAGGGTATATTTTTTGTGTCTTGGGTTTTAAGGCATACTGATTTTAGGTTCTTAGTTTTTGGATATGTTTTGAACTTCAATTCTGGACTGAGAGCTTCCAGGCTTAGATCAATTTCCAGACCCTCATTTTTGGATTTGCACAGCTCACAGCTCCTTTAGACGTTCAGGTTTTAGGATTTACATAAAGTTAAATTTTCTGATTTTTTTCCGAGTTCTATATTGGCATGTGTTTAAGTGATTTGAATTTAATGCTTCACCATTCCAATCTTAGTTAAATGTTCTCGGTTTGAGAATTTTTTGCATTAAGTTTTAATTTGGATGAGGGGTCTTTGATGTCCTTAAATGACAGTTTTGAGATTTGGTGTTTTAAGTTTTAGATTTAAGGATTAGGATTTTGAGAGCTTTGTTTATTAACAGATTCTGAATTTACCGGTTTTGAGGTTTCAGATGTCTGGTTTGATTTTTTTTCCCTTTGAAGTTTGAGTTTTAAAGGATTCAGGATCTTGAGTTTGAAATTTTTTAGCTTTTCAATTTCTGAATTTCTTTTATTTCTGATTGGGTGCATTCGGTCTTCATCTGAACAATCATATCCTTGACTTTCTTTCAAGCCAGCATTAATTTATTCTGATTTACAACAACCACTGGATTATTATTTTTTTAGAAGTTCATCAAATTTTCAGACATTCAAATGTTGTATTCATCAATGATTCTGGTTTTGTTTCCTTTCTTTGATTTTCTCTTCTTTCTTTTTACAGAAATTTGGTTGGTTTCAGTTTTCAGACACAGCAGTTTCTGAAATGGCGCGTAAGATGCCCTCTGATCTCACCGTTTAAGTTCTTAATTTCATTTTTTTTTATTTGCATCCTTCCAAATTCATGAGGCTGTCCATGCTCCCTATGCCATCGAATATGTGACAGACATGAAATTATCATTGCTTGCATTAATTGACGTACATATACTTGGAGGGAAGGCATGGAAACCATAATCCCTAGAATTTGAATGAATTAGGATTAAACCCATTCGGTCTGGAGTTTCTCTCATAAGTTTATGATCGAATATGCCCCGATCTTTGATAGGCATGTGGGGACTCGTCCCATGAGTTATGTACCTCATCAGCCTATGGTTCGGCACATCAACATGTTAAACACACAATCTTCACATAGCTTAATGGATATATAGCTCTATGTCGGGGCATGGTATGACATTGGGGTCTCCTACTCTTTTAGGACCAATCTTATATGCCAACCTTAAAGATGTAGAGGCATGTGCGACCTCCAACTAGTCCGTATCTTATAATTCTTTTAGATTTTGTCAAGAGTCATGCCCAGCCCCCAACTAATCTTGATTGTTGAGTTAATTTTGCAATTTTTATTTAAGCTTGAGTTGATTATTTAATGAATTTTGATGGCCTCTAATTTATGTTTCGACATGTTTACATGTTAGCTCCTCATAGCTTAATGGGCATGGTTTCAACGGCCTCTAAAGCATATCATGAACATCGACCGGGCCAGGGCCACAGTCAGTGACCTTGCGCGTCAACTGCTCCAATCGGAACTTCTTGCATGAACTATCTCCCTTTTTTAGCTGTAGACATTATCAAACGACGCTGGCACCACTCAATCTTCCATCGTTTTCTTCAAGTGTCTAACCTCTGGTTTTGATTAGCTGTCGGCATCCCCGTCGAACTGCTAGGAACTCACCCTCAAGACTCTCCTCAAGACCATGCAGCTGCCGATGACAGCTGAGGACCTCGTAAAAGCCTTTGCGTTGAATGTTGGACCTCCGCCATGGTTGAAGCTTCCATAGTAGCTCTCATGGTACTCCCCCCAACGTCAACGCCAACAGATGCTTTGTGGAAGCTTTAACGACTGTCCTCCGGCCTGAATGGCAACAGGTGGTTCGGTGGAAGGTCTCAGTCGTCTTTCGCTTGAGTTAAGGAGCCGAATGAGCTAGGCCAACGCCTCTGTGGGGGTGCTCAAGTCTCAACGACGGTAGAAACGAAGGTGGAAACCTCCGCACATAGACTCCGTGATGCGGGACAAAATTAATGAAACCGCGTTTAAACACTAAAAAATTCAAATCAAATTTTAAACCAGCTATAACCAACTAAAAATGCCTAAACAGAATTAAAAGCAACAAAATCAAATTATTCAATCAAAACAGCCTCTTCGATGAAGGGGCGGGCGACGTGGCCAACTCCTGGCGGTCACGAGCGGTGGAGTGGATCCGCGTTCACGGGGGTCGTGGTCGAACGGGAATTGTTAGACTGTAGGAGGCTCGAGTGTACGCGAATGTACTTGGGCGCATGTGGACAGAACCTTCTGGAGGCTGGTGCGCACGTGAGGGAGCGTCAAATACTCGCCCGGCGGTGGTTGGCAGGCGCTGCCTCACCGATCTGCAGCAGAGCTCCACGGGAACGGCAGAACGAAGGCGCAAGCAACAAAAGGGGACCCGTCGGAGGCTTCTTCAATCGCCCAGTCGCGATGTTCTGCAGCATTCACTGCTGCGCCATGAAGTTGCCTGCTCGGCTGCAGTTGCTGGCTCGGCGGCGGCGGCCAATCGCAACAGGGAACGACCGAAAGCCACCAGATCTGCTGTTGTCCAGATCTGATGAGGAGGTTGGATGTGGGGCTGCGTTGTCCGGCAGAAGCTTGAGCACGGAGAAGGTGCTGGAAACGCCAAGGCTGAACGGTATGTCGCCCGATTAGCCGGTGGCCGCGGAAACAGGAGAACCGACCGTCGAACGCTGGTGCGCCGGATCTGCTGGAAGGAACCTCTGGAGGATGGAAAACCGGGGATCGCCGGGTCCACCTCCGCCTACGTGATTCAGATCGGCAGATCCTCACCACGGTAGCCACTTCTGGATCGGAGACTTCGTTGTGTCATCGAAGTAGAAGATTTCGAAAGAAGAACGGTTGGAGAACAAGTCGCCAAAGGGAAAGGGACAAGACTGCGATCTGAACTACACTATCACTAAACTAAGCTATGCTAAGCCTCGCCGGAGAGCTCCGAGGAGGAGGAAGATAACGGCGCTCGTCGCCGGGGTGCGGGAGGAGAAAACCGACCGCTGCCGGAGGTGAAGGAGGAGAAGCGGCGCTAGTCGCCGGGGTCAAAGGAGAAGGAACGGGGGCTGCAGCCCCCTGCGCGGGAGAACACGCCCGAAGGCCTTCCAAAAATTCATTGTCGATCAAAACTAATCAACTGAATAATATGTACATCGTTCCTCCTTATATAGAGGGGAGAACAAAATTAAAGAAAAGACCCTCATCTTCTTCTATTTACAGACTTTGACTAATCTTTTTTTTTTAAAAGACTCCTAAAATTAAAATTTTGTCCCCATCACTCCGGCTTCAGCGATTTCACGGGGTCCTACAACTTCCCAACGAGTACGCAGCGAGCTCCTTGCTTCTCTTCTTGAACCTCTCCCTCTCTCGGTAGCTCTATGCGGTGCTCTGGAACCTCTCCACCTTTCCAGAACCCCAAGAGGAAGTCTACGGGGCTTTCTCTTCCCTTCTATGGCGGGTAGGAACTCAACAGAACCTCTTCTTTGAGTTGTTCCCTTCCGGAACTTGTATAAGAGGGTCGTAGAAAGATTGGATGGTGTCGACGGTGAAAGGGGAGAAATGCGATGTCGATGGTGGCAGTAACTGATAGAAATGTATGCCCTACAAGCCAATCATATATGATATGATTCGACATTTATAGAAATATCTCATTCAATTAATTAGGCAAATCTTCATTATAAGCTCTTATTAGAAGTGAATATCATAATGAAGGCCTTGATCAAATATAATGATGATTAAATCATGATGAGATCATGATAATGAGATTGATCATCTAGAGGTATTTGATCTAAATGTTCCTAGTCATAGGATACTTGAGACGGGACATCAAGGATCCGGATATACTAATGTATGTGATGTCTTCTCATGTGATGAGGACGACCGATCTCATTGGTCATTAGTGTGGAGACACTGAGATACACATACAGGTGCTCATTAGTTGAATGAGTTCACTGAACTGACCGAATTAGAAACCCTGAATGGTATCTTACCGAACTGTCTATAAGGGTCTTCTATCATCACGGTTGCATGGTTGAACCTTTGACCTGAGTCGCCAAAGATGCCTTGTTGGGTGGAACTTGTGCTTTGACCATTGACTTATGGATCACAATTTAGATGGTCCTATATAGCGATGGATCGGGTACAAGGAAAATCCGATGGAGGCAATTGAGCGGAAAACAAGGGATCATCCACTCTCGGTAAGTGAGAGTGAATGTCCTATGGGATAGTACTCTAAATCCCTGGCCATGGTAGATAGGATAATTGGAAAAGGAGTTTTCCAATTGATCTAATTCCGAGTACAGGATCCTATAGAGTCGGTACACTAAGGAGTTGACAGTCGATGCCGTACTCCTTTCCGACCGGGACATTGGATGGATGAGGGTTTATATCCATGTGGTAACTGATGATGGAAAGGCTCAATGGAGATGAGATTATCCCCATAGCCATTTGGGATCATGGGATGTGGCTTGTACCCTTCATGATCGGTAGGTCGATTAATCTGTTATCGGATAACGGATTTAATTAAAATTAAATAGAATTGTTCTATTTTATTTAGGCCTCAACCAAATAGGCTATTGGGCCTAGTGGGTCACACACAAAAGGACTTATCCACAAGTACAGGGGCAAGGACGTAATTTATAGAGATTTTGGGTTTTTATGAAAAATTCCATAATTCTCTATAAATAATAATGGTTTCAGCCAAACCCCATCAAGCCAAGGGTGAAAACCACGTCCCAAGTCTCCTCCCTACCTCCTCCTCTCTCTTGAAGGTGTCCGTGGTCGATGGAGCTCCGTTCGGGAAGAGTACTCGAGGCCGGCGCGATGGGTGAACCTGCTGTGGATGAAGTTCGTGTGGATACTGCTGGAGACCGGACACTTGAACGGTTTGTAGAGCTTGAGAAGCTCATCTCCTTCCTCTCCATGGGATTATATGAATCCCTATCAGGTATATTCGAACCCGATTTGATCGGTTTTCGGTTTTCGTCGTTCGGTTCTGATTGAGACGGATTCTAAAGGAACCCATAGGAATCGTCGCTTCCGCTGCACCAAATTTTAATGGACGATTCCTTACAGTAACAAAGGGAAGGGATGGCCTCGGCAATAAGACGATGCCTTTGAGGAGGGCGTTGGGCTTCGACAGTGTTGGACAAGGGTTCCGACAGCCACAAAAGGGAGCTCCGGTGATACGGCATTAGAAGAAGACCGTGCCGGCGACCTCCTTTGTCTTCCCATGTTCCGTCCAGCCACTCCCTTTCTCTCAGTCTCCCCAGCCCTCTCCTTTCTATGGTTTTTTTTTCGAACCCCCCATCGCCACAGTGGTGCTTAAATTGGCCGCATGGCCTCTCCACTATCAGGAATGACCTCCGCACACCTCGCGACCTCTCTAGACGATAGTTGCGGCAGGTTCAACATCCCCCGGTGCTATTTTGGTAGGATTTTGTCTCCCGCCATCTGGGAAGTCCCAATAGATGCAGGATCTTTCATAAGGTAAATTCAATGCCTGGCGGAAGCTGCAAGTGACCATAATTATTGCAGTATCTTAAAATAATGCACATGTGTTGCACATATTTTTTTGTGTCCTTCACACCCGAAGAGCCTTCACCAACAACCACCCTACGTTTGCACGTCAATACTTTGCGACGACCCATGTCTGTAAAATAAAATTTGATTATTAGAGCAATGCACATATAAAACTGAGGAAAATAATAGAGATTACTAACCCTTTACATATGTTACTAACCCTTTACATATCTTATTGAACCCCATTTTGACAGGTTACTAACCATCCACATATGTTACTAACACTTTACATATGTTACTGAACCCCATTTTAACAGGTTACTAACTCTCTACATACGTTACTAACCCTTTACATATATTACTAAACCCCTATCTGAGCCATTACTAACCCTGTACATATATTACTAACCATTTACATATGTTACTGAATCCCATTTTGACATGTTACTAACTCTCTATATATGTTATTAACTCTTTACATATGTTACTAAACCCCTGTTTAAGTCGTTACTAATCATGTACATATGTTACTAATCATTTACATATGTTACTAAACCTCATTTTAACATAATACTAACCCTCTACATATGTTACTAATCATTTACATATATTACTGAACTCCTATTTGAGCCATTACTAACCCACTACATATGTTACTAAACCCTAAATTCAGATGTTATTGACCATCTACATATGTTATTGAGCCCCCATTTCAGACGTTATTGACCACTCAATTGAGCCACTCATGATAAATTAATGTAATCTACATTTCATTTCACTTAACTTCTCCGCTCAATGGAGCCACTCAATTTACATAAAAAACTAAACGAACATATATAGATACACACATAATTGTGTAAGAACTGGGTAGGAATTTGTACATTCAGTCGTTCTCGCCCAATAGTCCTACCGTCTCTTCTCCATCACTCCTTATGTCTCACTTTCCTCTAATTAGTGCTATTGGTAAACAATCATTGTCAACATTGCACTCAAAGGGATTCATCGACCGCACTTGTTACAACACAATCGTCTTCACTCTAACTGTCCCGACTGGCAGATACCATTTCACAGAAACCCTAGTTGACGCCATTAATATGCTAAATATAAAAACTACTATGTAAGCACGACAATACGAGACTACCTGTCAGAGAGAAGAACAGTAGTCGTAGATAGAGGGCACTACGAACTCTGGCCAGAACTAGGGTAGTGCTGAGGGAGGGCACTATGAATCTGGAGGGCACTGAGGCGAGCCGAAGGCCACTGCGACTGACGGCACTACGAACGTCGGAGGACACCACTGAGAACACCGAAGTAGAGGGAGACGACGAGGATGGCACTACGAAAAAGAGCACCGCCGAATTCCAAGAAAGGAAGGCACTTCAAACTCAAATCACGCACGCTACTTCAAACCAAAATTTTGATCATATCACCATTAAGGAGGAGTTGTCAATGTAATGATGGCATGGTAAGGCAGGACGGTCACGGCATCGGGACGAACGACAGTGTGATGGTTGTTGTTAACGAGGCAAACGAACGGTCGCATTACTGTCGTCGTTCGACGGTCGTTTGACGCAGGGCTCCGACGCAGACGTGGCGCGACGAGAATGGCGACTGAGGGAGTCGCCTCAAGAGGGGTCCTGAGGTGATCTGAACTCGTTCCAGTGGGATCTCCGAATGGGAAGTTTAGTCAAAGTGGGAAGGACATGAAGGCCAAGCCTGATCTTGAGGACCTTCTAGCAATCTTCAATAACTTCTTCCTGATTAGTGATCCCTACCTCATTCGGCATCTCCTTGTTGTTTTGGTCTCACAGATCTTAGGGTAATAGTTGGTATCTCCAAACTTGCGATATGTGGTTGCCGAGGTTTTCTTCATGAGATATTGATGGAGAGGCAAGACTTAATATGGCAAAGATAGCCGCAGCTTGTAAAATTAAGGATGGATGACATCATGGAATGCCATCTCGCGAGATCTCGCCGAGATCACGCGAGATCTCGGTCTCGCCAAGGAGGCCGAGAAACGAGATCGTCGAGATCTCGCCCCACGTAGACTGGTCCATAAAAAAAATTTCATCGGGGGGCTTTGCCCCCCTAGTACCCCCCACAAGGGGCGCTGCCCCCTTGACCCCCGCGACCTGACCACGCAGGTCGATCCACGACTACTCTGCGCCCCGTTTATGATAGTGTAAACACATTTAATATATTTCGCTATCACTTATACTATTACATAAAAATGTGTTACAAGTTTAATACCATATTAGTATTTAAACAACATTACATACAAGTTTAAATCTTTTAGAAGCACAAAGATTATCTTTTTGGTATTGAAAGTGCTTGTAATTGTTCATTCACATAGTTGATGTAAAAAATGTGTTATATATTTTCATGTAAATTCATTTATGTACTCCTATTTTTATAAGATATTATGTTATGTTTCATACATATATACATTTTGATATGAGAATCCGAGATCCAATCTCCCGAGATTTTTCTGAGATCTCTCCGAGATCTCTTCTCTTTCATCCCCCCAAGACGAAGCCGAGATCCGAGATGGCAATCCTTGGATGACATCAAATTTTCTAGCTGGCACGGCATGGTGTAAGAAGGCTGCGTACAAGTAGCTATGGATCAAGCTTGATGTTCAAGTTGGCCCAGTTAAGATCAACCCAATAAATGTATAAAGCATGAGCCATGAGATTAGGTACTAAATTGGGCTAATTCTCAACGGACTAGAATTGGAGAGGACCCAATTAATCTAATCGGACAATTGAGGATTGGATTAGATTTAATCCTAGACCTATGAAATTTTTTTGAACATTTTTGTTGCCAACACTAGACTGAATTGATATTTTCAGACATCAATTCAACTGTTAAAAGTCCAAAATTTTTAACCATTAATCTAATCAGAGGTTAGGTTGGATGAAATAATATAAAACCTAAACATCTAATTAAATAAAAGATCGAAGATTTCTTCATACCAATCAACAATATTGTCAAACTTCTAAATTTTAGTTTGAAGTTCTAACTAGCCTCATTTGTTAGTAATTATCAAGATGCCCGCCAGGCACTACCCCCGCGATGCCTAGGTGCCAAGGTTGGTTGCTACTTCATTAACCATAGGTGTCTACCACATAACATAATCAATAGAAATAGACCTTTGAGAGGCAAAGGTCCCCTTGGACTGGATATCCAAAAAGGGAATTGCCCCCTGACCCTTATGACCTAACTACACATATCAATGCGTAAAATTACAAGTGCCCATTTAAAGATAATAAAAATATATTAAAATATTCCATTATGGCATAAAATACTTGTATTGGTAGAACTTTTTTTATTATATTATACATATATACTTGAAAGACTCACAAAGTTCCCTCTCATCCTTCCCTATTGCTTCCGTGGCGTTTGATTTGACTTAAGAGAATATCTAAAGTTTTAATTTCATCTTTAACTTCTCTTGTGTAACAAAAAAAAATCAGTTATTCACCTCCAAAAATAAAAAATATATAATGAGCCACTTTAAATTTAAGTGTTTATGAAGAAGTTACTATTGTATTTAGACATTTACCAATTATCTCGATATCTAATCTTTGACCAATTAAGAGATTAGACATCAATTAACCCAAAACAAATGGGACCTTAGTCTATTAATCTTATCTCCTCTAAAAATGTGTACATATATATACACATGTATATAGTTATATGATACACTTAAATGTATGCCAACATTCAAATATAGATATAAAATGTATATATGTATATGTCAATCTATGTAGTCATAGACGGGAGTTGCTTGAGGCAAGGAAAAGTTCGCCTTGTCTCAGTGCCCCAGACGATCTCCTTGGGTGGTAGGGGCAGCTGGAGGAGAAGGGTGAAAACCACCCTGGACAGGCATGTTCCTGCTGCAGTCCTATGAAAGAGGGAGTCGGGTGGAGAACAAGTCGTACCTGGTCTCCCAGACCTGTTAGCCCCTTAAATATGGAACTTAAAACAAACTGGACTTTGGAGTGATCAAAGTGCTGAACTGCCCAATAGACTAGGCAATTCAGCACTTCGGGTTTTTTTAAGTTATTGGACCCCCGAAGCACTAAACCGGCTGGAGGGGTTTTTTTTCTTAAGTAGTTGGATGCTATCTAATGAGTTCACTCAACCCGACTTCTCCACCGAAAAATTCAGGTTGAGAAAGGTTGTGTTGCACCGCAGGAGCTTGATGGATGATCGGGAGGCAATGAGCCTCACTACCTAGGTGATTTTGGCTGAATTGAGACGGTGAAGAGCCGCCTCGACTGGCTTCATCACCTAGGTGATTGCCTCAAGTGCCTTTGATAACTTAGATGTAACTCTCACTCACACCTAAAATTTTCAAGTCTAAATCCTCCCAAGCTCCTCTCCCTTCCCTCCCCTCTCTCTCCCTCTTTATTTAGCTATAATACATGTATATGTATAAATGTATATTGGCATTTAATTCTAACATTTAGGTGACACTAAGCAGTTGAAGCAGTTGCCTTATCACCTAAGTTGAAGTTGCCCCGTTATAGCTTCTGCTCTTTTTCACAATTTCACTGAATTCTCGCCTTCTATTTTTTTTCATACATGTGATACCCGTTTTTTCCTCCAGAGTTTGAAATTCTTGATCAAATTTGCAGCTTCAGTTTTCATGTTTATCATTTGTTATGTATCCGGCATTACCATGTCCTTTAACAAGCTTTGTTTCTGAAACTTTAGATTGTGTCTATAGAGACGCAAACAAATTAATACACTCGATAAGTAGCTTGAAACACGCTTCGATAAAAGATCAACTAGACTCGTTTATTAAGTCAAACAAACAAAATTGAACAAAAAAATGAAGCTCGATTAATTAACACGATGTGCTTAAACAAACCCATGATCAACTAAATAAACTAACGAGTAGCCCAATTAAATACTAGATTAACTACACATTTAAATAGTTATTTAAAAGAAATTTGTGCCACTTAAATATATAAAATACGCTAAAATAAAATTAATTTGAACTTAAACTTAAATCAAGCTTCATAAATGAACTAAAGTTTGAGTTTCACAATTGAATTTAGATCGTGTTCAAGTTTTATAAACAAGTTCATGTTAAGTTTGTACTAAAACTTAAGTCGAGTTACTATTCAAGCTCATGATCAACTCGATAAAGTAATAAGCGGGTTGGGCCTACTCATGAGAGCTTGAACTCGTGCAAAATAAACGAGTCGAGCTTAAACAACATACTACTCCACTCAAACTCGTTTGCACCCCTATGTGTCCATAGTGTTATTGCCCTTCCCTCAAGCAATGTACATACCATATTCTTCTATCATTTTCCATTTTCACATGGATTCATAGAGTGGTTTGCAGGATTGGCCGATATGGATTAGGATCATCAGGTGCTGACCTAATCCAACCTTCACTGGAATTGGGCCAAATATGACCAGAGCAACCTTGATCAGCTGATTTCTGCCTGATTTAAAGCAGATCCCAGCAGGATAGGTGCCTCCATTCAATAGGGGACATGGCAGCAGCCACTGCATTACTTGAGTTGGCGGATCCAGTCATATCAGATCCATTGGACCCAATATGACCTATGGATAGGGAAGGCCAGGGCAGTGACAGCTGCCAACCCCCCAACCCCACCCCCCACCACAGGGAGGTACTGCGGCAATTCCAGCTGCCTATACCATGGATCAATTAGAAACTATTTTCAGTGATTTTTCTTGCTTTTCCACATTTTGGATGACTGATCCTGGATCTGTTTTCTTCTGGGGGCTCAGCCAGGCTGACCAATCCTGATCAAAATTGGGATCGACCCTGGCTGATCTAGCCAGTGCTGATCAAGAAATTGTTGACTTGTAGTCTATAATATTCTTTAAACATTCACTCTGAACACAAGGACTTCACAGTTTTTCAACTGATATAAATGACACCAGAGGAGGCCTATGGAAGTGACCAACAAGCATATCCACATTGCTTGACACAAGTAATTACATCATGAGGAAATACTTTTTTGTATTCTATTATAACTTGCTCCTTGTTCAATTGAGTGGTCCTCAATCTACAAGATCCTAACACAATTTTAAAAAGCATCTCATGTTTGTCAGGTCCCCAAAGCTTTGGAATTGTCATCTGAGCTATTCTTAAGCCAGGGGAAAAAAAATAGTGACCTTTTTTGAGAAAAAAAAAACTGTTCAAGACATAAAAACCAGCATGCTTTCTGATTCTTAAAATATTAAAAACAATAAGAAAATTTAAAATAGTCAAGTATCTAAAATTAGTTGTGTTACTATATGCATTTAATTTTAACATCCTAGGAACAGTGCCCCACCACTCGTAGTATAAAGAGAAGTTAATAGCAAGTAATGTAACTGACATGAAACAATTGATGTAGATGCTGAGAGATGACATTACTACTAATCTGTAAAGCAATATAGAGCATCCAACAAGACAGTTAAGAATCAAGAGATCGTTTCTTAATTCTACCTTATTGTTGTAGGCAGACTGCTCTCTTGTGACATCCAATACCATGGAGCTTAAATGAGCAATTTTCTCCTGTAATCTTTTCTCAAGCTGAACTTTGGCTTTCTTTTCTTCTTCCAGCTCCAGAGCTATCCTCTCTTTTTCTATTTCACTCTACGTGATGGGGTAATGAATAAAAGAAAAATAATAAGCAAAACTAACCATATTGAAAGACTAAATAGAAATGAAAAAGCAAGCAAATTAACATACTTGCAATAATGTATTTCTCAAATTTAGGATTTCCTGTTCCCAGTGCTCAGAATGAGAAGCCTGAAACGCAAATAGGAAAACATGATATGATCATGTCCATAATCTGTTTGGCACTCATCTAGTAAACAAACTGCAATAAAAAAGAAACAGACAAGCAATCTTGCTCGAAGCTCTTCTATCTCTTTTCTCTGGCGCTTCAGCAAAGCAGCATCTGTCAAAATCTGTAAATGTGGAAACATGTTAATAAAATATGTACTCAACCTTAAAATAGATATAGTAAGCAAAATGTGGCAATTGCACCAGTATTTCACGATCCAAATAATGGATCTCAATAAGAGCACTAGGTAAGGATGAACCTCATTTACACATGCACAGTTTGTAACACGCAAAGCTCTACTTGCAAACTGGAGGCTGCTTTTGGTCTCCTCAGTATGAATCTATTATAAGAAGCAAAACCATAATCAAAGAAATTGGAGCGTGGTTGAAATAGAAGACTAGCAACAAAGGCACATTTAGGGCATAGGTATTTCCAATAACTTTGTTTTAACATGTTTGCATTTCTGAGACTTTGCCCTCTGACAAATTTACCACAAACCAACTAAGGAAAGAACAATGATCATAGTTTACACACATCAGAGGTGACACCCATGCTTTGTTGAATTTTAAACAGTACATGCTGCCAACATATGAAACCAAGGATTATTTAATCCATTAGAGGTGGTAGAGTGAATCCAAACTAGAAGAAAGAACCAGCAGGGGCAGTGATTATTTCTTGCTGAAACCACTGGGCAGACTAGTTTACAACAGGGCATTTAGAAACAAAGAAAAGTTTTTCACTCAAGTGGATTCCCCATAATGTTTATCATGATCTGACTAATGATCTCTTGATTTATAAAGCAAGATAGTGTACCATAGGGCCAGGCCCACTGCTTCATCTAGCTACGCACCCTCTGCTCAAGTATAACCATTGTCTTGTGAAAATCAAACATCAGCGGAGTTGTGGATTAAGCCAATTCAAGGGCTAAAAGTAATGATTTTTCTCTGGCAAAAATTCATTATCAGTCCAAAGGACAAAAAAATTGAGCAAGAAAACATTAAGGATGGAGAGAACACTGCTGCATCTAAGACACCATCAATCTTCTCTAGCGTCTACCTATTAGACTTTTTAAGCAAGACACATTTAAAGGTGCCCAATCATTTCTAGAGATAGAATATAGACTTAGCTAGCATTCTAGTGCTTCCAAATCCCAATAAGTGATGGTCCCCACTCAAATCTTGGAGTTAGCCTGCGAATCAAAGCTTTTAAAACCAGATGCAATCTAATCACAAAACAAAGGAGCCCTAGATAAACAGTTATGCTTCCAGTCTTGGACTCTTAGAACTCCTTCAAAAGGAGGCTATACATCAATATGAAACCGGGTAATCAGAGTCAACACCCCGCCCATAAGAAAAAGTAATCTACTTTACCACAAAAATTCACCTGTGCAAGAGTAACATTACAGATAATGGCTGTATTTGCATTCCCACCCAATGCAGGTTGCAAAATGCGGGTAAGTTTGCTGTCCCGATAAGGTACATGACCCCTGCAAGAGAAATAGAATGACAAGAGGTATGAATTTTGAATCGTAAATATATAAAACAGCATCAGTGTGCTCAGAACTAACCCTTGGCTCTCAGCACCTTCACTAAGTTTCTTTATGACAGTTCCAAGAGTCATCAAACTTTTATTTATATGAGAGCCCTCCTTCAACCTTACACCTTCAGCCCCAGTCTTAGCAGCACGCTCTGAACCAGCTAGGTCAACCAAATTCTACAAGTATCAAGCAAGATCCGCATTAGCAAGGGCAACCGGTAGAGGTCACAATTCAAAAATTACAAAGTTAAAAAGAGAAACAATTTCCTGTGGGATGTCTGCACATACAAGAACAGATACACGAACAGCATCACATGTATGATCTGCAGCATTGTTATCATCACTTTTCTCCCGACTTTCAATTATCTATTTGCCCATGATAAGCAGCTATTATTCAAGAAGCCATTCCTGCAAAATCAGAATAATACTCGCGGAAATAGAATTACCATTCGAAAAATTGTATGCGATCTACTGCTATGAAGATTCATATTTGTCTCCCCAATGTGACGAAGAGCTGAAAATTTTAAAAAAATTAAATGATCAAGATTAATACTTGGGGAGAGGATATGAAATATCTCATATCTCTCACAGTTAGAGAAAACTCACCTTCACCCTTCTCCATTAAGTTGAGTACTTGTTCAGGAGATGAAACTATTTCTTCCTTCAGTCCAGCCACAAATATGCCTCTCTTTCCCATTTAATAAAAGAAACATTAAAAATCAGAAAATATGTTTTAATGTGGGATGGTCAAGTGAAATACCTCGAGGTTCTCATGAGTCTGCAACCTCCGGTGGTCTGGTGCTAATAAGTCATTTATCTCCTCATTATATATTTCCATGTAGGCAATACGGACAAGAAATTCCCTGTCAATGTTCTATAAAGAAAAAAATGTTAAACACCATGCAGCATGAGTTAGTATCCAAATGGATCCAAATTTTCTTTCTTGAAGTACACAAATAAGTTACTTACAATATATGGCAAATGAGGCAATACATAATGAAACATTTCCAGGAAGATAATGAAATGAAGAAATGATTAAGACTGCATGATTATCATTGCCAATTGAATGTCTTCAAACTTTCTTCACAGCTTCTCCAAGTTGAAATGGATCAATTGAGTGAATGTCATGTAAAATGTTCAATGTTAAACACTGATATGGGAAAACGAGGTGGAAGCGGGGTAAATGCTACAAAAACAACATTAAATGCTGCAAACATGTTTTAATCGAACTAAAGCAGACCAAAGCAGAAAAAACCAGACTTAAACTGGTCAAAACGCCCTGAACCAGCCAGAACCAGTCAGAACCAAGCTGAATAGGCCCTAAACCGGCTGAAACCGATGAAGAACTGGACTGGACCACTGTGAACCAGCTGAAAACTGGTAAGGTATGAACCAGCTAAACAAGGCACCGGGCACAGCTGGACCAGGTAGAGAGACCGGTAGGACCAGCTTTGTTTATGCACACCAAAGGGCTGCAACCAGACAGCTTCGCAGGAGTGGCAGAACCACTTTGCATGGGTGGCTCCGGACGGTGAGCATGAGGTGATTTGGGCTCAGGCACAGCTGGAGGAAGCGATTCAGTTTGCATGGAAGACGTGAGGCTGTCTAACCCTAGGCGACAAAGAAGAACAGTTCTACAGTTTCTTCCTTCGTCTGAACAGAACTTGGGGGCTTGCAGAAGAAATCAGGGTGCAGCATTTTCCATGTTGCCAGACGATCACTAGGGCAATTTTGTGGGATTGTTGGGCATCTAGTACAGGGTTCGGGAGCTGAGGACAACCAACAACATCAAAAGAACTTTCCGCACCACTACGTTGATCGCAGGAGGGCTCCATTAAGAGCTCCAGGTGATGGGAAAGAAAGAGTCAGCACTGTGGTCGTCTTCGTTTGCTTCAAGTTGATATATCCAGGTATTGCAGGACCGAACAGAATCCTCCAATCGATTGGATCCTGATCACTTGCTGTGTCGACCAGATTGAAGGTGGTGCCGATTCCTGTGCTATCAGGAGGATCAGCTGTGGATCCAATATCACAACTCCAGCAGTGTTGACAGGCCTGCCAGGACGGAGAACCAGAATGAAAGGGAAGAAGATGATGAAATTCCAGTGATGATATCTGACTGACAAACCTGGAGATCGATCAAATAGAAGAGAAGGGTAAAGGGCAAGATAAATGACATGGAGGCCGATTGAAGAGGACGTGAAGAGGGGCTTCTTACCAGAAGGTAAAGTTCTTGAATGACCACGTTACCCAATAAAGGGTGAGGGAAACTGTCGGCCACCTACCAGAAGTGATGAAGAAGCCTCCCAACGAAGGGGGTGAAGGCAGTACCTACAGGGCCAAGCCACTACTGGGTGAACACATGCTGCAGCACTCCAAAATTTCCTTTATTCATTGATTATCAGGAGTACATGGACGGTTCTTATATAGAGAGCCAATTTTACAAAAAATAAAAAATAATAAAGTATTGTTCCCATCAAATACTCAAGATGATTATGTGATGCCAAACTACCTTACGCTCTATGCCTCTATATATTTGTTGTGCCCACTTCCTTCATTAAAAAAAAAAACTCTTTCTGAGTAAGAACAACGGACCCCACCAACTGGACACCACCGAGTATTTTTCAACAAAAAGGAAACGTAAAAGAAGGGGAAAAAAAAGAAAGCATGTGCCAGCCAAGCACCTATTGCTGGGTCTGTTGGCACCAAAACTATTCATAAAAAAGAAAGAATAAAAGAAGGAAATCAAGCAAGACAAAGACTAATCGTAGATGAATTGGGATTCAAGTTTTATTAGGCCATGGCAAAGACTTCTAGTGTCATGTCAAGCTAAAGGTCTTCAGTTTACCCAAATCAGACCCGGCCTCAATCAAGGGATCACGCACAAGAGAAAAGAAATGGAAGATGCTCGGTTGCTTAGAGGACATCATACATAAGACAAACAGATGTGGTATACGTGTGAAGTATATGCATACATGGTCAGGCCAGAAACAAGGAAAATACAACAAAATTTTCAGAATTCCTGAAGAGATGGATGGATAGAGAATGACAGAACTGAAGGGCCCCAGGACTGGCTATTGCCACGAACAAGTAAAGAATTCATGGCCCCACAAGTCATAGCAGGTGAAGTTGAAGCCATATACATCCCAAAGCTCTATGACTATCAGCATGTTTAGACTACCAAAGGGAGATATTAAAAGAAATGCAGCATGGAATCATCAGAAGCCAAGCTCAATGGTCCACAAATAGATATTTGAAAAGGGCAGTAAGCCTATTCAAACCATAACTAGCAAGAATAAACCCTGGACCTGAGCATGAGCAAGAATAAAAATTGAAGGTTAGTGATATGTCTAGCCATTTGTCATCAAGGTGCATCTTCTTTTTTGTCAAATACGTTCAAATGAGTTGATATATTTCTTAATATCTTTTTCCTCCATGCAAAGATAAATATTGTATTTTTTCCTTCGAAATCAATCTAGGCTGGATATATTACTAACCTTTGCAAGAAAAAAACCTAAAAAATAAATATAATAGTTAAAAAGGGAGTTAGTAACCCAATTAAACAAAAATTGATATCTACGAAGCCTTTAAATGGATCAAAAGATGAACAATCTTGAAGTGCTTTAGATAGAGGAATTGTACTGTTTTAACACTTGAGAGAGTTTCTAGAATGAAAAGAGAGCTTATAGAGAGTGGAGAAGGGGTGAGGACAAGGATGGAGAAATCGGAATCGGAATCGGAATTGGAATCGGTTGGTACAGATCCTATTCCGATGCGATTCCAATTCTCAAGAATCGCTCGGAACGACCGATTCCTAGGAAGCCGGATCGATCCAGAATGTTTTTTTCCTTTCTTCAGAAAAATCCTAAAAATTCTGAAAAAATTCATAAAAATAGGAAATGACTTAGAAAAATTCTTAAAAAACAAATGAAACATTCACCATACATCTACATATCATGGATGACGGAATCGACTGAATCGAATCGGAATCGACCAAATCCGTAACGATGTGTGGAGTTTTTTTACCTTAGTTTCTAGATAAGAAATAGATGTAATATAAAAACATGTAAGATGCAAAATATAACAACATATAACATGTTCAAATGATTAGATGAAAAAATATACATTACATCATCACCAATATCCTTGATATTGGCCTTCATTCTCAGGCTCCTGCTGCTCTTCTTACCATGGCTGAGTTGTCCTTCTTGTATATGTTGATTCATATCCATAAGAAAAAAAACCTCTGAACATCTCACCTAAATCATATGGATCAGACTGTGCCATGTACATAGGCTGAGATGTAGGTGGAGGATACCATGACTGTTGTGAATCAGAAAATGTGTGATAAGGTGGCTCTATATAATGTGACTATGGCTCCATATAATGTGATAAGCATATCATATGATGAATTTTGGTATTGGGCCAACTTTTATGTCATCAATGGCGTAATAAACATAAAATATGGTGAATTTGACATTCGAGCCTATTTTCTGCCATCTATGATCCAATAAACATAAAATATGGGCCTTGTGCTTAAACAATTCATATTAAACATGACTTCATACTATCCATGACCCAATAATCATGAAATATTAGTTTTGTAACATCGGACTCCATATTGATCAAATTAAGCCCATTAAGTTTCATCCTCATTTAAATAATTGCCACCATGCCCCCATTGGATCACATTAATATTGCAATTGGGCATCTTCCATATTTTGGCCCATTTTCCCATTGTAATTTGACCCATATATCTAAGACATGCGTTATTAGGTCCCATCTTAGGCAAATCAGGCCCATAAAGGGGCCAGCCTTGGGCCACTTCCATTTAAATGCCCTTGCCATGCCCATTTATTTAAATTAAATCAAGTTCTAATCCAATTAGGACAGAGAGAGCGGAGCAGTACCCATCATAAGTTTGAGTAAGATCTGAATCCCATTAAGAACCCATTAGTGATTAGATCCATTACTTAACTCAAGATCCCATCCATTAGATCATGTGCCAATCACCATCTCATTTATTTAAATAAATATTTATCCTAATCCAATTAAGATTTAAGTAGGATTTGGATCCTATTAAGGACCCATTAATGATTGGATCCATTACTTAAATAACTAAAACACCGTATCTACTGAATCTTGCACCAATCATTGCCCCATCGTTGTCTCTTGTTTAAATTAAAGTTAACCCTAGTCCAACTAGGATTGAGGGTGGCGAAGGTGGCTCCATTGAGATCGACCAATATTTGGATGTCCCCTTGACTCCAAGTCATGTTCAAGTCATCGGTTGATCCATTTAAAGAATTTCTTTGACAATCTTTGCGTAAGAATGACATGACCTGCTTCTTTCTCTTCTATTCCTTCTCCTATTGCTGCAGTTACCACCATCTGGCACCGGCCCATTGGGGCTTGTTGCTGCCATCCCTGGCATCTGATCGGACACAGGACAAGCCAGAATTAAAGTGGAAGCATCCCTATACCAGACTGATACTCCTTCAGCATCCATCGGGCATTCTATCTCCCTCTTCAGTCTTCATTTGTCCATCAGAAGAAGAGACAGTCTTTTGCAGTGCCAGCCATCAATCAGGGTCAACAGGTATATATCTCCTGCCTCTTTCATTTTCTTTTCCCGGTTCATGCTCAGATGGTTAAGGGCATTACCATCTACTTGGAGCTATATCAATTTCAGCATTGTAGGCCTTATTTGCCCATATGTAGGTGCTGAAATTGGGAGTATATTATCTCCTTCAATTCCATCAACATTACTCAGTCCAGTATACATCTATTGGCATCCGATTTGCATCGGATCTCATCAAGATTTCCTGCTTGCCATCCTTTACTCATTGGCAGTGATAGGCATGCATCTCATGTTCCGATATGTTGTTGCCATGGCATTACCAGACCTTAGACATCTAAAGTATACAATTTTCAGGCTGTGTAGGCCATGGGCTGAGTAAGAACAGGTGGGGAGATCTTTTAACTTTTTTCCTATCATCAGCAACACTAGGTATATCGTAACCCTATGTTTTGTTACCATGATGTATTAGATATCCAACTGAGCATTTATCGGAGCCAAAGTTGAAGAGGATATCTCTTTGGAACTTTGAACATGCCCCAAACCAATTAGAAATATGTGGTTCTTCTTTGGTATTCAATTGTCCAATGTTCTTTCATCTTGAACATGTTTCAGACATGTAGGCCTTGATTTCTCATGTCCCTTAGTAAGAGCATGGATGGCAGAATTGGAATCAAAATCGGACTTTAGTGGGTACTGATTTAATCCAATCAGATCAGTCGGAATTAGCTATTTTTTTAGAAAGAAAACCAATTTAGAACCATTCCAAATCCCTCAATTTTGTATTTTTTTGTTGCAAAAATTCAAAATTTCAAAAAAATAAAGAATACCCGGTGAGGACACTCGTGCACATTTCCAGTTCGATCCAACCTACGTTTACCAATGGCATCGACATCCAGTCACATCTTTGTGGTTAGATGATGAGTGAGTGTATTATTTTATATTTTTTATTATTGATTAGCTCACGACATATTTTGGACATTTTTTGGGTATTTATTCTAAGTGGACTTAGGCACATTTCATGTTTACATATTTGTTGATATGATATATATACATATGGGATTGGGTACATAGAGGTATATATGAGAATTTTGGGTTTATTTGATCTTTACTCACAGGCCTATATAAGGCACTCATTATGTACATGTTGGACAATGATGAAATGAATGAGAAGAAAGCAAAGTTTTCTTCTCGTATGTCGTTTCCTCCGCACCCCCCTTTTCTCCTTAGGTTATCACGACACATTGGCAACGGCAACATTATGACCGGTCACCACCCGTAGTGAGGTGGGCATGTCTCTTCCTCACCTCCCATAGACAGACGGGGTTCCTCATCAAGCGTGAAGCTCTTCCTCGCTGACCCCGCATTGTTCTATCGCACTGTTCCTCTTCCCCACAACTCACTGTTGTCGATCAATTGCACAAGCCCCCGCCGTAGGTCCCCACAACGCTACAATCCCGCTATCGTTTCTTCACACGGTCACGGGCAATCGATTCTACTGCAGGCGCTCGTCCGTCTTCCGGCGTCACAGCCCGATCGCCCATCGTTTGCGTGCGAGCCAGCCAATGCTACAGTCGCATCCCCCCTTCCCGGGGGCATTCCTCTCCATCCGCAGAATCCCCTGCACAGCCGCAGCGTCACCTATCTCCCTCCCCGCAGTCACAGGACCTTCTAAGCGCTACACCACCTCCTTCCTGTCACTGGAAGGATCCCTATGCAGCAGCTCCGCGTCGAACCCCACTGTGGACACTCGTCAACATCCAGCCACAATGTCTGCCCACTACATCAACGTACGCCCATTGCCGACAACAGCCGTGGACTCCGCATCCAGGTGCTGTCCGTTGGCCCATCCGCCTGCGATGCCCCCACAGTACGAAGGGATTCCTACCAGTGCTACAGTGCGGAACCGCCATACTCCCATTAGCACAATGGCTCTCTACAGTTGCAGGATTTTGTGTGTGCCAACCACCTTTGCAACATCTATCGGGATCAGGGTCAGGCCCTTGCTGAAGTCTGATGTCATTTGCTGCTTCACGCCCCACAGCATGACCTCTGTTCATCGTTGACCGTTCCCGGCCAACACTACCAGCCACGGCCCATCACCAACCGGCGACATAGTGACACCCGTCAACACCGGCAGCCCCCACCATGGTTTTCAATTTCGTCGAGATCTCGCGAGATTCTCGGTCTCGCCGAGAGGTCGAGAAACGAGATCACTGAGATCTCGCCCCATGTGGATTGGTACATAAAAAAAATTCGGGAGAGGGGCGTTGCTACCCTAAAACCCCACACAAGAGGCGCTGGCGCGCTGCCCCCTTGACCTCCATGACCTAAACGAGCAAGTTGATCCGTGCCTACTTTGCACTCCGTATGATGGTGTAAGCATATTAATATATTTCACTATCAGTTATTCTATCGCATATATATAAGATTCATAATCATAAACATATGTTATATACTTACATTTTATAAAGATCTCTTTTAACTCTCTTCTCTTCCAAATAAACATACACATTTAATTATAACCTAAGTCAAATAATGATCTTAATGTATTCAAATTTTCGATTTGGATATTAATCACTAATTTATTGTTCAAAGATTATATCTTATGTAATAAATAAATTACATCAATTCAATTTCATCAATATTTAACCATCAATTTGTAATAAAAAAATCAAGAATAAGAACATACAAATGTTTTTAATACCATATTAATATTTAAATAAGATTATATACAAGTTTAAATCTTTTAGAAGCACAAAGATCATCTTTTTGGTATCGAGAGTACTTTATAATTAGTTATTCACATAGTTGATGCACAAATGTGTTATATATTTTTTATGTAAATTCATTGATATACTCCCATCTTTATAACATATTATGTTATGTTTGAGAATCTGAGATCCGATCTCTCGAGATTTTTCTAAGATTTCTCCGAGATCTCTTCTCTTTCACCCCCCCTCGAAACGAAGCCGAGATCCAAGACAGCAATCCTTGGCCCCCACCCCCAGCAAAACGGCCAAACTGAAGTGCCACTGCAGCGAGGCCAACTATAGTCTGCAACAACAGTGGTCGTGAGTGCACAGTTAATTTGAAAACAGGATGTTTGGGATTGTCAGCTTGGAACAACAAGGTGTGGAAGTATGTGTCTAACTCCATTGTTCTTTATTTGTTTATCTATTATACACCGACTGCTATGTCAATTGTAAGTTATATTTGTCGTTCTTTAATTAGCATTGTGTGTGAACCTCTTTTTTATGTTTGTTCTTTAGAAAGAAAGACATCCCCGGACTTTATCTAAGAAAATAGATGATACCTAAAATATTAAGTAGTCCAGTGATAGTTTAAAAAATATTAAACCTAAGGTTCGGGTTCTTTGAAAATTTGATTTTTGACCCTTCTCCGCCGGATGGTGCGAATATTCGACGTTAGCTTACATCGAGCAACAGCTCGAACGCCTTTGATTAACCGTCACGGCAACCTATTTTCAGAGACATGCACATCCACAGAAAATAAGGAACTCAAAAGGGCAGCGGTCTTTTGGGTCCGATGAGATGCAAACCGATTTAGTACGGGTTGATTCTTATTTATTTGTTGGTTGACTTTAAAGTCGGTTTTGAGGGTTTGAGTTTGAATCAATTTGTTTGATTGATTTAAGTTTTTTTTGTTTGTTTCTGTTTGGTTTTGATTTTGGGTTTGTTTTATTTTGGGCTTGATTGTTTCAAGTTTGTTTGAATTTTTATTTGGTTGGTTTTCTGAATTTCAGATTTCCAAATTTTCTGTTTTATGTTGGTTTTGATACATTTTTGAATGTTTGGAATGTTGTTTGTTTGGTTTCTTTTGAAAAGGTTGATCTTTGTCATTTATTTAAGCAAGGTTTGGTGCCCTTTTGGATGTATTTTCAGATTGCCAAAACCAGATTTTTCATATTTGGTTGCACTTAGTTGGAATATGTTTTTGGTAGATTGTTCAAATCTGACTTTTTGTTTGCAGATTTAATTGAAATCTGATTTTTTTTGTTTTGACAGATTTGATTGAAATCTGATTTTTGGTGTTCGGTATGGTTCAAAAATCTGATTTTTGGTTTGATTTGATTCAAAACCGGTTCCTCCTTGTTGAAGATCAGCTGTTTTGTTGAACCAGGTTGAGTTTAAGGTTTAAATTTCAGATTGGTTTTAATTCTGTTTTTTCGGTTTTCTTTGAATTTTCAGATTTTGTTTGAAATGGTTTGATTTTGGTTTGGTGGTTTGCATCGCATCCGACCCATCGGGCCACTGTTGGGTGCCCGGTTTCATGCATTTCAATGTTGACATCAAATTTTCATTTCATTGAAAGATAGGTACATCGGTGTACAATATGGTCAATCCTTCCCCCAATATAGGTTTTTCACTACTTTGGAAATTTTCGGCATCACGACAACATGCCAGTCATTTTCTAACTTAGTGAAATTTACCCACCAAAATAGCCAGCTTTTACTTAGCCAAATTGGGAGAACGATCGACGACTACGGGAACTTGCCCACGCCCCCGTCCGTATCGACGACTATGGGAATATGCCAGCGCCCCCGTTCAAGGTGGAGTTCCCCGCAAGGGGTGAAGCTCCTTAATTTAGATGTTGCTTTCGCATTCTGATTTTTGTTTGTTTTATTTGAAGGCCACTTTGGGCCAGTCCATGTTCCATCGGCGTTCAAAGCCGGGCTTCAATTTGCTTGAGTTGGAAGGACAGTTTCTTGGAGGCCAAGCCGGACCCGTGAAAGGGCCGTTGAGGCTCAATCCTCCCTTGGTGAATTGAGGGGAGAACCGGACCCGTGAAAGGGCCGTTGAGGTTCATCCCTCCCTTGATGAGTTGAGGGAAGAACCGGACCCGTGAAAGGGCCGTTGAGGTTCATCCCTCCCTTTGCCGGTACAAGCCACAAGGGGGCTGCTGCGACCTTCTCTTTTCCATCTTTTTTGCAATGCCACAAGGGGGCTGTTGATGGGGCCTCTTGGGAAGCTGGCTGGACCCGTGAAAGGGCACTTGGTTGAGCCACGAGGGGGGCTGGAATGTGCTGCAAAGGTGCTAGAAATGGGCCTGTTTTGGAGGCCTGGATTGGGTGCCGAACATGGGCTGGAAATGGACCGGTTTGGGGTCTGTTTGGAGTGCCTGCAAGTGAGCTGCAAGTGGCCAAAAATGGACTGCCTGAAGGCTTGTTTTGGGCTAGCTTTGGGTAAGCTACAAGGGGCTGGAAGTTAGCCACGTGAAGGCTGCCAGACTTGGGCTGATTTGGGGACAATTCGAGGCCTGGGTAAGGACCAGGAAATGGGCCGATTATGGGCCAGTCTGGGTCTGCTGGATGGGCTGCAAGGGGCTTGGACAGCATGCTGTATTGGGGCCGGCTATGGGTCTATTTAGAACCTACATATGGGCTGTACCTGGTTGGTCGCAGAGGGGGCTGGATGAGGAGCAGGCGCATTGGCTGAAAGAGGGCTTAAGCAGGGCCTGCAAGTGGACCTGATTGGGCCGAGGTTGGCATGAAATAAAGCTCAGCCAGGGTTCTGTTTTGGGCCTGATCAGCTACCTCACGGTGGGCTGGACCGATGGCAAAGATAAGGAAAAGAGGCTTGCTATGGGTGGCTGTGTAAAGGGGGCTGCCAAGGAGGCTCTTTCTCAGGGATAGCCTTGGGTCAGTCAAGCCATTGGATGAGGTTGAGTGACAAAATAAAAAGAAAAAAAGAGGAGGGAGACACCCTTAAAGGGCTACATATCTACATAGGATTCACCCACCTGTTCTTCTCCTTCTCCTTCACTTCTTCTCCTTCTCTTCTTCTGGCCGCAGACAAGCTTCTGCAGCAGGGGCAGGGTGCAGTTGGCAGCAGGTGGCAACAACAACAGGGGCAGGGCGCAGTCCGGCAGCCTCCCGGCATCTGAAGCAGCTCTCCCCTTCAGGCTGGCGCACCCCTCCTCTTATAGAGAGTGGAGGGGAGATGAAAAGCCAGCAGGTTGGCAGTTTCATGCCTCTTGGCCTCCCCCATGGAAGTTATTCCATTTAATCTCCTTAAACATGGTTAATTGGCTGGCTGCCTCTTCATCTTCCCCCTCCTTCAACTGGCCAATGGGCTGAGGTGGCAGGTGGTGCACAGGATGGAGGTGAGCTGGCAGGGGGCTGAGGTGGTAGGTGGTGCGGCTGGGCTGCCCACACCTGGCCGCAGGTGGGCCTGGCCCAGCTTGGGACTGCAAGTGGCCTCGGGTGGGCCTGGTTTCTGGGCCAGCAGGAGGCTGCGGCCCAAGCTCTCCTATGGGCTGCGCACAAGGCCTGAATTTGGCTGAAATGTGTCAATTATGGGCCAGGTAAATAAGGCTCCTGCTGGGGTGTCCAATTAGGCCTAAATTTGGCTGAATTGTGGGCTATCGGGCTTACTCCTAGGCCTGCCCATTTGTTTGCTTTTTTTCTGAAAAATTAGACACCAACACACTGCCAGGTTATGTGCGGTTCTGTAAGTTCACCTATTTCAGTTGAATTAGATCATTTACATTGATAGTAGAGCATCCTAACTCGGTAGAATCCTTGCATAGGTTGGCCCTCCTACTTTGAGGGATCGCTTGCCGGGCATGCCTCTGTTAGTGTGTAGTCATTATTCAAAGATATACTCTGCTTGTTTAGCGTATCGGCATATCTTTATTGTTGTTCATTACTAATTATGGGTTGGCACCCGGCTAGTCCCGCTTTAATACCCCTAAAAAATTGTTAAAAATAAAATACACTTATCTAACATACTTTCATGTCATTACAATATAGTTTAAGTAGATATATTTTTAGCAATGATCATTTCATTCAACATCAATAACACAATACAAATGTAATGTTGCATTCAATAAAATATTATACCTTTCTATCACCAATATCCATAGAATTGACCTTCAGAGTCATCGTTCTTTGGAATCAGTCCAGAATTGGCCAATTCAACCGATTTCGGCCCCGATCTAGCCCGATTTAATTGATTTCAGTCAATTCCGGTAGGAAATCAGGTTGGTTCAATCCTCGGAACCAAAATTAGATAGGAGGGATTCGAACAGATCCAAGAATTGGCTGGTCCCAATCCGCATCGACCGATTCTACAATTAATGGTTACATTAGGGTCCCAACAGCAAAAATCACAACCGTTGGGAAGGGATATCCCCACAATAAACTATTACTAGTGGAAGAGTCTAACAATGGGTCATGATCGTTCCCGTGGGGAATTTCCATGAAGACAAAATTCCGAAAATATTATTTGAATGCATAACCTGACAACAAATCCCACCAGAATCAGAGTACTGCAACTAGTAAATGCCCCCCCCCAAGAATTTCAAATAGGTGGGGATGTGAATTTTCATAAATAAAATTCTAAAAGATATTATTTTAATGTCCCCCGGTTGATGGGTCCCACTGTCCAAATGCCCCAACAGACAACTACAAGTAGTGGGTATGTCATACCAGTCAACTCAATTGGGGGTCATTCACCATCCAATATCAATGAGGAGTTGGGACCCACTTGAAAACAAATTTAAAAAAAATACTTGAATAAAACCCCCACCAGATGGCCTGACTGGTGGAGATCCACCCATTCTCATGTGCAAAACAGGAAACAAAGGAAAGGTGGTTAGATTGCCCCAACATTCAACTAATAGAACGGTGGAGTCCATTACACACAATAAAGCAAGAGTCCCTCCTCACCATGCAGCTGGGTGAGGCCTACTAATGCGGAACAATATCGACAAAAATCGGAATTAAAATGACTAAGATGCTCCAAATGACTTTTAAGCTAATTAAACCATTAAAAGTCCTAAATTGACTATCAAAATGACTAAAAAGGATTGAAACTACCAGCTGACGTAAACTTGGAATCTAAATGCCTAAAATGAATTTATTTTGTCCAACCGCAACCAGCCTTTGCTGTTTAGGCCACGAGCGCAATTTAAGCCTGCGTTTGCGCTTCGTCGATCCAACTCCAAGTAGTCGTGGCACGTTGGGAGGTCAAGGAGGTGGCCACCTGTGAGGTTAGGTGTAAAGTGGGCTTCTGGAGGAGTTGTGGGCTTAGCTCCGAGCACCACATGGCCGAACATGCGTGGCGGTGGCTATTGGGGTTTGTGGATGAAACAGGTCGCATGAAGGGGTCATGTGGAGGTCGCCGTGGTGAGGGACTCGCTAAACAAAACAGGGGAGCATTACGGAGAAAACGGGAAGGTGCGCACCCGAGCTACTAAGCAATAGGTGACGAAGCCTCTGAAGATGTGAAGACATGTGCGTCCACGAAGGATCGCAAGGAAGCTTCCGTTAGCTGATCTGCTACTGAGTTCCCGGTGCAAGAGCCTCCAGAAGATCAATGGCACCAGCGCCAACCTCTGGAAGATGTTCACTCACGAGGATCGGTGGTAGATTAGATTGCCGACAACGCTGCCGTCTTCCAATCCTCCGAAAATCAGCCACACCTGAGGAAGATGGAAGGAGGTGTTGCAGGATCTGCCGAAAGTGTCTTCCAGAGGACATAATCCAGGGATTGCTGGGGTATGCCTCCGTCGACGCGATCGTCGCGTGCAGATGCTGGTTTCGAGGGTCTCCAACAAAGCTCTGAAGCAACCTCCGTCAATGGCCAGATCGGAGGAAGATGGTCAAGGTCGCTATTATCGCCGAACACTATCCCGATCTGAGGATTGTCGAAGATGGTCACACAAGGAAGCCGTCAACTCCCAAAGCCATCGTCAACCTATCGCAGGAAGGAGAGAAAGAAAATAGATCCTGGGGATTGCCGGAGTCCGTCTTCGTCAGCGCTAACCAGATCTAAAAATGCCGAGATGGGATTCACTTGGTGTTGTCGTCGATGAAGAACCGAGAAAGGGAAAGGGAGACGAACGGCTCAGAGGCTGGAGGGTAAGGACGAGAAAGGGAACAGCAACCTCGCCGGATCTAAAGGGTGGAAGGGGAAGGCCCTCCTGGCCGATCGGGGAAAACGAAGGAGAGAAGAACACGAGCCGTAGCCCCTCCACGTGAAAGAACAAACACCCGAAGGTTTCCAAAAATTCCAATTCAACTACTATCAATATGTACATCGGCCCTCTTTATATAGAGGGAGGAGAAAATTTAAAAAAATACCTCCAAAGAACTATATTTACAGACTTGCCCATTTAGGACTCAAATTTTAAGACTCCTAAAATGTGAAAATTCATCCCCATCACCTGCACATAGGGGTGTAAACAGAAGTCGGAATCCGATATTCCAATATTCCGATCCAATTTTAATAAAAATTAACGGGTTTGGAATTTGTTTTTGTATCCTATAAACTATTGGAATCGGAATCGAATATTCCAGTAGCTTATTAGAATCGGAATCGAAATCAGTTAATTCCGTTTCCGTTAATCTAATTTCGATAAAAAATAATTATATATAAATAAAATAAAATAAAATAAAGTTAAATAAATTATAATATATAATATATAAATTGATAACATGATAAAAATACAGTTTTAAAAATATTATATCAAATTTTAATAATTATATGTAAATTATTGACTTATTTTTTAATAAACATTAATATTTAATATGTATTTCAAAATTTATCGGATTCGGTTCCGATTTCGATAACAGAATCGGAATCAGATTGAAATTGGAACATAGTGATTCCGAAATTATCGAAATCGGAATGGAAACCTCTTAACCTTTATCGAAGTCGGAATCGAATTCTGGTGATTTCTCTACCGAATCGGACCCGTTTACGACCCTACCTACACAACAAGAAAAAAAAGTTATAAATCCCCACCAGAAGTCTCAACCAGTGGGCATATCGGCTATGGCCAAGAGGAATCATTGCCTTGATCCTCAGGGAATGGGCCCAACACCCAAAAAAGGAAAAACAAGTTGGCCGGTGACGTGCAGCAGTACCACAACCACAAGCATGCGAGCCTTGCAACCCCTGCCGAAAAAAAGAAGAATATATAGCCCCCCACAGTTTGGCCCAACTGATGGGGGTGGAGACAAACTGCTTCCTAGAAGATGAATAAATCAGAAATAGAATAATGTCAAAAGACTAAACCCATAAATCAATAATACATGATAAAGTCTAAAATTGGAAATAAATGAACAAATATAAAAATTATAATCAAATAAAAAACATCATAAAATGATATAGAATCAATAAAATAAAAAATGACAATAAATGAAACAAACAAAAGATTAAAAAAGGTCCTCAACTCAGAAAAAAATCATAAAATAAATAATCATAAAATAAAATGGCATTGATAGAATGATAATTGTAATAGGATAAGAAATGAATGGTTGAACTGGTAAAAAGATCAGATAATTCATAAAAATACGTAACATGAATATTTATGAATAAAATCAATAAACAAACAAAAAGTAACAAATTGCATAAAAAACCAAATCAAAGACGATGTAAAATAAAAAAAAAATCATTCCATCATATCAATATACATGATAGATTCTAACAAATCACTTTATACAATGCATTGTTATCATGGCTAATCAAAGGTGTTTGAATTGCCACGTGATATAATTAACGCATAATCTATCCAAGTTCAATGGGAGAGGTCCAACCTTAATTTCATGAACTCACAAAATATCCTTATGTATTTCAAAAATAAAATGGATTCCACTCAAATGGACAGCATGCCACATAGTAAAATTAAATTAAATGTTTTTAAAATTTTGAGGTCTCTACAATAAATACACTGCCTCTAAACTTATGTACATGAAGACCTTTTCATATTATGTTGATGATCGTCAATGGGTGAGGGGTTGTCTAGTCATTACAAGGACTATAAGACATAGAGGAGAGCCCAATAAGCAGCTATTTTACCCAGAGGCAATTGTTCTCACACTACCAGAGAATCAATGGAAGATTGGGACCTTTCTTACATTTAGTATTATGGTTTTCAGTGGGATATGCAGATTCATCTAGTGAATGTGCAACTAATCTGGTTAGCAGAAAGAATTTCATGTATTTTCTTCAATACGTAATTGAGTAATGAGTACATTGTGGAAGGTTAAAAGTGTAGATAAAAGATGTAAGGGCACCGAATGTTTTTGGATGTCCCCATATTCTAGAGGTTCTCTAAAGTAGGTCTCTTTTAATGTACATAGTCCTGCGGGCTAATCATCATGTAGTCTCCGACAAATACTAACAATGTAATAAAGATCATGTTTTCCTTGTCTGTATCTGTAACTAGACAGAATGAAGAGAATACTTACCTGGTGTGAGGGCAACAAATTCTTTGTTTAGTTCCCATATTCATTGATTATAGAATTGGTGGAATCAGATCGAAATCGGCCGACTCCTGAATCAGATTAGTCAATCTCGATCCAATTCCAGGCGCAAGGACCCATTCCTCCAAGAATCGGTCAGAATTGGTCAAATCGGTCAGGATCGATTAATTTGCATACTCTTGATACTATCTTTCCTCGTATGGTCCACCTCCAAACTGTGCACTACTTTTTTGATGAGCAAGCAACACACCAATATGCAGAGCCAGATTCTCCTACGGTTGATGAGCTCCAACAATCGTGAATTCCAGCTACACAGCTCAGTTATGTGCCACAATTTGAAGTCTATGATTCAATGAGATAGCCGATACATTCTTTTCATATAGATATACACCCGCATTGAAAAGAAGACAATGGACAACCCAAGAGCATAAGAAAGAGGATGAATGTCAATATCATAAATATTGGTGAACATGAGATGTACAATTATTATCATGTTATCATGTTATATTTGTTTATCATGTTATCATGTACAATGGATAACACTTTATTTCTTTTTAAAGCATGTTACATTTGTTTTTTTAAATTTTAGTAGATTTACTATTTTCTGACATTTTCCTGATTTTTTTGAAGAAAAAAATTACAAAAAAATGATTCTGGAATCGGCTGTTATTAATTTTTCTTTCCTAGAATTAGCCAATTCTTGCCAATCTGATTTTGATTCAAATCAGTTAGGTACTGACCAATTTCAATTGCAATTCTAATTTCAGAATCCTTGCCCATACTTCAGCCATATAAAGATAAGGTCATAAGGAGGCCACATATTTAAAATGTCTCCGACAATGAAAAAGTATTATTTACTCTCTACACTTTAATACAAGTGAAAATTGCAAAACATTGTTGAACATGTACTGTATATTCCAATCAAAAGTACATAACAAGAAAAGCAATGTCCAGCAACCTCTAAATTATATATTTTCAAAGATATACAACAACATGGCTACAAAATCAAGACCTAATTGTCCCAATCAGTAACTAACAGAAAAAAACTAGAAAAACAAAGAAAAGAAGCAAAATGGGAAAGGCTATAAGCAGACTTAGCCATAACACTGATCTGATATGTGGTACTTTATTGCAAAGATTAAAGTTTGCTAGTCATGGACAAATAGATGTTCCTATTAGATATATTGATAATATAAAGCTACTAAAGAAAAAGACCACCTCTTCCATAGTTTGAAATAAATCATGTACTGAAAGAGGGATTATCCCTGGTTCAATCTCTGTACCCCGCATTGTATGTGTTTTTCCACTGTTAGTTTGGCCGTATGCAAAAACAGTACCTGTGAAGAACATAAGCAAGTAATTAAAATAGGCAATTCAATGAAATGAAAAGCTACCAATGTATGTAACATTTAATGCACCAATAGAAATAACTTTGAGAGCACTAACAAAGATAAAAAATAAAAAACAAGTCCATTTCACTTCTGATTGAAACATTAAAGTCCTATGTTATCAAAGGCAATGACCTCAATTGCCAAGGTGATAAGGCGAGGCAACGGTTGGGCACCTCACCATGGCCATGATCACGCAAGACAATTGCCTTCTTCACCTAATCTGCCTAGGTGGTCACTTGGCCCACCTCTCCCACCTTGCCTCAAAGACAACCCAAACCAGGTAAAAAACCTGACTAAAATGGAATATAGTAAACAAACCCAAGTTGTTAACTCTGCCTCAGCCTTGTGTAACCCCATATGTGTCCGATAGTTTCTAGCTCCTTACCCTCTCAGTCACCTTTAACTCCCACTCTCTCTCTCTCTCTCTTTCCCTCCATCAATTCCTAACCCTTTGTCCTCTCACTCCCCCCCCCAAGCCCCTTCTGACCCACCAGTCCCTTTCTCTACCTTAGCCCAACGCCTCTAGTCTCAACCCTTAACTCCTCACTCTCCTTCACAATCCATGCAAACTGGCCAAACTTTTTCTTAATTTTTCTATATAAAACTTGGTACATTATGATATTTCAATTTTAAATTTACAATGCAACTAATGATTCATATATACATGTAAAATAATAAAACATAAAAATATATTACAAATATACTTCATCTCACGTGCCTAAGGCTAGGTGAGACCATCCTCACCCCAAGCACCTCACACCTCAGACAACAGAGTTAAAGTTGAAGAAGTCATCAAACATCTTGTGGAAGGAGAAAAGACGACCAATTACCAGAGTACATAAAATTCATTAAAGTAATCAAACTACACTGGTTACAGAGGTATTTCAACTAAACTTGAGAGCATCAGACCTAAATTTGTTGGCAAGGAAATTCTGATAAGGGGCTACACCTTGTTAAGTGGAATCATGACTGCAGACCCACTAATGAAAGTGGTGTAAGACTGGTTCCCTTGGAAACTATAAATATTTCTCTACTCACAAAGTGGTTACGGAAGTTACATAATAATGATCAAAGGTTGTAGGCCAAGATGGCGATCTCCCCGTAATGTATTTGTGCAAATGGTATATGGGTACAAGCAAAAGCAGACTTTCACATATATAAAAATATATTATGCACAATTGGAATTTTTTCGAATCACCTATTAAGGAGGGCAACACTACTCGAACTTCATACTGCGAGGACAAATGTAGCGGTCAAGAGTCTTTGGCCTCTTTGTTCCCTTCCCTATATAGCTTAAGTTGCCATCCTCAGGCTATTGTTCAAAGCAATGGAACCATAGGGCTAAGTGGTGACTCCCCTTTTAAAAGAGCTTTCAAAAAAAACTGTGGTCTCTCTGACATGTTGAATATTCTTGACAAAGTTAAATGTACTAAGGATAAGGAAGACAAACTTAGTTGATAGCTTGGTAGAAAGAAAGTATTCTCAATTAATTAGACAACAGGTAAACTTTCATTAGGAGGGGTTAAAGTCATGTGGTATCTATGACGGTTGGAAACCTTTTCTACCCATCAAAATTGGATTGTTCTTATGGTAGATTTATAGGCATCCCTTGTGCACTAGATGGCATTTGAAGTTCATCTCCTCTGATCATGGTTCACAGAATCAGCCCATTCGGAACGAGATCGGACGATTCTTCTGAGTCCCCTTAGGACTACCAATCCAAAACCAAGTCCCGGGAGAATCGGTAAGGATCAAGCGGATCGCTGCCAGATTGTCCAATCTTCCAAAATTGAATCGGGAATCGATCGATCCCCCGGAATTTTTTAAGTTCTAGAATTGAATATATGCAAGACCCGATTCCAATCCGATCCCCCCCCACCTCTCCCTTCCAAATTTCCCCCCTTGTCTATGGCTCTCCTCCGGCAATCTCCTCCAATGATCCCCCCTTCCAAGGCCAATCTAACCCTAGAAGGCACCAATTTCCCCTCCCCTTCCCCTAGTCCACCATTCCCACTCTCATCCCCAAAAAGGGGATTGTTGCCACCCCTTCAAGGGTGACCTACCGTCACCCCCAAAGTGTTGATCCTCCTCTAGAAGGCACCAATTTCCCCTCCCCTTCCCCTAGTCCACCATTCCCACTCTCATCCCCAAAAAGGGGATGTTGCCACCCCTTCAAGGGTGACCTACCGTCACCCCCAAAGTGTTGATCTTCCTCTACAGTCACCCATTTGGGGGTGGGTAGGGATGTCAACAGGTTGGATATGAGTCGAATAATAATATTATCCGTATCCGTATCCTATAAAAAAAGGGGTATCCACTTGTTGTTCGTTAACTATCGATATCAAGTGTATCCGCGAACCGCATTGTTCTATCCGCTTAAAAACGATTTACGATCGGATAACAAACGGTTATCGAATATAAAAAGAGATAATACATGTATGATACAACCCAGCAAAATAAAGAAGTAAAGATAATTTTACCGATGAAAACACACATAAAAAATATATATTACAATTAAAAACATCTATTTATAGCAATGAACAAGAAGAAAATTCTTAATTATATACCTAACACAAAATATGAGATACAAAAAAATAATTTACAAGTCTATAGTAAAAATAATTTTTGAGTCTGCAGTAAATAATTAGATGCACACACAAAACATGAAATAGAAAAAAAATCTTAGTTATGTATCCAAAATAATACGTGTCCAACATAAAACATGAGATAGTCGATTTACAGCAAAAGTGTGTACATTGATTGCACCATCAAGAAGCAGAAAAGAAAGAAGACATCGGTGTCGGACGTCAAGGTAATGCTTGTCCAATGTTAAGGTTTCAAGGAGGAGGGTGAACCGATGAGTTAAGAACAATAAGATTTTCTAAATGAGATATATATATGCTTAGATGTCATAAATTATAAGTTATTGTATAATGTATTAATTAACGAATATGGATAACGATTTTTGGGTTCGATTTATGGTGTATCCATGACTGCATCCACTAAGATAACGGTTAATCGGTAAACAAACACGGATAGCCTATTCGGAAATTTTAAATTATCCATTAATTGTTCGTTAACTAACGAACGGGTCGGATAATCGGATAATCGGTAACCATTGACATCCCTAGGGGTGGGTGGCTAACAATCACCCCCAAAGGGGTGATTAGTTCACTTATTTTTTAAATTTCATTTAATTTTTAATTATTGTATTCATATGTGTAGATAAACCGTCAAATAATGAGTAAGCTGCTCTTGGACAAGACATTGAATGACAACATGGGTACTTGTTGGATGTGAGGAAGAAAATGATATGATATAAATGATGTCAGAAGAATATGAATGGACATATTTTCCACCTCAAGTAACATTCAATCTCATACACATAAAGAGGATGAATAGGTTGAAAACCGAAAGATTTGAAAAATTAATCTTCTGCTATTACAACATGAGATTGAGAATTAAAAACATCAAAGATAGCAGAAGATATCTAAGAAGAAATTTGCTAGATTTGTAGGTGGTGTGTACCAAGAAAGAGCAGAAGTTGAAACTAATCAGCGATTGACACAGAATGATGTTAACTTGAAATATCCCTTTTAAGAAAAACATTCACTTACAGTATGAATTGGTGAAAAAAAAACCTTGAGGGAGCGCCTGAGTTGACCAAAATGATGAATCATGGGCCAAATGTGAACTTAACAGTGTCATTGGTGAAGAAAAATAAATGGAAGAATGGCAAGAAACTCATGTTTCTTACACAACTCTAGTTCCACAACTAGCTCCAATTCCACAAAGTACACGTACACGAACACGTACAACTCCACAACCACCTCCAACCACAACTCCAACTCCTATTTCAAGTGCAGAGCTTACCACTAAAAAGAGTGATGTCTTTGGAGGCTTCAAGGCTTTTAAAAGAGCAACACAGTGTAATGTTGGTATGACTACACAACAAGAAGAAACAAGAAGAAGAAGCTGAGTACTAAATAAAGATATTTGATTCCTATAAACACTACTTAGGCACCTTCATCAAAAGATGTTAATGAGAAAGAATTTATTCCAGTTACATAACAACAAAGTGTGGAAAATTCAAGTGGAGTAGGTGGAGGAGAGAGCGGTTCTAATCGTGCACGTATAAGTGGAACAGATCAAGAAGATTTGAGTGAGATGTAACATTCTAGTGGAAGGAGTCAGAGATGGAATCAAATGGGATTCTTTGATAAGTACACTATAATACACTATCCAGAACCTGTTTCGGATTTCGAGTTTTGTTATCTACTCACTCCTCTAACCTCAGGAGTATACAATATATATGATTTTAGCTAGATGGCTCCATGGAATGCGATCTCCCGAGAATCTCTCTCTCCATGCGCCCGAGAAACGAGATCACCGAAACGAGAATATCTATGTAGTACCTCTGGTAACTTGATGTTCTTTGCCTATTATTACCCCTAACTCGTTAGATAGCCTTATTAAGTTTGCTTCATATATTGTCAATTTTATCATGGAATCTATCCAAATATTCATTTAGACATTATTGTTTGATAAAATTTCATAAATTAATATTTTTATGACTATATACGCACAATTGACCCAAAATGTTATCGATCTCCTGTTCATATTGTTCAAGATGAAATTTTGATCTGACATAAGATTCTTTATATGTCTCCTATTAATAATAGTTCACCATTTTTGTATTACGCTTTTAATTCTCTCACAGCTTATTTTGATGTTTAATATGAGTTCCCTTGTCCTTTTTGAAGAGATTACATGACATTTTACACTTAAACATGCATATTGATTGATATTTCCAAGATTTTATCTCCTGAGATTTTTTTCAAGATGTTTTCTCTTTAGTCTCTGTAAGATAAAATATAGATGTGAAATGACAATCTTTGGGTAAGGTATACCTACATAAATGAAATCTAAGATCCGATCTCCCAAAATTTTTTCGAGAATCTCATGTGATCTCTTCTCTTTCACCCTTCCGAGACGAAGTCGAGATTCGAGACGACAATCATTGGATGGCGCAATCACTATTTTCAAATATGTAGGACCCAATCAGGATTGATCAGAGTCAGTGAAGCATCTCATCCAGGAGAAGAAAAATGAACAACAGGACAAATAATGAAGAACAATTTCGCAGTTGGTGGTGAGAACGTATCATTTCTAATGTATTTAAATTTTAATTTATACATGTGTCATCTTCTTTATTTAATAGAATGAAAGTAAATAAAATGAGAATTGGATGAGGCTCCTTATTGGTATCATAAGAGACTTGTATATAAGTTTGTTTCAGTAAAAGGCATGTCTCTTATGATATCAATATTTTCAACAACATAACATTTTTTTTTAAAAAAAATCCTGATTTTTCTGTATTGTTTACAATTTTTCCTGATTTTTCTATTTTTTATTAAAAAAGAAAAAAGACTGATCTTGACCTATTCCAGATCAGTTTTTTGATCTGACAGATCGAACGGGATTAGACCTAACCTATCCGATCCAAATTGGATCAAATCGGTACTCGAAAATCCCAACTATGATTATGATTCAACAATCCTTGTCTTGATGTGTCTTGTGTTGCATTTATTGCGGAATCAAGAATGAAGATATTGATCATGTTTATGTGGTGTGATCAATTATCGGATTGCCTTGATGTGTCAAATGTTGCATTTATTGCAGAATCAAGAATGAAGATATTGATCATGTTTATGTGGTGTGATCAATTATCCTTCGAGAGTTTTATTCAAGGAAAAGATGGAGATATCGGAATCGGAATTGCTAACAACAATTCAATCCAAATCGATCAAAATCGGTTGATTCCTTACGAGGAAAACTAATTCAGAGTCGATCCAAATCAGTCTTTTTAAAAAAAAACAATATAAAAAATCATAAAAATCACTAAAATCCCCATAAATAGAAGAGGACCTATAAAAAATTTAAAAATGGAAAACACCAATCTAACATAGTTTCATGCATGGATTATAAATTTACAATAGACTTTAAAACGAGTGACCAAGTATACTTTAAAGGCAAAGATCATTTTATAAACAACGATAATAAATGAAAATTGGCATGCAATAAAATGGAATACTCTTCTTTCACCACTATCTACGGCCTCCATCTTCATCCTCATTGCTCGTATTCTCCTGAATACTCCATTAAGGCTTATCTGTCGTAATCGGGAATCAGCTCGTATCTATATGAAAATAACAAATCAGCCATTTAAGATAAATCATAGACACTACCCTGAGGACCCAAAGATGTAGCTAGAATATAAGAGTGTGAATCCAAAAGAGGTTTTAGATAATTTGCTACAGCGTACTGATTAAAGAATCTTTGATTCCAACGCTAACTTCTCCCACTGTTAGGATGTCACTGTCCTAAATCATCCACCCATGCCCCACTGGTGCATGCAACTATTAGCAAATGCCCCTCCACCACCTCCACAGCCACCTTCACCTGAACCCCTATATTTTGCAATTGAGTAGAGAGAATAAGCTATTTCTCATCATTATCTAAGGAAGGTGTCTACATACTATCAATTGGGATCATAGATTCTAGTCTGATCTCCAACTTTCTTTTCTTTGATGCTTACTTTGTTTGTGATGAGAAACTTCCAAAGCCCATGTTATGCTTAAATACCTTTTTCAATTATAAGAAGTATCACAATTTGACTACCATGTTATTTATCTTCATCTTGGTGGGAGTTGATTGTGGGGTTAAGGTTGGGGTTGGACCTAAAATTGGGATTGGAGTTGGAATAAATGGGACTTCCTGTCGTATGTCTTCATCTTCAGGCTAAACGTCATATATTTCCCCTTTAGCCCATGTATAATCTTCAAGATCAACCTTTAGAGGTACTCTCACTGTCTTCTCCAACACCCACGCAACAAATGCGTGCTCCTTTTAAAATAGATAGTTCACATCATCATTAAAAATAGGTGGTACATGTGCTTCTATCTCATCCTTTTATTCATATAGACCACCTGTAAATCGTGTGAATCTTTGTTCTACTATTTTTTGACAATCTTTGGTATTCTTTATTCTTTGCCACATGTAATAATGACAAAACACTAGTTTCTCCAATTTATCAGATGTTAGCCTTTATTTTCTCTTCGTATGAATAAGACAAAATGTACTTTAATTCCTCTCGCACTAGGAGGAACTTGTGCTCTGACTGATAATGCAAATTATAATTGATACAAGTGGATTCCAACAACTTTTGATGTTAACTTGCACTCACCACTCAACTACAAAAATCAACAATACAACATGATGTTAGTATTGGTCAAATAAGTTAAGGCAAATGTCATAAAATACACAAGAAGTTTATTTTAATTTCAACATATCACGAGAAATCTTGCTAAATGAATATCTCAGATATAGATATGAATATACACCAATTCTCATCCTATAAAATTGCATCTAAAATTTAAGAGTCGTCAAATTATTAAACTATTAGTGGTCCAATGTAAAAGCACTAATAAAAGACAACTTTCTCACTTTCCATTAGCTCAACTTCACATCTATCTTGTTGAGTTCTTGAAAACTTTTGCATTACACTTAAAGTACCGCTAAGAACTTCTTATTCATTGCATACTTGTTATTTATATTGCATTTAAGAGTTTAAGAAATATCTTATATTTATCACATATGACATAAGACCATACACTTATATCAATAAGCAACAATTAAATTATGACTTGTTGACACCTGGAATTTCCAAAAAAAAGAGAGAAAAAGGAAGAGAAAACAATGAGGGATGGAGATCGACGGGTAGGCAAAACAAAAAAAAAGGAAAAGGGAGACAAACACAACCGGGAGGGTGGCCGAGTGCTTTACCACAGCCGACTTGCGGTCGAGTGCGCAGGAGAGGGTGATCCCTCACAGGATCTCCGTAATAGAGGGCCAGCCCCTTTACCAGACCCTACGGCAATACCCTGCACCAACCGGGAGTTCATCCAGGCTCCCACGGACTTCCAGAGGAGCCCCAAGCCCAGAGGACGGCTATAAGAAGGGGGTCAGCGATAGAGGGGAAAAGGCGGGGGGAGAACCAGAGAGGCCGAAAGAGAGACCGAGGTCGGGAGCCGGAAGAAGGGATTACCGAAGCCGCCTCTTCCCTCCGTCGGAGCCGTTCAACCGTCGTGAAGCTTACTTCCCCATCTCCTAGGTGCGTCGCCAAATCCCAGTCCTTCCATCTCCCACAGCACCTTCAAGGGAGGAGTAGTCTCCCACAACATCCTATTATCGCCGTTGCGTCCTAAGCCCCCTGCCCGTTTGCCATCGGCCGGGCCAATTCCTGGGAAGGGAATCGATTCTAGATCGGCCCGAAATCGGGTTTTTTATTTATTTTTTTTTCGTCAAAAAAATTCAAAAAATTCAGAAAAAAATTCTAAAAAAATAGGAAATGAGTTAGAAAAAAATTAAAAATAACCAATGCATTCATCCACAGGACCACATCGAATAAATACGAATGAACTCCATTTGAAGACTTTAAGTTAAGTACATATTCCAATTCCATTGATTCAAAAATCAAAGAGATGATACATCATAAAAAAAATTACATCATATCAATCTACTATCAAAATCTAGGATATAAATGTGTCTTCCCCCTCTCCCTGTTGCGCTTGATGCTCCTACCTCGTGCTCAGTCTTGTATACTGCCCGGGACCATATTCATATGAAAATAATGCCGATGCCATGCTATCAAGGTCGTACGGATCGGACTGCAGGACAACCGGGACGTAAGCAGAGGACGGTGGAGCTAATGGTGTAATCCACTGCTGGTCAGCCGGGACAAATGCTGGATTCTGTGGCTCCTGTATATAAGAATCATGTGTATCCGAATACAGCGTGTAATATGGCTTTGGATGCCGTGAATCAAGAGACTCGGCTGCTGCTGATGGCTGCGTCGCTGGTATGCACTCTTCGTCATCATCACCTGAGAAGTGAGGAGCCTGCGTGCTGTCATCTGGGCTGACAGGACGCCTGACCTCTAGCTTCCTTCTCTTCACCTCTTTAGCCATCTCTGAAGTACCAAAAGGTCCAGAACCCAAAGTTTTTTTCAACTTTGCAAATCCTCTCATTTTCCGTGCAGTCACTTTTGTTTTCGTTTTCCCCGGACTGCGAATGGGCTGGATAGCGGCTGTTGGGACTGGAGCTGGAGCTGGAGCTGGTGCTAAAGCTGCAGGTGGCTGCTCCATAGCTGCTGGCGGCGAAGAAGGCCCTACCTCGAGCTCGAGAAGTAGATGGAGGTGGAGCCGTAGCATCCTCCTCGGCTTCAACACCATCCAACTCTCCTTCGGCCCGTACGCACGGTCATCGGGATCAAACTCACCGTACATGATCCCCGGCTTCCCTCTCCTCTATCCAGGAGGCAAGTGCATGCTCCTCTTGGAATATCTGATCCATGTCCACCTCCTCGGGTGGTGGTGTGGCGGAGAAATGCCTCTGCTCGTATGGACCACCTGCGAAGCGTGCAAATCGCTCCTCGCTGATCTTCTGTCGATCCTTGATGTTCTTTATGCGCAGCCTCATATTGTAATGACAGAAGACCAGCTTCTCCGCCCGATGCGAGGTCAACCTGTTCCTCCTTTTCGTATGTATCAGGTTGAATGTACTACAGTTCCTCTCACAATGGGAGGAACTGGTGCTCTGGCTAAGTATCTTGATACCGATGGCAGCAAGTGGATTCCATCCACTCCTGGTGTTCACCTGAACCCACCACTCAGCTGCAAGAAAAACACAAGAAGAGAAAAGGTAAACAATTAGCCCATCATCTACTATAACTTATATGAAAAGAAAATAAAATCTTCATCAAGATATTACTATACCAGGTGACACTTTGTCAACTGAATATTTCAAATCAGCATCTGAGTATACGCCGACCCTCATCTTATACTTCTGCATCTGAAAATTTTATAAAAAAAAAAATTAGTTGCCAGGTAAGGCTACTCCAAGGTATTGAATGAACTCTAACTTACTTCTATCTCAGCCTCTATCCTATCCTGCTGAGATCGGCACAGACGCTGAATAACAGCAAGTGTACCCCGTATCACCTCGTTGTTGTTCACCACATGTCCTCCATATTGGATGCGAGGGTTCAAAAAATATCCTGCAAGATTTTATTAGTTAACACTGTGCATAAGACAATTATTCAGCAAAAATAATTTTTTACCCAACTTACCTGCAACATGGACATCGTGGTGCAAAGTCTTGTCTCATCGGTCATCTATGATCTTCCACCACTTTTTGTAACCTCTGGGATTTTTTTCTTTTATTTTAAGCTTTGCCCGGTCCATGGCATCATACAACGTGCCCATCTGGTCCCTGTCATTTGAGTCTACCAACCTCAAGACAACTACCAGTGGCTCAATGATTGCCAAGTAGTAGGCAATCCTCTCCCAAAACCTCTTGTCAGTGATCTGCTTCTCAGACCTGACAAGAATCTCCAACTGCTCTTTTTTGTCGTACGGGTTGTCCACCATATAGTTGTAATACTCCTCGGATCGTGTGAACCTAACCAATGCATGCGTACGTGCCGGTGTAAACTCTCCAGCCGCAATGAAGTTCGTGGCAAATCGTGTCGGACCGGGCCTAACAAGATCGTGCCCTCTGCGCGAGATCTCGTGATATGTAGGAGGCGGGGATGCGAATAAATAAATGATGGGATCGTCTGCGCCTGCCTGACAAGTGTAGATACACCCTCCTCCTTGCCTATATCCTCTAATATGAGATCTATGGAATGTGCTGCACAGGGCACCCAAAAGATGTGCTTCCTCTTCTCCATCAACTTCCTCCCAGCCTCTTTATATGATGGTTCGTTGTCAGTGACAACCTGAACCACATTGTCCTCCCCGAGCTCCTCCACCACCCCATCCATCAGAGAAAAGATGAAGTCGGCATTTTTAATCTTCCCAGAAGCATCTACCGACTTCAAGAATGTAGTCCCCTCAGAACAGTACACCAAGAAGTTTATCATACTCCTCTTGGTGATACCTGTCCACCCATCACACATAATTGTGCAACCCCTCTCCTTCCACACCAACTTAAACCCATCCATCCACTCCCTCAACTCCCGGACCTCCTCATCCAGCCGGCGCCGTTTATGTGTCCGTCGCCGGGGCTTGCAAACCCGGTCCGCCCTCACCCACGGCATCCACCATCGTCCGGAAGTAGGGGCCGGTGGTGTACGTGCCGGGATGCCTACATCAAGTTAAAAAAAATTGGGATCAGGGTAAAATTAAGTTTTAGTAAATAAAACACACATAATGTCAATTTTAATTTAAAGAGTGATACCTGCATGTAAAAACCATTTGACAATGTGGCGAACGGCTCTCTTTGCAGCCGTTCCTGTTGCCTTCACCCATTTCATTGCCTGCTTTATCCCCATCTGCCCAGCACTCTGTTTCCTAAATAAATACTCGTCACTCGGTGTAAATCGAGTGCTGGTAGAAGTGGAACGGCGGTATGGCTCCTGTCTCCTGGGGTCAGGCTCTCGGTCCCAGCCCGAGATAGGGCGAGCCGATGCTGAATGGCCCAAAGCTGGGTCAACTCTGGACCCAGACCCTCCTGCTCCCCTCCTGTTCCCAACCCACGTCAAAAGCACGTGCTGGTGCTGCATCACCTTGATCGGTCATTGCTTATATCTGCAAAAATTGTAAACAATGCACTAAAAATGATTAGATAACATAAAAATTGATTTAGACACTGTTCGGGAAGCATACAACCCAAGTAACACACCATTTAGTATGTTTAAAGGGTTACGTATTTGCCGGAAATGGTCGTAAATTAACGTAAAGGATATCCGGAATTTTTCCCGTGCAAAATGGACTTAAACGGATAGTTCAAAACTTGGATGGACTTGTTCGGTCGGAAATCACAACGTTTAACGATGCTCGGACTCGTCAGAAATGCGTAAGAATGGACGTACGAAGTTTTCGGCGAAGAAATCTTACCAAAAACCTTAGAAAGATCGAAGAAGAGGTTGATTCGAGGCCGGTCCGAGCTTGGATCGGCGGAATCCCTTGAAGACGTTGCTTGGAATCGCCGGAATCGCCGGAATCACCGCCGGAATCGCCGGAATCGGTGGAATCCTTGCTGGAATCGACGGAATCGGCCCAGAATCGATGCTGGCAGCTGGGATCGAAGCCGGAATCGCCGAAATCGCGCCGGAATCGTGCCAAAATCGCCGGATCGAGCTTCTGCCGCCGCGGGATCGACAGAATCGACCGCCGCAGGTCGATTCCGGCCCTAAAAAGGGCCGGAATCGGTTCGATTCCCAGTCCAGAATCGAACCGGGAATCGAACCGGGCCGGTTGACCCGGTCTTCCGACGGAATCGGTCGGAACCGATTCCAAGCGATTCATACCGATTCCGCGGAATTCTTCCCGAAATCGGTCCTTCCGCCTGGAATCCACCGATCCGATTCCACCGATTCTGCAATCCATGGGCGCCTGGGATTTCTCCTCCCGACGGTGATAGGAGGCTTCCTCCTGCCTTCCAAGAGAACAGGGACCGCTATCACCTCCTGGCTAGGTCGACAAAGCCTCTTCCAAGCTCTCGCGGTCACCGAGCTCCCATTCCAGCCGTGTCCAGGTGGCAGCCGAAGGCGGAGGCTGCAGCGGGGCAGACATCGCCGTGAGGAAGGAGTCATCGAGGGGAAATAATGTCCCCCAACTTTGATCCACGGTGGAAAAACACCTTGGGGCCCACCCAATGAAAAGATGCAAAAAAAAAGAGAAAAGGCCACGTGCGAGCACGCGGCTGGGAGAAACGAGCGGGCCTGCTCGGGAGAACAGGGGTCGAAGCGTGATAGGCCGTCGAAGAGGCCCAATAACCTCCAAGAAGCAGTGCCCAAACAGGGCTCTTCATTTAAAAAAACAAACACTCAATTAAAATTAAATAAAAATCTACATCTTTAATTAACAAATCGAGATTAGTTGGGGGGTCGACTAACCATCCGCCCCTACGTCTCAACGTAACCTAAAAAAAATTAAAATTCGTACTAGTTGGAGGGTCGACTAACCATCCGCCCCTACGTCCTTTTTAAGGTAGACATACAAAGGTCTATTAAAGACATCAATGTCTTACCATCAAGCTATATGAGGTTGTGCATGGCCAACATGCCGCTGAGCCAATTATATGCTGACGAAGTTCAAAAAATGAGAGAGTACTCATAAGTCTATCAAAGACCGGGTATCTCTCACTCATAAACTGATCGGTAGCATGACATCAAGGATCGGATGAAGATCAGCTAAAGTTGTAAACACATTTGATTGCGTTTTGAGCAAATAAAAGGAAGAGTCATAATCTGTGTACAAGTGATCTTGAGCGGAGGATCAATAACTCCATGAAATTGAAAAAATTGCAAGTTAAAAAAAAGAGAGTAAACAACACAAAATAGAACAAAGCAACTTAGACATGTAAGATGTCACCGAGAATTCTAGAGTTGAGGCTGTGAAGAGCAAGATGCCCTGAAACACCATCTTTCAATTAAATTAAGCCTTAATAAATAAAATCCATTCAAATCTGAACCAAGTCCCAAACCCAATTCCTAATGATGTCAAAGTCTTAACCAAATTGCAATTAAACCAAATTCGATCCCAACAATATACCTCCCTGTTAAAAATTTCAATTAAAACATTAATCAAATTTGAACAGATCATTATATATAAAAGTCATAAACCCAAAACAAATTAAATCTATCCTAATCAAATCATCATTAAACTGAACCAAATCCAAACAGCATATTTGAAGTCAAATAAATCAACTCCAAATCATAAGTCAGACAAATCAGCAAATCTAGAAACTTCAAAGAGAACTTGGAATTGCCAATCAAGATTCAAATCCCATTGTTAAATTAAAAATAAAATCAATTTTTCAAGCAAGCTTAAGCAAATTTAGCCCATGTCAAGTTAAATCAACTTGAATCAAACACCCAAATAAAATCCGAGCCAAACTTAAATAAGTCAAACAAATTCAATTTAAATCAAGTCTCCCAAGCCAAATTCAAGATCAACTGTAACCTAAACAATTTCCACACAAAACAAATTAAAACTAAACCAACAAGAAATTCATAATCCAAATAATCTGTAAGCCAATATCTAAATAAATCAAGTTCTTAAAATTAAACTTAAATCCAATTTTCTCAAATCAAATTCAAATCAATAAATTCAAACCAACAAACAACCTGTTAAACATTAAATCCAAGTCAATTCTAAATCAACAAATTCAAATCACGCTGAACTTAAATCAATAAATGACCCATAAACAAATCAATTCCAAAAGAAGATTAAACTTCTTAAATCAAAATTCAAATCAATTTCAGTCAAATCAACTCAAATCAGGTCAAATGAAATTAATTCAGATTAAACTCAATCTCCCATATTCAATTCAAAGCAAATTAAAACTCACAAATCAAATCCAAACTTTAACTAAATAAATTCAACTTAAACTTCAACCAATTAATCAATTAAATCAAACAACTCAACTAAATTCAAACTAAACTTAAAACAAGTTAAATGCTTACATTCCATCAAGTTCATGGGACTATCGTTTCTCATATGTGTATGTGAATGTTTATTTTTGTGGATGCATTGTTCTTCTATTCAATGAGTTGCTATGACAGATAATCAAGAGTATTCGAACATTCTCGATGTAATTAACGCTGAATCTTTGCACCATGCAATGGGGAGAGGTCAAAATAAATTCTCAAAGAACCTAACAACCTCAACATATAATTTTATACATATCATGGCTCAGAGCTAATGCTTTTATGAAATATCACTTATTTTCCTAAGAAGTCAATGCTAAGATCGAATCAAATCAAAAATCAAATCAAACAGGAAAATGAATTTCAAAAATCTTAAAAGTTGAATTTTGAGGTTAAATCAGCTAACAATTAATAAGATTTACCTACTACATGCACTTCGTGATGTAATATCATATCAATCTAGCATATATAATCTTCCACCATTGCTTGTACCATTTGCGATTCTACTTCTTGATTTTCAATTTTGCTTTATACCATATGGTTCCTCTCATTTGAGTCTACTAATCTCAACATAGTTACAAGTGTCTCAATGATAGATAAAAAGTAAATAATTGTCTCTAAAAAATATCTACTCAACCAAACATTCCATTTATGCAACTAAAAATCTCTAATTGATCCGTCATGCTGTGGAAGTTAGCCATATCACAAATATAATATTCCAATGCAAAGAATCAGAACCAATGCATATTTGTGCTGATGCAAGCTCTCCAAGATAATAAGTTGTGTTACAAATCTTGTTTACCCAGACCTGATTAGATCATGCCTCTATGCATGATGTCTTATTATGTAGAGCAAACGTATATTAGAATAAATAAATGAAGATAAGTTGTGTCTGACTGACAAGTGTAGAAACTGATCTCTTTGTCTAAATCCTCCAAAATTAATAAAGTGTGATGCACATGGAACCCAAAAGAGATGTGGCCGCATATCCATCAACTTCCTCCCTGTAGTCTCGTATAAGAGTTTGTTATTTATTATGAATTGGACAATGTTCTCCTTCACAACATTGTCCACAAGTGATAAAATGTAAGATGCATTCTTTATATGACATGAAGCATCAATGGACTTTAAAAACGTTGTGCCCTATGAATAATACATAAAGAGTTAAGGTATGTCATGAAATATCAATGTCCCTTGCCTTTTTGGCTAGGCATGTCATCTCTTCTTCCCATAAGCTCCTCATGCAACTCCTCTTTTTGTTCAACACAAATCCCCCTTTATAAGGCTCTTCCAATAATGTGCACCCTGATGGCTTCGCTATTTTCCCTGAGCACCTCATCACATTGTTTTACATTTCCACCTACCCCTCATGTGATATTTCAAACGGAATACTCCTCCATTCATTTATTTCCAACACCACCTACATTGTATTCTCTTCTTGTCAACCATATGGCCATGTTACGACCCAATATCTTGGAACGCAGGTGCACCAATGACTTCATGCTCGACCATTGCTTCTTGAGCTTTTAGTCTACAATAAATAAGAAATCAAAACCATTAAAAGTATTTTCAAATTTATTGATTAAATGGGAAAGTCAGAACTAGGGGGTCTAAACTGAACAGCCCCTTTCCGAGACTATTCAGCCCTTATTGTCACCTAAGGGGTGGTTGTCAGAACTAAGGGAGGCTGAACAACTGACCTAAAATAGTCTTGATCAGGGGTAAGGGGTAAGGGAGAAGGGAGCCAAAATTTCCGCCTCTCATAGCCGAAATTGCCTGGAATCAAGAGTTCGAAGGAGAGAATCGTCGGAAGATGGAGGAATTGAAGCCGAATCAGTCACCGCCTCCTTAAAATCGTCGGAACTGACAAAGGATCACCAGAATCACATGGATCGCCAATGCCTTAAACTTTGGGTAAGGAGGGGAACGATATTGGCATAATTTCACCCTTAAACCAGTGATATTGAGTCAACATCAGGTCAATATCAAGCCCGTATTGAGTCTTATATCATTAATAGTCCAGGACATAAGTTGTCCCGACGAAAAGGTTGAATCAACCCATTCAATCCCAATTTAGACCGATTCGACTAATTCCGCTAGGAGTCACGTTTGGATCGATGATGCTCCAGGTCAAAATTGGATCAACATTGACCGATTCGATTCAAGAATTGGCCGATTTGCTCCTATTTGACGTATTCAATTAACCATGATTCAAAGGGTGGAAGATGCCTTGGAGCGAGAAAGTTATGATTAATTCCCTACTACACAATTCGTTTCAATTGAACCATTGGCTATCAGAGCTTGGTTTGTGGGATTTCAACTTATATGCAATCCTCTGAGTTATATGGCGTACCAAGAATATGCAGAGTTTTTATGATCATTTCAAACACCTGAAACACGTTATCCTTCAGACATTTTTTCTTGTCAGAGATTGGCATTTTGCATATGAAGGGGTTTTTCTAGATAAGGGTACGTTAAGGGGCACACATCAGATTTTCTTTCTTTTCTTCATGTAGTACCCCAAATTTAACTATCATCTCGGTAGTTATTTTTGTGCGTCTCTTACTTGGTTGTGTTTTTGCTTACTTTTCGTTTTTCTGTTGTATTGTTTCCCTTTCTGGTTAATAAAGATTTGTGGTCTTGACTCATGACCACTTTCTGCATTGGCATTCTCCTAAAAGCGAGTACACACTTGGGCGCAGTCATAAAGGTCTTTAGTAGGTAACTTCAGGTTTTGTAATTGAACTTATTTAGGACAGTAATTTAGAATCTCAAGCACCTCTATGGCAGGACCTCCAAGTTCATTGTCATTCAGCTATGTAATTTAGATATAATTTCAACCAGGGTGATGGTCCACTAAATGAGCTGAACTTCAACTAAAAAATAAGATGGAAAACATTTCTGCACCTTCTGAATTATTGTCTGATTTAGTAAAAGACGTTACAACCATAGACGGCAATAGGTAAGCTTTTCTGGACAACAAGATAAGTAAATAAGCTGGCGCACCGTGGACTACATCCATCATACACCAAAGTGTATCTTCGATAAAGAGAAAAAAAACAACAACAAAGGTAAAACTATCAAAATCCTATTGCTGAGTGATTCACATATTTGGCACGCAAATTCTTTGGCATGTATGAAGCTTTTCCAAATTTAAGTATTACTAGGTGAGATGGGTCCAAGAATTCCCGAATCGGAATTGGAATCAGAATCGGTCTAGACCGATCCGATTCCAATCAACCAGGCCGATTCCTAGGAAGGAACCGATTCTGGAATCAGTTTTTGTTTTTAATTTTTTTTCCTTCAAAAAAAATCAATAAATCAATAAAAATCCTGAAAATTCAGAAATGGCCTAGAAAATTTTCTACAAAAGGATAACATATATCTACATGCATTGAAGCACTGAATCGGCCGAATTGGATTGGAATCGGCCGGTTCCTAAAAGATGAGATTTTTTTGCTTGTTTCTAAGTTATTATCTATGTAACATTACAAGAATAAGAAGGTAATGAATCTAATGATTGTAACATTATAATAAGAGAACATGTTAATTGCCAATAAACATGAGAAAATGTTAACTATGTGATAAGATGCAAAAAGTATAAGAAGATATAACTGTATCACATGAAAACATGAAAGTAAAAATATGCATTTTATCACATCTTCACCAATATCCATGATATTGGCATTCATCGTCTTCTTGTTGTTTGCGAAACGACTCAGTTGTGTCTATTCTTCTATTCATTGCAGGGCCATATCTACAAGAAAATAATGATTCTGCCATGTCATTAAAATCGTAGGCATCGAACTGTGACACATAGGTAGGCTCAGGTGGAGGAATCGACGGGTGCTAAAGATTATATAATGTTGGATATTCTGACTCCATATAATGATACTGCGGTGTCTGCTCATCTAAGGTGAGATATGACTTTGGCCGCCGTGAATCAGGTGACTCCGGAGTTGCTATACCTGCACCTGGTCCATGCATCCCTCCCCCTCCTACTGACTGCGTAGCTGACATGCACTCCTCGTCATCATCAACTGAGGAGTGAGAATGAGCATATGTGTTGTCATCTGAGCTCACAAGAGATTACCTAATCTCCAGTTCATTCTCTTCACTTCTTCAACCATCTCCGATGTCCCACCACAATCTAAAGATTTTATTCAACTTTGAAAATCTGCCCATTTTTCGTGTTGTCACTTTTGTTTTAGTCCTACCTGAACTGTAAATGGACTGAGTAACTGCGGCTGGGCTTAACACTAGAGGCGGCTAATGAGCAGCTGCTAGAGCAAAAGATGGGCATGCCCATAGATCGCGAAATCGGCCGATCCGGATCGGAATCGGCCGATTCCTGGATCGGATCCGCCATTGCCGATCCGATTCTTGGACGAATGACCGATCTGGAAAAAAGTTCTAGCAGAATCGGTCGGGATTGGCCGGATCGGTCGGAATCAGTTCGGAATCGGACTCAGATCGGCCGAAGTGGTTGGGATAGGAATCGGAATCAGAGTCGAATCATTTTTTTTTCATTTTTTGTTATTCCAGTCAGATTGACCAAGATCGGCCTGAATCGGTCTGAATCGGCCGAAATCGGATCGGTTTTTTTTGCTTTTTTTTTGCTTACCAATCCTGGATCGATTTTCTTCCATTGGATCGGTCGGAATCGGTCCGATCCGATCCAATCCGGATCAAATCGATACCCGCCAATCCCGATTTCGCTTCCGATCCCGCAATCCTTGGGCCTGTCTGAGCCTGATAAGTAGGTGGAACATCCTCCTTAGCCTCTACACCATCTAACTCTCCTTCTGCCCATGCACAGTCATCAGGATCAAACTCAGCTGGATGATCCCTGACTGCCCTCTCCTCTATCCAGGAAGCAAATGCATGTTTTTCCATAAATATCTGATCCATACCGACCTCCTCAAGTGGTGGTATAACTGATATATGCCTCTGCTCATAAGAACCACCAGCGAACTATGTAAATCTCTCCTATAAAATCTTCTGTTGATCTTTAATATTATTCATGAGCAGCTTGATGTTGTAATGACAGAAGACCAACTTCTCCAACCTATCTGAGGTCAACCTATTCCTCCTCTTTGTATGTGTCAAGTTAAATGTGCTTTAGTTCCTCTCACAATGAGGAACTAGTGCCCTGGCTCAGTATCTTGATACCAATAATAACAAGTGAATTTCATCCACTCATTGTGTTCACTTAAACCCACCACTCAGCTGTAAAAAAAAAAGCAAACAATCAGCCATCTTTGACATGAATTAGTGAACTTATAACTTATAAGATAAGAAAATAAAAATATTATCTTAAATAACTATACCAGGAGATACTTTGTCGCAAGAATATCTCAGATCAGTATCTAAGTTACCCCAGCCCTTAGCTTATACCTTTGCATTTGAAAAATGATAAATAAAAATTGATTAATTGTCAAATAATTATTAACTCCAAATTTTCAATGCAACTCCAACTTACTTCTAACTCAACTTCTACCCTATCCTACTGAGATCAGTAGAGATACTGAATAATGGAAAGTATACCCCGTATCACCTCATTATCGTTCACCACATGTCCTCTATATTGGATGCGAGGGTTCAACAAATATCCTACAGTCATTTATCAATATTACATATAAACAAGACAATTATTGACTAAATAGAAAGTAGATAAGCACAAAGAATTTATTCACGAACTAACATGTAGCATGTATATCAAGATGCAAAGTCCTATCACATCAATCATCTATGATCTTCCACTATTTCTTATAACATTTGGGATTCTTCTCTTTAATTTTCAATTTGGCCCAGTCCATTGTATCATAAAGCATGCTCATCTGATTCTTGTCATTGGAGTCTACTAACCTCAACACAACTACTAATAGCTCTATGATTGTCAAGTAGTAGGCAATCTTCTCCTAGAATCTCTTATCAGTGATCTGCTTATCAGACCTGATAAAAATATCCAATTAATTTTTCTTATTATGCAAGTGGTCCACCATATAATTATAATACTACTCGAACTAGGTGAATCTGACAAGTACATACTTATGCCGATGTAAGCTCTCCAGTGCAATAAAGTTCGTGGCAAAACAAGTAGGACCGGACCTGACAAGATCATGCTCTCTAGTGTATGACCTCATAATATATAGCAGACGAGGATGTGAATAAATAAATGAAGTGATGGTCTGTGCCACCTGACAAGTGCGAAAAATGTCTCCGCATCTATATCCTCCAATATGAGGTCAATGGAAAGTGCCGCGCAAGGCACCCAAAATCGATGCTGCCTCTTCTCCATCTACTTCTTTCCAACCGCCTTATAGGAGGGTTCATTATCAATGACAAACTGAACTACATTCTCCTCCCCAATCTCCTCCACCACGACATCCATCAAGAAAAAATTGTAGTCGCCATTTTTTATTTACCGATAAGCATCCACCGACTTCAAAAATATTGTGTCCTCTGAACAATACACCAAAAAATTAATTATGGATCACTTTGTAATGCCAGCCCATCTATTGTACATCACTATGCAACCATTCTCCTTTCATAACAATTTAAACATATCTATCCACTCCCTCAACTCTCGCACCTCCTTATCCAACCCACCACCATATATGTCTGTTGGTTGAGACTTGCATTCTAGGTCTAGTCTCAACCACGGCATCTACCATCGTCTGAAAGTAAGGGTTGGTGGTTGTATATTCTGGGATATATATATATATATTAACTTAAAAAGATATCTATCAGCCATAAACAAGGTTAACTATATTAAACATACATACATGTCATTTTAAGAGTGATACCTACATGTAAAAACCACTTAACAATATGGTGAACTGCTCTCTTTGCAACTATTCTTGTCGCCTTCACCCCTTTCACAGCTTGTTTGATATTCATCTGCCCAACACTTTGTTTCATAAACAAATACTCATTGCTCGGTGTAAACCAAGTACTAGAAGAATGACGATGTAGCTCATGTCTCCCTCCCTCAATATCCCAATCCCAAGTAGGGCGAGCCGATGTTGATCGGCCAAAAATTAGATTAGCTCTAGACCCTCCCGCTCCCTCCTCTCTTCCTTTGCAACAGCTACACGCTTGCTAGCATGCCTAACTCTCCTGCGCTCGGAGTCTGTGGAGACACTCTCACTCTCCAGCTCCGGCTCAATTGTTGCCTTCCCCTTGTCTTTCCCTTTGTAGGTTGGTAAATCCCGGTCCCTTTTCCTCTCAAGCAGCTCATCCTACAACTCTTGTCTCTACTCAATTCTAATCTGTCATTGAGAGGCTCTACCTGTAAGGTAGTCTCTCATCTCTTCACTCTTCTTCTTAGGCACATTATTACATTTTTTTACATTGCCACCTAGTCCAACAATGTGTTATTTCAGCCAAAACACACTCCCGTTTATTTCCTTGCCACACCACTTGCATTGTACCCTTTTTTTGATACATCTACCATGTGGTCATGTTCCCAACCGACGTCAGAAAGATGTGCTAATGCTACATCATCGTGATCAGCCATTGTTTATACCTACAACATATGTGAATAATTCATAACAACCTGTTAGACATGTATACAATTGCTTTAGGAGCTGTTCGGAAATAGAACAATCTATTAGTCAAGTTTTTCAGTATGTTAAAACCACTTCGGAGTTGTCAGAAAGCTGTACAAATTAATTCATAACCATTCCAGCAGTCAAATGTTATTAATAAGATGTTAATGACATATAAAAAAAACTTGATCAAACCAATTCAGAAAGAGAACCCGTCGAATGGGCTGTTCGGTATGTTTAAAGGGTTATGTCTAAGTCGAAAAGGGTCGTAAATCAACGTATAAAGATTCTGAAATTTCTCTTACCAAGAACATTCAATCGATGTTCTTACAAGTTGAACGGAACTATTCGAAAAGAAATCAGCGGGTTTAACCATGGTCGAAGTCGTCGAAAATGCGTAAAAATGGACATACGAGGTTTCCGGTGAAGAAATCTTACTAACAACTTTCAAACAATGAAATAATAGGTTGAACGAAGATGGAACGGAACTTGGATCGCTGAAATCCCTTGAAGGGAACGTTGGAATCGCCGGAGGATCGCTAGAATCGCCAGAGGATCGCCGGAATCAGTCCAATCATGCATTCTTCAGGTCGAATCGATCGATTTCGAGCTTGATTTATCGATTCCGGCCAAGAATCGCCACTGAATTGCCTTGACGAGGAGGGGGATCGATGGGGGCTGCATAAGGGCTTTGAAGGGGTCGATTTCGGCCCTATAAGGGCCAGAATTGGTTCGATTCCAGAACTTATGTGTTCCGGCGGAATCAAATCGATTCCGACCGATTCAAGTGATTCGAACCAATTCCTCCAAAATTCCTGTAGGAATCGATCCTTCAACCATGGGTCAGATTGAAATTGACCAATCCGATTCCGAAATCTGCCGATTCCAATCTGATACGGCCAATTCTACAATCAATGAATGGGTCTAGTTATAAAACTCCTAAATAAACATACTTTCTTCTGGGGATGTAAATGGAGCAGACATAGAACGGAAACTGTGTTCCTTGTTTGCTCCGTTTAGCTAAATGAATAATATGTATCTGATATGAGTCAGATGCGGGTATCATGGTTGTCAGAGTAGGGCTAGTGCACTTAAGTGGTCCAAGCATTGAAAAGTGCACGTCCACTTTTCAAACGCCTGATATGGTTCCCACTTAGGCACTTAAGAGCCAAAGAAGACGTTTAGCCACTTTTAGTGGCCCATAGCCAGTCTTCTCTTCCCCTATGTCCTTCTTCCCCCCTTGGCCACTGCTGGCCCCCTATCTTCTCTTCCTTCTTCTCCCTACATCCCCAATCACTAGCCAGTTTTCCCCTTGGCCTTTCTTCTCCCTCCAGCCACAATCACTAGCCCGCTCTCTTCTCTTCCTGCTCCCCTAGCCGCCATTGTCCCCCTTTTACCACTAGTCTTAAGCATGTCTTGTTGTTTAAGCTGTCAAAAGCCTCCTAGTTGTATGCCATCTTGGCAACCATGACTGATACGAATTAGATATTAAAGTTTGTATTATTACCAAATTCGGAGCTGATATAGATAATATCCAATTATAAATTCTAATTGTGTTTTAATTAATTAATGAATTTAATAATATAATGTACAAAATTAAATTATAAATTGTAAAACTTACCATGTATTTTGTATGTGAATTAAGTATATTGCGTATATTAGATAATAACATTCAAGCATTATTTTAAATAAAATGATCCTAAATATATAGTTACATACATTAGTTACATGTCATAAAAATTTATATCTTAAAGGGAGCAGAGCAGGTGTTTCCGAGTTTTAACAACTAGATAATATGTGTCTAGATATCTACAACGGCAGATACCTAATAAACGGATACAAATCTGGAGCAACCATTTACAGCCCTACTTTCTTCGGCAAAAGTTGAAGTCCATTAGTGGTCCCGTGGCTTGCTTCGCTAAGAAGTTTTCCATCAGTAGTCTCTACGCCTGGCATTTACAGCCATTCTATAGTTTGACACGACTAACCAAAGAGTAGCTCGGAATGTCACATGAGCTAATGAAACAATAAAACTAGCTTCGACAAGTAAAGGGGTTCGGCTCAAGTAGACAGGGAACAACACATGACACGGCTGACAACATCAAAAACACTAGTATAACGCCTTTCTCGTACCATTGAAGCCACGGACAGCGGACGCCACAATGTCCTTAGTGCGCGCCTCGTAGACCTCTCTTGTCTTGCATTCTTCCCCGAAGACTCTATCTGACAAGCACATTGTCACAGTGACTGGGGCTTATCTCATCGTAAGACTGGAACAAACGTTCTATAGAATCAAAAGCTCGCACCGAATTCAAATCTGGCCAACTGGTTGGAGAGGTAGATGGAATTTCCGGATATCCTCCAAGGGCTGGACCTGGCGTCCTCGGGTGAGAGTGGCCGGGAGCGGACGCTGACGTATATCCTCTCCATCGAAGGAGAAACCCCGGGTGGGTAGATCGAGGAGAACCCCTGCCGTGCAGAGGTCGAAACGCAAGAAGTGACGGGGGTTTCTGAGCTTTCCTCTCTTTTAATCGGCTTCAGCGGCCCGGCCCCTCCACTTTCCGCCCTCCCAACATGAACATTTCGAGGCTTTCCCGCTCTCTGGCGTTCAGAGACGAGTGGTGAAATGTCTTGAGTGCCCGCGGCCTCGCAAAAAAAGGCCAGGCTTGGATCGAGAGAATTCGAATCGCAACGGTGATTAAATGAAATAATACATTTAAACTATGAAATGAACATTATCGAGTTTCACCCCAATCGATTTCAAAAATAGAAATATAAAAAATTTTAAAATCCTAAAAAATTAAAAATATTTAATTAAAAAATTATTAACTTTCACTTAAATATTACAATATGTTGTGATTCTATATTATATGTATTATCTCGGTAAAATTTGAGAAAAATACAAGAGATTAAACATATATTGTCACGCCCCGGATTTTTAACTTGCACAGCGGGATAATCCGACGACGCGACCGGGGAAAATTAACCCCGTAAAAACTTCGGTTTGGGAAAAATGAAGACAACTAGGTCCCAATTTATACATCCATAAAATCAAATTAAATACATTGCTATGCTATAATCTAAACAAATCTAATTACCATCTAAATTACAAGAATCATCCAATTTACTTTCTTGGGAATCAATCCACCAACGCTTGTTGCGCCAGAAGCACGATTACGAAAATTGATAAGAGGATTGGGATGAGTACGACGACTCGGTAGACCTTGCGTCATTCGCGAATCGGATGGCCAGGCCTATATGATAATTAAATAGGTACCCGGACCTACACCAATTATATGTAAATATAGGCTAGTCAATACATTAGATATAAGACTTAATCCATGTGTTTTACACCACAACCAAAACCTATAATCACACCAACCGAAGCACCTATATGCATCATAACATGACCTAAAAAGATGGTATGAACATATGCATAGACACCTACTATATGCTCCATATGATGATATACTACAAATGAGACACCATCATACACCACTGCAAAATAACGTCTTGACAAAATAAAATACATCAATAGACCATCTATACCATACCATGCAAAATACATCTATCCTCCAACAAGAACCACATTCACGCATATGCACTTATCCTCTAATAGATGCACATATCATATACATAGATTTCCATTAGCAAGGAATGCGTCGTCTTGCCATCTCGGCCCGGCTACCACCGGATCTATCATATATAAATACCATATACTATTGAAATCCCATAGTGCACCTGGCGGTGGTGCGCGTAGGATGCCCGCGGGATCACGGGATCGAAGGATGCACGGACGGTTCTAACCCCTCGCGCCCTCGAGTCACGACTAACTAGTGCGGTGTAGCTCGGTTTTCCATTCACGGTTTCAATGCATCGAACATCTACTCGATAAATGCCATGCCATGATCACCGATATGCAAGTATCGATGAACGTAAAAATGAACAATATACTGGCTATTGCCATCTTGGACAACCATGCTAGAAATGAACCAAAATGAGATGATATCACATCTAACTAACTAAACATGATTGAACATGAATATAACTAGGTCTTTGGAAGATTAATCACCACACTAACTAATCTTGATAACCTATCGCAATTTACTTAGCAAGATTAACATAATCTAAATATGATAAAAAGTAACGGGGATGACATCTTTAAAAGAAAGCATATTATACTATTAACTAAGCATGATCTCATATTCACAAAATAGAGACATAAACATATATCACATGATACTACGCACCTCTATCTAATTACCCACAACTCGCAAATTACGCAAAAACATATCTACACACATCCCTTTAATTAAAGGTCAATTATATGGATCATGAAGAATTAAATATGAATTTTTAATGATAGTAGCCACGTCGAGAATGCCTACGGAATGTATTTGGAGAAATCGGGGAACCGTACGGCTGAAAAGGATATTGAACGTGACGATGCGGTGCACTGAGAATCAAATCATCCAAAACATGAGATCTCCTCCTCTAAAAGCTGGCAGGGAAAGACATATAGAGTGAGAGGGTTAAGCTATCGGATCAAGGGGGAAATAGAGAGAGGATTAAGGAGAAAATAATATAATGAATAATATGAGAGAGGGAAGAATAATATAGGAGAGAGAGAGAGGTGACAGCGGTGGATAGGGGGGGTGCACCGGCGGGCGCACGGCGGCCGGGCGCCGCGGGCGCGCGCGCGGACCACGCGCGGAGGGGCGGCGCGTTGGCGGGCGCGGCGGGGGCGTCGCCCCGGGCGGTGCGGCGGCGGGGCTACGGCGGGGGGGTCAAGGCGGCGGCGGCCGGCGGCGGCGGTGATCGGCGGAGGGAGGGCGGACAAGGCGGCGGCCGGCGGCGGAAGAGTGCGGGCGGCGGTGCGGGTGGCCGGGGTGGCGCCGGCGGCGGTGGGCAGCGCGCGGCCGGCCGGCGGCGGCGTCGCCTGGCCGCGGCGGGGCGGCCGAGGGCGGTGGGGGCGATGCACTCGCGGGGTGGCGGCGGCCGCGGAGGTGGCACGGGGTGGGCGGGCGCCGACGGCCGCGGCGGCGAGGGGGGGGGTCGACGGGCTTGGCGGGGATGGCGGCCTCGCGGAGGGAGCGACGAGGGCGGCGACGGTGCAAGGTGTGGGCGGCGGCGCAAGGGGGTAGCGGTGTGGCATGGGCGGCGGCGACCGGTGGGCTGCGGCGCGGCGGGCGGGCGCTCGCGGGTGGCACGCGAAGGCGAGGGCGGCACCAGCGCGCGGGCGATGGGGAGAGAGAGAGAGAGAGAGGTCCGTGGGGAGGGAGGGAGAGCCGCACGCGCGCGCGTGCGTGGGTTAGCGCGGCGGGGAGGAGGAGGCTGCGCGGAGGCGCGGTCGCGCGATGGAGAGAGAGAGAGGGGAGAGACGCACGCGGCAATAGTGCTCGGGGAGGGAGAAAATAAGGAAACCGCCGGGGATTTAGAAACGGGAAAAGAGGAGACGACAAACAAGGTAATGGAAGGGATAAGAATGAAAAGAGAGTAAATAGAGAGAGATAAGAGAAGAAAAAGAAAAATATTAAATAAATAATTAACACCTAATATAATTAAAATGTAACGATCTACAAAATTAATAAGACACACTATAAATAAATAAAAACACTTACGTATCTATATAAACATCTAAAAAAATAATTTAAGCACAATACGTAAATAATTAAAACACTACGATAATAATCTAAATAATATTACAAGAAAAACCGGAATATTACATATATTGATTATACTAATCATTATTTCGTATAATCATTGTAGGATAAGATATAAAACATCTATCATAATTATCATACATAGACTTTATAGACTTTATAGAAGTATCGAAATATTATTATACTATCAATAAATAGATGCTCACGAATCGCAAATTGACCTGTTTGGTCAAGTCGTGAAGGTCAAGCGGGTAGCACCCCTTGTGAGAAGTATAGGGGGCCAAACCCCCCCCCCAAATTTAAGTCATGATATTGTTGGCCATCAGGTCAGCCCAAGTGGGTTGCCACTAGACTGGTCGAGCAAAAATATGACCAAGTCGCCTAGCCCAACCCAGACTAGTAATCATAGAAAACTTTGATTGATAGTTTGGTAACATACAATTTAAGATTTTTAATTTGGTCAATTCAGTGAACTTATTCAACTAATGAGCATCTACATGTGTATCTCAGTGTCTTGACACTAATGACCAATGAGATCGATCATCCTTATTAGGATTTTCTATTATCATGATTGCACTGTTTGACATTTGACCTGAGTCATCAAAAATGCCTTCTTAGACAGATCTTGTGTTTTGACAACTGACTTATGAATCACCAAGTCGATGGTCCAGTATAACGATGGATTGAATACAAAGAAAATCCGATAGAGACAATTGAGCAGACAACATGATATCTTTCACTCTAGCTAAGTAAGAATAAATATCATATGTGATAGTACTTTAAATATCTAGCTAGAGTAGAGATGATAATTGAAAAAAAAGTTTTTCAATTGACAGTCAATGGCATGCCCCTATCTAAATAGGATATTGAATAGATGAGAGTTTATATATATGCGATAACTAATTATAGAAATGCTTAGTAAAGAAAAATTATCCTTATAATCATTTGGGATCACAGGAAGCGATAAGATTGTTAAATTTGTTATTGGATAATAGATTTAATTTAATTAATAAGAATTGTTCTATTTTGATTAGGCCTCAATCAAATAGGCTATTAGGTCTAGTGGTTCACACACATAATAACTGATCCATAAGTATAGGGGTATGAACATAATTTATGGAGATTTTGAATTTTTATAAAAAATCAAATTCTTAATAAATACTATTAGTTTTAACCAAATCATATAAAGACTAGGGTGAAAACCACAGGTTGACCTCCTCCCTATCTTATTCTTTATCTAGAAGACGTCTATGGGTGATAGAGCTTCTTTAAGAAATAGTTCTTGAGCTCAATGCAAAAGAAGAACTTGTTATGGAAGAAGTTCGTGTGGATACCACTAAAAGTTGGGCACTTGAATGATTTTAAGACTTTAAGAATTTCTTTCTCTTCTTATTTAAGGGATTAGATGAATTCCTAATATGTATATTTCTATATATACATCATCCTGAATGGTGTAACAAAAGTGATAATTTTTATGGGTTCATATTAAACTTGTCTTAATCGGAACCGAACAACAAAAACGATCTCTACGACTTCAAATACACTTGACAGGGTATCATCTAATCCCATGGTAAGAAGGAAGAAGAACTTCTCAAGTCCTTCAAACTGTTCAAATATCTGATCTCTAGTAGTATCCATACGAACTTCATCTACAGTTGGTTCTCTCTTCGCATCGAGATTGAAAACTCTTCCCGAATTGAGCTCCATCACCCATGGACGCCTTCTAGAGAGAGAAGGGGTAGGAAGGAGGTTGCAGACATGGTTTTCACCCTTAACTTTATTGGGTTTAGTTGAAGCCATATTGGTATTTATAAAGAATTTAAAAATTTTTATAAAACCTAAAATCTTCATAAATTATGCCCTTACCCCTGTACTTATGGATAAGTCTTTATGTGTGTGACCCACTAAGCCTAATAGCCTACTTGGTTGAGGCCTGATTAAAATAGAATAATTCTATTTAATTAAATTTAATGCATTATCTGATAATAGATTAATCGACATATCGATTATGAATGGTACAAGTCATATTCCATGATCTCAAACGGTTATGGGGGTAATCTTATCTCCATTGAGTCTTTCCATTATCAGTTACTGCATAGATATAAACTTTTGTCTATTCAATGTCCCGGTCGAAAAAGAGTACGACATCGACTATCAACTCCTTAGTATTCCAACTCTATAGGATCATGTACTCATAATCGGTTCAATTGAAAATTTTCTTTTTTCAATTATCCTTTCTTCCATAGTTTGGGATTTTGAGTAGAGTACTATACTAAATGTCATTCACTCTCACTTACCAAAAGTTGACGATCCCTTATTGTCCACTTAATTACCTTCATCGAGTTTTTCTTGTACCCAATCTATTGTTATGCTGAACCATTTAAACGGTGATCCATAAGTCAATGGTCAAAGCACAAGTTCCATCTAACAAGGCATCTTTGACGACTCTAGTCAAAAGTTCAACCACTCAACGGTGATGATAGAAAACCTTAATTGATAATTTAGTAAGATACCATTCAAGATTTCTAATTCGGTCAGTTCAGTAAACTCATTCGACTAATGTGTATCTGTATATGTATTTTTAGTGTCTCTATACTAATGATCAATGATATCGGTCATCTTCATCATATGAAAAGATATCACATACACTAGTCTATCTGGATCCTTAATGTCCCGTCTCAAGGATCATATGACTAAGAACATTTATATCACATACCTCTAAATGATTGATTTTATTATCATGATCTCATCATGATTCAATCATCATTGCATGTGATCAAAGACTTTATTACGATGTACACATCTAATAAGAGCTAGTAATAAATTTTTGTCTAATTAATTAAATGAGATATTTCTAGAAATGTCGAATCATATTATATATTATTAACTTGTAAGATATATATTTCTATCAATTTCAACCCATTTTAATCAGCATTTGATTTTCATCATTCAGTTCTAATCAAGACAAGATCAACACAAATCCATAATGACCGTCAATTCTGCCGCACTAGATTTTATAGAGTGATTACTTACATACATTTATATTAATCATTGCATGTGATCAAGAACTTCCTTACAATATACACACCTAATAGAATCATGTAATGAAGAAACACCAATTTTATTAAATAATGAATAACAAGAAATGTTTGATCATATCATAAATGATTGACTTGTATGTTATATATTTTTATCACCAAGATCAGTGGTGACAAATCTAGCCATGGTCATTGATGTATGACCATTCAACAGCCAAAACCAAATCATTGGTGACAACATAAGTTGTTGTTAGTACACATTCAGGATGGCTCATTAAAGCCATCACCAATGAACTAAACATGTACTCATAACATGGCTTTCATTCTTTTTTCGATTTCACAATGACTTTATGGGTGATGGCTTGTTTAAGCTATCATCTATGCTTGTACAAATGTGATGACTCCTTTTTAGTCATCGCGAATACTTTTACTAGGGACAACTTTTTCGATCATACCTAATAAGTCATTTCGAAAAATCTGCCTTCTTATAGTGAACGGCAAAAAATAAACCTGGGTATAAAAATGTAAACATCAAAATTATAAAAAAGAATTTACTTTTGCTCAATGACTTAATTCTAATTGAGCTATACAAATATCTATGATATAGTTTAATTGGTTCTTTAACTATTCAAAGTTGATCAATAGGACATGAATTTATAATTTGCTTTTAATACGTGCACCCATCACAATTGACTCCAACGTTGTAAACTAATTGCCATGTTTTACCACAAAAATTCCAATTTGTTGGAACGAAAAATGCAACAATTTTGACTTATCAAACTCATCACTTTCATTCACAACCAATGTCTCTATTTTTCGTTAATGATGCTTTAAACGAAACATATTGTTAACTGTTTTATTCATATCTACGTTAAGATTCCATAGCCTTCATTTCTGATAATAGGAAATTAACCATTAAAGAGAATAAAATAATCTTTCTTCTTATGTTGCCCAATACTTGACCATGTTGTGTTCAAAATTAGAAATATACAATACATAATCATCATCAAGATATTTTACTTTAACCAAATTTCTCTCAAGAGGAATAGTTCCTTTTTAATTCAATTTTATTTTATTTTTATCTTGATTTGTAGTTTCAAGTATTCGTTAATGGAGTGTTTGGTTGCATGATAATTTTTTGTACAATTTCATGATAAAAAATTGTATTAAAATAAAAAGTGAAACAACTCATGACATAAAATTATCATGTTTGGAGGGATGTGATTACAAAAAAGAGTAACTAGCACACATGACCAAACAAAGTGGGAGACCACAAGAAAAAAGAAAGAGGTGAGACCCTCTTTTTTGTTTAAGAAGAAAATCATTTTTAAAACATAAAATTATCATGGTTATCAAACAGCTCTTTTAACAAGTTTTCTTACAATTTTTAAAAATTAAAATAAAAACTTTCATTATCATGCAACCAAACACCCCATAAGTGTTTGAAACAAAGTCTTTACATCAATCAATGTTTAAAACACCCATTAACTATGAACCCTACACCATTAACATTGCAATTAAAGTAAAAGCAAGACACAAACAACTTGATACCCTCTTCATTTTGTATAAATTTTTCTTGCTTCATTATTTTTGTCCATTAGTGGGCTTTCATCATGTTGATTTTAAAAATAATATTGCAATCTCTAAGTTTTTGATGATATAGTGGTTGAGTTGTTGATAACCAAATATTGTCAATCATCTTTTCTTTGACAAAAGTACCTTAAAAAGAGAGATTAAATGGGTAAGAAGTGATGCTGGCCTTCTAAGAAAGTATTTATTGAGATTGCTCCTTTCTCAAAAATTTGTTGATTACTTTATTCATACTTTTCATTAAATAAAGTAGTAGAATTTTGATAAGTTATAAATAAATATTATGAAGTATTTGCTTTCACCTGTTGAGATTTGTCCGTATTCACATACATCACTATATATAAATTCTAAAATATCTCAATCTTTATCAACCAATTTAAATGATTGCCTAAGTAATTTTTTTGTCACATATATCACATTTTTATTTTATGTTATTTTAGAATTTGAATTTAACAACATTGATCTTTTAATTGAGTTGTTGTTAACTTGACTTAATCTTAAATATCATGTAAAATATGATTCAACATTTAAGACAAATGGTTGTTCAAGAGGTAGATACATTTAATTTGAAAATTCCCACCATACATAAATCATTTCTAGCGAGGAATACTTTTTTATTACAATTTTATTTGATTCAAAAATTAATATATATATATATATATATATATTTGTTGCACTAGAAGGGACTCATCTGATGAGACTTTGCCAACATGTCGATAACGTGATGAATGACATGCAGGGTCAAAGCTGTGCTAAAAGTCAATTTCAGATCCACACTTTTAATTTCATCACTTATACCTTAACATTATTTTTCATCTTCACATATTTGTAGTTGAGTCCTAAAATATGAAAAATCAAGAGCAATGGATATACACATTGGATGCTAGCGCAAGTCTCAATTCATCAATTAAAAATTAAATTTACTTTCTAATTTATGAGAATTGACATAAGTAATTTCACCACCTATAAACACCATGTTAACTTAACAGCTGCCGGTGGAGACCATGTCTTTTCTTCTTTTAAACAAATCTTTGTTGATGATAGTATTGATAAACAAAATGATTACTCATTCCACATACACTGATAAAATTATCTTCGATTCTCATTTGACTTCTTATCCGGAGGATTAAAATTCTAAATTAAATTATCATCAATTTTAAAATATTTTTATGAGATTTAAAAGATTTTTTTAAATAATATTTGTTTTGTTTGAGTTATGCGTTTTTTTAATCTTTGTTGTTCTTCTATTCTCATTTCAATAAACAATTAATGCAAGTGTATCCTGAATGTGACTCAAATATCCCAGTGGAACCACAAGATGAAAGCAATTCATCCAACATATATTCAATTTGAAATGTCTCATTTAGATTTTAAAATTAAGTATTGGATATCATTCCAAGGTTTGTTATCATGAAATTTAAATTTATTATAATTTGACCTCTGAACCATCATATTTCAACATTATCAAACCCATATTTAACTTCTAGTTGTCTCATAATTCACTAACATGTGTTTGAGTTACAGTATAGATGATAGTGATTATTGGATAGTGCTCCTAAAAGCCACTAAAGTTAATGATAGTCAAGTTTTTAAGTGTTATTTATGAGGACGAATTGGATTAATCTGGATATGGCATGATTGTGTTTGAAGTCTTTGATCAGCATTTTAAAAAGTTTCTGGTCCTTGACTCTGAATAGTAATATCGTCGATAAGTACATAATCTTAGAGAGGTAAGTTAAAACGCATTTATTTTTGTCATCTCTTGAAGATTTCGCATCAAAAAAAAAAGTTTAACATTAATGGGGTGTTTGGTTACGTGATAATGACTATTTTCTTTTTAATTTTTGAAAATTGTAGTGAAAGTGTCCTGAAAAGTTTGTTTGGCTCTTATTTTCGTTTTTTATTTTAAAAATGCTTTTCATCGGAAGGGCAACGTAAGAAAAAAAAGTGGTTGAGACCACTTTTTTTTTTGAAAACGAGACGGCGTCTCGCGAGCGAACCCTCGGCGACCTCCCGACGCTTCCTTCCCGGCGGCACTCTCTCCTCCACCCGGCGCTTCCTTTCCGGCCGGCGCTCTCTCGGGACTTCTCTCTTCCGCGCGCGCGCTGCTCCACCATCGCCCAGCCCTCCTCTGCGCGACCGTCGCGCTAGTCTCTCCCTCGCTCCCCCCTCTCTCTTCCCCTCAATCGTCCAGCAGCCACCTTCGGACAGTCGGGGACTTCGATCGATTGATCTTTGACGAAGTAGTGGGTGAAAGAGACGAAAGGGGAAAGCGCCGCGCCGTGGAAGCGGTCGGAGGAGAAGACAGGGATCCGAAAAGTGTCCCCACCGGAGAAAGAGATCCGGGCGCGTTTTCTTCTTGCGCTCCTCTTCTTCTTCTTCTTCACCCGCGAAGAGACCCGCGAAGCTTCTCTTCCGCCCTTTTTCCCTCCATCTCCACCCGGCTTCGCTTCGTCTTGTTTTTCCGCCATCTGTCTCCCCACTTGTGGCCGGCCACTCTCCTCTATATTAATCTCCCTTCTAAGCTCGTTGTTACACCACCCCCACTCTCTCTCACGGTCTGTCTCTCTCTCTCTCGCATCCCCGAAGCTTACGAGAAGAAGATCTCGAGAGCGTTCAATCGAAGCTAGAAAATCCCCTTCCCTCCGCTTAGCTAGCTAGCTATCTTTCGCCATGCTGGCGGGCTGGAGTTCCTCTGCCGCTGATCAGGCTGAGATGCTCGAGGACTGATGGGGGCCGGCCGGGAGAGGCAGACGGCAGCCGTGTGCTCGACCTTCTCCTGCGTTCTTCAGATGGGCTGGGAGGGATTCATCTGGGGCTTTTACTGCTGGGGTTGGGAGTTCCTCACGGCCCTCCTCCTCTTCTCCGGCTGAGAGAGAAAGAGGGGGCTACCAAACACCTCATTATCATTTTTAAAAATTAAAATATTTTTGTCAAACACATTTATTATCACATTTCTATTTTTAAAAATTATCTTGTTTGGTATTATATTTTAATTTTTTATCATGAAACCTTTTTAAAAAATAAAATGCAACCAAACACCCCATAAGAGTTTGCTTAATTACTTGCCAAGTTATCAAAGTAAGAAATGAAAAGATATGACATATAAATAGATATCTTAAGGAATTTGTCAACACTTTGAGTAATAAATAACTAGGCGAATAACTTATCACTTGACTACAAAAGACAACATAAAATATATATACTCAGTTTTGAATCATCAGATATGAACATTTAAATTCTTACAGCAACAAATGACAATGCAACTAATGAATACATAGTCAGGAACGAATTTGTATATTATTCTACGAAAAACAGATGCTGTTACTTCTGTTCGTATGAAGGATGCAAGTAGAGATAACCTATATATTTCATAAGTTTTTTCTAAAATATCAATTATTTGATAATTCCTTTTAGATCTCAACAAAGGTTGGGTTTTTGAGTGTGGCGATGCAATTTTTGTATTTCATCATATTGTTATTTGGTTTTTGTTGTGAATTGAAATGTTTGATATGGCATATATTTCTTTTTACTTCAAGGATTTTGAATCTAATGGGGTGTTTGGTTGCATGATAATGAAGATTTTTATTTTTATTTTTAAAAATTATAAGAAAACTTATTAAAAGAGGTGTTTGACAACCATGACAATTTTATATTTTGAAAGTGATTTTCTTCTTAAACAAAAAAGAGAGTCTCACCTCCTTCTTTTTTCTTGTGGTCTCTTACTTTGTTTGGTCATATATGTTAGTTACTCTTTTTTGTTATCACATCCCTCCAAACAAGATAATTTTATGTCATAAGTTGGTTCACTTTTTATTTTAATACAATTTTTTATTATGAAAATGTATAAAAAATTATCATGCAACCAAACACCTTTTTATTGCATATTACCTTTGTGGTTGTATGGTTTTGCTCATTCCATTTTACCTTTTTGTTGCATAAACCCTTTGTGGTTGTATGGTTTTGCTCATTCCATTTTACCTTTTTGTTGCATATTTTGACTATTTTTATTTGTTCGTATGCCATCAAATTTTTATCGCGTTGATAACATACTCTTTTATTTTTGTCAATATATATATACACTCTTTGATAAAAAAGGTAGACGGACTTTATGAGAAAAAATGTCAACGCCAATTTCTTGGAGTCAGAAAATTTATGAATTTGAATTATAAAGAGGGAGCTACTGAGTACATGACTGAAATGCAAATCATCATTAATCGGATGTTTATATGCAAATGTGACTTGGCAGCAATGTGTATGCTTTGTTACAAAATCACAGTAATAAAAAATTATTATGATGCGTAGATATTTTACATTAGGCGTTAATTAAATTAATCAAAACATAATAAAAAATTAAAATATAGAATTGCAAAGTGCATTAATAGTAAAATATAATAATAATAGGATAAATTACATAAAAGTAAAAAATATAAAATAAAGTTAAAACAAGTATGACGTATAATATTTTTTTTATTTTAAAAATACATTATTTTATCATATATGCGTAATGTATAATATAATATAAAATAAATACGTAACTTATGTCATTATTTTTTAATATTATGATATATATTACGCTTGGTAAGTTCATCTGCGTTGGTTCCGTTGAATTCCCTGATTGAGTGAACCCGATCCATGAATTTTCTCCAATTTTTGAATATCTTTACTGACTCCTCGGCAAATATTATCATATTCATGAAAAACCAGGAAAAAATTTGTCCTGTTTCGGTTTTTTTTTTTGAAGAAATCCTGTTTTGGTTTTCGATCAGACGTCAATAATTAAGTAAAGTCAAACGACGAACGTTCGAAGCCAAACGCTGACGTCAGTGGAATTAATTATTATAAAACAGCCGCCGTGTTCGACCCCGATATATTCTTGTGTCCAAATAAAAAAACGGACGTTCCTCAAAAATGACGTCAGCGGTCGAGTCCGACGCAGCCATTCCGGTTCGGGTCCAAAGGACCGAAAGGAGTCCGGTCCGATCCGACCGGGTCGCTCGCGGCCCGCGGGTGTCGCCGCCGGCCTCGCGGTCGCCGTGACAGGCGGGAGGTGAGGATCGGTAAACGAGTCAACGGACATTCGATATTTTTAAAAACTTTAATGAACTTAAAATTCATTTTTATATTTTATAAATGATGGTGATAAAAAAACAACTACTCTTGTATTCTCTCGGAATCGCAATCGCAAATAATTACCTTCGTATAGATTTATCGGTAAAAACTCAACATAAAAATACAAACATAATATTATGATAAATACAAATTAAAAAATAACTAAAAATATGATACAAATAAAAACATTTTTAAATATAGCACATCAAAAATTTAATAGTAAGTTGAAATTTATCGGTTAAAATTTAATAAAAAATGGTATGTACAATAAAATTTAAAAATTATCGGACTATTTAATTTGACAAGGAAATCAAAATGATAGCGAAATAAAGATACCACGGTTTGGATATAATCGAAATCGACATAGGAATCACAACCAACTAATAAAGCTACCAAAGCCGAAGGAAGTTAGGGCTTCGTGGGGGTAAAAGCTGCCTCTTTGATGTCGGCCGTCGACCGGTTCCTGCCCGGAGGGTGTTCTCTGCTCGCTGATTTCGCCGGATCGCCAGCCGCACAAATGGCGGTGCTTGAGAGGGTGCGCCTCTTCCTTTGCCCGCGGAGTTTCTCCAATGCCGCGCGTTTGAGGGCATCCACCGTGGCCCTACCGCCGTCGTGCCACCGCCTCCTCACCTCGGGAGAATGCCGGCACTGCAACAGGCGGTCGCGATAGGCGGCAGGGCGTCCTTCCCCTGAGACATCTTACCGCGCCGTCCGTTTTCCGAGGAGTAGAATCGGGGGAAATGCACGGTAGCTGGTTGCATTACATCCTCCGCCGCCGGCGACGGTGGACGTGTTTCCTTTTTCCGAAGTTTCCATGTTTGCCGACCGGGTGGAGATGGCGACGGGTGACGGGGACGGGGAGCAAGGAAGAAGAACTCCGGTCAGGCCGTGGGCGAGGGCGTACAACAGTGCGGTGGCGGACCGGCGGACGCCCGGGTAAAAATAGCCTCCTTTGAGAGCGTTGCCGCCGGAGAGAAAAGAGGCGGAGGGGGCTTTTGCGTAACTTCACGGTGATGCCGCCGGTGATAAAGAATCGAATCCACTTGCCGGCGACCGGCTTGCGGCAGCGGCGGCCTCAGAAGGGCCAAGAAAGGCCGGTCGGCCGGCCTCTCTGCAGCACCAGAGCCGAGCCACGGGAAGCCATTTATTTCTCTGCCGCCTTTCCCTGCGTCTTCCACCTCGCCGCCAGAGTCCTGGAAGGGGCTTCCTTCCTTCCCTCCACTCCCTCTTTCTCTCCCTTTCTCACGCATCCACATGTAACCACAGCATCTCTACAGAAGATCAACCACCGCCATGGTAAAGGAAGTGGAGATACAGGGAGGAGAGAAAAAATAGCGGGGCTGGAAGACCCCTCCGGCCTCTCTCTACGTACCATGGTAACGGGCCCATCTGGACGGGGGAGGAAGTTTCATCCTCCATGCCTTGGAAGGAAAGCACGGCACATGAGAAGGCGGAGAGGACAACAAGAGAGAGAGAGAGACTGGAATTGTGGCTGGAGTTGGAATTGGACAGGGGAAGGTGGCCTTCAAGATTGTACCTTTCTCTCTCTATTCCAACCAAACCTCATCCTTCTCCGTCTTCCACGCCTCCCTGAAAACAAAGATAGATGCTGACTGCCCACTTCTCTGAAATGCCCCTCCTCCTCTCTCTCTACCTCCTCCTCCCTCTGCAAAAATTTGTAGCTTCTTCCATGAGAACAACGGAAACCGCACCGTTCACCAGCGGGCTGCTTTCCTGTTCCCGAATTATGTGGGGGGGTTCGAATTTTGTCCCGGTCAGAGAGGGGGAGAGAGAGAGAGAGGAGGGAGGGGCGGAGCCTTCACCCTTTCTCTCTCCTCTCCTCTCCTCCGTCTCCCCTCTCTCTACCTTTATTATTACCTCTCTCCATTATCTCTTCCTTGGCGTCCTCCGTCTCCGACTTCTCTTCCGCCTCCGTCCTTTTCGCTTCCTTCCATCGTCCTCTTCGGCCACCGCGCAGAGATCCCTTTGCAGATCTCCTTCCCCTCCGTAGATCCTTCTCTGTTTCGTCTCCGCCGCGGCTTCTCCGCGTGGTTGGATCGGGATTCGGCGTCGGCGGCGATGAAGAAGACTAGGAGGCCAGCGGCGGAGGCGTCGTTTCGTCCTCCCCTTCCTCCGGCGTACCCGGAGGTCGGCGAGGACGCCAGGGCGTGGTTCAAGCTGCGGAACCTGGCGCAGGATTACGACGAACTGTTAAAGGTGAGGCCTTGTGGGGGTTCTCTTTCGTGTTTTCTTCTGCTTCTTCGTTAGCCTGAAGTCGGTCTGCATATCTGCGACCTTCTCCTCAATTTTTACAGAAAGATCGGATCTTCCGAGGTTGATCTTCTTCAGATCTCTTTATCGTTAGGGATTTTCGTCTTGTTTCCGGGGTGAAAACTGTTGATTTTCGATTTTTGACCGATATGCCGTCCGATTTCACCCTCACCTCGAAGCAGATCCAGGCTCTCATTCTTCCGCTCCTCTTGTCCTCGGCTTTCCTGTCCTTGGATCTAAAAACGGAAGAACTAAATATAAATTTAACAAAACCTCTTCTTATTTTAGGCCGGGAAGCAAACAAGATCACCCCGATATATTATTCGTTTAAACGTATTTCCTGGTCCTTCTTTTTTTCCCTTTCTTTCTTTTTAAGAATTGTCACTGTTCTTCCCCAATAAATCCTGCAAATCTCGGTTTTTAATTTTTAATAAGTCAATGCTTTCTTTTTTCCCTCTCCAGGACATGGCAGCAAAGAGGAGGAGGCTGAAGATTGCCAAGCAGAGGGCGCTGACCCTCACCGACGAAGTCAGGTAATCGATCCTAGCCGCCGCCGCCGCCGCCGCTTCCATGCTGTTCTGAACGGTTTACGAGTAGGTGCTGACCCGTCTCCGCCGCCGCCCGTCTCAGGTTCTTGCGAAGGAGACGCAAATTTCTTCTCAAGAACGGATCTCCCGCCCCTTACCAGGTGAAAACCCACTCCCAGAGGACCCAGAACGCGCCGCCGAAGCAGAGGGGCAAGAACAAGAAGTCCCCGGCGGCGACGAACGCCGTCCGTCGGAGCCAAGACCTTCCTTCCCAACTCTCGCGGCAGGGCGGCAGCTACCGAAAAGAGAAGGGAGCCGCCGCCGCCGCCGCCGCCGCCGCTCTTCCGAGCACCGCTTTCGCTACCCTGGACTTGAACCAGGTGTCGATGCCGGTAATCCTCTTGCTCGTCGGCCTGTCCCGTCCTTCCAAAACCATGGGGGTGACCGAGTCATGATCTGGGTTGAATTTTCCTTTCGGCAGGATGGGGAAGAAGAAGCAGATTTTCAACACGGATGGGGCTCCTCCCTGCCGTTGTCGGCGGAGACTCCCGGCCGGTATCCGCCGGAGGGCGCTTCGCCGGGAGCTGATCTGAAGGTGTCCGGCTGCAGAGATGCACGGGGAGGAAGCAGCAGGGCGGGGAAGAGGAAGGTGTCATGGCAGGATCAGGTGGCATTGAAGGTGTGAAGCCGAGCCACCATCATCTTGTTCCTGCGCAGAGCCATCCGAAGGTGTTGTTTCGGAGCTTTTTCTGTGTGTGTAAATAGGGAGAAGAGATCATATTTCAGGGGCAGGGTTGAATATTCATCTCATCGTACAGAAAGAACAAGAAGCATGCAAGCGACCTGAATATATTGTTTGGACCCTTCGATTCTTAAACCCGTGTATTTACCTTCTGAATTATTATTATTATTTTTTGCGTAAATCTCTTTCTCTCTCTATCGGTAACTTTATTTGCAACTATATATATATATCTTCCTGGGAAAATCTATTATTCATTGTTTACACTTAAACGTGAAAATGTTTTGGTTATGTCTCTATGATGTCAAATATGTCATCCGTAGAGTCCGGATCGCCTCAGAGGCGTCTCCGAGGCGACTCCCGCAGTACGCCTATCCGCGAGCCACGTAAGCTGCCGGGACCGCCGCGCCAAACGTCCGACGCAGAGAGGTTGACGCCGTTCGCTAACGGCCCGTCTCACCCAACGAAACGGCGCCGCGCGACGCCGTGCGGACGTCGCCACCGTCTCGCCTTACCATGCCATCACGACGTTGTCGAGTTCTCCTTAATGGTGACACGATGAGAAAATTGCCTTGAAATGAATCGCCCTATGTCATATTCGTGTTCGTACGCATGTTCATCGGAGCATTCTCCTCCATTTTCCCGGTGCATTTGTGCGCGTGGTGAGGAAGAATCGAAGCAATGGTGTGATTTTGGGCAGACAGGCGAGCGAAGTTGAAGCAAGTTGTGTATTCCTCGTCGGGAAACGATCATAAATGTTAGTATGTTTATTTACGTTAAAAGATATTGAATGTAGTGTATTTAATGTTCGAAAACCACCGATCGTAGTACGTATGCATTTAGTGAGCAATGGAGCGTATACTGAGGATTCTAGCCATAGGTAGTTAGCACTAAATGTACACTAATAAGATCACGTTTCAGTCAATAGGTTGGGAAAAACATAATAAGTGATGTGTACAGGGTTAATAAGATATGTAAATGTTTAGTATTTAGTATTTGGTAACGTGTGAAATGAAGGCTGAACATCATATATAAACGGTTAGTAAGTTATGTAAAGGGTTATTAACCTGTGAAACATATGTGTTCAGGGGCGTGTAAAGGGTTAGGAAGATATGTAAAGAATTTTTAACTTTTGAAAAATGGGTTGGCGTAAAGGGTTAGTAACATAGGGAGAGGGTTAGTAAGTTCGAAAATTGGTTTTAGGGGCTCCGTATAGGGTTAGTAACATAAGGAGAGGGTTAGTAACTTCGAAAATTGGTTTCGGGGCCATGTAAGGGTTAGTAACATAGGGAGAGGGTTAGTAAGTTCGAAAAAATGGGTTCGGGGGCCATGTAAAGGGTTTGTAACATACGGAGAGGGTTAGTAACTTGTGAAAATTGGTTTCGGGGGCCGTAAAGGGTTAGTAACACAGGGAGAGGGTTAGTAATAGGAGAGGGTTAGTAACTTCGAAAACTCGGTTTCGGGGGCCGTAAAGGGTTAGTAACATAGGGAGAGGGTTAGTAAGTTCGAAAATTGGTTTTAGGGGGCTCGTATAGGGTTAGTAACATAAGGAGAGGGTTAGTAACTTACGAAAATTGGTTTGAGCGTGTAAAGGGTTAGTAACATAGGGAGAGGGTTAGTAACATAGGGAGAGGGTTAGTAACTTCGAAAACGGTTTCGGGGCCATGTAAAGGGTTAGTAACATAGGGAGAGGTTAAGTAACTTCGAAAATTGGTTTTAGGGGCTCCGTATAGGGTTAGTAACATAAGGAGAGGGTTAGTAACTTCTGAAAATTGGTTTCGGGGCCATGTAAAGGGTTAGTAACATAGGGAGAGGGTTAGTAACATAGGGAGAGGGTTAGTAACTTCGAAAACGGTTTCAGGGGGCCATGTAAAGGGTTAGTAACATAGGGAGAGGGTTAGTAAGTTCTGAAAATTGGTTTTAGGGGGCTCCGTATAGGGTTAGTAACATTAGGAGAGGGTTAGTAACTTACGAAAATTGGTTTTCGGGGCCATGTAAAGGTTAGTAACATAGGGTTAGAGGGTTCCGAAAACCTGTGGTTTCGAGGGGCCATGTAAAGGGTTAGTAACATAGGGAGAGGGTTAGTAACTTCTGAAAATTGGTTTCGGGGGGCCATGTAAAGGGTTAGTAACATAGGGAGAGGGTTAGTAACTTCTGAAAACTGGTTTCAGGGGGCCATGTAAAGGGTTAGTAACATAGGGAGAGGGTTAGTAAGTTCTGAAAAAGGGCTTCAGTGGGCCATGTAAAGGGTTAGTAACATAGGGAGAGGGTTAGTAACATAGGGAGAGGGTTAGTAACTTCTGAAAACTGGTTTCAGGGGGCCATGTAAAGGGTTAGTAACATAGGGAGAGGGTTAGTAAATCTGAGAAATGGTTTTAGGGGGCTCCGTATAGGGTTAGTAAGATAAGGAAGAGAGGGTTAGTAACTTCGAAAATTGGTTTCGGGGGGCCGTATGTAAGGTTAGTAACATAGGGAGAGGGTTAGTAACATAGGGAGAGGGGTTAGTAACTTCGAAAACCTGGTTTCGGGGGCCGTATGAAAGGTTAGTAACATAGGGAGAGGGTTAGTAAGTTACGAAAATTGGTTTTAGGGGGCTCAGTATAGGGTTAGTAACATATAGGAGAGGGTTAGTAACTCGAAAATTGGTTTCGGGGGGCCATGTAAAGGGTGAGTAACATAGGGAGAGGGTTAGTAACATAGGGAGAGGGGTAGTAACTTCTGAAAACTGGTTTCGAGGGGGCCATGTAAAGGGTTAGTAACATAGGAGAGGGTTAGTAAGTTCGAAAATTGGTTTTAGGGGGCTCCGTAAAGGGTTAGTAACATAGGGAGAGGGTCGGTAAGTTACGAAAATTGGTTTTAGGGAGCTCGTAAAGTAAAGGGTTAGTAAGTCACAATATGCGAAGGGTTCGATGCAATGCATTTACGAAAGATTGTATTTATTTTTACAGGGAAGAAAGCCAGCAGTTAAAAGCAGCTTGTAACATAAGGCATGAGGGACTCTGTCATGATTCCGAATTTAAAACTGTTGATGAGGCATAGGCATTCCTTACGTACGCCAAAGGTCTAGGATTTGGTGTTAGAAGATATCACTTAGCTAAGGACAAGGAAGGTCTTGTCAGAAACATGCGGTTAGTATGTTCCAAAGAAGGTTGGAGGAAGAAAGATGCCCGGTACTCTAACACAGTCATTCAACGAGCTGAGACCCGATCGGGTTGTCGGCGGGGGATAACCTTTGGGCTGAACGTCAATGGGATGTATAGAATCACTTGAGATGGGATGTAGAACACAATCATGATCTTGAAAGCCCAACCAAGGCACACATGTTAAGATCACATCGTAAGTTCAAAGAAGTTCATGCATCGCTTGTAGATATTGGAGAAAGTAGTGGCTTGAAACCAACGCAACTATATCATATGATGTCCAACCAAGTAGGTGGAAGAAGCAACTTAGGTTTCGAAATTGTGTCGATATGAAGAACTACCTACGGACCAAACGACGACAAATGCTTCAATTTGACACCGGGGACTACTTCAATATTCCATCGTAGGCAAACGGAAGACCCTTCCTTTATCTACTCCATACAAGTGGATCAAGAATGACCTCATTACCAACATCTTTTGGGGCGTGGAGAATGCGCAAGGACTACGAAAGATTCGGTGATGTCTTGTGTTTTCGACACAACATACAAGACCAACAGATATGGAGACCTTTTTGCTCCTTTCGTTGGAGTAAACCACCACAAACAAACAATAATCTTCGGTGCGGCCTTTATTGTATGATGAGACCATACACACATTTCGATGGCTATTCAACACCCTCATAAATGTCATGCATGGTAAGGAGCCGAAGACCATATTGACCGATCAAGACAAGGCTATGAGTAATGCCATTGCACAAGAACTCGCCTAACATACCATAGAATATGTGTTTGACATATGTATCAAAATGCATGCAAGCATCTAAATCGAGGTTTTCTGCATACACAAACTTTTAAGACATATTTTCAAAGATGCATTTACGATTACGAAGACGAGGATTCTTTTGTAGATGCATGGGCTGAAATGTTGACAAAGTATAAACTCGAAGACAACCACTTTGAAAGTGTTGTATGAGGACGAGGAAAAAGTGGGCTTTGGTATACGGACGAAGCACATTTCTTGCGGACATGGTTAGCACCCGTAGGTGTGAAAGTTTGAACAAGGTACTCAAAGATTATTTGGACATAAGGCAAACAATGAATCGTTTTTTGAAAACTTTCAAAAATTGCTTGATGATCGGAGATACTGTGCAAGATCTCGCGGATCATAAAATGAGGCATACCTTTAGGAGATGTGCGATTGACTCCATAATGCTCCAAGAAGCAAAGGAGCCGGTACACACCGTGTATGAAACATTCGAGCGTGAGTACTTGAAGGCCATTGACCGCGTATTGCGGCCGTGCGAGGCCAATGCATTTATAATATTTGACGACGCAAAGCACTACCATCGGGTAGAATTCAATAGATTCGAAGAAATTGATGTGACTTGTTCATGTAAGAAATTTGAATTCAAAGTGGCGTCTTACGTAGGCACGTCATACGTGTATTCTTACACGCTCGAATTAGATCGGTTCCTTCTAAGTATTTTTTGACAAGGTGGACAAGGGATGCATGTAAGATGTCCGCCGAAAATGCCATTGTCCATGGCAGGTACTGATACAACGGACGAAAAAGCACTTTCAACTATGAGGTTTATGCATCTAGTGGGCAACGTTGTTGAGCTATGTGCAACGGCAGCAAAGTCGAAAGAAACATATGAACACCTGCTCAACTTTTGCCGACAGACACACGACGAGTACACCAGATTGTCTCCTCGAGCGAATGTACCAGCTGCAGACAGAAACAGAGATAAAGACACTGAACCATCGCAGGTCGTTGAATCCCAATCACAGGTACATGTTGACCATGAATCACACGTTTTTCTTGTTTACTATCAGAATTGGATTGCTTACAAGTCCTTACATGATTATTTGTTTTGTAACAGGTTAACCCTGATCAACAAGCTGCACAACAATTTCGGCTGAAGGGCGGAATAGAGAAAGGACGACGAAGGAGGATAAAGTCCAGCCTTGAGACAAGGAGGAAAAAAAGAAATCGACGGATGGAGTTCTTTGCAAGGGCAACCACTTGATACATGTGATGTGGAAGAAGAACCATGCCCTTCGGTAGACATTATGTACACGGACCCTTCTTCGTCTACTCTTGAGGTTTCACGGTTTGTCATCACAAACGACCACGCAACAAAGTGTGAGCCATATGGACATGTTAATGTATATATGTGGACGAAACCTCGCGATGTAGAACAATGTCTACTACTCCATTGTGTAATGAATTAACTATCTTGTGCCTAATCGGTCATTTCGTAAACGGTTGTCGTAATTTTACGAGCTAAGCAAGTTTGTGAGTTCTCACTCTTGAATGAGTGAAGTGGAGTGTACATGTCTTGAAGCATGGACCCTCGTCCGAAATTAATTCCGTGTTCGAAAAGTACGAAAGGACTTAATGTAACCATCTACAGGGGGTTCTGCATAGGGTTAGTAACATACGGAGAGGGTTAGTAACATACGGAGAGGGTTAGTAACTTCTGAAAAATGTCTGCACAAAGGCTCCGTATAGGGTTAGTAACATAGGGAGAGGGTTAGTAACATACGGAGAGGGTTAGTAACTTCTGAAAAATGTCTTTCGGGGGCTCCGTATAGGGTTAGTAACATAGGGAGAGGGTTAGTAACATACGGAGAGGGTTAGTAACTTCTGAAAAATGTCTGCACAAAGGCTCCGTATAGGGTTAGTAACATAGGGAGAGGGTTAGTAACATACGGAGAGGGTTAGTAACTTCTGAAAAATGTCTTTCGGGGGCTCCGTATAGGGTTAGTAACATAGGGAGAGGGTTAGTAACATACGGAGAGGGTTAGTAACTTCTGAAAAATGTCTGCACAAAGGCTCCGTATAGGGTTAGTAACATACGGAGAGGGTTAGTAACATACGGAGAGGGTTAGTAACTTCTGAAAAATGTCTGCACAAAGGTAAAGGGTTAGTGACATAAGCTGAGGGTCACCAAGCACATCTAACTTAACGAAGCATAAAGGTCTAACATGCGGGAAATCCAATTTACACAAAGCCCAAGTATTATGAAGACGTCAACCAACATATGATCCCGTATTTCATAGTCCGCACAACACGCACCGTTGACCCCGTCACAATTTGAAATTTTCTAAGGGGATGGGGAGGGCTACGCAATGACCTTATGGATCGAGTGACAATTGAGTCTTCGACGACCCGATTCCTCCACGCTGAAAACCTAGTTGAAATCGTGTTGTATAAGATAATGCATCATACATCATTTGTAACAAAGCAATCGGAGCCAAAATGTGTTGTTTTACCTCCCGCCGTTTGTCCGGGCACCTTCTCACCGGAATTTGAAAACCATGTAGCCATTCTTCCCCTTCTCTTCCCTTTTCGCTCCACCTTGTACAAGCCATCGTACGTAAAGGTTGAGGCCGTCCCCGAAGTGGTTTTGAGGGTATAGCCGCCGAGCCAATTCGGAGACCATAAATAACACGCACCGGCGTGTTGGCGCGGAAGCTTGTTCACCAATGTCGCATTTCCGCGGAGCTTCTGGTGTCCAGCAGGCTTCTTCCTCTGCTTCTCGAAGTCGGGGTTTCCCCCTTCTCCGGAGTATATTAGCACGTCGTTGTCAAGGTGGTTCACGTACGCCCCAGAAGCGATAATGCATGTAGCAACTCTCAACCCTCCATGCATCGTGCGTCGTCGATGCCACGGATTGGGCTGCGGTGGAGACCGGAGCACACGAGTCGTCCCCGTAGCGAAATTTGTCCCCAATTTCGACCTCAGAACGTCGCCCAAATACTTGGTCGTATTGTGTGATTTGGTCGTTTCTAACCGTAAAGATTCTAACGTCCAGCCTGGACGACATACACGGGCACTTGGTCCCAGTGATCTTACACTTCTCCACCTTGTCGACCAATACGCTGAAGAGATGAAGGACCTGCTGAAGCCGTGCGCGATCATCAGTACGTTGAAGATCAATGGTGCCCCCATCCACGTTCGTCGGGCCGGTTTGAAAATAGCCGCAGGGGGGCAAGATGAAATGCAAACGGCACTCTCAACTCTCTTCGATGGTCTTAGGGGCTGGTTTCCGCCGGTACTCGGCACATCTTTTGGATCCAACATAATCGTGCACCGCCTCTTACGGTCTGCAGTGGTAGAGAGGACGTTCTTCCCCTTTTCCATTGCTACAGCCCCGACCATTAAAACTCAGTATAAAGGAAAACGAGCTAGACACGGGTAGGAACCTACTTACCGAAGGAGGAGGGGGAAGAAGTTCGGGATGGCGGATACGGAGAGGCGGTGTTTTTGGAAACGAAACGGTAACGTCCTTGTGACCGATTGCACACCTTTTCAGAAGTTCTATCTTCACGGTCTACACAGTATGTCAAGGGTTTTACACGGGGTATACAGTACGCGCTGGGTTAGTAACATACGGAGAGGGTTAGTAACATACGGAAAGGGTTAGTAACATAGGGAGAGGGTTAGTAAGTTCTGAAAAATGGGTTCCGGGGGGTATGTAAAGGGTTAGTAACATAGGGAGAGGGTTAGTAACATAGGGAGAGGGTCAGTAACTTCTGAAAGTTGGTTTTAGGGGGGCTCGTAAAGAGTTAGTAACATACGGAGAGGGTTAGTAAAATAGGGAGAGGGTTAGTAACTTCGAAAAAGGGTTTCCGGGGGGCTACGTAAAGGGTTAGTAACATAGGGAGAGGGTCGGTAACTTCTCGAAAGTTGGTTTTAGGGGGCTCGTAAAGGGTTAGTAACATACGGAGAGGGTTAGTAAAATAGGGAGAGGGTTAGTAACTTCGAAAAGGGGTTTCCGGGGGCATGTAAAGGGTTAGTAACATAGGGAGAGGGTCGGTAACTTCGAAAGTTGGTTTTAGGGGGCTGCGTAAAGGGTTAGTAACATACGGAGAGGGTTAGTAAAATAGGGAGAGGGTTAGTAACTTCGAAAAAGGGTTTCCGGGGGCATGTAAAGGGTTAGTAACATAGGGAGAGGGTCAAGTGCTTCCCGAAAGTTGGTTTTAGGGGGCTCTGTATAGGGTTAGTAACATACAGAGAGGGTTAGTAACATAGGGAGAGGGTTAGTAACTTCTGAACAAGGGTTTCCGGGGGGCATGTAAAGGGTTAGTAACATACGGAGAGGGTTAGTAACATACGGAGAGGGTTAGTAACATAGGGAGAGGGTTAGTAACTTCTGAACAAGGGTTTCCGGGCGGCATGTAAAGGGTTAGTAACATACGGAGAGGGTTAGTAACATAGGGAGAGGGTCAGTAACTTCTGAAAGTTGGTTTTAGGGGGCTCTGTATAGGGTTAGTAACATACGGAGAGGGTTAGTAACATAGGGAGAGGGTCAGTAACTTCTGAAATCGGTTTTCCGGGGGGCATGGAAAGGGTTAGTAACATAGGGAGAGGGTCAGTAACTTACCGAAAGTTGGTTTTAGGGGGCTCGTATAGGGTTAGTAACATACGGAGAGGGTTAGTAACATAGGGAGAGGGTCGGTAACCTTCGAAATCGGTTTTCCGGGGGGCATGTAAAGGGTTAGTAACATGGGAGAGGGCCGTAACTTCTGAAAGTTGGTTTTAGGCGGCTCTGTATAGGGTTAGTAACATACGGAGAGGGTTAGTAAAATAGGGAGAGGGTTAGTAACATAGGGAGAGGGTTAGTAACTTCTGTAAAGGGTTAGTAACATGTGCAGACCCTGTAACCGATTGCAATGGTGTTCAATACACAACTAATGACATTGTATCGCTGTGCGTATCCAATACACAACAACAGAGCACCCAATAAGTTCTCCACACATTCGAAATATTACACCACTTGAGAGTACATTACACATATCATCTGGTTTAAAGTGGGGTCCGGGGAAGGGAGTGGAGGGATCAGTGGTCTGACAACTTCTCCATCAACAAGCATATCAATTGTACTCTTGCCTGCAACATCTTCGAGGACCGATACACCACGGCTGCTTGTTCTTCACGGCAACACGTTCAAAGAAACCTCATGACATACCCCACATTCAACGCCGAAAGTAGTAGAAACATAATCAAAAAGAGCAAAATTGATACCTATTTGGACTACGTAACATATTGAAAAGATAAGGTCATTTACCTCCCGCCGGGTCAAGCAAGTGGACAACTCTCACTTAACTTGGTGGGCCGGTCGTCCTATGTCTGGTACTCCTAAATACATTAGAAACCATTGCGTCGAGAATCGAATCATGTTCCTCGCACCGGCTGTGTACCGAGGATTGCCACTGATTGAGTTGTAGATTACCCACCGTTGCTTGTCGGTGTCCAGGACGAGCAGCATGAAGTGGTTAGAATAATGGCAGACGAAGAAGTACTTCTCGACACCAGGGAATCTCTCCGGCCTTGGCTTTCAAGGCTCCGTTGGATGTTACCCTTGACCCTACCCCATTGTAAATCGAGTCACTTTGGTATGTGGACGGAAAAGTAGGACAAAACCTACAAGATCCGTAGAATGCGGACTCGCTTGATGTCATCTGTCATGATCTCCCGAAGACTTCTACGAGGGCCAAGGTCGTATACCCGTCGAAGTAGAAGAGGTCCTCAGATCACCATTTAGCACGGTAGCCCTCCAGCGGGTGCAGTAACATGCGTCACCCCTATTTCTGCAAGACACTGACATATTAGCATTATAACATATGATGAGGCAATAGTAACAAGATATCACCCTAACCTGCTGCTCGCGGTGTTTAGCCATTCCTCACACAACAGAAATCTGTCTTCTGGAATGCTGTTCAAAACCTGGTTAGCTTCGGTGATCCCACCCTTCGTTCCTTTTGTCATCTTCCTCGTCTTCCTAGCCCCGTGCCTCGCGGGGGCCTTCTTTACTTACCCCCTCCCCCTCCCCCTCCCCCTCCCCCTCCCCTCCCCTTCCCCTCCTGTTCGGCTCTTCTTCCACAACGGTGCCCAGTGAGCAATGCTTGTTGAGGGTTGAGAGTCCTCCAGAATTGAAGGTGCACCTGTTGGGCGTTTGCGGATATAAAATGATGATTCCGCAACCTTGTCGGATGGCTTTCGCCCGGTTCTTGTCCTCTGTTTCACCCTCAACACCAAAGAGGAGACTATGTCATGAACCTTGTCGGAAGACACGTGGTCATCCCTTTCCATCAAGTCCCGTGGTATATTTGTAGTCTCATCCATGAACAAGCTCACCGCCCGCATACCCCGCCAACACATGTCCCTAAATTGACTCTTTCTTCCTTCTCCCTTGACGGCTCGACCCTCAAGGCTGCGGACCTCATCTCTTAGTATTGAGAGAGAGTGCACAGGACTCTCTCTTGCCCTTGCTTCAGAGGCGTCCATGGCCTCAACCGGATCCTCCTCCGCAGGGTTCTTGTTCTTGCTTGTACTCCCCGCGCTCTGCTGATTTTTGAACTCTTCAAATTTATTTTCCCGAGCCTCCCTTTTTTCTCTTTCAATCTGCAGCTCTTGTTCAAGTCGCCATTCTTCTGTACTACAAGCTCAAGGCTGTGTTCTTCCCTCTCACCCTCGCGGCCTCTCGCCGGCCTCTTCGCTCCAACACCCTCCTCACCTCATATGCGTCCCGAGTGTGTTGTGATTGATATTCGTAATGAGGTGTCCCTCCTGCGTTTGGGAGGAGGGACAAAACCACCTCGCAAATATACCACAAAATCATGTTAACGCGGTGAGGATGTTGATTGGAATTGCAAATATAAATGGTTAACATCTTAGAAACATCCTCACCTCATATTGGTGGTTTGCCAAATTCTTAAAAATCTCCAAGAAGTCCAATGGCTTCTTGAGCGTCTTGGTATTCCACTTTAAGAGGCGTGGAATAGATCGTGCAGTAAAAGGTTCAATGAAAGAAACGTGCTCAAAGAACCATGCCTGCAAAGAGGAGCAAAATAACATGTTGGAGGGTCACAGTAGTTATTACATTGGTTTGTAAGTAAGAAATTGGTGAAGCCAAATCAAGATGTTGTTTAATGTACTTACAGGAATAATAGCGGCACACCCAACCAAGTAGGGTGATTTATTATTGTTCAGGTCGGCAACGTACGTGCCGAGCTTCTCGAAAAGAATGGCATGCACACAAGCAGCCCAATTGTATCTACCTACTGTTTCTACATCTTGCAAATAATAAAGAACATTACGGGAACAAGAAAAGTTGGACTTAGGAATAAGAAAGCAAGCGAGCATGAAGAGAACCCATAAGCTCACGGTGCTCTGTACATCATATGGGTTGTCGGAGTTGGCGTTTTTCAGGGACCTTGAATATTTCGTCCCGATGCGAGGCCACCTCCTCGCACAAACTTGTCAAGTGTTGAGTGCCGTGCCCCGTTCGTAAGTCGATGGGTTCACCCTTGGCCGGTACTCCCAGTATTAGACTAACATCACCGGTGGTTAGCTCAACATGGTGACCTTGTAAGTTGAACACGTGGCCACCACAGTGTAGCCGGAGCACTTCCCTGAGTATGTCATTACTGAAGGTGTAGCTTGGGAGGCCCTGGAATATTCCAAAAGGAGTCCTTGCTAATACTTCCAAATGACATTGTCGGAATTGTACTTGTGCAACCATATCCACATAGTGTGAAATTACACACTCGTGTTGCACATACTTCTTAATCTCCTTCTCGCGGAAGGACCCACCTTTTCACCGAAGGACCCTCGAACAGGGGCCTTACGCTTCGCGGCTTTTCATTTTTTGACCCATGTCTGTAAAATAAGATTGGAAGGTTAATAAAACAAATAAAGAACATAGACATGTTAATTACAATACAAACACATGTTACTAACGGTCTCCCTATGTTACTAACCCTTTACATGGCCCCCCGAAACCAATTTTCAGAAGTTACTAACCCTCTCCCTATGTTACTAACCCTTTACATGGCCCCCCGAAACCAATTTTCAGAAGTTACTAACCCTCTCCCTATGTTACTAACCCTTTACATGGCCCCCTGAAACTTGATTTTCGAAGTTACTAACCCTCTCCCTATGTTACTAACCCTTTACATGGCCCCCTGAAACCCTTTTTCAGAAGTTACTAACCCTCTCCCTATTTTACTAACCCTTTACATGGCCCCCTGAAACCAGTTTTCAGAAGTTACTGACCCTCTCCCTATGTTACTAACCCTCTCCCTATGTTACTAACCCTTTACATACCCCCCTGAACCCATTTCTCAGAAGTTACTAACCCTCTCCCTATGTTACTAACCCTCTACACAGCCTCCTGAAACCATTTCTCAGAACTTACTAACCCTCTCCCTATGTTACTAACCCTTTACATGGCCCCCCAAAACCAATTTTCAGAAGTTACTAACCCTCTCCCCATGTTACTAACCCTTTACATGGCCCCCCTAAACCAATTTTCAGAAGTTACTAACCCTCTCCTTATGTTACTAACCCTATACGGAGCCCCCTAAAACCAATTTTCAGAACTTACTAACCCTCTCCCTATGTTACTAACCCTTTACCTGCCCCCCCGAAACCAGTTTTCAGAAGTTACTGACCCTCTCCCTATGTTACTAACCCTCTCCGTATGTTACTAACCCTTTACATGGCCCCCCGAACCCATTTTTCAGAACTTACTAACCCTCTCCCTATGTTACTAACCCTTTACATACCCCCCTGAACCCATTTCTCAGAAGTTACTAACCCTCTCCCTATGTTACTAACCCTCTACACAGCCTCCTGAAACCATTTCTCAGAACTTACTAACCCTCTCCCTATGTTACTAACCCTCTACACAGCCACCTAAAACCATTCTTCAGAACTTACTAACCCTCTCCCTATGTTACTAACCCTTTACATACCCCCCGGAACCAATTTCTCAGAAGTTACTAACCCTCTCCCTATGTTACTAACCCTATACATTGCCCCCGAAAACCAATTTTCAGAAGTTACTAACCCTCTCCCTATGTTACTAACCCTTTACATGGCCCCCTGAAACCCTTTTTCAGAAGTTACTAACCCTCTCCCTATTTTACTAACCCTTTACATGGCCCCCTGAAACCAGTATTCAGAAGTTACTGACCCTCTCCCTATGTTACTAACCCTCTCCGTATGTTACTAACCCTTTACATACCCCCCGAACCCATTTCTCAGAAGTTACTAACCCTCTCCCTATGTTACTAACCCTCTACATAGCCTCCTGAAACCATTTCTCAGAACTTACTAACCCTCTCCCTATGTTACTAACCCTTTACATGGCCCCCCAAAACCAATTTTCAGAAGTTACTAACCCTCTCCCCATGTTACTAACCCTTTACATACGGCCCCCTAAACCAATTTTCAGAAGTTACTAACCCTCTCCTAATGTTACTAACCCTATACGGAGCCCCCTAAACCAATTTTCAGAACTTACTAACCCTCTCCCTATGTTACTAACCCTTTACATGGCCCCCTGAAACCAGTTTTCAGAAGTTACTGACCCTCTCCCTATGTTACTAACCCTCTCCGTATGTTACTAACCCTTTACATGGCCCCCCGAACCCATTTTTCAGAACTTACTAACCCTCTCCCTATGTTACTAACCCTTTACATACCCCCCTGAACCCATTTCTCAGAAGTTACTAACCCTCTCCCTATGTTACTAACCCTCTACACCTCTGAAACCATTTCTCGAACTTACTAACCCTCTCCCTATGTTACTAACCCTCTACACACCACCTAAAACCATTCTTGAGAACTTACTAACCTCTCCTATGTTACTAACCCTTTACATACCCCCGGAACCCATTTCTCGAAGTTACTAACCCTCTCCCTATGTTACTAACCCTATACATTGCCCCGAAAACCAATTTTCGAAGTTACTAACCCTCTCCCTATGTTACTAACCCTTTACATGGCCTCCTCGAAACCCTTTTCGAAGTTACTAACCCTCTCCCTTTATTTTACTAACCCTTTACATGGCCCCTCAAAACCAGTTTCAAGTTACTAACCCTCTCCCTATGTTACTAACCCTGTCCGTATGTTACTACCCCTTTACATACCCCCCTGAACCCATTTCTCAGAAGTTACTAACCCTCTCCCTATGTTACTAACCCTCTCCCTATGTTACTAACCCTCTACACAGCCTCCTGAAACCATTTCTCAGAACTTACTAACCCTCTCCCTATGTTACTAACCCTTTACACGATCCCCCAAAACCAATTTTCAGAAGTTACTAACCCTCTCCCCATGTTACTACCCCTTTACATGGCCCCCCTAAACCAATTTTCAGAAGTTACTAACCCTCTCCTTATGTTACTAACCCTATACGGAGCCCCACAAAACCATTTCTCGAACTTACTAACCCTCTCCCTATGTTACCAACCCTTTACATACCCCCGAACCCATTTCTCGAAGTTACTAACCCTCTCCCTATGTTACTAACCCTCTACACAGCCTCCTGAAACCATTTCTCAGAACTTACTAACCCTCTCCCTATGTTACTAACCCTTTACATGGCCCCCCGAAACCAATTTTCAGAAGTTACTAACCCTCTCCCTATGTTACTAACCCTTTACATGGCCCCCTGAAACCAGTTTTCAGAAGTTACTAACCCTCTCCCTATGTTACTAACCCTTTACATGGCCCCCCGAAACCAATTTTCAGAAGTTACTAACCCTCTCCTTATGTTACTAACCCTTTACATGGCCCCCCGAACCCATTTTTCAGAACTTACTAACCCTCTCCCTATGTTACTAACCCTTTACATACCCCCCTGAACCCATTTCTCAGAAGTTACTAACCCTCTCCCTATGTTACTAACCCTCTACACAGCCTCCTGAAACCATTTCTCAGAACTTACTAACCCTCTCCCTATGTTACTAACCCTCTACACAGCCACCTAAAACCATTCTTCAGAACTTACTAACCCTCTCCCTATGTTACTAACCCTTTACATACCCCCCGGAACCAATTTCTCAGAAGTTACTAACCCTCTCCCTATGTTACTAACCCTATACATTGCCCCCGAAAACCAATTTTCAGAAGTTACTAACCCTCTCCCTATGTTACTAACCCTTTACATGGCCCCCTGAAACCCTTTTTCAGAAGTTACTAACCCTCTCCCTATTTTACTAACCCTTTACATGGCCCCCTGAAACCAGTTTTCAGAAGTTACTGACCCTCTCCCTATGTTACTAACCCTCTCCCTATGTTACTAACCCTTTACATACCCCCCTGAACCCATTTCTCAGAAGTTACTAACCCTCTCCCTATGTTACTAACCCTCTCCCTATGTTACTAACCCTTTACATGGCCCCCCGAAACCAATTTTCAGAAGTTACTAACCCTCTCCCTATGTTACTAACCCTTTACATGGCCCCCTGAAACCAGTTTTCAGAAGTTACTAACCCTCTCCCTATGTTACTAACCCTTTACATGGCCCCCCGAAACCAATTTTCAGAAGTTACTAACCCTCTCCTTATGTTACTAACCCTATACGGAGCCCCCTAAAACCATTTCTCAGAACTTACTAACCCTCTCCCTATGTTACTAACCCTTTACATACCCCCCTGAACCCATTTCTCAGAAGTTACTAACCCTCTCCCTATGTTACTAACCCTCTACACAGCCACCTAAAACCATTCTTCAGAACTTACTAACCCTCTCCCTATGTTACTAACCCTTTACATACCCCCCGGAACCAATTTCTCAGAAGTTACTAACCCTCTCCCTATGTTACTAACCCTATACATTGCCCCCGAAAACCAATTTTCAGAAGTTACTAACCCTCTCCCTATGTTACTAACCCTTTACATGGCCCTCGAAACCCTTTTTTCGAAGTTACTAACCCTCTCCCTATTTTACTAACCCTTTACATGGCCCCACGAAACCGCTGGACAAGTTACCGACCCTCTCCCTATGTTACTAACCCTTTACATGGCCCCCGAAACCAATTTTCTAAGTTACTAACCCTCTTCTTATGTTACTAACCCTATACGGAGCCCCCTAAAACCATTTCTCAGAACTTACTAACCCTCTCCCTATGTTACTAACCCTTTACATACCCCCCGGAACCAATTTCTCACAACTTACTAACCCTCTCCCTATGTTACTAACCCTCTAGAACTTACTAACCCTCTCCCTATGTTACTAACCCTTTACATAACCCCCGGAACCAATTTCTCACAACTTACTAACCCTCTCCGTATGTTACTAACCCTCTACACACTCAGAACTTACTAACCCTCTCCTTATGTTACTAACCCTATACGGAGCCCCCTAAAACCATTTCTCAGAACTTACTAACCCTCTCCCAATGTTACTAACTCTCTACACAAACCCTAGTCGACGCCATTAATATTCTAAATATGCAAATTACTATGTAAGCACGACGATACCTGTTAGATAGAACAATAGTAGTCGAAGACGACGATCAGCGACCTCCGGAACCAGGGCACCGCCGACGGAGGAACCGGCGAGAGGCTAGGACCGGCGAACGTCGGGGGAATGGAAGAAGACGATGAGGAAGAAGCGAATACGACCACCGTGCGGGGAAGCAAGCCTCTTCAAACCCGGATACCTCGCGCGCCCAAAATTTTCATCTTGTCAACACATTTTTTTAACCCTCAAACCTCGCGAACGGCGTCAGACGTGCCGTTTCGTTCGCCGTTCCGCGAACGTCGTTTCCCAAGCCGGCGACGGACGTTTGGCGCATCGGTCCGACGCGTACGTGGCGCTCGCGGATAGGCGACTGCGGGAGTCGCCTCAGGACGCCTCCTGAGGCAATCCGGACTCGTCATCCGTATGATGAGATCGGGTGCTACTGGACACCTGAGGAACTATTACAGCCGAGGGAATCATATTTTGCCTTGAGCTGTGCTGTGTGAACTTTTTATCTTCGCGTGTCTAATAACAGTCGGCAGAGGAAATTCAGACGCGTACGCATTCAAAGGTTGTAGTTTCACAGGGTGTTTGGTTGGACGGTGAAGTGGATTTTCTCTATAGCAGTACGATGTACCGCAACTTGCTAAACGCCAATGGGGGTGTTTGGTTGTACGATAATTTTTTTTTACATTTTCATGATAAAAAATTATATTAAAATAAAAAGTGAATTAACTCATGACATAAAATTGTCATATTTAGAGGGATGTGATAACAAAAAAGAGTAATTATCATACACGATCAAACAAAGTGAGAGACCACAAAAAAATAAAGAAAGAGGTGAGATCCGTCTTTTTTGTTTAAGAAGAAAATCACTTGCAAAACATAAATTATCTTGATTGTCAAACACCTCTTTTAACAATTTTTCTTATAATTTTTAAAAATAAAAATAAAAATTTCCATTATCATACAACTAAACACCCTCGTAATGTTGGGCACCAGTGACAAATATGTACTTTTGTGGAGCTTTTTTTTTCCTTGCGATCCATAACCTTTTTTGTTATATCATCCTATCTTATTAAATGCTTTTTAATTTTATTTTAACATATATCATCGTAAAAGGTACATAAAAAGATTATTTTTACAGCCAAACGTTTCATTGATGTTAAAAACTGTAGGGGAGGTTGGCGTCGGCTCAATCGGGCCTGCAAGGACTATTAAGGTGACGAACGGGTTGGTCTTGGCTGGCGAGAACCTCTGGTCTTGACTGGTGAGAACCTCCGGAAAGTTGGGAGTTGGAACTACCACGAAGATTGTGACTTTTTTAAACAGCAAGGTGGCGTTTGATTTTGACTTAACTTAATGTCTAGTAGGATGTTTGGTCGCACGATAAATGTTTATGGCGTGTTTGATTGCATGGTAATAAAAATTTTTATATTAATTTTTAAAAATTGTAAGAAAACTTTGTTAAAAGAGGTGTTGGACAATTTTGACAATTTTACGTTTTGAAAATGATTTTCTTCTTAAACAAAAAAAGAGGTTCTCGTCTTTTTCTTTTTTCTTGTGGTCTCTCCACTTTGTTTGGTCATGAATGATAGTTACTCTTTTTTGTTATCACATCCCTCCAAGCAAGATAATTTTATGTCATGAGTTGGTTCATTTTTTTATTTTAATACAATTTTTTATTATGAAAGTGTACAAAAAAATTATTATACAACTAAACACCTTATTATACATGTTCATGATAAAATTTTGTATTGAAATAAAATGTCACATAAAATTATCATGTTTAGAAAGATACGATAACATAAAAGAGTAGATACGATATAAGATTAAATAAGATGGGAGACCACGAGATTAGAAAAAAATGAGGTGACCTTTTTTTGTTCAAGGAAAAAAACTCTATAAAAACATAAAATTGTAATAATTGTCGGATATTTTTTAATAAGTTTTGTTACAAATACATAAAATTGTAACAAAAATTCAATTGATCACATAACCAAATATCTCATAAAGTCTTAACTTTATCTTTAGCCTGTCTTGTAGAACAAAAAAATTTCGTTATTCTCTCTAAAAAAACAATATAGTGAACTATTTAAAATTAAATGATTTATGAAGAAATTATTATTATATTCAAATATTTTATCAAAGATCACAATGTTTAGTCTTTAACTTATCCAAAGGTTAGACATCATTTAAGCCGAAACAAACGATGCAAATTCTTATACAAAATAATATGTTTTTTGTCGAGTACAAATGGTTAAGTAATGATACTTAGAAGTCATGTCACGACCCGGATTTTTAACATGCACAGCGGAAGATAATCCGGCGACGTAACGGGAAAGGATATCGGTTTGGAGCCAAAATAAGCCTAAAATTACAATCCAAATTCATAATTCCAAACTTTACAACATAATATCACCATAAACAAACACCTATCTAAACAAATTAAATACCAACATTGAATGGGTAATCCACTAGCTCCTCGAATTCCACAATACCACTACGCTTCTGCTGCGCTAAACCTGATACTCCTGAAAATATTAACAACGGAAGGGGTGAGTCACAACAGACTCAGTAGGACTTACACCCGAACTACCCCACTATAATAGTGATTTCTAATGGTATAATAGAATAATAAGCCTAAAAATCAGATTTAATACATAGGGTGTAAACTAATTGTATATCTTTAATTAATTGATTACAAAGGTCATTCAACTACCCCAAATGATAACCAGACTCTATATGCATTAAAAACCAACATAACCTACACATTAGGCTACTCTAGGTATGCACATAACCTGACATAAAACCAATGACACATCTAGGACACTAACATTTATGCCAACATACACAACTAGACATCTGTCTGAGTAAATTTCATGCTCCATCAGATAAATGCAGTCACATCACAAAACTAGCACCAGATTTACCATATAGTAGGAAGTAACATATAGTAAGCTAAATCCCATAGTACCCCATAGGCAGGGGAGTACTTAGGATAAACCGCGGTATCTGGGATCGAAGGATGCTCCAGATTGTTCTAATTCATCTGCTGCCCACAGGACCGAATTATAGTCTGGTGAAGTACATTTCCATCACAATGCAGCTCACTGCACTAACCACATTCCACACCATGCAAGCATATAATTAACTCAGACAGTAAACATGAACATTCAATTGGCAATCAAACATGAACTACATAGATGAACACCCATGGTTCTATGCACCACATATTTGCATACCATAACACAGTCTAACACAAACTAATGCATATACATGGGATCATGCAATTTACAACCTAAACATGACAATTAGATGCTTAAACATAACTACCTATCACATAAAAGAAAATAAACTAAATTCTAACAACATAAGCCTAAACCTTACTTCGGCTTTTTAACAAATCAAGATATATATATGATTAAGGTTCATCGTGATGTAAACAATGCTAAACTAACTAGGTTAAAACATATAAAAACCTATCATGCCGACTAACGTACATGGATAATTAAATCAACCTAACCATGCATAGTTGAACAAGCTAATCTAACTCTATTTAATCATGCTAATAAAACAAAAACAACCCACTAATTAAATCATTCTAATCATAGTGATCTAAATATATTTTAACAGTTTAATCGATCATATAAAGATGCTAAGAATAGCCGAGAGGCCTACCTTGACGGCAACGGCGAACGGCGCACGGAATTCCAAGGAAATTGAATCAGGCGACGAAACTGCCGCGGTTGCGTCGGCGACGAAAAATCGAGCCGAGTAGGTGTTCTCAAAAACTGTTGGTAGAAGAAGAATCATGAATTATGGAGTTAAATAGGAGGTGATAGGAGAGAGAGGATAGGAGAGAGGATGTATACCGCGCTGAGGGGAGGACCGGCGCACGGCGGCGCACGGAGGCACGGCCGCGAGGCGTGGGTGGCGCAGGCGGCGCACGAGCGTGCGCTGCTAGGTGGCGTCGACGGCGGTCGTGCGGCGGAATGGTCAAGGCGGCGGTCCACGCGGGCCGGGCGGCGTCGGCGAGGCGGGTCAACGGGGAGACGGCGCGGGGCGGCGTCGGCTGCGCGGTCACTCGAGGTGGCGGCGACGCCGCGGCGGCCGAGGGTACGAGGAGGCGGGGACCGAGGGTGGGCGACGGGTGGCAGGCGGCCGAGGTGGCGACGCGGTTGCACGGTGGCCTAGGCGACGACGGCGACGCGCGGCGGGCGGGCGCGCGCGCACGAGGGCGGCGGTCGGGCACGTGGCGACGGCGGCTGCGAGCGCGGTCGCGGCCACGCGGGACGGTCGCGTGGCGGGCGGCTTCTCGAGGGCGGGGAGGCGGGCGCACGTGGCGACAACGGCAGCGTCGCGCGAGCGCGGTGGTCGACGTGGGCGGCGGGCGGCCGAGGGCTGCGCGCAGGTGGGCGACCGAGGAGGCGAAAAAGGAGGAAATTAGGGTTTGGAGGGGGAGAAAAAGGAGGCGCCGCGGGTGCGTACGGGAAGGTACCGAGGGGGGGGGGAAAGAGGGTAAATAAATAGGGGAAGGGAGGGATTAAAATAATAATATCTATTAACTTTTTTTTAAAAAAAAATCGTGGGTATTACAAGTCATTTGTAGAAATCATCTGTCTTCTTTTGGGATGTCTGTTTCACAACTTCAATTACTTACTCAACCTTAGTCTTTATCAAATTAGGTGAGATTGGTCATATAAATTATATTTTTCTTAACTCACGTTAGTTTGAGTTATTTTTAGATATATTTAAATTATTTAAGTTGTATTAATTTACTCTTCTTTAAATTAGTTTAGATTTACTCTTTTTTGATTTTTTTAACTATTTTCCCAAGAATCTATCTTGCAGATTTCTGCCAACATATCTTTATACTTAACACGTCACCACAACTTGACATCGCCCTTAAGATACATAGCATCAATATTGACTTTATCTTCTTCAGAGCCAGGTCGGATGGCACGAAAATATAGTTCTATGTTAAAAAGAAAGTTTTGAAGTTCCTTAGCATCACGAGCTCCGTGGAAGCACGGCAACTCCGGCACACAAGCCCGTCTTGGAGCAGCATCATTTCCGCCTACTGTAGCCATGCCAACGACTTTGGTAAGCACCACCACCTGAGCAGTAAGCTCATCTAATCGTGCATGAAGCAAGTCCATGGCACCTCAGGAATCATCTTGGGTCTCGAACAACTTTTCAGACATATCTTTCAACGTATCTTCTTAGGCCTCGAGTGCTTGCGCGAACACATCGCGCGATTGCTCCAAAGCATTGACTTGTCCCACCAAGTCCTCAACACCTTGGGCCAGCAACACGAACCACTCCCTGTTGCATCCTTCATCACTCACAGGAAAAACCGGCTTAATCACCCGTTGTTTCCCCAATGTCTTGGAGTTTACCATGCCAAACTCTTTAACTATGGTAACTACGTACATGAACTGAGTAAGGCCAAGCAACCTTTCTGATCTATCTCCATAGATCTTTAAAACCCATATTTGATAGTCATGCTCACTTATAATAACATATCTTCTTCATTCTTAATGAGTAGTATGTCATCCACATATCATGTCAAGAAGATAATAGCATTCCCACTTATCTTAATTGAATACACAAAGCACATCTTCGTTCCCAACGAAGTTATAAGATTTAATCTCATTAAACCTTATTTACCAGCTATGAAAAGTTTTATTTTAGTGTATAAATAGACCTTATACACATACTATTTAGATGTTTAAAAACTTTATTCCTCAAGGTTGTATCATATACATCTGTTTCTCAAAATACTTTAGAGAAACACTATCTTAACATTCAATTAACATATCTTATAATCATAGTATGTAACAATTAAAATCCGAATGGATTAATCCATTGCATAGGTAAAAGGTCTCATCATAGTCAACCATTTGACTTAGATGATATCTTTTTATCTATCCTTACCTTTATGGTCTCTATCTTCCAATCCATTTCAATCTATTATTTAGGAATCCATTTATACCTTATGGATACTATATCCTTAGGTGAATTTATCAAGTTCTAAACTTTATTAGAATAGATAATGTTTATATCGGATTTTATTATCTCTTCCCATTTTAGAATCAATATCTCGTATTACTTTTATATAGATCTTAGGATTATTATCCTTTTATCTCATGGCTCATTTCTTCCATCAAAGATATGTCTACATATCTCTTAGGTTGATTGGTCACAAGAAAAGATGTATGATTTGCCCTTGTGTAATTATATACTAGTACCTAAATAAAAGTATCATTGAGTTGTGGATTGGAACATCTTTCATATATATCTTGCTCTCACTATCTTTCTTAAGGAAGAATTCTTCCACTAGAAATACAGTGAGCTGAGGAACATATACCCTTCTCTATAAGAATGGTATATTTAATATCCATAAGTTTCCTTACGATATCCCACAAGCCAACACTTCAGGGCTTGTTTGGCACCATAAAATTTTAGAGATAAACCAGGTTTATCCCCAAGTTATCCCCATACCAAACAACACCTTAGAGTCTTACATTCCATTTAGTTAGGGTTATACTTCTTCACTAGGTCAGATATTTTAAAATCTTAACTTGTTTAAAGTTAAGCTTTAACCCCTTCCATATCCTATATTGAATAATTGAAATAGACTTAGAATGTACCAAATTAAGATCAAGTGCCTATATTGAGTACTAATCCCTAAATAGACAAAGAAAAGTTTTGTAAATGTTGTCATTGTCCATATTATGTCCTACACAATATGGCTTATCATTTTAGCTACTTAATTAAGCTAAAATGTGTAAGTAGGTGTCCATTAAAATTAGATTCTACTATCTTTCAATGAGGCGTGAATCATACTCAAGTATTCCCCTCAATCTCATCAAAAAGTTCTAATACTCTTTACATTAATATCTCTATTTCATTCTTAGTCTCAAATAATTTCTCAAAGGTTTTGGATTTGTACTTCATAAAGTACATGTACTCTAACTTTAATAGATATGGGTAACATGCATATAAATGCATGAATTCTATAAACTCATTAGTCCTTTCTCCATGTCTAACAAATGGAGAGTTGATCATTTTGCTTAATAAAATAAGACTTACATATAGTTAATAATTCTAAGTCATTTACCTATATGTTTCTATCCGAATGATACTCCTTAAGTCTTTTCTTATTAATATGACCATATCTATAAACAACTAAAGGATGGATTGATCAATATAAATCTACTTTATCTGATGAGGATTATTCACACATATTATAAGAGTACACATATGTAATGAATTTACCAATTATTAAGCTCTGAGGCAAACAATTTACCAATTATTATACAACTATTATCATTTCCATACCATAGAATAAATCACCATTTCTTCAACTAGGAAATGAAAACAATGTTCTTTTTTAAGGTTAATTAAGACAACTCTTGAAGGTTATTAAAATTTATATCTCCCACTAGTAATGATGCAATATTTTGCACCATTTTAATGTAGGCCAACAATCTTCTTTAAGCTTTTATTTACTTTTTATTGTCTACAACTCTATGTAGAATTATGATGCACATTCGGTATCTCATACTATTATATGTATCCCTAGTATCATATACTATGATATACACATATAGTATCTAATACTATTGAGTGTGTATTTAAGAAAATTAAATATTAATGACTTAGATACATGAAGTTTCTCAAGCTTCACCTTTGCATTATGTGCAACACACCTTGCAAGTATAAGAATGCTATGTTTTATTTGAGTTTTAATATCTTAACCTACTTCTTTGACTCTTAACTATCTCATTCTATTTTTATCTAATGATTTTACTTCTTTCTAATACTCTCACTAACAAGAAGTATTTAAAATGTATTGTTATTTTAACTTATCATTAATTAGCTTATCATTATGAGCAATGATGGATCTTATATCCATCTTTCCATGTTGCCGCTACAAATTTTATCTCATAGAGGCTAACATCTATTATCAAGCAAACAATACATCTTTTCAATACTATTTTATGAGATAATGTCCTATATTCTCTCATATCATTAGATATTTGATGAAACACCTGTTTCTCAAGTAGGATAGTTAATTGGTCAAACTTAAGAATAATTCTTTTAGTTCTAAATCGGTCTAAGAAGTATAAGATATTAAACTACTTAACATCTAGCATACAAATTAATGGTGGTTTATCAATATATTCTACAATAGAGATATAATTCTATTGACAATATAGACATTCATTAAAATTAAGATATGCTCTTTCATCGTAATTTATGCTCCCACTAATTTTAGTCAAATTTGCATAACTCTTATTATGCAAATATGAGATATCACAATGAAATTCTAATGGGGACTAAGACCCTATTAAATTTATGGCGATGATCTTGTGGCAACATAACAAATCACCCTATACTTAATAGGTAGATAACTATTGTCAATTGCAACTCTTACAACTCTTAGTCATTCAGCCTCTAAAGTTATGATCTTGTGATAGCACAACAAACCATATACTCTGGTTAGGTCAAACCCGCTTGTTACGTTATGAGAATGAATTTTTTACTCAACCCTTGTGGTAGCACAACAAAGCCATGCAAATGGTCTACCTCAAAGTTCAGCTAATGCCTTGGCCATGATCTCGAATCTCTTGTTGAATGAACCTTGTGATAACACAACAAACCCATCCAATCTAAGATTGACTCATCAAGATCATAACAACATAAGGCTACACGAGTCATTCTTAATGTCTAACGTTTTTAGACCTAATTTAAAAAAATGAGAGATATTATTTTAGTCTCATTAGTATCGGTGCTACTTATAAATATTAATATATATTTGGAATATTATATATTTAAGGTATAATCTGTAGCACACAACCACATATCAAATACGTGTAAAAACACAGGTGATCATGAACTTAACTTTAAGCATACACCTAAGGCATCTCTATAGGCGCAAATCTTTGCTTCAAAAGCTTGAGTTGACATGCTCCCACTTTAGAAGGGTGCTTCTCTAAGTGGTCCCACTCTAATTTTCCACGAACCAGCTTATAACTATTATAAGCCACTTAAGGGTCCATTGACCCACAAATGTACATATCATAATAAGAAACCTTAGTTTTAACCAAGGATAGTACATTAATGGGGGGATGTAGAATGTTCAATCAAATTGTATAGAGAGAGGAGGGACATGTAAACCTCATTTAATAACATAACCAATACAATTAACTAAGCAATCACAAGCCAAACACATTTAAGTCCAAGATCATCTCTTTACACACACTAACATTAATCACATGAACAAAGACTTATGAGATATATCATATATACTATCATAAAATGATATATTATAATTTCTGAAATTATCAATTTCATGCTTGTCGAAGTTTCATGAAATAAATAACATGAAATGCACATATAAACAATTTACATTACAAGCAATATAAAATATTTAAATGATTCATGCTTTCTCAAAGTTGCACCAAGCATTAAATTATTGTCGAAATCATAATTCTTCGAAATCACATTTTACATAATTAATTTAGGTACCAACTAAACCATTAAAGATTTTAAAATAATTTTAAAACTATTTATAAAATGATTCTATAATAAATGAGCTCAAAGTTATTTAAAAGGTCCATAAACATTTTATAAACTAAACAAATAATTTTATAGTATTTTATAAGATTTTTTGACATTTTAGTTTAGTCAAAAATAAATTTTAAATAATGTAAAGCTTATTTTTTGAAATAAAATGGATGTCGGTGCACAATGTCGACCAATGGGTGCTAGCCACAACCCCTGGCCGACCGCCGTGCACAACGCGGTCTGGCCACGTACCCCTAGTTGGTGCGCCGAGCTACTGGCCGCTATGTGCCGGTGGCCATGTGCCCGTCTACGCCACCCAACCCCATTGGTGCCTGCGAGAAGCCTACGCGTACCTCCTATTGATTACCGCCCTCCTGAAAATTTGAATTTTGAAATTGGGCGCTCGAATTTTAGTGGTGGTTTAATCAGAGTTCGAGAGGGTTCGTGATGTTAATATCCAAATCTATTTTTTGATTAGATGGCGGCTTTGGATCTGGGTGAAACCCAGTCATGGATCCTTCTTCCCCACTCGAAAAGGGCAGAAGGGAACTGTTCATCTCCGTTCAAAATGGAAATACCACTTTCCACTATGAGGCAGATTCAATTAACTCCCCGGAGGCCAAAAATCTCACAAAAATATCCATTAGAATCCTAAGAGAGTAAAAAATCTTTTTGGATAAGTTTTAATCCTTGAAAATTTCAATCCACTATGAGATCCTCAGAGATAGGCGGCGGTGGACCGAAACCCTAGCCGCCCAAACAACTTTCTATTCTGACGCTTAGAGACCTCAATAGAAGAAAGGACTTTGAAGAAAAATGTAAGAAAGTATGTTACATTTCCATTAAATAATTTACTTTCCTTCCAAGGTCCCAAAAAAAAAGGTAATCAAAATGTCCCCAAATCGGCCATTGCGTAATTCAGGTTTTGATTGCGCAAAACCCTTATCAACATAGCATCTTCCAAGAACAATTCCCGACAACACATAGGACTAAAATTTGTGATCTATATGGCATTAGAAAGATATCATCATATAGAATCAATTGATTTTAACCACACATAGTTTGATATCACATGCGCACTGTGGTTATTAAATTAAAACTGCCCTGTACACAGTTTCGGGAAAGCATGAAGACACATAAAAGCATGCCAATTTCAAGTCAATTTCGACAAAGACTTCAACTTGGTTCTGATACCATTGTAAGAAATCAATCAACGGCGGTGAAAGTTTTTTGATTCCTTAAATCCATGGTCTTTGTCTTGATCGATGTCAAACTAGTAAAATGGAGAGCCGAATATGAAGTGGAACGTGAGTACCTCATGGGAATTCGAAAATCCCTCACCATGGACAAAGAGAAGATGCTCCTCCTTGATAAAAACTATTCAAGTGGACGTCTCTAGCGATATCTACGCGATCTACCTCAATAGATGAGTTCTCTATTCCTTCATACATCTAGAAACCTTCCAGATCCAAGATTGACCATGGGAGATCACTTTCAGAGGGAGAGAGGAGGAAGAGAGGCTGCTTATGTTAAGAATCGTCAATAAAAATTTGGTGCAGTGAAAGTGACGATTCCTATAGGTTCTTTTAAAATCTGTCTCAATTGGAATCGAACAACGAAAACTAAAAACTGATCAAATCGGATTCGAATATACATGATAGGGATTCATATAACCCTATGGAGAGGGAGGAGATTAGCTTTTCAATCTCTTCAAACCATTCAAATGTCCGGTCTCCAGCAGTATCCACACGAATTTCATCCACAACAGGTTCTCCCTTCGCGTTGGCCTCGAGAACTCTTCCCGAACGTGTAAGGAATCGTCCATACAAATATGGTGCAGCAGAAGCGACGATTCCTATGGGTTTCTTTAGAATCTGTCTCAATCGGAACTGAACGACGAAAACCAAAAACCGATCAAATCGGGTTCGAATATACCTGATAGGGATTCATATTATCCCATGGAGAGGAAGGAGATGAGCTTCTCAAGCTCTTCAAACCGTTCAAGTGTCCGGTCTCCAGCAGTATCCACACGAACTTCATCCGCAACAGGTTCTCCCTTCACGCCGGGCTCGAGAACTCTTACCGAACGGAGCTCCAACGACCATGGACACCTTCTAGAGAGAGGAGGAGGTAGGGAGAAGGCTAGGGACGTGGTTTTCACCCTTGGCTTGATTGGGTTTGGCTGAAACCATTAGTATTTATAGAGAATTATAAATTTTTTCATAAAAACCTAAAATCTCTATAAATTACGTCCTTGCCCCTGTACTTGTGGATAAGTCCTTTTGTGTGTGACCTACTAGGCCCAATAGCCTATTTGGTTGATGCCTAAATAAAATAGAACAATTCTATTTAATTTAATTAAATCCGTTATCCGATAACAGATTAATCGGCCTACCGATCACGAAGGGTACAAGCTGATAGAAATGTATGCCCTACAAGCCAATCATATATGATATGATTCGACATTTCTAGAAATATCTCATTCAATTAATCAGGCAAATCTTCATTATAAGCTCTTATTAGATGCGAATATCATAATGAAGTCCTTGATCAAATACAATGATGATTAAATTATGATGAGATCATGATAATGAGATTGATCATCTAGAGATATTTGATCTAAATGTTCCTAGTTATAGGATACTTGAGATGGGACATCAAGGATCCGGATAGACTAGTGTATGTGATGTCTTCTAATGTGATGAGGATGACCGATCTCATTGGTCATTAGTGTGGAGACACTGAGATACACATACAGGTGCTTATTAGTTGAATGAGTTTACTGAAATGACCGAATTAGAAACCCTGAATGGTATCTTACCGAACTGTCTATCAGGATTTCTGTCATCACGGTTGCATGGTTGGACCTTTGACCTGAGTCGTCAAAGATGCCTTGTTGGGTGGAACTTGTGCTTTGACCATTGACTTATGGATCACAATTTAGATGGTCCTATATAGCGATGGATCGGGTACAAGGAAAATTCGATGGAGGCAATTGAGCGGACAACAAGGGATCGTCCACTCTCGGTAAGTGAGAGTGAATGTCCTATGGGATAGTACTCTAAATCCCTGGCCAGGGTAGATAGGATAATTGGAAAAGGAGTTTTCCAATTGATCCAATTCCGAGTACACGATCCTAAAGAATCGGTACACTAAGGAGTTGACAGTCGATGCCGTACTCCTTTCCGTCCGGGACATTAGATGGATGATGGTTTATATCCATGTGGTAACTGATGATGGAAAGGCTCAATGGAGATGAGATTAATTATTCATTGCCATTTGGGATCATGGGATATGGCTTGTACCCTTCATGATCGGTAGGCCGATTAATCTGTTATCGGATAACGGATTTAATTAAATTAAATAGAATTGTTCTATTTTATTTAGGCCTCAACCAAATAGGTTATTGGGCCTAGTGTGTCACACACAAAAGGACTTATCCACAAGTACAGGGGCAAGGGCGTAATTTATAGTGATTTTGGGTTTTTATGAGAAATTTCATAATTCTCTATAAATACTAATGGTTTCAGCCAAACCCCATCAAGCCAAGGGAGAAAACCACGTCCATAGTCTCCTCCCTACCTCCTCCTCTCTTTATAAGGTGTCCATGGTCGATGGAGCTCCGTTCGGGAAGAGTTCTCGAGGCCGACGCGAAGGGAGAACCTGCTATGGATGAAGTTCGTGTGGATACTGCTGGAGACCGGACACTTGAACGGTTTGAAGAGCTTGAGAAGCTCATCTCCTTCCTCTCCATGGGATAATATGAATCCCTATCAGGTATATTCGAACCCGATTTGATCGATTTTCAATTTTCGTCGTTCGGTTCTGATTGAGACAGATTCTAAAGGAACCCATAAGAATCATCGCTTCCGCTGCACCAAAATTTCATGGATGATTCCTTACACAAGCTACATCCCATGATTCCAAATGGGTATGGGGATAATCTCATCGCCATTTAGCCTTTTCATCATCAGTTATCACATGTATATAAACCTGATAGAAATGTATGCCCTACAAGCCAATCATATATGATATGATTCGACATTTCTAGATATATCTCATTCAATTAATTAGGCAAATCTTCATTATAAGCTGTTATTAGATGCAAATATCATAATGAAGTCCTTGATCAAATACAATGATGATTAAATCATGATGAGATCATGATAATGAAATTGATCATCAAGAGGTAATTGATCTAAATGTTCCTAGTCATAGAATACTTGAGACGGGACATCAAGAATCTAGATAGACTAGTGTATGTGATGTCTTCTCATGTGATGAGGATGACCGATCTCATTGGTCATTAGTGTGAAGACACTGAAATACACATACAGGTGCTCATTAGTTGAATGAGTTCACTGAACTGACCGAATTAGAAATCCTAAATGGTATCTTACCGAACTGTCTATCATGGTTTTCTATCATCACGGTTGCATGGTTGGAACTTTGACCTGAGTCACCAAAGATGTCTTGTTGGGTGGAACTTGTGGTTTGACCATTGTCTTCTGGATCACCGTATAGATGGTCCAGTATAGCGATGGATTGGGCACAAGAAAAACCCGATGGAGGCAATTGAGCGGACAACAAGGGATCGTCCACTCTCGGTAAGTGAGAGTGAATGTCCTATGGGATAGTATTTTAAATCCCTGGCTAGGGTAGATAGGATAATTGGAAAAGAAGTTTTCCAATTGATCCAATTCCGAGTACAGGATCCTATAGAGTCGGTACACTAAGGAGTTGACAGTCGATGCCGTACTCCTTTCCGACCGGGACATTGAATGGATGAGGGTTTACATCCATGCGATAACTGATGATGGAAAGGCTCAATGGAGATGAGATTATCCCCATAGCTATTTGGGATCATGGGATGTGGCTTGTACCCTTCATGATCGGTAAGCCGATTAATCTGTTATCGAATAATGGATTTAATTAAATTAAATAGAATTGTTCTATTTTTATTTAGGCCTCAACAAAATATGCTATTGGGCCTAGTGGGTCACACACAAAAGGACTTATCCATAAATAAAGGGGCAAAGACGTAATTCATGGAAATTTTGAGTTTTTATGAAAAATTCCATAATTGTTTATAAATACTAATGGTTTCAGCCAAACCCAATCAAGCCAAGGGTGAAAACCACATCCTTAGCCTTCTCCCTACCTCCTCCTCTTTCTAGAAGGTGTCCATGGTCGATGGAGCTCCGTTCTGGATGAGTTCTCGAGCCCGGCGCGAAGGGAGAACCTGCTGTGGATGAAGTTCGTGTGGATACTGCTGTAAACCGGACACTTGAACGGTTTGAAGAGCTTGAGAAGCTCATCTCATTCCTCTCCATGAGATAATATGAATCCCTATCAGGTATATTCGAACCCGATTTGATCGGTTTTCGGTTTTCGTCGTTCGGTTTCTATTAAGACATATTCTAAAGGAACCCATAGGAATCGTCGCTTCCGCTGCACCATATTTGTATGGACGATTCCTTAAAAAATCCTCGTCCATCCAATGTCCCAGTCGGAAAGGAGTACGACATCGACTGTCAACTCCTTAGTGTACCGACTCTATAGGATTCTGTACTCGAAATTGTATCAATTGAAAAACTCCTTTTCCAATTATCCTATCTACCCTGGCCAGAGATTTAGAGTACTATCCCATAGGACATTCACTCTCACTTACCGAGAGTGGACGATTCCTTGTTGTCCGCTCAATTCCCTCCATCAGGTTTTCCTTGTGCCCGATCCATCGCTATACTGGACCATCTATACGGTGATACATAAGACAATGGTCAAAGCATAAGTTCCACCAAACAAGACATCTTTGGCGACTCAGGTCAAAAAGTCCAACCATGCAACCGTAATGATAGAAAACCCTGATAGACAGTTCGGTAAGATACCATTCAGGATTTCTAATTCAGTCAGTTCAGTGAACTCATTCAACTAATGAGCACCTGTATGTGTATCTCAGTGTCTACACATTAATGACCAATGAGATCGGTCATCCTCATCACATGAGAAGACATCACATACACTAGTCTATCTAGATTCTTGATGTCCCGTCTCAAGTATTCTATGACTAGGAACATTTAGATCAATTACCTCTTGATGATCAATTTCATTATCATGATCTCATCATGATTTAATCATCATTGTATTTGATCAAGGACTTCATTATGATATTTGCATCTAATAACAGCTTATAATGAAGATTTGCCTAATTAATTGAATGAGATATATCTAGAAATGTCGAATCATATCATATATGATTGGCTTGTAGGGCATACATTTCTATCAATCTCCCACTTGCACTAAAGCCAATCACCTATCTGGCTGATCTGTATTAGCTTAAGGTGAAGCTTAAACACTATTTGAGTAACTGCTTCAGTTTAGTGGATCTGCAATGTTATTAACGGTAGATACTCTATCTTTAATTATATCTTTATAAGCTACAATCTCTCTGATTGTATGGTATCGCCACAGAAGTTCTAAACTTCTGATGAGACATCGGCTCTTCCCCGTTGTTTTCTCAAAAACAATGGTACACTGTTAAAGAAAACTGGGATATTCCCATACCTTAGATGAGAATCTTCATCTAGACTACTTCTAATCATCTCCAATCTATTCTTTAGTGATTCATTTATTTCTTATGGATACTATACTCTTAGTTGGATCTATTCAGTTCTAAACTTGATTAGAATAGATAAAGTTTATATCGGATTTTATTGTCTCTTCCCATTTATGAATCAATATCTCATATTGGTTCTATATAGATCTTAGGATCAATATTCTTATTATCTTATGCCTCATTTCATTTATCAAAGATATGTCTCACATATCTCTTAGGTTGAATGGACACAAGTAAGGACCTATGAATTGTCCTTGTGTAATTGTTAACTAGTAATTTAATAGAAGTGTTATTGGGTTGTGAGACTGGAACATCTTTCATATATACCTTGCTTCCACCATCTTTTCCTTTAGAAATATAGTGAGCTGAGCAACACATACCCTTATTCATAAAGGTAGTATATTAATATCCAGAAGTTTCCTTAGGATATCCCACAAACCAACACTTCAGAATTTTATATTCCAACTTGTTAGAGTTATACTTTTTCATCAGATCGGACATTCCGAAACCTTAACTTGCTTAAGGTAAGTTTTAACCCCTTTTCTATATCCTATATGGAAGAATCAGAACAGACTTAGAAAGTACCTCTTAAGATCAAGTGGTTATAATAAGTACTTAGCCAAAATTAGACAAAGAGGAATTTTGCAAAGTTTGTCATTATTCATATTATGTCCTACCTAATATGACTTCTCATTTTAGCTACTTAATTAAGATAAAATGTGTAAAGAGGTGTCCATTAGATTCTATTATCTTTCAATTATACGCGAATTATGTACTTAAGTATTCCCCTCCTTGATCTAATCAAAGAGTTTTAATACTCTTTCCATTAGTATCTCTACTTCATTCTTAATCTCAGATAATTTCTTAAAGATTTTAGATTTGTACATCATAAAGTACATGTATCCATACCTAGAGACATCATTTTTGAAAGAAGTAGAAATATTCTTCTTTAGCCTTAATAGATATGGGCTAACATACATCTAGATACACGAGTTCTAACAACTCATTAACCCATTATCCATGTCTACATAAAGCTAAAGTGTAGATTAATCTAAATCAACCCATTTCCTCTTAAGAGGAATATTCACACATAACATGAGAGCTAACATATCAAATATGATTAAACAATTCATTAAGCTCCCACTGGCAAACACTTTGCCATTCAATCTATTAGAACATCTATCAATTCCATAGCTTAGAATAAATCAACATTTATTTAAGTAGGAAATCATATAATGTTCTTGTAGAAGGATATAATAGTAATATTAATTATTAAGACATCTCCATAAGGCTATTAAAGAATTGCACCTCCCACTAATAATGATGTAACTTTTACACCATTTGATGCATCCATAGTATCTAATATTATGATATACACGTATAGTATCTAATACTATTAAGTGTACTTGCTCTTCCACTTATCATCATCATGATTGTGTAAGAATCCTATCTTATTCTGACTTTATTATCTTGATCAACTTCTTTTACTATTAACTATCTCCTATTTCTATCTAATGATGTTACTTCTTTCTATTGGTCTCACCAACAAAAAGTAATTAAGATGAATTGTTGTTCTAACTTGCCCATAGTTAGCTCATCAATATGAGCCATGATGGATCTCATATCCATCTATCTATGTTGTCTTTATAATTTATGTCTCATAAAGACTAACATCTAGTTTAAGGCAAACAATGCATCTTGTCTATGAGACAAGATCTTATCTATTTTTTTTTCACATCATTATAAAATTTAGGACACCTACTTCTTAAGTAGGATAGTTAATTGGTTAACTATGAGAACAATTTTCTTAGTTCTAAACCGATCTAAGTAGTGTGAGCAATTAAGCTATTAAGCAATTAAGGTGGTTTATTATCGTATTCTACAATTGAGATATAATTTTATCAATATAACATTGCAGACATTCATTAAAATTAAGATATGGTCTTTCATCCTAATTTATGCTCTCACTAGTTATCAATGAATTTGCATAACCCTTATTATGCAAAGACGAGATATCACAATGAAATCCTAGTGGGGACTCAGACCCTATTAACCTTATGGTGATGACCTTGTGGTAGCACAATAAATCACCCAATACTTAATAGGTAGGCAACTATTGCCAGTTGCAACTCTTGCAACTCTTAGTTATTTAGCCTCTAGAGTTATGACCTTGTGGTAGCATAACAAGCCATATACTCTATTTAGGTCAAACCCGCTTGTTACGTTATGAGAATGGATTCTTCACACAGCCCTTGTGGTAGCACAACAAAGTCATGCAAATGATCCACCCCAAGGTTCGGCAAATACCTTAGCCATGATCACCAATCCCTTGCTGAATGAGTCTTGTGGTAGCACAACAAACTCATCTATTCTAAGATTGGCGACAAGACCATAACAACGAAATGCTACGTGAGTTATTCTTAATGTCACACATTTATCAACTTAATTATGACAAGGAGGGATTTTATTTTAGTCTAATCAATAATATGTGCTAAGTATATATAATACCTTTGAAATATCATATATCTAAGGTATAAAAGATAGCACACAACCACATATCAAATATGCACAAAATCAGGTGATCATGGACTTAACCCTAAGCATGCACCTAAGGCACCCCTATAGGTGCAAATCCTTGCTTCAGATGCTTGAGTTGGGATGCTCCCAGTTCAGAAGGGTGCTTCTCCAAGTGGTCCCGCTCTCCAACCTTCCAGGAACCGGCTTCTAACTCTTACAAGCAGCTTAAGGGTACGCAGACCCACAAATGTACATAACTGAATAAGAAACCTTGGTTTTAACCAAGGGGAGTACATTAATGGAGGGAGGTAGAATGTACAATCAGATTGTATAGAGAGAGGAGGCACACGCAGGCCCCATTTAATAACGTAATCAACACAATTAAAAGCAATCACAAGCCAAGCACAATTAAGTCCATGATCACTTCCATACACACTAACATTCATCACATGAACATAAAGCTTAGGTCATGCTCCAACCCTATGGCTTGTTAAGGTTTGGCTTCATAAGCGATTTATTCATAGAAGATGAGTTTTCTAAAAAATCTAAAACTTCAATAAAATTATGCCCATGCCCTTATACTATTAACCAGGTCTAATGTGTGTGACCCACTAAAATCAATAGTCAATTTAGTTGAAGCCTTAATTAATTTAAAAGAACAATTCTTTTAAATTAATTCAAAACTGTTATCAGATAACATTTTTTACAACTTTCTGATTATAAAGAGTATAAGTCACATCCTATTATCCCAAATAACTTTGGAGAGTTTAAGAATATTCATTGAGCCTTTACATCATCAATTATCACACAAATTTAAATTCTTGTCCATACAATATCTCGGTCGGTTAGGGGTTTGACACTGACTATCACCCCCTGAATATTTTGATTCTATGAGATCATGAACTTGTGTTTCAGATGAATTGGAAAACTCTTTTTCGAATTATCTTAAGTACCATAGCTAAGGATTTAGAATACTATCCCATATGACATTCTCTCTGTCTGTCTGTCTGTCTGTCTGTCTCTCCTATTGAGAGTAAACGATCCTTTTTTGTCCGTTCAATTATCTCCACTGGTTTCTCTTGCACCTAATACATCAACTACACTAGACCATCAAAATGGTGATCCATAAATCAATAATCAAAGTACAAGATATATCTGATAAAATAACTGTAGACACGTAATTTTGGCCCAGTTGGAGAGTTTAAATTCCTATTTTCATAGAGAATATTTAAAGCAAATCGTGTTTTCCGGACGGATCAAGTTTCTGGCACATTCCGAAGGGGATCGATAGAGCAATCGGCCGGACCAGATACCCTATATGTAGGGCACCTGGCACCCTATATACAGGGCACCAGGCGATTTGACCCTCCGCAGTGACTTGTCTTGTCGACCTGACAGATCTCATGATGCTGGCGCCCCATATACAGGGCGCTATACCGCGTGGCACTGCTTTTCAGAAATGGCCAAAGTGCCATCTTTTAAGCTATAAATAGACCTCCATTTGGAGCTTGGAGGGGGTTCCAAGTACGTAACACCTTAGAGCCCATCCAAGACTACGTTTCAAAGCCATTCTCATCTCCCATAGCCTTTCAAACCAATCCAAAATCGTACACCAAAAACCCGAAAAACCCTCTGTTTCTGCCACCCAGAAACATGTTTTTTCTCCAACTTTGAGAGCTTCTATCCGTCTCTCCTCTTACATCCAGCATCCAAACCACCTTTCATTAGCTTCATTTGCATATTTTTTTACAAGGAGGAGCCCCTACTTCGTCCTGGAAGCCGCCCAGCACTCTGGAGCGACATTGCGAAGAGGGGAATAAAATCTGTTCGGGCCAGACTTAGTGCCCCGTATACAGGGCGCTTTGACCTTGGTCAACGCGCCCCATAAGGGGGGCACCTGCTGCTAGCGCCCTATATATAGGGCACCAGCAGGGGCAGAAGCTCGTTTTGCCATTTTCGGAGTCCGATCACCCGTTTGATCGAGTTGTTATCTCCCTTTTTCATCTTAACATCGTTCATCATGTTATTTAGCATGCATTTGACATTTTGCATCTCATATATGTTGAAAAATCTACCAAAAATAGGGGTTGCATATTTTCTTTTAAAAAAAAAGTCTAAGTTCTCCTCTAAAGCATCTTTAGTTGAAATTAATGCTTGCTTTCACCCTTGCTTAACTTGACATCATTGCCTTGCTTACTCGTCTTCCAATACTTTCTTGATCATTGCATGCTTTTATTTTCTTCTTGTTTGCTTCTCACTCCTTGATATCTCACTTGCATTTAGTTTGCATTGGAGTTCTTTCAACTCCTTTAGGTCATCCGAGAAGGGAGATTCTCTCCTCCCAAAGCCCTACACATCCAAACACCCCTCTTGGTGGTTGCCAACTTCTCCTCCGGGGATTCACTCTCGGAAGGACCGGGTAGCTTCCATCAAGACCTCCATAAGTCCCCAGACGTGAAAGATTCCCTCTTCACTGATCGGGCTAGTTGTACCATTTTATCCCAAAACCCGGAGTACCTACTACCTATCGTTGTGAAAAGAGTGACAACCTTAGAGTGCTCGGCGTTGTGAGAGCATAGGGTCCTACCAATTTATTTGAGTGGACATTATTTCTCTTAACAAGCCACTAATTTAAGGTTGAAACACAAAAAAATTGCGGTAATCATTCTAAGTATGTGACATCACTTGTTTGCAAATCGAAATTGAAAACGAAAACCAAAAATTTGAAAACAATTAACAAAAACCCAAAAGAAATCTTTGTTTGAGGTTAATTTGCTTGATAACCTATTTGTTCAAACAAGAATCAAAAACTGAAAAAAGAAGAAAATTTTTAAAACTAAAAGGGATTCTTGTGTTTTTCGTCACATTTCCTTTCTATTTATGAACTTGAGATCAGGGCGAGTCATTGAGATGACGGACCAAGGATACGAACCGTTGCAGTTGGAGTATGACCAATCCTATCCCCACCCGGATGCCGTATGTGCCGTTAATGAACCCGAGATGCTCCCTGAAACCAGTTCACCCCGACCCCACCTAGATTCTCTGTGGGAGGCGTTCGCTCATGCCGACCCAACTCACTACAAGACATTGAGGCCATCCTGAAGGGAAAATCTCCTATCAATCACACCCATGTCGAAGGTGGTCACCACACTTCTACCACCCAGTTAGCAACTGACCAACCCGGTGCACCAGTACCGGGCCATTCTCACAATGGACCCTTGATTCCAAACTCACCCCATCCGGTGGCCATCTTGAATCACCCGGACCCAAACAACACCACACCACTTAGGCCACCGGTCTATTCTTCCGCACATTTCAATCAAGCACGTCCTCAAGTGCACCACCCGATATACCCTCCTTGCCCAGCCGCTTCCGCCTATCCGATGGCCATGCAGACAAATCAAGCATCTATCCTCCCCTCTCCTCTTGTCTGAGAATCCTCCGTTGATCAAACTATGCTTAACAAAATCAATAGGATGGATGAACAATATCGAGAGTTCAAGCGATTGATCGACACACGAGCTCTCCCCGAGATATCCCTTCCCTCTCTCCCCGTGTTCCATCTTCCTCCTTCTGAAATGCCCATTTACCGCCGATATAATGGAAATGGGAACCCTTTCATTCACATCAAATATTTTCTCTATGAGTCTGTCATGTGGCAAAATGATCCGAAGGCCCTTGCATACCTATTTAGGAGATCATTACAGGGCTCCGCGTTGGAATGGTTTTATTCACTTGACCCCTTGGAAGCTAGCAAATTTGATACCGTTAAAGCAAAGTTCTTGCAAAGATACCAAGATCGAGTTGGTCTTACCTATTCGATCACAGATCTTATGGCCGAAAAGATGAGAAACGATAAGGATTTTATAAGATATGCTGATAGATGGAGGGCAATGGCAGAAAGGCTGATGAATGCACTGTCAGAATCAGAACAAGTCAAGATGATTATCACCAACGCCACTCCGGCTCTGAAAAATGTATTGGCATTACATCACCCTGTCACAATGAGTGAACTCTATGAGAGAGAACGGTACATCCAAACCCAACTCCGAGATTCTCCAATCATGAACCTCTTCGACCATAGGCCCCGAATCACCAAAAAGACAACCACCACCACCGCTGGGCCCGTGACCGAAGGCGTGGTAACCAATGAACATGTCAATATCGCAGGGAACCCGCCCAACAACCACCAACAGCAGTACAGAAACCCCCAGTACAGACCCCGCCAAACCCAACCAGCACCTCGCCCTCAGATCCAACCCCAACCTTTCCGCCACCAAACACCAAACCAGTATCCCCAACAACCAATGCAGACACCAGTCCCCCAGCAACCCCGGCAACAGGCCGTACAAACCTTTGCACCTCAACCGCCCCGCCAACCAACCACCTATAACCAGGCACCTCCCCCCGCCACCTACGTGCCACGAAGAGCAGGGCCTAGAAGAAACCATTACCCGCTGTTACCGTACTCTCACACAAACATTTTTAACGCTCTTATGGCGGCAGGGCAGATTTCATTGCCAAGAGAAAAGCTAGAATGGCCGCAAAATGCCAACACAGACAAATATTGTTTGTACCACAGATACCCGGGGCATACAGTGGAGAATTGCTTTAAATTTAAAGATTATATCCATGACCTCCACGAGAAGGGAAGTATTGACTGGGGTCAAATGGGCGAGTACATCAAGGCAGTAAAGAACCAACCTCAGCAACAGCAACAGGCACCAGTCCAACAACAGCAACAGGAATCCGGCCTGGGGATTATTCAGAACCCGCTACCCGCGCATGCACCCGCAACAGCACCAGAAAACCAGAGGGTTAATCCTATTCTAACCTCCACCGATGAACCTCGCGATATAGGCCAAAATTGGCAAATTGAGGGACCAACTTCTTTCATGAACATTAACCCTCTAAACCACGTTAACCGAACCGTTCACTCCATACCGCAAGCTATCCCCACCAGAAGAAGCCAACAACCAATTATCTGATAGAAATGTATGCCCTACAAGCCAATCATATACGATATGATTCGACATTTCTAGGAATATCTCATTCAATTAAATAGGAAAAACTTCGTTATTAGCTTTTATTAGAAGCGTAAATTGTAATGAAGTCCTTAATCACATGCAATGATGATTGAATCATGATGAGATCATGATAATGAGATCGATCATCTACAGGTATGTGATCTAAATGTTCCTAGTCATAGGATCCTTGAGACAGGACATCAAGAATCCGGATAGACTACTGTGTGTGATGTCTTTTCATATGATGAGAATGACCGATCTCATTGGTCATCAGTGTGGGGACACTGAGATACACACACAGGTGCTCATTAGTGGAATGAGTTCACTGAACTGACCAATTTAGGAAAACCTGATCGGTATCTTACCGAACTGTCTATCAGGTTATTTTTACATCTCAATAGCACGGTTGAATCTTTGACCTGAGTCACCAAAAATGTCTTGCCAGGCGTACTATGTACTTTGACTATTGACTGATGGATCACTTAGTATTGTGGTCCTATATAGTTAATGGATTGGGTATATGGGAAACCTTGTGGAGGCAATTGAGCGGACAATAGGGGATCGTTCACTCTCGGCAGGAGAGAGAGAATGTCCTATGGATAGTACTCTAAATCCTTGGCCAAGGTAGATAGGATAATTGGAAAAGGAGTTTTCCAGTTGATTCATTCATGAGTACAAGATTTCATAGTGTTGGAATACTTAGGGGTTGATAGTCAGTGCCGAACCCCTGACCGACCGAGACATTGTATGAACGAGGATTTAAATCTGTGTGGTAATTGATGATGGAAAGGCTCAATGGATGTTATTTAACTCCCCACAGTCATTTGGGATCATAGGATGTGGCTTGTACCCTTTATGATCAGAAAGCCGTAAAAAATGTTATCGGATAACGGTTTTTATTTAATTTAAAGGAATTGTTCTTTTAAATTAATTAAGGCTTCAACCAAATTGACTATTGGGCCTAGTGGGTCACACACAATAGATCTGGTCAATAAGATGAGGGCATGGACGCAATTTCATAGAAGTTTTGGGTTTTTGTGAAAAATTTCCTCTTATATATATAAATGGCTTATGAAGCCAAACCCTAACAGCCATAGGGCTGGAGCACGTCCCAAGCCTCCTCTCTCCCTCCTCTCTCCTCTAGAAGGTGATCTCCCATGGTCAAGCTTGGATCTGGGAGGTTTCTGGAGGCCCGAAGGAAGAGAGAACTCGTCTATTGAAGCAGATCGTGTGGATACCGCTAGAGACCGGACGAGGAATGTCCTCTCTTCATCCATGATGAGGGATTTGAGAAATCCCATGAGGTACTCTCTTTCTACTTCATATTCGGTTCCCGGTTTTACTCTTTCGGCATCGATCAAGGCAAAGATCATGGTTTTATGGAATCAAAATTTTTCCGCTGTCATATATTGATTCCTTACATTATCCGCACTCTATCACAGCCAACCATAACGCCACCAGCCGTACAACTCCAACCGGGAATGACCTTGATCCGCCTGGTCGAGCCTCCGCAAATACCATCGCCATTAGGACCCATCATCGTACCACCTCATACAACCATGCCACCACAACCTACCCGCATCCCTACAACCCGGACCATCATCACTACACCCCTACCTAGGCCTCCCATCATCCGACCTAACCCTCCGTCTACCTCCGCTACACCAACCATAGCCCCTCAGCTCGCCACGGTGCTTAGAAACGGGCGCATGTTTCAAAGAATTTTCCCCCAGACCGGTCAACTAGGACGGTCACAAGAAGAAGAAGAAGAGCACCTAGAAGAATCAGTGCCAGGGACGTCCTATGATTTGCTGAAGCACCTTGAAAAAACCCCTGCGCGGATTTCCATTCTGGAGCTGATCAAAAGGTCCAAAGATCATCAAGAAGTTCTTCAACAATACTTACAAAGAGTGATGGTCAATGAAACCCTTCCCCCCGAGAAGATTGCATCAGTCTTGACCCCGAAAAGTGAACACCTCGCTCTCACTTTCACCAAAGAAGAGTTGGTCGAACCAGAATCAAGAAAATATGCACTTTGTATCACTGTCAGTATTAACGAAACAGATGTTGAGTCTTGTCTAGTCGATACCGGTGCATCCATCAATGTCTTGCCACCAGAAACACTACAGTTGTGTGGAATCCCAGAAGAGGATATTCGGCCATCACAAATCACTGTAACAGCATATGACAATTCCAAGAGGCCCGCCCATGGCATGGTCACACTTGAAGTCAAACTCGGACCCCGAATTGTCACTGTCGACTTCCACATCTTGGATATGGACCCAACTTACAAAGCTATCTTGGGAAGGCCTTACCTTGAGGCATTAGAGGCCGTGGCTTCAACCAATCACCAATGCATTAAATTTCCCTTCAAAGGACAAGTCGTCAAGGTGGTAAGTATGCCTGTGGATTGCCTAAGTATTCTCCCTACTGGCTTGCCAAATCAACCGGTCTTCACAATCCTCGATCTGCCGAGGGATGGAAGGCAGTCCAGGCAAGTTTGGAGAAAGAAGAAGGATGACAACAAAACCCTTGGGTGGCGTATGATGGAGAATCTGGGATATCAAGAAGGTCGAGGGTTGGGGAGAGAACTGCAGGGTATCACAAAACCCATCCAGCTGGTAAAGACAACATCAAGGAACGGGATAGGGTATGATGGGACGTGTGATAATGGCCAAAAGACCGGCCAAAAATACTTCCGGGGGTGTTTGCACAAGTTCTTTGATAAAAGAGAAACAATATAGATGATCGAAGAATAAGAACCGCAAGAACAAGCAAAGAGGAAGAAGATGGACAACCTAGAGGATGAGCCGTATCTCAACGTATCATGGTTATTCTCTGAAGAAGGATCAAGTGACGAATCATTCCGCAACGAGCCTTCTAGCAGGAAGAATCCGGGGTATTCACCCCATGTCGTCTCCTCAGACCCATTTCCAATAAGCTCACCATCAGGTCCACCAGATAACAAAGACGGGTGCTCTCTTTACCCATCTTTGCTTGATTTGTTCCCTTCTCTGTCAATATCTCAACCCACGTTGGAAATTACAACCAACCAAACCCCTTCTGTGTTCATGTTTAGTACTTCTCAAAAAGATAAAAAAAACGTCCTCTTCTCAACCCAAGTTTCATTCGAAGAAACATCCCAACTCGCTCAGAAGGGTGATCCAAGTCAAGAGGCCACCCGGTCTCTAATCGATCTCCTTTGCCCTTCATCAATAAACTCCACTCCATCCACCTCTTCTTCCTCTCCTTATTTACCTTCTTCTTCTTTAGGTTTAGTTTCCAGTAAAAGCAAAACAAAAACGAGAAGTAGGAGAGTTCCAGAAAGGTACCTGCATCGGTTAGCTCAAAAAAGCTTAGAATGTGCCAAGCTACCGGAGTATCTAGAAAATGCAATTCAGATAGATGAAATTCGATATGAGGAGAAAGACAATATTGATCCAACTTTAGGGGTCTACGAGGTTGTATCGGAAAAGGATCCTGATACTGAGGATGAAGAGGAGGATTTGGCTGATGCTTATGCATCCGGTTTAAGAAGGTTCGAGGAACCATCAGCCACGGTGGACGAACCGACTAAGGAACTTAATCTTGGAACACCAGAAGATCCTAAGAATATCCTCATCAGTGCCAACCTCGCCCCTTTAGAAGAGCAGAACCTAATGGGGGTGTTACAAGAATACAAAGACACATTCGCTTGGACATACGAAGATATGCCGGGTTAGATAAGTCATTGGTAGAGCATTGACTGACTTTAAAACCTGAAGCTACCCCGGTCAAGCAAAAGTTAAGAAGATTCCACCCAGACATAGCATTAAAGATGAAGGAAGAGGTCGATAAGTTACACCAAGCAAAATTCATTAGAGTCGTCCTCTATCCACAGTGGGTGGCAAATATAGTCCCAGTCATGAAGAAGGATGGAAATGTTCGAATTTGCATTGACTTCAGGGACTTAAACCGAGCATGTCCAAAAGATGATTTCCCCCTTCCTCATATCGATGTTCTTGTTGACAACACAGTTGGATACGAAACCCTATCATTCATGGATGGATACTCGGGGTATAATCAAATCCGGTTAGCCGAAGAGGATCAAGAGAAGACCTCGTTCACTACACCTTGGGGAACCTATTGCTACGTCGTCATGCCCTTCGGATTAAAGAATGCCGGAGCAACTTATCAATGGGCCATGGTGGCAATATTTCATGATATGATGCATAAATTTGTAGAGGTGTACGTGGATGATTTAGTGGTCAAATTTCGAACGCAAGATAAGCATGCTGAGGTGTTGAAAAGGGTTTTGCAATGAGCCAGGGAATATAAGCTCAAGATGAACCCCAAGAAGGGTGTGTTTGGAGTATCATCTGGAAAGTTACTTGGGTTCATTGTCAGCAAAAGAGGCATCGAAATCGATCCCAACAAGGCCAAAGCCATTATTGACATGCCTCCACCAAAGAGTCTAAAAGAGCTGAGAGGATTGATTGGTAGGCTACAGTTTGTTCGCCGGTTTATCTCACAACACTCTCAAAGGTGCAAACCTTTCTATGAGTTAACCAAGGCGAAGGCCGAATTTAGATGGGATTCGAGATGTCAAGAGGCATTCGATGGTTTAAAGAAATATTTGTCAAGCCCACCTGTGCTCAAACCTCCGGTTCCTGGCAAACCCTTGATCTTATACATCTCGGTCTTGGAAGGATCTCTGGGAGCAGTATTGACACAATTAGATGATGAAAGGAAAGAGCGAGCAGCATACTATCTATCCAAAATCTTTGATCCTTGTGAATAGAAGTATACAACCATGGAGAAAACCTGTGCCGCCCTGGTTTGGGTGGTCCAGAAACTTAAACACTACTTTCTGGCCCACGAGATTAATCTCATTGCTCGCATGAATCCCATCAAATTTCTTCTTGAAAAATATGTCCTGACTGACCGTTTGGCACGCTGGCAGAGCTTTCTCTCCCAATTTGACATCACCTACACCCAACAGAAGGCAATCAAGGGCTACGCAATTGCCGAATACCTTGCCCATCATCCTATCCCAATCTTTGACCCTATCCAATCAGAATTTCCCGATGAAGAATTGATGTCCATTCGATCTTCCAATCTATGGACTTTGTATTTCGACAGGGCATTAAACTCCCAGGGTAGAGGGATAGGGATTTTTCTTCTATCACCCGAAGGTGTCACCATTCCACAGGCTTTTCAGCTTCATTTTCCAGAAACAAACAATATAGCTGAGTATGAAGCCTTGTTGGCCGGATTGGAGGCCGCTCACTTCTATGGTGTCACTAAACTAAGGGTAATCGGTGATAGTCAGTTGATTCTCCACCAAGTACTGGCCAAATACCGCACATCTCATCCCGGGCTCAGACCATACCAAGAACTCACCACCTATTACATCAAGCTATTCTCCAAACTCGAATTCATTCACGTTCCTCGTGCTCAAAATATTCTTGCCGATGCTCTCGCCTCTCTGGCATCTTCACTATCTGTCTCGCTAGGCAGGCAAGTTAGGACGATCTATGTCCGCCGATGTACCATTCCGGCAGTGGAGGATGCACGATTCTTGAGGGTTAAAGAAAAATTTGAAAGGAAAGAGTACATTGAGCAAAAAGAGGAAGTATCTCTGATTGATTTGGAGGAATTAGAAGAGGGTGAGAAACCATGGTATCATGAGATTGCGAATTACTGTCAGGATCAGACATATCCACCGGGATCAACTGCCGAAGAGAAAAGAGCCATAAGAAGGGTCTCCCAGAGATACACCATCTTAGGTGGAGTACTTTACAAAAGGAGCTTGGCTGGTGTTCTATTAAGATGCGTAGATGAAGAAGAGGCTGAATTGGTGCTTAAAGAAGCACACTCCGGAGTATGTGGAGGCCATGTAAATGCTCAAGCCCTCGCCAAGAAGATCATCAGGCAAGGGTACTACTGGCCTACTCTGGAAGAAGACTGCTCGATCTTTGTCCGGCACTGTCATCAATGTCAACTTCACGCCAACAATATTCACTCTCTCGCATCTTCCCTTCACCCGATTCACGCCCCATGGCCCTTCGCTATGTGGGCTTTTGATGTTATCGGACCCCTCGGTGACCCAAACTCCACAAACAAAACCAAATCCTCCATCCTAACTGCAACGGAGTACTTCACCAAGTGGGCGGAAGCAGAAGCATACGTGGAAATCAAGGCATCAACGATACCGCACCTTCATCAAACGCAACATCATTGTCGAGTTCGGGATCCCGGCGACATCATCACCGACAATGGACCGCAATTCATCTCCCAGGAGCTGCGTGACCTTTGCAACAGGTATTGCATCAGATTGCATCATTCATCTCCATATTATCCTGAAGGCAACGGTCAAGCAGAAGCCACCAATAAAACCCTGATAAAAATCATTAAGAAGACTTGTAAGTCTAGCAAGTTCGCAGACTGGCCAGATAAGTTAGTTGATGCTCTATGGGCCTACCGCACCTCTATTTGAACCCCAACAGGTCAGACCCCCTATGCCTTGGCATTTGGGATGGAGGCGGTAGTTCCATACGAAGTAATCATTCCTTCCCTCCGAGTCCAGATCGATCGAGATATCCCGATGGATGAACGCCGAGATTCTCTTCTCGCGCAACTCGAATTCTTGGACGAAAGGAGACTAGCCGCTGCCGAACATGCTAGATTTTACCAAAATAGACTTAAAAGATTTTATCAGAAGAGGGTGGTGGAGAGAAAATTTGAAATCAGTGAGGTTGTGCTTAAAATAATATTCGTTAAGACGGGCGGTCTCTGCTCCAAACTTCAACCTAATTGGGAGGGTTCATATGTTATTTCGGCTGTTTATCCCGGTAATTCATATAAGCTGACTAATGCAGAAGGAGAAGAGCTAGCTCATCCCTGGAATGGTGTATACCTCAAAAAATATTTCCCTTAGAACAAAAATCACAAAAAAATCTATAAAATCCAAAAGTGTGAAGAATAATGACAACATCTAACGCTTGCTTGCTCGGTGCACCAACTTGTCATTTAGGGAAATAAGGATAGGCATCATACTGCACACACTACACGCCTAGTTTTGAGATCCGATGATCGGAAGTCAGAGAGAAAGCTAGGCAACGCTTGGCAAAAGAAGGTCAACCTAACCCCATTCTCTTCTCGTTTCGGTCCAGAATAGATGAAAGGGGTTAGAATGAGGAGTATCGAAAGTGCCCATTGCCTTAGTTGGAAAATGCCTCTGAAGGTCTGACTTCTTAAAAAGAAGAAAAAGGTGCCAAAAGATGGGCAATGACCCCTCAGGTCGGCAAAAGAATAGACATGTCTGAATGTGTACCAACAAAAGCCCAAAAAAGAGAAAAATGCTCCAAAAGATGGGCAATGAACCCCTCAAGTCAAAATCAAGCAAAATAAAAAAGACCTGTTTGAATGTGGGCCATCAAATAAAAGGGCTAGAAGGAAGGACCCAAGGATGTCAAATCCCAAACGGGAAAAGCGGGCACTAGTAGAGAAACAAATTCGACACCCCCGAATCCTATTAAGGACTTACCACCAATCCTCTTCCCTCTTTAACCTTGCGGGTAAGGTTGACCGACTGGATCCAAGAAGAGCCATAGCCTATCAAGGGCGGAAGGTCAGAAGATCTCGGACTAGGCACTTTCTTACACGTGATGCCTACTCTTAACCCTTAGGTAACAATGAAAGGCACCTACGGCAAGCAAAGCAAAGGATGAGATAATCGTGTCCCTCACACCAAACAAAAAATCAAATACTTCAAAAAGTACCAAACAAATCTATAAAGTTAAAAATCCTAAAAAGAGAATATTCAAAACACCAAAAAATCGTAAAAGTTCCAAAACACCAAAAACATCATAAAACCATCAAAAACCAAACAAATCAAAAAATCCCAAAACACCTAAAAATTTGCTTCCTAAATTGACTAGTTGCCTTTGCATTCATATTTAATTTCAGTCTTGCATGTTTCCTTTTGTGCATACTTATATTTTTCCGTTATTTTACCTTGATTAGGCCTATGTCCCTTGACAAAAGATCAAGGCAACTTTGCCTTCTCTTTGTAAGGGACTAAGGCAAAATAAAGTTCTAATATCTTCTCTCGAGTGGATGCAGGAACAGGAGAATGCATGCCAGCTTCATATCCCCAGACACTAGAGGAAGCAAAAACAACAAAAAAATCAAAAATTGAAAAAACAAAAGTGGACTACCCGGACCCCTATTAGGACTTGCATTTAGTATTGCATTTATCAAAATAAATAATATTTGAGATGTTGAAGACCTCAAGTCTAGAGAGGGCTAAGCCTGATAACCCCTTCAAAAAAATCAGTGAGGGCTCAGTCATTCCCTAGGCTTGCGGATAGGCCAAAGTTGAATATGCGGGGATGACGGTTTCCTTACGGATGTCCTGACCCGTTATGTTCAACCTATATCTTCAACTATTTTCTTATACTTAGTTGTATTTCTTTAAACCCAACATGCATCATTTCATACATGCATCATCCCACCACAACCATTTCCTGCTTCCTAATCCTGCCATAACCTCCTTCCAGTCCCATTATGAACATTTTAAAAAGATGGTCTTTTATAGCCCCTAGAGGAGGTCTTGATTTTTCGCAGAATCGGTTTCAAACATATTTTAACAATGATTTCATCAAAACAAGAAGTTTTTCCATGTCGAACTGAACCGGTATTGTTGAGTAAGACCTGATGAATTTGAAGAACCCTATCTTGGTTGATTACTAGTTTCAGCTTTACTTTTTCGCAATTTACTTTCTACCGAGTCCAGCACACCATGCAGTTCGGGTCCTGGCCGGTGACAGTTCTCCCCCACGTGGGATTTTAGTTATAGTTTTCCGTGCAATCAATCAACCAAAGGGAAGGTTCCGATAAGACAAAAGGCAACCTCGGAGTCCGGTAAAGTTTCATTCCACTCAACTAGGCTAAGGAAGGCGTGTCTAAATTTACACCTTGGCGTCACCTTTTCAGTCCATTACCACTTCATTCCGCTACACCTCACTACGTTTCACTACATTCGCCTACGCTACATTCGTGTCATTCCCCTACAAAGCCGACGCCAAGGCGAGGCAAGCTGTAGATACGTAATTTTGGCCCAGTTGGAGAGTTTAAATTCTTGTTTTCAAGGAGAATATTTAAAGCAAATCACGTTTTCCGGACGGATCATGTTTCTGGAACATTCCGAAGGGGATCGATAGAGCAATCGGCCGGACCAGATACCCTGTATGTAGGGCACCTGGCACCCTACATACAGGGCACCTGGCGCCCTACATACAGGGCACCTGGCGCCCTACATACAGGGCACCAGGCGCCCTATATACAGGGCGTCTGGCACCAAATCAAATCGCTCGAACGGCTGATTTGACCCCCCACAGTGACTCGTCTTGTCGACCTGACAGACCTCGTGATGCTGGCGCCCCATATACAGGGCGCTATGCCGCGTGGCACTGCTTTTCGGAAATGGCCAAAGTGCCCTCTTTTGAGCTATAAATAGACCTCCATTTGGAGCTTGGAGGGGGTTCCAAGTTCGTAACACCTTAGAGCCCATCCAAGACTACGTTTCAAAGCCATTCTCATCTCCCATAGCCTTTCAAACCAATCCAAAATCGTCCACCAAAAACCCGAAAAACCCTCTGTTTCTGCCACCCAGAAACATGTGTTTCTCCATCTTTAAGAGCTTCTATCCGTCTCTCCTCTTACATCCAGCATCCAAACCACCTTTCATTAGCTTCATTTGCATATTGTCTACAAGGAGGAGCCCCTACTTCGTCCCGGAAGTAGCCCAGCACTCCGGAGCGGCGTTGCGCAGAGGGGAAGAAAATCTGTTCTGGTCAGACTTAGTGCCCCGTATACAGGGCGCTTTGACCTTGGTCAACGCACCCCATAAGGGGGGCACCTGCTGCTAGCGCCCTATATATAGGGCACCAGCAGGGGCAGAAGCTCGTTTTGCCATTTTCGGAGTCCGATCACCCGTTTGATCGAGTTTTTGTCTCCCTTTTTCATCTTAGCATCGTTCATCATGTTATTTAGCATGCATTTGATCATTTTGCATCTCATATATGTTTAAAAACCTACCAAAATAGGGGTTGGGATTCCGTCCCGATCCGGTTAGTTTATTCCCTTTTGCATGATTCAGAGTCTTGATCAAGCATGATGCTACACTCACGCCAGAGCTAATGATCTTCACTTTTTTTTATGTTTTATGCAGGACATTCTTAGATGAATCGACCGGAGTGAAGCTTCAATCTGATCGTAGGTGAAAGAACTCTTTAAAGCTCTCCTCTCTCGGCCGGCCGAGAAAGGAGAAGTTGGAACCAAACAATCTCCCCCCCTGTTTACATCCCCAAGGTACGACGGTCAAACTCCTTCTAGTCCATTTGCTTAACACCTAATCACACTTTGGAGCCTTCGGCTCCTGGCGACCACACACTTCACCTTCCTTCACACGTACACACTCTCCTTCTCCTCTTCTTCTCTCTCCCTCGCCGACACACGCGCGAGCCGAGCCGGCTCACCCGGGTGCCTACAATAACTTTAGCAACTCAAGTCAAAGATCCATCTGTGCTATCGAGATGTAAAAATAACCTGATAGACAGTTTGGTAAGATACTGATCAAGTTTTTCTAAATTAGTCAGTTCAGTGAACTCATTTCACTAATGAGCACTTATGTGTGTATCTTAGTGTCACCATACTGATGATCGATGAGATTGGTCATACTCATATACATTAGTCTATCTGGATCCTTAATGTCCCATCTCAAAGGGCTTATGATTAAGAATATTTAGATCACATATCTCTAAATGATTATTCTTATTATCATGATCAATCATCACTGCATGTGATCAAAGATGTTATTACGATGTACGCTTTTAATAAGAGTTAGTAATGAAGATTTACCTAATTAATTGAATGATATATTTTTAGAAATGTCCAACATATTATATATGATTGACTCGTAGGACATGCATTTCTATCAATAAGTACAATATCAGACATAGCATATCTTATGAGCTTGGTTAGTTGATACTATGCTAATCCTAATGTAGTATATTGGGAAGCTATTAAGAAGATTGTGAAGTGCCTAAAGGGTACAATACACCACCAGTTAGTTTATCAAACGAAAACATTTGACATACGCTTGGTTACTCCGATGAAGATTTCAGAGGAGATAAATAAGACGAAAAGTCCACTTCAAGACACTTGTTCATCTTTGTGGTGCGACTATTTCTCAGGAAAGAAAAAAATAAGAATGTATGACAAGATACACACAAGAAACTAAGTATATTACTTATAATGTGGCTACTACTTATGCTATTTGAATTAGATGATTTTTAATAAATTTATATTTTAATTTGGTTGATGAGCCAATATGATAATCAAGCCGCCATAAGCTTAATTAATAGTAGAGCTAAAAACTCGAAAAGAAAACATGTAGGAATATAATATCATTATATTTGAGATATTATACAGAAAGAAGAAGAAAAATAAGTTATATCCCCATAAATGATATGATTGCTAATCATTTGACAAGAGAAATGTAGTGACAAATTTCATTAAACATGTAAACTTAATAGGACTAAAAAACATATGAGTCAATGAAATAATTATACGTCCTATAAATAATGAGAATGTATAAGAATACATATGTATCTCGTAGACAGTGAGTACGTGAGAATATATTTACATCTCATAGGCAGTAGAAATGATAAAATTTTTATATATCTCAGATAATGAGATAAAAATATCTATATATCTCACAAATAGTGAGAGGACATAAAAATGTATATGTATTTCATATGTATTTCATATGTATTTCACAAATAATGAGCATGCAAAGAAAAATGTGCATATCATACTTATAGGTGAAATATATTTACTTCACACACAGTGTGAATATGTTTATTGATAAAATAAGAGATGTTAAAACATTACAATATTTTTTAATGTGGCTAATAAATAAAATAAAATCAAGAAATATTTCTCTCTTTGAGTATGGACTTGATGATATATAAATCTTCTTGGACTCAAGAAGGAGAGAAAATAATGGAGACAATTGACATTTAGGGCAGAGGAGAAGAGACAGAATCCCTCTGTATAAGAAATACTCCACTATAAAAAAAATTCTGGAAATCAACTTTGCCAGAGCCCCAAACCAAGATTGTCCCGAAATCCCCTTCTCTCTCTCTCTCTCTCTCTGAGTGGATCTCCCCTCCTTCACCCAGAGATCTTGAGAACATGTTTAATTTTGGAGTTCTTTCCGCCTCAACATTCTCTTTCCACGAGTGGATCTCACCTCCTTCCTAAGGGGTCCTCATTTTGAGGGCGTGGCGTATTTAATTTTGGAGTTCTTTTTAACTCAATCTCCAAAAGTTGGTTAACCAAAATTGTGATTGATTGACCGATTTTTAATATATTCACCAATCAGCGTGTTACATCCCCGAAACTTTGCTCAAAATGTAGAGATTTTAAAAAGCTCATAGGGATTAAGAGGCTATAAAGTTGTTAAATTTTTTTCATAAATAAACAGTGCTTACCACGTAAAGCAAACGCGCCATTAGATACAGACAAGCGGAATGCATAGACTTCGATTTGTTACATTTCTGGACTCTCAAAATACTCTTCCAACTAGGAAAAGAGAGCATCGATCGAGGAGTACTGTGCAGTCTGCACGAAGAAATTCGAATAAATCAAAGAGCACTTGCTCATGCTAGTGGCCAAGCGGGTGATTGCATAGATCACTGCCCCAAAAGTGGAAGATGTAGAGATCGTATATGCTTCACACACATTCACGGTAATAAAGAAGTCTATGCTGCTTATTTGATCGGATCCAGCGCAGGAAAATTATCTGCTACCAGGTAGATCTCAATGTTATCAGCGAAATACCTGGTCATCGATATTTTCCGAACAATCCGCCAGGATCAAATTCAAGAAATTAACAGGTAATATACAGGGTCAGGAAGGCAGGACGTGGCCGAAAGCGAGAGCAGCCTTCTATCTCTGCTTCAGATACAGAGCTGTCGGACATGTATGTACAAACGGAGTGGTCGCCGGGCAAGGCCCGATAAATACCAACCTCTTTCCGATCCAGCGCCGCGCTTCCCTTCTAATCCAGGCGTATGTGATCAGATCAGATGTAGGGGTTGATGTGGGAGGTGTAGTCGCGGATGCCGGCGCCTTCCCACCCCATCCACTCCTCCCACAGATCCCAGCTCTGATCGCACATCCCCCTCATCTCATCGTCGACGAATCCCTCCTCGCCGGCGCCGCCCCACCTCTGGGACTCCGCCTCCTCTTCCTCCGCCGCCCTCAAGCTACGCATCACCATCTGTAGATACAAAGAGCCAAGCAAGCTAATCCGTAAGCAAGTAGCCAAGTATCTTGATCTAATCACATCCGAAGGCCAGAGCGCAACGCTCAGACTTATTTTTTCCCGTTATTATTTTGCGTGGTTGGTGATGGATGTGCAGCTTACATCGTAGGCCTCGTTGATTTGGTGGAACTGAACCTCGCAGTTGCTTCCCTTGCAGACATCCGGATGATACTGTGTACGACACGAGGAGATAAAAATCTATCAGTATATAGAAGTCAGAGACGGATTAAAATCGCTCACACCACAGCATCAAACCATTTTCATCGATCAAGATCGAAAGTAGAGGTGGATAGAAATTGGGGAAATCGTAGGAAGCGACCAAAAGGGGGGGAGGGGGTTTCGGGTTTCAAGTTTCAACACACCTGCAGCGCCAGCCGCCTGAAAGCTTGCTTGACCTCCGTCTCCGAAACGCCGGGCTGGATTCGGAGCGTCCTGTACTGATCCCGCAGGTGGCCCGTGTAGGAAATATATGTTGAAGACGCAGCAGAACAACCTACGCGGCGGGGGATTCCAGCTCTTCCTCCCGCCTTCTTCCCCTTACCACCGCCCTTGAGAAAGCCACCGCCGATCCTCGACGCCGCCGAGGAGTCCGCGGCGCCGCATGATCCAACAGCTCCGACGATCATTGCCATCTCCTGCTCCTATCTGGCCTTTATCCGAAGGAGAAGAAAGAAATAAGAGAGAGCTTGGAGTCTGTGAAAGATGCCGACGAACAGCCGTCCGAAAGAAAGTCTAGATAGGGAGATATGTCTCCCCCCGCCCCCTTTCCTCTTCTATTTATAGAGAAAAGCGGCACCGTTTGGCTCCACAACCGAACCTTATCCACGTTGCGCGTGGATGACGTGGAAGAGAGAGAGAGAGGCATAAATAATACGTGACGTCTATGCGGTTCGCGTACGGACGTCCTTATCTCATGGCTCTGGGGTGGTCCCACGCCGGCCGGCCCCGCACGTTTTGGAGCTTTTCTTAGCCGGGTCGCGGGGACGGCGAGAGGGCGCAGGATGCAAGCCCTTATCCGCTTACGGACGAGTGTGGCCCTGCGGAGCGACACGTGTATGGTAGAGAGTACGACGTTTCATCGGGTGCGTGTCAACACGCATAGCCATGTTATCAAAAAAAAAAAAAAAACAACAAACAAACAAACAACACATCGGGTATTCCCTCCCTTTCCCGCGTTTTCTGGCCCTCCTCCAATTAAAGCCGATTTTCCGGAATGTAATCGAACCGGTGAAAAAAACTGAATCAAACGGATAAGCAAATCGAATATAATCGAATGGTTTTATTAATTACCAACAATTCTTAATCACTTTAAAGGTCTCCTTTGTACGAAATTAATTATGGGGATACTGTTTTATCGTTATTTTTTTAAATTTACGCTAAATGAATTTTACAAGATAATTTGAGGTCCACCTCCGCCTTGCCATTTTGCTAATTGGAGACTCTCTCAAATCTTGATGAATCCTAATGTAATAGAATTAGAAGAGAGAAGAGATAAAGGCAAATCCTTATAAGGTGTTTGGATGTATAACCATTTTTATATGTTTTTATGATATAAAACTATGTCAAAATAAAATTTAAGTTAGCCATCACTACAAGAATAAGGGATGACTTAAGAAAGTCATCCTCAATAAAATTATTTATGATCACTAAAAGTATGCCGGCGTGAACAAAATCATAGTGACAACAGGTAAGATATGTTGTAGCAATACATTTACTAGTAATGACTATAAGTGGTTAGTCGTCACTAATAACACACTGGTGACCATCATCGTTATTATGTAAAATTAATGACGGCTTAAGTCATCACCATTTCAAATAAAAAAATATCAAACTCAAATAACAAAGGCACTGGTAATCAATAACATATATTTACGACAACTTCAGCCGTCAATACTATCCAAAAGTCTATTGTCCAACAATTAGAACTAAGTGGCAAAGTGCTCATAAATGTGCTATTTGCAATGATCGTTTGTAGAGTGACACCTACTTCATTTTAACTCATTGCGCCCATTTTCTTCCTCCCCATTTCACCTCTCATGCTCTCTCGTGCCATTGTCATTGCCACTCTGTCGATTGCCACCATTACCCTTAAGCACTGGATCTGCTCATTTAGATATGTATACAACCTAGTTCATCTAAGGTTGTTTAAAATGTGATTTTTAAGAATGTTGTTGGTTTAAGGTTTATCTGAGCATGGTTTTAATCTTAGTTTGTTAATTTTGTTGGTTTAGAGTTTAATTGAATGTGATTTGAATACCTTTTAATCTTGTTTATAAATATTTAGCTTGTTAAAACTTATTTAATGTTAACTTTATTTAAATAGATTTGGTTGGTTTCCATTCGAATAGATTGTCTATTAAATTTGTTTGAATTTAAAATTATGATTTTTTTAAATTTAGAACTTAATGTTTTTATAAATGTTATACTTGCTTAAGGTGTCTATTGAATTTGCTTGTGTATTACATTTGTTTTGATTTAAAATTTTGATTTTTTTTGTTTCACACGTGGTACATTTTATTTTGGAACTTATGATTTAAGTACTTTTAGGCCTTGTTTGGTACGAGGATAACTTGGGGATAAAGTAAGTTTATCCTCAAATTTTAGGAGATAAACTTGATTTATCCCCCAAAATTTTTTGATGCCAAACAAGTTTTTAGTGTTAAAGGAATGGGATTATGTTAGCTAATTAAAGGTTCCATAGTTGGTGTTTAATACTTAAAATAAGGGTTTTGGTTAGACCTGTAAATGGGTCGGACTTAAGAAAGTCCGAATCCGATTCTATGAAGTGAAACCTGAACCCGAATCCAAATATATTTACACAAACTTATGAAATCCGAAACCTGACCTGAATAAGCGATGCCCTTCCGGATTCGGGTCCCCCGTAGGCCGTAACATCTATCTGTCTCTTCCAATCCATCGCACATGGGCTGGGCAAAGTTGCACAACAGATGGCCGTGGCGATGGAGCCCGAGGCCGATCCCTCCCCGCCACCGTCAACCTCGACCGAGGAGCTCGGCAAGATAGGGGACCTTCCCCGAGCCGGGGTCGAATCCCTGTCCACCATCGCCGTCCGGATTCCCGTGGCGTCCTCCCACCTCCCGGCCCGCGCGTACATGTTCGATAGCAGCGGGTAGTCGCCGGCATTACCGGGGTCCGGCTCCGGCGGCTTCACCGCCGGCCCGGCTCCCCCGGCTCAAGGTTCCGGTGAACCCGGCGAGCACCGAGCGAGGCATCGCCGGATGGTGGCGTTGGGCTCCATGGGCATGCCGGCGATCGCTTCATACGCCTTCTCCACCTTTCCCGCCCGCACCATCGGGTCAACCAGGCAAGCGTAGTGTCGGAGATCGGGCATGATGCGGTGCTCGAACCTCATCTTGTCAAAGCACCGGAGGCCCTCCACCAGAGCCCGGCGCGGCTGCACCCGCTCGGGTCGCCGACGTATACGCGCCGTCGGGACGCTGCCCCTCCCGGAGCATGTCCGAGAACACCCATAGGGCCTTCTCGCCGTCGCCGTACATCGCCGGGCTCGAGATAACCACGCCGTAGGTCAACAAGCTCTTCTCCCCCATAGCCCCGAAGAGGCGGAGACCTTTCTCCAAGAAGCCACTCTTGACATACATGTCGACGAGGGCCGTACGCACGATGACGTTCGGACCGCCGGCGGTCCTCGGAACGCGGTAGTGGATGCATCACCCGATCTCGGCGGCACAAGGACCCGAGTGGGAGCGGGCGGAGAGGACGCCGACCAGCGTGTTCTCGTCGGGCCGCAGTCCCTCGGCCTTCATGCGCCCGTACAAGCTCGGGCACCGCTCCCACGGGCCCCGCCGAGTGTGGGCAGAGGAGGGCGCTCCAGAGGCGACGCTCTGCCGCCGGCGCCCCATCTGCTCGAACACCGCGCATGGCCCGCCGATCTCGCCGCGCTTCCCGTACATGTTGATCAGGCTATTCTGGACGAACACATTGCACTGGAACCCGCGCTTGTGGACCTGGGCATGGAACTGCACCCCTCGGCTGCGGCTGTAGGGAGCTGAGCGCTTGCCTTGAGGAGGAATGTGAGGGTGAAATTGTCCAGCACGAAGCCACCCTCCAGCATCTCCCCGTAGAGGAGAACGGTTGCCCGCGCATCGCCCCTCCTCAGGAACCCTCGCATCAGAACGTTGATCTCGAAGGGCGCCGGGTCGTCGTCGTCGTCGATCCGGTGGAAGATGGAGAGGGCGTAGTCCACGGTGCCCCAGTCAGAAAGCGCACAGGACGCGACGAGATCGCGGGCGTGGCCGTTGCCGAGCTTCACGAGCCGGGTATGCAGCTGCTCGAACTCCTTCAAGCTTCGCCTATCTAGTTATGTGGACAGTTGTTGCTATCGGGTGAAGCCCAGATCCAGAGGCAGGGTCGAATCCGCCTATCTACATATCGGGTTTTTCTTTAACCCGAAAAATATTGTATTTTCAGGTTGGCAGGTGAATCGAAATCCTATTAACTTCTCGGATACAGTTCAGGTATCGGGTAATACAAATCCATTGACAGGTCTAGTTTTGGTTACCGATCAGTTCGGTTCAACTCGAAAAATAAAATAAAATCAATAATTTGTTTCATCAGGTCAGTAGTCTGGTGAAAAACTAGGGACCATGCATAAATAAATAATATAAGAGACTACGAAGAAAAAACTAGAAGGTCTTCCATCTTTCTTTGTCAAAATCTATCTAAAAAAGAGTATGTTTACAATGATCAGTAAACAGTGTTTTGATAAATTTTATAGTAAAATTATAATTTTGTTTCAAAAATTTAATTTGACATGTAACCAAGCACCTCAATAGCTTAAAGTGTCAAAAGGTTAAAGAAGAGTGAATGGTACTTGCCAAGTAGACTGCCTCACAACCAAAAATCGATAATTCAGTTGATATATATATATATATACAGCACTTCGGTTCGGTTTCCAAAAAATAAAAAATAAAACCCAAACATGGGGTGTTTGGTTGTATGATAATTTTTTGTACACTTTTTAGATAAAAAATTATATTAAAATAAAAAATGAACTAACTCATGACACAAAATTATTATGTTTGGAGGGATGTGATAACAAAAAAGAGTTATTATCATTCATGATCAAACAAAATGGGAGACCACAAGAAAAAAAGGAAGAGGTGAGACTCTATTTTTTTGTTTAAGAAAAAAACCACTTTTAAAACATAAAATTGTCAAGATTGTCAAACACCCGTTTTAACAAATTTTCTTATAATTTTTAAAAATTAAAATAAAAAATTTCATTGTCATGCGACCAAACACCCTTAAATTTAGTTTAGTTTCTGCTCGGTTTACTGCCGGTTCATCGGTCCACGTGTACACACCTGGCTACGAATACGAACCGGAGGAAGGGTGTGGTCGTCTCATCCAGAAGCGCGCGCTGCTGCGCCGACGGCAGGCAACGAGGACGAGAGCGCCGATTCTTCTTGCGTGCGGGGGGTTGACCGAATCCGGGCGGTCGCGTGGTGCCCGAGAGTCTCTAGAAAACCTCCGACTTTACATCCGAGCTGTACGGACGATAGATCGAGTTGGAATCTGTTCAAAGAGTTTTATATAGAGAGAGAGAGAGAGTAATCACTATTTACTCACAAAAAAAATAAGATCCACGAAGACAATGTTGAATTTTACCGGTCAAATCATCCCCGTGACGTGGATTTTATTTTTGACGAGAGAGTAGAAAATGTTTCTTATATCTAACTTCCGAGAAAATTCGAACTCTGATGAATCATCGGAGAGGAGGATTAGAAGAACCAGTTTACTCAGAGAAACTATTTATTACTATCTCGTGCGGTGTTTGTTTGTAAACTAACTAAACAGAATTTAAATAGATTAAAATAAAAAATTACCACGTTTGGTAAGAAATAATTCTAGAAGGATAGAGACGATGCATAATTGAAAAAAAAAGGTAAGGAATTACGATAAAAGGAAAAGAAGAATTTACTTTTTGTGTAAGAAGAAATTACTTATAAAAAAACTAAGGTGAATTTATTATTTTTGTAATTTTTCTTATTACGTGTTAGTTCGATTTTTTCAACAACCCTCGAAAATTTTTTTTCTCTCTCCGATAAGATGGTTTGAGAGACAATCTTTTAAACAACAAAAAAATTAATAAATACTGTATGATAATTGGTGTACTATATCTGGAGTTTATTTGAAGACTACTTAATGATTACGATTATCAAGAGTGCTATTACTAAAATTGAATAGCAAGATTTGGTTGAGATGAGAGTTTGGATAAGCGATTATCCTTAGTAGCTAAACATAAAGTATACCTTGTTGTAAATAATCTTACCTGATTTGTGATAAACAAATTTCGAGTTCCAGTAGTTCAATGTGTTGAGAGATCAGAACTATGCTATGTTAATGATCCAAAATTACAACGTATGACAACTTTTAGTCTTTGTTTTATAATACTCTGTTTGGTCAGAGTATCAAAAATGATACTATATCAATTTTGATATTGATATTTCGAAGAGGACGGAATATCAAGTTGGAGTAGCGGAAACTTATGAAATCCAATGCGCACAGCAGGAAGACGGTCCGGAAGCAGAGTCGGAAACGAGGAGGATGAGGGTGACACTCGATTGTGGACAATGTCCGTGGTGTGTCGAGGCACACCCTTCATTCTATATTAATACTGTACAATTGGGCGACGATCGTGGGTCGCCAGGTACGATGATACAGAGAGTTGTTACAACAAAATCGGGGGGAAGAGATGCCCGAGTCCAGCCAAATGGAAGCTTCCCGAACATGGGATGTGAGTGTGTGTAAAATACAGTGTTAGTGTAAACAATGTAAACTAATTTCTTTAACACTCCCCCTCAAGGTGGTTCAAATATGTCTTGAACGAGCTTGCCTCTGTGTGTCTTGAACTGTTCCTTTTGTAATGGTTTGGTGAATATGTCAACTACCTGTAAATTTGAGTTAATATAGTTTGTTGTCATTGTGCCCGACTGGATTTTTTCTCTAATGAAGTGGCAGTCAATTTCTATGTGCTTGGTCCTCTCATGAAAAATCGGATTGTTGGAAATATGTAATGCTGCTTGACTGTCACAATAAAGTCTGGCCGGCCTTGGGTTGATACTAAAATCTTCAAGCAGATAACATATCCACTGAATTTCTGCAGTTCCAGCCGCAATAGCCCTATACTCAGATTCTGCGGATGACCTTGAGACAGTTTGCTGCTTCTTTGCCTTCCAAGAAACTGGATTATTACCTAGGAAAATGACATATCCTGTGGTTGACCTTCTTGTTATGAGACATGAACCCTAGTTTGCATCAGTGTAAGCATAGATGTCAGTTGATGAATTGGCCTTGAAGAAGATCCCTGTCCCGGGGGTCCCTTTGATATACTTTACTATGTTCATTGCGGTTTTCACATGAACTTCTCTTGGACTAGACATGAACTGTGCTAAGAGGTTGACAGAAAATGTAATGTCCGGTCTTGTAACCGTCAGATATAACAGTTTTCCAATTAGTCTTCGGTACCTTCCAGGTTCCTTCATTTCAGGGCTATCCTCATAGCACTTGTGATTTTGCTCCATTCGAACTTCAGTTGGTTTTGAATTAATCAATCCACAATCTGATACAATGTCAAGGGCATACTTGCGTTGGTTTAAAAACATCCCTTCCGGTGATCTGGCAAATTCAATGCCCAGGAAGTACCTTAGTCTTCCTAAGTCTTTTAGTTGGAATTTCTTGCAAAGTGTCTCCTTCAGTTTGTGTAACATATCAACATCATTTCCGGTTATCAATATGTCATCTACATATATGAGGATGACTGCCAGAAGACCATCTCTTCTGTGTATGAAGAGAGAATAGTCTGCCTTGGACTGCATAAATCCAATGGATTGGAGTGTGTCTTGTAGGCTAGCAAACCAATTCCGAGAGGACTGTTTTAGGCCATATATGGATCTTCTCAGCTTACAGAATACATTCTCCCCCTGTCTTGGGTGCCCGGGAGGTAAATGCATGTATACTTCTTCCTCTAGCTTCCCATGAAGGAAAGCGTTGTTTACATCTAGCTGAATTAGTGCCCAATTCTTTATGACTGCAATGGACAATAAAATTCTGACTGTAACTAGTTTGGCAACCGGGGCAAAAGTCTCATTGTAGTCCATCCCTTCTATTTGAGCATATCCCTTAGCAACTAGGCGGGCTTTGTATCTTGAAATGGTCCCATCTGAGTTGTATTTTATCTTGAAGACCCACTTGCAACCTATTGGTTTTCTGCCATTCGGTAACTGCTCCAAGTCCCACGTGTGATTATCCCTCAAGGCATTAAGTTCAGCTTGTATGGCTTCTCTCCAATGAGTTATGTGCTTGGCCTGTTCATAGCTTTCCGGTTCTTGTTCCTTTGAGATGGTGGTTAAAAATGTTAGATGACTGTCAGTAAGTTTATTGTAATCCAAATACTTTGAAATGTGATATGTCTTATTACCTTGACTGGGCATGGCATTGAAGCTAGTGATGTAATCTGCCAAGTACTTCGGTTTTCTTCTTTCTCTAGTGTGAGCAGTGGGCAGATGGATGGTGGTAGGTTGGTCAAGTGTGGGAGAAATGTCAACATGAGTAATTTCATTCTCAGCACTCCTTGTGTTCAAGTGATTTGGATCTTCTTCCTGGAAATTCTCAGTAATAGGGAAGGGTATAGGAATTTGCTCATCTCCACCATGGTTGTGATAAGGAAATGTTTCTTCATGGAAAATAATGTCCCTACTTGTGAACACATGCTTAGTGTTTAAATCAAGCACCCTATATGCCTTTTGATCAGGTGGGTATCCTAAGAAAACACACGGCTTGGCTCTTGGATTAAATTTGTCCTTGTCTAAGTGGGAAGTAGATGAGAAACAAAGGCAGCCAAAAGTCTTTAGATTACCATAGTTCGGTTTCCTGCCATATAGGAGTTCATATGGAGTTCTATCATTTAGGACTTTGGAAGGATGTCTATTTATCAAGAAACATGCCATCAGAACACAATCGCTCTAATAGGCTTTAGGTAGATGCGATTGGAATCTCAATGCTCTTGCTACTTCTAATAAATGCTTGTGTTTCCTTTCAACAACCCCATTTTGTTGGGACATATATGTGCAAGTGCGTTGATGGATTATCCCCCTTTGTTTCATAAAATTCTGCAGTTCATTGTTTAGGAATTCCGATCCATTATCGGTTCGGATGGTCTTAACAGAAACTGAAAAAGTATTCTCTATGTATGGTATAAAATCTTTTAAGACATGTGGTACTTCAGATTTAAAATTAAGCATGTGAACCCAAGTGAATCTGGAAAATTCATCAACAATAGTGACAAAATGTCTTGCTCCATTTCTAGAAGGTGTATTGTAGGGTCCCCATACATCGCAGTGAAGTAATTCAAAAGGAACATGAGTTTTAGATAAACTATGTTTGAATGGTAGGCGTGTTTGTTTGGCAAGAGGACAAACAAAACATTCAAAAGGGGTAAAAGGAATTTCAAGAGATGATAGAATCTTCCTTGTCTTTTCTTCAGATGGATGCCCAAAGCGTAGATGCCACAGCTGAGAATTTGAGATGTTGGAGGCAAAACACCATGGCAGCTGGCTGTCGGCTTTGATGTGGTACATCCCATTAGCTTCAAGGCCCTGCCCAATCACGGTCTTGGACTCTCGGTCCTGTATGGTACAATGAGATGGGTAGAATGTCACAAAATAGTCCAATTCCTTGGTCATTTTACTGACAGACAGCAAATTATGTTTGAAAGTGGGAGCATGGTAAACAGTGGGCAAACATATATTCTTTGAAATTTTAACAGAGCCATAACTATCAATAGGGCTAATTGAGCCATCCGGCAGATTTATACCGGTTGGGTGACTCACTTGACTAACACATTTACCATTTCCCTTGTCAATTGGTGTTGAAGATATATGTGCGGTGGCTCCAGAATCGAGGACCCAGTAGTCTGGCTTGTGCTCAATTGTGTTGGCTTGTACATTTGCTTGGGGACCATCAGCAATGCTGCAACTTTGAATCATCTTTATGAGATTGGCACATTGCTCCTGAGTGAACCCTGACTGTATTTCTCTTTTAAATTGTGGCTTCTTGGCAAGTCTATGTGTTGGTGGATATCCATGAAGCCTATAACACTCTTCCTTGCTATGACCGGGTATATTGCAGTGTGCACATCGGGCAGCATTAATTTTGTAGCATTGCTCCACTTCATGTCCTCCTATGTTGCAGTGGGTGCACCAAACTTTCTTGTCTCCAGGTCTATCATTCTTATTCCCTTGTTGATTTCTTTTGGCTAACATGGCCGAAATTTCCATTTGAGTTGGAGCATAAACAGATCGCTGGGACTCATCTTGGAGAACTAATGAATATGCTTTTGTAACGTGGGGAAGAGGGTCCATGAGGAGAATTTGACTCCTCACATTTCCATAGATGTCATTTAGACCCATTAAAAACTGCATTAGGTGCCGGGTGTTGTTTGTGTTGTTGCCTGTATATTGTTCTAGTTGGGCCAACTCGTCCCACATAGCTTTGAGAGAATTGAAGTATTTCTCGATTGGGTCAGTACCCTGTTTGAGGTTGGCAATCGACCTCTCCAAACTGTAAATCCTAGGACCATTGGCTGGGGAGAAGCGGTCCTTCAAATCTGACCAAATCTCATGTGCAGTTTCACAATATATAACAGAGGAGACAAGGTCCTTGTGAATAGAATTCAAAAGCCACGATATGACCATGCTATTGACGCGCTCCCATGAGTTGTAAGTGGGATCGCTAAGTGATGGTTTGGTTATATTTCCATTGACGAAATTCATTTTGTTCTTGGCAGATAGGGCGATTGTCATGGCCCTTTGCCAAGGAATGTAATTTCCTCCGGTTAGAATAGATGAGACCATAATGGTACCTGGGTTGTCGGAGGAAGCCAAATAAAATGGGTTCTCAATGTCGTGGGTGTAGTTTCCAGCATCGAGAGCTCCGGTTGATGGAATAGAGATAACGTGCGATGAAGACTCCATTTCCGGTGGAAAGATACCTGCTCTGATACCAAGTTGGAGTAGCGGAAGCTTATGAAATCCAATGCGCACAGCAGGAAGACGGTCCGGAAGCAGAGTCGGAAACGAGGAGGATGAGGGTGACACTCGATTGTGGACAATGTCCGTGGTGTGTCGAGGCACACCCTTCATTCTGTATTAATACTGTACAATTGGGCGACGATCGTGGGTCGCCAGGTACGATGATACAGAGAGTTGTTACAACAGAATCGGGGGGAAGAGATGCTCGAGTCCAGCCAAATGGAAGCTTCCCGAACATGGGATGTGAGTGTGTGTAAAATACAGTGTTAGTGTAAACAATGTAAACTAATTTCTTTAACATCAATAACAAAAGTGATAGTATCAAATCTCTTTAAATGTTTGGTAATATTATATCAGTATTAAAATTGATATAAGATACTTGGTAATACAATATCAATATCAAAATCATTATTAGGTATATTGATTAATCATAGTCAAATTTATTATTAAAATCAAAATATATTATTAAGAATAAAAAATATTTTTATGTCTACAAAATTTATAAATATATACTTACATATTTTAATTTAAATAATAAAATTAAAGCAAAAAAATACAAAATACCAATTTTACACTAACAAAGATTGCTTTCAACAAATTGAAATGTCTAACCATGTAAGAGCCTCCTAGCAATTGAAGGATTTATTTTTCTGCATATAAACATTAGTTTGAAATAAAAGACTTTGCATATATATTATGAAAAAGATCACCTCTAACATTTTTCATGATACTTTTGCAAACAAATATAGAACTAAATCATTGTATCAAGTCTCTTAGATATTTGGTAAAACTATATCAATATTACAATTGATATTAAGTATTTAGTAAAATTATATCAATATTAAAATTGATATCAAGTACATTAATTTTCTAGTGAACATTATTAATAATACCAAAATAAAACATTAATATAAAAATATATTAATAAAATATAAATTATTACTTATGTATACAAAGATATAAAATATTCTTATAAAATTAAATTTAAATATTAAAATTAAAGCAGAAACAAATATTGCATAATCTACCTGCATTAACAGTCCTGATGCATAAATATGCTTCAACCAAAATGATATCACATCTATATACTCTGGGATCATACTATTAATATTTAATAGAATTAGTCTAACCTATCTGGCTATGGCAGAGATATAGTTAGTTTCCTTTATTGAGGAATTTAAAACCAATTATGATCAGGGCAGATAACCTATAATTGATAACAAAATGTAGTTGCTCAACTTACTTCAATATCATACGATGAAATGTGACAATGTCAAATGAGAAAGAATTGTCAATGTAATCAAAAATACATCCCAACAATGGAGTTGACATAATTTTGACACTAAAATGACATTTTATTCGCAACGTAGAATCATATACATGAGGTTTTTTACAGCCAACACCATCAATGAGCTAAAATCATCTTATACATGCTCAGAGCCATGCACCTCTCAGAGCCAATCTAAATAACGCTTAAGAAGAACCAATTTCCAAATCTACAAAGCTTGCACTGGCTCCACTCCTCAAGACCCATATAACATACAAGAAAATACTTTAATTGCTCGCATAATGATCACACTAGTTGAATAAAATCATAAACGCTAATAAAACAAAGAGAAATAATCTTACTAGGATACCAAGTGTAGTTTTTCATGAAGAATACAACTAAACATCCACCAGGTTTCATTGATGGTTTACTAAACTTCTTTCCTGCAATTTTTCATCTGATGCCTTTATATAGCAAACTTTGAACTAGTCCTCTGAATTCTTGTACATTTATATGAGCAGTGATCATTTGAAATTGTCCACCTTGGAATTTATAAACAAAGAAATCTTTACTTTTATTGAAAGGTGACAGGTGTTTGATTGGATTTGTAAAACTCAACTGCATTTTTGTATCACATGAATAATGAGCCAAGCTCAGCTGTTTCGAATAAAGGTTCCACGTCTTACTTTGTCTTACTTTAAATACAACATGAATACCCCACAAGCACATATTTGTTAATAACGCTCATAAAAGACCATGTCTCACCTTTCTTTCATTTGTCGAAATATAGTGTGCTAGATCCTAATTAGCTGCACTAATAAGCATATATGTAGTTGGAATTCCAAACAAAGTAATTAATTAATTACTTGTAGAATATTAGAGAAAGAATCAATAGTATGTTAAAAGCTTGTATGGGCCTTAGTTCAAAATGAAAATACACAAATCATTCATGAATAAGACAGACTCCAATCAAAGATCTAGACGTCTAGGCACTAGCAAATACTCATGAAAAAAATAATTTCAGAAGCAAAGAAAAATTTAGATTCTACAACAAATTTTTCTGTAAACAAAGATATTGCAATCATATGAAAAGAGAAATTTACTCCTAAAATATAATTAAAAAGGGACATGGCAAGCGCAAGATAAATGAAAACTTAGTATAGCACTCACAAAAAACAATGGATACTACATACTACAAAGAACTGGATAATACCCATAATACAATAGGCACTAATCCAGGGAAAAAATACCTAATCAAAAACATGAATGCCACATTAATTATCTTCTCTTAAAAATATGGTAAATCAACAAACAAGGAAAGACCTTCCTCTTAAAGCACACATTTAGATAGATCGACCTAATCAGCTCATGTTTACTATAGAAAGAATGTGCCAAAAAGCTTAAGAGATCATGAAATATGATAGAAATGTATGCCTTACAAGCCAATCATATGTGATATGATTCGACATTTCTAGATATATCTCATTCAATTAATTAGGCAAATCTTCATTATAAGCTCTTATTAGATGTGAATATCATAATGAAGTCATTGATCAAATGCAATGATGATTAAATCATGATGAGATCATGATAATGAGATTGATCATCTAGAGGTATTTGATCTAAATGTTCCTAGTCATAGGATACTTGAGACGGGACATCAAGGATCCGAATAGACTAGTGTATGTGATATCTTCTCATGTGATGAGGACGACCGATCTCATTGGTCATTAGTGTGGAGACACTGAGATACACATACATGTGCTCATCAGTTGAATGAGTTCACTGAACTGACCGAATTAGAAACCCTGAATGGTATCTTACTGAACTGTCTATCAGGGTTTTCTATCATCACGGTTGCATGGTTGGACCTTTGACCTGAGTCTCCAAAGATACTTTGTTAGGTGGAACTTGTGCTTTGACCATTGACTTATGGATCACCATTTAGATGGTCCAGTATAGTGATGGATCGGGTACAAGGAAAACCCGATGGAGGCAATTGAGCGGACAACAAGGGATCGTCCACTCTCAGTAAGTGAGAGTGAATGTCCTATGTGATAGTACTCTAAATCCCTGGCTATGGTACATAGGATAATTGGAAAAGCAGGAAATAGCAAGGAACAAAAGTTTACATAGTTGTTGAAGTTGTGAAAGATGGCGAGATTGTTGAGGGCGTTGAGCGCAACTCTACCGTCAGACTGAGCAAGAAAATGTCCACTAGTCGATGGGGCAGCGGGGCCTTCTAGCGACCTCCTTCCTTGGTCTAATCATAAGCCGCGGCACCCACAGCTCTTGTGGCAGAGAAGAAGTTGGACGTTGGCCGCAGGGAGGAGTCGCCACGAGCGAAGAGAAAATGTGTGACAACGAGCTAGGGCGGAATGCGGGACCAGGTAATATCAATTTTAATACAAGTCTACACCTATATTGATTTTGAATGGTATTTACACTGTTGATTTTAAAAGTAAGAGAGTTATCCAAACACGTGTTGACATCTTATATTAAAATTAATTTTGAAAATAATAGCTATACAGACACTTAATACTATTACCAAACATGTTGTAAAGTAAGTTTTCTGAATAATGGAAGACTTCAAGAAGGTGAATCTATAGGGTCCACCTCAAAAAGATATTCTGAATTAATTATTCATAATATTACCAACAACACACAAATTAAATGCTGAATATTATAATGAAACATAATGGATAAGTACATATATTTTGATAGATATTGGAGCAGTACAAGATTTTATAATCAAAATAATAGTTAATTTTTTTTAAAAAGAACATTATGAAAACCATATGTTTATAAAACATTCGAAGAAAAAATAGATGAAGTTATTTAGTAAGCTATTTTCAAATCCACTTTCTTTTGTTAAACTTAAGTTTTTTTTTATACTTTCGTATATTTTCTTTCTATTATGTTGTTTCATAATAGCTTAACTCACTTTCTAATTTTGATTCTGATCCTATTGGAGATAAACTTTTAATTATTTATTAAAATTGTTTTTAATTTATTTTCTTTTGGGGACATTGATTTGCACAACGTCCTATTTTTTACAAATAAAACAATTACATTTTTTAGTTTTCTTGCATGCTTTCTAAATGTTTTCTTATTCTTAGGTTTTTATGATTATTTAAGATTTCTAATTTTATATCTTCCTTCATGTTTTTGGAATTTATTTTTCTTTGAATTTTTGCATTCTATATCAATTGGATATGATATATTTTCACAACATTGTTTTTGTTTCTCTTCTAAGTATATTAATCATTTAGATTGTCTTACAAATCTTACTTCAAGACAATAATTAGATTTTTTTTGTAAAGGCTATTCTTGCTCCTAATGTGTCCATTCTCTTTTTTAAAGTTGCATGATTTTAAATATTACTCATTGTTAATTGAGTTGTCATAAACATATTTAAATATTGTTGACAATTTGTCCATTGTTTAGTTCTCCATGGTTCTAGTATCTTTGAGAAGTATAATTTTATGTATTAATCTAGTTGATTTTTATCATATAAAAGTATTTCTGAAATATGCAATGATATTATTCTAATTGACATATGTCACATAATCTTAAATAAATTATTAAATAATAATATTTATCCTTTTTTATTTGTTCTAAGTCTTTTTGTAGTTGTCAGCTTTCTCTTAAGGACTATTTTTAATAACATTTTCATAATTATTAATTAATCATTCTATTGTTGTATTCAATCAAAGTTATTAGATTCTTATCGATTTCTATTAAACCTTTCCACCTATTATCAATTATCCTTTTAAATGTTATATGGATAAATTTACTTGTCGTTCGAATATCGTATCTTTTATCTTGTGTTACCATGTAAGTAGCTTTTGATCATTTGGTTATTATTTCTACCATGTTCTTCGTGTTCCTTCCGAGTTAACACATATAAGAATGTCAACAGATACAAGACCTAATATATTTAAGCATTTAAATATTCTATACATTCTTCTTAAAATAACTGGCGTGCATTTTTAAAAAAATGGTAAAGGATTTTCGAAAAAACTTTTAAATTTTTTTAAAATATGTTATTGTTTATTGTAGAAATGGGCCAAGTGGCTGCTTACTTTTATTCTTTGTTTTATGGTCTTATCACCACGCTGGTTGCGTGTGTTGTTAATTGGTAATTTTCTTTCATAGACCCAAAATTACATGCCACCCGAGTACATACTTTATATGTAAGAAGATTAATCCATGTAATATATGATTACGATTTTTTCAAGTCATTCAATCCACCTGTTTCTTTTAGCATGTAAAGTACTTCTTCTTTACATTCAGTACTCTACCTAAGAACATATGTTTACAAAGACTAGTAAACATTTTTTGATAAATTTCGTTATAAAATTATATTTTTGTTTCAAAACCTTAATTTGACTTGTAAACAAGCACCTCAATAGTTTTCAATGTCAAAAGGTCAAAGAAGAGTGAATCGTACTTGCCAAGGAGACTGGCCGAGAACCAAAATCAGTAATTCAGTTGATAGGTAGCACTTCGGTTCGGTTTCGAAAAATAATAAAATCTCTTCTAATGCTATCTTTTGTTTAGCATCTACTCGGTGTGCCCTAATGTTGTTTCGGACCTCTCGGTTGTCCATTCGAACTCTCTTGAGCCCTGGCTCGACTGTGCATGACGTCGTGCACGTCTTTGACCACTGGGTCATATGATAAAAAATATACTTGGTGTACTACGGTTCACCTTAAGTGAGTTGGTACTATGCCTGCCCGAGGGCAGACTTCGTTGGTTCAAATGACGGTCCGAATGTTATTTCGGCTGTCCGCTCGAACCCTTTTGGGTCCCTTGCCCACTGCCTAGGGCATGTTAAATCTAGTGGCAATAGAGTGGGAGCTCGATTGCTCGATTGTGCACGGCGTTGTGCGCGTCATTGGTCATTGGGCCATGTGATAAAAAAATACTTGATGTACTACCGGCTCACCTAAGGTGAGTTGGTACTATGCCTACTTGGGGTCAGGTGTCACTAGTTCGAGCGGCAGTCCGAACGCTGTTTCGGCTGCCCGCTTGAACCCTCTTGGGCCCCTGGCCCACTTGCCCGGGGGCAGGTTAAATCTGGTGTTAATCGAGTTGGGGCTCAATTGCTCGACTGTGCACGATGTTGTGCACGTCTTTGGCCACTGGGCCATGTGATAAAAAAAATACTTGATGTACTACCGGTTCACCTTAAGTGAGTTGGTACTAAGCTAGCCTGGGGGGCAGACGTTGCTAGTTCGAGCGGACAGTCGAAACAGCGAGCCAGCCCGAACGTTGTTTCAACTATTCGCTTGAACCCTCTTGGGCCCCTGGCCCACCTGCCTAGGGGCAGGTTATATCTGGTGGCGATCGAGCGAGGGCTCTCGATCACTCGACTGCGCACAATGTTGTGCACGTCTTTGGTCACTGGGCTATGTGATCAAAAAACAATACTCAGTGTACTATCGGCTCACCTTAGGTGAGTTGTTTTGACTGTCCGTTTGAACCCTCTTAGGTCCCTAACCCACCTGCCCGGGGATAGTTTAAATCTAGTGGCGTTCGAGCGGGACCTGCGGCCATTGGGTCATTGTTCAAAAAAAAAAAAAGAGTACACACACTCATGGGGTGTTTGGTTGCATGATAATAAAGATTTTTGTTTTAATTTTTAAAAATTGTAAGAAAACTTGTTAAAAGAGGTGTTTGGTAACCATGACAATTTTATGTTTTAAAAGTGATTTTCTTCTTAAACAAAAAAGAGGGTCTCACCTCTTTCTTTTTTCTGGTGGTCCCCCCACTTTGTTTGGTTATGTGTGGTAGTTACTCTTTTTTGTAATCACATCCCTCCAAACATAATAATTTTATGTCATGAGTTGGTTCACTTTTTATTTTAATACAATTTTTTATCATGAAAATGTACAAAAAATTAACAAAAAATTATCATGCAACCAAACATCTCACCAGTGTACTACCGGTTCATGGGTCCACGCGTACACACCTGGCTACGAATACGAACCGGAAGATGGGTGCGGTCGTCTCGTCTAGAAGCGCACTGCTGCTGCGCAGACGCCAGGCGACCAGGAGGAGGGCGTCGAATCTTCTTGTGTCGGGAGGTTGGCCGAGTCGACGCGTTCGTGTGCTGCCTAGTCTCTAGATAACATTAACGGCCGAGTTTGCGTCATCCGGACCGTACAGGCGATAAGCTATGTGGTGTTTGTTTTTAAAATAATCAAATAAAACTTAAAAATAGATTAAGATAAAAATTACTATGTTTGATGAGGAATAATCCTAAACGAATAGAGACGGTGTATAATTAAAAAAAGTAAGAAATTACAAGGAAAGAAACGAAGGATTTACCTTTTGTGTAAGAAGAAATTGCATACAAAACTGTATTCTATCGTGGCATAGAATGCTTTGGTTGACATATTTTCTTATAAAAATATAATTTTGTGGAAAAAAATCTGTTTTCAACCGAGCACCCAACAAGTCTTGTATTTAATTGTTAACGGTTGTCTCACGTTTAAGAGCACCCACTTGGTTATGATCTCGAATCTAATATCATATATTATTTCACATGTTACCTGTCTTCATGTATGAGCATCTTAAAATTATTTGTGTGGAGTTAAACATCTTAATTCAAGAGTTAAACATGTTAGCCTAGAGTTAATTAAATATATTAATTAGAAATTTTCGTAATGTAGTATTTTTAACAACTTTAAATTAAAGAATATAATTTTTTAATTTTAACTGTCAGAATCTAATTAAAATAAATTAATCAAATTAATTTTAATTTTATCCTAAAATAGTGTTAGAGACTAATAAAGTTTACAAATGGGTTTATTAACGAATGAACGTGAATATGAATATTTATAAATAAAAGAACGCGAATGTTTATTAACGGATGAATATATATACGAATGTGGTGGTGTGAATGTGTTATATATGAATGTGGTAGCTACAAAACTCATACATAAATAAATAAGATAAGAGACTACGAGGGAAAAATTAGAGTGTCTTGCATCTTTTTTGCCAAAATCTATCTAAAAGCATACGTTTACAATGATCAATTAACAAAATTTTTTGTTGCAAAGATATATTTTTGTTACAAATGACACGTAACCAGGTACCTCACTAGTTTAAACTTTAAAGTGTCAAAAGGTTAAGGAAGAGTGAATCGTACTTACATGCCAAGTAAACTGACTGACGACCAAAAATCAGCAGGGGTGCAAACAAATCGAGCCGAGTCGAGTAGAGTAGTGTGGTGTTCAAGTTCGACTTATTTAATTTATACGAGTTCGAGCTCGAGCTCGAGTTTTAACAAGTACGTGGAACCCTTGTTCAAACTTGATTCGTTTATTAATTAACTCGGATAATAACTAGACTAAAATTTAATTCACATTCAAAGTTAAGTTCTATACAAACTCGTTTATAAAATTTAAAATTAATAAAAAATTATTTGTGAAACTCTAGATTTAGCTTATTTACGAAACTCAATTTAAGTTTAATGGGGTGTTTGGTTGCATGATAATTGAGGTTTTTATTTTAATTTTTAAAAATTGTAAGAAAACTTGTTAAAAGAGGTGTTTGACAACCATGACAATTTTATGTTTTTAAAGTGATTTTATTCTTAAACAAAAAAAGAGAGTCTCACCTCTTTTTTTTTTTCTTGTGGTCCCCCACTTTATTTGGTCATGTGCGGTGATTACTCTTTTTTGTAATCACATCCCTCCAAACATGATAATTTTATATCATGAGTTGGTTTACTTTTTATTTTAATACATTTTTTTATCATGAAAGTGTACAAAAAATTATCATGCAACCAAACACCCCATAAACTCAAATTTTGAATTATTTAATATATTTAAGTGATAATATATAATTATTAATACTCATAATTTAATTTTTAAAAATAAATATATAATATAATATATAATTAAGTTACTCGCAAGTTTATCGAGTCGAGCAGTAGTCTGTTCAAACTCAACTTGTTTAATGAGTCGAATTTTAATTTTTGTTCAAACTTGTTCATTTAACACAATAAACAAGATGAGTTGAGTTTTATCCGATCAAACTTCGTGTTACTCGTAGAGTGTATTAGTTCCTTTGCACCCCTGAAGATCAGTAAACCAGTTGATGTACAGCAGTTCGGTTTGGTTTCAGAATTAATCAGTTTAATTACTACCGGTTCATCGGCCCACGCGTACACACCTACCTGCGAAGAGGAACCGGAGGCAGGGCGTGCCGCGTGGTCGGCCTCATCTAGAAGAGAAGCGCTTGCTGCGCCGACGGCGGGCGACGAGGAGCAGAGCAGGGCGCCGAATCTTCTTGTGTCCGGTGGTTGACCGAGTCAGCGCGGTCGTGTGGTGCCGATTCTCTAGATAACGGCCGAGTTTACATCCGAGCTGTACCGACGACAAATCGGGGGTCAAGGAGGAGGAGTAGCGAGGAGCGACGAGTTTTATTCTAAGAAACCATTTATCGGTATCTGGTGTGGTGTTTATTTGTAAAAGTAAAACAATTAAATAAAATTTAAAATAGATTAAGATAAAAATTACTATGTTTGGTGAGAGATAATTCTAAAAGAATGAAAACAATGTATAATTAAAAAAAAAAAAGTCAAAGAAAAACATTTTTAATGTCATATAAAATTATATTTTATCACGGCATAAAATACTTTTGTTGACATATTTTCTTATAAAATTATATTTTTATAGAAAAGATCTATTTTAAACCAAGCACCCGATCAATCTTGTATGTGTAGTTATTATTATTATTATTTTTCGGTCATCTGATCGACTGAACTTCACCTCTAGAAAGGTCAAGCTCTGACGGCGCTCAAACCCTCGTCTAGAAGAGAAAATAAATTAAAATTAAAATTTCTATAATTAAAAAATTAAGAAGTTACAAGAAAAGGAAAAGAAGAAAATTTACCTTTTATGTCGTATAAAATTATATTTTATCATGGCATAAAATACCTTTGTCAGCACATTTTCTTATAAACATATATATTTTATAGGAAAAATCAAGGAGAAATTAACGAGCGGTCCGTATATGATGGCAACGGAGAGACCGACGTTAAAAGAAAGAGGAAATTTATTTTTTGCCCTCAAAAACAAAGAACGCTAACTCGGTCCCGCTGCTTAGGATACATAGTTTATTAAAAAGTTTAAGACTATTATAAAATAAAATCAAGAAAAAAAATATTGTAATCACAAATAAATATATAAAATACGGTGTAATAACTAATTTTTAATTATAATATTTCTTTCATTCAAAATAAAATAATACTGTACGGTTATAGCATACATATAATTAACATGGTACAAAACATAGGATATTATCAATATTTAATAGTCAAAAATATAATATATATGATTGATAAATACACCTTTAGTTGTCATAATTTTTTATTCTAAATATAACAATATAATGTAATTAAAATCAAATACACTTAACATGATGCAAAAAATAAATTAATATTCTATATTTTATATTAAATTTTATTTTTACATAAATAGTGTGTGATAATACTTTATAGTTATAACATACGTATGATTAACATGATATAATAATACTTTTTCATTCAGAATATAATAATACTTTACAGTTATAGCATACATATACTTAACATGATATAAAAACAGATTATTGTTAATATTTTATAGTAAAAAATATAACAGATATGATTGATAAATACACCTTTAGTTGTAGTATTTTTTATTCTAAACATAACATAACCTTTTTCCTATATAGGAAAAACTATATAATCTGTTATATAGTATAAGGTCGTAAATAAATTAATAATAAAAATCAGACCTAATAATTATTTTTAAATTTAATAATATTTTAAATATGATATAATAACTCATTTCGTATGCATCGTTCAAAAAATCGATATCTCGTCGCCGAGTCAAAAATTACATGGGTCTGTTCATTGTTTATGAAAGGTTATTTTTGACATTTTAGAATTTATAGAACTGTCTGTGATCAAATTATCATGACCTGAATTTTTAATATGTATAACGGAAGATAATCCGACGACGTAATAGAAAAAAATATCGATTTAGAATCAAATAAGTAAAATCTCAATTTTCAGAATTAATCAAGACACTAATTAATTAAGTTAATTCTCTAAAATAATTTTAAAGTTTAACTATAAGTGAATCTATGTAAATAAAATTTAA